>OY728156.1:689018512-690363648 GCA_963277665.1 Viscum album | reverse complement strand
TAACTTCTACTATATGAAATATTGAGTTTGTTTTCCACTATCATGGCTACTATTCCCATTACATCCCAAATCATAACATTCATACCAATGCAATTTTCCTCTTAAAGAAGACCATAGTCATCATACTAACACTACCTTATAGCCACTCAAGGCCTTCATCAATTTTTGTTCCATTATGAAATCCTAATACCTCCTTTCATTGATGTTTTTTTCGAAAATGACACCCACCAATGACTATATCCCATAAATGTGCCCATCTTATATGTTATTCACATGGGTTATATCAAATATTTTCAATGATATATATGAATTATACCAGTTGGTAAAATATATAGTTTAGTATACCAATGAAATCTTCCCAATGTTAGGTTGTTGAACTCCCAAGACCACTAAAATGACAAAATCATTGAATAAAATTGAATTAGTAAATTCACATCGATGTAATTCAATGTTAGTTTATCTTCTACTAATCTTTTTCAATGATGTTCCTCTATATTACTTATATTATATTAGTATAATTATTTATCCTTCTATCTACTAGTATCTCCAAGAGTATGAACATCATATATACTAATATAATCCCAAAACAAGCTGTTTTTGGTCAATGATCCTCAATTAATAAGGCTATTTTGTTTAGGTGAAAATAAATGTTAATATCTGACATTAATGGGAAAAAATAATTTAATATCCCACTCTATAGTTTATATTAACCTTAGTAAATTATATCGATGCTTCTCATCCATCACATTTATTGGATCCACATGACATTCCATCTCAACAGCTTTATGTTTCTTATTTTTAAAAGTCACTTAATACTCAACCAAAATAAAACACATGAGTATTTTTCAACATTTTTCAACACATTAATTATATGAATCTGTAAGATTTATTGGTATGTGTTTTATTAAATAAATATAATTTCATTGATAGAATACCATGATATGCAAATTAATATTAACATGACTATTTGGAATATTAATGTTTCCATTAGATTAATAATCCCTCCTATTTATGTATGTATATGTATTTTGGTATACTATAAATGAAAATATTATATATTAATATTTGGGAAGATTTAAATAAATAATATTAAAAAATATAAATTAAGTGTTGGTATTTTATTGAAACATAAATTGTTATTTATTATTTTATTGTTAATATAATGATATAAAATTATATTTATTTACAAAACTATATCCATAGATTAAAATTTTCTTTTATTTTAACTATTAGAGAATTTATTTTGAATACATTTAATTTCTAACATGTAATAAAGTCATTTATAATATTAGAATTTTTATTTTTCAAATAAATGACTATTTTAATTAGAAAAATAATTTCTCATACCGGAAAAATTATTTCATTAAAATAGAGGTAAATTTTAGAATATTAATGTCAAAAAAGTTATTATAGTGAATTTTGGGTATTTTTCAAATTTCAATGGTTTTTGTTAATATTTAAATAGAATAATTTACGGTATTTAACCTTAGAAGTAAATGTATCAATCATTGATTAATGGATGATGTATTATAAGGTAATCACACATTAGTTTAAAATTACATGATCTTGTACTGAATTTATAAATGGGAATCAATTATATTGATATTTATGCTCCAAAATAATTAACAAATGCATAATGTAATAAAAAACCACTCCTAACCTGTACCTTTAAATACCACCCATTCTCCACATGAATTAAAATGCAATAATATAGTTTAAAATTTAAACAATTCCATTCCAAAACATCTTCCCAATGTCCAACACCTTCTGGTCATACCAAAAGACTGAATCAAAGTGTCTTAAGGAGGTTCCCAAGGATACAATATTCAAGTGGTAAAATATTCCATATTTTCCTATTAAGTTTTTTATATTCTTATCCTCTGCTAACGTCCCCTAAAAAAATTTAATTATTACTCCATTATCATATATATATATATATATATTATTTTTTTCATTTTATATCCATCATCAATTCTCCTATTTTCATTTAAACAAAAATTTAATACATCGTCTGTGACAGGTCGATTCACTGACTTCATGAATGATGCGATTCCATTTCAATTAAAACCTTAATTTATTATCTTAAATAAATTATAATGGTTATAAAATATTATAATATAAATATAATAAGATATATCATGCTGAAGAACCAACATATAAACATAATACTAAATTATATAAAACATGTTCTTGATGGTCATAAAAACGGAAAAAATAAACCAAAAAATTATCATTTATGTTTTATTTAAGGATTCATCCTAATACTATTTAAATAATTATATATGAGACCTCTTGATATTATATATTTTCAATAATAATAATTAATTTCACTTCAGGTGTTTTTCTTCCTTTTGAAATGAACTCCCTTAATTATAGACATGGGAGCCGACCATAAAACAATGAAACTAACACTCCCAGAATATAGAAATTAATCATTGTAACAAAAAAGAATGGCCAGAAATGATTTTATTAAAATAATAATAAATAATATAAATGAATAATGGGTTTTAAATTATGAAATTATTGAAATTAATTTTATTGTCCTAAAAATAATGAATAAATTTGGAATGCATTGATACATAGTGTAATGTGTTCCCCACCTCACTTTTATTTCTATAAGAGATTCCTTATTCCACAATTATTTCCTGTTTGTTGTGTATGTATATTTTCATCTGATATATCATATTGTGATTCAATTTATCTTCATGGTATTCTATGTTTCACATTATTTTCATTAGTTTTATGGAACCTATAGTTTACCTGAATACAAAGACGTAAGGTTTTTTGGATTAGTTTAATTTATATGGTACATATTCCCAATTCATCACTTATTAAATTTTTATACTTACCCTTTTATTTATGATCATCAATCATTAAATATTTCATTAAATATCCATATTCCTTATATCGTGGATTCGATTTTTTCTATTTTATATAGCATTTATACATATGATGTTTACTGTGAATGTTATTTTAACTAAGGAAATATTATTAAATATAAATTCTCTTCCAAATATGTATATTTTGATAACGAATATTTTTCATAAATTAAATAAATGAAAGAATAATTATTTTTACATGAAGTTACAAGTGTGTCCTAGAATAATATAGACCCTTAACTCATCAACATGTCACAGGAGACAAAACAGTTATCGAGAAATCCATCATGATTATTTACAAGAAGAATATGATGGGTTTCTATACTTAGAATTAAATAATTTTATAAAAGGTATTGATGATTAGGGTTTCTGTTATAGGAACAAGAATTTCAATATTTCTGAATTTATATCATTCAATATTTAGTTATTACTATCCATGATATTTTAACTAAGACAAAATCAATTGATGGGTTTTTTTCATGGGTTAATGATTAAATGTTATATGATTTTTTGTTATTCGCCTTTCCATTTCTTATTGATTATTCTTACATTATTTTTGATTCGTGTTTCTTTTGTTTATAACCAATTGTTGTAATTTTATATTACCTTTTTTCCTCTTGTAGGATAATGATGTTGAAACCTTCAAAAAAAATCACGGATACAGTTTATATTACATTGTTATTTTCATTGTTAAATTAAAAATGTAATAAGATATTATTATATGTATCTATTTCATTATGACTACTAAACTAATAAATATCTTATTAATTTGTGTATTATATCTATTTCATTATAATAATATTTCCCCTGATACTCGGTTGTGGAGTTTGGTTTGTGATAATTGGTATATGATCAGGGTTAGTGGAAATATTGGGAATTGGATGTTCAATTAACCAAAGATTTTTAATAGTTCATTAAAGTCAATTTTTTTTCTCAATATTCCAATTTTTCATGAGACAACTCTTAATAATTGTAATGGAATTTGTACCCATAGACAATGTAGGTATTACCCCATTGATAAATTACACACATTTAGTGTTGGAGAGGAGAATATCGTGATAATATTAGGATATCATACCATGGTTATGATTTATAACATTTTCAGAACTATGTTTTACCATTTACTAAGGTAACATATAACAAATTTTATTGGGACTACTAATCCAGTTTTACATGATCTATAAATAAAGTTCTTTGAAATGATGTTTCATGAATAGAGATGTGATGAAATTGAAAATGTATTTCTAGTGGTATATTTCCTCAAGGAAGATTGTAATCATTAGTGGGAATTGTTCCAAAATACTAAAGAAGAACATGAAATAAGAGACATAGAACAAAGAGTTTTTAACTAAACATTATTGGATAAATGTTTCTCTTCTATGCAATAAACTAAATTATGAGAATAACCATTAGTTTAACTAAAATTGAATATGTGAGTTTTGAGCAGTATTATGTACCATTACAAGACTATCAAAATATGCAATAGATTAAATTAATGACTTGGAAAACAATATTGATCATTTACTTACATGAAATAAGCCATATATTGGAAGGGAACATTCCTCTCGAACTATTTCACCCCATGATGAAAAATTATTACGTTGCATAAAAACAGAGATTGAATTTTATTGGTTGAAACATCAGGGAACATTTTAATGGTACGAACAATTTAGTTTTTTATTTTAAATTTTTAAATGAACATTCTATAATAATTAGAATGTTCAAATTGATATTAGGTGTGTCTAGGATTATTTTGAAGCTCGTATAACCAAAATAAGAAGGGGCAGACTCGGTTACACAATTAGAGGAAACTGTGTTTGCCAACCGGCACGGTTTCCCTAGACCATGTGATTGCAGATAGTGGACCCATAGGGGATGCACAGTTTTCTTGAAACTATGTGACATTGGTCACATGAACATGCGACCACTTAAAACATTTAGATGAATCAATTTAAGATGGTTTATAAACTGTTAGAAAAATCATTTTCCAAACCATGTAGTCCAAACCCTTGATGTTGTAGCGTGGGAATGATTAATGATTGGTTTGGCATACCTTGAGGAAAAACTATGCATAGTTTTTTGGATGAATTTACATTTTGACACTAATATAAGAATTTTAATACCTCTATTATTTCTTTTCATCTCAATCTCTAGAGGTAACTTCTTCCTCGGATGCATGAACCCAATTTATTCACCACAAAGGTTTCATTCTACCTCATTAATCCGGCACCCAAAATGATTTTGTTCAGATCCAACAGAAAGGTTGAGGAGTGATCTTCAATCAAATATTTTCTTTTGTAATTTTTTTAGTTTTTCATTTTAACTATTTGGGTCACTGGTTATATTAAACATTTTAGGGAATGTGATGGATTCATAAATTTATTCCAACATATATCGAATAAAAGGTTTAATATTGATGATGGATGCTCAATAAAGCTAAGGTAGCTTGGCGAGTATATTTACCTTAATATCATTTCATCCATTAATTTGGATTTTTCCATCTCATTGGTCCATTCTGTCATTGCCACAAAAATGTTATTTTAATTAATATACAAGGTATGGTAGTTGTATTATGATCTAATGTAGCAACAAATAACTTATGATAATGATTTCCTTGACATCGACTATCCAAAATGTTTTTTTCTATCCATTAGGTCCCAATGTCACATTGTCTTAATTTCTTAAATACCCATTGAGGGTTACTTCCTATTAATAAAAATCATGGAGTGGTTGATTTACATTAATTGGGTGATTATCCATGTTTTAAACCCACTAACCATGCCTTAGTTGAAATGGTCGAATTAAAATTTATGGTCCACGTAGTTAAGGTTATTCCTCATTCCATGAATGATAAATTAAAATGGGTATACATTGAATAATTTGATTTCATATTTTTAATTTGGGAATATATAGAATGAAACCTCTTCTTAGACATGTTATAATTTTACAATTATTGTTTCATTATCACACCTTACTATTGAGTGTGAAAAGGGGGTTCTAACTTAATGAACAGTTGTATGGACTCTTGAGTCATAGTTATGTTTTTTTAATGTTTGGTAAACATGATAAGGGTAACATCATTTATTCTATTTATACACTCACTTGGTGTATCTATTTTAACTTCTATATGAGTGATTCCAGTTACCTAGGAAGACCTTATGGATTGGATCGAAGAAACTATTGGTTGTTCCATTCCATGAGAGAGGCTTGTGTCCCGAAACAAAATAGTGTGTGTGAACATTGAGGTGTGCTAATAAATTTATATTCTCCCCATTCTTAGAGTGAAAAATCATACTTCATCTTTTGGTCATCATGGATTGAATCATATCTTATAACTGGTTCACTCAAGCGATAGATGGATATTCCAACCAAATATTCATGCATGGGCTCTGGGTGTCTCTATATATTTTATAAATTGGATTTCAAATTTAATTTATTACAATGTTAAATGAATGATTTCACATGAGAAGTTATCCATTAGTATTTACAATATATGGATGTGTACTCCATGACTAATCACATTCTTGGAGGTAGTACACCTACTTTAAAATTATCACACCCAATTTACCATTATAGGATCCCCTGGTTTTGACTCACTATAGTTTGAATAAGTTGGAATATAGGACGATAACCAAGTGGATCCTAGTTTAATGTAATTAATTATTTACATTGCATTTCATTTCAATTGTTATGGCTCACTTCTCATTTTATAATACATGTTATGGATTGTCTTCTATATCATGGGTGATAGCTAACCAGGATTAAATCACAATCTCATATCAGGTGATATTGGTACCTGAGTAGACATTATTATTATATATATTAATATAGGGATGCTTCCAAATTCCATTTCATGAAATAAATTGATAGGATATGGTTTAGGAGTTGAGTAATGACTCTATACTTGAGATTCTATTCATTGTAGTTTTTATCAACTATTTTGTCCTAATATTGTATATGGTTGGATCCCATTACCCTTGAATAGTTATTTTTTTATAACAACATGACATAACATCACCATTATATCATATCTTCTTTATTCAACATCCATTTATTATTGTTACTCTTCTTCAATATTAAATTTTCTTTCTTCCACTTCTATCAATTATTTATTAGATATTATATTGTTCCATAGTGTATTATATATATATGTATGTATGTATTACCTTCAAAAAATCAATGAGGTCATAGTCACCTCCATAACCATACCCATGGATCTTACTGCTAGTTGGTATCCTCTGGCTTTGGGAGAGTCACGGTTGAGGTTTTGTTGCCAACAATCTTGGGGAACTGGTGAGTGGAATCTTGAGAGGGATGCTACAAAGTGGTCTAAGAGCCTCATTTTCCTTTTTGTCTTACTATTTATGTTATATAGGAGAATTGAACATGGGAATTGGGTTAAGATCTTATGAAAGATTTTAGCTACCCCACATACAAGGGAATGATAAATAACATGGGATTCATAAATTCTATTATTACACGAGTTGTTAAAATTTCATTGGATTTCATCATTGGGTGACTCACATTACATATTATTTTATTATTATTTATATTATTTGAATGATTTTTTCATCCCTAGCCCAATGATATGAGGTTATATTATAATAATGAATCAAACTAGGCACCATAAGACGTAATTTTTCATGCATGATTCCTTTCCATTTTTCCATTCTTATATGCATTTCATGTTTTTCTTCTGATTGTTGTATGTGGCTAGTTAGTTATGCCTAGTAGTTTGATTGTACCTTATTGAGCCCATGTGGATTGATATCGTTGGGAAGAATATTTCACATCACCTTAGTGAAATGAATATTACCACATGTTTGAATATTGTTTTTTGATATGGGTAGTAATAAAGCCTATTTGGATAGAAGTTGTGAAATATCTGATTTTTAGACTCATAATGAGAATATATGGAGAGTATAAATCATGGGTTAATCCTATGGTAGATCATTTAAAGGACATCATCAATTATTATTTATCTGGATTACCTCTTGAAAAAGATAATGAGTTCATAATTGTTCTAGTGCTTGGTGAGACACCAATGTCCAATCCTCTATATAGTATGGATCTAACATAACTCAATAAACTAAAGATTATATTTGAAGGCATATAGTCTAAGGTTACGATATGACACAGAACAACACCATGGGGTTTTCCAGTCCTTTTATCTATGTAGGTGGGCGGAACACTAATATTTAGAATGAATTACTACCAACTGAACTGGATTATTTTGATGAACATGTATCCCCTACATAATATATATGCCTCTTCAACCAGCTCCAAGTAGCATCCATTTACTCTATGATTGAATTGATGTCGCGCTACCACTAGGTCCTTGTGAGACCATCACACATACCACATAGAATATTCTAGTGCATGTACAGTCAATAAGAGTATCTATTTATCAATATATGGCCTAATGAACACATCAACAATCTTCATAGATCTGATGGTTAGGTTTCACCACCTTTATCTTGATTCCATTATTGTAGTCTTCATAGATGAAATATTAGTTTATTCATGAACCATACATCCGTGCCAATATTCTTGAGATCATGATCCATACACCGAGAGAGAACCATATATATTTGAATCTTATTAAATGTAACTTTTGGATACATAAGGTTCACTTATCTAGTCATATGAAATTGAATGTAGGAGTATCCGTTGACCTAAATATGGTCAGAACCATGGTTTACTAGGAGTAACCAAAGAAAGTATTCGATAAGAACAGCTTCTTCTGTCTATATGGATATTACATGTTATTCATCAAATACATATCACACCTTACAGTACCACTGATAATCTTAATGATGAAGGCTATGAAATTTAAGGGAAGATTTTACTTCACTAAGTCTTTGATTTGATTCCTTTAGAGTTGAGTAGAATAATTGTGATTAGATTTGTTTGGTTCTGGATTCTTCAGATGAGTTGAGTAAATAGATGACTTGTGGCGCTTCAAAATCTGTTTGGGTGGCTTATGATGAATGTTGATATTTGTGGCTGTGTGATGTTCAATGTGCGGCATGAATTACATTAGCTAGAATGTGCTTGTACTTACCTTCATGCAGGATCATTATCTCCACAATTTAAGTCACTACTAATTGGTTTAATAGTTAATTTTTTATGAGGCCTATAAATGTTTCAAATACATCACCACCCAACATGGCATGAATATGAGGCAATGTTGGTGGATCTATTATATGAAATCATAAAAATTTGATTTTCAATACACACTCAGAAAGGGTAATGCAATGGCTGATGACTTAAAATAGATGACTCAGACACTATTTGTCTTGGGGGCCAGTAGTGAGTCGTTATTGACAGATTTGTTCTCTTATATGGATCTTAATGATTTTGATCATAATGAGAAACTATTAATAGTTGCTCTGACTGTGATATCCTCCTTTTGGAGTGGGATTGGATGAGGCTGTTATCATAATATAGGCATCTCATTTTGAGGGATATTGTTATAGGAGAGAAACCAACTATTGGTTGGATTGTTGATGAGATTTCCAGTCCACTCTCCCATGGATTTTTATGGGTGACTTTGGATATATGGGATGATCTGATGAAGGACTCACATGCCTCAGTATTGGTGGTTTACCCATGTATCACCATGATGTTTAAAGATATATGTCATCAGTAGTAGTGACCAAGCATGAAGAGGTTTATATAAATCATTATAACATGATTATTCACCTATAAATTAGTAGAGGAAGATCTACAGTATCTTAATAGACTTCAATAACCTATATCCATTATAGAGTTGAAATTTAATGAAGCCACTAGATATTTCATGATAATATTTAAAAAATGCCTTTTTGATACTGATTAATTATGGGCGATCTTTCAAAGGTTGACTAATGTTTCACAGTTCATACTGATCTGAGAGACCTTCCCTATTGTTGATTTAGGATGTTTATACATAAAGTAGATAATGAGACATTATGGTGTTCCATGATTAATTTTTTTAATAAGAATCACATATTATAACAAATTTCATTCATGGGATGAAGAAGAAAGTGGGATGACATGTTCTCCTAAGTAATAAATACCACCATCAGACTGATGGTCAATCTATGCAGATGATATGAGTGCTTTTGGATATTCTATGTGAATAAATCCATGATTTTAGAGGTTCCTAGGATGAACATTTTCTTCTGGTCATGTTTTCATTCTTAAATAGTTATCAGTAAATGATCCAAATGGAAATGTATGTAGAAATATATTATAGACCCAGATTTTCCCCCTGTAGTGGTACGAGGTGTGGGAGAAATATCTACTAGGTCCTTTTCATGTTTAAGAGAATTCATTGAAAGCCTAGGTAATTAATATGAATGTGGATATAGCTCAGTCTTTCTAGAGGTTGTGTAATTATCAACATAGCAGACCTCTGGATATACATATGGGACATATAGTCTTTCTATGGGTGTAACCAAGATTGGTTCGTAGGTTAATTTAGATATAGGTAATGTTATCACACTGGTCTATCCGGTCTTTCGAGATAGTGGAGAGAGTTAGTGTATAAGACTATTGGATGATGTGGGGTAGAGGTATCATGACATGTAGGATATCTTCCAGGTATCATATCTATACCATTATCATCCATACCCATCTCATTCATTTGTCCTTGATGATACTGAGATGGAATTGGATTCATCCAATGATGAGCATCCAATATCAATCATTAATATAAGCATGAAGGCTCTCTTCAGTTGTTCAGTTCATTTGGTTTTGGTGACTTAGAAGAACGAGTGCGTTCACGATGAGACCTAGGAGTGAGAAGTTGATATTCAGGCATAGTGTGAAAAACTCTTTTCATAAGACTTTATACTATCTTTATAAGTGAAACTCAGGGATGAGTTGTCTTATGGAGGGAAGGATTCAATGTCCCTTAATTTTATAAAGGTATGTTAAGATTATTTTTTGGTTTAAACTCCTTAAACAACACATTTAATGATACCTAGAATGTTAAAAAATGTATGAGGTGTGTCTAGGGATTTTTTGAATCTTGGACCCCCCCTAATATGGATTTAGGAAGATTAGGACACATGGCTCAGGGATTTTGTGCCGCACATCCTACATGATTTCCCTAAATCATTCAGTTGTAGAAAATGGGCACCTAGGGGCCACACGGTTTGTCTACCACCATGTGACCAAGTGTAAATGACATTGAGACCACCTATAACATTTAGAAATATATTTTTTCTAAATTTTCACATATGTCGAAACATTTTGCACCTTACCATGTAGTAAACCCCCATGAAGTAGTAGAAGGCACACAATTTGAACACAGTTTGGAAAAATATATATCCAAACGATGAGTTGTTATTTTTTTAGGTGATTTTAAATTTTTATACTCCTACAATGATTCAAATACCACTCTTATTTATTTTCAACTAATTTTATAGAGTACACTTCTTCCTCCCATGAAAGAATTGTATTTATTCTCCACTTAGGAATCAGGACACCTCCATCATCTGGTACCTGAAATGATCACCTTAGGATCCAATTGAATGATATAGGTACAATTTTATATCCTCTAGAATTTATTTCATGTTCATCATTCCATCTACTGCACTATTTGGTTGAGATATTATTTTCCCAATTTTCAATTCTTGTGATTTTTTTGTTAATTTATATGAACCCTGAATAAATAAAATCATGTAATTTGATTAGGGATGATCTACTTGCCATGTGTAGGTGGTCTAGGATCATTCTATTAATTTTTTTAATTTCTATGGATTATGTTGTTGTGTAAATTGTTGGGACATTCTGTTGATGTATCCAATATGTTAATTTATTTAATACAGGTGTCTTTGAATGTGTATTAGTGTCCAATATAGAGGGGAATCATCTTTATGATTGATGTACTTGACATAGACCACCCCAATGGGTGGGTTCTACCCCCTATGGATCAATTTTCCATTTTTTTGTTTCATAAAAAGCCCTTTAAGGGTATTTCTTCTTAATAAAATTCCGCAACATATTAATTGAATTGAATTGGGGGATTGTCCTTGGGTTAAACCCTCTAAACATTACATATATGAAGAGGTTGAATAAATATTAATGGGCCAAGTGAATTTTTTTTACCTTATGCACTCAATGAGTCATTAAAATGATAAATCATTGACTAAATGACTTTTATGATAGAAATTATGGAACATATATAATGACTCCAGTAGTTAGACATGTCATAGATTTAATTTTATTGTTTTTTTCTTCTACCATAGTGTTGGAGGAGAAAAAAGGGGTTTTAAATTAAGGACCCCTTAGAATTAAACTCATGGATTAGTTAAATTTTATAAAAGATTGGTAAACACACCAAGGGAAATATAAGTCATGCCAGATATGGGATCACTACATATTATTTATTTTTACCTCCATATGAGTGACATATGTTCCATTGGTATGGCCCCATGGATGGGCTCAATGGAATGAATGGTTGTACCATTCCATGAGAGTGACTTAGATACCTATCTGTAATACTATGTATGAACTCAGTGGTCTACTAGTATGTTGCTTTTCTACCCATGATTGTAGTGAAAAAGGTGAAATCTTCCTTGGATCACCATAGATGAACTTCAAGGAATTTTTAATTAACTAAGTCCCTTAAGAGATCTATTTAAAGTACATACATATTGTCATGGATGTGCATAGGTTTCCTTAAATTTTTTTATAAAGATGTTTTTAAATTAAATTAATGAAAATGATATATTTCTTTTCTCCAAAGAGAATTTATCCCTTGATATTAAAAATGTAGATGAATTTCCACAATTCCCAATCACATGCATGGACGTAGTACACCTCCTTACAAATTATCTCACCCAATTTATCATTGTATGATCCCATGTTTTGGACTTAGTTGAATAAGCTGAAGTAGGTAAATTGGACAAGTATCCGTATCATACCCAGTATAATGTAATTAATTAATTAATATTAATTTTATATAAATTATTATGTCACACTGCTCATTTTATAATTAATGTTTTAAATTGTCCTAGAAACTATAAGAGATAGCCTACATTGATTATATCTCACACACTGATTTGTCACCATTGGTACCTGAGTAGGCTTTACGATTTCATGTCTTAATAAATGGATTTATCCATCTTCTATTTCTTAATTTACATTATAATGATGAATTTTTGGAGAAGAAGACTGAGCCTATGCTCAAGATGCTTTTCATAGTAGTTTTTATCCATTTTAATATTTTCCTTTCATTTTTTATATGCTTAGATCACCTTTGCCTTGTATATTAATTATTTTATATCTTCAGAACATAACTCTATTATCATTATTTATCTTTATTATTCTGCTTCCCTTTTTATTATTATTTATATTGCACATTTTATTTAAATTATTCTATTATTATATATTTTTTCTTATATTTTTCCATTATTCTATATTGTATTATATATATATATGAGATACAATTTTATGACTAAGGAAATAGTCTACCCACATGCATACCTTAGTCCCCAGCTACAAGTCATTATCCACTAACATTCAGGAATGATTGATTGAGGTCATTTAGTCATCCATATTGGGGATCTGGGGAGTAAAATCTCGAGTGGGATGCTAAATGGATCTTATATGATCAAGGAAAATCTAGAGAATAATATTTCTTATGGTAACCATGAAAAAGTTAGAGCATCAAAGAAGAATTAGGTGACAATGTGATTCCCATTATGTGAAAGTTATGGAAATAATCATAATTTCAAATTCATGAATGGAATCAGTGTTTTATATAAGTGAGGAAAAAATATTCATCGAGCTAATAAATATATGGGGTATAAGTAAATTAGTGATGTTCAGTGCTTTAACTGTAATGTAATGGGGAGTTATTCAAATAAATGTACAATTATATATGGAATCAGCCACATAAATTTCAATTGGGAGATGACTAAATTTATGAAATCACCATAGCTGAAGTAAAAGAACCCAATGAATTAGTGGTAGGTAAATTAATCATATCATCACATTTAGAAAATGATTTATTTGATTTTGGATCATCACACCATTTTATATCTTCCCATTTTCCATGAAAATTAGGCAATTCCGTTATGATTTAATAAGGGAGTTGTAAGTCAAATCTCAAAAGTGAATTCTCCTTGCAATAAAAATTGATTCATGAAATAAACATTATGACCCATAAACATGAATTAATTTCAAACCATATCATCATAAATATTGTTTAGATTAACATAATTCTCAATCTGGATTGGCTTTAAAAATATGATGTGGTCATTTATTGTAATAAGATGGAAATTATGATATTTAAGGAAAATGGTGAATTCTATAACTTTAAAGATGAAAACACACAATTTTATTCTTATCTAGATCCTCCCCTATGGTTCTAATCAATTATATTGTAACTGAGGAAAAGGAAAAAACATATAGGGATGATGATATTGCTCTTCAAATTTAGGATACACCAATTTGGTTGGAGAACAATGATGTATTTCAAAAGGAATTAACAATACACCACCACAACTTGATCATAAGTTTTCCATTGATTTAATCCCATATGAAATCACATCATAAATGAATCCTTATATAATGGCCACATTGGAATTATTGGATCTAAGGAAACAACATCAAGAGTTGATTAAAAATGGGATTCATTCCCCTGAGCTTTTCAACATGTGGAGGCCTTATTCCATTGGTTAGGAAGTATGATGGATCCTTGGGGTTTTTCATTTAAAATAGATAAATAAATTCTATTAAATTAAATTAAAGGTTTCCTCTACGTCGTAATTATGATTTACTTCATCAACAACATAGAGCTATATATTTACTAATGATTGAAAATCATTTTTGGTAACAATAATAGTGAATAATGAATGGAATCATTACAAATATAATATTTTAGAAGAGGTATAGATATAACTTGATTAATGTAATTCAATTTGGAATGAATAATGCACCAAAAAATTATATAGATATATTAAAAGAATATGGAAAAGTATCTTCACAATTCTGATGTGGTATTCGTTGATGACAATATGGTAAATTCTATGAAATATGAAAAAATATTTTATAACTTTCAAATTATTCTTTAAACTCTAATAAGTAATGAGTTATATGGCAAATTTAGAATGTGTAAATATTTGAATTATATGTTTATATTCATGTCCATATTCTCTCATTGGATGGAATCTCGGTGGATTATGTAAATAAAAAGGGAATCCATGAATGGAAAATTATAATGAAAATAACTATTGTATGTAGTTTCATTAGTTTAGTAGGTTACTATTAGTGTTTCATTCATTATTTTTCCCACTTGGATATCTCATTATCAAGGATCACACATAAGGTATTATGTTTGTATGGAAAATAGAATGTGAATAATAATTGGATGAATTGAATTGATGATTTTCCAATGCTCTTATTTTGACATAACCATATTGAAATGGTGGGTTTTAGTTATACAAGGATGAATCCAAGAGATGATTAGGTATTTACTTATTTAAAATGATGCAGCTAAAAAAATTAATCTAGGTAGTTGAATAATTATGAACAATACTGTCTGACTCATGATATTGATCTAGCAGCAATAATAATTCCCTTAAATATATGGATACATTATCACTATGAATAAGGAGGTGTTATTTATATCAATCAATGAAATTTTAAATACATATTTAAATATAGAAAACTCAATACATGGGAATTAATATGGAATGAGTTACACAAATATTATGATTTCTCTATAGACTACCAACTATGAATAGCAAATTATGTAGAAAATGCATTATGAAAAAAAGATCATCGTATTCTAACCGAATTGAATATTGATAAATATATTTTGTCCCTGGACATAGTAAAGAATGATGTGGGAATTGTTATGGAAGGGAAAAAATCACTCATTTTTCAAATGATTGTGAAACCATATTATTTAGAAAAATATGAAAACACTGAAATAGGATGATTATAATTTTCAAAATAATATTAATGCAGTTACGAAAGGAATATTTGAAGGCATATTGTATGTGGGTGGAATTATTATTTTTTAAAAGGGATTATCTGTTTCATAAATACTTGTTTCTAATAGGGAACTAATAAATGATTCTCCAAGCTCATATTTATATATACACCACAGTAGTAACATGATTTTTAGATATCTGATGATAAATTTTTGGTGGGATAATATGATGGGGGAAATTTAATACTATGTGTTCATATCTCTAGTTTTTAAACATGTAATTGAAGAGATACTACATTCTAAAAAATTAATGAAACCTATACCTAATACTATGTGGATTTGGGATGATATTACAATAGACTTCATCACTATATTTCAAAATACCCCCCAAAAGAATGGTATGAATTAGGTTACTGTTGTTTATCTTATAAAATCATCATATTTTATTTTTATAAGAGATTATTTACCACAAGAATTAATATAAATACTCTATTTTAATTATGTTATATGATGTAATGATAATCATCTATCAATTATTTATGATCGAGATCCTCATTTTATATTAACATTTTGGAATAGTCTTGAGAATGATCTTGATACTGACCATTAATTATGTACTTATTATCATACCTAGCCAATGGAAATTTTGAATGGACTATTCATAAATTGGAATATATGATGAGATCATTCTCATTTCAATTCAATGGTATGTGAGATATATATTTTTCATTGGATGATTTTTATCACAACAGTAAGTTGTATTCTACTATTAAAATGGCTCCAAAATAAGAATTATATGGAATGATATTCCATACATCAAATATTTTATATGAAGCTTATGAATGAAATATTATAGTAAAATAAATTTTTGAAGATAAAAAAGGTTATCATATTTAAGTAGATCAACATAGGAAAAATATTTATACTGAAAAATAGAGAAAAGATTATATATTTCATATTGAAGATCATGTATTTCTATAAGTATATCAATTCAAGGGAGTTATAAGGTTTAGTAAGAAAGGGAAACTGAGCCCCAGGTATATCAATCTATTTAAAATTCTAGACTAAATTGGAGTTATAGAATACTGATTAGAATTTCAAAAATGTATCACTAAAGTAAATGATGTGTTCCACATGTCATTGTTAAAAAAGAAAATATAAAACCCCAGACATGTACTCACCTATGGAGAAATATATCTAGAACAATATTTTTATGGAAAATATTCTATCATGATTCTTGACACTTGTGATGAAGTATTGGAAAATTATTTGACTCAACTGGTTAAATTTATTTACATAACACAAAAAAATGGTAGAATAAATGTGGGATCCTGATAATGGTTATCTATTTAGAAGGTAATATTCACAAAAAATATGCATGAAGATATTTTAAAGGAAATCAAGAATATAACACATCGTAATTTTTCATTATGTATCTTCATAAATAAATTCAATTTATTTCATCACTTAATGTGATATAGTATAAAATATTAATATTAATATTAATAATATTAATGTGTCCATTAGACAAATAACCTCACATATTAAAGTAAAAAAAATGTTCAAGAATATCATAACTTAACAAATTATATATTTATATCATGGTTGATGTAAATATTTGTTTTAAAAATGTTTAGATGATTTTTGTATGTTTCAGTGAATCATAGAGATTCTTTTTACAATTTTACAATTTATATAATGATTTAAAATAAATTTTATTTTCATTAAATTGATTCATAAATTTATATTATATTTTATTATATTTGTAATACAATTTTGTGATTCAATAATTTATTTTTCATGTGTCATAAAATCAGTTATTATTTTAAAATATTTATTTTTTAAATTTATGATGATTTTAACAACATATTAAATTCCTCAAATATTGACATTTATTACAAAAATGGAGTCCATTTTGGAAATCTAATGATATCAAAATTGATATAGTTATTTTTTTGTATTCGTAAAAAATATTGGGATTGTTGGTGAATAGTGAAATACAGTAATTTACGTTATTTAAAATTATTATTAAATAAATGATTCCAAAATTCATGGTTAATGTATTGATGGATTTTTAACTCATGATTACGAACTCACATTCTCTATAAAATTTATTTTGTCATAGCAATCATCACTATTGATAGTATTGATCCTAAATAATAAAATAATGAAACAAATAACCCTCTCATATCCATATAAATACCACACATAACCACCCCTTCCCCTCACAGCTTATATGACGTTATTTTAGAATAAATTAAATTCAATTATATCAGACGTCTATTCCCCATTTCTATGTCCAACTAGTCTTATAAATGAAAAAATACAAGTTACTTAAGGAAGTGCCCAAAGAGATTATATTGATGTTGTTAAATCAGCCATAGTCTTTAAATTTCAGTTATTTTCTTATCCTCTCATCAACTAAGATATAAAATTTTTCTTATAAGTCAATTATCAAATAAATACATATATTTTATTTTTTTAAATTTAATATTCATTATTAAAATAATATCTTTGAACGTTTTATTCTCAAAAATAAAACACCATCTATGACATTTCGATTCCCTACCTTCAAGGTTGACGAATTTTTTATTCCATTAATGAATTCATTGAAATTAGTAAAATAATTATTGTGATAAAATAATATTTTAATATATATATAATAAAATATATCATGTTATATAATAAACATATAAGTATAATTTTATATAAAATAAGACGTCTTGGTGTTGGTAAAAAAACAAAAAAAAAAAACAAAAACAAATAATTATCATTGATGATTAATATAATTATTCATCATGATACCATATATAAAAAATTAGATGATACCATATATATTTTTATATGATCATTATTACTAAATAATTTATCTTTAGTATTTTCTTCAACTATTTGATATTATCTTGCATATATTTTTAGAAAACTGAACGGACCATAAAACAAGGAAATAAATGCACCTTGAACAACAAAAATATACATTATAACTCATCTAAATGTGAATAAATGAACGTAATAAAAAATAAAAAATAAAAAATATATTATTATGGTCCCATTAATTTATTAATTAATGAAACTAATTTGATTATCCCATTCATTAAGTACAACTGTGTAACACTTTCGAACATAATATAAGGGGTTTCATAAAGTGCTTCTATTTCTATGAGATATGAATTATTCACAAATAATTTCATTATTATGTGGTATATATAAATCCCATTTATATATCATATTAAGAATATATTTCTCATTATTTTAGTAAATGTTTTATTTGATAGTCACTAATTTTACGGGTCATAAGTTTTACTAATAATAAAGTGGTAATAGGTTTTGACACTCATTAATTTTTGTGCATCATATGACATATTAATCACTATTTACATTTTTGAACATTTAAATTTATTTATAAAAATAAAATCATTGATTATTTCATTAAATATAAATATTTATTCAATCATGGATATTATTGTTTTATAATATGTATTCCATTTTCACAGATTGTGTTTACTTTGAGTATTATTTTCTCTGAGGAAATATTGTTAAATCTATATACTCTAATCAATACATATATTTTGATATGGAATATTATTCATGAATTAAATATATGTATAGAGAATTAATTTTGGGTGCATTAAGGAGTGTGGTTTGAAATTAAATATCCCCTCGATGCATCAAAAGGTATCATATGAAAAATCAATTTCTGAAAAACCCTTCATGTTTGATTTGATGCAGAATAATAATTCTACCAAAAGAATATACCTTCTTATGAAAAATCTTGAATGTATTGGTTAATATTCCCTAAACATGACGTCCAATAATTGAAAATTTCATTCATTTATTAATTAGTTATCACTACCAATGATATTACCACTAGGAAATAAATTTCATTTTTATCCTCAGTTTTTTAATTAACTGGAATGTGATTTTGTGAAATTTTCCTTGACATTATTTATTGACAATTCTTTATTATATACAGATTTATAAGTTTACTATATATAACCCTTACTATTAATTTCAGTACACCCTTTTAATTTTTTACTTCAACTGGTTATGAAGACGATATTTTGGAATAGATGTCTAGGAAGAAATCAATATTAATTTCTTATGTTCTAGGATTAATTACTTTTGTAATAAGGCAACCATGTATATATATATTCCATCAAGACTACTAATATGATCGATCATTGGTGGTGTGACCACTTTTATTTATTCAATTTAAATAAAATAACCATTGAATCTGGGATAATGGTTTCAGGGTTGGTAAACCATAGATTATGTGATACACTTCAAGATCATTTTAAAAAGATGGAGATATCTATAGAAAATAATTGATATATGTTTACTACCTGAATTGGTTTTATATGTGAATATGAATTCCAAAAAATATCCATTCAATACCTTTTTATAAATATATCAAGGGATTATTTTTCATAGTTTAGGTAGGTAGATATATCACATGCGATGAATATTTCCCTATCATGAATAATGAATTACTTAATATTTTTCGAGAGTTCCTAACTTGATTCATGATAAGTAACCTTGTTTTATAAAGGTCCATGTATAAAATCTCATCATACAGTGATATCACTTAAATAGAGAATCACTACATGAAAAATAACATCCTCATTGTTATCTAAAAAATCCTGAATATCAATCCCATCCTTCGGTACATGGGTATTCCCTACACATGGGTCGGATACTCTCATAAGTGAGGTCATTAACCATCCCCATCACATACTAGTCGCATATCTACATTTTTGTAATTGTCTAGAAATTAAAAAAATTATATTATTTAATATCGATTTTTAATTTACCCATTATTATTATCCCCCATATGACAATGATAGGTCATTAGAATTCCTCAGTCTTCCCTCCATGAATACTAGAGGATTCGAACATAATGTTAAGGTCTAAAAAATATACTAGTGAGAAAATAACCTCTATAATAGAGTAAAAATTAAAAAAAAAGATAATATAAATCAATCATAATTTATAAATAGACACTATAATAAATCAAAAATATGTAAAAATGGTTATAAAATTAAATGCACAATATAATTTATTCCAATGTAAATGTTATTATGAAAATACTAAAATAAAACTACAAATATGCAAAATAAAATTAATATGAAAAAACTATATACATGAACTCCATGCTTGTTTCAATCATCATACCCCAATCCCATCATAAAAGAAAGAATTGTGGGATAGGGAAACATTCCCTTTTCAATGCATCTTCATAAGAAATATTTATGGTTACTAATGATTCTCAAATAGGGTGTAAATAAAATTTATTACATCGAAACAAATGGTTTCTATGCAATCCATCCTGACTATATTTTTAAATTAAAAAATATGATGAATAGGGGAATTCATTTTTAAATTTATATATAATGTCAATCAATATAGTTATCCCTTGACCTCTAGGCCAGCACTTAGGGCCATGTAGACATACTTCAGTATGATGACAAATACCTTTATCCAATAATGTGTTATTAAAGGTTGAATAATTCACAATTTCTTTTAGTCGAATATTTATCTAATAATGAATCACTCATATAATTTCAAGAAAAAAATCATCACTCATTTTAAGAAACATGTGAACATGAGTTACTAGTCTATATTGAATTTCCCATTCTAGATATGCGTGCATTAATAGTTGGTGCTAGACTATGCCAAGGGAAATATAAATTGTTTCATTTTCTTATATGTACCACAAACCATTAAATATACTCTTAAATGTTCCTAGCATGTAATATTGTTCCATGTGAAAATCTATCACAATACACAATACTAATTATTATTATCATTCAACTTGTGTGCTAAGAGGACATCATAGGTAATGTTAATTTCCATGGTAAATATGATATTTCCACACATAGAAAATGAAATAGGAGTAAAATAATTCCAATTTATAAATCATTACAAATGTATGATCGTAAATATTATTGTTAAATGAACCCAAATTACCAATTAATAAATTTTTTTTAACATTATTCCATGATAATATTTTTAAAAAATATTTATTATAATTCTAATTCTCATATCATTTAATATCAATCACCATTCACAACATTGTTTATTCAAATTAAAATACATTATCATTCCAAATCCAGATTCATTACAATTACCCACATTCAATCCTTGTAACTCATTATTGAATCAAATTCTAAAATTTAATGATTTTACAATACATTTTAAATTTTCAATTCATTATTGGATCCTAGGTTCATCCATTTTTTTCATCCTTAGGACTGGGGTTGTCACACCACTCATGGGGCCACCAGTCCAACTCTCCAAAAAATGTACCCAATTTGATATGAGGGTTTTCAAAGCATATATATTTCATCAAAATAGTGTTTCAAACAGTAAGATGTTTCAAACACGTTTCATAAAATCATGATCTCACTAATTGAACATAATAGAAGAATGAAATAAACATCTGGGAGTTATTATAGAACGAATTCCTTTTGAAGGAAACAATATAGAAAATGAGATTGAATGTGGACTAAATTTACAACATAATTATTAATTATTTAGTGTTGGACACATATTTTCATGGATGGAAGAATAAGATACACTGAAGAAACCTGCGGAATTAATCAAAGGAAGAGGTTACTTACCAATTTCAGATCACCAGATAATATATCCAAATGAGGGGGTTAGATACATCTCTAGATCCACGGAGGAGCTTAAAAATTCATAAAAATAGTTTCAATCATTTTAGATCTAATGAGGAGATTAAAATGTGTTTTATGAGGATTAAAAATTATTATTCACATGACTTATATGGACCTATACTAACACTATTGGGTATTCATTGGGAACCATATGCTATACATTTCAATACACCAACACAAATTCTTTGTAGTAGATTCACTGGGATTTTGGTAGGCCTCTATCGGCTAGTTGGTGGTCTTTTTATGGGGAACCCTTCAACTGATTTCCCATAGTCCAGTTAATGGGTCTCTAGAATAAGTTTCAAGATACACAGTATCCTTCAAATTGTTTATTGAATTAAACTGTCTAGTTTGTGTCTTGGAAGGCTTTCTAGAAATACAACCAATGTAATCCACTATTATTTCCCCACCAGTCCGGTCTCACTAGGATAATGACCATCTATAACACCAAACATCATCCAATGAATGGGATTTATTATGAAACATATTTAATATTAATGATTAAATAATTATGAAGACATGTTTAAATATATATAATCGTAATATAAAAGGATGAGATACATATTAACCTAGTCATATCCAACGATGATATTGAGGTAATTAATCTAATATCTATTAGATATTTAATTTTAGAATATCATATCTTTAGGAAAGAAAAATTTATATGTTCTTAACGTTGGGTAGAAATTATATTCACAGTTGATAGAGGGTGAATAAGAGTATATGACCTCTATACAGTTGTGGTATTATGATAAGGGAGATAAAATTTATTTTATATCAATCGAATTACACACCAAACATTTTTAGTGATCTATAGAGACCTATAATAGAAATTTTAGTAAATTGAATTCTAAGTAGTTATATTATCTAATGAACCTCCTTATGGATTTCTGATGGATGGGAGACAATATTCATATATGGACACTATATAGTTGTCCCAATAACAGAAGATAAGGAGGTGTTGAGAGAATTATAAATGTATTTGTTATCGGTATATCCATGTGTGATAAATCTATACAAGAATAGTAATTATAGTTTTTTTTATTTTTATGAAGTGTAATATTATAGATTTATTATCATGGTTTCATTTTTATTAGAAGCTAAAATATTAGAACAATGTTCAAATATGATTAACCCAAACTCCTGAGATATTAAGAAGGAAGTTAAATGTCAAATAAATGGACTTTAGAATATACTTTTCTATTTATAAAAGGTCCATAGTTTTAATTGTGTTATCATTAATCATGTGACCAATTTATCCCACTTCTATATTTTTTACACTAGTTCCTTTTGTAGTGATTGGGACATATTTACATTTTTTATATTTTTCAATTTCATAGGCTTCGTTAAATGACTATTTTTTACCATGATTCTTGATTCATATCCAAGTGGTGGATGATATAAAATGATTAAATCAAAAATAATATGATATTAATTAGAGTGATCCACCCCAAAATTGAAATCCATTCCATAAAGACCATTTCAGTACTTTTTGATATATTTATCACATGTATAGTTTATTTTATAAGGAAATAGGTTGATCAGCTATAATATTTTGAGTATTCAAATAAAAATTTCTTTTTAGAAATTTTCATGAATTTATCTTTGGATCTATAGAGTAGGACATATGGATCTCCCTTATATTTGATGGGAATTGAAAAATAATCTATTTTAGTGTCAATAATGTTGTAGTTCAAATAAGGGTTTTGTGATCAATGTGTGGATAAACACTAAAGCATGTCCTTCGACGTCTCATATGAACTGATTATGGAGGTCAATAGAGTTACGGGAGGGATATTACATATTTTATATGGTCCATCAGTGATTCAGTTTTTAGATAATAATTAAACCACTACTTATATTTTACTTGGACATAGTGGTTTCTAGTCACTTAAAATTACACCTAAAATTATATTGGGTTTACAAAATCTTCCTAGTGTTAGAACTATGGATAATGTTTCATGATATCACAAATTATTGACTATGGATTGATGTATATTTTTTAAAACTCTAACATCAAAGAGCACATAATGGAAATCAATGACCTATATTAGAGGACCCATGATGACTTTGTGATAGTATTTTTGTGTGTTTTATGGAAGAATATGAACCTTCACGTGAACTCATTGGTGTGTGATTTTAAAACTCATGCTTACTACCCTCATATTTTGGGGAAGTTTTTGTTTTTGAGATAAAATATCTTGAATTTGGAGAGTATGTAAATTTAATTATGAGGTCCCTAGAGAAATTAATATGTCCTTACAATTCAAATTTCAAGGTTGAATTATATTACTGGTGGATCAATGATCTACCATGTTGTGTTAATTTGTTATTACTGTTATATAATTCAATGTTTTTTAAAGATTGAACCGAACGCAAAACAAAACATAAAAGAATCATGATATATTTAGAAAAAATCCAATTATGTATGGTTGTAAAAAAATATCAACTGAATTATAGTGACTAATTAATCTTTACATCATCATAAAAGGTATTAATAAATAAAATAATGACTTATTTTAATATGAATTAAAAATAAAAAGTATTACCTAAAATAAAAAATAAGATCATTTATTATTTGAAAATTTATTTTTCTAAAAAAATTACATTATTCAATATGAATTTCTATTTCTAGAAAGTCAATATTATCAATAAATATTGTTTGATATGTGAAATTCATTAACATTATCAATATTGGAACATAATATGAAATAATAATTTTGATCTTTTAACATTGAAAATTAAATTTGGTAATAAAAAATAATTTTCCATTTAATTTATTTTATTTTACTAATTCTTTGAGTTATAAATTTTTATATTAGATGTTAATAAAAATGAACTACATTTTTAAAATACTCCTATAAAAATAAGACTAAATATGAATTTTTTCCTTTTTCTAAAATGGTTAGTTATTTTTAAATAAATTGATTTTTAAGGAAACCAATATTTATATGACTTTATCCTTAATAAGTATGATTGATAATTTTATAAAACATTTTATGTAATTAAATATTAATTTATTGAAATAATATTTTCATTTTAAAATATTATTCGAAAAATTAATCTTATATCCAACATTTCTTACTAATTCAAATAATTCATTAACTAAAATACACATTTTGCAATTTCATTGAATCAATTATTTTCAAGTGAGATTCCATATAACTATTTCATTTAATTCTAATGACATTAATTTTTATTTAAATATGAAATATTTTTCATGAAAATTTTTACCCAAAAAAAAGAAATCTTAAATATATAAATATAATTCTTTTAAATGTTATTCTTCTAAAACTATTTTACCTGATTATGTTTGTTTATTTTAATTTTAACATATTACACAACATAAAAGTTATTTTATAAAATTATTTTCAAATTTTAAATACAAAATATAATATTATAAAAAATATTCAATTCAATATTTTATGTTACAATTAATTTTTAAGGATACAGATTAATTACAAAGGTAGAAATGATTTTGAGAAATGGTGAAAATTTTATATGAAAAAATTCTTAAAACTATAAATGATAAAATAAAATGTAATTTTTGATGTTATTTTATACCAAAACACAGTTTTTATCCATTTATTTGGCTTTCCCAAATGGACTAGTAACTGTACATTATTGAAAATGTAATAGGTACTACCAAAAATACATTACCCTTCCCTTATAAAAGGGTTAACATTTTAGAATTAAAGAATAATATATCCATTGAATTTAATCATTAAAATGATAAAATATTGTCTTAATAATACCCCATCACATGTTAAAAATCATATGTTCATCATAATTTATCGTAAATTCTATCTTTTCATGGTGACCTCCTAGGTAAAATTAAATTCTCAAAAAAGTGTATTATCAACTAGATAGTTTTTATCATATTTATAATTTTTTAATTTTTTTAAATGCTATTATACTTATATTAATATATTTTTTAAATATATATATGTTCCTATTTAATGTGTATTTGCATTCTTTATTCATATAACGCGTCCAATAAGAAAAATAAAATTGGTGTTCATGTGTCGCATGTACATCCACCTACACAATGCAATGAGTATCTCATACCATTTACCTATTACAATGATGAATATAAGTAAAATATTAATGAAAAAAATATGTATTTTATTATAATATTATAGTTTATTTATTCCAAATTAGTTATCCTATTACTAAAATGATCAAAAATTTATAATTGTTAATTTAATTATTTAAATTTAGTACACAAAAGGGGTAAACCATTATTAAAATTTGGTGTTATTTCATTATCCACTGATTATTCTTATAAATCCTGACCAATGTGATATTTCAAAAAATAAGAACTATATTAGGTAATAATTTTTTATGAACTATATTACCAGAACACAAACTCATAATCAATCATTTAATTAGGATATGTTCATGTTTGGGTCATTTTAACCACATACTTGATAAAGAAATTGAATTTATGTCATAAATAAATACGGGAAATTAATAAATAGTGTAATATAATAAAAACATACTATTAATTATATATTATAGAGTCAAAATATGTATATATTAATATTTAAACCACCAATTAAAGAAACACATTTAATTTGGTAAAAAACACTGAAACATGATCATCATTAATTTCAACCATATGGATCGTAACAAAAACTATTTGGAAACTAAATTATTGATTTATAAAATATAACTAAAAATATATTTTTGTACCATAATTTTTTATTTGGTGAAGTAATATTTATTTGGAATTAATACCAATACAATTTTATCACAACTACATCAAAGAGATAAAAATTTCATACTACCAATGTTAAAAATAGTTTTTAAAATAACTAATAAATATATACATAATTATTAAAAATGATTGTATAAATAGATAAAATTTATTAATATACTTCTTTGGAGTATATTTAATGAACAATATTTAATAATTCTTATTATTGGGTACATGTACAGAATGAATTTGGAACAAGGTAAGTGTTTTCATCTCAAAATCATATCTTCCACACATGTTATTTGTTATTAACCTAATATCCATTATTTTGTGTATGTAGTAAATATATTAGATATCATGTAATTAATTTTATTTGTATCATTTAATTTAATTTTCAATTTCAATCCCTCTATTTAATGGTGTTTTGATTATATGGTTAATCAATCCGAATGTCTTTTCTTGGACTCATAAAAGATTCATTGAAACATAATGCATTTTATGAACCATATTTACATTGATTTGTGTTTAACCAAACATTTATATAATTTTATAATACTAAGTTTATTATATAAGATTTAGTAGAATAATCATATTCCCTTAAAAAAGTTTCGATTTATTTAGGCATTTACCCTGTCTTATGAATTTTTTGAAACATAATTTTTTCTCTATGACTTGTTATTTTTCCATTGAACATATTTAAATATATATATATATATATATTAATTTAAATAGTATTAAATTATGTGGTATTATATATTTTTTCAAGTGATATAAATTCGTAGAGCATTAAACCTTTTAAAATTATTACTCACTTATTTAACTATGTTATTTTAAATCCATATACATTATTTCTATTCATCGATTATGATCATGTTATTCACATTTTATCTTATCCATATAATAATATATTTATATGGTGTAAACATAATATTTTACATTATTTATATATTATAATGTTCAAAAATAAATTTTTATTCAATTAATATGGGGAACAATTTTTCATTCCAAATGATGGTATTAAAATCCTGATGATAATTGGAATATTAACTAGTTATTATTTATCCATCCACCATATTCCCTTGGTTAGGTAATTATTTTGTTATATATATTATTGAAATAGGAAAATTATTTAAATTCGGGAAAAATATTGAATAATATTGTAGGTTTATCAAGTATTGATATTATATTTTCATAATTATATAGATATCCATGTTTTATTCTGTAACACATTCCACAGGGAAAGGTAAGAAAAGTATTTTTGAATCTAATTTTGCAATAAACATGACATAACTAGATGAAAATAATGTCAAGAACTATATAGTCCCTTTAAATATCAATAGGGTCCATTAGATAATGTTGGTTTTTTTATTTATTGTATTAATATGGAATTCCCAAAGAATTATTGATCATTTTATCAATGAATGGTAAAGTGTCTTAGCATAAGAATATACCAATATGTTTTTGATGACTAACATTTTTAATTCAATTAGTAATAGATTATATTTGTTGATATCATTGTTTTCATTGATTTTTAGGGATATATAATTCTCCTACATTTATGTTTTATATTTCAATATCCTAACGTCTCAATTATGCTATTATATATTTAAATTTTAGTATGAATCACCTATTTTATTTAAATGGATGTTGGAAATGGACCATTATAGATAAACATTCAACCTTTTGCTGAGTAGATCTGTATGGGATACACATGGTTTTCCAAATCATGTGCATATCTGAAATGGTATGTTCCACATAGATATTATACCCACATGATTAGAAAACAGTTCGGCCAAAACATGTAGCCAAAACATATTCCCCTTAACATGTTGGAGTAATTACATTTTTTCCTTACCTTCTAAAAAATAATTTTCCTTTCTCCACCCCACATGTTTGAAACACATCAATACTTCCATTTGGAGAACCCCCATCATCCCCATGTTAGGTATAAATATCAATCCTCTGATTTGACATTTTTTTACAGTATTTATACATTGGTATGTTCTTGAAAATATTAAAATCTTTTATTGGTTTTTCTCGCCACCATTGATACTGTTTCCTTGTAGGATAATATGCCCTATTTCAAACAAGGTTTTCTTTTACACTATTTTTTAAATTCAAGAGAAAATAAAAAGATGACGTTGAATTACTTATTATTATCCACTTTATGGTTTGTGTTCTATTTCATTTTCCACAATGTCTCACCAATTATAGGTCTCATAATTTTGCTGTATACTGGTTTCATAGTTAATTACACATAAAATTTATATTCCATATAATTTTTTCTTTATATTGGATCCAAATACCCTAATAAGACTCCATTTTTATTTGTATATGTAATATAATTAAATATGAGCCAACCATGTGGGTGTCTCGTGTATTTTTTTCATAAGAAAACCACTGTATTTTAAACCATACACCCCTTTGATGTTTATCGAATGATATCCACTATGAAATTAAATTAATAAAAATTTATAATGTGTAGAATTTAACTATTTAATTCTTGTTAAAATATTATATTATGATTTCAAGAAATATTAAATTGAATTAAACCTCATATATACCTTATTCATATAAAATTGAAAATGATATTTTCTAAAATA
The DNA here is from genome assembly GCA_963277665.1 of Viscum album. NCBI lineage: Eukaryota > Viridiplantae > Streptophyta > Magnoliopsida > Santalales > Viscaceae > Viscum > Viscum album. Next base: position 690,333,856 of record OY728156.1, on the reverse strand, counting down.
AATATTATTATTAAACTATAATTGTTATTATATGTAAAAGTTCCTTAAATATGATTATTGTTTTGATTAATAATAAATAAATTTTTTATTTAAATTTAATGTTCACACAACGTCCATCCTTTTACTCCCAAGGGAATTCCATGAGCACTGAGAGGATAACAATTGATTCATTGAACTTGATTCCAAGGGAGATAATTACCATTGATTTTGGACTTTGTCTTTTAATACATGAATGCCCTGGAAAGGAATTGATGATTCATTAACATAATATCTAAATAACATAGTGACTTAGATAATCTCCTTGTATTTATCCTATTTTACATGGAAATAGAACACCTTTGATTCTCTCCATGGTCGGTGGTGATTCTTAACCACAGATTTACTATGTATATCCTCTCTAGACATAGTTAAACTTTTTTTTGATGGAATTATTAGGTATAACCAATGGATTACTCTTTTAAAAATGTATATTCTACATGGTCTATTACCGTGTGTTGAATAAACCTTATAAGGAAATATATTTCTAGGATTTACCATGGGTCCCACAAACTATTATATATTCTTGTAAAATTAGGGTAAACATGGAAACTCACATTAAATGTTCCTACTACTTGATTACAATAGTTATCTTCCTTAAAGCATGAAAATTTATAGGTACCCTTCTTTGACTCATCTGATGTTAACTGATGTAGTTAGAGACCCCCATGCAACCTTTGAGTTTCTCAAGATCAACATGGATATAATTTCATGAATTAAAATCCATGTATTATTCTTATAAAATAACAATATTAAATTTATAATCCCATACTAGATTTTTATAGTCTCCATTGTTAAATTCATATTAAAATTATCTCACACCATGTTCTAACATTCCATTTTTACCTATATTGATTCCATATATGATCGTATGTACAAGGAAATCCACCCAATTTGGGATGTTTTATTTTCATATAAAATGGGTTCTTGTAGTAGTTGATAATGTTTGGGTGCATGATTATATTAGATATAGTTGTTGTCTATTTTTTCTATATGATAGACATGTATTGATTATATAACTATTGACAGATATTCCCCCATAATTTATATATTATCATGAAATGGACATCCTTTTGTATATAATTGTGATATTTATTATTCAGTTTACTATTCATATGAAGAATTTTATGTCTTCCTATATCCATATTTTTTATTTGTTGTATTCATACAATTCCTATTAATTTATTTTTATTCTATTATGTTCCACGCTTATTAGAGGAAATAATCAGCCCATAGACAATCCCTAGGACATTCATGCTGGTCAGTATCCTCCAACATATGGGGGGAATTATCGAGAACATGTGTCCAACTACATGTGGATACTTATGATTGAACTAGGTTTGAAATTCCGAAAAAGTGATATCTGAATTCCTTTTCAATATTTAATTATTATTTGGGATTTAATATTAGAGATTAAGACATGTTATAATTTGATAATGATTCTATTTGGAGGAGTATCTAACTCACATATAGAGAAAAATAAAAATTTATTTGGATGATATTTGATGATCTGGATTTTTCATGTTATGGTTGTAATGATTTTACCATTTGGATATTCACATGAATTGTGGATTTTTATATTATTGTATATTATATTTCATTACATGGAAAGGAGTAATTGTCTCATGAATCATTATTAGAACATAAGAATTTATATGTCATGAATGATGAAATTACTTGTTTACTTACTATGTGTATTTATTTTTAAATATTCCATGTTCATTGATACTTATGTATATACTATATTAATAATTCTTAGAGGGATAAAAAATAGGTTTAAATACAATTTTTCATTATCTAAGATGGAGTTTTCCCATATACCATTCTGATGGAACATTAATTAGGCAATTATATTTTCAGTTTTATCCATGGATAATTGGTATCACATGTAGAATGGTTAGTTGGTTATAATTAAATGTATTCCAATTTCAATTAAAATAGTGTGTGTGACTCTATAAATTAGTAATGGTGATATATCTAATTCAACCACAATAAAAGTGTAGTTTTAGTTACATTTATTTCTATTTTGAAATTTTAATGTTTTGGACATTATAACACAGGAATGATAGAATCATCTAAATAGATCTTTATATATATATATATATTGATATAACAATAAACAAACATATGAACAATTGAGTTATATGTTTAAAATGATTTTTCTCATTAATGTGTATATTAATTAAAAACTATAGTGTCTTTCCCTTTTTAATGTGTCATTGACAATTCATATACTGGAACCCGTTTTATTATAACATGGAATCTAATCAATACTGTGACCGTAGATATTAATTAGTAGGGTTAGTATCTCTAGGATATGGAGCCATTATGCTTATAATTATACCATTATAACTTCTTTATATTTCTAATCGATCTATGAGTCATGAAATTTAAAATTAAAAACATATTCCTCCATGATTGTGACAAGTTGACCACCAAAAGGGTAGTGGTGTTCATTTTTTGTGAGGTAGTGAGACATGACATGCCAATAGTTGCACATGTTGAAGAACATATTTTATCTAAATTGGGAAATGAAGTCCATTTTTGATAGTTCTTACTAAAACATATTCATACTATAATGGGAGCCTTGTGACCTACACCAATATTGGATGAGATGACTGGAGATTTCATGTAGTTTCATCCACCATCATTCATGAGTTATAGTGGATCGGGGTTTCTAAGACATGGATAAAGGCCATTTTCCATCTTTGATCATTTTAAAAAGACTTCAAAGTGGTGGTACAAACTCTCCTTTGATATTCTATGATGTTCTACCAAGCATATGCGTTATTACTCAGAGAGAACATAATCAGAATATATTATAAAATGATATCTTGGATTTTATCTTCGAATATTTATTTATGAAGAAACTAATGCCTGAATAAGGTAAGGAATTTATTATAAAAATGCAAGGAACCATTTCTGTTATTTATCATTTATCATTTTTTACTGAGATTAGTCATTTTTATCTTCTTTTTTCAGTTATATTCTTTTTAGAGAAAGTCATTTTGAGAATGGGATCATATATGTAATATATTATCAAGTAAATTTTTTCTATATGTCTACTATTTGATGTATTTTTTTCCAATCCCTACTCACAATTTTGATCTTGAGAGAATATGAATGCATAGATAACTATGTATCAACAATAAAATTAGGGTATTTGTTGGTCTAGTGGAAGGAAATTTCATTTTGATGGATTTTGAAAATGTTCTGGATCCCAGAATATCTCAAATGAATGTTTATTATTTGTTATCTATGTAGATGAAATGTTGACATAAAATCTTAGTTTGATTGAAAAATAATTTAATATCATGTTTGAAGAAAAATAACTCATAATAAATTATTTTTATGAAAAATTATATCAATTCCTTAAAGAAGCGGATTCACACTAGCTCCACCTTTTTTATCATGATAGATTGTTCTGCACTAGGATGGAATTTGTAATACCATATTGTCTTAAATGATGATGATATGGATATACGTGATGAGGCCAAAATATGGATATGTACTACTAGTTGGGTGGAACTGATTTGGGTATTTAGGTTTCATCCTAAGTATTGGACTTTTTATGTATATTATTACAAATATTGGTGGGGATGGGTGTATGATAATATATAGTACAAGGTATGGTTTTTGTTCGCACTAGATTAATGTTATCCTATCTTAACAGATGTAAATTACAATCATTTAACTCTATTACTATTGCAAAAATCCTTGTACAGTGAATATTCAATTTCTATGGCATAATGACACATGATAATTCACTGGGAATTTGATAGGAGACTATATTCCTATGCATGGATTTCCCCATTAAGATAGGAAATTATAATTTTCAATGAAACAAATTCATCCTCAATATGAACATATTATTTATCATTCTTCTGTTGTAATGTTTGTTGATTTTCCATGATTTTTTAGATTACTATCACCAGATGGTATTCTTCACATCAATAGAGGGTGATTGTTATATGGACAATGTTCAATGGTATTTCCATGAAATTATATATAGAAATGAGTGTCATGGTTTGCTAAGAGTAATAAACCAGATTAAAAGTAACATCATGAGAGATAAGGGAGTGAAAAAATTGATTACCATCTTATATTTGATCATTTGAAGAAGTTATTACCATATGAAATTTTTCGAATACCACTAGGGAATGAAGTGGAGTTTAATATTGATATACTATAATGTGAATAATAGATTAACATTCTTACTTACAATATGTCACCCTCTATGATTTGTGATATCAAGAGGGGTCTAGAGGACACAAGGGATATAGATTTTATATGAATCCATGCTTCTCTATGGGGTTCCAACGTGTATTCCACCAAGAAGGAAGATGGGCCCCTTAGAATTCACCTGAAGTAATAAAAATTGGATGAACATACAAACTATTATCAAAATCCGCTACCTCATATTTTTTGCATATATGACCATCTCCAAGGATGGTGGGATTTATCAATGTTTTATTTGTTGTATGGATATCATCATCTGTGTGTTCAATATTTAGAAAAACCCTATAAATAAGTTCAAATCAAATATGTCCTTTATGAGTATCTGGTTTATCCATTTGGATGGATGAATAGACTGGTAGTTTTCATGGATCCAATTTATAGTGGTTTCAACCTGTATCTCAATTTTTAGTCTCAGTTGATTAAAACAGTGTATTCTCATTATAGGAAACATCATATCAGACATATTGTGATTTTTCTAAATTCAATAATTGGAAGTTAACACTATCTCAGCTACATAAATGCCATTTTTTTAATAATGTTCATATAATAGGTCACATTATATCTGAATTAGAGGTAAAAATGTAACCACATATGTTATGTACAATAGATTACATGTATAGTCATAAGAACAACATTTAAATGTGGAGTTTATTAGTTTTATCTTGCAATTATAGTAATTATATTCTATATTTCTCGCACCTAGAATATCCTATAATAGGCTTCATAGAAAAGATTGTTAAATTTTCTTGGTATGAAGGCTATAAAATAATTGTTTTGTAATTTATATTATTATTAATGATAATTCAATTCCAGATTATACCAAAGCTGTGAAGAAATTATGAATTTTATTATATTGCATTAGGTTTTAGGTTGGGAGCCATTATGATGTAGAAATATTGATACATGGTTTTTTGGTTCATGTTAAATGAGTACTCCATAAAATAATTTATTAATTAATGATATCATGATATAATATTTGGTTAATGACATGAATTTTTAGAGGCATTAATTTTTTAGAGTGTGTTTATGGTGTATATAGACCATAAGATCCTCAATTACATATTCTCCCAGTATGACATAAATTTCATTTAGTGAATATGGTTTTAAGACCTATAATTGTTTTAATTTAAGATTTATTTTACACATTTGATGGTATATTTTTTGTGTGTTGTTTAGAACATGAAAAAATACTTAGTTTTTTTAGGATTCATGTACTGGTTGGAAACCAATGGCCATGTTTTCTAAAATTCACTTAGTAGTCTAGAAGACTCATGATAAACCTATTATTAATGCTTTAGAAATGGTTATTTTACATCAACACAAATTGAAGATTATAAAACAGTATAACCGTATGGTTTTAGTCCTAAAGGATTTTGTTTCAAGAGTGGACCCAAAATCAGGATGGATCTTTGATGGTGATGAGATTTGTGGAATTCACTGAAGTATCATGGTTTATGGATATGTTAAAAAATAATTGATGTTAGAATATAATAATTTTTGTAATTTTATACACCATGATCTTAAAAACATTCACGATGACATACATTGTTGGTATTTGTTGAATGGTATGAAAAATTAGTTAAATGGTATTGTTACATAGTGTTCCACATGTCAGTAGGTGAAGGATGAACACTAGAAAACCCTTGAAATTCCATAGCTATTTGAAATTCATTAGTGTAAATGGATTAAAATCACCATTTATATATCTATTATATTTCCTACATCACCTCGATAAAATCAATGGGTATAGGTGATCATAAACTAGATAAGGATGGTCTCCCATACTCAAAATATTATAGAGACCATGATAGTTGATGATCCTGGAATGATATATATTTGAGAGACGATACACCATCATATGCTTACATAGACAATAATATCAAATAGAGATACTTTATTTACATCTTGATTATAGAAAATTTTATAATGGTTGTTATAATCATTGTATCTCCTTAATATAGTCAATGACCGATAGACTGATGTGTAGTGTAATCACATGGTACATGTGTTGTAGGAAATTCATAGAGATTGCATCCTAGATTTTGGAGGATCATGGGACAAGAACATACTACTATCGGATTTAACATATGATAAATCTTTTTAAGAAATGATATTACATTCTATTTATAACTACTTATATAATACACCATTTCATTCACCCCTCTTCTGGTTATAGGTATGCGAGGCAGTGAATCTATGACCTCATATCATTTAATATACATCAATGATGTCACATAAAATCAAGAAGTGTAAGGAATTATATTAATTAAGGATGAATACTTATTTTTACCATCATTGATGTCCTCTAGAGTTTTAGTTTAAGGATATGATCTTTCATTGTGTTTCTCGTTGTACGTTCATAGATTGATTCGGATGCAACAAAAACTATCACATTGTTATTTCAAGACATTTGAGATTTGGACGAGATTCAGATCCGTAGATTATCATTTGCATTTACCATCATGGTATCTATACATGACTGATGCATTCCAAATATCTCGAAATTTATATTTTCATTGAAATCCATATCATTACCGCCAACAAGATAAGGATTAATTAGACAATAACGAATCATTCAATGGTCACCCTATTTGTATTATTGATCATAGAATGAATGCACTTTATGAAACAAAAATTCTATTAAACCATGTTCTATGAAATCATATAATATTACATAATGAAACCTGGGAGATAGATGTCAATGCACATGATTATTAACTAGATTAATTCTCATATGATTCCTTACCATGCACATAATAGATATTCCGGGAGAATTTTTCATCAGTGGGGGAGGTTATAGGATCCCTTATTTTCTCTTAATGTAAGAATCCTTTATGTTATAGTAGAATATTTTCACATCTAATAGATGTTCTAAATGATTTCCAAAAGAGATAAGATGAATTATGGGTTTTTTGAGCTTGGAGATCTGCTTTTTATGATTTTATGAGGCTCATTGTTAAATCATAGTTAGTAGTAACTATTTGGGTTAACAATGTGGATTTCATTCAAGGGATAATAGTTTGAAAAACCATGTGAGGGAGGCAATATTTACATTTGAAAATCTATTGAGTCTTTGAAAATGGGATCCATATAGGATGAACATGGTTTTCCACATCATCTGCCTAGCCCTCCTGGGTATCCCTTATATGGTAGTACACCCACACAGATGGAACACGGTCTGAACAAACTTTGATACCATATGATGTATCCCTAATATTTTGTGTGAAATTTTATTTTTACAATTCCTACCCTACAATTAATTTTTTGTATTCCCCCTTACTTATCGTGAACTAAATTAACTCCGTTTGGACACCTCCTTCAAACTAAATCTAGAAATTAATCCATATCCTCTAATGAGAATTTGATTAGACCATATCTGATTCATTTTTTATCCACATATAAGTGATTAAAATTGGTTAAATTTTAATATCATTTTATCTCACCATATTTGTTGTTCTTTAATTATAGAATAATATTCCTAATATTCAGTTCTTTTTTTCTATTCCACTATTTTATTCCATTCCATCCTAATTCAAAAGATTATATATGAAAACGATTTTTAACCACCATAAGGTAGGTGTATTATAGATCTCAAATCCAGGTATAATCAATTATATTTTTTTATTGTGTTATTTCATGAATGTTTCTGAAATCATTATTCTTGAAATTATTCTACCATAAATTGGTTCCCTATATTGGAACCCACAAAATTAATATACACCCTTCTTATTTTTTATTGTTATGGACCTCAACAAAAGACACATCCTTTATGATCCATTAATATTCAAAAATGACATTCTTTGAATTATAAACCAAAATTCCCATATGGTGTTTTTGAATTGAATTCTAAGAAAAAATTTATTTAATCTAAATCGATGAACTATTTCATTATGATATAGAATTCATATTCACCTATATTATTTAGTTTTTTTGTTAAATGTTAAATGGTAAAAAATATCATATAATAATATACAATTTATAAATGAACTTCATTATATCTTGAACTAAATAATGTGATTAATATTTTGTCGTAATTACCTGGGAAGAAAGATTTATTTTAAATTAGGTTTCTATTATTACTATGGGAATTTTATCTAAAAAGGGAGTTGTTTTACAACAACCAATCATGGATTCCTGAGAGAATACCTTGAACACTCTGAGTGTGCCTCACTTTTTATTGAAAAAATTGACAATAAAGATACTCACCTCCAAATTTTGTCTTTGACTTCATATACACTAATTCCATAGTGTAGTACAATTGATTAGTTAAATTCATATTTGAATGTTATAATTCCTTGGATACACTTATTTGATTTATATTGATATCGTCAGACACTTGACACATTTGATTATCTCCTTGGGAATGAGTGCTTCTTAGCCCACTGTTTACCAAGGATGTCTTTCATAGACATGGTTACGTAATTTTTAATGGAATGCAACTGGTACACCCCTTGGAATACACATTGACCCCAAAAACTAGGAAACATGGGTTATAATAGTGTGATGGCTTAACAATCTTCATTAAGGAATTCCACGGTTCCACCATAGGTCCAACTATACTATTATGAATTATCGGATTACTTGGATGCCTACTAGGTCCATATTAATTATTTCATCTACATTAATTACTTGGTTATGTTCCTTGGATACTCTATATTTTTAGTTTATTTTTTAAAATGCATCTATCATAGGTTGATGCATGTATACATGGTCTAATGTCCTTAGTATTGTATTATCTTATGATGGGTATTATTTCACAGATTTATATAAAAAATTACTATTGTACATGTTCATTTTAATATTTATAATCAAATAATAGATATTCATATACATCATTTTCAGTGGCATATTTTGTATATCACATAGAATATATTGTCCACTGATCGGTAATCAGAAATATTTCATGGATGTAGGTATAGACTAAGGAAATCACCCATTCATAGATTCTTGAAATTCTTATACCATTGAATATTCTATCAATGATCCAATATTAATCTCACGATGCAATTAGAGATTATAATTTTTATTTTTCCTTTTTATATAATTATGTTTATTATTTAGAGGTTCCCATGAATTCCTTCATCTTTCATATATCATCGTGACATTCATATATTTTTTTATAAGGTAAAAATTACTTTTCATCAGTCTATAGTTAATATCTATATGTTCATATTTTCCATTATTCCAGTTCTTCATTTTTACCCAATTATTTGTTCTTAATTTGTTTATTTGTTTGATCCACTCTAAAATTTGGTCAATTTATCCATTCATAAACAAACTAGAACATCAATATTAGTTGGATGCCTCTAGGAATATGTGGTGGAATTGATAAAGGCATGTGGCCAAACAACTTATGTTGCATATATCTAAATCGTTTCTATGATGTAAAAATTATGGTTTCATCTTATTTACCTATTTGAGAAAAAAAATTTATTCTATTTTATTCCATGATTTATAAATTTATATGTATCAATTATTGTTTTATTGATCTCATCCAAACTTTTCTTTTCCATTTACCTAGGTTATATAGAAAACATGTACATGAGACAAGTTTCAAATGAAAACCCATGAGAAATAATTGTTTTTCTATATTCACGAATTTCCACTAAGTTTTAATTTTTATATATAATTGACACTAATCCATTGATATAAATGACATGGAATTTATCTTCATATATATCATAAATCCCGAAATAACTAATCTTAAAATGATTTATTCAATGTATGATATTAAGTAATCATTACAAACAATCTAATTATGGATGGTTATATACATGAATTTATATATTTTATAAAATAATCTTTATAGAGTATGTGTTTATGGAATTGTACATTGCTATGATGATAATTGGAATCACACTCACAGTGGTAAGTCACTGGATAAAAATTACATTTATACATACTGGATGATTATTCAATAAAAAATTTGTGCTAGATTATTTTAATAAATGAAATATAAATTTCCTCATCAGTGAAAACATAAGTAATAGATCACTGGGTAATTGAAAAAAAAACATTTATAATAATAGTAAAATTTTACATTAAAAATCATGTAAAAATGATATTGCCATGAAAAATATTTATACCAAAAACATAAAATAAGGAAATATTAATTTATTTTATAAAATAATAAATCATGAAAATGATTTTTCAATATTATTGAAAATCCATTTTTGTGAGTACATTTTAAAAATAAGTTTATATTCGTAGTTTTATAAAAAGACGTATGAGAGATAATGACACATATTTATGTGAAAAGAAATTTTAAAAAATATTTGAATGAATAATTTTAAGATATATTAATGTATAAATTTATTTTAAATATCTTGTAATAGACTATTTTATAATACATGAATGTTTTACAGAGAAAACATAGAGTGTATTAAATGAAATATATCCATGATAAGAAAAATGTTTTAATAAATTGAAACAATTCTAATTTATAATTCACTTAATAAATATGTTATTAATATTTCTATTTTAATTTTGGGATGGGATGTATGATGATCATTAAAATTATTGCATATTTTAGTTCCCAAAAATAGAGGATTGGATTAGGAAGAGGAAAAATATAGACATGGAGGAAAATGATTAATTAAAAAAATATATTTTTTTCTTACAAATGTAAATACTTTATTTTAAATGGGATGTTGTCCCTAAAAGGATAAATTCCCTTTTAGGTGGGGTGAATCGGGGTCTAAAAGAATAAAAATTTATATTATTGATATTTTTTCAATTTGAACAAATTATCCACTCTCACAAGCATATAAAATTAAATAAATGTTAATTAAAATTGTAAAATTGGAAAAAATTTACATGGTTCACCTTCAATAGGCCACATCAAAATAGTATACTATGGAAATTTCTTAATGAACTAAAACCATTATGGTGAAATATTATTACATAGTTCATAGCAGAAAAAATGTCACTCTCGGTTCACAACCAATCACATGAAATCTAATTGTTCACTAAAACAATTTTTTCTCACTACTCCTCTAGATGATTCATTAGTTTATTTTTCTAAAGGAATCTTTTATAAAATCCATTTGGTTCATGATAAACAGAAAATTTCTTCCAATTTATTAAAATTAAATTAAAATACATTTTTTTTTGAATTTTCAATTCTTTATTAAAACATTAACTTCCATGAAATCTATCTACAACATTCTCGAAACTCCACACCATTCATGAATCATTTCTATTTGAAACATAACTTTCAATAATTGTGTAACTACATTTTTTGTTTCAAAAAATCCTAATATCACTTATCTTTTAGTTTTTCCAATAACTATCTTTTTCATATATAAACTAGTCCAATTAATTCAATGATCTATTATATTCATAACTACTTCCTGTAAGAAATTAAATAACACAACACTTACTTGAAGATATATTCCCAATATTTTATAAATATAAGAATTTAAAATTAATGGGATAATATCCTATTTATAGGCATGTAAAACCATTCATGTAACCATGATTCCTACAATTATCCATGAGAACAATATTCTTTATTCTCTTAATATCAACATTTTGGCATCACCATTATCATGAAATAAACATCCATAAAATCATCCTTCAATATTTACCACATTTAAATAACAATTTCTATCTTACAAAACTTCAACATCTAAATTAATATTCTAACTTTTAGGAAGAGCATGAATTTTATATTTTTTGGTGAAAAAATCTTGAATAATTACCCACCACTAAATTTATAATACTCTAATTTCCCTCACATCTCATTGGGACAATTTAAAATTCATTTTTACCTCAAAATAAATTATTCTATTCCAACTAAATTGGGACACTGTATATTTTTTCAATAACTAGGGAAAGCCTTTGACTTATATGAATTACATGTGAATCTTCCTTAGCACATTCGAGAGCTTCCATACCATGATCCTTCAATTGATTAAATATATTAAACGTATCCAAGAAACCCACTATCCATGTGAGTTTCAGAAATCTTTTTTCCACAATAATGCTATAAATTCCCTAAAATACATTATCTACATCATTTCTCAATAATAAAAATGAACCCAAAAATATTTTAGTAACACGTTGGTGTATTTTTTCCAAAAATATCCCACTTTGGGATTGTTGACAACTCCCCTCCCTTTGATACACATAAACTATTATATTAATAGCACCGTTACTGATAACTTAACTCTTCCTTCTTCAAATATAATCCATATAATTTAACCCCAAATAGAGATTAAATGATTAATCAACATGTACTCTCTACCATTTAAATCAATTCACAACATTATAAATAGGTGTATCATTCAATGTTATTCAATGAATTTTTATTCTTACAGAACTATATTTTAGAAAACTATACCTTTTCAGTAGACATGGTTTTTCATGTATATGAATAACAATTGAATTCATGATTACAACTTATTCAACCCCACTGGGTAATTTATTACATCATAAAATCATAGGTTAATGTGTCATGATATATCAATATTGAATGGACATTATTTATAACATATGATTTTCAAAAAATCCCCATATGTCACTTCTGCCTCAATTAGAATCTCTTTAATTCATGATAATATTTACTAATGAACTCATCATGATTAAATTAATGGCATGTAATGATTATAATAGAACAAATCAGAACATAGATAAAAATATTGAACACATTGGAGAGATGGAGATTTTGTATATACACTTTTTATGTAATGATGTTTGAAAAGACTATAAGATCAAGATAATTACATTCAAATTATTAAATGGCTGATATTTTTATTTATAATATCTACAAAATTATGATATGTTTTCTTATATTCTATCTTCTCAAACGCATTCCCCAGTTCCTCGATGAAAAAGTTATTTATTAATTTAATTTTCATCATCCTTTTTAATGGATGCGATTATTTCACAGGTTTGTAGAACATGAATTATATTAATTGATTCAGATAAGAGACATAAAATTGAATATCATATCATTGATTTGGTTATTCATCTACAGTAAAAATTTAAATGATATAATAGCCACAATATATTCAACTTCTATAGTGCATGGGAAAATATAATCATTTTTATCGGTTAAAAAAATACATTGTCTGTCATGGTAGAATTCATTATATGATGAATAATTTAGTATTCCTACTAAATCACCTCAATATGAACATATATAACCAAACAACTCTAGATAAAGTTTATCATTTTATAGCCAACCAAAATCAATTATGCCTTTGACATACCAAGGTTTTATTTTCAATGTGTATAAGATTAATTCCTTAATATCACATTAATATTATGATTTCTAGTATATATAAAATAGAATATTATTTCAGATAATTAATTTGTTCAGTAGTATCCCAATATTCTACAAATATTTTTTCAAAATGAATATTTTTCTTCCATCATATAGTAATAAATTATACCAAGTAGAACCAAAGTAGACATATCAATGGAATTTTCCATTCCGGATCATCTTATATTTTACTTGGAATATTTTAATTATGCAATAGATTGTTTTTAACATTCATACATAACATTTAAACAAAATAATTCTTCTTATAATGAATCATTTAAATTATAAAAATCAATTTCATGAAATATGTAATAAAAATTAATTTTTCTTCATTCGATCAAGCAAAGATTTTGTCATCAACATAAAAACCCACAGTTATTCTTTTATTACACACATTATTGATATATATAATTTTATCATATCCAAAATGATTTTTATTTATCATCATTAAATATTTAACATTTAATAAATACTATACTCTGGTGGGATGCTTTAAAAAGTATAAAACCTTATTCAAGTGATAAACATTGTTCTCATATTGATGAATGAGAAAACCATCTTGTTTTCTATATACTACTCTATATCCAAACCCCGATTCAAAAATCATGAATAGGATTTTAACTGGAAAACATTGAATATCCATTAAAATATATTCTAAAAAATACTTTAATTGTTTCCAGCCTAAAAATTGGATATAATTTTACATCAATATCTATATTTTCTATCTTATAGTACCCATTCTGCAAATTTAGTTTGTTTCAAATCACAAGGTCATCATCATTAATCTTATTATGGATGAACCATTTGTTTATAATGAAATTCATATCTTAGAGCCATGAAATAATCTCTTCTGTCTAATCTTTTTTAATTTGGTTAATCTCTTCATTCATCTCGTAATCCCAATTATTATTCATTAAAAGTTAATCATCAAAAACATTTCTCATATTGTGATAGGAATTATTATTTATATATATCATTCATACTCAGCATATTTTGTATAAATAACTTGTTATTTATTAAATTTCCCAATAATCATCACTGAAGAGGATATTTAGTATATTCTCATCAGTGTCTCTTGGTGTGATAGTTCCTCACACATCAATAATCTCCAATTACAACACTCTTTTCAATATTATTTTAATTTTATTCTTTTTTAATTGTGTTATGTTACCTTTTTTAGATTAATCAAATATGTTTTAATGATAAAGTGATAGTATAGGTAGATCATAAGTTGTTTCCATATTCAAAAGATCATCCAATGATATTTGAATCAAATGAAAAATAGGTTTATTCAACAATATATTCTCATCGTATATAATGGAAATAATATATCTTATTATCTACTCACAATGTAGATAATTCCCTTTTTTATCTTCCCCTTCATCACCATGGTACCATATTTCCCTTTAACAATCAACATCTACATTGTAAATCAAATTTCATTTCCTAGGTCACACAATTGACTGACACAATATATGACATGACTAAGACATTCAACAAAGATGATATCTTTATACCATAAATATTATCCCATAATCTTGGCTTCTTAGGTTATAAAAATATTAATGACTTCATGTTTTCAAATTTAAACACACTTTAGTTATCATACATTCTATCTATAATGTAATCTTTATTTTCCATCAAGTTTGATGTGTATCGAATGTGTATAATTCATAACCAGATTGATCTGATTCCCTTTATCAAATCACAAAAATTGGTACCTTCCATGATATTTACATTTCTATTCATCATTGACTTGTTTCATTATATATACCAATTTTACCATCCTTCCATGAGTTATAATCGATTGTTCCCCAAGGAGGTTGGACAGGTAACCACATTCAGACCTCCATGAATGTCAAAGGCTATTAACTAGTATCGAGGGCCTTCCCTTTGTTTGTGGGGAAACTGTGACTTCATTGA
Organism: Viscum album; assembly: GCA_963277665.1. Taxonomy (NCBI): domain Eukaryota; kingdom Viridiplantae; phylum Streptophyta; class Magnoliopsida; order Santalales; family Viscaceae; genus Viscum; species Viscum album. The sequence goes on along the minus strand of OY728156.1, from coordinate 690,318,390 downwards.
TCATATTAGAGTACATCAACTAATATAAAAGAAAAAAAAATAGGAAAAAATAGATATTAAACGTGTAACCAAATTCACAAAAAGAAATATAATTATATAAAGTAGTGGAAGTTGAGTAAATAAAAAGATGCATGCATGATGATATAATTTCGTGTTTTATACAAAAAAAGTATAATTTGGTAAAAGGGATACAAGAATATACAATATTATGTAAAATTAAATAATCCAAAAAACTAATATAACTAATATCTCAGGTATTTGATCAGTCATATACTCAAAACTCCATCCTAGGGAGATAAATCAAGCAGTTGATGTCAGTTGTTGTCCATTTTATTTACCTGAAATCATAAATTATAATCGAGTATCAAATGAGCCCAAGAAGGGGGTGAAATAATATTTCAGTAGTTTTTCTACCATGGTTTCAATTCCATTACAATTCATGAAATATACTCTAAGAGTGTTCCTTACAAATTTATATTAAACATAAATAAATAGTTAATAACATTGGATAAGGTTCTACATGGATGAGCACAGAATCTGGATACTTCAAATTAAGCTAGTGAGTCAGGACAGATGATTCTTGCAAGGGAAAGGCGATATGTATAATTATCTAGTGGATTGATTGTCCCCATGATTTCTATTTGGAATGGAATAAATTTCCATAATTTTAATTCACAAGGATCATTTCTCATTTTTTTTTAAAACCATATTTTTCATTTTTATTTTCATAATAAAAATATTTTTAAACAATGTGAGACAAACCAATCTCATCCTTGATAATCAAAAAGTATTTTGCATGTATCTATAAATGGTATCACCACATAACCAATTCCATGGATACTGTACATGGTAATCCAAGGATGAATTCATACACCTCAATTAAAAAAATTGGTATGAAAAGTGTAATAATATCTTTTTAGTCCATAACTAGTATCCCACATAGGTGACCGAGTCTATAAGGACCCAGCCTTAAAAAATTACATAATCCATAATTAAGTGAATAATTTACATAGAGGGTCTTTTTAGGTTTACAGTTTTATATAATTAAGACATAACTATTACATCTCAAAAGATTAGAAAGTAGACACTTCTTTTGAGATTACATAAAATAAAAACACTGAAAAAAAATCTCTAGTTCCATGTTTTAGATATCATGTCTTTCCTTGATCCCATCCTTGACCCTATTAATCTTTAAGTCCTATGGAAAACATTTCAAAAACATGGGATGGGCATAAAAATCCTTGTAAAGTATACACAATGAATGAAAACTGTTAGTTTTTTTCAACACAAAAAGTAAATCATGAATACATTACCATAAATAATACATTTCAACTCTATGAAGTAGTAAATACTCTTCAATGAATAAAATATCATTACTTACACCTTTTGTAACAAAAATATTACCATAAAACCCATATAAAGAACACATAACATATAATGGTAACTTGGTACATGAACATACTTAAATGGAATAACCATACCATCAACTTCCACACATATCACTAAATGGAATAGCCATACATCGGACTTCCATACCCAATGCATTGGATGTTATAACATAAACACCCGCCCTGGTATTCACGGAACCACCCATAATAAGGTTTATAATGAAACCACCCGTCAAATGTCTAAGTACCATTACAAAATCATAATACATAAAACAAATAAAATGGAAAGAAAACGTTTCCACATTTCAATCACAATATATCAATTAAATATATTTCTAAAAAAAATCTATTATCAAAACCATTTTCAATAACAAAATACATAAAATATTATATTGTATTTATTTTCTTTTAAAATCATTATGGCTTGTTAAGGAAGGAAAAGGTCAAATAGTACTCACTGAGGCGGAAAAGACGTTGTCACCGTGTACGTGAAAAGAAACATTCCTTTTTTCATTTAGTAAAACACTACGTAGAACAAGATTCCATTTGAATGAAACAAAAAGTCAATGATTTTATAGAGTGTATAAAATAATGCCTTGTATTAGAACAAAAATATGCCTCAATGAAGAGATATTGAGACGAAAACCCTTACAAAGTCGGTATACTTAGATTAAGGATAAATCAATTACATAATTATGTGCGACAAATATAAATACACTAAATATAAAAGGATATTAACTGTAAAACAATCAGAGGTTATCCAAATATATTCATAGTATGACATAATCAAGAACTATAGTTTTAACCCAATGAATTGAAATTTGGTTAAGAAGTTCCTTTACAAAAATTCAACAGCCTAACAATGTCATTTTAAAATTGAGAAACTGAAACGATGAAAGATAAAAATGGTATCTCATAACTTAGAAATAAAATTTACAGTAATAAGGATTTATAATAAAATATCACAATAGAAGAAGAGGTAAATTAAAAGACTTCTAAAAAATAAGTCTTTTAAAAAGAGGAGGGAGAAATTTTCCCTTACAGATTTGGGTAACTTTCAAAACATACACCCCATGAAAGAAGGGTCATATAATAAAGATTTAAATACCCATAAAAGAGATTATATAACACAAATAGTCGAATAATAGGAAGTACATAGACCACACAAATGTAAATAGTGGAAAATGTAGCATCAATCTCACTGGAATAAAAAGTGATATAAAAATCTCTTACATCGTTGTAATCAATCGAGTCGTATGACCAAAAGATAATAACCACCAAATGAATTTCAGAAAAAAATGAATAGAAATAAAATCATGATTATAAATATCAATTGCAATTACACAATACTACACATTCCATAAATATGTGGCAACCAATGGAAATCTAGTAGAATTAAAAGTGAGATAAGAAATCCCTTATGAAAAATCGGCAGCCTAACGGCGCCACTTAAAAATTCATAAAATGAATTGATGAGAGTAATATGGTTCAATCATCATATGAAAATAAAAATTACGATATGGTGAATATAAAATAACATCCTCCAATATAATTACATGGAGCATAAATGAAATGAAATAAAACAAGAGTACTTGAAAAGAAAGAGGGAGGTCTGATCCCTTACCTTAAGTCCGACCTTTCTTGTTCATTTCATTATATTACTGAATAATAAATATTGGTAAATTTATAATTGAATAAGGTCCTAATTTAAATTTTATTATTCAATTCATATCACATATTATAATTTTATAATAATTAATTAATTATGAGAGTTCATATTAGACGTTTTTTTGACGTTCGTTACATTAGTAAAGAATGAACTTGATTGAAAAGAATTATCCCTATAGTTATAAGTACATCATCTCCTGAATATTTTTAATGATTTATATATCCTATATATCTAGTATAAATTCATTTTGTACTATTCCATAACATTTGGAGATAGAAAATGAAATGCATCGTTAATGGAGATGGTAGGTCGTACATACGCATGAATGCTACTTTAATTTCTTTGTCATATTAATGGAATTAACACTAAATAATAGATTTATACTAAAATTCCAGAATTATATTCATCATCTATATGATATATATATCATATATATCCATTATATATATGTACTTATAATAGTACATAACATTTGGAGATAAGAAATGAAATGCACCGTTCATGGAGACGGTAATCCGTACGTACACATGAACGCTACTTTCATTTCTATTTCCTAATATAATTGAAAGAAAAAGTAAAGATACATATATATATTATCATTACATTATAATATCATATATAAAATCATTAACTCTATCATTTATTAATCCCACATATGGCATTGTCGTTTCAAATCACTTTGAGGGGGCGGTAGTCCGCACTTCCTAGAATGAAATTATCGTGTTTACCCATTATGGAAACCATAATGGTATGACATAAATGAAAAATAAAGATGAATATGGAATACATAAACATAATATATATCATATATAAATATAGTGACATCTCAATGGCCATCATGAGAGGTGTTAAAAGATTATTGAACAATCATCTTTTCGTGAGGCAATAATTCTCCATCCAAAGAAATAGTATGTTATTTAACCATTAGACAGAGGTGTGTATAAGTGTAGCTAGAATAATTCTTATAAAAACATCATAGTATATTGAAGATACATTTAATGTTACAAAATAAATGAATAAAAATATTTTATGTTGTTGGAGAAGAAAAATAAAACAAATGAACATAAGAGCAGACATTACCATTAAATCAGGTAACTCCACATTGTTTGAACAAAATGGGTTTATTGAAGAGCATTATATCTAAGGTAAAGATTAAAATACGAAGAAAAGAATCTGGAGAGACAATAGGATCAAGGTTTGGACGTGACAGGGGCTTTAGAGGTGTGGGTAGGGGAGTAGAGGTGGGGTCCTTTTATAAGAGGGAGGTGGGGCACTCTTGGAAGGTCATGAAATGTTACATTATTATGAAATTATTTTCGGATTTTAAAGGTTCTGCAATGATATATTTAGAGGTTAAGGTGATAAGGTCTCGAAATCCTCCCCTAAAATAGTTTTTATAGATGTTTATGTCTTAGATTTTACCTTATATTTTCACTATATTTAAATCGATCATTAATGAAGTAATCACTGCATCATCATGGTGTCAGAAATAAATTTATTTATTTAATGTCTAAACATTATAAAAAATTACCATGATGTATTAAATCTTTTTATCCTTATCCTCAATATTTATAGATAAATAGATAACTTATATGACCCCAAGTAAAAAAAATTTAGTACAATAATACATGTTTGTGAAATTGTTTTTAACTTTAAATAAAAACTTATTAATGTCATTTTCTTACCAAAGTGGCTCCATGGGGTCCCCAAGTTGACCCATGGATTTTCTTGGTCGGCCATGACTCATTCAATAAGGTTAGGACATGTTTCAAAGTAATTTCATATTATTAAAACAATATTTTTACCTTAAATTACACTAATTACATATAATCGCGATTAATAAAACTCAAAAGTTACTATTCACCAAAAATTATTTTCATCCATTTGAACCACATTTGACATTATAATTACAACCATGTATGTCTTATTTTTAAAATTTAATTCATAGATGAGGTAAATTTTCAGTTAAACGAAAAATCAGTTTTTTAACTACCACTTAGTGGTTTCACTATTCATCAAAAATTGAAATTTTTCAAGAAAATACCTAAAATTCACCCTATGTAATATTTGATATTACAAATTAAAAAATTATGTCCATTTTTACAAATTCATAACATATAAGTTTCATTAATTAATTTATAATTAATTTCCGCTGTCAAAACAAATTGCGTGTTTTTAAGGAACAATACATATCAATAGATTGACACTTGTTAAAGTCCGATTTGAAAGTAAAATTAATTCCAATTACAAAAATTTTATTAAATGGTAAAAATATATTCTAATTTCACTTTAAAACCAATTAAAATTATAATATATTCATATAATAAGTTATATTAAAAAGAGGTTTTGATTTAAAATACAACATCATTCACTATTCATTAAAAAATGAACATTATCAGAAAAATTCCAAAAACATACAGAAAGTAAATTTTGTTGTAATAATTATAATGAAGGATTTTATTTTGTCAATTATATCATATAAAATTTTCAAAATGTGTATTTAAAAAGGGTTCACCATCAAAAGGCGTTGAATCGACCTTTTAATGAATATTAGAATATTTACGCTTAAAATTGGATTCGTTCGCATTTTAAGCCTCTAACATTTGATGGATGAAAGTAAAAATATTTTACAAACATATATAATCATTTTTTATTTATATTTGCTCGTTCCCACCATTACAATGGCTATGCGTTAACTACCATTTAAAATAATATTTTTTATTATTAGTGTGCAATGTAAGATTTCAAAGAAACTCGTAGTTGCGTATTGGATACGCAATTGAGAATAATGTTCCCTTTAAAGTAATATTGACATTTTATTCACAAATATTGATAAATATGAGAATTTAATATTCTTTATTTACCTGGGATGTTACATCCTTCCCAACTTCTGGGAATTGCGTCCTCACAATTTTAAAATTGGGACCGAAAACATCATTGAAATCCCCACATCGGAAAATGAGTAAATTAAACTATCACATTAAAATAAATAAATAAAATTATAAAGGTCACATGAGACAAAAGTTACTAGTATTCCATGAAAACATGAATATGGAGGAGAAATAAAACCATCTTGTTCTGTTGGAGAGTGATGGGAAAATATGTCTAAGAGAAGGTTAACCCCCAGAAAATCACAAACTTGTGATAGGTTAAAAGGTATTTGATTCCTCGGTAGGAAAAGTTAATAGACACAGTTTATTTTTTAAGTTACTTTTCATTGGGGAATTTATTTCTGAGCATAACTAAAAGATAATGAAACATACTTACTTGTCATGTATACTTTATTCTCTTTCTAGATTTCTTACACAAACCCATATTTTCTCCAAAAGGTGATTATTTAGGATGACATCTTCACATTAAGAGTGTTATAATCAACTTCTAGATAATAAAATAATCCAAAAAAGGGAAATATATGTTTATCATGTCATTAGACCTTAACCAAAACCAAAACTGTTAGTATAATATCAGATAATCCCAAAAATGATAATCTTTTACAAAAATAAAAACTACTCTTAATCTTCAAAATTTCTCAAACAACCCAAATTTCAACAGAGACCGTTAAATACAAAATTTCCCTTAAAATTAATAATAAATAAACCAAACTATGATTGAAATCCAATCATCTGAAAGATTTAATCGTATAGTCATACGAGGTAAATCTTGACATTTATCTCTAAATAACATCAGTTACTCTTAAAGTCTCCTACTGAAAAGTAATTAACCTAATCACATATCATTCATGATAGGTTAATAATTTCCATAGATAACAAATAATAAACTTATTCCTGGTTTATAAGAACATCTAACTAAAATGAATTAGTCATTCTAACTAGGGACTTCATGTAGTCCAGTGGTATACGATAAATGTCAGTCACACTATGGTTGTGGGTTCAATTCCCGCAGCTTCGTCCGATGCGACAGGTTGTCACACGTTCTTCGTGTTGTCCTGTTTTCTAAAAACTATATAATCGTAAAAACATTCCCCAAAAAGAGATAAAATATTCAAAAATATCCATAGCATAATAAACCTCATGTTTATCACTTGCCTTTAATTTTCCATCATAACATATAGTAACCCATAATTACCTCAAAAGTAAGGATCATATAAAACCTAATGGTTACCATTATAATTATTACATGAACATCCACATCGAGTTGGTTCTCTTGTACATGATGCATTAGATAACTCACCAAGGTTCAAGTGGTTAATCATGACTCCGGATAGTAGGTTTAGAATAACCATAAGAGTTATCATTGCATCTCCCATATCATTTAGTTGTTCTTTCAGAAAACTGTCATAGTTTTCTTCACATCCATTATTACTTTGGTTCCTGCTGGATCCATCCATTTACTAAAACCAAAAAGTTTAGTGTGATTTTATCATTAGAATCATCATAAAATATATTGTGAGGAGGGTAAATACTAAGATATAATTAATCATGTTATCTTAAACTCATTCATATTATCCAAAACTATGACACTTTCTAAAATCCTAACCATTATTATAATGTCATATGTGCCTAAAGAATACCATAACCTCTAAATTATCTAAACCAACCTTGATACCAAAAATAAGGACACATCCTTGAAACATTACATAATCATGAATTATATGAATAAATCACATAGAGGATCTTTTTTAGGTTTAGAGTTTTAGATAATTATTACATAACTATTACATCTCAAAAGATTACAAAATAGACACTTCTACTATGATTCCATAAATTAAAAACTCTTAAAAAGAAACATGTATACATCCATGTTTTACATAGAAAGTCTTTCCTAGATCTCATCCTTGAACCTATTCATCTTTAAGTCATGTGGAAAACATTTCAGAAACTTTGGATGAGCAAAAAAATCCCAGTAATGGATACACAGAGAAGGAACACTATTATATTTTTTCAAAACAAAGAGTAAATCATGAATACTTTATCATAAGTAATACCTTTAACCTTTATGAAGTAGTAAATACTCTTAACTGAATAAAATATCATTACTTACCCATTTTAAGCAAAGTATTACCATAAAATCCATATAAAGAATGCATAACATATAAAAGTAAATTGGGACATAAACATACTTAAATGGAATAACCATACGGTCAACTTCCACACATATAACTAAATGGAATAGCCATACGGACGACTTCCATACGCAATGAATTGGACGTTATAAAGTAACCACCCGTCTGTGTATTCATTACACCACCCATCATATGGTTTATCACGTAACCACCCGTCAAATGTCCAAGTACGATTACAAAATTATAAAACATAAAACATATATAATGGAAATAAAACATTTCCACATTTCAATCACAATATTTCACATAGATATATTGAAATAAAAAAATACATTATCAAAATCATTTTCAATACCATAATACATAAAAGAGTATATGGTATTTATTTACTTTTAAAAACACTATGTCTTGTTAAGGAAGCCAATGGTCAAATAGTACTCACGGCAGCAGAAAAGGTCTTTGTCACCACGTACGTTAAAGGAAACATTCCTTTTTGTTGTTTAGTGAAAGGCTTTGTTGAAAAAGATTGCATTTTAGTGAAATAAAAATTAAAAGGTTTTTATACAAAATATAAAATAATTTCTTGTATTAGAACAAAAATATTTCTTAATGAATGAAGATCGAGATTAAGACCCTTACAAAGTCGGTATCCATAGATTAAAGATAAATCAATTACATAATTATGCGTGAAAATTATAAATACACCCAACATGTGAGGATATTAGGTGTAAAATAATCAGAGGTCATCCAAACAAATTCATTGTACAACATAATCATGAATTAGAGGTTTTACCCAAAGAATTGAAATTGGTCTAAGAAGTTCCCTTATAGAAATTTGACAACCTAACGATGTCATTTTAAAATTCAGAAAATGAGACGACGAGAGATAAAAAGGTTATCTAATCACTTGGAAATGTCATTTAAAATAATAAGGATATATAATAACATATCACAACATATGAATATGTAAATTAAAAGACCATACAAAAATAAGCCTTTTAAAAAGAGGAGGGTGAAAGGTTCCCTTACGGATTTGGGTAACTTTCGAAACGTACACCCCATTAAAGAAGGGTCATACAATGAAGATGTAAATACCCATAAGAAATAGTATATTACAAAAAATATTATAATAATGGGTAGTATATAAACCACACAAAAGTAAATAGTGGAAAATGTAGCATGAATCTCACGAGAATAAAAAGTGAGATAAAAACCCCTTACCACGTTGTAATCAATCGATCCTTATGAAAAAAAGATAATAACCACCAAATTAATTTCAGAAAAACATGAATATAAATAGAATCATGATAATATATATCAATTTTCAGTAAAAAATACACCACATTGCACAAATAAGTGGCGACAAATAGAAATATCATGGAACTAAAACTGAGATAATAAATCTATTACGAAAATTAGACAGCCTAACGATGCCACATAATTTTTTTTTAAATGGATTGATGATACTAAGAGTGGGTATTTCATCATATGAAAAATATAATTAGATTATGGTGAATATAAAATATCATCCTCTAACATATGATCATGGAGCATAAAATAAACGACATAAAAGAGAGTACTTGAAAAGAAAGAGAGAGGTCAGATCCCTTACCTTAAGTCCAGCTTGTCTTCTTCGTTTCTTTATATTATTGAATAATAAACTTTGATAAATTTATAATTTCTTAAGAAACTCCATAAATATTTATTATTAAATTCATATATTATATTATAATTTTAAAATAATTAGTTATTTATGATAGTTCATATCGGACGTTTTTGTCGATGTTCGGTACAGGAGTAAAAAATGAACTTGTTTGAAAATAATTGTCCTTGTAGTTTTAAGTACATCATCTCCAAAATAGTATAAATGATTTAAATATCCTATATATCCATTATAAATTCATTTTATACTATTCCATAACATTTGGAGATAGAAAATGAAATGCACCGTTCATAGAGATGGTAGGTCGTACGTACACAGTAATGCTACTTTCATTTATTTGTCATATCAATGGAATTAAAACTAAATGATCGATATATATATTATAATTTCAGAATGATATTAATCATTTAGATGTAATATATATCATATATATCCATTATATATATGTACTTATAATAGTACATAACATTTGTAGCTAAGAAAGGAAATGCATTGTTCATGAAGACAGTAATCCGTACGTACGCATGAACGCTAATTTCATTTATATTTAATAAATTAATAGAATTAAAATGTAATGATACATAGGTATATTATAAATACAGTATAATATCATATATAACATCATTTACTCCATCCTTTATTAATCCCACTTAGGGCAATAATGTTTCAAATCACATTGAGGGGGCGGTAGTACGCATTTCCTAAAAGGAAATTATTGTGTTTACCCATTATGGAAACCATAAATGAATAGAATAAATGGAAAATAAAGAAACATAAGGAAAAAATAAACATAATATATATCATATATAAATATAGTGACATCTTAATGGCCACCATGAGAGGTTTTATAAGATGATTGGACAATCATTGTTTCGTGAGGTAGTAATTCGCCATCCACTGAAACAGTGTGTTCTATAACCATTAGAAGGAGGTGTGTGAAAGTGTAGATGGAATAAATCTCATAAAATAAAACTATTATATTTAAGAAACTGTTTTTGTTACAAAATAAAGGAATAAATATATTTTAGGGGGTTGGAGAGGCAAAATAATACAAAAGAGCATAAGAGAAGACATTACCTTTAAATCAGGTAAATACCCATAGTTTGAACCAAAACGGATTCTTGAAGAGCCTTATGCCTAAGTAAAGTCTTATAGGATTAATATAGGGCTGTGGAGAGACAATATGAGTAGGGGTTAGATAAGCCAAGTGCATGAGAGGTGGGGGCCTTTTATAAGAGGGAGGAGGGGAACTCTTGGAAGGTCATGAAATGTTACTTTATTATGAAATGATTTTCGGATTTTAGAGGTCCTAAAATGATATATTTCGAGGATAAGGTGATGACGGTTTGAAATCCACCCATCCAATAGGTTTTATAAAATTTTATGTATTATATTTTACCTTATTTTTCATTTTATTTAAATCGTCCATTAATGAGGTAATCACTGCATCGTCATGGTGTCATAAATAATTTTATTTATTTAATGTCTAAAAATAATAAAAAAATAAACATGATGTATGAAATATTTTTCTATTTCTAATGAATATTTATAGTCAATTTGATAACTCATATAACCCCATGTTAAAATTGTTTTATTAAAATAAGGCATGTTTGTGTCATTTTTGTTGTAACTATAAATAAAACGTTATTAATGTAATTTTCTTACCCAAGTGGCTCAATGGTGTCCCCAAGTTGACCCATGGATTGTCTTGGTCGTCCATGACTCATCCAATAAGGTTATGACATGAGTTAAGGTAATTTATTATTATTAAAACATTATGTTTATATTAAATTTCACAAACTACCTCTAATCGCGATTAATAAAACTCAAAAGTTACTATTCACTAAAAATTATTTTTATCTCATTGAACCAAATTTTACTTAAAAATGACAACCATGTATTCCATATTTTTAAAATTCTATTCATAGATGTTTTAAAATTTCATTTATATGAAATATCAGTTTCTAACTACCACTTAGTGGTTTCACTATTCATTAAAAATTAATGTTTTTCCAAAAAATACCAAAAATTCACCCTTACCTATATTTGATATTCCTAATTCAAAAATGATTTCCAATTTACCAAATTCATAACATATAAGTTTCATTAATTAATTTTATATTAAATTTCCACTGTCAAAACAAATAGCGTGTTTTTATGAAACAATATCTATCAAAAGATTAACACTTGCTTATATCCAATTTTAAAGTGAAATTAATTACAATGACCACCATTGGATTAAATGGTAAAAAAATATTCTAATTTCACTTTAAAATTAGTTAAAAAGATTATATAACCATATATGTAAATTATATTAAAAGGAGTTTTTCAATTAAAATACAACATCATTCACTATTCATAAAAAATGAACTTTATCGGAAAAATACATAAAACATTCAAAAAGTAAATATTGTTGTCCAGATTCTAAATAAGGATTTTATTTTTTCAAATATAACATATAAAATTGTCAAAATGTGTATTTAAAAAGGGATCGCCATCAAAATGCGGTTAATCGCCCTTTTAAATAATATTAGAATATTTACGCTTAAAATTGGATTCATTAGCATTTTATGCCTCTATCATTTATTGGATAAAAGTAAAAATATTTTATAAACATATATAATAATTTTTTATTTTGTTTTGTTCATTCTCTACCATTACAATGTCTAGGAATTAAATACCATTTAAAATGATATTATTTTATTATTAGTGTGCAATGTAGGATTTCAAAGAAACTCATTGTTGCGTACTGGGTACACCATTGAGCATAGTGTTCCCTTTAAAGTAATATTAAAATTTTATTCACAAATATTAATAAATATGAGAATGTCATATTATGTTTTTACTTGGGATGTTATAGAGTCTCTCTGGGAATTGATCAAACATTGGTGCCATAAAATCCCACAAAATAGGTCTCCCCTTGGGAATCAGTGCCCCTCATCCGGAGTTAAATATAAATAATTCTTGGTGAAATTCTCCCATGAATAACTGGTGGCATTAATGGTTTTTCTGCTAATCATTAATAATTAAAATATAATGAAAAGTTGTCCATCCTAGGGGGCCTCATGTCCTATTCCTGTGATAAACCATCAAATCATTGTTTATGTAGTTAATAAAAAATCATAAATATATAATGGGATTTATGTTGGTGATGGTATATCATTGGGTTAATCTAGTTATTCCAAAAGGTAAAAGGTAGATCACCTAAATTATTATCAAATTCCTTTATAACATTGTGTAATAAGTTGTCCATTACTTTAAATTAGGAAAATCATTAGTGATTTTTAATGGGGTATAAATGAATTGCTCAACACTAAACACACTTCATGAAGGTTGTTGAGTCATTTTATAACAATTGGAATAAAGGAATCTATAGTATAGTTCACCCGAATGTGTGTCAAAAGAAAATTCAATCCACTGTGGATGTTATTATCCAAAAAAATGATCATTATATATGTGCGATAGAACTCAGATTGATTTAATTTAAATTTTAGAGGCATCTCTAGAATGTTCTGGTGGGTAGTACAATGACATAAATTATGAAAAAAAGATAAATATCTATAAAATTACTTAACAATAAATGTTAGGCTTGTAGATAATCACTCTTCCAATATTAATGATTGCTTCGAGGAAGGTTGGAATAAATTGATGAAACCATCAAATTCTTTTATAACTGAGATAATTATAATTCACCCAAATATTGTAATGGATGGGATTAAGAACATGAAATAAAATAGATAGGATTTAAGACCATAAATCTAGAGTCACGTTGAATCTGTTGGGGAAAGATTCAGAGATCAAATGGAGGTGTTGTTTAAATTTCTAGATTTGATAGGATAATAGGTTTTTCAATGTGAGGAATATATTGATAGTGATAAAAAACAATGGAGGAATTATAAGATTATTATAATTCATTTTGGACTGGTAAATATGGAAATTTTACCTATTTTTATTCTATTAATGGTTTGGCCACCTAGTTTGGCCAATACGTGAAACAATTATGATCCATTCACTTCTATAATGGAAAAAACACATGGTTTGAATAAAGGTGCAAATTCATACAAAAAAAACTAACACAAAACCTTCAACACTCAAATGGTAGTGGACCCTGGGTCACATGATATTAGAAAAACTTTGCGGCCCTGTCTGCTTCTTATTTTTCTGATGTCCCATCTTTAATCAAGATCTGGACTCCCCATAAACCTTCTTGATCCTTTTAAGAATCAATCTAAGGGTCATTTAAGTGAAATAGAACCAAAACGTATGACTATGTACCTTAGAGAAAATATGATACATTACAACCTCCCCTTCTTATGATAATGTGCCCCTGAATTACCCTTTAGAGGGTAGTATAATGTCATTTGAATAGAGATTCAGCCATTGTCCATGTACATCATCTTCCACCTTCTAGTTCTAATCAAACTTTCATTTATTATGTCATAGAACTATACTATAGGAATTGAACTTCATTAGAGATCAATTTTGTTGTGATCAATGATATGTATTAGATGCCCATCAAAGGATTCCCCTCTTTTGAGTTTGATGCCATCCCGGTTGAACAGCTAAGGTAGATCATGATGGTAATATCAATGTTGAGAAACATGTATGATTTTGTAAATGTAATGGAATATTTGTTTTAACAAAATATGATAGGCTACCAGCCCAACTCGTTCCACTATATCAAAAGGCTCGATATATATCGATGATAACATCTCATGTCTATTTATTATTCATTGACCCATCCTAGAAAATACACATAGAATGACCCAGTGTCCCACCTCATACATTAGAGGTCTACAATGACAACCTATATACTTATTATGAATATATTTACCTGTAAAAATACATTTTTTAATCTGATAGACATGCATTATAGTCTCCAAAAAAGTTGAGGGAACAGTTAGGATGTTTCAATTTCTTATTTCTAGAATGTGGGGAATGGAATGTTCTACCATTGATGTCCTCATACAGATCAATATGAATCGTTTAAATGTATTTTTTTGTAGTAAAAATATACTAGAGGAATATTTTCATATAATTAACCTCCAAAATTGAGGATACACACTTGTATCATACCCAATAACACATGTTTTGTCTAATTAGTCAACTAATTGATCTTAAGGTGATATATTGTACTATAGAGCACCTGTGATCCTAGTTCCTCCACCAACATTTTCCAAATTCATGAATTAATGAATATTTCTTTGTTAGAAAGGATACAATTGGATACACAATGAATTCAAATTATAGTTTAGATTTAAAACCTTCCTAGCATGACAATAGTGAAGGTATCTCGGATTAGCATGATGTTTTTGGCTTAGGTCAAACAATCAGTGATAACCCATACTACATTGCTTCCTAGAGAGGATCTCGATGATCCTATGACTACATCCATGTTGATGTCATTCAATTTCCCCACTAGAATGGGGACAGGCTCTAAAAGTATATCAAGACATTTGTTCTCTACCTTCCCGTACTAATAGGTGGATTATCTAGTGATCTATCATGTTATCTACCTCTTCATACATATCCACTAGTACAAATGAATCATGTATATATAAATATTTATGGGTCTATTATGAACTCCTAAACTGAGGCATGTGATTCCCTCATAATCTCTTCCGATATATTTGAGGGCACCCATACAAAGCCATGGTAGAGTAAGGTGTTGATGTCATCAACAACCCAACCTGGAGGTTGGTTCTCTACTATGAATCTCTTTTAGAAAAACAAGGACTTCATTATTATATAACTACATCAATTGATAATATTATTAAATAGAGGATGTCACTGGAGGGGGAGCTAAGACTGTTTTCCCATGTGTTTCATAAACCACTATGTGGATCTCTGAAAACATATCCACCAATATCCACTCACTATGGGTGTCCTTTACAACATGTGCCTATGTATTTTATCTCAATGAATCAAATATAGAAAGTCCTTTTCATATTGTGTTTGTAATATAAATGTCGAATGACTATAGGTATTCCACCCACCAAAATTTCATCTGATTTATCTCTCACTGAGTGAAGATTTATTTGAGATTTCGTTATCCATGTGGACATTTATTATATCACCAAACAGGTAGTAAATTCTTAAGGGATGATCATGAATGAAAAATGGTATCTCTAGGTGGTGTGTAGGATAGTTTCGCTTAAGCATCCTTAGTTGGAAGATACGATATGCCATGACTCATTCTACCAATATCAAAACAACACAATGTCTGCTCCATAAATCATTACAGTAAAGAGTATAACTTCTTCCTATCAAAGGAATTATCAAAATCACTGGAGAATTGAGTCTTCCCATTAACTCTTAAATAGTTTTGTCGAATGTCTAAATCTAATCATGCTTCCCACCATTATAGGTCAACACCACAAGTGGCCTAGTTTTTCCTCATAAGTCCTTTATGATTTTCATATAATATCATGTTAACCCAAAGAATCTACATATAACAAACACATCTATGAAATTTTCATAGAAAACATTTAATCATAGCTTCTCTAGGTAAATTGATACACCTAATTCAGATATGATATGACCCAAGAAAAGAACCATGTTGATCCAAAAGTGAATTTTACGGAGCTTCTCATATAGATGATGCTCTCATTGTACTCAGTACAATATCAATATGATAAAAAATATTGTTTCTAGATTTTGAAAATACCAAGATGTAATCAATGAATAATACCATAGTGGAATAAATCTATGTTTGGAAAACCCAATTCAATAGATCTATAATGATTTTTGGTTGATTTTATAGACCAAATAGATTAACCAGATATGTGTATAATACATTGATGCTATGGAATGTTGCACATGGTATGTAGTATGTTCATACATGCACACAGTTGTAGCCCAACCTCAACTCAATCATAAATAAAATAGTATATCCAAGGAGTAGGTTGAAGGGATTATCTATTTGATGAAATTGATACAGTTTCTTCATCATGAGTGGGTTCATAAAAAATTAATCCCCAGTCAATATAATGGTATTTCCTACCTTTTTGGAAAATATTCTGGGTGAAACCCATGAAGATGATTTTGATTATATGAAACCCCTATTCTTTATGTGGTTAAGCTACGTCATGGGTTTTTAGTTCTCTTCATTTTCAATTGTTTAAGGATGAATGGACACTAGTTTCACACCTTCCATATGTTCATTGGTAAAATCAATCTCTCTCTCTCTTGAGGTAAACAAGACAAATCATTTGAAAAATGACTAAAATTATCCACAATAATAGGTAATTTTGATAACTACATTCATGATCACTCATAAAGGGATTATTCATCATGGATGTCATTCTGCCCCTCCCAGTATGATTGAGTCCAGTGAGATTGTACTTAAGATGCCATTCACCCTTATGGATATACATGATTCCATTAACTGAGGTTAATGCCAAATAGTTGTAATAGAAATCCACCTCGGTTGATGAGGCACAGGATGGTCCGTACTAGGAATAATATCAAATTCAGTCATCTCAAGGATGAAGAAACTCCACAGAAAAAAAGCTCACCAATCTAATGGGTCACTCATTGATATAGAATATACCATAAATCCCCATTCTGAATGGATTTTTAAGATTCATAACACCAAAAGAGTATTTGATTATTATGTCGAAGCGTCCATTTTTTGCAACAAACTGAAATAAGTGTGTTGTAACTATCTTAAATAGAAAAGATACTATTTTTTAGGCTACCAGAATAGTATCTCTAATAGTAGATGGACATGGACACTAATCCCCTTTCATATGTCAAATATCAGAGATTTTTTCTGCATTGTGGCCTAGAGAAACTGCCTATGTTGCCTATAATTTCCATTCTGGGGATGATGGAATTCTGAAGCATGACTCCCTCGTATATGACCACCTACATGGCTAGAACTGAATGTAGACCACTAGTTTTCGACCTAACATGGTGTAAATACCCTTTCACCTGAAGTAGGTGACGGACAAGAACCTCATTCACCTACCACAATGGGAAAATATTTGCATAAAAATAGAGGTTACCAATCCTACAATAATCACAACACTTTATCAGTTTTCTCATAGCTTTGGGATTTTAATGACTTGGACTTTAGCACTTGTGAAACAACACAATAGTATTGGTCGGTTCCCCTGTCTCGGTACGTCCCCCATGTATTTCCTCAATGATTCACTACATTCTACTAGATAAACCACTACACTTCATCTTTTATTTTGAACTTCCCTACTTCATGTTACTTGACTCCTTGTAGTTTCACTCAAAAATGAGTTCCATGTTCATTATTTCATAAATGATGGTCAACTGAATGTGGTTCACCAATGAGAAAATGGAATAAGAAATAACTTCCTTGAAGCGCTTCATAGTATTCTTCTCATTAGTAGTAATGGTTAGTGCAAAACGTTGTAATTTGGTGAAGAGAGATGATAATTCCATCCAACACTTGTAACCTTACTCTAGGTTCTGGAATTATTGAACTCGATATATTCTCAAGGTTTGAGGAAGGGAATTTTTAGTGAAGGGATCCTAGAAGTCCACCCAGACTATAGCCTTGTGTTGACCATCATTAGTTATAACATTCAACAAACCCATGGTAGTGTGACACAATATATAGGTCATAATCTTTTCCCTCCACTTGGAGGCATGTCAATGTCCTCGAAGATTGACACCATTGTCTCTAACACATATTTAGTAGCCTGAGGAAATCTATCCTCTGTGAAGGTTGGAGCATGTTTCTACTAAAATTCTCTAGTCAACATTTCCATAGAAGGGGAAGGTCAAGGAGCACCTTGCAATAATTGCATATATCAAAAAAGGCTATCTTGGTACTATGTATCAGCACCTAGTAGACATTTTGTAGGAGGATGTGAATCATGTGTAATGATAGGAGGTATCACGTGTGTATCCAGGCACACAACCTCATGAGTATTCTCATCACTAGTTTCATGGTATACAACATGAGGTCCATATGATTGAATATCATAAAAAATTCGAATTTGAGAGCCTTATAAAATATTTATAATGTATAGAGTTAATAAGATAGAACATACACCAATATGTGCCATGATTGATTCAAACCCCTCTACCTTGTCCATGAGAAATGTCATTGTAGAATAAAAAGTCACATAATGAAAGTATAGAAGACGTAGGCTTCTACCCACTACCATGTCAGAATAGGTTGTTAGTCTCACACATAATGTATCCATTTCATTTAATGATTCAAATTCACATTGATTCATTTAGGTTCATTATTGTTAATTTATTATTATCAATAAATTATAATTAATTTTGTCACCAGTTTCAATTTATTAGGGAAAAAACTCCCAAATTTAATTTGGAACATCATCTAACTAAATCCTAACACTTACACCACACAACAGATGTAACATTCCATTTGTTGTGTTTTAATTGGATGAGATAACCTTAAAACCCACCAATAACAAATGATGTGGACTTAATGGTATATTGATCCCATTATTCAATCATGTAAAAAAAGTCTCACTATAAGTAACAACAAAAAGGTCCCAAAGAACAATTGTATGCAATGATAGAAATGCACAGATAAAGAAGATTTTGAATGTTATAATTCATGGTGTTTTGAGACATATTATTCCTGGAATGAACCACTATCTCAATTAACATTAATATCCTATGGAAATATATAAATAAACCATTCAATTAATATAAATATTAATAACATCATAATTCACGTGACTCACCCGATGGTGAAATACCTGGAACTGTAACCGCACAAATACAATAACATTTATCCATCAAAAAGAACATTTGGTTTCCCTATACATAGGAATGATATTCGTAGTAATAGGCTCATAATCATATTCATATATACTAGTCTCTTGTATATAGACAAATATAACGAAAAAATAAATATCATATTCCACTTTGTAGTATCTGGCATCGACAACCACTCAGAAGTTTCATAAGACTGTTGGCCACATGACTTCAAGCGTGCCTACCACAATGCCAGAGTCTACCAACTAGTAGTGGGGGAGTTGGTTGCTTTTATGGGAAGACTCATCCCACAATTATTTGATTATAATGTTAATATATATATATATATATATATTAAACAAAAAAAGAAAATACAACATTTATATAGTAGTGGAATCCAAAATAATAAACATGAAAGATAATTAAATAATATAGTTGAATATGAATAATCAAAATGACACATGTATGATGATAAGATTTCATGTTTTATATAAAAACCATCAAACAAGGGTCTGGGTTATAAGAATATATATCATTATTAAAAAATTAAAATAGAAAAAAACAGATACAGCTTGCATCTCATGCATAGGATCGATTGTCTACTACCAACTCCATACTCAAAAGGTAAATCAACCATTGGTAGCTGGATGCATCCCTTTTTCATTATTGAAAATCATAATGTATACTCAAGTATAAAAGTTATCAAATAGGAGGTGAAATACTATCTTAGTTGTTCATCACTAATCTTATATATGCCTTTCTATTTCATGAAAAAAACTAGTAGTGTAATGTCCCGTAAAATTCAAGGAATTTTTTTCCCTTAATTTTTTTTGGATTTTACAAGAACTCGGTTTTTGACGACACCTGATTCCGAGGCCCGGTGTGCCCGAAATCGTTTTCCGAAGTATAGCTCAGGTACGTTCAGTGAACGAATTAGCGGGTTTTTCTAACTTTTGAACCAGTACTCAGAATCGAATTCTGAGGGCACCGATGGAATTGCAATGCCGATTTTTTCTTAGAAACACCTTTTCCGGAGTTGCCTTTTCTTTGGTGTGGTTTTTAAATTTTCGGGTTAATTAAATGAATAAAATAAAATGGTGAGACCAATTTATTTTATTTTAAGTTGTTTAACCTATTTTAAGAGGATAAAGGGTGACCCAAAATATCCTACGCCACTAGGTAGGATATTTGTTGGGTGGGGCCCACACAAGCCCCACATTTTTTTCAACCCCCTCCCTTAATTAAGTAACACACCTGCAGCCCACTTTTTAAGGAAGTCAACCATTGCGTTTAATCTAGATAATAAACACCACATTAATTGGGTAGTTTAAAATCCTGAATTAATTAATTAATTGATTGTTTGAATTTTTTTTAAATTAAATGACTTGACTTGTGTGTTAAAAAAATAAGACAACTATTATATTATTAGAGGTTGGTTGTGCGAGAGGGTTTGGGATAAATCGCTAAATCCATGAAGCACTCCTTCCTTGACGAAGAACGCGAAAAATGCGAACAACGTGAAGAACGCGAAGAACGCCAACCTCCTACGAAGGTTGAGAAGAACGCCAGATCCTCGGTGATCGATGACACGACGCCAGCGAATCCTTTCTCTGCGACGCGACGATTCTCCTTCCGCAACGCTTCTTCCGTGACATTCCTTCTCCCGCGATAATCTTCGAATCATCAACCACTTGAGGTGGGGGTTTTGGTTCAATTAAATATATGTGATTTATATCCTCTAAATGTGTTCAAAATTTGTCAAAAGCCTTGTAAACAGCTAACGCGGTGGGTGCAGACCAATAAACAAGTCTGAACCCTCCGTTTTTTTGTTCTTGGTGTGCGGATCGGCAGGTGACGACGAAGAAGGCCGCAAGGGAATTTTGAGGTCTTTGCAATGAAGAGCCAATCCCGGGAGGATCACTGGCAAAGACGGCAGGAAAAACGGACCACTGGAGCACGTTTGGTGGAAGCGGGGACGCAACAGCAAGCTGCTGATACCGCGACCGCGCGTGACCGAGGAAGCGGGGATGCGACGCTATGTCGCGTCCATTGGAAAGGAGAGGCCCGCTGCATGGGCCGTGGTTACAAAATGGCGGGGGGCATCATGCCCCCCCACACGCCTTCAATGCTCGGCCTTTTTGGCCAAGCCACCTGGCCAGCGCCTGCGCGCCGGGCCGCGCCCAGGCTGGGCCGGGTCAGACCGGGCCCGAACCCCCTAATACCGGACCTCTCATGGTCATTGCCAATAACATGGGTTGCAGACCTCCTATCAACATATCCTTAGCTGCAATGAGATCCTTGGATCGAGGCGGTCGTTTTGGTATATTACACACAATGTTTTGGAAAACATTGGGTTCGGTCGGGTTGGTTCATACAAGAAACCATCTGGGCCCTCGGAGCAGAATCATTTATGACATGAGCTCCGGACGTCTGATTGACGTGCCGTCGACTTTTTGGATTCGTCTTAGTGAGACATACCTTTTGGATTACTCTGTTCGAGGATTGTACGCAGTTGGAGTACGGTCGGGTTGGTTTTAACTTAAAAACCAACCGGGCCCCTAGGACGAAAAAGCCAATAACTCTCAGACCGGGCATCCGATAGACGCACCGTCTATGACGTCGAGTTCATATTGGAAATATAGAACTTTTGGATACATAAACTCCAGACTACATTTCAGTTGATGTATCAGCCCCTCGGCTCGTGGAGCGGACCCTTCCGAATGAGCTTTCTTTGTGCGAGAACCCTAGAGCTGGTTGCGACTTCGACGATGATGACAACTGTGCAGAAATCCTCCGTGGATTCGGTGACGACAACTACAACACTCAGCGATCCTACGTGGATCAATGCTACCGATATTTTGTGGGTTAGATCATGTATGGTTCAGCGCTCAGCGGTCCTGTGTGGGCCAGTGCCTACAGATCCTGTGTGGGTCCGATCCTGTGTGGGTCATTGCGGGGGTTAGTTATCTATCGATCCTGTGTGGGTCATTGCGGGGGTTAGTACCTATCGATCCTTTGTGGGTCCAGCAACTTAGATGAATCAGTGGAAAAATCTTATTATCTCTATCTTCATTTGAGTAAGTATACCTTTGTGAGCTGAATATTGACTTGTTTTCCTATGTGGATTGTGTTGTGCTATCCTGTGTGGATGTGATCGAACATGGGCTCAGATGTTGGAGCCGAACTGGAATTGATGACTTTTGTATATGTATGGGAATATACCAAAGTAGTGTCGGATGATACATCATGATTGTATCATTCCATTGTGGATAATCCTTTGTGTAATCTGGGAGACCTTTGGGGGTCTCGGGGTCCCTACTGAGTAGCTTATTCTCACCCCTACACGGGCTATGCCCGCACTACGTTGTGTTGGTTGCAGAATACGGACAACACTGATCGTGGTTGAGGCACGAGGAGAAGGTCGGTACCTGGAGGTGGACCACTGGGCAGGACATACTCGGAGCAGACGGCTGGACCCAAGAAGCTGTGGAGGCTATCTGAACCCACCCTTCATGTGGGACATCCAGTGGATGACTCGACGATGCAGCTTTACTTTTCAGTTGTTGTAATCTCTTTTTCAGTTGTACTTTACTTTCAGTTTGGGTTTGAATTCTGGCCCACATACTTTACCGCACTTTCTATTTTACCCAGTTTTTACTTAGTGTTTACTTCTTCTTGCTTGCTCTATGGTGTTTGTTTAATTTGAAAAGGAAATGCCTTCCCTTTTTACTGGGAATTACGCTTTGGTGCTAGTCTCCATCCCCTAGCCTTTGAAGGCGGGTGTGGGGTAGTCCCAACATGGGCCCCGAGGACAGGTCTTGACAAATTGGTATCCGAGTAGTTCGGTTCTACCACAGAACTTTGGACTGTGATCTTTCTTCTATGTGAAGCAATATTGTTATGGGTATTGAGTGTGGTTATCTGTCCAGGGAGTCCAGTGTTCGTGCGGCGGCCGATGTATCTGTACACTAGGACCCTGACTCCTGATTTCCAGCTTAATGCACGAAAACATTGATTGCATGTGTGTTTCATGTTTTATTTGTAATTACATTATGTCAGCACACCAGGTATATTGTTTGACCATGGAGCACCTATTTTTTTTTTCAGGATGGCCCCACGACGGCAGCTAGAGAGTGTTCCGAGCATTGTGTGTGACGACAACCCACCGACCGATGAGGCCTCAGTATAGGGCCCTTTGACAGCAGAGGCACTGGCAGTACCTCTACCCACCGAGCCACTGATGCTTCCAGCCCCAGCCGCTGATGATGCATGTCGCCTTAGTGAACTGCATGAGTTTCAGCGTCAGCGACCCCCCAGGTTCAGTGAGGAGACGGACTTTAAGGCAGCCGAGGATTGGCTAGAGGCAGTTGTATGACTTTTCAGGTTAGTGAGGACACCAGAAGACCTCATGGTGATCCTCGCAGCGAGCCTCCTGCACATAGTAGCAGGAAGATGGTGGAGCTTGATGATCTAGGTGCACGACGAGGCATCTCTCCTCTGGTAGGGCTATGAGAGCCTCTTCATCTAGGAGTTCATCCTAGCCACCCTCCGTGCGGTGCGCATCTAGGAGCTTCTACAGGTGCGGTAGCGCAGCTTCACGTCTCCCAGTACTCGGCGAGATTTATAGACCTCTTGCGCTATTCGACGGACATTTTATGAGACCCATTATTCCGGGACCGGAACTTGAATTAGGGATTTAGGCATCAGATAAGGGCATCACTGATCTACCTCAGCACTATGACATAGGAAGCGGTACTGGAGCCATCCCTTCTGATCGAGAGCTTCTTTGATGAGCCTACATCAGCAGCGAGACCTACCGCAGGGTGGAACGTAGAAAAGTCTTCTGCAATATGCAGTCGACAGATGACTCATGAGTCCAGGCGGACCAGATCCTTAGGCAGATGACCTCAGGACACTGGCTCAACGGTGCGGGGAACTCAGCGCAGAGCCAGTCTTTCGAGAGGCAGACAGTGCTACGCATGCGGCGAGCAGGGCCACATGGCTCGTGACTGCCCGACCCGCCATGCCAAGGAGCAGCAGACGGTTGAGGGACCACCCATTTAGAGGCAAAGGGTTGACCGTGGCGGTCCGCAGGGAGCAGGCGGATGAGGTAGAGGAGCTGGCTGAGCAGCAAGTGTTGGACGACGCTTTGAGGTTCTACCACCACCACCACCAGGAGGTCCACCCCAACCACAGGGAGCTGGCAGGAAGAGATAGACACAGCTCTAGGTAGCGGAGTCCTACGACCACGACACGCCATAGATGATTCGAGGTACTATCTGTGTCTATTCTACCCTTGTTTCAGTTCTTATAGACATAGGATTGAGTCATTATTTCATAGTCGCTGCCCCTGTTCGGAGATCGGAGATTCCGATAGAGCCGTTGGCTCGATCCTTACGGCTAGAGACACCTACGAAAGCAGACTCGACGATTACACACTGGTGCTGGTAGTGTGAGATTATCTAGGAGGTGAGAGCTTCGACTGGGATCTTCTTGTAGCGGCGTCGAGGCCTTAAAATTTCATCTTGGGAATGGATTGGTTATCTAGAGTTCATGCTCAGATTGAATGTATTAGGCGCAAGGTGCGATGTGTTCTCACTGACGGGAGTTGGTTCACCTTTATCGGTGAGAAGGGAGCCTTCATAGCACATGATGGACTCTTGCAGTGGAGAGGACGACCCATCACCAATCAGTTGGCTAGCCTCATCCTAGGAGCAGTTGATGTGCAGGTTCCTGGTTTTCCTGCTGTGGTGGATCATTCTGCGGACGTTTTCCCCAACGATGTTCCAGGACTACCTCCTCGCGGAGAGGTAGACTTTTATATTGAAATGTACCCCGGGATAGCCCTGATATCCACCCCAGCATATCGGATGGCACCCTCCGAGATTCGAGAGCTACAGGTACAGCTGGAGGACTTGCAGGGAAAGGTATTCATCTGACCCAGTGTTTCACCCTAGGCTTCCCCGATATTGTTCGCCAAGAAGGCGGCCAGGAGCTCGCGACATTGTGTCGACTATAGTTGTCTGAACTAGGTGACAGTGAAGAACAATTATCTTCTACCGAGGATTGATGACCTCTTCGATCAGCTCAAGGGAGCACGGTGGTTCTCGAAGATATACCTCAGGTCAGGCTATCATCAGCTCAGAGTTCGGGAAGAGGATGTGCAGAAGACGACCTTCAGGTGTCGGTATGGCCACTATGAGTTCTTGGTTATTCCATTCGGCATATCCAATGCTCAAGTAGTGTTCATGGACCTCATGAATAGGATCTTTCAGCCATACCTCGATCGATTTGTAGTGGTCTTCATCGACGACATTTTGATTTACTCGACTAATGAGGAGGAGAACGCCTACCACATGCGGGTTGTACTGGACATACTCTGAGAACACCAGATTTATGGAAATCTCTCGAAGTGTCATTTCTGGATATGTGAGGTCCACTTCTTGGGACACGTAATCTCTAAGGCGGGAGTTGTGGTGGATCCTACGAAGATCGAGGAAGTGCTAGCTTGGGAGCCACCCAGGATCATGACAGAGGTGTGGAGTTTCGTGGGTCTAGCTGGGTACTACCGGAGATTTGTGCCAGACTTCTCCAATGTTGCGGAACCACTCTCGGCTTTGACGAAGAAGGGGAAACCCTTCTTGTGGTCAGACAGATGTCAGCAGAGCTTCCAAGATCTGAGACAGAGATTGACCAGCGCGCCTATCTTGTGGTTTCCAGAGGAGGGAGTAGGGTACGTAGTTTACTGCGATGCATTAGGGACCGGACTCGGATGTGTTCTGATGCAGGAGCAGGCAGTGACCGCCTACGGATCACGTCAGTTGAGGCAGCATGAGCAGAACTATGCTACCCTTGAACTGGAGTTAGCAGCAGTGGTCTTTGCTATGAAGATGTGGCGACACTGTCTGATGGGCGAGCACATTACAGTCTATTATGACCACCAGAGTCTCATGTACATCTTCTCGAATAAGGACTTGATCTTGATACATCGGTGATGGCTCGAGTTCCTCCAAGACTATGACACTGAGATAGTCTATACTCTTGGAAAGGGGAATGTAGTAACAGATGCCCTCAGCAGGAGGAAGGGAATTTATCTACTTGGGGAGGCAACAGAGAAGCTCACTGCTTTGCAGATATCCTTCATAGATAGTGATGGAGCAGCCTTTCTTCAGTCACTCACAGTCACTCCTCCACTACTGCAGCTGGTCAGAGAGGCACAGCGTGGGGACACCGACTGTGAGACACATCATGCACAGGTATTCTCAAGACAGGAACCTAATGGTTTCTCTTTAGGAGGAGTGCACAACGTCCTTTTCAGAGGACGTACCTTGGTACCAGTTTCTTTACGGGAGGAGGTTCTTAGGGAGTTTCACACTTCCCATTTCGCAGTACATCCTAGAGTGGCGAAGATGTACCAGGATCTCAGATGATAGCACTGGTGGCAGGGCATGAAGAAGGTTGTGGCAGAGTTCATTTCTCGATGCCTCACCTGCCAATAGGTGAAGGTGGAGCACCAGGTACCAGCAGGCTTGGTACAGGCCTTGGAGGTCCCGGAGTATAAGTGGGATGTCATATCTATGGACTTCGTGACTGGACATCCACACACTTTTAGAGGTCACGACTCAATTTGGGTGATTGTCGACCGACTCACCAAGTCGGCTCATTTCTTACCCAACAGATAGCATGGCTCATTTGAGAGCATGGTACGCCTCTACATTCAGAATATTGTATAACTTCATGGTGTGACATCATCTATCATCTCTGATTGATATGCTCTATTTACTTCACAGATTTGGAAGGGGTTGCAGGAGGCGTTCGGGCCGCAGCTATGTCTGAGCACCACCTTTCACCCTCAAATAGATGGTCAGACAGAGAGGACCATTCAGGCTCTCGAGGAAATGATCTATGCATGTGTCCTCGACTTTGGTCACAGCTGGGAGGTGCACCTACCTTTGTTAGAGTTCGCGTACAACAACAGATACCACTCCACCATCGGGATGACACTATACGAGGCATTGTACGACCGACCTTGCAGATTACCTCTGTGCGGGACAGACCCTGGGGAGACAACACTTGTGGGACTAGAGATAGTCCAGGACACTACAGAGAAGGGCCAGGTCATCCATGATCGGATGAGGACAGCTCAGAGCCGGCAAATGTCTTATGCTGACAGGAGGCGGAGGCCACTGGAGTTCGAGGTTGGAGACCACGTCTTCTTGCGGGTCTCACCTCGACGTGGATTACCGAGATTTGGCCGAGGTGGAAAGTTGTCTCCATGCTTCATCAGACCATTACAGGTACTCAACAGGATAGGTGAGGTGGCTTATTGCGTGGCTCTACCACCTCAGTTGCACCGGGTGCACGACGTCTTACAAGTATCCCAGCTGAGGAGATACGTGAATGACCCGATGCATATCATTGACCGTGGGGAGCTGGACATTGATGATGGGGAGACTTTTGAGGAGGTTCCGGTGGAGATTGAGGATCGACCAGAGAGGGTCCTATGTGGATGGTCGATTCATCTAGTGCGCATCAGATGGCAGCATGGGAACCTACAGGAGAGCACTTGGGAGCGGGAGGGACAGATGTATGATTAGTACCCACTTTTGTTTCCCTAGTTTATGATGTAACATTACGTGGACGTATAAAACTGAGGTGGGAGTGATTTAAAGACCCGTCAAATTCATGGAAATTATTTTTTATTAATTTTCATTGGGATTTTACAAGAGCACAGTTTCTAACGGCACCTGATTCCGAGGCACGGTGTGCCCGGAATCATTTTCCGAAGTTTGGCTCGGGTACGTTCAGTGAATGAATGAGCGAGTTTTTCTAACATTTGAACCGGTACTTTGAATTGAATTCTGAGGGCACCGATGGAATTGCAATGCCAGTTTTTGCTTACAAACACCTTTTCCGGAGTTGTGTTTCCTCGGGTGTGGCTTTTAAATTTTCGGGTTAAGTAAATCACTAAAATAAAATGGTGTAACCCATTTATTTTTTTTTATGTTTTTTATCCTAATTTAAGAGGTTAAAGTGGGATCCACAATATCCTACACCACCAGGTAGGATATTTGTGGGGTGGGGCCCGCATGAGCCCCAAATTTTTATCATCCCCCTCCTCTAATTAAGAAATGCACCCGCACCCCCTTTTTATTGAATTTAACCCCTGCGTTTAATGTGGATAATAAATGAATCATTAATTGGTCGGTTTAAACTCCTCAATTAATTCATTAATTGATTGTTTCAATTCTTTTTGAAAATCAAAGCGTTGTCTTGTGTGTTAAAAAATAAGACAACTCTTATTTTTTTAGATGTTGGTTGTGCGAGAGGGTTTGGGAGAAATCACTCAACCTGTGAAGCACTCCTTCCTCAACGAGGAACACGAAGAATGAGAAGAACACGAAGAATGCCAACCTTCGACGAAGGTCGACAAGAACGACAGATCCTCGAAGATCGACAACGCGACGCCGACGAATCGTTTCTCTGCGACGTGGCGATTCTCCTTCTGCGACGCTTCTTCTATGACGTTCCTTCTCCCGGGACAATCATCGAATCATCAACCGATTGAGGTAGGGGTTTTTGTTCAATTAAATCTATGTGATTTATATCCTTTTCATGTGTTCAAATTTTTTCGGAAGCCTTTTAAACCACTAACGTGGTGGGTACGGACCAACGAACATGTTTGAACCCAACGTTTCTTCGTTCTTGGTGTGTGGATCGGCGGGAGATGATGAAGCAGGCTGAAAGGTCATTTTGAGGCCTTCGCAGTGAAGAGACAATCAAGGGAGGATCGCTGGCGAAGACGGCAGGCAAAACAGAGCATCGGAGCGTGTCCGGTGCTCCGCAGAAAACTCCACTAGCGCGCTGCCGGGAAGGGCCGCCCCAGCTCAAGCCGCGGCGGCAGGCTACTGATCCCGTGACCAGGCGGGACCAAGGAGGTAGGGAGGTGGTTCTATGCCACATCTGTTGGCAAGGAGCGCCCCCCCTTGGGGGCCGCAGTTGCAAACTAGCGGGGGGCCGTGTGCCCCCCCCCCCCCCACACCCTCAACGCTCGGCCATTTTGGACGAGCCATCGGGCCAGCGCACCGGGCCGCCAGGCCGGGCCGCGCCCAGGCCAGACCTGGCAGCGCCCAAGCGGGCCAGAACTGGACCCGAGTTGGGTGGACCTGGTTCGGGCCGACCCAGTGGGTACTGGGCCGGGTCGGACCGGGCCCAAACCCCCTAATACCGGACCTCTCACGGTCTTTTTCCCATAACATGGGTTTCAGACCTCTGATCGACACACTGTCAGCTGCGATGATATCCTTGGATCGAGACTTTCGTTTTGGTAAATTACACTCAAGGTTTTGGAGAACATTGGGTTCGGTCGTGTTGGTTCGTACACGAAACCAACCGGGCCCTCGGAGCGGAAACGCTTCTAACTTGAGCTCCGGACATCTCATTGATGTGCCGTCGACTTTATTTGATTCTCATAGTGAGACGGACCATTTGGCTAACTCCACTCGAGGTTTGGACGAAGTTGGAGTATGGTCAGACTGGTTTTGACTTAAAAACCAACTGGTCACCTGAAAAAAAACCAATAACTCTCAAACCGGGCGTCTTATTGATGCGCCATCTGTGACGTTGAGTTCCTGTTGGCGATATGTAACTTTTGGATACATCAACTCCAGACTACGTGTCAGTTTATGAATCAGCCCCTCGGATCGTGGAGCGGGCCCTTTCGAACGAGCTTGCTATGTGCGGGAACCCTAGAGCTAGCTACGACTGCGAGGATGATGACGACTTTGCAAAAATCCTCCGTGGATTCGACGGCGACGACTACAACACTCAGCGATCCTACGTGGATCGTGCTACTGATCCTGTGTGGTTCAGATCCTATGTGGGTTAGCACTCAGCGGTCCTCTATGGGCCAGCGCCTACAGATCCTATGTGGGTCTGATCCTGTGTGGGTCATTGCGGGGGTTAGTACCTATCGATCATGTGTGGGTCTGACTGCTTAGATGAACTATTGGATACATCTGATCATCTCTATCATCATGTGAAGAAGTATACCTTTGTGAGCTGAATCTTGACTTGCTTTCCTATGTGTATTGTGTTGTGATAACCTGTGTGGATGTAACGCCCCGACCCCAGTTACCCAGATTCGGTGCATTATTTCATAACATTGGCATGATCACAAAATATCAAGTCTCGAAAGACCGATTAGTTTAGTAGCCTTGGAAACACTAGATAATTTCATAAATGTTACATTACATCATAAATTGAAATACTACAATAACATAGTCTCTATTTTCCACACTCATATCCCTTTCAGACTATCCCTGCAGGACATTCCTAGAATACTTCTTCACATCATGGAAAAATTAAAACATTGAACGGGGTGAGCACATATGTTCAGTAAGGATAAAAATATAGCGGAAGATTTCATAAATAAACATTAACATTTAAGGCAATGTATAACTAAAACAAAAGCCTTTTAAACATGAAATTCAGCATAATATGGAAAAAATAAAATGAAATAATTCCATTTACTAATTGACATGGATATTCTACTAGTCGAATAATAACATTCAATATCAATAACCACATTCATAATGATGGAATGCAAAATTCCATACTATCATAACACATAGACAAGGCCTCGTGCCAAGACTACAAATATGATTTTGTCAAGACCTCGTGCCAAGACACTAGTTTGTCTCATTGGACCTGCGGATGCATCGAGGAGCTATAGCGGGCTCCACCCATCTCTTATTAAGTCCAATTCATTAATTATATGAAAAGGTTTAAAATTATCATAAACCATAACATAATAGTATCACATAATAAATTCATAAAGGAAACATAACATTTCCACATTTCAATCACAAGATATCAATACAACACATTGATATAATACAACATTATCAAAACAATTTTCAATACCAAAATAAAAGAAAAGTAAAACGTGGTATTTATTTTTAATTTTAAAATTTTTTATGGCTTGTAGAGGAATCCGAAACTCAAATAATGGTCACGACGGTGGAGAAGTCATTGCCGCCGCATATGAAAGAAAAAACATTCCTTTTGTCGTCTATTAAAAATTCTCCTTATAAAAAGATTCCTTTTGAATAAAAGTAAAAGTGAAAGGGTTTTATACACTGTATAAAAGAAAGTTGTGTATAAAACCAAATATGCCTCAATGAAAAGAGATTGAGACGATGTCCCTTACAAAATATATTTTTTAAATAAAATAGATCTATTTTGTGTATTCACTATAAGTACACATCATGAAAGTACAAATACAATATAGGACATAATAATATCATGACATAATTTGAAAGTAGGATATTAACCAAATGAATGGAAATTGGGTTAAGATGTTCCCTTACCTCGTGTCCGACTTGAATCGATCATTCTTTAATCTCCTGAATAATAAACTATACCTATTTTCTATTTTCTTAAGAACCTTTTTTCATGTTCATTATTCTTTTTATATCACTTATTACCATGTTATGAATATTGTGTAATCATTTATGTTAATAAAGGTAATTTTATCGATCATTGGTACTTTAGTCAAAAATAAACTTCTTATAATTACATGTTGTTCATGTGGTGAAATATACATTATATCCAGAATTATATTCCTGATTTAGATATCTTATATATCATATATATCCAGTATATATGTGCATTTATATTATTAAATAACATTTAGGTGTAAGAAATGAAATGCACCGTTCATGGAAACGGTAAGCCGTACGTACGCATGAACACTACATTCATTTATATTTCATATTTAATGGAATTAAATCATAGTGATATAATTTTATATTATAATTACAGTTTAATATAATATATAATATCATTTACTCCATCCTTTATACATCCCAAATATGGCATTAATGATTCAAATAACATTGAGGGGGCGGTAGTCCACACTTCCTAAAATGAAATTATCGCATTTACCCATAATGAAAATCATAAAGGTATGTCATTAATGAGAAATAAAAATTCATAAAGAACACATAAACATAATATATATATCATATATGAAAATAGTGTCATCAAAATGGCCACCATTAGAGGTGTTAAAAGAATATTGACCAATCATCATTTCGTGAGGTAGTATTTCGCCACCCACAGAAACAATATGTTATGTAACCATTAGACAAAGGTGTGTGTAAATGTAAATAAAATCATTCTTATAAAAACATCCTAGTATATTGAAGATACTTTTTTTGTTACAAAAAAAAAGGAATAAAAAGAGTTTAAGGGGTTGGAGAAGAAAAATGACATAAGAGAAGACATAACCTTAAAATCTGGTAACACTTTTTGATTTGAACCAAAGGATCCCTTGGGAAGACTTCTACCCAAAGTGAGGCTTCTAGGTGTAATAGAGGGAAGTTGAGAGAGTATTTGGGCAGAGTTTTTCTGAGCCAAATGGCATTGATGGTGTGAATAAGGTGGTAGTGGTGGGGGCCTTTTATAAGAGGAGAGGAGGGGCACTCTTGGAATGTCATAAAATGTTACTTTTTTAGGTAATGAGTTTCGGAATTTAAAGGACCCACACATAGATATTTAGAGGATAAGTTTCTAAGTTTTCGAAATATATCCATCCAAAAGGTTTTTTTACAAGTGTAAGTATTAGATTTTACATTATCATTTCATTTTATTTATTTCGTTAATTAATGAGGTAATCGATGCATCATCATGGTGTCATAAATAATATAATTTATTTAATGTCTAAAAATTAGAAAAAAAATATCTTGATGTAGGAAATAGTTTTAGATTTCTAATTAATATTTATAGTCAAAAATATGACTTAATTACCCTATTTAAATATTTTTTTAGTAAAACAACTCATGTTTGTGACATTTTTATTTTAACATTAAATAAAAAGTTTTTAATGTCATTTTCATACCAAAGTGGATCCATGGGGTCCCCAAGTTGACCCATGGATTTTCATAGTCTTCCATGACTCATAAAATAGAGTTAGGACAAGTGTAAGGGTATTTTCATATTTTTATAATACCATTTATACCTTAAATTTTGCTAATTACATTTAATCGCGATTAATTAAACATAAAAGTTACTATTGACCAAAAAGTAATTTTAATCTCATTGAACTACATTTTACATCCTAATGATAACCATATATGTCATATTTTTTAAAATAAAATCATAAAAGTGGTAATGTTTCATTTAAACGAAAAATCAGTTTTTTAACTACCCCTTAGTGGTTCCACTATTCATCAAAAATTGAAGTTTTTCAGAACAATGCCAAAATTTCACCCTAAGCTATAATTGATATTCGGAATTCAAAAATGATGTCTGTTTTAAAAAATTCCAAAAATATAAGTTGAATTAATTGATTTTATAATTAATTCCTGCTGTCACAAAAAATAGCGCGCTTTTAAAAAACAATATATATCAAAAGATTGACAATTGTTTATGTCCAATTTCAAAGTTAAATTAATTCTAATGACCACCATTGGATAAAATGGTAAAAATTTATTCTAATTAAACATTAAAACCACTCAATAGTATAATTTATCACTATACATTATTTTGATTAAAAACGTTGTTTTTATGTATTTTTCACTATTCATAAAAAATTGGAAGTTCTCAGAAAAATAGAAAAATATACAACATAGGCTAATTTCGATATTCCGAATCCAAAATTGATGTCTATATTGAAATATAAAATATGTATAATTTCAAAAAGATGGTATTTCGATTCATAATGGCTATTTTTGTTGGTCGCGGTGTGTTAGAATCTCGAACTTAAATACAATGCAAGCTATTGCATTATTGAAAGAGAAGCGTATTGTGGAAGCTCGGGGTGTTACAGTGGATGTGATCTAACTTGGGCTCGGTTGTTGGAGCCGAACTGGAATTGATGACTTAGGTATTTTTATGGGCATATACCTAAGTATTTTCGGATGATACTTCATGATTGTATCTTTCCTTTGTGGATTATCTTTTGTGGATTCTAGGAAACCTTCGGGGGTATCAGGGTCCCTACTGAGTAGATTATACTCACCCCTGCATGGGCTATGCCTGCACTACATTGTGTTGGTTGCAGACGACAGACATCGCTGATCGTGGTTCAGGCACGAGTAGCAGGTCGGTACCTGGAGGTGGACCAATGGGCGGGACGTACTCGGAGCGGACGACTGGACCCGGGGAGCTGTGAAGGCTATCTGTACCCACCCATCAGGCGGGACTTCCAGTGGATGGCTCGATGTTGTGGCTTTAATTTTCAGTTGATATAATCTCTTTTTCAGTTGTACTTTACTGTCACAATGGGTTTGTATTCTGGCCCACATACTTTACCGCACTTTCTATTGTACCCAGTTTTTACTTAGTGTTTACTTATGCATTCTTTCTCTGTGATGTTTGATTACTTTACAAAAGAAATGTATTCCCTTTTTACTGATAATTACTCCTTGGTTCTAGTCTCCATCCCCTGGCCTATGGAAGGCGGGCTTGGGGTAGTCACGACACTGTCCCCGAGGATGGGTCGTGACAAGTAGGGTTCCTTAATTAATTAAATTCCAACAGAATTGAATAATTATTTACATTGGATGGGGTTCCACTTGGTCAACCTCACAATCTTCCTACTTTAACCATACACGGCGAGTACAAGACAATGGGACCTACATGTGTATGGTGGGTTGTTTAATTTGGAATAGGAAAGACTAAACCTATTTTTTTTATTGGGATTTTAGGAATTTTCATTATATTTTTAATTCCATGGATCATTTCTATTATTAAAAAACCATCATTTAACTTATTTATATAATTATATATCCACATTATATATCATAGCGTGACACCAAGATCAAATCCTAATAAAAAATATTGTACATTTTATGTATCACCCTAGGCGATCATCAAACAACTAATGCCGTGGAGTCTATACATGATATCCCAAGGATGATGTCCAATGTCTCACCCTAAGAATTGTGTTAAAAATAAAATTCTAGTATCTGATTAGGTATATGGTGTCACAAATAGGGTACCATGTCTCTCCATAGGCCTGGTTCAACTAATCATTACACACAACCCATCTAAGGGCCCTAGTGAATCTCTACCCCTCATTAAGAGGTAAATATAAATAATACTTGGTGAAGCCATCCTAGTCATATTTTCTGTTGTTCCTATTGTGTATATTGACAATTAAAAACTATAATAGAAGGAAAAAGGGTCCTAAAAATTTATTAATAAATTAGAACCACTTAATTCACCCTCGTCTCTATGATCAATCATTAAATAAAGCACCATGTATACATATATAACTACTGTAACTGGAAGGACATTCCACCTAATTGATGTAACTTGATCACATTAGTCGTGATTTTCAAGGATTCACTATGGGATAATCTAATGAATCCATATGGTGAAAGGTACATAGCCTATCATATATTTTGATTCACATATAACATGGTTTAATAAGTTTTCCATAGCATTTAATCCGGAAAAACATTTGATACGTGTAGTGAAATAAGGCTTAATCCAGTGATCAACCCTAAACACGCCTCAAAAAGGGTGTTGAATCATTTTTGAATGGGGGAAATAATGAATTATAAGGTACATCTCCCCCAAAGGGGTGGGAAAATCCCATGACATCCACCTCAGGGGTGATTATTTGAAAAAAAGGATGATAGTACATAAGAAAAACAACCCAAAATGATTTAGTTATCATCTTGTAGGCATTACCAAAATTGTATGGAGAGTGTCACAATGACATAATTTAGGAAATGAAATGAAATGATGAAAAAATCAAATGACCTCCTACCACATCTTTTTTGAGTTTTCCTTGTCTTAAATCAACTTTTGATATGATTTGGTAGTAAGAAATATGAGAAATATTCCAATGGACTGAAAATGGGAAAAATGAGCTTGCACAAAAATAGCGTAAAGGATTAGATGAAGAACAGAATAGAGATTATAAAGGATTAGATATCTTATTTCTAGATCATGTTTAGATCTAATATTTATTGAATCAGTGACCATATAGACGATTTGTATAATTTCATATCTTTGATGGGATAATAGGTTTTTTCAATGGAAAGAGGCAAAAGCTGATTGATAAGAAAAGGAAGGAGATGATTGTTTTAATTAATTTATGAGGGATATTATAGTAATTTCACAAATTATTACAACATGAAATATTTGGATTCAGGGTTTAGCCAAACCATGCACTATCCATGTGCCATTTAATTCTATAAGGGAAACTTCTCACCTTTTTCCACATGCTTGCACTTACAATGACAAAGCTGAGAATACAAACACTCTAAAAAAAATAACAAAACATGAATGATCATATATCCTACATTACATGGTTTAAGAACAACCATGTACCCCATTCTACTTCTTGTATTCTATGGTTATAGCTTCAAATAGGACCCAGACACCCCTGAAACCCTCTTGAACAACTTAATCATCAAATTAATTGTCATTTAAATGAATTCGAAACAAAAAAACCGGGCTATTTTGTAACACCCCAAACTTATATGGTACGCTTCTCTTTGGAATAATGCAATATCATGTGTTGTCCGCAACATCGAGTTCTAACACACCACAACCAATAAAACTAGTAGTTATGAATAGTAATACCCACTTTTTAAATTTTATAAATTTTAATTTTAAAAATGGACTTCATTTTTGGATTCGGAATATCAAAATTAGACTAGGGTGAATTTTTGGTATTTTTATGAAAACCATCATTTTTGGATGAATAGTGAAACCACTAAGTGGTAGTTAAAAACCTGATTTTTTCATAAAACATGATTTTACCACTTCTTAAGTGGAATCTAGAAATTCCTAGATACACGGTTAATATGAAGGACTAAAATGTGGTTCATTGAGATTAAAATAATTTTTGGTTAATAGTAACTTTTTACTTTTATTTACCATGGTTAAAAGTAAATAGAGTAATTAAGGGTAAAAATGATATTAGTATTACCCTAAAACATGTCCTAATTCTATAGGACATGTTTATCACGACCAAAAACAACCTTAGAATAAAATATTGTCATTTTGGTCCACTTGGATTAGATTTGGACATTTATTATTATTTAATTTAAAGAAGAGTTAAAAGGGTTAATAT
Source organism: Viscum album (assembly GCA_963277665.1). Lineage (NCBI taxonomy): Eukaryota > Viridiplantae > Streptophyta > Magnoliopsida > Santalales > Viscaceae > Viscum > Viscum album. The sequence continues at coordinate 690,280,836 of OY728156.1, read as the reverse complement.
CAAATTTTATTTACTAAATAATTTTTAATATTGGGTTATTAATAAGATAAATTCTATTGTAAAAATTCATTAGAATGTTAAAAATATTTCCTATATAATATTATTTTATCTAAAATTTTTAGACGTTAAATTATTTAATTTATTTATGACCCAATGATGATGCAGTAATTACCATAATAAGTGAAAAATTAAAATAATTGATCTTATAAATACAAAAATAAAAATAATTTGAGACTTTTTATGAATTAAACTAATTTTATAGTTTAATATGATATTTTATTAATGATTTAATTAACTTTTTTCGAATTAATCATTCTGTTATGATTTTCACAAAAATCAATTTTCCAAATAGTGTCAAAATTGACATAAAAGTGTTTTGAAAACAAATATTATTTTATTAATTGATATTAAATTTCTAAAATTCAATGGTTTGGCCAAAAAACATATATCAGGATATTTGTATCATTAATGGACCACTTGGGGGTCTCTTGGAGGTATATAGTATGTTTATTAGCTATATAATATAATAATACAAAGTGACATGGTAAGTGTCAAACAAATTAACTAAGAGTTTAAACTAAACGATAAGGTTAATATAATGACCCAATCCTATATAAACTCTATTGGTTGAGGGGTTTTCGACCCATCTCCACCTGAACCTTTAAATAATCCACTTTGGAGCCAATAGAAACCGAATATGAATTTATTATAAAATAATATTTCTAGCTTTTCCAAAGGTTCCCCTCACCCCTCTTGTAAAAGGGAACTCCCACTTCTCATTAATTCACACCTTCAAAGTCATTTGGCTCAGCCAAACTCTGCTCAAATACTCTCTCAAGTTTCATAACTTATTCTTATAGGCCTTACATTAGTCAGTATGCCAACTTAAGGTTCCATTTTGATCAAATCAAAAGAATGAACCCGAAGAAGAGGTAATGATTTCACCACCCTTTTTCAAGTTTCTTTCTTCTTCCACTTCTTCTTTCTTTGTTATTACCATTCTAAAATAATAACTCTAGTATCTTATATATACTATGATGTTATTATAAATATGGTACAATCATATTCAGTATTCTATCCATCCTTCGAATAACATGTTACCATACGTGCTTACGTACGGCTTACCGTCTCCATGTCGTGGTGTAATTGTTATTCAATAAATTATTATTTTTATGTGTATAATAATGATGTTTAATTCATGTAAATAATAAATATAACATCATAATTATTCTTTATATATGATATAACATCCAATTATATATTATTTTAATATCAAAAGAATGATATTATCGCTCGTGCGTACATACGAACTACCGTCTCCACGAACGCGATGAGATTCATTCTCCATCATATCCATTCAAGTCTAATTATAATTTTATAATTATTAATAGTATATAAGGACTTTATATAATTATGGATATGATTAATATTCAACCTATCCATGATAAACACCTCTTATGAAACAAAACATATAAAAGAAAACGAGTATGTTGACACCCAAAAAAATGATAATACTAAGATTTTATTAACAAATAAATGTTAAAAGATCATATATGATATCATATTAATGTAGATGATTAATTTATAATTTATTAACAATTATTTCACCATTATACAGGAGGTTAACCTACCCTCAACCAAGGAAATGTAAAAAGATAAGCGTTTATTTTACAATCCCTTCCTTATCTGAGGTTGTTTATACGTAATTATCTACTGGGACCTCTTTATTATCCACATCCATTTTACTTAAAAATGTATTTCAAATCATTCTTAACATTTTAAAGAATATGGGAAAAATTCATGTATACCCTTGTTGACTTTTTATAAGATGTTTATAAAGGAATCATTCTGTTGTTTTCCAAACAAGGTCCTTGTTAACCTTTTTCGACAGAATTAAAGTAAGAATATCTTTTTTTAACTTATACGGCAGGTGCATCTATTTTCCACCATTATAAAATCATCAAGGCTTCCCTTATAAGCATATAGGAATATTTTCAATGAAATTTTTTTATTTTATAATTATGTGACTTTTAAATGATATAAAAGAAAGAGATATTTCTCCCAAATAGTTATGATTTCGTCTATGTCAACATCCTTTGATGGATTTTAAGCTTATTTGATGTTTATTTATTATGATACAAAACATCCATATTGTATTGAAGGTTTTGTGTTATTTTTGACTATGTTTGTGTTATTTATATACCATTCATGGTTTATGGAGTATGTATTGACATTTCGTATTCTTCTTTTAATACGAATGATTATGTTATGTTTAAACCTTTTCATATGAGAATGCATTGGATATAATATGTGACGGGTGGAGCCCACTATATCTCCTCGATGCATCGGTAGGTCTCATGAGACAAACTAGTGTCTTGGCACAAGGCCTTTGCAAAATCATATTTTTAGTCTTGGCACGAGGCCTTGGGTATGTTGTTATGATAGTCTGGCATTATGCATTCCATCATATTGAAAGTGGTTATTGGTATTGCATGTGATTATTAGACTAGTAGAATATCCATGTGAATAAGTAAATGGAATTATTTCATTTTAGTTTTTCCATACTATGTTTATGTTCATGATTAAATGGATTTTATTTTATTTAATCATTTCCTTAAATATTTATTCTTATTTATGATGGTTTCTGCTATATTGTTATCCTTACTGGGCATTTGATCTCACCCCTTTTCTAGGTTTTATTTTTCCCAGGATGTGATGAAGTAAATTATGAATGAACTACAGGGATATTATGAGGGTATAAGAGTGTAGACTATGGAGACTATGTTGTTTTAGTTTTCATTTTTATGATGTAATGTAAAACTGTATGAATATATCTTGTGTTTCCAAGGCTACTAAACTAATCGGTCTTTCAAAATTTGATCTTTCTTATTATCATGCCAATGTTATGTAATGATGAACCAAATCTAGGTAACTGGGGTCAGGGCGTTACAGATGGTATCAGAGGATGTTTAGTACAAACCATGGAAGCTAGATTTAGATAAACTCTGATTAGAGCACATAGATTTAAGATGTACTTTGAGGATTAGTATAGAAGAACATCTTAGAATTTTGGTATTGTAGAGATTTTGTAAGTTTTTCGAGAAAAACATCCATGTCTTGATATGAGCAGGTAGAGGTGGCTCTGGAACATATATACCTAGGGGTAAAACCCGAAAACGCCGATTTGAACTAGACTCGAACGGGAACTGGTGCACGACAACTGTCCTTGCTGCACTCTTGGTTATGCCACTCCCAAGGGATATTCTTAGGATAACACTCATTTTCAATACAAATAATTATGAAGGGTTTATGAGTATATACATTCTCAATGAAAACATCTTTATGATTATGGATTATATCCATAAATAATTCAATTTCTGTTAAGTGTTTTATAAGTACGGAATTATGTATTTTGATTCATAAAATGATCTATATTATTCTATTATTAAGAAATGGCGCCTATTGGAAGAAATGGAAACTGTATCAATGCACACAATCCATGTAGGTATTTCCCTCTTGCTCAAGATTATTATAATGTAGCTGGTGATGCAACTGGTGCCGAATAGTTAATCACCATACTGAGACAACTCACTCAGGTTATGAATAATAACCTTACCTGTATGGATCACCCCGATATGGAGCGTGGAGGTTCAATGTTAGATTGCTTTATGAGTAAACAACCACCAACTTTCAATGGGAGTAATAATCCCATAGTAGCTGAGCAATGGATAAATTCCATAGATAAAATATTTCAGGATATGGGGAGTAGTGAAAGGGATAAAATTATCATGGCAGTTTACCGCCTCACTGGAGATGTTGATCAATAGTGGTAATTGATTCAAAACATGAAATAAGATGATGAAGTATCAAATATAGAATGGTGGGAGTTAAAAGGTCTATTTTTAGAAAAATAATTTCCTCGTGACCATTGAGAAGATATGGAAAAACAATTTCTAAGTCTGAGACAAAAGGAGAATGATAATGTCACAAAGTATGAGACTAACTTTACAAAGTTATCAAGGTATGCTGGAGATTATATACGTAACCCATGATGTAAGATTGATCGTTTATTTGATGGGTTAAAACCATTACTCCATCAAGCATTAGTCTCACAATCCTTCTCGTCATATGGAGACATTTTCTCATGTGATATCAAGACAGAGAAAGAATTCTAAAAGTCTTCTGACATTAAAGCAATGTAAGAGAAGAATAGATCTACGAACCAATTTGGGAATTGAAATAAGGGGAAGAATGGATGGGATGAATATCCATATTGTGGTAAATGTGGGAAGAAACACCCTAATCTTTCTTGATGGGAATGGGTGTCTGTTACAAGTGTGGTGAAAAAGGACACCAAGCTTGTGATTGCAAGGGGAACAAGGAAGCTACCGATGTTTAGTGCTACAATTGTAGGGAGATGGGACATTATGAAAATGAATGTCCTAAGAGTCAGGGGAGCATACCTCATAAAAGTCCAAGGGATCAAGGCCAAGCTTATTCTATCACTACTGCTGATGTAGAAGCTCCGAAAGACGTGGTGGCAGGTAATTTAATGGTTTCATCAAGTTTAGAAAATGCATTATTTGATTCTGGATCATCGCATTATTTCATATCTTCCCAGTTTTCTAAGAAAATTAGATATTTCCAATTTGATTTAACAAAGGAGTTGTAAGTTAAAACTCATAAGGTAAGTATCATTGCAATATTGTTTTGTGAATAAGTCCCCATTAGTGTACATAAATGTTATTTATCCGCTGATCTCATCGTCATACCTATGATTGAGTTTGATATAATCCTCAGTATGGATTGTCTTTCGGACCATGATGCAAATATTTATTTTATGAAGAAGGAGGTAACGATATTTTATGATGATGATAAGGAACACCTTATCATTAGAGCAGAATCATCACCACCTAATTCTTATCTACATCAACCCGTAGTAGCTCAACTAAATTAAATTATTTGGGAGGAAGAGGATGAAATGAGTGTGGGTGAGGAAAAGAATATTCAAAGAGAGGATGTACCTATTGTGAATGAATATATAGATGTGTTTCGAGAAGATTTACATGTACATCGTCCATAATGAGAAGTTGAGTTTTCCATTGATTTAATTCCTGGATCAAGACCTATATCGAAGACCCCTTATAGAATGGCCATTTCATAATTTGCTGAATTAAAGAAACAACTAGAGGAATATAGTAATAAGGTATTAATTCACCATAGTGTTTCTCCATGGGGAGCCCCTATTATTTTTGTAAAATAGAAAGATGGATCTATGAGGTTATGTATCGACTACATGGAGATCCATGCTATAACAATAATGAACAAGTATCCCCTACCTCACATTGATGATTTATTTGACAAACTGCATGGAGCTCAATACTTTTCAAATATTGACCATCGATCTAGATAACATCAGTTGTGTGTGAATAAGGGATACATTCCGAAGACAACATTTTTAACAAGGTACGGGCATTACGAATTTAGTGTAATGCCTTTTGGATTGACTAATGCACGCTCTATATTCATGGATCTGATTAATAGTGTTTTCAAGGAATATCTCGATGAATTTGTGGTGGTATTTATTGATGATATCTTGGTATACTGCAAAAGATATGAAGATCAGGAAAATCACTTCTGCATTATCCTGATGACTCTGAAAAGACATGAATTATATGGGAAGTTTAGCAAGTGTGAATTCTCGAATCAGGAGATTTCTTTTCTTGGCCATATTGTCTCTAAAGATGGAATCTCTATTGATCCTTCTATGACCAAGGCAATCCATGAATGGCCAGCACCTATGAGTATAATTGAGGTACGCAGTTTTATTGGTTTGGCAGGTTATTATCGACGTTTCGTCTAGAATTTTGCCCGATTGGCTAACCCATTAATGACGCTCACACGTAAAGGGGTTAAATTTGTTTGTACAAAAGAGTGTGAAGAATATTTCGAAGAACTGAAGAAAAGATTAGTCAATGATCCTATATTGACTCTACCATCGGGGAATGAGGGGTTCGTTATTTATAATGATTCATCGAAGAAAGTACTTGGTTGTGTCCTTACGCAGAATGATAGGGTTATTGCCTATGCATCATGACAGTTGATAATTCATGAACAAAACTATCCTAATCATGATCTTGAGTTAGTAGCTGTGATCTTTGCTTTGAAGATATAGAGGCACTACCTCTATGGTAAAAAATGTGAGATTTATACTGATGATAAGTGTTTGAAGTATATTTTCTCACAAAAATAACTCAACATGAGGCAAAGGAGATGGATTGAATTACTCAAGGATTATGATTGTACGATACAATACCACCCAGATAAAACAAACAAGGTGGCAGATTATTTCAGTAGAAAAGATCATGGAGTTTTGAACAATATGAGAATTTAAAGGGATCCAATTTTTATGGACCTAGTGAAGATGGACATGGGAATAACCAGGGAAGGTGAAACATCAATGCTTTTTCAAATGGTTTCCAAACCATCTTTACTATAAAGGATTAAGATTTCTCAAACTGATGACGAATAATTTCAAAGGAAGATTGAAGATGTGAATGATGGGAGATTGAGAGACATTGCAAATGAAGAATGTTTTTTGTAATTCGGGAAGAGTCTTTGTGTTCCTGATATACCTGATCTAAAAAGAGAATCGCTGGATGATGCTCTTAGTTCCAATTTCTATATACACCCTGGGAGCACCAAAATGTATAGAGATTTGAAGTAACATTTTTGGTGGGACAACATAAAGAAGGACATTTTTGATTTTGTGTCAAGATGTATGGTTTTTCAACAAGTGAAAGCAGGAAGACAACAGCCTGGAGGAATCATGCAACCTCTACCCACACCGGAGTGGAAATGGGACAATATTACGATAGAATTTGTCATGGGGATACCAAAGACTCCTAGAAGGAATGATGCAATATGGGTCATTATTGATCGTCTTACCTAGTAATCACATTTTCATTCTACAAGAGAAGATTTACCACTTCAATGACTTGCAAGACTATATATTAATGATGTTGTGAGACTTCATGGAGTACCCCGATCGATTCATTCTGATCATGATCCCTGTTTCACTTCATGATTCTGGAAAAGTCTTCAGAAAGCCTTGGATACTGAACATCATTTGAGAACTGCCTACCACCCTCAAACAGATGGACAATCAGAACAAACTATTCAAACCGTAGAAGACATGTTGAGATCCTGCTCACTTGACTTTCAGGGTACGTGGGATCAATTTTTACCTCTGGTAGAATTTTCCTATAACAATAGCTTTCATTCGAGTATTCATATGGCACCATATGAAGAGTTATATGGAAAGGGATGTCGCACACCAACCTGTTGGGATGGCGTTGGTGAACGAAATCTTGTAAGCCCAGAACTGGTGGAGGAAACGATGGAAAAGGTAAAGGTAATCCAAAACCACATCAAAGCAGCTCAAAGTAGGAAGAAGAGCTATGTTGATAATCAAAGGAAGGATTTGGAATTTCAAGTTAGTGATCTTGTTTTCCTGAAGGTATCTCCATTGAAGGGAGTCATACGTTTTGGTAAGAATGTTAAATTGAGTCCAAGGTACATCCGACCTTTCCAAATTCTAGAATGAATTGGGTCTGTAGCTTACCGATTGGAAATTCCACCAAGTCTCTCTAAAGTTCACGATGAGTTCCATGTATCTCTGTTGAGGAAATACATGCCTTACCCAACGCATATACTCACCTATGAGGAATTAGAACTGGAACCCTATATGTCTTACTACGAAGAGCCCGTCAAGATTCTTGATACGAGAGAACAAGTACTGAGAAACTGGATGACCCATATGGTAAATGTTTTGTAGAGAAACCATAAGACGGAAGAGGAAACGTGGGGAACCAGAGGAACTTATGATGAAGAACCACCCGAGTCTTTTCATGGGGTAGTATTCTGGAATTTTTAGGAAGAAACTATTTTAACGATGGGAGAATGTAACACCCCAAGCTTCTACGGTACACTTCTCTTTAGAATAATGCAATAGCGTGTGTTGTACGCAACATCTAGTTCTAATACACCACAACTAATCAAACTAACAGTTATGAATAGTAGTACCCACTTTTTAAAATTTATAAATTTTATTTTTCAAAATGGACTTCATTATTGGATTCGGAATATCGAAATTATCCTAGGGTGAGTTTTTGGTTTTTTTCTGAAAAACATCAATTTTTGATGAATAATGAAACCACTAAGTGGTAGTTAAACAACTGATTATTTCCTAAAACTTAATTTTACCACATATGTGAGAGGAATTTAGAAAATCCAAGATACACGGTTAATATCAAGGACTAAAATGTGGTTCATTGAGATGAAAAAATTTTTTGGTGAATAGTACGTTTTTAATTTTATTTACCACGGTTAAAAGTAAATAAGGTAATTAAGGGTAAAAATAATATTAATATTACCCTAACACATGTCATAATTCTATTGGACAATTTTAACTCGACCAAAAACAACCTTAGGAATAAAATATTATTATTTAGGTCCAATTGGATTAGATTAGTACATTTATTATTATTTAATTCAAAGAAAAGTTAAAAGAGTAAAAATCAATGTTTATTTACTAAGTCATTTTTAATATAGGGTAATAAATAAGATAAATTCGATTTTAAATATTCATTAGAATGAGAAAAATATTAAATAAATAATGGTATTTTATTTATAATTTTTAGATATTAAATAATTTAATTTATATATGACCCAATGATGATGCAGTAATTACCATAATAAGTGAACAATTAAAATATTTTATATTATAAATACCCAAATAAATATAATTTTAGACTTTTTATGAATTGCACTAATTTTCTAGTTTAATATGACATTTTAGGAATGATTTAATTAACATTGTTCGAAGTAATCATTCTGTGATGATTTTCACAAAAATCAATTTTCCATATAGTGTCAAAATTTACATAAAAGAGTTTTTAAAATAAATATTATACTATTAATTGATATTACATTACTAAAAATATAAGGTTTGGAAAATATATTTATATCATTATAGGTGTATCATTAATGGACCACTTGGTTGTCTCTCTGAATTATATAGAATGTTTATTAGCTATATAATATAAAAATACAAAGTGACATGGTAGGTGTCAAACTAATTAACTAATAGTTAAAACTAAAAGATAAGGTTAATATAATTAGCCAAAACTCTCTAAATTATATTGGTTTAGTGTTTTTCGACCCATACCCACCATAAACGTTAAATAATCCTCTTTGGAACCATTTTAATCCGAATATGAATTTATTATAAAATAATATTTCTAGCTTTTCCAAAGGTGCCCCTCACCCCTCTTATCAAAGGGCACTCCCCCTTCTCATTAATTAACACCATCAAAGCCATTTTTCTCAGACAATATCTGCCCAAATACTCTCTAAACATCCGTAAATTAATCCTAGAGGCCTTACTTTAGTCATAAATCCAACCTATGGAGCCCTTTTTATCAAATCAAAAGGAAGAACCCGAAGAAGAGGTAATGATTTTACCACCCTTTTTCAAGTTCCTATCTTCTTCCACTTCTTCTATCTTTGTTATTACCATTCTAAAATAATAACTCCAGTATCTTATATATAATGTGATATTATTATAAATATGTTACAAAAATATTAAGTATTCTATCCATCCTTTGAATAACATGTCACCATACGTGTGTACCTACAACTTACCGTCCCCATGTCGTGGTGTAATTTTTATTCAATAAATTATTATTTGGATGGGTGTAGAAATGATGTGTAATTCCTGTATATAATAAATATAACATGATAATGATTCTGTATATATGATATAACATCCAATTATATATTATTTTAATATCAAAAGAATGATATTGTCGCTCGTGTGTATGTACGGACTACCGTATCCACGAAGGCGATGAGATTCATTCTCCATCGTATCCATTCATGTATAATTATCATTTGATGACTAATAATAGTATCTAAGGACTTGATATCATTTTGGATATTATTAATATACAACCTATCCATTACAAATACATCTTACTTAAGAAAACATATAAAATAAAATGATTAAGTTAACAACCGAAACAACGATAATACTAAGATATTATTAACAAATCAATGTTAAAAGATCATATATGATATCATATTAATGTATATTATTTTTTGTATAATTTAATAAAAAATATTTCACAATTCTAAAAGAGGTTAACCTACCCTCAACCTAGGAAAAGTACACGGTAAGGTTTTATTTCACAATCTCTTCATTATCTGAGGTTGTTTATATGTAATTATCTACTGGGACCTCTTTATTATCCACATAAATTTTTCATAAAAATGTATTTCAAATAATTATTATTATATTAAAGACTATGGGATAAAGTCATTTATACACTTGTTGACTTTTTATAAGATGTTTATAAAGGAATATTTCTGTCTTTTTCCAAACAAGGTCCTTTTTAACCTTTTTCGACATAATTAAGGTAAGAATATATTTTTTTAACTTATACGGCGGGTGTAACAATTTTACACCTTTAAAAAATGGTCAAGGCTTCCCTTAAATGCTTATTAGAATATTTTAAAAGTAAATTGTTTATGTTATATTTATATGAATTTTAAATGATTTAAAAAAAAGAGTTATTTCTCCCAAATAGTTTTGATTCCATCTATGTCAACATCATTTGATGGATTTTAAGCATATTTGAAGTTTATTTATTATGATACAAAACTTCCATATTATATTGAAGGTTTTGTGATATTTTTGACTATGGTTGTGTTATTTTTATACCATTCATGGTTTATGGAGAAAGTATTGACATTTTTTATTCTAGTTTTAATACGAATGTTTATGTTATGTTTAAACCTTTTCATATGGGAATGCATTGGACGTAATATGTGACGGGTGAGACCGCTATAGCTCCTCGATGCATCGGTAGTCTAATGAGACAAACTAGTGTCTTGGCACAAGGCCTTGGCAAAATCTTATTTGTAGTCTTGGCATGCGGCCTTGGCTATGTGGTTATGATAGTCTGGAATTATTCATTCCATCATTATGAATGTGGTTATTGATATTGCATGTGATTATTTGATTAATAGACTATCCATGTCAATAAATAAATGGAATTACTTAATTTTATTTTTTCCATACTATGTTGATGTTCAAGTTTAAAAGGTTTCTATTTTAGTTATACATTTCCTTAAATGTTTATTTATATTTATGAATGTTTCCGCTATATTGTTATCCTTACTGGGAATTTGAGCTAACCCCTTTTCTATGTTTTAATTTTTCCAGGATGTGAAGATGTAAATTATGAATGACATGTAGGGACAGTATGAGGGGATAATAGTGTAGGCTATGGAGACTATGTTGTTGTAGTTTTCATTTTTATGATGTAATGTAAAACTTTATGAATATATCTAGTGTTTACAAGGATACTAAGCTAATCGGTCTTTCGAGACTTGATCTTTATTGTGATCATGCCAATTTTATGTAAAAATGCACTGACTCTAGGTAACTGGGGTTGGGGCGTTACATATGTACAATGTTGACAAGCTAAAATGTATCACCATTATTCATTATATTCCTCAAATAATGTTTGACCAATATAATCTTAAAAAGTTGTAAATTGAAATTTCTTTTTCATCTCATTTAATGATTCCTTGAGATGAAAAGTACAAATAACTCTGGTATGATTCAACCCTACATTCTATATTGTTTATGATAAATATATGGTCATGTGTCCAAAATCGTAGACAATAAAAACAATAAAAAACAAAATCATTTTATGAATACTGAATAATGATTGGATTCATTTGTTTCTCTTATATCATTTGTTACCTCTTGGCTCTAGAACAAAAATTATTGTGAATGTCCCATATTACGTAACCAATAATACATAATACAAGATGTATTCCTATATTTTATAGTTCTATCTTCTGTATTCCCTTGGTTTTACTCAAACATGTTATTCTAATTTGTAGCTAAATCAATCCTCATCCTCCAAATTGTGTCTTAGATATGAGACATTATCGCTAATTTCTATTCAAAATCAACCCCCATATATAATCTATCATTATAAATCATTTTTTTCTTCCCCTGATAATTCATTGAATAAATTTCTATACATAGATACTCCAATATTGTTTTTTCTCATGTGTGACCTAGTTTTGAATTTTTATATAAGGTTTAAATTGTACCTCATAATATTATACATTATTTCATATTATTATATCTTTATAGCGATGTTATTTGATATATTTAACTTCATTGTTCACTATTATAGTTAAAAAATATCAATGACACAATATTTTTCATAATCAATGACTGTGTGAACAATAAAAATCTCTATGTTTTAGAGCATTCAGATTTGATTTTTTAAATTTATTTTTCTAGATTCGGCATCCCTTCTTCATGGCGATGAATTTAATGTTTTTTATCATGATCCACTTTATTGACTTTCATCATTTTATCTATACAAACATCTATCTCTTTAAGTTAATATTAAAATACAACCTAGAGGCCAAACCTTCATTCCACATCTCCCACAATCGTTATCTCCCACTTCCTTTGTATGGGAATTTCCTAAAATATATGTCATATAATTTCCACTATGGTCATTATATTATTAAATTACATCTTCATCACGTTTTTTGAGGTTACATTTTCGTCTGAAATGAGCTTTTGATTATTAAATGATTTTCACATTGTGTTTTTCATACAGTTCACATTAAATGAAAACATCATTTAGTGAAATTAATCATACTCCTCATAATCATATGGAAATATATTTTGATACACTTATACAATGAATCAATACATAACATATTGAATTCATGAAAGATGAGGCATTACTTTAAAATTTTGATTTCTACTTTTTATATTTGTGGATATGAATGACATGAATTCATTCGCTTCATATTCTTACTACCCATCATTTTTTATGTGATTCTTAAACGTCATGAATTCCACCACTATAGATGTACCCAATTCCAAAAACTTATTATATTATTGTTGTATCTCATTTGTGAAAATGATACTATACAAACTATCCAATTTCAAATCACTTTGATGTTTATCCTCATATATTATGTCATTAAATTTGTATTGGGGAGTAAATAATCATAGTATGTGTTTGAAAATTTTCACATCGTTGAGTAGTTCTCCAAGCATATGCATGTCATACACAATAACATTAACCTCATCCAATAATTATTTAATATATTCATTAGGTTGAAATTACATGTGTACATATTCATTACATAGAATATAATATACTACTTCTTGATCATTTATATCACCTTCATATGTTTTAAAATAATTTTATAATATGGAATGAGAGGATTTACATGAAATTAATTTTGTGATTATTTTATCATAAAAGGCTTACAAAACATTATTGATTCATCTGGATTCTTAAATGTGTTCCCTTCATTTAGTATATGATAAATATTCTATATCTATATGTATTAATGTCACAAGCGTCATAGTTTTATACACATCCATTAATAATGATCAAATGTAGTGTTTCATATTATTCATCCAGAGTTGACAATTTCTTCATTGAATGATCAAAATCCATTTGTGATTGATGACTAGAATGGTTTTAACTTTGAGGGAAACACCCAAAAGAAACCATTTCTCTATGACCAATTGTTGGTTCTCCATTGTTAGCCCTATGGTGGATGCTATTCTGGGTATGATATATTAAGATAACATACCTAGTTTGGGAAATAGTTGATTATTAAAAAAATACTTACATCTCACCATTCAATATAAATTTACAAATTAAAACAAAATCACAAACAAGGACCAAATATTTTAATCTATTCACCCTCACTTGGAAATATTCAAGGATTATTGTATCACAGGGTTCCAATATACCAAAACTATTATAGTACACCACTATTATGACTTTTAGTGACATATCAGTATCATTAATGGTTTTATGACTAGTGAAAATTGAAAGAATATTTTATTATGGAAGGAAATATGCCTAATTCTCCCCAAGATGATTGTCTCATTAATTTCAGGATTCAATTTTTTACCTCCCATTTGTTTCATTATTAAGCTCAAATTTCATCCACACAATGACCAACAATTTTCAATATAGTGTTTCGGTAATTCCTTTTTTTGTTCATATTTCACATTTACAAAACCTTTACAAAAATATTTAACAAAATCACACCATTAACACTATTTTTCAATTTTTCATGGAGTTGTTGAAAGTTGGGAAAATATTCATATTTTTACACAACACCCATAATTCATGAAACTTTTTGTATCATGTCACTCACCTAGTCATTTAGACACAAGACCTTTTTCATTTTGAAAATGATTTTAATGTACCAACATTGCATAAATATTCACTAATGAAATGCTTTTAATATTTTACAAATACAATATTCTCTAAGGGTGAGATAGTTAAAATGACTGGTGTAACAGCCTATATATAAGCATGACTAACAAATTTTGAAAAAAATTTGATCACAACTAACCTTATGTGAGGAATTAAATATTCAATGATCATTAATGTTTTCATGTAACCTTTAGTGAAAAACTCACAGCTTTTAGAAATCAAACAATGTTATTTCTTAGGTCTAAAGAACTGCTTTTATCTCAAGTAAATACCACTTATTAAGAACCTGATTACATTCCCAAAATTGATTCATTTTAAATATTTTCTGGGGAAATCATGAATCTTTACAACCATGAATCTTTTTCACATATCGATGAAACTCATTATAATCCACAAACATATATTCATTTATTTAAAAATAAATTTTCCATTCATCTAAATTTTAAATCCCAATTTGTTTTTTAAAAAACATAGAAGCATTTCCAGATTATAATCCCTATGTATGAATCATAGAAAAAACATTCAACATAATACATACAAAAATGATCCATTTTCATGGATACATTCATCCAGTCAATGATAAACAACATCCCTCATAGAGCTTTTTCAACATAAATTGTTTACAAACACATTGGAGTATCACAAGTAACATTCTGGACATATTTTTAAAAAAAATACACAACCAGTCTAAAAATACATCAATGGAACCATCAGTGACGTATACCCAATATTTTATTTTATCATTGAAGATAATACTGATGACCAAAAGTATAATACCATAATAAATAGTGATATTTCAATTTGAAAAATGAAATTTAATGATAATATGGGGCTTCGATGTTTATCACAAAGTAGAAAACTAATGAATCAATGAGAAATAATTTTAGGCCATATATCTGTAATAAATCCATAATAAGTTAGATTAAAACTTGTTGAATGATAGAGATTGAAAATTTAAATTTGATATTTATATATTATTAATGAAAAATAATTAATTTCAAAAATATATAGCTATCATATTAACAGTATATATATAATTTAGAGGATAATACAAATAATTCTACATGAATATGGTTTTAAATGAAAACCCCAAACAACTTGACAAGTAACTGGATTGAAAAAATATAATAAAGATATTGTGAAAAAATACAAAAAAAATTTAAGACATATTTTTATGAATTAATATTATGGGAAATTATTACACCATATCAATGAATTGTAGGTGTGAAAATTTAAAGTAGGAAACGATGAATGGGAATCAGTAAAAAAACCTTTTCACGTGACAAATTCTAGAGGTAATAATTATTTTATTGTGGGGTTATAAGGATGAATTGTATTTCCCCATTAAAGAAATAGAAAATAAAATAAAATATATTTATTATGAAGATTAAATTGATCATGAAATAATTGTGCTCATTGAATATGTTTATAACTTGATTGAATTTTTTTAACACAAACAGTTATGAAATTATGGACATTTGAGACAAAACCAATTTATCATTTGGTATAAAATGAAACATTAAATATCATTATTAATGAATAGATCATGATTCAGAATATTATATGGTTATTAGAAACACAATTCCAAAGAATACATGCTATATAATAAGAAATATGTCAAATGTGAATGAAAATTTGGATAAGAATCCCTTATCATGATTCAATAGTCATTCGAATGATCTATAACCTCCTCTAAAACAAAGAATATGTGTCTTAATATTCAATTAATTAACAATATTAACATTAAATGAATTTATATAATTCATTTGATGACATTCACTACTACCAAACAAGTCATCAAAGGCATTGTCCATTATTTGTCCTAGAAACAAAGCACTCATAATGATACACTTTGTCCTCAATTTTTTTGGGCTGATAATGGGTATCCATTATCAGTTCTTTTCATTAGCACTGATAAATGTCAACCTTTATCTTCCATTTATAATTAGCATCGATAAAGGGTACCCTTTACTAGAACATTAATTTTAGAACTAGTTATTTGTATCCATTATTAGTGTTTTTCAGTCCTAAAATGGTCATGAATAGTATAAAACAATTAAACAAATAATAATTAAAAATGAGTAATTTAAAAAATATTTTATTTTTTCTTATTAAATAATTTTTTATTTTAATGAATAAATTTATTATAAATATATAAAAATTATAAATAATGATAAATTTTACATAATAAATATATATTTATATATTTATAATGACTAAAATAATATAATTAAAAAATTAACAAATATTAAATATTATATTAGGGAAAATATAATAATTTTTATTAATTATATATTTAGCCACATACATTAATAAATTCAATATAAATATATACTGATTATAAATGATATTAAATAGTATATATAAAATTTAGATTCATAAAATGAATATATTGTAATTTTTAAACCGAAGATGATAAACTGAAAAAATTTAAATAATCAAATAATAAAATAAGAATTAACATATTCTCATAATTAAACATAAGAATGAGTAAATTAATAAATATAAAATTTATTTAAAAATTTAGTCAAAAAAATTATAAAAAAAATTAATAAGTTTAAGATGTATATATATATTAATTATAAATTGTATTAAATAATATATATAAAATATAAATATCAATAATGAATAAAATTTAATAAATAAAACATATTAATTTCTTATTCACATTTAATGGTTCTTACAATGGTTTATTTATTAATAAATTTAATATTTAAATATATTTAAATACAAATATATATATTTATATATGAATTTATCAATGATTTACTAAAATATGATTTCTATAATAAAAATTATTTATTCTTCAGATTAAATAAGTCATATATTTTTCGAAGAATGGTTTTTAATTAAAAATTAATATAAATTATATGTACAGACTAATTTCATCGAGTAATATACACAACATAATTTTGTTTGATTTTTAAAATTTTAAAATATAAGACATGTGTTACCTTGATTTCACACATATTAACAATTCATGTTTTTTAAGTACAAAGCATATACAAAAATATTTATATAATTAATGAAATTTAATATATAAACACATACTATTAATTATTATATAAATTATACATATTATATGATCATTTTATAATTTCATTATAACATGATGCATTTAATATATCATTTTTTTATTGTTAAATTTTCATTATTTATTTTAAAAGTAATTATTGTTGAGAATTAATTCATTTTTAACATATATTTTTTGGGATTTATTCGTATTATATTATTTACATATATTTATTTATTTTCTATGTTTTATTATTTACAATAATTTTTATCAATCTTCATATATATATATCCATATTTTCTTAATAACATATACTTAAATAATAAAACATATCCATTTTTTCAATATCACTAAGGTGTAATAATTATTAAGAACATTCACCTTGTATTATTTTCATCCATAAAATACAATAATATATATATATATATATATTTATTTATTAAATGTAAATATATTTATAATAATATATATAATGATATAAATGTATTTTTATTAATAAATAAAAAATTATAAATATATTTACATACATATATATAAATGTATATTAACTATATTTATATAATTATATATGTTAAATTAAAAATTAAAATATATTATTTTTTAAATCATGTATGATTGGTTATATCTAAGGGGATATATTCCCTCCCTATCCTGCTATGGTGAGCAATTTGGAAATCGTAAAAAATCAACCATGTCTAATGAGAATTGATCTTCCTCAGATGTGGTTGGGAGCAAAGAGCACTTTTCCATATGTTTTTTTTCTAAATTTAAGTAAATTGATTTATAATGTCTCCAAATATGGTGGAACAAATATTCTATAGGTATTTCCTAACTAAGATAATATTTATGTCCTAATTTGGCCAACTATGAGTACTCTGGTGTGCTCAAGACCAAATGGTGCATCGATTTTGGAGAAATAGCATGCCGAGAAGAATCTGACTATAGAGATACTCATCGGTGTGAGGATTTAGGCTAAGTAGAAACCCAAAACCAGAAAGATTACTATTGATGACAAGGTAACAACATCTAATGAAAAGTAGAATAAGAAGGTGAATCACTTGGAAATCAAAATGATCTACATACTCAATTTTCTGAAGTAAGTCATTTTTTGATTTTTCAAGGGCTACAGGTTGTGGTGGTTGTAGACGATGATGGAAGATTCATGGGATACCAGTGGTGGAGGCCTTCTGTGGGATCTAAGTTGAGTATAGGGAAGTGATGTCTACGATCCCCATCATGTCGACCCAGATTATTCTATATCTAGCGAACATAGTTGGTGGGACATTGATGTGTGTCGGTGGAGATCCCTGGAGAAATGTTCAAGTGAAGGATCTTGGTCGTGATGTTCGTAAACAATGTAGGTTGGTGATGAAGATGGTTGGTGGTGTTAGAGGACTTCCAGTTGATATGATATAGAACTCGTGTTCCAGATAAAATGGATATACCCATCAACCATATTGGTGTGACCTCTGGGTTGGGGTGGGGAACATGCTGGTTTATTGTGGTCGTGTCAGCAGCATCCCTGGATCGATGGTGACCATAATCATGGGGTTGTGAGAGGTAATATGACAACTTGGATGACACCTAGGGATGTAGAATGAGGAGACCTCATGATGCGGGTGAGATGAATTTTGGTCGATGGATCTTTGTTTCCATGTCGGCAATTTGTTATGGGATATTTTTTTTGGGCTTTCACCATTTTGGCCATTCAGTCAATCGAGCGGGATGTAGATTTATTAGGGTGATGATGGTCACTAAAGGCTCTATGATGAATATTATACATATGGAATTATGATGTTGTGTTTTCCATTGTCATCCTTAGCTCTATTATATATACACCCTTAATGTTAGTCCCCTTGTTGAGCCATAAGTTTAAATTTGTCTATTATTTTAATATATATATATCATGGGTCATTGATATAATTATGTACTTTAAGTTATTATGTAGGTGTTTCTTGATTAATGGGATTGTGAAGGTGCTAGTGAGTTACAGTTTTTAAAAATAATAATAATTATGTTTATTCTATGAATATGTGTTATGTAGTATTGTTTCCCTCCACCTTCATATCACAAGAACCATTGGGTTGCATGGTGTTGGAGATAGGGATGTGTATTGCACTACTTTATGGTCACACTTTGGCATGTTTTAGTAAACATAATTCCTTGTAAGCCATTTGAAATTTTGAAATTGGGATAACACATCATTATGTCTTCTCTATTGTTCTTTGGTATTGTGTGCCATTGCTCGTGCCATTTCCTCATTGTACTTTCTTTGATTCGTTATTTTTTTCACCAATTATAAACTATTCAACCCAACACATATTAAAATTCATTATTCAAAACACTTCTTTTCATAGAAATCCATAACCATCCTCCCCTAATTTTATGTGACACATCATTTGGGTGCCACAAACGAGCACAACTATTAACCCCGTCATCTTTTTAACACCCATCTCAATATCAAATAATAAATAAATTTTTTTAACTACATAATTTTATTTAATTATTTCATTTTAGTAACATTTTTACATACAATGTTTTCATTTGTAGGACTATTAATCTAAAAAAATTTCCAAATGCTATTTTCAAATGTGTGTTTTTAATAAATAAAGACTCATACAATGAAAATGGGTTTCAGATTATGTAACATAAACCCAAACTATGATAGATACATTAATTTATTTTTTTGAAAATTAGCTAGATTTTATTTAATATCTAGGAATTAACAAATATAAATGAACAAACATAAATAATTATAGAAAACAAGTCCAATAATTAATTTCAACGAATTAAAAAATTTAGGACAAGTAAACATGTTTAACATATATTAAAATATAAACCAAGTAAACATTTATAATGTGATAAAAATTTGTTTTGTGTGTCCATTACCACCACACCCAATCATAGTAAAAATCCATATTCAACCCCCCTCATAATAAATTTTCTATGAAAATGGTTAGTTTCACTAGTCCATGTGCTATCTACTTTAACATTCATGATTAATAAGGAATCAAAATCATGACATGATCTTATAAAAATCATAAAAAATGAAAACCTAGAAACTTGGTATATCATCATGGTTATTTCCTTTCCAAACAGAAACAAAATACACTATTGTTCTCTCACCATGGTTATTATAATATCTCCAATTAAAATGATGGTTGGATAAATTCATATCAAACCTATACCTTATATCAAAAAAACAGACTCCTTCCAAAATTGAGTAATCTATATAGTAAATATTTTAAGTAATAACTTGTGATCTTCACTACTTAGGTGGGTAGTCTAGGGAAATCAGATTAAGATTTAAATTGTTAATTAACATTTTTCATTAAAAAAATGTTTCTTTCATGTAATATTTATAAAAATATACCAAAATGTTTAATAATGAGTTTTTTCATTAGATTTGGTGGTTTTTAAATATATAATTATTATGGTCGTGACTATTTCAAAATTCAATCATGAAAAATCATACATGGGATTAAATGTAAGAGTGGGGTTTGAAATAAAAAAATGGGGTTTTCCTTTAAGATGATGAAAAATGGAGTCGGTAATATGAAAATCATGACGTTATTTAAATGGGAAAATATAATGTTTTAGAAATTTCAGTTGGTACATAATACCATGAAAAATGGTTTTAAAACATTAATTATTGTTAATTTTTTTAAATATAATTTAATAAATTCCACTTGATGATAAAAGTTTTAATTAAAAAGGGGTATGTATCCCATATTATGTATTGAAAAAAACATGTGGAGTTTCTTTTCAAATTTAAAAAATTGATTTCAACCATGTTTAAAAAATTAAAAATTGCAGCCTTTTTAATTTTGGAAAACCTTCTCAGATGATATTTGAAATTTAATGTAAATATGTGGTAATTTACATTTTTAATTTGGAAATACTCATACTCATTAGCATCAATACCTAAATAGTTATTATTGTTTGTTATGGAATGAAACTCTTCCCCCATCTATTCTATGTTTCATGAACTACTCTGAGTAGTAGTCTTAAAATATGGTCCTATAAACGTGGTTTGCGATGACTACTACATAGTGTAGTTCATGAAACATTTTTTAATGTACAGAAGATATGGGTTACGATTCTCATGTAGCAGAATAAAATAATAATTATTACGGAGATGCCAATAATGAAAATAAATAGTGTCTATAACATTCACCATCAGATTAATTCATAGTATGATACCAACTATAATGGAGTAATTCTATTCATAAATTAAATTACCCATTTTTTTGAATGTATACTAAAATTGTTTGAAATAATTAATTGTTCACATCATCATAATAGAATAATCTATACATTTACCCTTTTACAAAAAATATCTTATGATAATTTATTAATTTATTATAAAAAATGAATATTTTATAAAACTAATAGGATGAATATGAATATAAAATGGATTCACACTAATCAATTGAAAAATGATAATAAATACAGAGTTATAGAATTCATCATGTTCTCGATAGAGAAAGGATATGACCCATATCAAACCATTGTTACATATTTATGTAGTTTTTATTCAAAAACATTTCTTGTAATGAGGTAGAATGACATTTTTTAGGAATGAAAATATATAAGAGATATAAATGTTGGAATAAACATGATGAATAAAAAATCATGCATCGATATTGTGATGATACCATAATGAATGGATCATTTGATAGGAATAATAGTATATATGAACATGAATACTGCATGAAGGAAATATACATTGTAATTGAAGATGACCTTTGTGGTTTTCCAATGTTGATTGAGAAGTGAAATAGTTGTTCTATGAGGCAATTTTAATCCATTTCTACTAAATACACAAATTTTTATGTTGTTTGAAGTTATCTAATTTGATCTATGGAAAAAAGATGGAGTGACACCAGCTTTATAGGACTATATCGTCCCTTTAATAATATAATACCTAATGAAAATGAACATCAATGTCCAAAATATGTCACTAAGGGAAAGCTACATTCAATGGGAATGATCTCTAAAAAATACATTGTTGCCAAAAATATTACATATTGTGCCACAAGATCCATGAATAACTCATTAAACTCCCTATTTTGTGTGTGGATTGATACAATAAAAATAAATAATCACCTTCGATATAAGTATGGTACATAAAATGTCATGTTTTAGAATACTATATAGATTAAAGGAAACCGTGATACAATTAAAATTGCATGCATATATAGAAATTACATTTGGGAACCTATGTCATCTAGTAGATTCTTGTAAGTGTATTAAAATGGATAATAATATTAATAAATTTGGAAATGATATAAGAAACACTCATCATGTTTTTTCTACAGATTTAATATATTTTTTTGGTGTGTATAGGTACTACTCATATTACATGTCATGTCATGTGGGTAAATTATAACTTCTCTACATAGTTATGTATGAAGCACAAATACATTTTTTTTCTCTTCTTTTTACATGAACAACGAATCTATGTAATTATATCAACGTATATTTGTCTCTATTGGTGTTTCCCAATAGAGAAGTATACACACAATCGATTTTATGGAAACATTCCATGAAGTCTATTTTGTAGGATGTCATAAATGTTTACCTTGAGGCCCTAAATTATGATCCTAGATGAAAATATTCGATGGGAATATTGAACATGGTACAAAATTATACCCACTAATATGTGATCAACTTTTATATAATGTAAATTTATTGATACTTATTTTGGTAAAACATTTTAGAAATTATATATGTAATCTTGTCGGAAGAAGCGATAAATATTCATTGAATTATATAAATGGAATTTTTATATGCCATGTATTTTCTTTATGTTATACATGTTGATAAAAATATAATTTGATAGTTTATTGGAACATTACTAATTTTTTATAGAATATTGGAATATGGAAACCAGGAAATGATTGAAATGATTCTCAAGGATATAAGGTTAGTGTTGGATCCAATGAAAGGTAAAGGTCATAATTTTCTTTCTCTAATACCTTACACTCTATCCTGAGATGACAAATTTTAATTATTAAATTTCCTTAATGGTGTATTATTTTTATAGGGGTATTCCTAAAATATCATGAATATCATTTCAATTACTAAATTTATGTTTTCAGGAATGATAACACAATAAATTCATGTTATTTGTAACATTTTATGTTTGTTCATTCAATTTCATTCTACCAAAAGTGTATGAAATATATTAAGTAGAATTTAATTATTTCTGAAATCTATATGTCGAACAATTATAGACCTGATAAGGTTTCCCATAATTCATATTGTGATATTATTCATATTATGTAAATTTTAGATCTTCTTCCCATTATCATTCTATTACATATTGGTCCTCATGATATTTAACTTTCATATAGAAGATCTAATATGTGGTCCTATCCATTAAAAGAGGATATACCCAAATAAATTTAATATGAATATTTTGAAATAGTATTTCATTATTGGGAGTCTACCAGATGATTGTATTGAATAATGAAATATTTTTTATAGTATATAGAATTATATAGTAATTACATATCATATGTTGATGTAATAAGTCTCCAAAATTATTTGCATAGAGGTTAGCTTGTAGTTAAAGGAATTTAAAGACAAAATGTTGTTACAATTACCATCACACAGTGGGATCATTCTCACCTTTACATTTAATATATCATTGAAGATTATGATCCATATGTTTATGCCCAAAAAATAATCATGATTATCTGAACTTGTCAAGGGTTAAAATAGGGATAATAAATATGTATAATAAAAATTCTATATGAGGGCTCCATGAAAAAATATTAAATGAGTTAGTTGTATATAGAATCTATTTCATCCAAAAACATCGATTGCTAACCATGGTTCAAAATGATAATTTATTATGTTACATTAGGTTGGTAATCAATTATTATACATTGAATATAAAATAAAATGATGTTTGTAGTATAATGAAAAATCGTGGAGTTGCAATTATAGGGAAAGTTATGGACATATAGAGTTCTAGGTATATAAATAAAAATTGTGAAAAAATGTGGTATTTCAATATTTTAACATATATATACAGGTTTTTTTGTAAAACATTTCAAGTTATTTTTTTCCATTACAAATGTGTTGACAATATGAGGGCAGTGAATGTTGATGAAATGCGGTACATTAAAACGAATTTCATTGTGGACGTGTAATAGGATGATGTATCCAGAGTTTCCTCTAAATAATTTCATGTATTTTTTGTTCAAAATCTAGAAAAAATAATGTAATTGTTGATTGTACTACTATTGATTAAAACAATAGTTGGATCAAATTTCAATTCAATCAATGATAACCCTCTCATTGGGATATCACAATCAATTCATGTTAGTTCCAATAATGAAAATGTCATGAATTCTTAATGGGGCCACATTGATGTGATTTTGATTCTATAGTGTCGATCCAAATCACATAAACCATGAGAAAGATAAAAAAATGTCATAAAAAAGGTTAATATATTTATTTAATATACTATTCTTTTCCACATAATATTATATGTTCTCTACTATATTAATATTAAAGTTGTTAATTTTTTCAATACTGACGTAGGCAATGTACTCTGTAAATTATTATCCTTCCAATTTCATGGAATAATAAGATATTGATATTGAAAATGAAAAATTATTAATGGATCAAATAAGTGTTGAAGAAAAAAAATAACTCATCAGCATAGTGTTGAATAAAATTATCAAGGCCCTATGATAGGGTAAAAAATTTGTGGTCGGATGGATTCAACTTGGTGATCCTATTAACCCTAACATGTCTATATTAATTATTTATATTAGGGTCACTATGAGAATAAATGTTCTGATTGATTTAGAATATTGGATCCATGTCCATCCAATAATGAATAAAAACCATTGGAATGATATAATGGAAATGCTATGACATACATTAAATATTTTAGAAAAAAATTATATAATGAATCATTAATTTAATTTTCATTATTCTCTGTAGTGTTTATTTATTTTTAAAATTTTCATAAGAAATATTTCATCACGACCACTATAATATCCCATATTGTATTCTAGTATCTTATTAATTTGTTACAACTTAGGGATGATGAGGGGAATGTAAATCCCCATACACTAGTTTTTTATGCACATATTATAATGCTTGAAAAATGGAAAGATTTTATCAGTTGTTACGATGATAAAAAATTTAAATTGAATTGTGAAAACCCATTATTATTACCGTATGTATCGTCTTAAATAAATTAATTTCCTTCATATCATACATTGCCCAAACACTGAGCTTAAATGAACCATGAAATTCTTACAATATTATTATTTTAAAAAAAATTATTACCTATAAATTAAATTTTATAGAATCAATATTGTTCGCCAAATTTGGAAATAATATGTTACATATTTAATAATTTTTTTTCATTCATCAAAATGATTTTATAGAAGTATGTTAAGATTGAATCCTACTTTTTAATTACTATGATATATTTATCGTAATATACTTTAACACATTTTATTAAATAACCTATTTTATATCCAAATATTGACACATTTTTATTTTCTATTTTAATAAATAAAATAATAATTTTAATGTGGAATATAAGAAAATACATTGGATGATTTTTTTGGTATTTGTATAATATGTTTGATATTTTGATTAATTGTGAACGATATGACTTTTTAGTTCATCACTACATTTTTTTAATTTTTTTATATAGTTAAATTATATTCTGATATATTATTAAAGTATTATTAGAACATGTACTTATCATCTAGTACAATTTATGTCATTGGAATCAATTTAAATTTGAATTTTGATATAAATAATATTTAATATGTTGAAAGTTTTTACATTATATCCTTGTTCTCAAATTAAATCAGTGGATTACTTTTTAAATTATTTTTGAGAAATTTTTTTTTGATATTGGACCAATAGATTATATATTTTTATTTCAAGAATATAATTTATTTAAATAGGTACCTTTTATATTTGAACAATATATATAATATATTTAGTAATATTTTGTTTCACAGTGTTGGGTAAATTGGGTAAATAAAGGTAAAAATTAAATTATACATATTATAAATCTACCATAACACATGTCCTAATTTTATTGGATGTGTTATTGTCAACTAGATGTAAACGTGGGAAAATTTATTTCTCTCTTGCTGCCACATGGATTACATTAAATATTTTTTAGTATATTATTCTATGGGATGTCCAATATGTCCCACACATGTTTTTTAAAAGTATTAAATTTTTATATATAGTTATTCTAAATAAATATTTGACTATAAATATTAATTGTTAATATTATGTGTTCATCTTAATCATGATAATTTATTTTTAATTTCTATTGAAAAATAATTAAATTTACTTCTTGTACATTGATAATGTATTAACTGTTTAATTGATGGACATATCATTCAAATGATATTAAAAATATTCACATAATTAAATTTTAAAATAATTTATTCAATCAAAGAATCTTCTTCAACACCCATACATATTATAGTTTAGTTAATGTTTTTTTGTTATAAGTGATATCTGTTATTGTTGTTTTTTCAAACTCATGAAATGAATAGTGTAAAAATTTACATTAATGAAATTTTGAAATAAAAAATATTTTATTAAATTATTAAAAATTTATAAAAATACAAAATTCATCCAACTAAATAAGATAAAGATTAAAATTTCATCCATGCCTTATTTGTGGATTTTTTTCCAAATTTTAGTGTTTCAAAATAGTCCATAAAAACTAAAAATCTATGTTTCGATGGTATGATTTGAATAGTTAAATTAAGCGTTAATTCCAAAATATAACGGTAATAATGTGACCTAAACATGTCTATATATTATTGCTTGAGAAGGTTTTAACCCATAATAATTAAATATTTTCTATAACTCACTTTTCATACATTTTTAATTGAAAATTAATTTATAATTATTGAATTGTTATGAAGTTTCCAAAAATTCCCAACACATAAATTAAAAATAGTCAACAACGACCTCACTTTCTCACACCACATTAGGGTTTGTAGATTAACCAAACTACTCCTATTTCTCCTCCCAAATTACCTTTTCATTATCTTAAAAGACTTCTGTTTGGAACAAATCCAATCGACGAATCCATTTGGTTAAAATCAAAATGAATTATATAATGAATATGAGGGTAATGAATATATAACTAAAAAGGCATCATGAGGTAAGAGATATTTGTCTCAATTTTAATTTTTGTAAGATACAAGTCATGTTCACGACCTTTTCATATATGTGGAATATTTATTTACCATTAATATCATTAATGTATATTATCTAGAAAATTATGTGTTTTATATCCATATTAAATTTTTCATTCCTGGGCATGTGATTCTAGTGATTATAAATTGATAAGTATTTATTTCACAATCACATTGTTATTCTAGATTGTTTTTGTGTATGTATCCATTGTGAAAAATTTCTCTTCGGTGATAGTTTATTCTAAAAATGTGTTAATATATATATATTTACTATTCTCTACTAATTTCTTAAATTTATTTGTACCGCATTTGACTTTTTTGCAAAATTAATTGAAAATTGAATTTTTTGGTTATCCAAAACATGGTACATTATGACTTTTCATTAAAAATTAAAAGAAATTATTTTTACTTATACATCGTGCATGTAATTTTCATCCATAAAGAATCAATAATGTTTTGATGATTACTTTACTTGTTTACAAATATCTATTCAATGAAAATACATTAATTTATAAATATCCATACATTTAATTAAATAATTATAAACTAGTAAGTGTTTTCTCATCGTAGATTTACTTCTATGAGATATATGCCTTAGTCACCACTTAATTCAACTGTGTGGTGTATATACTACTCCTTTTAAATGCTTTATAAATAATATACCTATTATTATGATATTATATGCCTCATTAATAGTATTCCTTAATGGGACTTATAATTCAAATGTTTCAAAGTTGTATAGTACACATTGTGTTGTTTAATGTTTACTTTCCTCATTAATTATTCATCAAAATCATTTAAATTATTTCTATCTATGTCAACACACTTAGTTTTACCTTATGATTCTTCAAGGATGATCTCTTATGATACCATTTACTGTGTTTTTTTCATGGTTGTTTATCAGTCTGACTATGGAAGGGATATTTTAATACCATTCGTGGTTTATAATTGATGGAATCATATTTAATATGATAGTTTATAAATAAGAGTGTTTATGATGTTTTTCTACTCCAATCATATTCGTAATACATTTGATGAAATAAGTGACAACAGGGGCCCACTCTAGATGGTCGATGCATTTGTATGTCTAATGAGATTATATTTGTTTGTAATAAACCATTCATATCTATTTCTATGAGGTTATACATTATTAGGATCATATATCTTGACATAAATTAGACGAGTTTCTACCTATAGACATAAAATTTCTATACGATAGATATTAACTCTAAAAATCATTAGGATATTACATCTATTATAATATCCCTCGTTATGTTTCCTAACTCATATTATTATTTAAATGGAACGCGTTTCAATTATTTACCATGTGAAATTGATTATTCCATATGAAGTTATTTAAATGGAATGTGTTTTCAATTATCGACATTGGCATATATATTTCTCTCATTGATTTATTTTTTCTTCGATTTACATATCCTTAAATGGAATTTGATCCCACCCATATTTATTTTCATTTCCCATGAATAGAATAACTATACTAGTAAAGATATCTACGGATACGATAGATGGTATTAATTTATTGTAAAAAGAAAAAATATGTGTTAATTGGGGTATTTATTTGTAAAAAAGTTTCATATTTCTACCTAGTTTTCCATGAATAATAAACTTAATAATACAATAGTATTTCATTCAATGTAATCATGATAATGTTATAGATTAGAGAATCATCTTTTTGCATCAATGGTCATGGTGTTTCACTAGGTTTCAATTGATTTTTTGAAGCATTCTTGTGAACTATATTTAGAAAAAAACTAGGAAACCTAAATTATAGGTATATTATGTGTGAAAATTTTATTAAAGAACAATTTTTTTGCAAAATAATATTAAAGTTAAGGATACCATTTATGTTTTATTTTAACTTTCACATTATCTTGATTTAGGTTATTTATGGAATTGACTAGTAAACCATAAAGATTAAGATATTGGGTAATTAATATTTTTGTATAATAAATTAAGGTGTATTGATGATTATTATAATATAATATGTCCAAATCCCTCTAATTATTATTGTTTCAATCCTAGTCTAGCATAATATTGGGGGTGATAGTTATTTAAATAATGATCTATATTGAACAATAATTTTTTAGAGTTCAATTTTTAAGATTATTTTTTATGAATTAAATTATATAATCCAAACCATTTTTTTATGATTTTTTTAAAATGAAAGTATGATTATATATTTATACATATTTGGATATTTCTGATTTATTTATGTGGATTTAAAATATTCCGGTAACAAAAATTCATCTTAAATACTAATCATTTGGAGAAATGATGTTTTTGACGTTTAAATTAATTAAAGGGTTCATGTCTACTTGTAAAGTATATATGTTTCAATATATTCATATACAATGACGAGAGTAAATTTTTTAAATATAGGGAAAGGATCATGAATCAAGAGGTATGATCCAAGTACCATATTTTTAGATGAATCAAATTGGGCATTAGATCACTGAAGATTTATAACATTATGATTGTTAATTTTATCTGACCATGTTACATATCACTATTGATCAGAAAATGATTGTAATATTTCTATTACATGTCCATGTATTCCTACATGGAACTGTAGTATGTGTTATCTCTAGTGAACTTCTTACTTCCATTTATTTATTTTAATGTATAGGTCCCATTAATCATTTTTTCTATGTGGCATTTCAACAATGATATATTGAAAAGTGAACCATCTAGAGTTTTATCCCAAGTTCAAATTGTGAGGATGGATTTTTTGGAAATAGGGGATAATGTTACTTCCTAATATATTTATAGTATTTCATTTCTTAATTTAAATCAATTTTATCCATATCTTATATTGCACATAACACTGAGCTTAAACAATACATGATATACTATTTTTTTAAAATAAAATAATAACCTAGATCTTAAATTAGAATAAAAGACTTTTATAAAAAAAAATATTATATGTATATATTATATTTTTAATGATTTTGTTTAAATTTTTTCAAATGATTTTACAGTCATAAGATAAGAATGAATCCAATTTTACTCCTTAAAAAGTGATATTTTTCAAAAGCTAGTTTTTCTTCCTTTTAATGGAGACCTTATGTTAAATACATATTATACGCATTCATATGTTATATTTGAATCAATAAAATTTTTATTTTAAATTATATTATAAAAATTTAAATTTTCTTAGATTCATGTTTTTCAGAGAAGTTATATATTTTTTATGAATAGTGAATAAAGTTGCATTTTAGTTAATAAGTTCATTTTCCTCATGTTAATTTATTTACGTAAATTATATTTTGATTTAGTTTTAAAGTAAAATTATATCATTTTTATCATTTAATTCAAATTATTTCATTTTAATCAATTTCACATAGAAATTGGATATAAAATCATTTCAAATATTAGATTATTTTTACAATAAGAACTCATTTTCTCATTACATTAACATGATGACATTATAATAAAATACATCCAATTATTTGTTATTATTTTTGAAAAATTGATTCATCAATTTTAATAATAAATCATTAATTTTTTAAATATCCCCCTTTTCATTTTGGACAATATGAATATTAACTTTTGTATGAATGAATTCCTGAGTTTAGGGTAAATCGGGAAATTAACAATAAAAATATATTATAAATATTATAAAAAAACAATAACACATGTATTAATCTTATTAGATGGGTTACTATAGATCAAATACCTCCATGGGCCAATTTGTTAGCCACCTTGATCCACATGAATGACTTTAGGACAATTTTACTATTATACTCTTTCGAACATCCATCATTTCCCACTCATGTTTTTTAAACATATTTCATTTTTTAAATATATTTATTCAAAATAAATCATTGACTATAAATAGTTATTGTAATTTTAAAATATTTATCTTCAAAGTGATAGATTATTTTTAATTTTTATGGAAGAAATATTAAAATTAAATTCCCTCATATTGATAACACAATAATTGTTTAATTAATGGAAAAATCATATAAATGTATTTAAAAATATTAAAATAAATATTATTCAATATCATTCATGAATTTCCTAGATTACCATTACACATTATAAATATATTTAAGGATTTAGTTCGATGTTTTCTACTGTATTTTTATATTTTTTACATCTTTCGGAAATAAATACTGTTAAAATTTTAATTAATGATATTTTAAATTAAATATTATTTTATTAATTCATATAAAACTTCGAAAAATATAAACATTATACAACTAGTTGTGAAAATAATTAAAATTTCATCTAGGGTCCATTTATTGTTCTTTTTCATGTTATAGTATGTTTTTTCAAAAGGTGGGGCCTTAGTAAAATACCAAGACACAATTTATTAGAATAATAATGGAAACTACATGATTCTGAAATAACAAATCATGTTACAAAACCTTTCATAAAGATGATGTAGCTCATCAGGAAGATCATTCCTCCAAGTAATTCCCTAGATTATAACCATGTTAGTAAGAACATCTACAACCATTTTCACTTTATGAAAGGAATTTGTGACACTTTTATTGAATTCAAGAAATGAAGTCAGGCTTCACATTCAAAGGGTAGTAAGAGGCCTTGCAAGATGAACTAGATCATTCCAATTTTCTTTGACAATGGTGGTTAAGTCACTTTAAATCCATAAGTTGTTCTTTCCATTTTTCTGATGAAATACACAAAATGAATCAAAACCCTCATTTCAGCCTACAATGATAAGGTCATACCATAACTACCAAAGAAACATCAATGGAATTGACCAATAAAATCTCTAATGAATGAACCACAACCAGAAGGACACAGATTTCCTTTGGAAGCCCCATCAACATTTACATTAATCTATCATAGAAGATAAGTGACCCAGAACACCTCAAAGGTGCCCCTCGATTTCCTGTATGCACCATCAATTCTTAGTCAACAAAGGATCTCAAAATCACCAACGGAGTTTTCATGATGATCTTTCTGAATTGAAGTAGAATCCTTAATAGAAATTATAATATGCGTCGGAACTACATTAAGAATGAATGTGTATTTTTGTGGATAATGGAATTTATAACATACCAGATCACATGAAGATACCACACAACCACTACTAAGAAGAGGTTCTCTATTTGCTGCAACGAATCAAGCTCCACACAATGTTATAATTGAAACCAAATTGAGTTATATAGTAACCATCTTCATCAAAATAATTCAGCAATATATGTTCAAAGGACTAAAGTCATAGCACAAAACATGCATGTAATATTGAGTATATTAACCCCTAATGTGTAAAAATACAAGTTATCATTGTAAGAGTTAAAGGGATTAATTAAGGGTTAAATATAAAATATAATGCTAATAATTAAACCTATACTTGTAAAAAAATATTGGTTAAGAGGATTTATAACCTTCTATATATTATAATTTAAATTACTTATTTTGGAGACATTTGTAATTGAAAATTAATATATATTTATTTATTAGTTTTAGTGTTTCTGAAATCGCCATCACTATAATTATAAAAGGGAACCTCACCCCTCACTTCCTCACACAACATTAAGCCTTTCATCAATTCCAACTCATGCCCATTTTTCCTGTAAATATTCCTTCTTTTTATCCTATATGCCTTATATTGGGAAAAAATACAACCAATAAATTAATTTGGTTCAAACATTAACGACTTATCCAAGGAATAGGTGGATAAATATTGTACAACTTTAAAGGAAAACTAAGGTATCAAATATTTGTCTTAATTTTATTTTCTATGAGATTCATGCCTTGTTGACCACATATTTCTTATATGTGGAGTATTAATTTTCTATTAATATCATTTTGAGTCTAATATGGAATATTTTGGTATTTTCATATCCATGTAATTTTTTTCTATCATAGTTGTATGATTCTTGTTATTATAACATGAAAAATATTTATTCCATAATCTCTTCATTATTCAGGATTTATTGGGTTTATGTATCCACTAGGGAATATTTATCTTTCAGGATAGTTTTTTTCCAAAAATTATTAAGAAAATACATTTACAATTCTCTATTTATTGTTTGAAGACATTTTTACCTCCTTACATTTTACAAAATTAATTAAAATTAAATATTCTTATCATTTTCAAAAATAATTTATATTTTTTATTCTATTGAAAAAGTAAAAGGAATTTTTGTTTTTATCTTATATGGAATGAATGGAATTTCCCAACATCATGACTCCCAATTGTTTTGAAGATAACATTACAAGTTTACAAGGTTTTTGTTTCAAGGAAAATGTTTTATTTTATAAATATGTGGAATTTTAAATAAATTATTACAAATGGTAATATTTTTCCTATGACATATAAGAAATAAAAACATTCATATAAGGATATTATAATCTTATAAAGATACATGAGGTATATCATTAAAACAATTTGATATTAAATCTTGTAATTGTTTATAACTAAAGGAATTAAGAAAGGAACACATTTACAAACAGATAAAGAAATGTGTAAACAAAAGTCAAAATAAGATATTCTAGTGAATCGACAATAATATCAAAAGTAACTTCTAGGATTATGTTCTCCCCAATAATTCCTTATCAAAATTCATTACCATTACAACTTATTAACATACAACTTTTAAATATAAAATTATTTCAAAAATTTGATATGTAAATGAAATATATGGAACATTCATTACAGAAATAAATAGTATTGAGATTATAAATGAGATTATATTTTATGAATAACTAGGAGTATTACTTCTAAATGCATACCTATAGTGTGTTTACATAATACATCTATCCAAATAGTGATATAATCCGTTTATTAATGTTAATATCTATCTTATTTTCAATAATATTTTTTATCACTACTATATAAAGTGAAAACCATGAGAATCATTATTTGGATTAACTAATCTCTATATTATTTCTCTTAAAAAAATGTGCGAAGAAAAAAATTGATAAGGAGATAAATGAGATATATGAATCATTTGAAAAAATGATAATGGATCATGTACTCATTTGGATACCTACAATGAAAGGGTAAAATTATATAATATAATCACAGAAAATGTATTTTCATCTTCTTCATTACTGTTTTGTAATTTTTTTAGGTAGCACTGCTTAATGATCACAGTCAATCAGGATACCGAAAATATTTTTTTTGATCCAATTAATGGGTATACAAGACACACATCATAGATGATGTGGGTTGTGAATTTGTAATACACATTAATAAAAAATTGATATATATATATATATACACTGACTAAAATGGTTCAATATGATTTTTTAGAATAGTTTTTTTGATAGGGTGGTATCATAATATATTGTAATTAATGGAATATAGTCTGGGAATTGACGTAAAAAATCTTTTTCATTCTTTAAATGGGAAAATATTATTATATATAATAATTTAACTTTAAAAAACATTTCAAAAAAATTTACAAATTTATTAAATGATTCTATAATTTTCGATGCATGAAAAATTGAATGATTCTTGATATATTGTTTGGAATTTTTGAAGAGAGATTACAGTCCATTAAAAGGCCATTATCCCAAAAGAGATAATTTCTAATGTTAAATAAAATTTATTTAAAAATAATCGTAATTATTTGTTTGTTTATATTTTCTTAGTAAAACCAATATTTCAGAATACCACAATTATCAACAGAAGTAGTAAATTTGTTTATATAAGAGTGGAAATAATACATGGTGAGGGATTTTTTCAAACAAATAAATTATGTGATTATCAACAATGTGTTTTGACCTAGAATCTTCAATTAACATAGAATAATATTTTTGGTGTGATGAATTAGTATTAAAAATAATTATATATTATTTTTTATATATTTCTAAACATTAATTATAATAGAGGAAATTGATTTTAAATAATTTTATGGACTATAAATCACATTTACTTGGTAAATTGAGGATATAGGGGAGGATGTAGAGTCAGTGGCCGAGATAGCGAACGGTCAATGTCAGAGATAGAGTCATATCAAAGGACATAGTGACATCCTGAAAGAAATAAAATTATTGGGAAATACAGTATAATTAGGATCATACCATGTTTGTGTTTTCGATAATTTATTGGATGGTGTTACAAATAGACATCATTTATGATAAAATCTGTCATGCATGTGTTTATAGTTTCTTATTTAATTTTTTCCCATAAATTGTAGGTGATTTTGTATACAAATATTTATGGAGTTATTTTTTGGAAGAAAAAAACCACATATTCTTATAAAATTTATTATCATATTATATAATGTATATTAAAACATTACAAACACTATTTAATATTATGAATCTATGAAAAAAATCCCTCACTTAGAAAAAACAAATCAAAAATAATTATAAATATGAAAATTCATTCCCATGGATTCTTTAAACTGTAATGTAAGGGATTTAGTAGCATAAAATAAAAAATATAAGGACATGATTAATATTATTATTTAAAAATTTACACTTATAATGCATGGATTCATAATATATACATTTCATCACTGTGGTAACTTCAAAAAAAAAATTTTAAATTATATATGTGTAATATTTGTAATAAAATCCTCGAATGAAAAACTCATGAATATATAAAATCACAAATAGAAAGAAAATTCCTTACACCATGTCAATTTTTTTTTCATGATGATAAGTAAATACTAGAGTCATTAATGATCTCTCCCATGAAATATATAATGAATTTAAATGTAAAGAATACAAATAATGAATCATTTCAACCATAATAAATTCAAAACATTGACATATACCAACCATATAGAATGAATCCTTGTATTATGTAGTGGATCCAATAGGAGCATGAGAGTCATACAACACCAATACTCTCATAATAAGTAATATAATCTATAAATTATGTGTTAATAAATTTGTGTGTAACCAGTAAATAAATCCAAAAAGTGTATGATTACACTATTGGAGGAAAACCGTGAAGGGGAGATCTATGTCATGCAAGAGGGTTTGGGTCAATGTAAACATGGAATCAAATGAAATGAAACCAATTAATTATGAAATCCGTGAAAAATATAAACCTTCCTCAAATGAAATTTTGATGTGCCAAAAATTCAAAAGCATACCCCTTTGAAAAATAATCTGTTATCATTATCCATGACCTCTAAAATAAATTAATTAATACAAAATTTCATTAGGTGAATCATGAATTTTTTGAAAAAAATGATAATGTGGTTTTACATTGTTTTGTGTTTGAATTATGTCGAATATTAAATAATCAACTAGATACATGACATAATAACCCCAATTCATGTGACATCTTGTCATGTTAGACCTGATGCTTACATTAGGGAAATGGATTAACTAAAAATCATTATATTTGATTCACATGATGTTAAATTAAATTATCCCACTAAACTATAACCTAAAATATTGCCATAGTTACCAAATTAGGGGTGTTTAACCAATTATTATTAATAATAATGATACATTTTCATAGTCTCAC
The DNA here is from genome assembly GCA_963277665.1 of Viscum album. NCBI lineage: Eukaryota > Viridiplantae > Streptophyta > Magnoliopsida > Santalales > Viscaceae > Viscum > Viscum album. Next base: position 690,243,828 of record OY728156.1, on the reverse strand, counting down.
CATTGAAAAATGTGTCCACTAGTTCCTCGATAATTCTTATTTTCACATTCATTTCCTAAAATGATTTATTTTTATAAGAACATTAATATAAAACAAATCATCATTCCTAAAAAATAACATGATAATAGGGATATTTCCTCTTCGAAGAGAAAATAATGATGATTTTATGTTATAATTTATTATTATCTAGAAAATTGAATAGGGGATAGTAATATGTATCACAATCTAGGAGGACATAATAAGGACAATATATTTTATTTTCATTTAGACACTATAAATTGAAATACTACTATTTAATACATTCAGAAATGGGTGAAAATTTTATAATTGAGTTATTCTATTCTCAAAATACATAATTTGTCACAGTAATGTATCATTAGTTAAATATTGTAATTTTTTATCATGGAGTATGTACTCCATATGATTGTGAAAGGGGAAGTTATTTTTTTATGCTTCCCAAAAACTAAAACGTAAATATTAATTTTAGTTAAATGAATGAATTATAATTGGTTTACACAAGTGGATGTTGTTTTCTAAGAAAACATTAATAGACACACTAATTTTTAGACTAAACAAAGAATATAATTTGTGTTATTTTAGTTTTATATAGATAATATGTAAAGAAAATGTCTATATTTTAGTTTTATAGAAACCTAAAGGGATAAATGTTTTTATGTGAACTTTTTTCTTCATGTATTTTTTTAAATTGTAAAGTTGTAAAATATTTCATTTTATTAGTATGAATATTCTATAGATTTTTCATTTTGGGATATTTCTGATAGACTAAATCTCTTTTCTGTATTTTGATATGATCGTGAATAAATTAATTTTGTTTTAATGATATATATGAAGAAAAAAATTTATTTTAGCTGATTTTATAATTATTTTGTCTAAATTTTATATTAAATTTATTAACATTTTTATGTTACAATTATTCTGTTAATTTTCACCAAGATCTTGTAGAAATAGATTCATTTACAAGGTAATGGATCCCGAATGTGTTTATGCATCATAGAAGGGTGAAATCATACTACATATTACGTTTAATTTGGCACTATTTTATATTATATTTTTATGTTAATTTTCCAATCACATTTATCCACTAATTATTTATTTTGATCATTGATCATTTGGTAAGTCATATTTTTTCATTAAGCATCTAAATAAGTATATAAAATAGAGAATATTTTACTTTTGTATTAGGTGTATAATGCATAAATTGGTTTCCACTTCCACCAAAATTGAATTTTTCTTTCTTTTTGGCCTTAGTGAAGAGGTTTAGAAAAAAATAGACATCACGTACTCAATCAAACTAATCTCAATATGATACATAGTGTGCTTGGTATGCCTATGACTATATTTTTTTAGTTCATAATATATTTTCATGTTCAAAAAATCATCACATAATAAAAACTGAGAAATCATATTCACTTGGATCGAAAAAACATTGACCTATATCTATATTTTATTAATTAAATTTAGTGGGTTATTATATAACATGGTTGGTTGGATTTTTCTGAAAATTTTCAATACATGATCACTTACATAGGTTTTTTATTTTTATTTTTCAGAATAAAATTATATTCCATAGAATATATTTATTATTTCATTTTTATGTTTAATTTATTTATTTTTAGTAATATGAAGTCATTACTTGTTTTCATATAAGGGTGGATTAATTGGTTCTAGTATGGGTGGTTGGTTTGATGCTTCTCATGGTCATGAGAGATTATACTTAGAGTTTGCAATTGAAATGATGAAAATAAGGATATTAGTCAAGAATGATCACATCCATAATGAAAAGATGATTTATAACTACTTATTTAAATAGTTCTCCATAATTTTATCTATTTTTTGTGTGTTTACATACATTCCATTTTTATATAGTACTTATTTACTTTTTTCATATATATTTTGGGAATTCATGATATTCTTTAAACAAACTATAACAAGAAAGAAAGTAGATAACATATTCCTATATGGTTGAAAAGAAACAATCAATTCCAAAAATGCAATGTTTTTAATAGATCTCAAAATATCTCTACCATCAGAATGAGACATGATCTATATTTTTATGATTTTCAAGATAGTTGAATGAAAAACACATATCCTTAAATTCATAAGTAACACCTAAATATGATACACAATTTTCATAATAGGACACAAATTTTTTTTTATAGTTTATAAATAACATATTAGCATAAAAAATCACTTACTCAAATACATTGATACACATTGTGATTTTTTTGATATGTTAGGAAAACAACCCAAAAGACCTTTTTGACATGAATGAATTAGCAGCACATCAATCTGAAGCACGATGTTATTATTGTTAATAAAACTTTATCCTTTAAACAAGACATTATTTTTAGTAAAAAGGAATATTTTCCTACTAGAAACCAAGATAATAAACTCATATTGTCATGATAATTTTGGAAAATGATTAATAAAACATCTGTGATGTGTTGGAATCAGTTTTGTCAAACCCCGAGTTCTTATGATTTGGTTTTGAATAAATAAATTATATTTTATTTATCATTTATCATAATAAATAAATTAATCATTATTTATACAATACAATAGGTTAATATTGCAGTACAAGCAACACATAATTATCTTGTGTTATAGGAAAAACTGAGTTTCTATGAAACAACATTTTATTATTATTATTATTATTATTAAAGTGAGATAGTTATAACCATGTTGTTAAACATTGTAATATGAATAATAATCACTTATTTTTATATATTATTAATATTTGTTTTATTTAAATAAAATATTTTGATAAAAATACGTTCAATTTTATGTAAAGCCTTTAAATATTTAGAAATACTATTTTTTTAAAAGAAATGATTTTTATATTCTTCTGTGAAGAATAATTAAATTAATTTTAGACACCATTTTAAATTTAATTATATAAAACAAAAAACATTTTTTAATTGAGAATATTAATAATATATTATGGGTAATATTTTATATATTTCCAAAAAACATATTTTTTTTATAAAGAGTGCCAAATACAGAATTTTAGTTCAAATATTCTTTTTTGTGTAATTTATTTATAAAAATAAATTTAATTTTTTTATAGTTTAATTAATTCAATAATAAATAATATAATACATTTTATTTATTTATATACAATTTCATATTGATATTACATTTAAAATCACTACATACATTTGAGCATTTTCACTAAAACATTTGTGGTCACAACGCATCTACGATATTAAATTTATATGAATTTCTGCCACAACATTTATTTGAATTTCAAAAAAACTATTCCATATTTATAACAAAAATAAATTTGAATTTCTTATATTTTTAACCTTGTTTTTGTCAAAAAAATATTTGTGAATTTAATTTAAGTTAATTACATTTATTAGAATAAAAATTAGATTATCATTGGACTAAACCATAATCATAAAGCCCAATATGTCTTATAAACCTATCCATAATATATTTATTCTTTATATTTTGATCTTATACTCTATTATATTATTTTTTTTGCTCATTATGTCAGCCATTTTACATTGGAAAAATGACGTTGAAATTCCCAATTATAATATTTATAATAATGATACTCCTCCTCCACAACAAAAAGGCACTCAACACCCCCCCCACTTCTTCACAATATAAATACCATTGGGAGGGTAAAAATATTCCTTATTTTCCTCACAAAATAGGTAAATTCAACCTATAAACCTCACTTTATGAAAATATTCATCCCATAAATCTCTTTGTTTCAAACCAAATGGAGTCATCTATATAAGTGGAAACATCCTTCCGGAAAGCACATTGTTTTATTTTCATTATCCACCAAATAATCTATTCATAGTACATGATTATATCATAACATATGTATCCTTAATATATTGATATTTTTTATTCTATTTCTTTAACCTACACTTTCACACAATTCTATCTAATGTTTAACGAATTTACCATTCTTCTATGTAGTGAATAACCACCGCACGAAACAATTTTGTTTGTTTTTACATTCCCACCACTCATGATTGGTAGTTATGATATAAGATATGTTTCAATATTATATATATGATATTAATGATGAATTTAGGCTTTTTTATTAAATATATAAAAATTACCTTCATGTTTTCCATTTTTGTAAATATGATAACAACATTGGTGGATGTGTGGACTATCGCCTCCTAATTGCGATGTGATTCATTCGTACTCTACATAAACTGTATTACATATGGGTTTAGTAAATATAGATAATATATATATGAAATAATAAATATAATGTAATTATTTTATATATCAACATTTCATTTACATTCTTTCGTTAAATAAAATAATAAAATGGAATTATAGTTCATGCATACGAACAACATACCATCTCCATGAATGACGTATTTCATATAATATTTATATGTTTTATAGATTTTTATAAATACATATATAATGAATATATATGATATTTATATTGAATTTTAAATAAATAAAATAAGAACATCCTGATATAAGTATGAGGACCATGAATAACAAGTTAATGCATATTCGAAAAACTAACTGGTTATCACTGATATTATATCTTTAGCATGGAGTTATTATTGAATAGGTATTATGAAGTCATAAGTAAATAATATATATTATTATATATACGGACATGGGATTGTGATTGATTTATAATAAAAATAATAAACATAATATATAAGAGTTTTGAACACGTAAAATGATATTCATGATGCAAGGTAAGGGTTTTCTCTTCTAAATTTAATTTTATGTGAGACACAAGCCATGTTCACCTCCTATTTGTTATATTTTTTTTGTATTATTAATTTAAATGTATTAAATTAATATTATACTTAAATTTTTGAGTATTTAAATATCAATGTGATGACCATTATTTCATGGGTTTTATGTTTCAAAAGACACCAAATCAGTAATGTAAATTTGTTCTAAATTTTCCCTCATTGAGACACATTCGATGTTATACACCAATATTTTCAATGCAGTGCATATACATATATTAACAAGTGATATTATTAATCTTATTATATTTAGGATATTTTTAGAATCATGTCATTATATTATTTCCATTTTATTATGATTCAATGTTACTAAAGTCTTAATGGTGTATTGCTGTAATTTCAACATTTATTGATATTATTTATTATTATTCTTTAATTGATGAAATATTATGATCCATCTCTCAATAAAACTCATGAAATTTTTTAACCTCTTATTATACATGTTAAATCCATGTAATAAAATCATTTTTCTAGTGTTTGTTACATATGATAATTATAAAAAAAATATGAATACCTAACAACATTTATCTTATCTTTGACAAATCTGTTTATTTCAAAATACAATATTCAAATAAAAATAATTAAAATCTTATTTGAAGATCATTGTCAAGGGAAAAATTTTATAAATGATTTATACTTTTTCAAAGCTATTTTCATAGAAAAATTTATTCAACAGGTTCTCATCTTTCCTTAATATTTTATTAACAAAAAATGTTTCGAAAAGGATTTATGTTTTAAAAATAAATTTTCAAAGAAGAAAGACTATTTTAATCAATAAATAGTAATAATGATATTTATATATTATTTTAGATCTAATATTACATCTATTAGTGTTACTCATTCAGTTCGGGACAATGATATATTGTTTTCATTCGTATTCATTCACAAAATGGTTTACGTTTTTATTGATTGATGTTTAAGAAACCCATTTCCCATTAATAGGTTAAATGTATGTGAAACAAATATTTATTATATTAGATATGTTATAATTAATCACACATCCTTTCATGGTTTATATTCTTAATAAACCCACTTCATTTAATTGGTTGTGCATTGATGAATTGATTATGAAATATGTCTCATTTTCCACAGGTTATGATATGATTACCTATTTATGATACATATTTCATTTATGGGGTTATTAAATGATTTATTTTCATATTATGGAACATTTACAAATGATTCCATTATTATATTTTTGGGACCAATATATCCCTCTAATTAATTGGGTAACAATTTATTCCTCATTATATAGAAATGGCTGGAACAGGGAGTGAACTCTGTTCTATAAAGGGATTTGTTTACAATTATTTTCTTGGGAGAAAACCATTAATTTCTACGATATTAAGGGGATTAAACCATGAAAACCAAGATGGTATCACTATTTAACCAATTCAAATAATATATCTTTGGTAGGGATTCCTTGACTATTATAGAAATCAATTTTTATGCTTATGTGACTGCCACAAATTCAGTGTCTTATTTCTATGTTTGGATTTCCTTATATAAAATTATTAATTCCTCATGATTATGTTTTTATAAGCTTCAATTATTTATGCCATTTTTAATTTTTGTTATCTTTGATATGCATGTTATGATATTCTATTTTCATGTTCTTTTTATCATACTATTATGCTCGTGATTATTCTTACATATCTCTATTGTTTACCCTTACTAAACAATATATCTCACCACTTTTATGCTTCCTTAACCATTTTTATAATGATATGTATTATGCATCATCTATAAAAAAAGGCTTCTTTTTATGAAAATCATTACTAAAGATAATATATCCCACTTATCTTCTATTATTTATATTTCCATCTTTCTAAAGACTTAGAATATTGTGCTCCATGGTCATCTGTTTTTGTAATGTATTACGTATTCCACAAAACATATTTAATGTTATCAAATGTGATGTGAGGGTCTCTATAATTCTCATAACAAACTAAAACAGGATGAGACTAGTATGATGAAAATTGTGAGTTTTCAGTTTAAAATTTCATTTTTGTAAAAAATAAATAAAACATAATCAAAACCATGAAAACTAATTAATTTTTTGATCAATTAGGACAATGATCCGGAAATCATTTCAGATGTGATGGAATCATATACACATCAATATAATGCAAGGTGTGGATGATATGATTCCATGTGGCTCTTTTTTATTTATAATAGTAATTAATATATGTAGAAAAGACTATTAAGAAACTCAAAATCAAGAATGAACATTAATATTTTTACGATACATTAAGAAATAGAACCATTTGTCATTTTTTCTGCCATGGAATCAAACACACCTAAATATAATACATGATTTTAATGGTATGAATCAATGTGACCATTATCAGTTTAAAATAGCCAGATTATTTAAGAAATAGCCAGACATTGAAAACCATGAAAACAATATCAATGTATCTTGATTGTTTATGAAAAAAATTCACAATTATATTTTTACATGTAGTAATTATTCTCATTTCAAAAATACACATGAAGTGATAAGTATGTGTAAAAATAACTATTTCTAGATAAAAATGACATTTTATTAAAAAACACATATGGCATACTCAACAATGAGAAAATACATTTTTATTGTTTTAATAATTTATTGAAATAGTAATTATGTCAATTTTTATGATTATTAATAATAGAAACTTATATTCAATGCATTTTGTTACTGGTTTTACTTCAGGTACATCCTTTTATTTTAAATTGAAATAAATATAAGTAAAAAATGAAAAATGACTTACCCATTATAAATAATTTGATTTATGATTATTCTGATTATTCAGTATTATGATCCCAAAGTAAATTTTGATGATTATAAATTTATACTCACCTAAATATGATATGTGATGTTCTCAGTATGACTCATATTTTTTCTAATCAATATTAAATAGATATTTTTGTTTAAAAAGATTCATTTACTGAAATTCAACAAAAAATGAATGGATTGGTCTTGATTATTATGTAAACTGAATCATAATTAGTTTTCTAAATTTATGAATCATTATCACAAAAATATAGCATAGGATGTGATCGGTATGACTTAAAGTGCATGTTTCTAGAATAAAATGATAATTATTAAAAGAGACATGTTACACACACAAAATCATGAAAGCATATTCAAATTATTTTAATACCTTATAAACACAATCCAAATTTCATTTCGGACATGTATACATTATCCCAACCCCATTATGAGTCATGGTGTGACAATTATAACTCCATGTGTTTCTTTTTATTTAAAAGTGACATTAATTTTAGTAACAAAGAAAACTAATGAACTTAAACATGAGAAAACTCATTTTTATTATTTTGATACATAAGGAAAACGATACATAATTAATTTGGAATGTGTATAAATCATCCAAACCTAACTATAATACATGATATTATTATAATGTCTCAATGTGTCTGTTACCAGTTCAAATTTGTAAATTTAGTTCAATATGTGTTCATCACTTAAAATTGATAAAAAAACAATCATATTTTATTGATAATTTAGGAAAATTATTCATATTTGTTTTACATGTTGTAATTAATCTGGAATTAAACTACCTCATGATGTGAAAAGTATAACTCTATGTACAAGTATATTGTTTATAATGAAACTAATGTAAAAAGCCAATTAGAATACTCAAAAACCAAGAAAATACATTATGATTGTTATTATAATTCAATAAAACAATCCATAATCCACTTTGGAATTGTGGGAGTCACCCAAAGCTCAATCCAACAAATAATAAGATAGGTATAACTATGAGGGTGTTTTTTTATTTAAAATTGAAATTAATTTTACAAAAAAAACATTATACACAAAACCATGATAACAAATTTGGATTTCCATGATATATCATTAAATTGATCCATATGTAATTTGGGATATTTATTAATTAGATGAACCTCAATCTAATACACGACCTCCTCAGAAAGACCCAAAGTCTGAATTATTATTTTAAATTTGACATTTTAGTTTTAAATGTTTCACTCACTTAAAAAATGGAAAATAACATGGATTGTCTTGATAATTTTGGAAATTTAAAAATAAGTCATTTTAGACATATTAGAATCATTCTCACGTCATGGAGACACATTATATGGTCGTGATAACTCAAATTTTGTGTTTCTAATTTAAAAAGACTATTAAAAATAGTAGTCACATACAAAAAACATAGAAAATGAATTCAGACTATTTTTACACTATTGTAAAATGATAGATAAGTCAATAGGTTTGATCAAGAGCCTTGTGCATTTTTTAATTTAAAATTGACAGTAATTTTAATAAAAATCATAATTGACATACTCAAAACTATGAAAATTAATTTTTCTTGTCTTGATAGATTAGGAAAACAATCATTAATTAATATTTGACGTTTAGTAATTAGCCACTCCCCAATCAGGTACATGGTGTTCATGGTAAGAACCAATGGATATGTTATCACTTTAAAATTGATATTTTAGTTCAAAAAGTGTCTCTAATTGATATATGAGAAAAACACTCCAGTTGTATTCATAATTTTGGAAAAAATATACATAAGTCATTTATGACTTGTACGAATCATCAACAAATTAAACTGACACAATATTTAACCAGAAGGACTAAAAGTGTGTGTTACAAATTTAAAATGACATTTTAGTAAAAAACAATGTGACATAATCAAAAATGGGAAAATGTATTCTTATTTTTTTGATACTACATTGAAATTATCCATAAGAATTTTTTATGGTTAGGAATCACCATTACCTATATGTGATGCATGATGTTACTGGTATGACTCTATGTGTGTGGTTTCAATATATAAGATTAATTTTTGTTTAAAATGTGCATCACATTCCCAACACTGAACAATTGGGAATAGAATGTTTTCTCTAAATTATATTTGATATCAAATAAAAAAAATCTTTATATTTTTGAACTTATACTTATCTAGTTAATTTTCATTTACATAATTATTCCTGACAAAGAATAAATTGATTGATGGGACAAAATCAACAAAATTAAATTTGATACACAATGATCTGGATATGAATCAATGTTTCTGTTAAATTTAACAATTTAGTTTTTGTTTATTTAATTATACTCTTACTAAAAAATAATTTAATTCCTATACATGTGTTTTATTTTACTCATATTGGGTTGGTGTGTTCTATAAATGCATAAATCTAAGTATTGAAAAAAATGAAAAGGAACATTGATGTATTTTATTGATGGTCATAATTTGTACATAATCAGGGAATTGAATAAACTACTATTTTCTATGTCTATAATATAATATTTATTCATGTATTTGTTTTAAAAAATTAATTTCATTTAAAACTTGTATTTATACAATATCTTGTGACATTCTAGTTCTTTTTGGGGAGGTGGTTTCCATGGTTTTGTATTGTGATTTTATAGTACACTGTAGTATGCAGCTTCATCAACAATGATAAATGTGTTGATAAAGGAAGCCATAGTTAGCACTTCTAAAAGTGCTGAAAATGGTTTCCTTTATCAGTTCTTTCCAAAAGAAATGATAAAGGTCCATTTATTAATTCTTAAGGAAATACCTTATAAATTGGATCCTTTATCAATTATTACAAAAGTTCTTATAAGGGACCCCTTTATTAGCCCTTTTTACAACTAATAATGGATCACTTTCTCAAATCATTTCTAGTGCTGGTAAAAACCCAGTTCATTTAATTATGCTCTTGCAGTCAGTTCTTTTCTAGCATTGATAAAGGCCAATCATAGAACTATTAAATTCTTTTTTTAGTTGTGATTTACTATAAATATATTATTTAGTTGTAACTTATTTTTATGATTGGGTGTTTTTATTATTTATTGTTTCACATAGGATTAACAATGTCCATTTATGTACCAAATTTTTTATACTAAGTTAATAATTCCATTATATTTTAATATTATAGAGAATATAATTTATATTTATTTATAGAGATCATATCTCACTCCCTAAATATTGTAGTTTTGTTGTGTGAAATATGATTCATTGTTAGATTATTTCTATAATGTTACTGATTGGAATTACATTTTCATAGAAAATTAAATACAGAAAATAAAATATACATAATAATATAAAAATAATTATTTTATTTTTATATTATAATTATATTATTATTTAATTACCAATATTCAACCACGATGTATTATTATTGCACCCCTCATATTTCTAGTTAAACAGATCCAAACTGAAACATATTATTTCTTAATTTGTGAATAATGGTAAATTAGTTCATAAAATAAAAATAAGAGTAGAATAATAATATCATTAAAATTCTTATAATTTTATGAATCATGTTTTATTTGTAATGGTAAAATAAAAAAACAAAAAAATTTTAAAATGTTTCTTCATCATGGTGGTAGTTCGCACAACACAAAATTAAAAATTTTATGTCTCATTGAATTAGATGGAGTGATAGTGGATTATAATTCTCTTATTCATTAAAATAATTATAATATATATTTCAAATTTATTATTTAATTTCTTACATATTACTGGTGAAGAGATGTGGTGTTGTAAAACTAGATTTGTAGGTTTTTGGAGGTCGAAGTCTTTTCAAATTCATGAATGACATTGTTTTATTTTTCAATGTGAATGGAAATAAAGTAATAATGGTATTTAGATTAATAAAAACATGACTATTATAATGTTATTAAATTCAATATATTATTATTTTTAGGATACTATTTTAAATGTAATAATATTAAGAAACATGTAATGATTAAATAACACTAAATTTGGGAGCCTAAACATTATCTAGAATTTTTTAGTGGAAAGTATAATCTCAATCAAAATTATTATGATGAAAGACATTAATAAATACATTTTAGGCAGAAAAGATTTATATTTTAAAAATTTTCATTGAAATTTTTTTGTTCATGTCTTTCTTTGAGAGGGTTGAGGTGATCCCCTTTCACTACTAAAGAATATGGATTTTATTAGGACACATGTTAATTTAACATGATATCATGACACAAATCTATGGTTATTATCATAAAAGGATTGAAAAATAAAATATGTTGTGATGTTAGTTTTTAATGCCGCGTACACTTTGTAAAACAAAATTAATACAAATGTTTCCCATCATTTAATATTATATTATTTAATTTTCCATTTCATACAACTAAAAATAGTTTATATGCATTTATATTCTGTATTTATAAAATTTTTGAAAACCATTATTACCTAATTTCTATTTCATGAACATAAATTTATTCAATATTGATTATTTACAAATTCTATATAATATATTATTGCTTTCTAAATTATATCATTTTTTATATTTGAAAACTGAATTTTGAAGAAAAATATGTTTTAAACATGATGTGTTCTTTATCATATTTACCATTAGCCACCGGTTAGATTTGGGTTAATATAGATCTTTATGTGTTTGAATATAATATTATAAAATTATTTATAATATAAAAAATTCAATTTTAAACAAAATTAGATGAAATTCATAAAAAATTGTTAGAAAATAATTGTATAACCACAATAATGTTCAACAATTATAATCATAGTAATATCTTTTTTATTATTAAATAATATAATTAACCTTTAAAATATAAATTAAAATTTTTTATCTTAAATATGATTTCAATTATTCAAATATTGTTTTTAAATGTGATAAAATATTATTTTTAAATAGGCCTATATAAAATTAGAGGGAGGTATTTCTTGGCTTTCTAAAATTTTTGACATGTGATTTATAAATTAATGATATTAATTTCAAAATATTTATATATTTTTTATATTATATTAAAAAAATTAATATTTTAAGTCATAAATTATTTAATGATAATTTCATAATATTTAATTATTTAAATAAAGTCAATATTTTAACTATTGACATAATTCTGATATCTCGAGATGAGTTTATTCATGGGTAACTGAACATGGTTAGAGAGGTGGCCTCAATCATGCCTCCCAATATACCAAAGGATACCGAATGAAATCAAGGACCTAGGTTTTTTCTTATGAACACTATTCCCTCATGTCAACGTAGAAAATATCAGAGAAATAGACAATTAAACTGTGGAAGTGAAATAATAATGAATATTCCCAGCGATATAGAATAAGCATAATGTGATAAATAATCATCAAACGATGTAAATTTTATAGTTTAAAAATATGATGGAAATTATCTACAAATAGTTTTAACATACATACACAGAAAAATGAATATACTACAATACATGATATAAAAAAGAATAAGAATAAGAAAAAACTATCCCATCATCCTGAGCACAAGCCCTATAATTTTATATTCAAATCACATGCTAATGTAAGAAGGTAAGTTTCAATTGTGAGATTCTTACCTTTTCCAACATATGTGATCATATAATCTTATTGTGTTCCAAGAGAATGATTGATAGTTTTTGAGGTAAAATTAGTAGGCCACCACCAACAGTGTCGATGAAAATACACTTTTTCAATATAAACTCAAATAATGTACATGTATATAAATGTAAAGCAGAACCAGATAAAAATATCATAACATATATAGCTTTAATTTTTGTCTCCAAACATGAATTAATTTATTTAGACGACATGAGATTATAATTATAATATTCTTTTAAACTTGTATAAATTGTTATGGGGATAACAATTGAGGATAAATGGATAATCCTAGTAATCATTGACCGATGGGGTTGAGAAAATCCATTGAAATAACTCATGAAATATATCTATTAGAGAATGAGGGTATTCCAAGGGTTAAACCAATGCCATCAAAAATAAAATAGTCTAACCAAGTCCATAGAGATCATCCACATTAATCATGTTTAGGAACATCTTGGATCAATGGGGTGAATACCTGGGACAATGTGTCTAAAGACATCTAGATGAATCCTAAGAGTGCATCCATAAAATTCTGATATCTGCAATAGTGTCAATTAAATCATCGATACATCATTGGTGTACTCATGTAATAATACTAGGACCTTATTTTTTAGTGTGTATCTCCCATAACAATCTTCTCAATAAATCAGAATAGCATCATATGAGTGCTCACAGAATTCCCTCAGGAATCCAAGGAATGCTCAAGTATGAATATTCCTATAAAGATGAATATATTCCTATGTAATAGGCACACTATAATATTTTCTTTAATATACATATCTCATCATAGGAAATGTAATACTTATCCATATTATAATTAATTAGGTTCATTCCATTACTTCTCATCATAAATGACACGATAAATAAGTACATGAAAACAATAATCAATTCAAATCAATTTTCGTATGGTATAATGATTTCACATCACTCATTTGACATCCACTCTCTGGCTCTCAGCTTTCCATTTCATCATATATAATTTGTCCCTTCCCCATTGTGACAAATCATTTCTACATTTCAGGATTCCTCAACCTTCCTTTTTACAATTTCTTTCTCTACTATTTCTATGATGGTATCTTTTTTTCTCTTCTCCCTCACCAACTCTAATGATGTGTTATGACACAATCATCACCATTTTTGTTTGGTAAGTTGGTTTTCAAATGTGTTTTGGACTAATGTGGTGGGTAATGGGGAAATTTGAAATTCTACACATTGGTGGACTCAACCCTTAGTTCTCTTTATAAATTTGGGGCTATAACTGTGGTAAATCCAAAAAAATTATACTTTTAGACCTACAAATATCTTCCTTCATTCTATTTCCTTCTGGCTATTAGTTTTTTCTATGATTTTTCATTGTTTATATAATATAAGGGTTTTATCCCATAGTTTCTCATCCTTATATTCCACATTGTGTCGATGGTTCTCACTGGTCGTCACTAGTGTGATCTTGAATACTATGTGTTTGGATCCTCAGGTAGATCACTTGTTTGGTTCATTTTATTACCTTGATTGTGGTTTTTTGGGGATGGTTCAGACATCGCCTTTTTTTTTTGTTTTTTGGCTATGGCCACTGGCACTTTTGATTGTTATTCCCATGGTAACTCCTTTGATATTAAATCTTTTAACTCATTATTAGTAAAGGCATTAAGAATAGAATGCGTTTATAAAAAATTAATGAGATGGATAAACAAAAGTCAAATTAACATATTCTAGTGAATCGATAATGAAATAAAAAGTAACTTCTATGATTATGTTCTCCCCAATAATTCTTCATTAAAATTCTTTACCATTACAACATATTCAGATACCACATTTAAATATAAAATTATTTCATAAATTTGATATGAAAATCAAATATATGGAACATTCATTATAGAAATAAATAGTATTGAGATTATAAATGAGATTATAAAGTATGAATAACTAGGAGTATTACTTCTGAATACATACCTAGACTGTGTTTTTATAATAAATCTATCCAAATAACGATCTAATAATTTTATTAATGTTAATAGATATCTTATTTTCTATAAGATTTTTTATCACTACTATATAAAGGGAAAACCTTGAGAATCATTATTTGGATTCACTAATCTCTATATGATATCTTTAAAAAAAAATTGTGATGCAATAAATTGATAAGGAGATAAATGAGAAATATGAATCATTTGAGAAAATGATAATGGATGATGTACTTATTTCGATACCTACAATGAATGGGTAAAATTATATAATATAATCACACATAATGACTTTTCATCTTCTTCATTGCTGATTTGTTATTGTTTTTGGTAGCACTCCTTAATGATCACATAAAATCAGGATACCAAAAATATTTTTTTTCTATCGAATCAATGGGTATACAAGAAACCCATCATAGATTATTTGGGTTGTGAATTTTTAACACATTAATAAATATTATATATATATATATATATTGACTTAAATGTTTCAATATGTCATTTAGAATAGTTTTTTATGATAGGTTGGTATCTTAATATAATACAATTAATGGAATATAATATGTGAATTGATGTAAAAACATTTTGATTTCATCAAATAGAAAAGTATTAATATATATAATCATTTAACTACAAAACACATTTCAAAAATGATTACAAATTTTTGAAAATAATTCTGTATTTTTTTAAGCAAGAAAATTTGAATGATTATTGGTATATTGTTTGTAATTTTTGAAGAGAGATTATAATCCCTTAAAAGACAATTATCACAAAAGATATAATTTATACTGTTAATTAAAATTTAATTAAAAATACTCGTAATTATTTGTTTGTTTATATTTTCTTAGTACAACCAATATTTCAGAATACCACAATACTTAACAGAAGCTGTAAATTTGTTTATACACGATTGGAAAGAATACATGGTGGGGGATGTTTTCAATCAAATAAATTATGGGATTAAAATCAATGCGTTTTGACCTAGAATCATCAATAAACATAGAATGATATTTTTGGTGTGATGAATTAGTATCAAAATACTTATATATTATTTTTGATCAATTTCTCAACGATAATTATAATGGAGGAAATTTATTTTTCTAGAAGTTATGGCCTATAATCCACATTTTATTTGTAAATAGAGGATCTAGGCAAGGACGTGGAGTTAGTGACCGAGATAGAAAAGGGGCAATGGCAGATATAAAGGCATATGAGGGGACACAATGATAGCCTGAAAGAAATAATATTATTGGGAAATGGAGTATAATGGGGATCCTACCATGTTTGTGTTTTTGATAATTTATTGGAAGGTTTTCAAAATAGACATCATTTATGATAAAATCCATCATGCAAGTGTTTATGGTTTCTTATTGAATTTTTTTCCTCAACTTTTTAAGGTGATTTTTTATACAAATTTTTATGGTGTACATTTTTTGGAAAAAACACAACATATTTTTATAAAATTTAATATCATATTATATGACGTATATTGAAACATTACAAACAACATAAAATATTACCGATCTATTAAATAATTCCCTTAGAAAAAAAGAAACAAATACTAAATTATATATATATAATTTCTTTCCGAGGGATTCTGTAAACTGTAATGTAAGGGTTATAGTAGCATAAAATAACCAATATATTAACATGTTTAATATTATTATATAAAAAAATTCACTGATAATGCATGGATTCATAATATATAAATTTCATCACTGGGGTAAATTCAAAACAAAATTTAGAAATTATATAAGTGTAATATTTGTAATAAAACCCATGAAGGAAAATTCATGAACGTTGGAAAACACAAATAGAAAGAATATTCCTTACACCATGTAAATTTTATTTTTATTTTCATGATGATAAGTAAAAACCAGAGCCATTAAAGATCTATCCCATGAAATATATAAAGAATGTAAGTATAAAGAATACAAATAATGAATCAATTAGACCATAATAAAGTCAAAATGTTGACATATACCTACAACATAGAATGAATCCTTATATTAGGTAGTTGATCCAATAGGCACATGAGAGTCATACATCACCAATACTCTAATAAAATGTTATATAATCTATAAATTATGTTTTAATAAATTTGTGTGTAACAAGAAAATAATGCCAAAAAGTGTATGATTAAACTATTGGAGGAAAACCAACAAGGGAAGATCTAGGTCATCTAGGAGGGTTTGGGTCAATGGAAACATGGAATCAAATGAAATGAAACCAATTAATTATGAAATACATAAAAATTTGAAACTTTCCTAAAATTAAATTGTGGCGTGCGAAACATTCAAATGAATACAACTTTGAAAAAGAATATTTTATCATTATCCAAGACATCTAAAATAAATAAATGAATAAAAAATTTCATTGTGTGAATCCTGAATTTTTTGAAAAAATGATAAAGTGGTTTCACATAGTTTTTTGGTATAATTATGTGGGATATAAAATAATCAACTAGATACATGACATCCTAACATCATTTCATGTAAGACATGATGTTTACATTAGAGAAATGGGTTGACTAAAAATCATTCTTTTTAATTAAAATAATGTTAAATTAAATAATCCCACTAAACTATCACCTAAAATATTGCAATAATTAATAGATTATATGTGTTTATGCAATCATTATTAATAATAATGATAATTTTCATAGTCTCACCATTAAAAAATGTATCAAATAGTTCCTCACTAAAACTCATTTTCACATTCACTTCCAAAAATTATTTATTTTTACAGGAACATTAATATAAAACACATCATAATTCTTAAAAACATACATGATAATAGGGATATTCACTCTTCGATCAGAAAATAATGTTTATTTTATGTTATAATTTATCATCATCTAGAAAATTGAAAAGGGTATAGTAATATGTATCATAATTCAGGAAGACATAATTGGTACACTCTATTTTATTTTCATTTCGACGCTATAAATGAAATAATATTATTTAATAAGTTAAGAAATGTGTAAACAATTTATAATTTAGTTATTCTATTATCAAAATACATAATTTGTTACTGTAATTTATTTTTCGTTAAATATTATAATTTTTTATCATGGAGTATCTACTCTATATGATTGTGAAGTGGAAAGATATTTTTTTATGCTCCCCAAAAACTAAAACCTAAATATTTGTTTTAGTTAAATTAATGAATGATACTTGGTTTACACTAGTTGTAGTTTTTTTATTAAGAACAAATGAATAGAAACTCTCATTTTTAGACTAAATTATGAATATGAATTCTGTTATTTTAGTTTTATATTGAGAATAAGTAGGAAAATTTCTATATTTCAGTTTTATAGAATCCTAAAAGGATAAAAGATTTTTTGTGTATTTTTTTCATCATCAATGTTTTGAAATGGTAAATTGGTTAAATATATCATTATGTTAGTATTGATATTACATAGATTTTTCATTTAGGGGTATGTCTGATAGACTAAATTATTTTTTTATTTTGATATGATCATGAATAAATTTCTTTTATTTCAATGATATTTAAAAAGAAATAAAATTTATTTATATGATTTTATCATTATTTTTTCTACATTTTTTATTTAATTTATTAACATTTTTATGTTACAATTATTCTATTAATTTTCACAAAGATCATGTAGAAATAGATTCATTAACACGGAATTGGATCCTGAATGTGTGTAGGCATTATAAAAAGGTGAACTCATACTACATATTTAGTTTATTTTGTCACGATTTTATATTATATTTTTATGTTATTTTTCTTATCACATTTATCAAATAATTATTAATTTTGATCATTGGTCATTTGGTAAGTCATATTTTTTCATCAATCATCTAAATTTGTATATAAAAGATAGAACATTTTACTTTTTTATTAGGTGTTTAACGCATAAATTTTTTTCCTCTTCTATAAAAATTGAATTATTCTTTCTTTTTTGACCTAGTGAAGATGTTTAGAAAAAAATATACATCATGTACTAAGTCAAACTAAACTCAATCTAATACATAGTGTGCTTGATATGCCTCTGAATATATTTTTTTAGTTCATAATTTAATTTCATGTTCAAAAAATCATCACATAATAAAATCTGAGAAACCATATTCACTAGGATCAAAACAACATTGACCTATATATATATATTTTTAATGAAATTTAGTGGGTTATTATACAACATAGTTTGTTGTATTTTTCTAAAATTTTCAAATACTTGATCCCTTACATAGGATTTTAAATCTTGTGGTTTTCAAAATAAAATTATATTCCATATAAAATATGTATTATTTCATTTTTTGTTTAATTACTTTATTTTCAGCAATACGAATTCATTAATTGTTTTCATATAACGGTGGATTCATTGGCTATAGTTGGGGTTATTTGTTTGATTCTTCTCATGATCATAAGAGATTATACATTGAGGTTGCAATTGAGATGATGAAATTAAGGAAATCATTCAATAATGTTCACATCCATCATGAAAAGTTTTTTTCTTACTACTTGTTTCAATATTTTTCCATCATTTTATCTATTTTTTGTGTGTTTACATACATACCATTTTTATATAATACATATTTACTTTTTTTCATATCTTGTTGGAAGTCATAAAATTCATTAAACAAACTACAATAAGATAGAAAATAGAGAACATATTTTTATATGGTTGTAAATAAAACCTTGATTCAAAAAATGTTATGTTTTTAATAGGTCACAAAATATCTCTACCATCAAAATGGGACATGATCTATATTTTTATGATTTTCAAGATAGTTGAATGATAAACACATATCATTAAATCCATAATTAACTCATAAATCTGATAAAAAAAATTTCTTCAGAGGAAACCGAATGCATGTTTATAGTTTATAAATAACATATTAGCTAAAAAAGATACCACATACTCAGAAACATTGATACACATTGTGATTTTTTTGATATGTTAGGAAAACAACCCAAAAGCCCTTTTTGAAATGAATGAATTAGCAGTACCTCAATCTAAGGCACGATGTTCTTATTACTACACCAACATTATAATTTAAAAAGACATTAATTTTTGTTAAAAGGAAAATTGAACTACTAGAATCCAATATAATACAGTCATATTTTCATCATAATTTTGGAAAATGATTCATAAAACATTTGTGATGTGTTGGAATCTGTTCTGTCAAACCCTGAATTCTTGTGATTTTTTTTGAATAAATAAAAATATATCTTATTGATCATGTATCATAATATATAAATTAATATTTAATTATATAGTACAATGAGTTAATATTGTAGTACAACCAACATATAATTTCTTGTGTTATTGAAAACACTGAGTTTCTATGAAACATCATTTTATTATTATTATTATTATTTAAGTCAGATAGTAATGAACATGTTTTTAAACATAGTAATATGAATATTAATCACCGATTGAGATATATTATTTATATTGGTTTTATTTAAATAAAATATTTCTATAATTAAACATTGAATTTTATGTAAAGTCTTTACATACTTGGAAATACTATTTTTTAAAGAACTTATTTTTATGTTCTTCTATGGACAATAATTAAATTAATTTTTGAATCCATTATAAAATTAATTAGATAAAATAAACAAAATTTTTTAATTATGAATATTAAAAATATATTATGGTGAATTTTTTATGTTTTTTAAAAAGACCAATTTTTTTTAAATAGTGACAAATACATAATTTTAATTCAAATATGAATTTTTGTGTAATTTATTTATATAAGAAAATTTCATATATTAAATGTTTAATTAATTCATTAATAAATAATATAATACAATTTATTTCATTATATACTGTTTCACATTGATATTTCATTTAAAATCACTTCATACATTCGAACATTTTTACTAAAACATTTGTTGTCGCGACACATCTACGATGTTAAATTTATAAGAATTTCTGCCAAAACATTTATTTTTATTTCAAAAAAAGTATTCCATATTTATAATAAAAATATATTATAATTTATGATATTTTCAACCTTTTTTTGAACAAAAAATATTAGTGAATGTAATTTAAATTAATTACATTTATTAGATGAAATATTAGCTAATCATTGGACTAAACATTAATCATAATGCCCAAAATTTCCGATAAACCTATCCAAAACACATTTATTTTTTATATTTTGATCTTATAATATATTATATCATTTTTTTTGTTTATTATGTCAGACATTAGACATTGGAAAAATGACGGTGAAATTACCAATTATAATATTTAGAAGAATGATACTCCTCCTCCACAACAAAAAGGCACTCAACACCCCCCCACTTCTTCACACTCTAAATACCTTTGGGTGGGTAAAAATATTACTCATTATTCTCAAAAAATCATTAAATTCATCTTATAAACCTCACTTTATGAAAATATTCATCCCATAAATCATTTTGATTCAATCCTAATAGAGTCATCCATAGCAGTGGAAACGTACTTCCGAATGAAACTTTGTTTTATTTTCATTACCCACCAAATAAACTATTCATATTACATGATTATATCATAACCTATGTATCCTTAATATTTTTTTATTTTTTTATTCTATTGTTTTAACCTACACTTTCACACAATTCCATCTAATGTTTAACGAATTTACCATTCCTCTGTGTAGTGAATAACCACTTCACAAAATAATTTTGTTGTTTTTACATTCCCACAACTCATGATTGGATGTTAAGATAGAATAAATGTTTCTATATAATATATATTATATTAATGATTCATTTAAGATTTTTTATTAAATATATAAAACTTACCTTCATGTTTTCCATTTTTGTAAATATGATAACAACATTGGTGGATGTGTGGATTATCGCCTCCTAAATGCAATGTGATTCATTCATACTCTACATAAACTGTATTAAAGATGGGTTTAGTAAAAATATATAATATATATGAACTAATAAATCTAATGTAATTATTTTATATATCAACATTTCATTTACATTCTTTCATTCAATAAAATAATAAAATGGAATTATTGTTCATGTGTACGTACAACCTACTATCTCCATGAACGGCGTATTTCATATAATATTTATATGTTTTATAGATTTTTTTTAAATAAATATATAATGAATATATATGATATTTATATCAATTTTAAAATAAATAATATAAAAACATCCTTATATAAGTATGAGGACCATGAATAACAAGTTAAAACATATTCAAAAAACTAGCTGGTTATCACTGGAATTATATCTTTAGGATAGAGTTATTATTGAATAGGTAATATGAAGTCATAAGTAAATAATATATATTATTATATATATGTACATATTATTTTGATTGATTTATAATTATAATAATATACATAATATATATGATTTTTGAACACGTACAACGAGACTCATGATGTAAGATAAGGGTTTTCTCATCTCAATATAATTTTATGTGAGACATTATCCATGTTCACCTTATATTTATTATATTTTTTTGTGTATAATTTATTTGAATGAATTAAATGATTATTATGATAATATTTTTCAGTATTTAAATATCAATGTGATGACCCTTATTTCATGGGGTTATTGTTTCAAAATACACCAAATCAGTAATGTAATTTTTTCTAAAGTTTCCATCTTTGAGACACATTCGTTGTTATAAACAAATATTTTCAATGAGGTGCATATACATATATTAAATATTTATATTATTAATCTAGTTATTTGTAGGATATTTTTAGAATCACATTATTATATTATATCCATTTCATTATGATTCAATGTTACCAAAGTCTTAATGGAGTATTGCTGTAATTTCAACATTTATTGACATTATTTATGATTTTTCATCAATTGATGAAATATTATGATCCATATCTCAATAACACTCATGAAAATTTTCATCCCCTTATTATACATGTTAAATCCATGTAATGAAATCATTTTTCTACTTTTTTTTACTTATGATAATTATGAGAAAAAATTATGAATACCTAACTACATTTATCTTTTCTATCAAAAATCTGTTTATTTCAAAAAAATATTTAAAAAAAATAAAAAAAATTAAATGTTATTTTATGTTCATTGTCAAGGGAATTTTTTTAATTATTTATAATTTTTCAAATCTATTTTTTGTAGAAACAATTATTCAACATGTTCTCATGTTTCCTTGATAAGTTATTTACGAAAAATGATTCAAAAAGGCTTTATGTTTTAAATATAAATTTTCAATGAAGAAAGACTATATTTATGAATAAATACTAATAATTATATTTATATATTATTTTACATCTAATATGACATCTATTAGTGTTACTCATTCAGTTCAGGACAACGATCTATTGTTTTCATTCGTATTCTTTCACAAAATGGTTTATGTTTTTATGGATTGATGTTTATGAAACCCTTTCCCCATTAATAGGTTATATGTATATGAATCAAATTTTTATTAAATGGGATATATGATAATTAATCACACATACTTTCACAGTTTACATTCTTAATAAATCCACTTCATTTAATGGGTTATGCTTTGATGAATTGATTATGAAACTTGTCTCATTTTCCAAAGGTTATGATATGATTACATATTTATGATACCAATTTCATTTATGGGGTTATAAAATGAATTATTTTGATATTTTGGAATATGTATATATGACTCCATTATTATATGTTTGAGACTAATATCTCCCTCTAATTAATTGTGTAACGATTTATATCTCATTAGATAGAAATGGCTGGAATAGGGAGTGAACTCAGTTCTATAAAGGGATTTGATTACAATCATTGTCTTGGGAGATGTACCTTAATTACTTTGATATTAATGGGATTAAACCATGACTACCAAGATGGTATTACTATTTAACACATTTGAATAATATATCTTTGGTAGTGATTCCTTGACTATTGTAGAAATCATTTTATATGCTTATGTGTCTTCCACAAATTCGGTGTCTTATTCCAATGTTTTGATTTCCTTAAATAAGATTATTAATTCCTCATGATTTTGTTTTTATAAACTTCAATTATTTATTCCATTTTTAATTTTTTGTTATATTTGATATGCATGTTATGATCTTTTATTTTCATGTTCATTTTTTCATAATATTATTCTCGTGATTATTCTTACATATCTCCATTATATACCCTTACAAAACAATTTATGTCACCCCTTTTATGTTTCCTTACACATTGTTATAATGATATGTATTATTAATGATCTATCTAAAAAAGTTTCTAGTTATGAAAATCCTAGTGGAAATAATATATCCAACTTATCTACTATTATTTATATTTCCATGTTTCTAAAGACTTTGAATAGTGTTTCCCATGGTAATATTTTTTTGAAATGTATTACATATTCCACAAAACAAATTTAATGTTAATACATGTTATGTGAGGGTTTATATAATTCTCATATCAAACTGAAACATGATGTGACTAGTATGAATCAAATTGGGAGTTTCCAGTTTAAAATTTCATTTTATTAAAAAATAAATATAACATACTCAAAACCTAGAAAACAAATTAATTTTTTTATCAATTATGAAAATGATCAAAAAATAAATTGGGATGTGTTGGAATCATCTTAACATCAATATAATGGATTTTGTGGTATATATGATTCCCTTTGGTTCTTTTTTATTTATAATAGTCATTAATCTATGTAAAAAAGACAATTTACATACACAAAATCAAGAAAAAACATTCATATTGTTAAAATACATTATGAAATAGATCCATCTATCATTTTTGAAGCCTTATAATCTGACACACCTCAATCTAATACATGATTATCGTGGTATGATTTAATGTGTCCATTATTAGTTTAAAATAGCCAGATTATTTAAAAAATAATCACACATTGAAAACCATGAAAATAATATCAATTTATCTTAATTATTTATGAAAACAATTAACATTTATATTTTTACATGTAGTAATCATTGTCATTTCAAAAATACACATGAAGTGATAAGTGTGAGAAAAAATTCATGTTTCCAGTTAAAAGTGACATTTCTGTAAAAAACAAATATGACATACTCAACAATGAGAAAACACATTTTTATTGTTTTAGTAATTTATTGAAATAGTATGTATGTCAATTTTTATGTTTATTAATCATCCAAACATAAATTCTATGCATAGTGTTACTGGTTTTACTCCAGATACATCCTTTTATTTAAAATTGAAATAAATATAATTAAAAAAATGAAAAATGACTTACTCAATACAAATAAATTGATTTAGGATTATTTTTATTATTTAGTAGTTTGATCCCAAAGAAAATTTGGGTGATAATAAATTTATAATCACCTCAATATGATATATTATGTGCTCAGTATTACTCATAGTGTCTCTATTCAATTTTAAATAGATATTTCAGTTTAAAAAGATTCAGTCCCTCAAATTCAACAAAAAATGATTGGATGGGTCTTGATAATTATGTAAACTGAATCAAAATTAGTTTTTGACATGTAGGAATCATTATCACAATAATATAACACACGATGTGATTGGTATGACTTAAAGTTCATGTTTGTAGTTTAAAATGATAATTTAGTAAAAGAGACAAGTTACACACTCAAAATCATGAAAGCAGATTCAATTTATTTTAATACCTTATAAAAAAATCCACATTTCATTTCGGACATTTATACATTATCATCAACCCATTATGACTCATGGTGTGACAAGTATAACTCCATGTGTGTCTTTTTATTTAAAAGATACATTAATTTTAGTAAAAAAAGAAAACTACTGAACTTAAACATGAGAAAACTGATTTTTATTATTTTGATACATTAGGAAAATGATACATAATTAATTTGGAATGTGAATAAATCATCCAAACCTTACTATTATACCTGAAATTATTTTTATGTCTTAATGTGTCTGTTAGTAGTTCAAATTTGTAAATTAAATTCAAAAAGTGTTCGTCCCTGAAAATTGAGAAAAAAAATCATATTTTATTGATAATTTAGTAAAATGATTCTTTTATTTTATTACATGATGTAATTAATCTAGAATTAAACAACCTTAGGATGTGACTAGAATAACTCGATGTACGAGTATATTGTTTAAAAATAATCTTTAGTAAAAATGTCAATTAGAATACTCAGAAACCAATAAAAGACATCATGATTAATCTTATACTTCAATAAAACAAACCATAATACACATTGGATTTGTGGGAGTCAACCAAAGATCAATACAACAATCAATAGGATATGTATAACGTCGAGAGTGTATTATTATTTAAAATGGAAATTAATTATTCAAAAAAACATTATACACAAAACCATGATAACACCTTAGGATTTCCATGATATACAATTAAATTGATCCATAAGTAATTTGGGACATTTATTAATTAGATGAACCTCAATATAATTCATGACTTATCAGTATGACCAAAAGTCTGCATTATTAGTTTAAAATTGACATTTTAGTTTGAAATGATTCACTCACTAAAAAAATGGAAAACAACATGGATTGTCTGGATAATTTCAGTAAATTAAAAATAAGTCATTTTAAACATATTAGAATCAGTCTCAAATCAAAGAGAAATATTATATGATCATTATAACTCAAATTATGTGTTTCTAATTTAAAAATACAATTAAAAAATAGAAGTTACATACTCAAAAAATAGAAAATTAATTTAGACTATTTTGATACAATATTAAAATGACACATAAGTCAATAGGTTTGACCAAGAGTATGACTAACCTTAATCTAATGATTGGTGTGACCGGTATTAATCCTTGTGCATTTTTAATTTAAAATTGACATTAATTTTATTAAAATGCTTAATTGACATACTCAAATCTATGAAAATGAATTATTCTTGTCTTGATAGTTTAGGAAAACAATCATTAAATAATATTTGACTTTTAGGAATCAGCAACTCCCCAATCAGGTACATGGTGTGCATGGTAAGATTAATTGGGTCTGTTATCAGTTTAAAATTGATATTTTAGTTCAAAAAGTGTCAATCATTGATATATGAGAAATAAACTCCAACTGTATTCATAATTTTTCAAAAATGATTCATAAGTTATATCTAACTTATACGAATCATCCATATATTTAACTGACACTCTATGTAACCAGAAGGACTAAAAGTGTGTGTTTCCAATTTAAAATGACAATTTAGTAAAAAATGATGTGACATACTCAAAAATGGGAAAATGTATTCTTATTTTTTTGACACTACATTGAAATTGTCCATAATATATTTTTTATATTTAGGAATCATCATTACCTATATGTGATGCATGATGTGACTGCTGTGACTATATGTTTGTGGTTTCAATATAAATGATTATTTTTAAAAAAAAATTTGAATCACATTCCTAAAACAGAACAATTGGGAATATAATGATTTCTCTAAATTATATATGATATTAAATACACAATTTCCTTATAATTTTTACCTTATACTTATTTATTTAATTTTCATTTAGATAATTCTTCCCGACTAAAATGAAATTGATTGACGAGACAAAATCAACCAAAATTAAATTGGATACACATTTATCTGGATAAGAATCAGTATTTGTGTTAAATTTAACAATATATTATTGATTATTCAATTATACTCTTAGTAAAAAAATAATTTAACTCATATAATTGTGTTTTATTTTACTCATATATGGTTTATTTTTTCTATAATTTCATTAATCAAGGTCATGAAAAAAATGAAAAGTAACATTGATATTTTTTAATGATGATCATAATTTGTACTTACTCAGGAAATTGAATAAACTACTATTTTCTATCTCTATAATATAATATTTATACATGTATTTGTTTTTAATATTTTATTTCATTTAAAACTTGTATTTATACAATATCTTATGACATTCTAGTTCTTTTTGGTGTGGTGGTGTCTATGGTGTTGTATTGTGATTTTATAATACACTGTAGTATGCAACTTCATCATCCCGGATAAATGTGTTGACAAAGGAAGCCATAGTTATCACTTCTAAAAGTGCTGAAAATGGTTTCCTTTATAATCATATTCCAAAAGAAATGATAAAGGTCCATTTATCAATGCAAAAGTAAATCCATTATAAATTGGATACATTATAAATTATTATAAAATTTCTTCTAAAGGACCCCTTTATTAGCCCTTTTTAGCAATAAAAATGGATCACTTTTTCAGTTAATTTCTAGTGCTGGTAATAACTTAGGTCGGTTAATTGTGCTCTAGTACTCAGTGCTTTTCTAGCACTAAAAAATTCCAATCATAGCACTATTAAATCACTTTTTATGTTGCGATTTATTTTAAATATATTATTTAGTTGTAACATATTTTTATAATATGGTGTTATTATTATTGATTGTTTCACTTAGGATTTATAATTTCAATTTAGGTACCCATTATTTTATATTAAGATAATAATTCCATTATATTTTAATATAATAGAAAATATAATTTATATTTATTTATAGAGCACATATCTCACTCCCTAAAAGTTTTAGTTTTGTTGTGTGAAATATGAATCACTGTTGGATTATTTCTATAATGTTGCTGATTGAAATTATGTTTTCATAGAAAATAAAATACATAAAATAAGATTTACATAATAATATAAAAATAATTATTTTATTTTTATAATATGATTATATTATTATTTAATTTCCAATATTCATCCATGATGTATTATCATTGCTTACGTCTTATTTCAAGTTAAACCGATCCAAACTGAAACATAATATTAATTAATTAGTGATTATAGGTAAATTAGTTCATAAAATCAAAATAAGAGTAGAATAATGATATCATTTATATTCTTATAATTCTTTGAATCATGTATTATTTGTAATGGTAAAATAAAAAATGCTAAAATTGAAAATTGTTTCTCATGTTGGTTGTAGTTCACACATAACAAAATTAAAATTTTTTATGTCCCAATGAATTAGATGGAGTGACAGTGGATTATAATTCTTTTATTCATTAAAATAATTATAATATATATTTCAAAATTACTAATACATTTCTTACTTATAACTGGTGAAGAGATGTGTTGTTGTAAATCTAGATTTTTAGGTTTGTGGAGGCGAGTGTCTTTACAAATTCAAGAGTGACATTGTTTTATTTTTCATTTTGAATGGAAATTTAGTATTAATGGTTTTTAGATTAATGAAAAAATGACTATTATAATGTTATTAATTTCAATATATTATTATTTTAGGATACTTTTTTACTTATAATAATAGTAAGAAACAAGTAATGGTTAAATAACACTAAATTTGGGAGCCTAAACATTATCATCAATGTTTTAGTTGAAATAATAATCTCATTCAAAATTATTATGTTGTAGGACATTAATAAATACATGTTAGACCATGAAGATTGATATTTTACAGAGTTTCACGGAAATTTTTTTGTTCATGTCTTGCATTGAGAGGGTTGAGGTGATGCCCTTTCACTACTAAAGAATATGGATTTTTTTGGACACATGTTAATTTACATTGATATCATGACACAAATCTATGGTCATTATCCTCAAAGGATTGAAAAATATAATATGTTGTGATGTTCATTTTTAATGCCTCATACAGTCTGTAAAACAAAATTAATATAAATTTTTCCCATAATTTAATATCATATTTTTTAATTTAACATTTAATACCTTTTAAACTAGTTTTTATGTATATATATTTTGTATTAATAAAAAAATTTAAAAAAAGTCAGGTGGCATCAATCATTCCTCCCAATATAACAAAGGATACCGAATGGAATCCATGACGTAGGTTTTGTCCTTATGAACACTATTAACTCATGTCAATGTGGATAATATCAGAGGAATAGATAATTAAATAATGGAAGTGTAATAATAATGAATAATTCTAATGACATAAGTAAAAGCATCAAGTGATAAATAATCATCAAAACATGTAAATTTGTAGTATATAAAATATGATGGATATTATATAAAAGTAGTTTAAACTTACATACATAGAAAAATGAATATACTAAAATACATAATATAAAAAATAATAAGAATAAGAAAAAACTATCCCATCATCCTGACTATAAGCACTATAATTTTATATTCAAATCACATGATAAACTAAGATGTTAAGTTTCAATTGTGATATTCTTACCTTTTCCCACATTTGTGATCATATAATCTTATTGTGTTCTAAGAGAATCCTGGATAGTGTTTGAGATAAAATCAGTAGGCCACCACCAACGGTGTGGATAAAAATCCAATTTTTCAATATAAACTCAAATAGTGTACATCTATATAAATGTAAATCAGAAGCAGATAAAAATATCATAACTTCTATAGCATTAATTGGTGTATCCAAACATGAATTCATTAAATTAGTAGACATGAGATTATAATTATAATATACTTGTAATATTTTCTAATAATTATGGGGATAAAAATTGAGGATAAATGGATAATCCTAGGAATCATTTACCTCTGGGGTCGAGAAAATCCCTTGAATTAACTCATGTAATCTGTCAATTAGGGCATGAGGGTAATACAAGGGGTAAAACCAATTCCATCCATTATAAAATAGTATAACCGAGTCCATAGAGCGCATCCAAGTTAATAATGATCTAGGAACATCTTGGATCAATGGGGTGAATACCTAGAACCCCATGTTTAAAGACATCAAGATGAATCCTATAAGTGTATCCATAAAATTCTGATATCTGCAAAAGTGTCAAGTGAATCATTGGTACATCAATGGTGTAATCATGTAATAATACTAGGAACTTGTTTTGTAGTGTGTATCTCCCACAAAAATCTTCTTAATAAATCAGAATAGCATCTTATGAGTGCTCGTAGAATTCCCTCATAAATCCAAGGCATGCTCAAGTCTGAACATTCCTATATAGATGAATATATCCCTATGTAATAGGCACCCTATAATATTTTATTTTATATACATATATCATCATAGCCAATGTAATTCTTATCCCTATTATAATTAATTAGGCTCATTACATTACCTCTGATCATACATGTCATGATAAATAAGTACATGAAAACAATAATAAATTCAAATAAATATTCTTATGGTATAATGATCGCACATCACTCGTTTGGAATCCACTCTATGGCTCTCATCTTTCCATTTCCTCATATATAATTTGTCCCTTCCCCATAGTGAAAAAGCATTTCTACATTTTAGGATTCCTCAACCTTCCTTTTTATACTTTCATTCTCATCTATTTCTATGAAGGTATCTTGTTTTATCCTCTTCCTCGTCAAAACTAATGATGTGGTCTGACAAAATCATCACCATTTTGGTTGGGTACGTTGGTTTTCAAATGGGTTTTCTACTGGGGTGGTTCGTAATGCGGAAATGTGAAATTCTACATCTTGGTGTCTTCTTCTCTTAGTTATCTTCATACATTTGGGGTTATAAATGTCGTAAATCCAAATTTTATTTTATTATTTTAGACCTATTAATATCCTCCATCTTTCTATTTCCTTCTATCCATTGGTTCTTTTTATGTTTTCTCATTGTGTATATCCTATAAGGGTTTCATCCCCTAGTTTCTCATCCTTATATTCCACATTGTGTCGATGGTTCTCAGTGGTCATCACTGGTGTGAGATTGAATACTAAAGTGTTTGGATCATTAGGTATATCACTTGTTTGGCTCATTGTATGACCTTGAAGGTGGGTTTTATGTTATGCTTTAGACGTCGCCTTTGTTTTGTTGGTTTTTTTTTGCTATGGAGACTGGCTCTTCTGAGTGTTCTTCCCATGGTAACTGCTTTGTGCTTCTGATTCTGACAACGTCAGTGTGTCGGTAACATTAACAATAATTATGATGATGAGTTTATGTTTCTCAATGATGATGATCAAAAATAATCTAATGGTGAAGATGTTTTTAGTTGGTGTAACAAAGTGATGATATTATTGTTCTTACCAGCGTTATTGACAGTATCTAGTGGTTCTATTCATTGATAGTTATGTTTATCACCGAGATGATGGGGGGGTTTTGTTGGACTAATATTTATAGAGATCTAATGGCCAAATATAATTTTCATAGTCTTCATCTCAAGACCAGAGTGTGATTATCGTCTGATCATTTTTTTTAATTTTAAATTTGAAATAGTTATTTTGTTTTTTGGTAGTGTTGTGTATGATAGTGATGACAGATATCTTGTGGAACCTAGATTTTTCTATTTTAAATTTGTAAATTTGGGTTTAATGGTTCATTTTTTAAGATATTGAATTAGGCGGTCTTCAGTGGTATTAATCATGATGGTTTTATCAGGTTGGAACTTTGTTAAGGTTCACACATTACCTTTAATATTGTTATTAAAAAATACATCAATATTGATTTTGGAGGAACAATTTTCCAAATACAATTGATATATATATATATATATAATTCATATAAATTTTTAATAATTAGTTTATTATGATGCAACACTCGCAATACAAATTTCCATGTCAAGAGCACTCGCACAGTGCATCATATAATAACACCATGGGTCACTAAAGGCATAACAAAGAATAAAATCTACATGGGGTGGTTAAAAGTGATGTATCAACATACAATGATTTCAATTGGTATCATGAGGTCCTTAAATCACTCTTTAATGATTTTAATTAGATTCATTAGAATTTTAGAAGCAACACCTGGTGAAATCGGTGTGCACACAATTACATTAGTTTATAAAAATGTTAGTGCTAGTGTTTATATTCATAGTCAACCTAATATATGCATGTTGTATGTTCCTCATCTAGTATTGGACAATGCTATTTTTTTAATCTTTTGTTAATATATTAATTTATTAATGCCCTGAAAATGTGTCATATGATATCACAAAAAAATAGAATCATTGATATAATGGAAGTCAATGAAAGGATATGATGGAGTAGAAACCTACTGGTGGATATGCAACATGAGATCCTGATCTTGATTCAGTTACTGGATGAAGGAAAAAAGGAATCCTATTTGAAGAGTCTTGAGAGAATCTAAACAGATGAACATGAGGTTATATCTTCTAGAAGAATGTGAATAATTTAGATGTGTTAGTCATAAATAGGTAGTTGAAATGGTCAATATTTTCATATTTTTAAGATGTGTATGGTTTTGCAACATGGTTTTCTAAACATTTTTCAAATTTTATGCTGGCTATTATCCACAGACAATAGACCATATGGTTTGGGATCATCGTATTTCAAATTATTCTATAACAATGTGTCTCCCTTTTCTACGGGAACACACCCCAAATGCACTATAGTTTATATTTGGTAGAACATTACACATCCTGTGTGATCCAATCTGTTAATCCTTGAAGCACCCTATATGATTTTTTAACCAAGTGGAATGGGTTCACTGTTTCGTATAATCATCTCGCCTATCTATTTATTCCAAAATTTCGATATCTAGGACCCAAAAAAATCCATAGACACTCAAAACCCTTCTATAAAATAATAAGTCACATTTAAGAGGATAAATATGAGAATTTATCTAAAATAACAAGGTTCTATAAATTGAAGGGAAAAGGGGTTCTCAGATTCTTCCTGCATAATGGAGAAAATCTCCAAGGGATAGGACTACCTTATAGAGACTTTATGTTTTGGTCAATGAATTCAATTTGATACTCTTTAATAGAATCAGCAGTATCATTAGGATCAAAAGTTTGAGATGGGCTAATTTGGTAATAGGGGAGTTTTTAAACATGGAATAAATCCACAATGGAATAGTACCTATGAGTTTACAACAAAATATTAGCTAATGGAATATCATAATCCATGTTCTCAAGAGGCCTGAAAAAGAGAGGTTATATCTTCCTTTCCCTCTATATATGAATATTCTAAAGTCTGGGTGATAAAAGAAAACAATATTCCTACCATCGAACTCCATAGATCATAGATAGTAATTGAAATACAAATTATGTAAATACTAAGAAGTTTCCGTCCTATTTTAGATCAACTAAACACCAATAATGATCTGTCCTGTATAAGAGGAGGACATAGATTCACTACCTCCCATAACTCTAGATAACATGGATGTTAATTGAATGGAATACCATATAAGACCTCATACAAAACAATGGTGATTTTATCTGGAATGTTTTTATCTTATTATAATAATGATGGTTATATATTCCTCCCAT
The DNA here is from genome assembly GCA_963277665.1 of Viscum album. NCBI lineage: Eukaryota > Viridiplantae > Streptophyta > Magnoliopsida > Santalales > Viscaceae > Viscum > Viscum album. The sequence continues at coordinate 690,209,675 of OY728156.1, read as the reverse complement.
GACCCCTTTATATCTATGAAACATGTTTGGAGCATGTCCCCAAATAGGTATAGAGTTCATTCTGACAATCCATAAGTTTGAGTCTGAACAACTATTCTTCAAATCACATGAATACCAAATTATTTTTGTATCCATTTATAGAAAATCATTTTAAAATGATCATCCTATATGAAATGAATGATTGAATAAACCTATGATTGTTTATAATATCATAGATATATATAATTCATATCCCTTCAACATAGAATTTATCATAAATATAAATTTAGTGGGCCATCTTTATAAGTTGATCCATGACTTCCCAAAACATGTTAGTTCCTTGAGTTGAACATGGTACAACAGTCACAAAATCCATCACGATGTAATCCAATTTCATTTTTTTGGATTGTAAATTTTTAAAAAAAAACTATTATGACCCACTGGTTCTTGGGATTGACTAGCAGATAGGTGGAACACCAAGTGATAAAACAAAAGTACGATCTTTCATACAAGGCCATCAATTCCTGCGGTGTAATTCATGTTATCTCTTGGAATTCCTTTAGAGAAAAATCAATTATTATGATTGATAACCTTCCATATGTTATTTTTACAAGTCCACAGGCACCCAAATATGGCTTTGTATACGTATTTTTTCATGTCCATAGACAAACATATATGTAGGTAGGTCCACACCTAAAATGCTTTCAAATAGGTCCAAGAATTTAGGGTCATAAATTATTCTTATCATCACCCTTAACATGAGTAAATAGGTAACAACAAGGACTAAAATATATGGCTACTAGTATCTCTCATGAAAATCTATATTCACCTAAAAAATAGTTCCATCATCTTTCATTTGTCACTGGCTTCTTGAATGGCTCGTCCCTGAGTATTCCGAATTTATGCATAAACTAAATCATTTCCCTTTATAGGCATATTGGCATTCTTAAAGTTTAATAACTCATGGTATTCGACCAATATTCAATGTCTATGATTTTTTTCAAGTTGTGGAAAGATATTTTTGGAGTCTCTTGTGGACCCTAAAACCAAATATCATTCTACAATAGGATAATAACTATATGAATTAAAGGAATGAATAATTGATACAAGAATGTGGTCATGTGTCGTGTAATTATGCACATGAGGCCACAACTAGAAAGACTTGTATGCTACAAATAAGTCTGTATACATCATTATTTTATCATTCCAGATGCCTGAAGAATCATAGAATACTTTATAACCTTATCCATGATCTATAATAATCATGATTGGTGCAGTAGTAACTCTTCCTTTTATCATAAAAAAGATATTCTAACACTCTTTAGACGGAAAGAACATCATATCCTTCTTAGTCATACTGGTAAGAGGTGCCTCAAGGAATGATAAATTCTGAATAAAATTAATAAAATCTCTATGTATCTAAATGAAACTCAATATACCAAACACATTATTTGGTTTATCCTTAGTAAAAAGTGCACTCACAATCTCAAGATCAACTGATGATAACAATTCTGAGATAATATGACCCTTGAAGTGAAACACGTCGATATGGTTGTGGAACCCTATGATCATCAAACATAACCTATTTTCACTCAATTTATTCAAAATGATGTCTGTATGTTTGGTATGGTCAATTTATCTATGATAATTGACCTAGATGTTTTCCATATAAAAAACATCAATAGAATCTGTGAATGGGTGGAAACCACTATTTATTAGGGCTATGAAAATAATATTGTGTCCATAATACCTGAAAACATCGCCATGTAGTCATATAAATTGTTCCAAATATGGAATGACATACAAGGAATGTCTAATGTCAAAACGTGTACTTGGTGATATCCCGACATCCAATCAATTTGTAAAAAACTCTAGATTCATAGAGCTAGTCGAAGAGATCATCTATTCAAGAAAAATGATATTGGATCATAATAATAAATTTGTTCAACAATCATTATTCCTACTATATTTTGATGGTTCCATCTGTCTTATTGATGAAAAGGATTGGTGAAACCCAAGGAGAAGTAATGGGTTCGAAGAACTCCTTATATTCTCAATCCTCCAACAGTCTCTTGATCATCTATAGTTCAATAAGTGATATCCTATATAAGGGGGAAAATATTTGAGATTATATTAGTAGGATCTATTATATAATATCAATTTCTGTAAAGGTATTTAGAGGAATGAATTACTCCTAGAAAACATCCCTAAAATGATGTCTAACCAGAGGAATGTTTTTCAAAAACAAAGTCTGGTCATCAAAGAATGTATTTTCAATTTGGGTTATCTCTCCTCAAAACCAACAATACTAAAGTAACACTCGACCAGACCATACATCCCATTCATCATTGTGTACATATTTACCACACTCATGAAATTTGTAGGTCACCCATCAGTTATAATATTCATTGTGGTAATGAAAAAAAATTCAAACAATCTAAAGAATTAAATAAATCTCTATCATAACAAGGAGAATGAAATTATACAAAAAGTGATAACCACCATTCTCCAAAAGAATATAGTTTCATTTTTTCCCTCGAACCATACAACCAATTATATTTTGAGGTTCTTCACCTAAAAAATGTATATAATTTCATTCCCAATACATTCCATGATTGATACAGAGATAAAGGAGTTTAGGGAACCTATGTCAATCAAATAGGATATGATATTAAAGGATTCTAGTATGATACATCATATAATATATGGGAAGACTGAATAATCCTATAGTATAGAATGTATTATGTGTAAATATGCAAATATGTATCCTTGAGATAAAGTATGACTACATAAGGTTTGTCCACTCTTCTAACAAAAACAATCAAATGATTAGTAACATTAATCCCAAACTCCTCCTCATCCTCCTCTTCTTGGGATAGTCAACCTTCATGCCTCCCATAGTGTCATTAATCATACTCCTGAAAATGGATTTTTTGTGGGTAATATTTTACAAAAAATTGGTAGAAGTGTGTGGAAAATATTTTTAAAATGGCCCATCTGGTCTCAATCATGGAAATACATTGAATATCCATCACACTACAACTAGACATCCCCTGTAATCCATAAAAATCCAATAAAATAGAAATACCAATAGATATACTGTTGTCATTATTAGTATGGTGAGAAACCTCAAGGATGCGCTTCTTATCACTGGAAGAACTACAGTGCTATCTCAGAATTGACCATTAGTTCCATGTACTATCATCTTCCAAAAAAATAGCACATAGAGATAAGATTTTGGTTCACAATATAAAAAATGGTTTATTTTATTAATACAATATCGTGATTATGGATTGAATACCTATAACTACCAAAGCTTCCACAGTATGCTTCTCCTGGAATAATTCAATAGCATGTGTTGTATGCAAATTCGAGTTCTAACACACCACAACCAATCAAACAAGCCCTTATGAATAGTAATACCCACTTTTTGAAAATTTATTAATTTTATCATTCAAAATGGAATTCTTTTTTTTTCAGAATATTGAAATTAGCATAGGGTTAACTTTTATTATTTTTTGAAAACATTCAATTTTTGATGAATAGTGAAAATGATCGAGTTATAGTTTATAAACGACTATTTATTGAAATAAATATTTATTTTATTTCAATTTATTTTAGGTCAAAATAGATACATAATACCTATATATGTTCAATAAAATTCATCGGAGTCAGTTGGTAATTATATTAGATGAATAAAAATTTTACATTACTTTTTACCGTCTTTTACCTACCACCTATGAAGTTTACAAATTTACCTGAAACATAATTTTACCACATCTGTGAGTTGAATTTCGAAAATATGAGAGACACTGTTGATTATAGTAATAACAGTGTCGTTCAATTAGATGAAATCAATTTTTGGTAAATTGTAACTTTTTACATTTATTTACCACGACTAAACGTAATAGGGTAATTGAGTTGTAAAATATATTATTACTTCACTAAAACATGTCCTATTTCTATTGGATAAGTGTAATTCAACCAAAAACATCCTCAGGAATAAAAAATGATCCTTTAGGTCCACATAGATTAGATTAGGACATTTATTAATATTTAATTCAATAAAGAGTTAAAAGTTCTAAAATCAATGTTTAATAACTAAACGATTTTTAATGTAGGGTTTTACATAATATAAATTTTCCTATAATTATTCATTAAAAAGTTTAAAAGAATTCTTACATAATGTAAGTTTATTTATAATTTTTATAAATTATATAATTACATTTATTTATGACACAAAGATGATGCAAAAATTACCATATTAATGACTGATTAAAATAATTGATATTATAAATAGCTAAATAAATCTAATTTGAAACCATTAATTAATTTCACTAATTTTCTTGGGTAATATTACATATTAATGTTTATTTAATGTATATATATTGAAGTAATAATGTTGTTATGACTTTAACAAAAATCAATTATTAAATAATGTCAAAATTGTCAGAAATGAGTTTTAAAAACAAATACAATATTATGGGTTGATATATTAATCCTAAAAATATATAGATCGATGAAATGACTTATATAATGATATATTTTTTATTAATGACCCACTTCGGGTTCTTTTGGAAGTTTATAGTACGTTTATTAACCATTTAATATATAAATATATTGAGACATGGTAAATGTCAAACTATTAAAATTAGAGTTAAATCTAAAAGATAAGTTTAATAAAGTGAACCAAACTGATCTAAAATCTACTGGATGAGATATTTTCGACCCATCCTCACCATGACCATTAAATAAATAATTTTTGAGCTATTGGAAAACGAAAATTATTTTATTATAAAATAATATTTCAATCCTTTTTTAAGGGGCCCCTCACCCCTCTTCTAATAGAACCAAAATGAATTATTTAAACGATATATTGGAGATGGGTTGAAAAAATTTCAACCAGTAGGTTTTTGATAGGTTTAGGTCAATCTATTAACTATATCTTATAGATTTAACTCATAGTAATAAAGTTTTACATTTACCAGGTCTCTTTATATTTTTATATTATATGGTTAATAAAAATAATATAAACTTCCAAGAGAACCCCAAGTGGTTCATTAATGATACACCTGTCATTATAAAAGTCTTTTGGCCAAACATTATATTTTTCAGATTATTATATCGACCAATAATATTGTATCTATTTTAAAAACTCATATATGTCAATTTTGACAGTATTTACTAATTGATTTTTGTTAAAGTCCTAACAACCATATTACATCGAAATAAATACATTTAATAAACCCTAGAATGTAATATTAACCTTGAATTTTAGTGGAAATAATTAAAAGTATCCAATTATATTTATTTTATTATTTATAATATCAATTATTTAAATCATTAATTAATATGGTAATTACTGCATCATCATTGTGTAATAAATAATTTAAATAATTTAAGGTTTAAATTTTTTATATAAAATACCATTATGTAGGAAATGATTTTATCTTTCTAATTAATATTTATAGTTTAATTTATTTATGTATATCCCTATATTAAGAATGGTTTCATTATTAATCATTCATTTTAACACTTTTAACTCTTCTTTGAAATTAAATAATAATAAATTTCCTAATCTAATCCAAGAGGACCTAAAGGATTATATTTTATTCCTATGGTTTTTTGGCCAAATTACACTTATCCAATATAATTATGACATGTTTTAGGGTAATAATAATATAATTTTTCCATAAATTGCCATATTTATTTTTAACCGTGGTAAATAAAAGTAAAAAGTTAAAATTCACCAAAAATAATTTTCATCTCATTGAAACACATTTTACATACTCATATCAACATTGTTTCTCCGATTTTCTTAATTCAACTCACAAAATAAGTAAAATTGGGTTTTATGTAAATTTGGAAATGCTCTTGGGAAATTGGTAAATGACGGTAAAAAGTTCAATAAAATTTTTATATATCAAAAATTATTATAAACTGACTTTAATAAATTAAATTGAACATATAAAGGTATTATGTATCTCTTTTGACATAAAATATATTTAAATAAAATAAATAATTATTTAAATCAAAATTTGTTTTTAAACTATAACTTAGTGTTTTTCACTATTCATTAAAAATATAATGTTTTTAGAATAACATAAAAAATCTCCAAAAGATAATTTCGATATTCTAAATCTAAAATTGAAGTCCATATTGAAATATAAAATTTATAATTTTTCAAAAAGTGGGTGTTATTATTCACAAAGGCTAGTTTGATTGGTTGTGATGTTTTTGAACTTGAAGTTGTGTATAACACACGCTATTGTATTATTCAAAGATAAGTGTATTGTGGAAGACTGGGGTGTTACATTATCCCCTCCTTCAAATAATTTCGTCCTCTGTATTTCTAGAATATTACTGCATAAAATGACTCGGGTCGTTCTTTATCATATATTACACCCATGATGTTACTTCTATCTTATGTTTCTCCACAGAACATTAACCAGAGGAGTCATCTGGTTTCTCAGCAGTTGTTCTCTTATATCAAGAAACATGACAGGCACTTCGCAATAAGACAGATCGGGTTCCAGTTCTAATTCCTCATAGGTGAGTACATACATTGGGTTAGGCATGTATTTTTTCAATAGTGATACGTGGAAACATCAGGAACATTGGAGAGACTTGGAGGTATTCCCAAATGGTATGATACATCCCAAATACTTTCTAGAATTTTGAAATGTCTGATGTACCTGGGAAAAAAGTTTCCCATCTTACAGAAAGGTATAACAACCTTCCTTAGAGACACGTTCAAGAAAACATGATCACCTACTTGAAATTCCAAATCCCTCATTCAGTTATCGGCATAGATCTTCTATCTACATTGAGCTACTTTGATGTGGGTTTTTATAACCATCACCATTTCCATTATTTCCACCACATGTTCTGCACCTACGAGTTTTCATTCACCAACATCATCAATACAAGTTGGTGTGCGACATCTCTTTCCATATAACCCTTCGTATGGTGCCATAAAAATACTTGAATGAAAGATATTGTTATAGGAAAATTAAACCAGAGGTAAATATTGAACCCACATACCTTTAATGTCATGTGAGCATGATCTCAACTTGTCCTCTATGGTTTTAATATTTCATTCTAATTGTACACCAGTTTGGGGGTGGTAGGAAGTGCTCAAACAAAGTTCATTATCCAAGGATTTATGAGGAATTTTCTAGAATCTTGATGTAAAACGTGGATCACGATTAGAAACAATTGGTAGAGGTCCTCCATGAAGTCTCAAAACATCATTAATATATAGTATTACTAGACATTCAAGTGGTAAATATTATATTATAGCAATAAAATATGCTGACTTTGTAAGAAGATCAACAATGACCCATATTTCATCATTTCTTCTAGGAGTCTTTGGTAGTCCAATTTCAAAGTCCATCGTAATATTATATCATTTCCACTCAGGTATGGGAAGAGGATTCGTGACTCCTCCAGACATCTTCCTTCCATATTTCACTTGTTAACAAACCATTAATCTTGACACAATATCAGTAATCTCCCTCTTCATGTTGTCCCACCAAAAATGTTCCTTCAGTTTTCTATACATCATAGTGCTACTAAGGTGTATAGTAAAATTGGTACTATGAGAATCATCCAAAAATTCCCTTTTTAGATCAGGTATATCGGGAACAAAAAGTATCTTCCCAAATTTCAAAATTCTATCTTCATACACATAGTGATTAAATCTCCCATCATTCATAGCATTAATATTCTTTTGAAACTCTTCATCATCTGTCTGAGAAAACATTATCTTTTCTAGTACAGATGGTTAGGTAACCATTTGAAAATGTTTTGATGCTTCACCTCCCATAGTTATCCACATGTCCTTCTTTACTAGATCATTGTATATAGGATCAGTTTCAACTCTCAAATTTTTCATAACTCGATGATCCTTTCTACTCATAGAATATGCATCCTTATTTTCCTTCCCTGGGTGGTAGCATATAGTGTAATAATAATCATTGAGTAGTTTGAGCCATCATTTTTTCCTCATGTTGTGTTATTTCTGTGAGAAATATACTTCAAACTCTTGTGATGAGAATATATCTCACATTTTCACCATATAGATAGTGTCTCCAAATCATCAAAGAAATGATCACAACTGCTAACTTAAGATCATGAGTGGGATAGTTTTGTTCTTGAATTTTTAGCTATCATGGTGCATAGTAAATAACTCTATCATTCTTCATAAGGACACAACCATGTCCTATCTTTGATACATCACTTTAAATGACAAACCCATCATTCCCCAATCGTATCGTATTGATAGGATCATTGACTGATATTCTCTTCAGATCTTTAAAACATTCTTCACAATCTTTTTTCCAAACAAATTTAACCCCTTTACGTGTGAGCATTGTTAATCAATAACCCAACCGACCCAAATTCTAGATAAAGCATCGATAATAACCTATTAAATCAATAAAACTTCATATCATGGTTATACTCATTGGTGCTGGCCAATAATTGATTGTTCATTACTTTGAAGGATCAATAGGGATTCTATCCTTAAAGACAATATGGACTAGAAAAAAATTCTCTTTAATCCAAAATTCTCACTTGCTAAACATCCCTTATAATACATTCCTTCTATGGGTCTTTTGAATAATGTGAACATGATTTCCAAGATCTTCGTATCTTTTGGATTATACCACGATATCATCAATAAATACAACTCTAATGTTATAAAGATATTCCATGAAAACGCTATTCATTATACCTATGAAGACAGTGGGTGAATTATCCAATTCAGAAGGCATTACTATAAACTCATATTGCCCGTACCTGGTTCAAAATACAGTTTTCGGAATGTCTTCTTTCTTCACACACAACTGATGATATCCAGATTAAAGGTCAATCATTGAATAGTATTGAGTTCCATGTAGTTGGTCGAATAAATCATCAAATTCCAGGTATGGGATACTTGTTCTTTATTGTTGTAGAAATGATCCCCCTTTAGTCAATACACGGCCTCATAGATCAATCTTTCTTCTTAACAAAAATAACATGCTCAACCCATGGAGAAACCCTAGTGATAATATATCCCTTATTACTCAATTCCTCTAGCTATTTCATTAGTTCCACTAATTCCACAGTTTCCAATCTATAAGGGGTCGTTGATATGGGGCTTGAACCAGGAATTATGTCAATGGAAAACTTAATTTATCGTTCTAGAGGATGTTTAGGTAAATATTCTTGAAACAAATCAACATATTCATGCACAATAGGTGCATTATCTATTTGACAATTCAATTCCTCACCCAAAGTTATTTCATTCTCTTCAGCCCAAATCATTGAATTTAGTTGAGCTACTAAGGGTGGATCTAGATAAGAATAAGGTGGTGATGCTTCTGCTCAAAATATAAGGTACTAATTATCATCATCGAGGATTATAAAGGCCTTTCTCTTATAATGAATTTTCACATCATGTTCCAAAATCCAATCAATACTAAGGATAATATCAAATTTACTAATGGGTATGACGATGAGATCCATAGATAAATAACATTTATATTCCCTAATAGGAACCGATTAACAAAAAAAATTGCAATGATTCTTACATTAGTTGTTTTGAATGAAAACTCCCTTGTTCTGTCGAATTGAAAATATGAAATGTTCATTGCAAACTGTGAAGATATGAAACAGTGTGATGATCCAGAATCAAAAAAATCATTGGCTAAACTTGAAGAAACCCTTAAATTACCTACCACTACGTCTTTCAGAGCTTCAACCTCAGTAGTAGTTATAACATAATCTTGGCATTGATGCCCTGGAATTTTATCAGGTATGTTCCACAAAAACATAAGAAATTCATTTGGATAATGTACCATTTCTCTAAAATTTAAGCATTAAACATTAATAGGTTATTTATTCCCATTGAAATCATGATCTTAGTGACCTTTTTTACCACACCTGTAACAGACTATCATTCCCTTCAGAAAAATACCCGGGTGTTTCTTTCCACATTTACTGTAGGATGGATATTCAACCTTTCCATTCTTATATGTATTCCCATTTCCAAATTGTTTAGCAGTTCTCTTCTTCTCTTGCTTTTCATTAAATTAATTATAAATAGAGAATTTTTTTCCGTCTTGATAGAACATGAATCAATATTGTTATACGATGAGAAGGATTGTGAGAATAATGATTGTCGGTGAAATGGGTTTAACCCATCAAAGAAAAGATCAATAATACTTATTAGTTTATGTATATAATACTCATCAAGCCTTGAAAACCTTGTAATGTTAGCTTCATACATTGCAACATTCTCATCCTCTTTTTTCCTTAGACATAGAAATTGACTTTCCATATCCTGTCGATTATCACGAGGAAAGTATTTTTTTATGAAAATTTATTTAAACTCTCACAATTCCATATTTGATACTTCATCACATTCCTTTGTGTTTTGAATCAGTGAACACCATTGATAAGTATCTCCAGTGAGGCTGTAAACTACCATGAGAACTTTTTCTCATTCGCTACTCCCCAAGGCATAGAATATTTTCAATAAATAATTTATCCATTGCTCAGATACTAATGGATTTGTACCCCCATAGAATATTGGTGGTTGTTTCCTCATGAATCGATCTAACAATGATCATCCACGCTGCAGATCAGGGTGCTCCATACAGGTATGGTTATTATTCATAACCTGAGTGAGTTTTCCTAGTATAATGATAAGCTGATCTTCACCAGTTGTGTAACCATCTCTACTATAATTATATTTAATAAGACAGAAATCCCTATATGGAGTGTGTGCATTGATATAGTTTCCATTCCTTCCACTAGGAGCTATTTCTAAACAATAAAAAACACTAGATTAGTTTATGAATCACAATACATAATTCTAAACATATAACATACGTAACATAAATTGAATAGTTTATGGATATAATCCATAATAATAAAAAAATTTCCTTTTGGAGTTATATACTCATAAATTCTTCAAAATGGTTTGTAAAAAAATGTGGATTATCCTATGTATATTCCCTAGGAGTGTTGTAACCATTAGTGCAGCAATTCCCATTGTCGTGTACCAGTTCCTGTTCAAGTCTATCTCAAATCGGTATTTTCGGGTGTTACCTCTTGGTACATCTATGCCAGAGCCGCCTCTACCTGCTCATATCCAGATAGGGATGTATAGCTTGGAAAACTCACAAAATATCTACAGTATCAAAATTCTTGGATGCACTTCTATACTACTACTCAAAGTCTATCTTAGGATAATGTCCTCTAATCAGTGTTTTTATAAATCTAGATTCCAAGGTTTGTACTAAACAACCTCTGATACCAACATTAACTGTAACAGCCCGAGATTTTATGAAAAATATTCTTTTTTATGTGTTGTACGCTACACCAAAAGGAGCTTGCACAACACGCACCCTTGACTTGCCTTGCATTACACGCAATCGCGACCTTCCTCGATAGCGTGTGTAATACGCAATACCGAGTTTCACTAAACAACGATATGCTATTAAAATATTATTAAAACTACCCGTTATGAATAGTAATAACCACTTTTTAAAATTCTGTAAATCTTATTTTTCAAAATGAACTTCATTTTTGGATTCGGAGTATCAAATTTTGCCTAAGGTGAAATTTTGGTACTTTTCGGATAACTTTCATATTCTGATGAATAGTGAAAATTATTAATTTATAATTAAAAACAACTTTTTTAATCGAAATAATTAATAGTGATAAATTATTAATTTGAGTGGTTTTAAAGTATATTTAGAATATATTTTTACAATTTAATACAATGTTGGTCATTGGATGTAATTTCACATTTAAACCAGACGTAATCAAATGTCAATCTTTTGATAGATATTGTTTCTTAAAAACACGCTATTTGTGTTAACAGCGGGATTTAATTATAAATTTAATTAATGCAATTTCTATGTTATGAATTTGGTAAAATAGACTTCATTTTTGAATTCGGAATATGAAATATAGCTTAGGATGAAATTTTGGCATTATTCTGAAAAACATCAATTTTTGATGAATAGTGAAACTACTAAGTTGTAGGTTAAAAACTGAATTTTGTATAAAACTTAATTTTACCGCTTCTGTGAATGGAATTTCGAAAATCCGAGAGACACGGTTAATATCAAGGACTAAAATGTGGTTCAATGAGATGAAAATAATTTTTTGGTGAATAGTAACTTTTTACTTTTTTTACCACGGTTAATAGTAAATAGGGTAACTAAGGGTAAATATGATATTAATATTACCCTAACACATGTCCTAATTCTATTGGACAAGTGTAATTCGACCAAAAACAAACTTAGGAATAAAATATGACCATTTAGGCCCACTTGGATTAGATTAGGACATTTATTATTAATTTATTTAAAGAAGGGTTAAAATAGTTAAAATCAAAGTTTAATAAGTAAATCATTTTTAATATGGGGTTATACATAAGATAAATTCGATTGTAAACATTCATTAGAAAGATAAAAAGATTTCCTACATGATGGTATTTTATTTGTAATTTTTAGACATCAAATAATTTAATTTATTTATGACACAAAGATGATGCAGTAATTATCTTATTAATGAAATATTCACATAATTGATAATATAAATACCAACATAAATGTAATTTAAGACTTTTTATGAATTCCACTAATTTTCTAGGTTACTATGATATATTAATGTTGATTTAATCAACTTGGTTCGAACATTTAATTCTGTTATGACTTTCACAAAAATCATGTATCAAATAGTGTCAAAATTGACACAAAATAGTTCTTAAATCAAATATTATATTATTAATTGTTATTTTATTCCTAAAAATCTAAGGTTCGGCCAAATGACTTAGATAAGGATATATGTATTAATAATATACAATTTGGGGTTCTTTTGGCATGTTATAGTAAGTGTATTTACCATATAGTGAAAGAAAACAAAAAGACACGGTAAAAGTTAAATTATTTAACTTAGAGTTAAATCTAATTGATAAGGTTAAAATAATACCCTAAACTTGTCTAAATCTTATTGGTTGATAGGATTTCGACCCATCCCCACTTTAGCTTCGAAATAAGACCCTTTGGAACCATTATAAACCGATTTTGACTTTAATATAAAATAATATTTTGAGATATTCCTAAGGTGCCCCTCTCCTCCCTTATAAAAGGACACCTCCTCCCCCTCCTCCTCACACCAATTCGAGCACTCAAGCTCGGCCAACCCCTGCCAAAATCTCTTCTCCACTTCCCTAGCAACATCCTAGATGTTCTGGTCTTCCTCAAAGACCAATTTTAGTTCCCTAAGAGGAGGTCTCCAAAAGGCGCTTCAAAGAAGAGGTAATTACCGTTACCAATTCTTTCATCTTTATTTATTCTTACACTTCTTCTTCTTAGGTTGTTTCATTATGAAGTAATAACATCAGTATCACTCATATACTGATATGTTATTATAAGTATGAAACAACCCTATTTCACCATCTATCCATCCTACGGAAAAAGAAATCACCGCGCGTGCGTACGTACGGAATACCGTCTCCACGCCGTGGTGTAATCTATTTTCCACCACCACCTTACATGGATGGGTATAATGGTGTAAAGAATAACTATACATAGTTATTACAACATCATATTGATTCTGATATGTTGTATAATCCACTCCAATTCAATTCAATATTTATTGAAATGATATCATCGCTCGTGCGTACGTACGGACTACCGTCTCCACGACGCGATGAGATTCATTCTCCATGTTAACCATTTAAGAATGATTATAAAGTATATATAAGAAATAATAATGAAATATATGACATTATAAAGCTACTGGATTTATGTATATATATACATATGTATGTCATCTACTTACTTCCATTTCAAGACAATAAGGAAAGGAAAACAGCGTTCATGCGTACGTACGGACTACCGTCTCCATGAACGGTGTTTTTCATTTTATTTATCTACCTATTATATATATATATATACTGAATATATATGATATATAAATCATATTTTATATTCTGGAAGTAAGTAAATCATGATATAAGTAATAATGATGTCAAGAAAAACAAGTCAAAACACCTACGATAAATGAAACGATTTTACCCAAAACGCTTCTTTAACATGGAATTTACAAAAGAACGGGTAATATAATGTCATAAGTGAACCATATATGATATCATAACAATGAATATGATTCTGTAATAAGTCAATAACATGATTTAAATCATTATACAGGAGGTTCGGACACTTACAAAGCAAGTCGGACCTAAGGTAAGGGAAATATCACAATCTCATTTTTATCCGAGATTGTTTATTCGTAAGTATTTACTGGGGTGTATTTTACCATCCACATCCATGTTTCTTCAATATGTAATATTATTTCCATCCACCTACAATTGTTTAAATCCAATTTTACCCTTTGGTGAGTTTTTAGAAAAAGATATGAAAGGAATCTTTTGTCGTTTTTCGTACGAGGTACATTTTGACTTTTTCGACAAAAGTAAAAAAGAATGTTTTTTTTAACTTATACGGCACGAACGGATTTCTACTGTTTTATGAAGCCTTATTTTCATGAAGCTTCCTCTAAAAGATTTTATGACTATTTTCAATAAAATATCTTTCTTTTAAAATTGCATGATGTTTTGTGAAAAGAAATTGATTTTGAAGAAGAAAGGATATTTTCCTCAAGAATTCAATGCAAGTGTTTTATCAAAATTATTTTCCATATAAGATAATAAAGGGTTCTGTTTCTATCCATATTTTTACATTGATTTGACTATGTTGTGATGGAATTATGTTTATGAATTCCTTTATCTTATCTGAATGGTTTTATGATGTCATGTTGTTTAAGAATCCCATTTTTATTACATGGGTTATGCAATGATGTATGATTTATGATTTTGTGGCACACATAAGAAAGGATTCATTAAGAGATGGGTGGGACCTATATCTCCCTCCAATGCATTGGGTAAAGATTTTATATCTCATGAGATAGACATGGCTGGAATGGTAGGTTATACCGGTTCAGTGAAACAAGACTGAAACGAGGATTACTCGATTCAGAAAGGGACTTTGTCCACTAAGATAGTCTTGGCAATGAGTCTTGACTAACAAGAAATGATTCTCTATGATTATGTGTGTATGCCACAATGAGTAATGTTTTAAGTTATGATTTCATTTCACTACTATGATTTATCCCATGTTATGAAATTATGCTCTCTTTTGCAGGTTAAGATTTCCAAAAATGTTATGTTCTTATGAAAATTATGTGATTGATATTTCCTTTGTTTACCCTTACTGAGCATTTGAGCTCACCCTTTTATGTTTTCTTTTCCCCAGGATATAAAGAAAGGTTTTAGGTAAAAAAAAGGGGAAGGTCTTTATGGGAGATATTGAAGATCTTTCACCACGTTTAGAATATTACGATCCGAGTTTCCAAAGACACTAAACTATTACGATCCTTGTGTGTGTGTTTTTGTTATGTACTAAGTATTCCGCAAAAGTAATGTAATGTCCATGTACGATAAGCTTCAGGTCTCTACAGTTGGTATCAGAGGAAAGGTTTAGTCAACCTTTGGAAACTAGGATGTGAGAACGTTACGGAGATCCCTAGAGATATTTCTAAGGTATGTCTAGGGATGTCCCTAAGGATAAGTATACGTATAGGATATATTCCTAGAACTACGGTAACGATCTTAGAATTTAACCTAATATGTTAGATATTGAGGGTGCTCCCCCTTTACAATGTTGTCTTCCCTAGCATGATTTCGCCTCTCACAAAATTCTTTTTGTGTTTTAGTTAATGGAGGGAACCAGAAGGAATTCGGTTAAGATTGAATCCAATGGACAAATTGGTGACTTTGAGCAACAAAATTGTGTAATGCCTAAAGATAAAGATATTGTGATTATGCCGAATCAGTCATCGCGATATATGATTAACAAGGTGAAATTTAGTGGTATGACTAATTCATCAAAGAAGAGGAAGATAAACTATTATGCATGTTCGCATGTTGAGGATCATAAAGAAAGGAAGATTGAGATTTCTAAAGAAGGGAAGAAGAACCTTGAGGAATACCTCAAATAGAGGGACCGATGTTATCTGTGTGGAGAAAAGGGTCATAGATTGACAGATTGTTATGGAGTTCAATGTCTTATTTGTGGAGAACATGGGCATTACCCAACTCAATTCCCTGACCTAAAAAGATACTTCTAAATCAAGGAAGGACTTATTCCAGGACAGTCATTGAAGTGGATGGACTGAAGTGTTTATGTATTGGTATTCAAGAATAATGTTGTTGAGGTACTTTTATGGTGTATTGGAATATTTATGTATTGCTCTAATGTGGTATTCGAAGTGATTGAGGTATTTTTGAAAAAAAAAGATGATATGCGCATAATGAAGGGAAAATAGGAAAATGAAATATTTGACAGTATTCATGAGCTCATGATTGATATAAGGACTAAGTGATATCATGGTTTGAGTATATAGAATTTTGAGGATTTTGCTATGTGGAAAGTGTTAACTTTTAACTGCACTCATGTTTTCACTAAGGTATTCAAGAGAATACACGATTAAGGACTTTGAATGTTTGGAATGTGACCAACAAGACATATCTTATGATATGTGGGGATCAACGACAGTATTAAATCTCTGGTAATCGTTGTCACTATATTATGAGAGTGGACTGCAGTATTATGTATAAGCCTAAAGATTGGAATGGATTATGTTGAACATAAGTTAGTATTGTTTAAGGATCGAAGTTTTCTCGATATTATTGATGGGATGTTATAGTAATATAGTTTTAGAAAAAGGACAACCTGCAGGACGGGCGACAGCCCATCGCGTCGGACAAGGCTGTGGGAATCGAACCCACAACCGAAGTGCGACTGGCCTTTATCGCCTACCACTGGCCTATAGGAAGTCCCTGTTTAGTAGAAACTAGTTTTATTATATTAAGCAGTATGATATATGAAGTATAAGTCCATTTTAGAAACCATATGTGATTAATCTCACTATAGATCGACTTATGTATATAATTTTGCTAACCTTTTGTTTGAAACAGATGGAATGACCCGTCATTCTATCACATGATCTTCTAACACTTCACGAATAACAAATTCAACTTCATTTATTTAAGAGATGAAGTGGAAATTGTTAAAGGCACGAACAATAGTGAGATTGTACCGAAATAAAGTAAGTATTTATTCTAATTCAAATTCTTTAACTTTAGGGAAATGATCTTGAAAACCAAAAATGTTGTCCTAGTTCTCTTATACCTGATAAATCAGATGGTACCTTAGATCGTCACAAAATTTTTGGATTTGTGATTACTGGCTTTTCCATAGCCATGTTCTCTACCACTCTCCATCAGAACATGATGGTTAGATTTCTCTTCCATATCCATATTTTCACCTATGTGGAAACCCAGTGATTAGTTTATTTGGGTAATCGTTACATTTCATACTTTAGTTTTTAAAGCCAAGTTTTGGTATTCCCTTTTACGATGTGGGTTTCTATTAAAGAAACTTTCGAATAGTAAACCATTTATAACCCCGACGAATTTCGAGGGCGAAATTCATTTTAAGGAGGGTAGAATGTAACAGCCCGAGATTTTATGAAAAATATTCTTTTTTATGTGTTGTACGCTACACCAAAAGGAGCTTGCACAACACGCACCCTTGACTTGCCTTGCATTACACGCAATCGCGACCTTCCTCGATAGCGTGTGTAATACGCAATACCGAGTTTCACTAAACAACGATATGCTATTAAAATATTATTAAAACTACCCGTTATGAATAGTAATAACCACTTTTTAAAATTCTGTAAATCTTATTTTTCAAAATGAACTTCATTTTTGGATTCGGAGTATCAAATTTAGCCTAAGGTGAAATTTTGGTACTTTTCGGATAACTTTCATATTCTGATGAATAGTGAAAATTATTAATTTATAATTAAAAACAACTTTTTTAATCGAAATAATTAATAGTGATAAATTATTAATTAGAGTGGTTTTAAAGTATATTTAGAATATATTTTTACAATTTAATACAATGTTGGTCATTGGATGTAATTTCACATTTAAACCAGACGTAATCAAATGTCAATCTTTTGATAGATATTGTTTCTTAAAAACACGCTATTTGTGTTAACAGCGGGATTTAATTATAAATTTAATTAATGAAATTTCTATGTTATGAATTTGGTAAAATAGACTTCATTTTTGAATTCGGAATATGAAATATAGCTTAGGATGAAATTTTGGCATTATTCTGAAAAACATCAATTTTTGATGAATAGTGAAACTACTAAGTGGTAGGTTAAAAACTGAATTTTGTATAAAACTTAATTTTACCGCTTCTGTGAATGGAATTTCGAAAATCCGAGAGACACGGTTAATATCAAGGACTAAAATGTGGTTCAATGAGATGAAAATAATTTTTTGGTGAATAGTAACTTTTTACTTTTTTTACCACGGTTAATAGTAAATAGGGTAACTAAGGGTAAATATGATATTAATATTACCCTAACACATGTCCTAATTCTATTGGACAAGTGTAATTCGACCGAAAACAAACTTAGGAATAAAATATGACCATTTAGGCCCACTTGGATTAGATTAGGACATTTATTATTAATTTATTTAAAGAAGGGTTAAAATAGTTAAAATCAAAGTTTAATAAGTAAATCATTTTTAATATGGGGTTATACATAAGATAAATTCGATTGTAAACATTCATTAGAAAGATAAAAATATTTCCTACATGATGGTATTTTATTTGTAATTTTTAGACATCAAATATTTTAATTTATTTATGACACAAAGATGATGCTGTAATTATCTTATTAATGAAATATTCACATAATTGATAATATAAATACCAAAATAAATGTAATTTAAGACTTTTTATGAATTCCAATAATTTTCTAGGTTACTATGATATATTAATGTTGATTTAATCAACTTGGTTCGAACATTTAATTCTGTTATGACTTTCACAAAAATCATGTATCAAATAGTGTCAAAATTGACACAAAATAGTTCTTAAATCAAATATTATATTATTAATTGTTATTTTATTCCTAAAAATCTAATGTTCGGCCAAATGACTTAGATAAGGATATATGTATTAATAATATACAATTTGGGGTTCTTTTGGCATGTTATAGTAAGTGTATTTACCATATAGTGAAAGAAAACAAAAAGACACGGTAAAAGTTAAATTATTTAACTTAGAGTTAAATCTAATTGATAAGGTTAAAATAATACCCTAAACTTGTCTAAATCTTATTGGTTGATAGGATTTCGACCCATCCCCACTTTAGCTTTGAAATAAGACCCTTTGGAACCATTATAAACCGATTTTGACTTTAATATAAAATAATATTTTGAGATATTCCTAAGGTGCCCCTCTCCTCCCTTATAAAAGGACACCTCCTCCCCCTCCTCCTCACACCAATTTGAGCACTCAAGCTCGGCCAACCCCTGCCAAAATCTCTTCTCCACTTCCCTAGCAACATCCTAGATGTTCTGGTCTTCCTCAAAGACCAATTTTAGTTCCCTAAGAGGAGGTCTCCAAAAGGCGCTTCAAAGAAGAGGTAATTACCGTTACCAATTATTTCATCTTTATTTATTCTTACACTTCTTCTTCTTAGGTTGTTTCATTATGAAGTAATAACATCAGTATCACTCATATACTGATATGTTATTATAAGTATGAAACAACCCTATTTCACCATCTATCCATCCTACGGAAAAAGAAATCACCGCGCGTGCGTACGTACGGAATACCGTCTCCACGCCGTGGTGTAATCTATTTTCCACCACCACCTTACATGGATGGGTATAATGGTGTAAAGAATAACTATACATAGTTATTACAACATCATATTGATTCTGATATGTTGTATAATCCACTCCAATTCAATTCAATATTTATTGAAATGATATCATCGCTCGTGCGTACGTACGGACTACCGTCTCCACGACGCGATGAGATTCATTCTCCATGTTAACCATTTAAGAATGATTATAAAGTATATATAAGAAATAATAATTAAATATATGACATTATAAAGCTACTGGATTTATGTATATATATACATATGTATGTCATCTACTTACTTCCATTTCAAGACAATAAGGAAAGGAAAACAGCGTTCATGCGTACGTACGGACTACCGTCTCCATGAACGGTGTTTTTCATTTTATTTATCTACCTATTATATATATATATATACTGAATATATATGATATATAAATCATATTTTATATTCTGGAAGTAAGTAAATCATGATATAAGTAATAATGATGTCAAGAAAAACAAGTCAAAACACCTACGATAAATGAAATGATTTTACCCAAAACGCTTCTTTAACATGGAATTTACAAAAGAACGGGTAATATAATGTCATAAGTGAACCATATATGATATCATAACAATGAATATGATTCTGTAATAAGTCAATAACATGATTTAAATCATTATACAGGAGGTTCGGACACTTACAAAGCAAGTCGGACCTAAGGTAAGGGAAATATCACAATCTCATTTTTATCCGAGATTGTTTATTCGTAAGTATTTACTGGGGTGTATTTTACCATCCACATCCATGTTTCTTCAATATGTAATATTATTTCCATCCACCTACAATTTTTTAAATCCAATTTTACCCTTTGGTGAGTTTTTAGAAAAAGATATGAAAGGAATCTTTTGTCGTTTTTCGTACGAGGTACATTTTGACTTTTTCGACAAAAGTAAAAAAGAATGTTTTTTTTAACTTATACGGCACGAACGGATTTCTACTGTTTTATGAAGCCTTATTTTCATGAAGCTTCCTCTAAAAGATTTTATGACTATTTTCAATAAAATATCTTTCTTTTAAAATTGCATGATGTTTTGTGAAAAGAAATTGATTTTGAAGAAGAAAGGATATTTTCCTCAAGAATTCAATGCAAGTGTTTTATCAAAATTATTTTCCATATAAGATAATAAAGGGTTCTGTTTCTATCCATATTTTTACATTGATTTGACTATGTTGTGATGGAATTATGTTTATGAATTCCTTTATCTTATCTGAATGGTTTTATGATGTCATGTTGTTTAAGAATCCCATTTTTATTACATGGGTTATGCAATGATGTATGATTTATGATTTTGTGGCACACATAAGAAAGGATTCATTAAGAGATGGGTGGGACCTATATCTCCCTCCAATGCATTGGGTAAAGATTTTATATCTCATGAGATAGACATGGCTGGAATGGTAGGTTATACCGGTTCAATGAAACAGGACTGAAACGAGGATTACTCGATTCAGAAAGGGACTTTGTCCACTAAGATAGTCTTGGCAATGAGTCTTGACTAACAAGAAATGATTCTCTATGATTATGTGTGTATGCCACAATGAGTAATGTTTTAAGTTATGATTTCATTTCACTACTATGATTTATCCCATGTTATGAAATTATGCTCTCTTTTGCAGGTTAAGATTTCCAAAAATGTTATGTTCTTATGAAAATTATGTGATTGATATTTCCTTTGTTTACCCTTACTGAGCATTTGAGCTCACCCTTTTATGTTTTCTTTTCCCCAGGATATAAAGAAAGGTTTTAGGTAAAAAAAAGGGGAAGGTCTTTATGGGAGATATTGAAGATCTTTCACCACGTTTAGAATATTACGATCCGAGTTTCCAAAGACACTAAACTATTACGATCCTTGTGTGTGTGTTTTTGTTATGTACTAAGTATTCCGCAAAAGTAATGTAATGTCCATGTACGATAGGCTTAGGGTCTCTACATTAACACCCCTACCCCAGAATCCAATAGTCAGGGAATTATTACAAACCATTGGCATGATCACAAATTATCAAGTCCTGAAAGACCAATTAGTTTAGTAGCCTTGGATGTACTAGATACATTAATAATGTTTACATTACATCATATAAATGAAAACTATAAAAAAATACTTTCCATAGACAACATTGAGATCCCATAGACTATACATGTACGTCAGTTATAATATACTTCTTCACATCCAGGGAAAAGTAAAACATAGGAAGGGGTGTCTTCAGATGCTGAGTAAGGATAAGAATATCGCAGAAACATTCATAAAGAAGCATAAACATTTATCGAAATGTATAAATCTAAAACAATAGACTTTTCAACATAAACATCATCATAATATAGAATATATAAATCAAAATAATTCCATTTACATTCTCACATGCTTATTATACTCATCAATTAATCACATTAAAAATCAATAGCCACTTTCATAATGATGGAATGAATAAGGCCATACATCATAACCACATAGTCAAGGCCTTATGCCAAGACTAAAAATATGATTTTGTCAAGCCCTTGTGTCAAAAGACTTGTTTGTCTCATGAGACCTACTGATGCATCAAGGGGCTATAGCGTGCTCCATGATAACATACTAAGTCCAATGCATTCCTCATATGAAAAATATTAACATAACATAAGTATTCATATTAAAACTCTCACATGAAATGTCAATACGTTATTCCTAAACCATGAATGTTAGAAAAATAACACATCCATAGTCAAACATATCACAAAAACTTCAATAAAAAATTGAAGATTTGTATCATAATAAATATACTTCATACAATATTAAAATCTATTAAAGTATGTCTACATAGATGAAATAAAAATGGTTTGAGAGAAATATCTTATTATTTTTTTTGAAATCATTTAAAGTTACATAATTATAAAAGAAAACATTTATTTTGAAAATATTATTATTATCTTGTAAGGGAATCTTTGATGATGTTATAATGAAGGAGGATAACCTCACCCGCCTTATATGTTAAAAAAGACTTCTTACCTTAATTTTGTCGAAAAGGTCGTAAAGTACCTTGATTAGAAAATGAATGAAAGATTCTTTACATAACATATAAGTTAAAATAAGGGTATAAATGACATTAACCCATTGTCCAGTAAACAATACAAATGTTTTGAAATACATTTTTATGAAACATGGATGTGGATGATAAAGAGGTCCCAATAGATACATAAAAACAACCTTGGATAATAAAGAGATTGTGAAATTAACCCTTACCAAGTACTTTTTCTTGGTTGTGGGTAGGTTATCCTCCTGTATAATAGTTAAATAATTGTTATTAAATTATACAAGAACTATGTACATAAATATGATATCATATATGATCTTTAAATATTTCTTTGTTTATGATATTTCAGTAGTATCATCATTTCAGGTGTTGACAAATTCATTTTCCTTTATATGGTTTGTTACTTAAGTAATATTTTTTATGGATAGGATGTATTTTATAAATATTAATAATTATATTATGTGTTTAAGAATTATTTATAATTATAAAATGAAAATTAGTAATGAATGGATACAATTGGGAATGAATCTCACCACATTCGTGGAGATGGTAATCTGTACGTACGCACGAGCGACAATATAATTCTTTTGATATTAAATTCATATATAATTGGATAGTATATCATATATACAGAATCATTATCATGTTATATTTATTATATAAATCATTTATAGTCATTATAATACCTATCAAATGATTAGGTGTTTGAAAAACAAACTACACCATGACGTGGAGACTGTAATCTATATGTACGCAAGTATGGGGACATTGTCATTTATAGGATGGATATAATAATGAATATGGTTGCAAAATTTTTGTAATAGAATCACATTATATAGAAGATACTGGATTTTTTATTTTAGAATGTTAACAACAAAGAAAAAGGAAGTGTATGAAGAAAAGAACTTGAAAGAGGTGATGGAATATTTACCTCTTCTTAGGCATCTTCCTTTTGATTTGATAAAAAGGGATCCTTAGGGTAGCTTTATGAAATAATGAAGGCCTCAAGGATTAAGGGAGGAATATTAGGAGGATATTTGGGTGGGGATTGGCCGAGCCAAATAGATTAGAATATATGAATTAGAGAGAAGTGGATGATCCCTTTTATTAGAGGGGTGAGGGGAACCATAGGAAAAGATTGAAATATTATATTATAATAAAACAATTTTTGGTTTATAACGGCTCCAAAATGAATTATTTAAAGGCTATGGATGGGATGGGTCAGAAAAATTTCATCCAGTAGGTTTTATATTATTTTGGGTCACTATATTAACCTTATCTTTTAGATTTAACTCTTAGTTAAATAGTATGACAATTACCATGTCTCTTTGTATTTTTAAATTATATGGTGAATAAACATACTATAAACATCTATGAAAACACCATGTGATTAATTAATGAAACACATATCATTATATAAGTCTTTTGGCCGAAACCTTATATTTTTAGAATTATTATATCAACCAGTAATATTGTATTTGATTTAAAAATACATTTATGACAATTTTGACATTATTTAATAATTTATTTTTGTTAAAGTCCTATGTACTTTTATACTTAGAACTAAATACATTTAATAACCACTAAAATGTCATATGGACGTGTAAAATTAGTTGAATTCATTAAATTTTTAACATTTTATTTATTTGGATATTTATAATATCTATTATTTTATTATTTCATTTATATAGTAATTATTGCATCATCATTGTTTCATAATTAAATTTAATTATTTAATGTCTAAAAATAATAAATAAATTACCATTACGCTGGAAATATTTTTAGATTTCTAATGAAAATTTATAGTTGAATTTATATTATGTATAACCATATATTAAAAATGGTTTAGTTATTTAATTTTGATTTTAACACTTTTATCTCTTCTATGAATTAATATCAATAAATGTTCTAATCTAATCCATGTGAACCTAAATGATCATATTTTATTCCTACAGTTGGTTTTGAAAGGATAAATATTTAGATGAAACTTTTATACATCATCATAAACATTTAACGCAATGTACAAAACTAAAAAAAGCCTTTTCAACATAAACTTCATAATAATATAGAAAATATGAATTAAAATAATTCTATTTACTTACTCACATGGATATTCTACTAGTCGTATAATCACATGAAATATCAATATCCACTTTCATAATGATGGAATTAATAATTCTAGACATTATAACCACATAGTCAAGGTCTTGTGCCATTACTTCAAATAAGATTATGTCTAGGCCTTGTGCTAAGACACTAGTTTGCCTCATGAAACCAATCGATGCATCGTGGTGCTATAGCGGGCTCCACCCATCACTTACTATTCCCAATTCATTCCTCATATGAAATTTTTTAAACATAACATGAACATTGTAATTAAAACTAGCACACGAAATGTCAATACTTTATCCATAAACCATGAACGGTAGAAAAATAACACATCCACCCTCAAACATATCACAAAACCTTAAATACAAAATTGAAGATTTCAATCATAATAAATCAACATCAAACATGATTTAAATCCATTAAAGGATATTGACAAAGATGAAATCTTAACTGTTTGAGAAAAATATCTCATTCTTTTTTTAATATCATTTAGAGTTACAAAATTATAAAAGAGAACATTTATTTTGAAAATATTCCTATCTTTTTATAGGGAAGCTTCAACGATATTATAACGGTGGATAATAATTGCACCCACCGTAAAAGTTAAATATGATATTCTTACCTTAATTTTGTCGAAAATTCATTAAGTACCTTGTTTCAAAAATGATTAAATGATTATTTTTAAAACATATATGTTCAAACAATTGTATAAATGACTTTAACCCATTGTCTTGTAAATAGTAAAAATGTTTTGATATATATTTTTAACAAACATGGATGTGGATTATAAAGAGGTCCTAGTAGATACTTACGTAAAAACAACATTGGGTAATAAAAATATTATGAAATTAACCCTTACCTTGTACTTTTTTATGGATGAGGTTAGGTGAGCCTCCTGTATAATAGTTAAACATTTTATTATTAAATTATAAAACAACTATATACATAAATATTATATCATATAAGATCTTCCCAAATTGCATTGATAATGATATTTCAGTAGTATCATCATTTCAGGTGTTAACTGATTCATTTTATTTTTTATGATTTGTTCAGTACGAAATGGTTGTTATGTATAGGATGTATCTAATTAATATTCAGAATGATAATAAGTCTTTAAACATTATTTTAAATTATAAAATTAAAATTATTGTTGAATGGATACGCATGGGAATGAATCTCACCGTGTTCATGGAGATTATATTCTGTATGTACGCACGAGCGAAAATATCATTCTTTTGATATTAAAATCGAATATAATTGGTTGGTATATCATATATACAGAATCATTATCAGGTTTTATTTGTTAATTACATCATTTATACTCATTATTATACCCATCCAAATGATGATGTTTTTGAATAACAAACTACCACACGAAGTAGAGATGGTAATCCGTACGTACGCACATATGGTGACTTTGTAACTTATAGGATGGATAGAATAATGAATATGGTTGAAACATATTTATAATAACATCCATGTATATAGAAGATATAAGAGTCTATATTTTAGAATGGAAACAACAAAAAAGAGGAAGTGGACGAACCAAACAAGTTGAAAGAGGTGATGAAGTATTTACCTCGTCTTCGGGTTCTTCGATTTGATTTGACCAAAAGGGATCCATAGGACGGCTTTTGGATTATGGTATGGCGTCTAGGATGAAGGGAGGAATGTTGGGAGGTTATTTTGGTAGGGGCGGGATGATCAAAATGGCATTTAAGGTGTTAATTAGAGAGAAGGGGAAGTTCGCTTTTTATAATAGGGGATAGGTGAAACTTTAGAAAAGATTGAAATATTATTTTATAAAAAAAATATTTTCGGTTTCTAATGGATCCAAAATGAATCATTAAAAGGCTGAGGTGGGTTAAAGTCATTTATACCCTTATTTTGACATATGTGTTTTCAGTGAAATCATTCATTCATTTTCCAAAAAAGGTACTTTATGACCTTTTTGAAAAAATTAAGGTAAGAATGTATTTTTAAACATATACATCAGGTGCGGTTATTTTCCGCCGTTATAACATCTCCGAAAAATCCCTTACGAGATTATTAGAATGTTTTAAAACTAAATGTTTTCTTTTATAATTATGTAACTTTAAATGATTACAAAAAAGAATGAGATATTTCTCTCTAATAGTTTTGATTTCATCTATGTCATCATCCTTTAATGCATTTTAATCTTTTTTGAAGATGATTTATTATAATAAAAATCGTCTTTATTATATTGAAGGATTCTTGATATGTTTGAATATGTGAGTGTCATTTTTAAACCATTCATGGTTTATGTATAATGTATTGACATTTAGTGTGATAGTTTTAATATGAATGTTCTTGTATTGTTCAAATCACTTCATATAAGGAATGGATTGGACTTAGTATGTGACGGGTGCAGCCCGATTTAGCTCCTCGATGAATTGGTAGGTCTCATGAGACAAACTAGTGTCTTGGAACAAGGTCATGGAAAAATCGTATTTGTAGTCTTCGCACAAGGCCTTATCTATGTGGTTATAAGGTCTGGCATTATTCATTCCATCATTATGAATGTATCTATTGATATTGCGTGAGATTATTCAACTATTAGAATATCCATATGAGTAAGTAAATTGAATTATTTTGATTTATATTTTCTATATTATGATAATTTTTATCTTGAAAATGATTTTGTTTTTTATACATTTCCATAAATGTTAATGATTATTTATGAATGTTTCTGCAATATTGTTATCCTCACTGAGCATCTGAGCTCACCCCTTTCTATGTTTTATTTTTCCAAGAATGCGAAGAATTATATTATGAATGACTTGCAGGGATAGTCTATGGGATATTAGTATTTTCTATAGAAACAAAATTTCTATAGTTTTATATTTTATGATGTAATGTAAACCTCATGAATGTATCTAGTACTTACAAGGCTACTAATCTAATCGGTCTTTCGAGACTTCACCTTTTGTTATCATGCCAATGGACCATAATAAGGAACCAAATCTGGGCTACTGGGGTCAGGGCGTTTCAATATCTAATCCCATCCTAAATGAATCTTGGTTGCAAATATCTCATCACCAACATTAATTAGTTGAAAATTTTGAAACTAAGTGAAACCCACCGAAAAGTTGAGGATGAACAAAACATCTTGCTCCAGGTTCATGAATTTTATTTATTTTTAATCTCTCAAGATATTAGGGAAAATTACTACTATTAAATGATGTTTGAATGTCACCCCTACCATAAACGTATTGAAACCCTCCTAACTAATCCCATCTCACTAGTTTTTGGAAGAATCGTGTCGCATGTCACGGGAGAGATTTACCCACATCTCTAGAGGAATATCAATATGATTAATGATATAATAAATGTATTACATCAATCAATATGTATACACAGGACCACCATACCCCCAAGTGATTAGTGTATGATACTTTTATAACTCCAAGGTAAGATCTGACATCATATGTGTATGCCATGTGGCACCCTCTGAATACTATATTAAGCATATGAACCCCTCTCAAAACTAACTGTCAGTGCCTAGATAAAAAATCTTGATGGATTCATATGTTTCACTACTGGATGTAAATCTAGTGGATCAAAGCCCACCAAATCTGAAGCATAATTGTCTCTAGCCACATTGTGCACGAATTCTAGATTTCATGGTAGAATATATCAAAAAATTCAAGGCACACGCCTCATAACATGATAATGTGGTATATGTGTTAACTAACATAAGTTCAAGAAAATAAAATTCCACAAAACATATCATACCACCACCAACTACGTTCATATATGGTTAAGGTATTGGTTAGTGTTTATGTATTTATTTATTGGGGTTATAGTATAATGTGGTTAAATTGCAGTTTAAAGAATTAATAATCTATTTAAGTTCAACTTGGACGTTTTATTTAATAGAAACTGTTTAATTTAAATGTCAAAATTTATATCTTCAAGTAAAAAGTGATATTATGAATATTAAATATCTAAATTAAATGGATTTTTATTCCTGGTTTATAAAGGGTCACCCTCTTTATAAAGTGAAATTTCCCCTAATTTCATTACTGCTGTCCAATTACATTCGGTCTAACAATATAACATATAGAATATGAAACCTTGACTCAATAAAATAACAATTCAAATACATATTTTCCCATAATAATTATAAATTGAAGTTGGTTTTCATGTAAATTTATTAAATTTCACACTCAGGTAACTAGGGATACATTGATTTCAAGGCTTTATCATTAAAATTTATAATTCTATCATTTATTTATATGTGAAAACCCCATTTTGGTTAATAATAACTTGTTAAATATCCCATTTCCCTTTATTGATGAAGTATTATTTAACATTGGAATATACCACGACCAAGGCCTGCTTAACAATCATACACAATGTAAGATGTTCAAGATATAAAATGCACATTCATGGCATGTCATGTGCATGGATTATGAATCCAAGGTGACTATAATGATGCATTTTTTAATGCTACTGGCTACACTTGAATGTGTTAGAATCTTCTGTACGCCTAAAAAATAATATAATTTTTGTGCATCACCATACGATGATAATATATCAAATTTGATAGGATGGATATAGACATAATTTCTCATTCCACAGAATCATTGTGTTTACCCTAAATCTTTTGATTATCAACTCCCATGAAGAACTATGGACAATTACCTAACATATTCCAAATATCCTATCAAAAATTTTCAAACAATTATACATTAAAATAATACCTCTATTATAAAACATTATAATGACTCTGACGTAGTTCACTCTTATGTAACTAAACATGGATTGTCGTATGGCCCATAAAGACCCACCTCTCATGCTAGAGGCTGCCGACTAGTAGTGTGGGACTTGGGTTTGTTTGTGGGGAAACCATTTCCTCATGTCAGAGTGAGGTATAGTGCATAAAATTATTTGTTAACAACAAAAGTGTTCTGATAAAAAATAATGTAGTGGATATAATTATACAAATCAATAAACCTATAATATTCAAAATACATAGGTTTTCCCTTTAAAAAATATGATGAAAAGTATCTTTAGAATTGTTAAATAGGTATACATGGTAGTAGGATGACTCTACAATAAATTTAATACAAAAGTATCAAAATCAATAAAGTATTCCATGAATCTCGATCATTGGTTTAATAATCTACTACTAAACTCCCATACTAAAGTAAGATGTAAGAGGACCAAAGTTCGATGAATCCATTTTTACACATTAATAATTATATAATCTTTTAGGGTTCCATTACCATAATGGATATGGTTGGAGATGAACTCAGTAGTCCACCAAAAATGTTATCTACAAAAATAATTTGTTTGAATATAAATTATAACAGCATATTGGTATATAAAAGTAATATATTATAATATTAACAACCCCTACCCACTTACTCTTCATATGTGAACTCATAAAATTCATTCATTTAATTATTACAAAAAATTTTATAATTTCAATATACTTGTAATGTTGTAGTAATTACTAGGAAATAATTAAAGAGTATCCATGGATAATCCAAGAAATCCAAGCTCGTAGGGGTCGGTTTAATTAATTGTAGTGACTAATGTAGCTAATCAATAAGTATATGAGTGTAATCCACGGGGTAAACCCAAGGAATTCCTCTATAAATGAGTCTATCGAAGTCTATGGAGATCCTGCATGATAATACCAAGCTATGAATGTCTGGGTCCAATTGGGTGAGTACATGGAGACAGATGTCTGAATACATCAAGCTAAATTCAAAGAGTGTATTCTGGGAAATCTAATATCATGAAAATAGTCAAGTGAATATTTTTTTACTTCAAAAACTCACTCATTTATTACTAAAATGAACACATTTCATGGCATGTATCTCCTAAAAAATGTCTTAATGTATTGGAATACCATCTTCTGAGGGATCAAGGAATTCCCTCACGGATCCAATGTAAGATTAAGGCTTACCAATGCATTAAAGATGAAGGTTTCAAAATAAATATTGACCATATAATCATTTAATTTGTATAAATATTTAAAAATTGGCCATGTAAAACACATTCCAATTACATTTCATTACGTTTATTGTATTACAATTCATCATACGTGAAAATTTAAAATAAATGCATGAAACCAATTATCAATTCATTTTCATTTTCCAAGTCTATATTATATAAATCTAAATATATATACATTCCATTTAGTATTTTAAACATCCATTTATTAATATGTAATTATTACCTTACAAACGTTCGAGTCAAGAACTCCCAAACGACATATCAGGTAATCAAAACATGTGTCAGTAATGTCTTATTGATGAACTCACCCTACATGGTCTGGTAAACATTGAGGTATCGACCTAAAATGATTTAAATCTATGAATTTGACCCCTAATAATATATAGTGAATTATTTAAATATCTGGTATAATTATTTTAAATACAATGCATGGTGAAATCAACATGTTCATAATGGAATATTTTAATAAAAAGTAGTGGCCTTAATAGAAATGTTATAATACACATACCTTATTACTTTTCAAAATTACTTCTATATTACCAAACCTAGGTTTATCATTGATTGAATAGAAATAAAAAATAGAAAAACCCCTTAAAATAGTTAATATGATCATGAACAAAAATAATGTCTTCCACTAAATGAAAAAAATAAAGATATATGGGAGTAGAGGGCAGACCCGTGGACCTAAACATGAATGATAGATACTGATTCAGAGTTAGGATTAATTAATGGCTTCAAATCCTAGGTTAAGAAGCTTTGAAGCATCAAACAAAGGGAAAAAGAGTACATATCCACTATAGAGAACAGAAGAACGTTGCAGAGTGGGTTATGAAGTGAGTGTGTAAAATAGTCATTTCACCTAATTTTAAAGAGGAAAATAGTTTGTCCACATAGTTTTCCAAATCGTGTGATTAAAGTAAGCCATCTAGTATACAAGGATATTGTCCCCAATTGTAGAAAGTCAATATTTTTATAACAATGCTCTACTTATGATCCCATGTATTACAATGTGACAAATCACACATATCATATACTGCACAGATGGGATAACCATGTGTATCGTATGAGATCCCCTATGTGGTTCCCTACAACACCCTTCATAGGTTCCGCTATTCATAATGATGGGGAAATATCTTATTTAATAACCATGTGATCTGGGGAATTCTTCCAAAAAATGACATCAGGCTCCAAAAAATTTTGGGACATG
Source organism: Viscum album (assembly GCA_963277665.1). Taxonomy (NCBI): domain Eukaryota; kingdom Viridiplantae; phylum Streptophyta; class Magnoliopsida; order Santalales; family Viscaceae; genus Viscum; species Viscum album. The sequence goes on along the minus strand of OY728156.1, from coordinate 690,177,529 downwards.
CATAAAACATTCCATATATCATGCGGAACATTTCAGTGGTATTATGTAAGTATTTCATTAAAATTAAAAGGCCTCATACCATAAATAAAAATCGTGTTGTAACATTGAAAATCAATCCATTTTAAAAATCTACCCCCCATCAAGAAAATTATTTCAATCTGGATTCAATAATTATTTTCATTTTACCGAATTGAAATTATAATATTTATAAATTTATCATTTAAATGAATAAAAAATTATAATAATTAAATATTTTTTCTAAAACCCCCATTTAAAACAATGATTATTTATAATATTATTTTTTGTGCATTTATAATTTATTATAATATTTTTATTTACCATATGGTATATTTATGTTATTATTCTATTATCGAATATGTCTATTATTTTATTATTTTGGTCTTTTATGTGAAAAAATATACAAACATGGAGTCTATTTAATGCAAAAACCAATTTATAGTCAAATATTAGGTTATTACATTCTAAAAAACCATAAATAAATTATTCCCTACAAATTTTTATTTTTATTCACTACAAATTATATATGATAGTATTCATATCATATTCATAATTTATAATATAAATATTAACATTCTATCAATATTAATCTCTTAGGATATATATTTTTTATTTCCTCAATAAATTTATTTTTTCATTCGATCAAATAATCAGGTATGCATTTTCCATTAAAGTATATGTCCCAAATTTTTCTCTCAAAAAACTATTAGAATCTCTGAGATATTAATCCATAACAAAATCATGTATTACTTTACAAATTAACATTATATTTCATTATGAAATATACCAACCACTACATCATATTTTCCCACACTAGTCAATATATATAATAATGCTGAAAGTTAAATAACCTTCCCCAAAAAATAATGGATAAATTTTTTATTAAATACCTAATAAATAATAATATCATCGATATTATCTAAATCTATTTTCCTAAAATCAATCATCATATTAAAAAAATGGTTTATATATCCCTCAATCGGCTATTCTTTAATAATAATAAAAAATAAAACCTTGTAATAAAATAAGTGTTAATTATTGTGGAATATATTTAATATATATTAATTCATATAATTGGAGACATCCTTGGCGGTGAGTGAATTAGGATGATAGTCAAATGAACACTTTTTTAAATCATTTTATTACCGTTTAGGATCATTTTCCTATGTTGGAATGATTTGTGTTCAGACACTATTACAAGCTACCAATTTTATTGTAAAATCTATATATAATAAGGAAATTTAAGTATATGTCGAACACAAAAAATTAACTAGATAGTCATTTGGATATACATAATTGTATTATACAATGATGAAGTTTTTAATTTAGAAAATAAACTAATATTTAGTATTTTTGTAATAAAAAACATGGAAATGGTCACTTCAGGCTAGGTGAAGTGAGTTTAATGATATTGGAGTTTAGGTACTCCTCACCCACAACGAGGTACAACTTCATCAGCTCCTTACACTTCATAAATGAATGATATTATAAAATTTGAATAATTGAAGTTGTGTTTCATAGATAAACAACATTATAGTATGTATATATTCAATGTGAGACTCTACATACATTATAACTCCTGATTTGATGCTCCATTCCTCTAATTTTCAACTTCTCTCTTACACTATTCTATTTGATATTGACTCATCAATGATAGATTTAAGAATTTATATACCACAACATAATATATGCAACACATAATCTCCTGATGAAGATAATAGATCCATGAAATTAGACAATTTCTTTCCTCTACTAGTACAATTTAATGTATAAATTTCATTAATATGTGTTATTCTTAATAATTCTCTAGAATAGATCGGGTCAATAAGATTAATTTTATAACATTTCCGGTAAATAAAGAGTAAGGAGTTATCATATTTATTTATATTTGTTAATTATATAATTATTTTACTTTAAAGGGGATGTTTTGTTCGATGGTGTACCTGATATGGTATAATGGGTTTCTTTGAAATCTTACATCACACAAAATGTTGAGTTATACTGAAAAATAATAATATAATATTATTACTTTAAATGGTAGTTGAAACATAGTCACTGTATTGGCGGGAATGAACTAAACAAACTATAATATGATTGTACATGTTTTTTAAATTCCTATACATTTATCGAATAAAATATAGAGGCTTATAAAGGGAATTAATCCAATTTTAATCATAAATACTCTAATATTTTTTAAAAATTGGATTTTCCTCCTATTGATGGCGGACCCTTTTTAAATATATGTTTTTCAAATTTATATTTTCATTTTTAAAAAATAAAAGACTTTTTTAGATGAATGAAATAAAAATTTTCTTCGTCTAAAATTTTGCTATTTTTTTGATAATGTTCATTTTCTAATAAATAGTGAAAAATATAGCATTTTAATTCAAATATTCCTATTATTTTAATTTATTTATAAATATATATTATATTTTTAATGGGTTTGAAAGTTTAATTAGATTATATTTTAACCATTTAATCCAATTCAGCTCATTTAATGCAATTTCACTTTGAAATTTGAAATAAAATAGTCAATCTTTTGGTAGTTATTATTTTTTAAAAACACACTACAAGTTTTGACAATGATAATTAATTATAAATTAATTAATGAAACTTCTATTTTTTTAAATTTTTTTTTGAATAATATACATCATTTTTCGATTCGGAATAAAAAATTTAGCTTATGGTGATTTTTTGGTAATTTTATGAAAAACATCAATTTTTGATTCATAGGGAAAAATAATGATTAAATGTTAAAAACCGAATTTTTCTTTTAAATGAAATTTTACAGCATTTATGAATTGAATTTTATAAATATGACATACATCGTTATCATCATTATGTATTATTTTGTTCAATGGGATGAAATATGTTTTGTCAAATAGTAACTTTTGATTTTTATTTTCCGCGGTTAAAGGTAAATAGGGTGATTCAAGGTAAAAATGATATTATAAAAATTTAATATTACCTTAACACATTCTTTTACATTATTATATGAGTCTTGGAAGACCAATAAAATCTTTTGGTGAAACTATTTTCGTTTTAATTCCACTAGGCTGAGATAATTACATTAACAAATTTTTATTTAAAGTATAAATAAAAATATCTTAAACATGTATTATTTTTCTAAAACAATTTTAATGTGGTGTAATATAATTGAACTATTTTAATATAAATATTCATTAGTTAGATAAAAATATTTCATAAACCAGCTTATTTTATTTATAATTTTTAGACATCATATACATAAATTTATTTTTTACACAATGATGGAGTAATGATTACCTCATTAATGAATGTTTTAAATAAATGAGATTATAAATATCAAAATAAATTTATTTTGAATCATTTTATTACCTCACCAAATTTTGGGGAGTATTATGACTTTTTTATCTTGTAATTATTGTTGGTTTTCATAATGAATCAATTTTTTATATATTTTTTAGAAGTCATGATATGAATAGTATTTAAATTGACATAAATGAGTTTTTAAATTAATCAATATTGTAGTAATTGATATGAAAATCCAAAAAATCCATGATTATGTAAAATTACATAGATAAGGCTTAAAATGTAATTAATGAAGAACTTTGGGATCGATTTTTATTTTATGGTAACAATATTAACTCTATCATATGAATATATAAAAGAACACGATAAAAGTTAAATAAGATAAAAAAATTTTAAATTAAAAAGATAAGGATTAAAAATTATCCCAAACATTTCCAATTATATTTGGATTATTTTATTTCAACATATATGCATATTATATTTGAATTTAATTATTTTTCGGAATTTTGAGACCCATAAATAAATTTAATATAGAATAATTTTTACAAACTTTTCTAAAGATCCCCTCTGCCCACTTATAAAAGGTCATCTCCTAAAACCCATTACTCACACCTATCATGCCCCTTGGATGGTCCAAAATCTACCCCAATAAGATCACATGATCTTTCTCTCCCACCTAGAAGCCATACCAAAGGCAAAAGTAACTTCAATAAAGTCTTTTTGTTGAATCTAATGGACGTTACATGATTTAAATGTAACGTCTTCCCTCATGTTATCTTCTTTTATTTTAATTCATCAATCCCTATAAACAATTTTTTCTATGTATACACAAAAAAACCAATATCCTCAAATTACTAGGTTGTTTTCATGATATTTATTAGTAATAAACATTCACACACCTCCATCTAATGGGTTTAAAACATAATGTTTTTGTGGATGTGGAACTATTACCTCACGAAATGAAGATTGTTCAATCATCTCCTACCACCTCCTATAGTGTCCATTATGATCAAACTATAATTATTTATGATATTTATGATATTTATTTTACCTATATTATTCTATAATTATCTTTTATATAATACCTATATTGTTTTCATTTTTCTATATATGATAATTTAATTTGATAATATGTGGACTACCGCCCCCTCAAAGTGATATGACTCATTCATACCATACAGGTAACTTATAAAGGATGGTGTTAATAAACATAAGTAATGTATATAAAATATTTTATTATACTATAATAATAATATTTATATGTATCATTTGGTTTTCATTCCTTTTAAAATGACAAAAATGAAATGCAAGTAGCATTCATCCGTACGTAAAACTTTCCCTCTCTAGGACCGGTGCATTTCATTTTTATATTTACAAATGATATGGACTATTTTAAATACATATATACTTGATATATATGATTTATATGATATAGAAATCATTAATATCATTCGGGAGAAAATTTAATTTCAACCACATGGACAATTGGTAATTATAACAAGTTCATTTTTGACTCATGTTCCGAACATCGACAAAATGTCGGATATGAACTAAAATAATTAAAAAACTATTATAGAAATTTAAAAAGTTATATAAAATGAATAATAAACTTTAAAAAGGTATTTAATAATGTATAAATTATCTTATAATTATTCTTCAAGTAATTAAATAATGAACAAGTCAAGTTAGACACGAGGTAAGGGAATATGTCTCAATCGCATTTCATTGAGGCATGTTTTGAAAATATAAACCTCTTTATTTTATACAGTATATAATAAACCCCATTAAATTTTAATTTCATTTAATGGAAATCTTTTTTCTATGAATCATTTTACTAAATGACTAAAGGAACATTTTTAACATTTTTGGAAAAAATAACATCTCCATTGTCGTAATCATTATTTGGAATCCTCTATAAGTTATAATGATTTTAAAAGGAAAATAAATCACATATTCCCTTTTGAGTTCCTTGGTATTGAAAATGGTTTTTAGAAATTGATTGATTTTATCAATATATTGAAATTATTTCTTGTTATTTAAAATGAAATGTTATTATTGAAATACAGTATTTTATGTATTATGATTTAATAATCGTAAGTGGAAATTTGATGGGTGGTTACGTGATTAAACAAATGATGGGTGGTGTCGTGATAAACTAGGATGAGTGGTTACATTATAATCACCAATGCATTGAGTATGTAAGTCGGTCGTATGGCTTTTGAATTTAGTTATATGTGTTCATGTTGACTGCATGGTTATTTCATTTATGTCTCCTTATGTCCCAAATTACATTAATATGTTATGTGTTCTTTCTATGGGTTTTATGGTAATATTTTGATTACAAATGGGTAAGAAAGATATTTTATTCAGTAAAGAGTAATTAATACTACATAAATGTGAAAATAACTTCTTATGAAAATTATTCATGTTTTATTATTAGTTTTGAAAAACTATCAATTTTCCTAATTTGTGTATCCCTTAAAATACTTTTTATGCTCATCCCCTATTTTTTGAAATGTTCTTCACTGTACATAAAGATGAATAAGGTCAAGGATGGGATCATGTAAAATTCATGATCTCTAAAATGAGGAATGAGAATATTCTTTTTATGAGTTTGTATATTATGATAAAAATGTATTATGAGAAGTAGTTTCTACATGTAATATTTTAAATTTTTATGAATTTGTTATGACCTAATTATCAAAATATATAATCTTTAAATGATCCTCAATATGAATTGTTTCAATAATTCCTTATTGCGTAATGTTTAAGGATGGGTCCTTATAGCTGGTATCAGGGGTTAGTTTAGAAAACATTAGGAGTTGGGTTATTGTTACATTAATATCCTTAAATAAATTTATGGTATCATTTAAATGATATATCATTTACAGTTTACCATAATGCTTTGCCTAAAATATTTTTGTGTTCAAAAGGGGTTTTCATAGAGGAAACATGTTTGTTGTGTTGGGAAATCATATAGTGTGAAATGACCATCCATATCAGCGTCTTGAGATGGTCGATGTAATGGCCCAGACAATGACTCATTAATGAGTTTTCTAAAAACACAGTTCCATCAAACAGTTCAAAAAAATCTATAGCACCAGACGTAGTCTCACATAGAAATGGTGGCACCACATATGGTGGAACCATGAGGGTGTCACCATAACAGTCACACTTTCGAAGTCGGACATCGAAGCGGTGGCTCTGCTGACGATGGCACCATCACTACTGCACACCAAAATGGTGGCACTACTAAAGGTGGCACCATGAGGGTGGTACTTTTACAGTGGCACCGTTACAATGGAATTGTGATGTTGGCATTATGACATTGGCACCGATACCATGGCACTGCTTAGGGTGTCTCACCAAATGATGTCCCACCCTTGTTTCATTTTCTTGTTCCAATCCCTCAATGTATCTTTGGAAGTAAGAGCGTTTTAATACCTATTTCAAATACATTTAAAGATCATCGGATATCAAAAATTACCAAAGATCCAGGTGACACTTGACTTACCAGAACTTTTGTTTTTTTGTCAGTGTAAAAACTTTTTCCTTACTTTCCAATTCCACCCATGTTATGTGTTTTTCTCTGATTAATGGAAATCGTTTAATGCAAAGATGTTATGCCCACCACTCCAATGAAAATTATTAAATGACAATTTATCCATCGTGTGTTACCACCCAGTTTCTTGTTGAAGAATGATCTACCCAGTTTCGTGTGTTACCACCCAGTTTCGTGTTGAAGAATGATCTACCTTTTATGTGGTTAAAAATTCATATCCTGTAACTCCATCATCTCACTTTTTAATCACATGAGAATTTTTTATTCTTCCTCTTCTTGTTGGATGGTCTCTTTTCCCTTACTTGGTGAATCTGGTGTCCCCCTTCCCGAGGCATGTTGTGCACCTATGATGGAGCCATTCTGAAAACTCATCGAGTCCTCGATGTTCCTCCCCTACAAGTCGATGATCCCTAATTCATAGTAAGTGGAGAGAAACATCGATATTTGATCATCCAAGTAGGGTTTATCCTTCATCCCTATTTAATGTGTATCATGTGGGTTGAGTATACTAATGTTTCTAAGGGGATGGATGAAACCAAACCATAATGTAGATAATATACATACTTTTAATGAATGAAGGGGTGTGTTTTATTATGTTGTTGTACTCTTTTACCCATTATTATATCTTGGTAACTTTTTGGGCTTGTGTCCACTAAATATCATCATCATTGGTGTTATTTACTTGCACACTAATAGACCACATTATTCAATGTTTCTGGAATGGATGTAACATGTAAATTTGTTAATGACGTAACCTCAGTTGATTATATTAAAGTACTGTGAACAAGAATCCTAGTTTGAACACCACAGTTAACCAAACGAAAAAAGAAACTCAATGAATGGTGTGATAGAATCTGGAAACTCTCTTGCTCTATCATTGTAATATGTGTTGGTGTTCTTCTTCATTCATGTGAGGTTACATGGATGGGGATTTGATCCTCTATTGTGGTGTAGTTTTTGTTATGTGGATATAAGGTCGTGTGGGGCCATATGGTGGGTCATGGATTACTTCTAGTACTTTAAGAGATCTCCCGAATCCTTTTTATTGTTGTGACATTACAAGAGAACTGGGTGTGAATGCTTAATCTGATGCTTTGTTTTTTTACCTTGCATGGCTTGTGGTAATGCCTGTTAGCTTCCTAGTAGTGAGGAATTACAAAAATAGAATCACAGGAATATGAAAACAATAATGGGTTCAATGGGTAATTGTTTTCTGGGATTGAGTTCTGACTTGGATTTGGCTGTTGTGCTATTCATGAATGAATAGTAACAAGGGTTTTTCTGTATAGGATGGTTTTAGAACCCCTAGTTACTGATTGCTTCTAGTTAAAATATATTTATAATTTAGTTCTTAGGTTTCTTATTCGAACCCCACCCAAGATAAGAATATCATGCCAAACACCCCCATTCCATGGGGGAGGGTGTTTTCCCCAACACTCTTATGTATGGTTGTTTATTACCTCCTTTCTTCTCCCTTTTCCAAGTATCCCTAGACTCTTTGGGCAGGATATGATGACCTGAGGCCCATTAGAGCCCATGTTTATTTGGGTGTGGTGGTAGTTGTTTTTGACCAGCTGTCTACAGGCGTGGTTGTTTCCCTAGTTTCTTCAAGATGAGGCCCATGTGTCTTCAAGCGTGGCGATTGTTGTTAAAACCTAGATATCTTTGGGCATGGTAGTAGTTATTATTTCCTAGGTGTCAGTGGGAATGGTTACTTGTTGTTGTGGACCAAGTGTTTGTAGGTGGGACGTGTGGTGGTGGTATCCTAGGTGTGTGCGGGCGAGTTATGGCAGTGGGATTGTGATGAAAATGGCAGGGAAGGTCTGACACATTATATGTCTTCAATAACCATTGGTAGTGTTGTGGGTACCCAAACATCGATGTGTTATTACTATTAATTTACTTGACTATAATTATTTAGGGATTCTGCCTTGGTGATGATTGGGTGGATATTTCCCTTCTTTGGTGCTTTGGTTATCTCATTTTCTCACTAGGAAATAGAATGCCTCCAGACATGTGCATGAGAGATTTTGGTTTTCCCTAATGAGTATACCTATACAATCAACCTACTTATATAAAACTGCTTTCAGGTCTCTAGGAAGACTTCGCGGACCGTGCCAGACCCTATTAGTTTGGATGTCGGGATCGTTGATGTTGCTGTCTTTATTTTCTTATGGTACGACCCTTCGTGTTTTCAAGTACTTGTAGCACATTATTATAAAAAACAAGCCTATGGTTATGGATTGTTTTGGATTTACATTTACTCTCACTATTGGTTTTGTTGGGATTTACTATTTTATTTACTTATCATACTAACTAAAAAGGGTAATACCATCCATTTTTTGTGTGATTTTATACCCTTGGTGCTAGTCCCCACTCTGGGGCCTATTAAGGGTGGGTCACATGGGTCATTATCTCTCCTTCATTTTGAGGGAGGAAGGGTTTGGAAATCTATTGTCCCTTCCCTAATCTTGGTGAAGAGGGGTCATGACAGTCAGAAAAAGAATTGAACAGTTTGTTGCAGTGATGGATAAGTTGACTATGGTGTAAAATGGTGTTTGTGTTTATTGATGATATTTTGGTGTATTCCAAATGTAAAGAAGATAATGACTGTTATTTAAGGGTTGTCTTTAAAACAAAAAAAGAAAATAGATTGTATTGGAAATTTATCATGTTCTATTTTTAGTTACAAAAAATAACTTTCCTTGCCTATATTGTTTCAACAAATATCATACTCTGGATCCTACTAAAACAAAAGTGGTTGAAAATGGCCAATACCTACCAATATCACAGAGAATCGTAGTTATCTTGGTTTACCCAGATATTACCAGAGGTTTGATGAAAATTTTTCATGGTTATCCAGAATAATTATTAAGTTTAATCGAAATGGTTTTTTGTTAATTTGTTTAAAAGAATGTGATGTTTTTTTTCAAGAATTGAAATGAATATTGGCGAATTCTCCAGTTTTGAAACTGCCTTCCAGAGACGGTGAATTTTTTTTCGACAGTGATGAATCGTTGAAAATACTTGGTTGTGTCTTAATGAAGAATTATTAGGTAATTGTTTATGCTTCACATCAGTATAAACCTCATTTGTTAAATTATCCTACACTTGATTTGGAAATATATGTTGTTGTTTTTTGCTTCAAAAATGTTGAGGCATCATCTGTATGGAGTAAAATAGGAAATATATACCGACCCCAAAAGATTGAAATATATATATACATAGAAAAAATTAAAAATGACACAGAGGATATGTTTAGAATTAATCATATATTATGATTTCATGATCCATTACCGTTCGAGAAAGGCAAATAAAGTGGATGACTCTTTCAGTCGAAAGAGTAATGATACCATAACCATGCTATGTTTTCAATGAGATCCTTATGTTTTTGATTTGATGAATTTTTTCTCGGAATTAATTTGTGCATGAAATTCCACGATATTTTTCTTGGATTAAATGTAATCATCCATAGAAGTTAGAATAAATAATGCACATAATGAAGATAGTGAGTTTCAAGAAAATGGTAGAATTGGTTCAGAAGGGTATGTTACCTGATTTTAATATTGATAGAGGATGTGTTTTAGGGTTTGGAAATAGATTATGTGTGCATTTTTATTCACAGTTAAAGAAAGAGTTATTATGTGATCTCATAGTTCCCAATTTTTAGTTTATCCAGGCATTACTAAGATGTACAAAGATATTTGGGAGTATTATTGTTGGGAAGGAATGAAAAGAGATATTTTTGTCTTTATTATGACATGTTTTACTTGTAAACAGGGTAAAGTATAGTGACAGTTACTAAAAGGATTGATTCCACCATTACCGGTGCCAGAGAATAAATTGGAAAATCTTTCCATGGACTTCATTGTGGGAATAATAAATACTTCTCGAGTTAAAAATTCAATATGGGATATTGTTGATCGAATGACTGAAACTGCTCATTAACTTTATATTCAAGATACATTGTCTCTAGATCAACTTTCATGGATTTATGTTATTGAGATATATAGGTTACATGGAGTTCCCCTCTAAATTTTATCTGATCCTGGTTCTAGGTATACTTATAACCTTTGGAAATGCCTTTAGAAGTCATATGGTTTTGAATTAAATTTTAGTATCTGTTTTCATCCATAATAAGATGGGTAGTTAGAATGAACAATTCAGACATTGTATGAAATGCTATGTGCATCTTCAATGCATTACCAAGGAAGTTGGGACATACATATTTCTATGGTTAATTTTTCATATAATAAAAGTTTTCATTCAAGTATACAGATGGCTCCGTTTCGTGGATTTTATGGAAAGATCTGTCAAACTCCATATATTTTGGATAATTTTTTTGAAAGGATGATTTTGGGACTAAAATTGGAAGAAGTGATAGTAGAAAAAGTCTAGTCGATGTTCAATGTACAAGAGGGGGTAAATTATATAATTTTAAAAAAAAAATTAGAACTCTTAAATATGGTAATGTCTAACAATGTTAAACATGGTAAATTCACAAGACATCTTAGTTAGACAAAACTTTATTGATTCAAAAATTGTGGTTCTGAAAATGAAACTTATGAAAATCTTATAATGATATAGATTCTAACATAATTCGTATAGAATATTACAAATCATAGTAAATGTATAATAAATTATATGATTATTATACATTCCTCAACTACCAAAATGATGAGGAAAATGTGAAACAATACATGTAACAAGTAGTAAATCTTTTATCCCAAAGAAAAGGGGATACAATAACCAATGATAAAGGTCCCTTGGTTTATGCTTTCAGGAAAGTCAGTCTTACCCACACTAGGGTACGCCCTTGATATGAATAATAGAGTCTTTCTTTCTATCCCCGCAAGCCCATGAACTTCAAGGAATTCGGCACCTCTGTCTTCCTATCCTCAAATTCCCTCGAATGTACTCAGAAACATTTGGAGCTGCACGATGAAATTCTAAACAAGATGTTCAATATGTACAAAGCAATAAAGCCTCTCTCTCTCTCTAGAAATCACATTAACCGCAAGTAATCTCTAGATTGATAAACAATAGTTAGCACATTCAAATGAGATCCTATTTTTAGGCACATCTTCAATGGTCAGCACCCTCCACCAACGATCATATTTTTCCTTGAATTTCAAAGGGTCTTGTACACATGTCACTCAAACCATGGTTAGATAGTAACAGAATGCACCCCATAATTTTATAACCCAAAAATGAGTAAGAAAAAATATTCCTTTTTAACCAAATACATTTTTCGGAGTGTATGGAATAATAAAAGTTCAGAGTCAATCCAAAAAACCATTCGGTTTCTATAATACATAAATATTCAAATTATGCCTTCAAAAGAATTCGGATCATGATTTCTATTGAATTCCGGAGTTTGAATTTCTAGAAAATTCAAATTCTAAATTCATAAGAATTTGGATTCAGAACTCAAAACATTTGGAATCTGAATTCATATAGTTCGAAGACTGAACATAGAATGTTTGGAGTCTGAAGTCACAGAAATCAGAGTCTGAATTCTGAATGTTAGGAGTCTAAATTAAGAGAATACAGACTCTGAATTTAGAATGTTTGGAGACTGAATTCACAGAATTCAAAACCCAATTTTTGATCCTGAAAACATAATTTTTTATATCTATGTATTTATAAATTCTTAGTTTTTAGTTACGAAACCGAATTTTATACTAAGAAGGATAATGAGTTAGATTATAATATGAAAAATGAATAAATAGTAAGGATACATTTTTGTGTGGAAGGAAAATTTTCATTATGAATATAAAACATTGGGAAAAGAGATTTACCTTAATATATAGTTATTTTAATTTTCAAAAAAGGAAGGAATGGAAAATTCATAAGGAGACATTATTCACTCAACAATCTCCCCCTTTTTAGAATGCACAATCATCCTTACGAAAATAATATAAGGACGTAGAAAATATTTTTCTGGACTGTGAAAATAAAACATATCTCCCTTAACACATGTTCAATAGATGAATAAAACTAACTCCTCTTTAGGATTTGGATTCACTATGTATTGTATTCTTGATTTTTGGTTTGAGACTTAGTATTTTATTGTGTATGAATATTATCTTGGATAAGAATTCTGCTTGAGATGAAATCCCACATACTTAGAGAAATTTCTTCTTTTACTTTGTATTATTTTTAACATTCCTTTCTCCCCCTATGTGCTTTTAAAAAAATTAAGGGAATGGAAATAGAAATATGGTACCAAAAATATTAGTTCTAAACAACCAAAATATGAGCAACCAAAAATTTCATTAGTATTAGAAAAATATATACAATTAATACAAAAAAAGATTGGAGTTGAACAAGATTATACTTCCTTCTCCTTCTACAATATCTTATTTACTATGGTTTTTACATTCTTGTGCTCCTTCTGATCTTTCTCAGCTCGTTTGAGAAGCTAATCCTTGTCTTTTGTTTTCTTCTCTAGGGCATTGTTATTTTTTTTCTAAGCCGTACGAGATTTTGTCTACCCTTTTAGAACTTCTTCTAGTTTAGAAAAAAATTTCTCAGGTTTGATTCAAAGATATCTTTCCCACTTCTTACTCTAATTAACTAAATACAACTTCCTATTCAGATCATTCACTTGTTTTTTACATCTAAGAGTTATTTTCTAGAGTTTGATTTTCTATAAAACTATTTGTGATATCCTTGATCTTCACATCTTTAGTATCAAATACATCCTTGACACTTTCTTGGAGCTCATCAAGAAATTTAATGTCTTATATCATTTTCATTGACCATCTGGTCATCTTCTTGTATGATATTTTGTGGGCTACGTAGTTTAAGAAAAAGGTTTTGAAATCAGCCCTATGTTTGATGCACATATCCATCATTATGGATACTAAATCTGATATCTAATATAAGGTGTGTTGAAGCATCTAGAATCTCAATTGTATAATAAGAAATATTGTTATAGTCCCAAAAAGCTTCTTCAAATACTGGACTACCAAATCATATCCAAAATAGGATGAGTCCGAATTAGAGGTTTTTCTGGGTGAGGATTCTTTATCTAACTCAGCAGCTTTCCTCTTTTAAGAACCACCATTATATATCTTCTTTACAAAAACCTTGGTAGGTGTATCAACTACTACATGTTTTCTCATATCAACATTCCAAACGAGTTCCTCTTGATCAAGAGATTAATGTTCACTACCAGATAGCTGAAGGATTTTTTCATCATCAAATTATTCCTTTATGGCTCTGGCATCAGTATCCTCAGGGTGAATTATATCATTATTGACGATTTATTCTTTAGATGGTATGTTTACTTCATCTTCATCCATCTATTCATCCTTCCTAGTAGTAACAAGTTAGGACATTTCATCTTGAGAGGTTCAGAATGACAATTTCTCCAAAGGGCTTTCCTTCTCAAGAAAATCCTCTACGTGTTTTATCATGTCTTCTGTATCACCACTACCATATTATTCTTCTTCTTCCACTACTTTTTCATGATATTTTTCTGAAGATACAAAATTTTTCCCTTGTTTCTATGGTAATGGTTCTATCAGTAAGGATTCTGGTACAAGAATATTCTCGGATTCTTTTTCAGCAGCCTTCAGAAGGGATTGTACTATTTTAGCCTCAGATAACTTCTTCTTCTGCTTCTTATCTTTCTCTAGCTTGTCAAGATATTCAGTTGCATTCTTCCTAAAAGATTTTTCATCAGAATGGTCCAAGAAAAACTTAGTCTCCCCTTCTTTCAGATTTTTCATGTCTTCTTTCTATTTATTCACAACCTCATCATGATATACATTTTGTTTCTTTGACATCAGTGGTATGGAAAGGGTTTCCTTATCCACTGGGGTTTTTTCCTTCTCTTCCACTTCATTTACATTCCTCTTCTTTCCACCCTTTTTGGATGTCTCAGCAACTACATGTTTTTTCATTAATGCTTCTACCTCCTCCTTAGGGAAATCATTAAAATCATCAGATTATTTATAAAATATGACTTTCCTTCTTCCCAAATTATCATCACTCAATGACAACTTTGAAATTTCTTGACACGGATTTCAAAGAGATTTTGAAGGATTCTTGACACCAAACAATCATCTTTCACAAAATGGATGGATACATAATAATATGAGCCTTTATATTCAAATTCTTTATGTTCTCAATTGTAACAAAAATATTCTTAACCATGTTAATCTTCCATAGGTTTACCAAGAAATATAGAAAGTATATATCACTTTTCTTCAAAGTATCCTTTTCTATTTTTCTCTATATGATGAATCCTTGAACCCAAAATTCAAGACTCCGATAATTTGTAGTGAGGTAATGAATATTATGAGCCTTTACCTCATAGATACAATGGAAATGCTTGGCCTTCACTTTATTAAAACATCCTTAAACCTCAGTAAACATATGAGAACAATGCTCAGCTTACCCTTCATAAGGAATAAAAACCAAGATTTTATCCTTGGTGTTTGAAATTGAATATGTCTTACCATATCATATGAATGAAAACATATTCCTCCCTTATTCCTAGAAGAAAATTACTAACTCGTAGAATTTAATTAACCAAACTAGATATACCAAATCCTGAGCATTTCCCACCCATTCAGCTTAATATTGTTAGAGATAATATAATCATACATCCCAAAAAACATCGAATCAACTAACTTTTCTCTAAATATCTTCAATTAAGAGATTGGTTAAAATTTTAACTTATTGTTCTTAGAGGAGACTTCATTAGACATTTAGATGTTAGAAAGACATGAGAAGTTAGGAACATGCTTATGTAGGAGGGAAGAGCTTCAGCACACACGTGCTTGAGTTTTGATGTGGGACAACCATTGGGGGTCCAATATATAGAATTTTTCGGCAATGGTTCATCTTTAATACTCAATCCAACATTTGAAAAACCTTTTGATCTGATCTGATGGCTGAGATGACATCCGAAAGGAAATTTTTATAGAATTCGATCCTTTTAGGTTTTTATAAGAAAAACATTTGAATTAAAAAAATTTAAATATGAATGTTTAAAAATAGATAAAATTACCAGCATGTAAAAATTTATTAGGAAAATTTAATAAAGGAAGTATAAATTTTGGATTTCATGGATGATTATTCGTATTAAAGAAAATTATTCTTAAAGAATATTAGATTCTAAAAATTTTGATTACGAATACTTTGACTATGAAAAATTTTAAAACTATATAAAATTTCAAATATCTTCATTATAAAATTTTATAAAATCTTTATTAGGAGTGTTTTAAGTATGAATATATTCATTATAAAAATTTTAAGTATGCAAATTTTCATTACGAAAATTTTATATACAAAAATAATCATTGGAAAAATTTGAGTTCAAAAATATTCATTAATAATATTTTTAAATAAAATTGACTATGAAAGAAATTATTAGACTATGAAAATGTATTTAGAAAACGAATTTTTTTTAGAAAATGAAAATTTTAGAAAACTACCAAACAAATTTACTCACCCTATGAAAGAAGTTCCTTACTGTAAATAGATTGGTTTCAACATGATGTTATAATGGATGATTACCTTATAGTTATCATTCCTCACTTATGTTAAATGTATTAAATTATATTTTACGGTAAGGATTTTGTGAAAATATCAGCAAATTGATCTCGCCTTATGATAAATTGAATAATGATATCACTTTTTTGTGTGTGATTTATAGGAAAGTGATGCCTAATATCGATGTGTTTTGCATGAGAGTGATGTGCATGCTTTTTAAATAAGGCATTGGAACCAGTGTTATCACATAGAATTTTTGTATTAGTAAAACTCATACCATAGTCTGTGAGTGTATGTTTCATCCACAACACATGATCACAACAACATCCAGATACTACATATTCATCTTGAGCAGTTGAAATTTCAACTCAGTGTTGCTTTTTACATGAACCAAAATCTAATGAATCTCTTATGAAATGTCAAGTTCCTGATACACCTTTCCAATCCATTCTACATCCACCAATGTCATCATCCTAAAAAATTCTCAAAAAAAATCATTTCCAGAAGTATAAAAGAGTCGTTGATCCATAGTTCCCTTTAAGTATCTAAAAATCCATTTCACTAACTTTAAATGTTATTCCTTAGTAATGGATTGATATATTTCACATAAGAATGCTAATAACATTAAGTCTGGAATACTATATTTCAAATATTGTGGACTTACTATCATACCTCAAAAAGATATTTGATCTATAGGTTTCCCAGCTTCCTCAAGATCAAGAGAATTTGATGTACCAATGGGATATCATATACTCTTAGTTTTGTTATATCCATAATTTTAATAGGATATTTAATATATTTATGTTGGGATATATAGAATCCTTCTGGTTTTTGAGAAATTTAAAAACCAAGAAAAATGTTAAATCAGCCATCGTTCTCATTTCAAACTCAGATTTTATTATATGTGCAAAGGAATTTTTTAATGATTATTGAGTTAAACCAAATATAATGTCATAAACATAATGTTGAACAATCAATTCATTTTTCATAGCTATCTTTATAAAAAGGGTTGGATTTGAATTTCCCTTAACATAATTATTTTGAAGTAAAAATCATGTAACTCTTTTATACAAGTCATGAGGGGATTGTTTAAGTCCATAGAAAGTGTTGATAAGTTTGTAAACATGTTCGGGATGTTTTGAATCTTCCAAACCAGGAGGTTTTTCAACAAAAACATCCTCTTGTACAAAAAAATTAAGGAAATCACATTCAACATCCATTTGATATAGTTAAAAATTGAATAATTCTTCAAAGTAAAGTAAAAAACAAATAGATTCAAGTATAGATACTAGATCATAGGTTTCTTCATAGTCAATTACTTCTTGTTGATTATAGCCTTTAGTAACCAATATAGCTTTATTTCTTAAAAGAATTCTATTTTCATCAAATATATTTTTGAAAATCCATTTTACTCCAATAATATATGTTTCTTTAGGTCTTTCAACCAATATACATATTTATTTCATTCAAATTTATTTACCTAAAATTTCATATCTTTTATCCAATCATCATTACCTAAAGCCTCATTAGTGCTTTTTTCCTCTAATTGGGAACATAATTCTAGATGTTTTACTTCAGTTCTTAAAGAACATATTGTACTTATAGGTTGACTTAAATCACCAATGATACTCTCACTGGGATGACACATTAGAAACAACTGATTTTGGTTTTGTAAAACTTGTTCATCAACAAAGGGTAGTATGTCTTTTGGGGTAAATGTGTTAGTAATATTTTCTTTAACTTTTTCCTTTTCAGAGGGATCTTCTAACGAAGGTTTATATTCAGTTTTTGAAATCAAATTCGTTGATGTAGGTTGAGGTTGTTTAAAAACAAAATTACTAGTATAAGGATCCCGCCTTAAAACATTACATAATCTTGAATGAAAACAATAATTCACATTGAGGATCATTTCATGTTTAGAGTTTTAGAGAATTAGGACGTAACTATGACATCTCAAAAGATTACAAGGTAGAAACTCCTACTCAGTATCCATTTTTTTCACAAAATAAAAACTCTTAAAAAGAAATATGTATACTTCCATGTTTTAGATATCATGTCTTTCTTTGATCTCATCCTTGACCAAATTCATCCTTAAGACTTATGGAAAACATTTCAAAAATGTGGGATGAGCATAAAAATCATAGTAAGGGATATGAAAATACGGAAAGAAATCATTAGTCCATGTATAAATTAGAATCACCGAAATAATAAATTACTCATAAAACATAAGCACCTTATAATAAATCATTTAATCATAAGATTTATGAATTACTATTGGAAATCATAATACATAAAGGAAACTTGAGGCATTTATAACATTCTTATGTAGGGAGTAACCCTCATGGTTACATTTGGAATACAAATCACAATATATTCCTTAAATATTTTCATAGAAACATTAGCATTTAACTCATTCGCGTTACCCAATACATTAGAGAGCTATCACGGGCTCACTCCCCAGTAGTTTATCATGGATCCACCCATCTTCATAAACAATGACCAAGAACTATAACATAATTGTATCACATAAAACATGCATAATAGAAACATAACATTTCTACATTTCAATAACAAGATATCAATAAAACATATTGATATAATCAAAACATTATCAAAACCATTTTCAATTCTAAAATAAAATAAAATTATAACATGGTATTTATTTTTCATTTAAAAGATGACATGTCTTGAAAAGGAAGCTGAAAATCAAATAATGGTCACGGCGGCGGAGAATTCATTGTCGCCACATTCGTAATACAAAAACATTCCCTTTTGTCATTTAGTAAAATGGTACGTATAAAAATATTCATTTAGAATAAAAGTAAAAGTCAAAGTGGTTTATACACCGTATCAAAGAATGTTGCGTATAAATCAAAATATGCCTCAATGAAAGAAGATTGAGACGAAGTCTCTAACAATGATGGAATCCTTAAATTGAGGATAAATAAATAACATAATTATGTGTGAAAAATATAAATACACACATAATAAGTGGATATTAAGTGTAAAACATCATATTTCATCCACACATACTCATGGAACTACATAATCAAGAAGTAGAAGTTTAAAACAAAAAAATTGAAATTGGGTTAAGAAGTTCCCTTACAGAAATTCGACAGCCTAACGACGTCGCTTTAAAATTCAGAAAAGGAGATTATGAGAGATAAAAAGGGTATCTAATAACATGGAAATAACATTTAAAAAAATAAGTATATTTAAGAAAATATCCCAACATAATAAGAAGTAACTTAAAAGACCTAACAATAAGAAGTCTTTAAAAAAGAGGAGGGTGAAAGGTTCCCTTACCGATTTGGGTAACATTCAAAACGTACACCCCATGAAAGAAGGGTCATAAAATGAATATATAAATACACATAAATTAATTTATATTAAACAAATAAATGAAACATGGGAAGTAAACACACCACACAAAAATTAAGTAGTGGAAAATGTATCATAATTCTCACAGGAATAAAAGTGAGATGAAAAATCCCTTATGAAAACATGGCAGCCTAACAACGCCACACAAAAATTTAAAAAAGGATTGATAAGATCAAATAGGTACTCTCATAATATGAAAATAAAATTTACAGTAATATTAATAAAAAATAACATCCCCCAACAAAAAAAAGGATCTTAAAAAATGACATAAAAGACAGTACTTAAAAAAAGAGATAGGTAGGATCCCTTACCTCAAGTCTGAATTGTCTTGTTGGTTTCATTATATTCCTGAATAATAAACTTTGGTCAATTTATAATTTCTTATGTAAATCATTTATATTTTATTATTCAATTCATATCTCTTATTATAATGTTATAATAACTAGTTAATTGTAACCATTCATATGAGACGTTTTTTTCGAAGTTCAGTACATGAATCAAAAATGAACTTGTTTGAAAAGAATTGTCCATGTAGTTATAAGTACACCATCTCCAAAAAAGTATTAAAGTGTTAAATATCTTATATATCCATTATATATTCATTTTATACTATTCCATAACATTTATAGATAAAAAATTAAATGCACCGTTCATGGAGATGATAGGCCGTACGTACGCATGAACACTACTTTCATTTCTTTGTCATATTAATAGAATTAATACTAAATGAGAGATATATATGTATTATAATTCCATAGTTATATTAATAATTTTAGATGTAATATATATCATATATATCCATTATGTATATATTCTTATTATAGTACATAACTTTTGGAGATAAGAAATTGAATGTACCATTCATGGAGACGGTAAGTCGTACGTACGCAAGAACGTTACTTTCATTTCTATTTCATACATTAATGGAATTAAAACATTATGATACATAAGTATATTATAATTACAGTATAATATAATTTATTATATCATTAACTCCTACCTTTATACATCCCACATATGGAATTAATGATTCCAATCACTTTGAGGGGGCGGTAGTCAGCACTTCCTAAAATGAAATTATCGTGTTTACCCATTATGGAAACCATAAAGGTATGGAGTAATTCAAAAATACAGAAGCATAATGAAAACATAATCATAATATATATCATATATAAATACAGTGACATCTTAATGGACACTATTAGAGGTGTTAAAGGAAGATTGAACAATCATAGTTTCGTGAGGCAGTAATTTACCACCTACAGAAACAATATGTTCTTTAACCATTAGATGGAGGTGTGTGTAAGTTTATCTAGAATAATTGTCATAAAAACATCCTATTATATTTAAGATACTGTTTTTGTTACAAAATAATTTAATAAAAAGAGTTTAGGTGGTTAGAGAATCAAAATAAATCAAAATAACATTAGAGAAGATATTACCTTCAAATCGGGTAACTCTTTTTGATTTGAGCCCAAAGGCATCCTTGGAAAGACTTCTGCCCAATGTAAGGATTTTATGAGAAATAGAGTGATGTGGAGAGACAATATGAACTGATTTTGGTCGAGCCAAGGGATTGAGTGGTGTGGGTAAGATGGTAGAGGTGGGGGCCTTTTATAAGAGGGAGGAGGGTCACTTTTGGAAAGTCATGGAATGTTACTTTATTATAAAATGTGTTTAGGAATTTAAAGGTCAAAAAATGAAATATTTCGGGGATAAGTTGATAAGGGTTTTAAATACACCCATACAATAGGTTTTGGAGAAGTTTAAGTCTTATATTTTCTCTTATCTTTTCTTTTTTTAAAATGTTCATTAGTGACGTAATCACTGCATCATCACGGTGTCATAAATAAATTTATTTATTTACTATCTATAAATTATAAAACAATTACGAACATGTATGAAATATTTTTATATTTATAATGACTATTTATAGTCAAAGAGATCATTTTTGTAAATAAAATTAAAATTGTGTTACTTAGGATATACAGACCATTGTTATATTTCGTTTCTTTAAAAAAGCATGAAAGAAAGTCACCATCACCCTAAAGTGATACCATGTGACCCCAAAGTTTGAAAAAGGCATCCCATGGTCGGACATCAATCCACCATTATCATTAGGATGCATGTTGGGGTCATTTTATAATTTTATGATAATTTTTTATGACCCTTAACAACCAGATTACTAATTAAACATGATAATTAAAGATAATTACCATCATTACTATTCATAATGTCAAAAAAAAAGAGAGTCTTAATTACATAATTTGGACCTTATGATAAAAAATATGAAATACATTTTATAAATTTCCAATCACAAGAATTTTCAGTAATTAATTTAAAATAAATCTCGTAGTCAAAATAAAAGATGGGTTTTTAAGAAGTAAAATATATCAAAAGATTGATTTGTTTTTATATCCAATTTAAAAATGAAATTACATAAAATGTCCAAAATTGTATTGAAAGAAAAACAATAATTAAAATAAATCTTAAAACCAATTAAAATGACAATCTAACTATATAAATAAATTGGATGAAAATGCAGTTTTGAAATAAAATGCATTATTTTTCACGATTAATTAAAAATTAACATTTTTCAGAAAAATATAAAAAATTCACCCTAATCTATATTTGATATTCCAAATTCAAAAATGATGTACATTGAACCAAATTATAAACATATAAGATGCATTAATTAATTTTATAATCAATTCCCACTATCAAAACAAATAGTGTGTTTTTAAAAACAATATCTATTAAAAGATCGACACTTGTTTATGTCCAATGTCAATGTGAAATTAGTTTAAATGACAAAAATTGGATTAAATGGTAAAAATATATTTTAATTACTCTTTAAAACTGATTTATGAGATAATATATCAATATAAATAAATTTGATTAAAATGAGTTTTTGAATTAAAATACAACATTTTTAACAAAAAATGACCTTTATTAGAAACTAACAAAAAATTACACAAAGTCAATTTTTATGTCTTGATTATATAGAAGGATTTTATTTTTTTCAAATATAACATACAAAAGTGAAAAAATGTATATTTAAAAATTTCTCTCCATCAAAAGGTGGTTAATCAGCCTTTTAAAGAATATTATAATATTTATTATTAAATTTGGAATCATTTTCATTTTAAACCTCTAACATTTATTTAATAATGTAAAAACATTTTACAAACATATATAATCATATTTTAGTTATTTATGTTCATTCCCACTATTCCAACGACTAGACATTAACTACCATTTAAAATAATACTATTATATTATTAGTGTGCAATATAAGATTTCAAAGAAACTCGTTGTTGCGTATTGGGTATTCCATCGAACATAACATTCCTTTTAAATTAATATTAACATTTTATTCACAAATATTGATAAATATGAGAAGGTCATATTCTTTATTTACCTCGGAGGTTATATCCTTCCCACCTTTTGGGAATTGTGTCCTTGCAATTTTAAAATTGGGATGGAAACTTCATTGAATGCCCCACATCGGAAAAAGAGTCAGAAAAACTATCACTTTAAAAGAAAGAAAGAGAAGTACAAAGGCCATCTGAGTTAAACCTTACTAGGATTAGATGTAGTAAAACATGGATATCGAATAAAAAAACAAAGGGTCGTGATCTAATGGGATGTGATAGAAATCATGATTAAGAGAAAGTTATTCTCCAGAAAATAAAAAAAATTGCTGGGTTAAACGGTATTTGATTCCCCGGTAGGAAAAGTTAACCTACAAAACAAAATTTAAGATACATTTCATTGAAGAATTTATTTATCAGCATAACTAAATCATAATGAAAAATACTTAACTTTCATGTAGACATTCATCTATTACTAGATTTATAACATAAACACATATTTTCTCCAAAAGATGAGTATTTAGGATGACATGTTCACATTGTGAGCGATGTAATCAACTTCATGAAAATCACCTAATCCAAAAAAGATGAACTATATATTTCCCAGGTCATTAGATCTTAACCAAAACCAAAATTGTGATTACGAGATCAGATAATACCCAAAAAGGACAATCCTTTATAAAATTAAATTCTACTCTTAATCTCCAAAATTTGACCAACAAAACCAAAATTTAACCAAAGACCATTCAATACACAGTTATCTATAAAATTATTCAATGAAATACAAACTATGAATTTAACCCAAATCTCCAAAGGATTTAATCACATAGTATTCGAAGATAAATCTGAACATTGATCTCCAAATAACATAAGTTACTCTTAAAGTCTCATACTGAAATGTAATTAACCTAATCACATATCCTCCATGATAGGATAATAATTTCTATAGATAACCAAAAATCAACTTATTCTGGATTCATAAAATCATCTAACTAAAGAGAATTTGTCATACTAACCAGGTACTTCACGTAGTCCAGTGGTAGGTGATAAATACCGGTCGCACTTTGGTTGTGGGTTTGATTCCCACAGCATTGTCCGACGCGGCGGGTTGTGACATGGTCTGTGTGTTGCTCTTTTTCCAAAACTATATAATTCTTGAAACATTCCCCAATATGATATAAAATATTCAAAAATAACGATAACATAAATAACCTCAAGTTTATCTCTTTCCGTTCATTTTTCATAATAACATATATTAACACATAATTACCTCAAAAGTAAGGATATTATAAACCCTAATTGTTATCTTTATAATTACTACCTAAACTACCACACCGAGTTGGTCCTCTCGTACATTATGCATTAGAGAACTCACCAAGGTTCAAGTGGTTGATCATGACTCCTGATAGTTGGTTTAGAATAACCACGATATTTCCCGTTGAATCCTGCATTTAATCCAGTCTCGTAATCAGAGAACAACCACAGTTTCAGTCAAACCCATTGTCACAATGGTGCCTGCAAGATCCATCCATTTACTAAAACCAAAAATGTTTGTGTGAGTATATCATTAAAATCACCATATAATATATTATGATGAGGGTAAATACAAAGATATAATTATTCATATTATCTTAAACTCAGTCACTTTATCAAAAAAAATCTCTGACTATTTCTGAAATCCTAACCATTATGTTATTGTCACTTGTGCTTAAAAAATACCATGTCCACTAAAGTTATCAATACCGAAAATTGATACCAACTATAATGACCCAACCTTAAAAAAATACATAATCTTGAATTAAATGTATAATTCACATTGATTATATTTTCAGGTTAAGAGTTTTAGAGAATTATGACATAACTATTACATCTCAAAAGATTACAAAGTAGACTCTCTTACTCAGTTTCCATTTTTTTCACAAAATAAAAACTATTGAAAATAAACATGTATAGTTCCATGTTTTAGAAAGCATGTCTTTACTTGATCACATCCTTGACCAAATTCATCTTTAAGTCATGTGGAAAACATTTCAAAAACATGTGATAAGTATAAAAAGCTCAGTAAGGGATATAAAAATACGAAAAGAAAACATTAGTCCAGGTATACATAAGAATCAATGAAATCATACTTTACCCATTAAATATAAGCACTTTAACATACCTAATGAAATCAAAATATTTTTGAATAACTCCTAGAATTCATAATGCGTAAAGGTAACTTGAGGCATTCATAACATTCAGATGTATGGATTAACCCTTATGGTTAAGTTTGGAATACCCATCACAGTATATTCTCTAAATCTCTTCGGAGAAACCTTAGTGTTTAACTCCTTTTCATTACCCAATTCATTGGAGACCTATCATGGGCTCACCCGCCATTAGTTTATATAAGAACCCAGATCTTTGTTGAAGGTATGTTTTCCTTTTTCCTGGAGTTTTTGAGAAAAGTGGGGTTTTTGGAAATTGTTGAAGTGCACACCGTGTACTTTATGAGTACACGATGTGTACTCCCTTTCCGCACCAAGCCATGTTCTAGCTGTGTCCGGGCCACACACATGGGGTGTAGGGATGATGTGGAGACTGTGTAAAGCTGTGTATGGAAAAACAGAGTACACGTCGTGTACCCCAGAAGTACAGGACGTGTATTTTCTTTTTTTCATTAAATTCACTGTGGTCGTGCCGGACAGACAGAACACCTTTCTTCCAGGTTTCATTCGTCCGAGAGAAGCCGTACAGACGCGGATCATCACTAGTAACCCAATCCACTATCCAATCCCTGTTTTAGCAGCTGTCGATTGCATTGGAACCGCAACGGTATTCTCTCACATCCCCTAGAGCATTGTTTTCCAATTCCTCCTCTTTCTCATGTTATGGTTGGTTGATAGTTTTAGAAGTTTTCTCAGATCTTCGACATTATAAGGAGAATCAACCATATTGTTTCACATATATCTTCTCCTAGGATCGAGGTAGGTGGTTTGTAACTTTCCCTAGGATGTCTAAGAATATTTTGTGCAAATTCTACCAATATCCTTGAATGGGGTATTGTGTGTTTCATTTTTTCCCCTATTCTTTTCCAGGATTACATGATTCCTTGAGTAGAGGTAATTGCTTGTGTGTAGGGTAATTCTTGTACTGTGCTATGGTTTTTTTCCATGTATGTTTTTCCTGTTATGCATTTTTCATGTTGCCATGCCTTGTTGTATGATAGTGGAACTGTTGAAATGTTATGTTGTTGTGCCTTAGAATGATAGCCAATTAGTTCTTGATGTTTACTAGGGTCGATATGCGCACTATGCATGCTTATTTTATAGAGGGCTGTGATAACCTAGTGTAATGGACCATAGGAATAATGGACATAAGGGCTTCTCTAGAGTGTCTTTAATTTACTATGTGAGACCACATTGGGAATTGACGTTGAGTGCTTCCTCATAGAGTCTATTATTTAGCTAAACCAGAGAGGTGAGACTGTGTGTTCCTCCCAGAGGGTTGCTAGTACTTATAGGTTGAACCGTAGGGGTTAGACTGTGAGAACTACCCAAGGGTTACCTTTTTTATCTACTTGCTTGATTGTCTATTTCTTGATTGTAGATTATATTCTAGAAACATTGTATTGTTACTGTTGTGTTTTATCCTATTTAATATTTACTGTTTACTACTTACTATACTTTTCCTACCATATATTCACTGACTATTCTGCACAGATCTTTGGGTGATTACCTACTAGGACCTTGCCTCACACCATGTTTGGTTAATGCTTTTGGTCCCAGATAGATTATCTTGTTGTAGGTATTAATAATGGCAAGCGCCCTTCTACTTCTAGAACATTACTTACTCGGGAGCTGGATACCATGGAACCAAGCTATGGATTGCGATGCTGAGTTGTTTACCTGGTTTATTTTGTACATGATTTAGTATTGTATTCCTAATTGTGAATTGTTTGGATATTTTCCTAAACATACGTATCATACATCATTATTATATATGTGTGCTCCAGATTTCTTCTTTGAGTCTTCTGCTATTTATTACTCTATAGTTTATTATTACTTCCCTTGTTGTATGTTGTTTTCTTCCGCTGTGTACTCTGACAATGAGGTCATAGTTTCCCCATAGTCATACCCAAGGCCCTCGCTTCTAGTCTACAGCCACTGTAATTCGGTGAAATGCGCTTGAGGCCATGTGACCAACCGGGTACGGGGCGCCTCTAGGTAGCTTCCAGAACCAGGATGTTACCAAGTGGTATCAGAGGAGTTATTTTCTCATGATTTACTTTTAGGTGCCTTTATGCAGGGATAGGATGGATTCTGTACTTGGTTTTAAGTTGTGCTCGACAGTAGCTAACCCGTGTACAAGGAAAACCCAATCTACCTCGCTTATTACAGTTTTTTGATTTTTCTATGTTACAGTTGGCCTGATTTCAGATAGATTGATTCACGTGACTTGTGTTGTTATTGTTGTTGATATTTTGGTTCTATTTCGATCGAAACCTAATGAGATGAGGGTATTCCATCTCATGCATCATATATGAACTTGTTAGAAATCACATGACATGCATTCATGCCATTCCATCTAGGGTGCATTAGAAATTGCATGTTTTTGTGATATAATTTGTGTATATTCTACTTGCTGTTGTGATTTATGCTTTGATAGAATCTCTTTCGTTTGGTAGAGGACTATTTGTGTCATACATTGCTTAAAAGAATGCCATGTTTTGGATTTTGAGGTGTTATGGGCCCTTTTAAATCAGAAATTGGTGAATCTTTGACTTTTCATTCCTTATATATATCTGTATGGGATGCCATGTTTTGATTCGTGGGGAGTATGGGCCCTCACGGATCGAAATTTGGAACCTTCAGGTTCTTTTTTCAGTGTTTTATGTGCTTTGGTGTAGTTTCGGAGAGACTGCCCGGAAAATCCCAGAATACATGGCGTGTACATTATATATACATGCTGGGAAGTTTTAAACTGTGTTGCTGACTATGTGACCAAAAACACAGGTTGTGAAAAATCTACAAGAACACAACGTGTAGTAGTAAGCTATGTACCCAGCCATGTCACTAACAACACGGGTCGGGGATGGTCATGTCCAACACACCCTGTTGTGTTAGAACACACTGTGTATCCTTGTTCTCATTACCCGGCCGTGTCACGAACAACACGGGTCGGTGTTGTCTCCTCCTATACACGTCATGTTCTATCTAAACATGCAGTGTATGGTTCTGCTGTGTACTTGGATGTGTCTCCAACAGCACGGGTCGCGATAAATCTTCAAGTACAAGCCGTGTTTTTTCATATCACGCCGTGTAGTCTCAGCCGTGTATCCAGTCATGTAACTAACAACACGGGTCATGATTCCTTATCTACTACATGCCATTCCCCCCATGAACACGCCGCGTAGTCTCTGTTTAAGAAGATCAAGTGAGTTAGCTATGCAAGGAGACACAGTCTGGGGAATAGAGTTATGTACATGCTTTGTAGAGTCTACACACGCCGTGTAGTCTTGTTTTGTAAATCTTGAGTGTTTCCTTCCGCTGCTTCCATTTCGTACTTATTGTTTAAATGTCCTTGTTTTCTAGATCTTGGGTATTATTTTGATCTTTCAGAGCTATGCCTCCAAGACATCCTCCGGTTGTACGTCTGTTGTCAGGTAGTGATCAGATGCTAGATATGGCTGATCAGGGACTTCCTGCCGGTCCTCCAGTCGGGCCAGCCTTGGCATCGGCTTTCATACCAGTTGCAAGCGCATATGCGCAGTTTAGGGAAGGCATTATGAGGATTATGTAGACCCTTCAGGGAGCACCGCCTCCTACCACGACTCTGGAAGAATTGACGCAGGTTTTCCAGTAGCAACATCCTCCTACATTCTCAGGGGAAGGAGGACCATAGGATGTAGAGTCATGGATGGAAGCAATGCTGACAATCATTGAGCATCTGGAAACACCTCCAAAGAGGCTGGTCAATCTTGCTACCTACATGCTATGAGACTCTGCCAAGAGGTAGTGGGATGTGAACTCATAGGCGGGTCATCAGTAGGTTATGGATTGGAAGGAGTTCCCTTGATTTTATTACTACTACATATATCCGGAGACCCTGACGGCTGATCGAGCCCAGGAGTTCATGAGTATAGAGCATGGTACTCATTTTGTCATGATTTATTCCTCTTGTTTCACCGAACTACAGAATTTATCACCCCTCCGGGATGGAAATGGGTTGTTCATAGTAAGGATGTTTGAGGATGGTCTCATGCGGGAGATCTTCTCACAAGTGAATATCTTCTAGCTGACTTCTATCACTTCCATCTTCTACCAGGCGCTGATTGCGGAGCGCAATCTGAGAGACTCCGGAGTTGCGAGCCAGGGCATTTCAGCTTCCAGAGCTAGTGTTCCTCTAGTTGATATCTGGAAGTGCCATAGGGAGTCTACGCATGGTGATCCGAGGAGAAGAGATACAACTTCAGGTAGCCAGGTAGTATGCTACTAGTGTGGAAGGGTTGGCAAAACGAGGTTACAGTGCCAAAGAGACCCAGTGGAGTGCCGATCTTGTGGCCAGATTGGTCAACTTCAGGATTTCATCAAGGATTTCTCACCAGTAGCTGGTGACAGGGGTTTATCAATGACTCCTCGTTTAGGAGCAGTTCCCTCAGTTTCTCACCAGTCGGGAACTGGAGTTCTTCTGTCCGATCGGGCCGAGGTGGAGGTCGAGGCTATGGCAGTTAGTCAAGAGTATTTCAGCGTCAGTAGGGAGGATCAGCTCAGATGGGTCAGGAAGGGTCACAAGGCCGCGGGGTAGGCCTGACTTTTTTGGTGGAGAAGACCAATCTGGAGCAGGATCCCACACCTTTTACAGTTCATGGTATGATCTTAGTAGCCTAAGTTTTATATTCTTCTCTTTTCGATACTGGTGCTATTCATAACATTATCTCTATTGTTGTTGTGGGGAGCCTTGATCTCTATGACTTCTCTTCTGCAGACTTTTTTTCCCTAGACCCACCTTTGGAGGCGAGGACATCTAGTGTACGTCAGTGGAGAGAGTTCCCTCTAGAGGTTGTAGGGTATCATTTCTTATGGGATCTCTATGTCCTATAGATGACAGGTTATGATGTCATTCTCGGGATGGACTATTTTGTTCCCTTTCAGGAAGTCATTGACTGTTATCACTTCAGGGTGAGTTTCATTTCACTGGAGGGAGAACCTTTTCTTCATAGAGGCAAATCGGATATTCAGGCGAGTTGAGCAGGACTCGAGCACCATGGGCTATGAAGGGTGATGGCCTAGATTTCTATTCTTTATATGTATGATAAGGGAACTTCACAGTAGGACTTTCCTCTAGTCGTTTATAGAGGAATTTTCAGGTTTTTATATGGATTGTGAGGTATACTTCTCGATTTAGCTCGTCTCAAGAGCGGCACTGGTGTCCATTCCTCCTTATTGGATGGATACAACTGAGTTGAATGAGCTCAAGAAGCAGTTAGAGGAGTTGCAAGCAAAGGGTTTCATCCGACCCAGTACTTCTCCTTGGGTTTCACCTGTCCTATTTCCGAATAAGGCAGACGATACCCTTAGGCTCTATGTGGATTATTGGATGTTGAACTAGTTGACGGTTAAGAATTGATATCCCTTTCTAAGGATTAATGATCTCTTCGATCAACTTCGAGGAACCCGAGTGTTCTCAAATATCGATTTGAGGTCTGGTTATCATGAGTTGCGTGTTAGACCATCAAATATACCTATGACAGCCTTCAGAAGCAGGTATGGTCTCTACGAGTATATGGTCAAGTCCTTCGGTCTCACGAATGCGCCAGTAGTTTTCATGGCACTAATGAACCGAGTGTTCCATCCTTACTTCGATTCATTCATCGTGGTCTTCGTGGACGATATCTTGGTGTACTCTCACAATTGACATGACTATTCTACCCATCTTGAAATCATTCTGAGTACACTGTGAGAGCATCAGATTTATGATAAACTCTTGAAGTGCCACTTTAGGATGGATCAGGTTCACTTCATGGGTCATGTCATCACAGAGGGTGGAGTATACATGGACCCAGAAAAATTGAGTGTTGTTGTTTTTTGGGAGCAGCTGAAGAATGTTTTTGAGGTATGAAGATTCCTAGGGCTGGATGGATACTATAGACACTTCATTCAGGACTTTTCATTCCTTGCATCACCTTTGACAGGTCGGACCAAGAAGGGGGTGATGTTACTATGGTCATACTCTTGTGGGTCAGCCTTTCAGGAGCTGAAGGGAAGGTTGACATCGACACCGATCCTAGTCTTTCCAGATCCATGCTAGAGCTATAGTGTTTATTGTGATGCTTTAGGGGTCGAGCTACGTGTTGTGCTTATGCAGGGAGATTGAGTTTTGGCGTACGGGTCTCTGCAGTTGAGGCCACATGAAAGGAACTACCCGACGCACGATCTGGAGTTGGAAGCTATTTTTCATGCCATACGTTGTTGGAGACTTTACCTTCTGGGAGATCACTTTGTGGTTTTGACTGACCACAAGTGTCTTAAGTACATCTTCACTCAGCATGATCTGAATGTGAGACAGTCCAGGTGGGTCGAGTATCTTCAGTCTTTTGATTTCGAGCTTGCCTATATGTCGGGAAAAGGAAATGTAGTGGCATATGTGTTGAGCAGGAGAAATCAGATTCAGGTATTTTATATGGTCATAAGTGTGTGGAAGTTTATGGCTCTATTCTCTAAGATACATTTGGAGGTGCATGACAGACAGGGACAGACTTACCGATCTTCTATAGCTGTTACCTCTACACTTTTTGATCGAGTACGGATGAGGTAGCTATTAGACTCAGAATGATTAGTCTTGAGGGGGAGTGTGTCAGGATAAAACCATCTTCTTGGATGTATAGAGTGAGAGGATGAGATCTTGTGTTTCCATGGATGCGTATGGGTGCCCGCAGACATACGAAAAGAGATGATGTGTCATTTTCATTCCTTAGTTTGGGAAGTTCATCCTAGCATCACCATGATGTATCAGGATCTTCATCGCCAGTACTGGTGGCCAGGTGTGAAGAGGGATGTTGCAGGTTTCATCTTGTGGTGTTCTACTTGTCAGCATGTGAAGGCATGGCATCAGCGAACCACATGCCTTTTACAGTAGTAATACATTCCGGAGATTATGTTTATCGATGTATGGATGGTCTTTACGACCTGATTTCGGAGGTCGCCCCAATGTAATGACACAGTTTTGGTTGTCGTCGATAGGATTACGAAGGTTTATCACTTCTTACCAATCAATGAGACCTTTAGAGTTGATGATCTAGGATGACTGTACATCTGTGTGATTGTACGTCTTCATGGATTTCCAAACTCCATTGTCTCAGACAGGGATACATGCATTACTTCTCGGTTCTGATAGGGACTTCAGAAGTCCTTGGGTACACAAGTACTTATGAGTACAACATACCATCCCTAGACTAATGGTCAGTCTGAGCATAAGATCCAGGTGCTTGAGGATATGATCTGTGCATGCATTCTAAACTTTGGTGGTTCTTGGGAGAAGCATATCCCTCTTGTGGAGTTAGCCTATAAAAACAGTTTTTAGGTGACTATTCAGATGGCACCTTATGAGGCTTTGTATGGTAGGCCATGCCGATCACCATTATACTGACTGGAGGTAGGAGATGTAGCTTTGCTGGGACCTCGTATATTTCCAGATACCTTAGAGCATATACAGTTAATTCAGAAGGGGGTGGCTATAGAATAGACTCGACAGAAGTCTTATGCTGATCAGCAAAGACGACCTCTGCAGTTCGAGGTTGGGGATTAGTTTTTCATGCGTGTCGCACAAAGGATGGGGAAAAAGAGGATTCAGAGACCGGTTAAGCTTTCACCGTGATACGTTGGTCCGTTTGAGGCATTGGAGAGAGTTGGTCCGGTTTCCTATTGGTTGCAGTTCCCTCAAAGGAATCGGGCCATGCACGACGTCTTGCATGTCTCTCAGATCCAACGTTACTTTTCAGAATCGTCTCATGTCTTTCATCCCAAGGAGGTTGATCTCAAAGAGGATGCATCGTTTGAGGAGCATCCAATCCAGATTGTCGATCGCAGCATGAAGGTTCTCCATGGGTGGTCTGTTCCTCTAGAACGGGTGCCATTGCAGCACAGGCAAGTATAGGATGACTCCTGGGAGAGGGAAGCCAATGTACAATCGCAGTGGCTGGAGGTGTTCGGGGATTCTTCTTCCCCGCCTCATTAGGGAAATTCAGGGAAATTTTTTTTAAGGGGGTATGTTTGTAATAACCCAGATCTTCGATTCAGGTATGTTTTCCTTTTTCCTATAGTTTTTGAGAAAAGAGGGGTTTCTGGAAATTTTTGAAGTACACGTCGTGTACTTTCTGAGTACACGTCATGTACTTTCTGAGTACATGTCGTGTACTCCCTTGCCGCACCAATCCTTGTGTTGGCCATGTCTGGGCCACACACATGGGGTGTAGGGGTGATGTGGAGGCCTCTTAAAGAGGAGTACAGAAAAACAGTGTACACGTCGTGTACCCTAGAAGTAGACACCGTTTATTTTTTTTCATTAAATGCACTGGGGTGACACCTGGCAGACATAACACCTTTCATACATGTTTAGTTCGTCCGAGAGAAGTCGTACAACCATAGATCTTCTCTGGATTCCTGAGCCTCTGTCTGATCCCCGTTTCATCCACCGTTGATTGTGTTGGAACCATAGCGGTAAGCTCTATATTCTCATAGATCTTTATTTTCCAATTCCTCCTCTTTTATCAAGATATCATTGGTTGAGCATTTTTTACGTTTTCTCCGATAATCGATGATCTATTGATAATCAACCATCGTGGTTCACGTATATCGTTCTCCTAGAATCGAGGTAGGTGGTTTGTGCCTTTCCGTAGGATGTCTATGAATATTTTGGTAAAATTTCACCAATACCCATTAACGGGGTATTGTGTGTTACATGTTTTCCCCTATTGTATTCCTTCTTTGCATGATTTCTTGAGTAGAGGTAATTTATTTTGTGTATGATAATTATTTTACTAATCTTTGGATGTTTTCGCTGTATGTTTTTCCTGGTACTCATTTTTCCTATTTCCATGCCCAGTTGTAGGATAGTGTAACTATTGAACTGTTATATTGTTTTGCCTTAAAATGATATCCAAGTAGTTCATGAGGTTTACATGGGCCGACACGTGCACTACACATGTTTATTTTAATCAGGGCTGTGAGAACCTAGTGTAATGGACCACAGGGAGAATGGATGTAAGGGATTATCTCGAGTGTCTTTAATTTATGATGCGAGACCACAGGGGGAATTGTCATTGAGTGCTTCCTCAGAGAGTCTGTATTTCCTCGAAACGAGCCATATGGGGAATAGATATTGAGTTCTTCCCCAGAGATTGTTTAGTATTTTATGAGTGTATAGGGGGAATTTATGGTGAGTTCCTCCTTAGAGAGTCTATTACTTAGCTGAACTGGAGGGGTGAGACCGTGTGTGACTCCCAGAGGGTTTCTAGTACTTGTAGGTTAAACCTTATGGGTTAGGTTGTGAGAACTACCCATAGGATACCTTTTTTCTCTACTTTCGTGATTGGTTGTTTCCTGTTTGTAGATTATATGCCAGAAAATGTGGATTGTTACTATTGTGTTTTATCCTGTTTGTTGCTTACTGTTTACTGCTTACTGTACATTACCTGCCATATATTCACTGACTATTAGGAATAGATCTTTGGGTGATTTCCTACTGGGACCTTGTCTCACACCCTGTTTGGGTCATGCTTTTGGGCCCAAATAGATTCTGTAGTTGTAGGTATAGATAAGGGAATGTACCCTTCAACATCAGGTACTTGACTTTCTAGGGAGCTAGAGAGCATTGGACCAAGCTATGGCTTGCGATGCTGAGGAGTTTAACTATTTTCTTTTGTACTTGATTTAGTATTGCATTCATCATTGTGACATTTTTGGCTATTTTCCAAGACATAATTATTATACATAATTATTATATATGTGTCCTCTGGTTTTATTCTTTCAGTATTCTACTGTTTATTTTTGTATAGGTTATTATTACTTCTGCTATTGTATGTTGTTTTCTTCCACTCTGTACTCTGTCAATGAGGGAATAATTTACTCACTATCACACCCAAGGCCCTAACTGTTAGATAGAAGCCTCTAGAGTTCGTGGAAATGCGCTTGAGGCCATGTGACCAACCGAGTACGTGGCACCTCTGGGCGGCTTCCGGAACCGGGACATTAGAGTTTATCATAGAACCACCCATCTTCATAAAAAATTCCCAACAACCATAATATATTCGTATCACATAAAAAATGCATAAACGAAACATAACATTTCCACATTTCAATCACAAGATATCAATAAAACACATTGACATAATAAAAACATTACTAAAACCATTTTAAATTCCAAAATAAAACAAAACTAAAACTTGGTATTTATTTTACATTTAAAAGAAGTTATGGCTCGTAGAGGAAGTTGAATGTCAAATAATGGTAACAGTGGTGGAGAAGTCATTGTCGCTGCATACGTAAGACAAAAACATCCCCTTTTTCAGTTTATAAAAACGATTCATATAAAACGATTCATTTTGAATAAAAGTAAAATTCAAAGGGGTTTATACACCGTATAAAATAAATTTGTGTATACAACAAAATATTCCTTAACGAATGGAGATTGAGACAAATTCCCTTACAATGACGGTATCCTTAGATTAAAGATAAATCAATTACATAATTATGTGTGACAAATATAAATACACCCAATA
Organism: Viscum album; assembly: GCA_963277665.1. Lineage (NCBI taxonomy): Eukaryota > Viridiplantae > Streptophyta > Magnoliopsida > Santalales > Viscaceae > Viscum > Viscum album. The sequence continues at coordinate 690,141,636 of OY728156.1, read as the reverse complement.
TAAGTGGATATTATGTGTCAAACTATCAGAGTTCATCCACACATATTCATGGCATGAAATAATCAATAAGTAGAGGTTTAACCCAAATAATTGAAATTGGGTTAAGAAGTTCCCTTTCAAAAATTATACAGCCTAACATCGTCACATTAAAATTCAGTAAATGAGATGATGAGAGAAAAAATGGTATCTCATCACTTGGACATAACATTTACAATAATAAGGATATGTAAGAACATATCCAAACATAAGAATATGTAAATTAAAATACATAACAAAAAAAGTCTTTTAAAAAGAGGAGGGTGAAATGTTCCCTTACCGATTTGGGTAAATTTCAAAACATACACCCCATGAATTAAGGATCATACAATGAATATGTAAATACATATTAATTAAATTATATTAAACAAAGAAAAAAATCATGGGATGTACACACACCACACAAAAAATAAACAGTGGGAAATGTAGCATGAATCTCACGAGAATAAAAGTTGGATGAAAAATCCATTACGAAACCTCGGCAGCCAAACGACACCACATAAAACATCAAAAAAAGGATTGATGAGATAAAATAGGGTCCCTCATCATATGAAAATAATATTTACAGTAAGAGTATTATAAAATAAAATCCCCCAACATTAGAAAAATGTTCTTAAAGGAAATGACATAAAATTGAGTACTTAAAGAGAAAGAAAGAAGTAGGATCCCTTACCTCAAGTCCGACTTGTCTTGTTTGTTTCATTGTATTCCTGAATACTAAACATTGGTCAATTAATAATTTCATAAGGAAGTATTTTAGAGTTATTATTAATTTCATATCAGATATTATAATGTTATAATAATTAGTTAATTATGTGAGTTCATATAGTAAGTTTTTGTCGATGTTTAGTATATGAGTCAAAATTGACATTTTTTGAAAAGAATTGACCATGTAGTTATAAGTTCACAATCTCAAGAATAGTATTAATTATTTAAATATCATATATATATATATAGTATATATTCATTTTATACTATTCCATAAAATTTGGAGATAAAAATTGAAATGCCTTGTTCATTGAGACGGTAGGCCGTACGTACCCATGAACGTTACATTCATTTCATTGTCATATTAATGGAATTAAAACTAAATGAGAGAGATATATATATATTATAATTAAAGAATTATATTCATAATTATAGATGTAATACATATCATATATATCCATTATATATATATTATTATAATAGTACATAACGTTTTGAGATAAGAAATGAAATGTACCGTTCATGGAGACGGTAATCCGTACGTACGCATGAACGTTACTTTTATTTCTACCTTATACTTTAATGGAATGAAAACATAATGATACATATTATATAATAATTATATTATAATATCATACATAATATCATTAACTCCATCCTTAATTTATCCAACGTATGGCATTAACGATTCAAATCACTTTGAGGGGGCGGTAGTTTGCACTTCTGAAAATGAAAATATCGCATTTACCCATTTTGGAAACCATAAAGGTATGGAATAAATGGAAAATACAGAAGCATAAGGAAACCAAAATCATAATATATATAATATATAAATACAGTGACATCTTAATGGCCACCATGATAGGTGTTAATAAAAGATTGAACAATAATCGTTTCGTGAGGCAGTAATTTGCCACCCACAGAAACTGTTTGTTCTATAACCATTATATGGAGGTGTGTATAAGTGTAGCTAGAATAATTCTCATAACAACAACGTATTATATATAATATTTTTGGGTTGTTACAATAGAAAGTAATAAAAAGAGTTCAGGGGGATGTAGATGAAAAATAAAACAAAAAAACATAAGAGAAGACATTACCATAAAATCGGGTAACTCTTTTTAATTTGATCCCAATGGCTTCATTGGAAAATCTTCCTCCAAAATTGAGGATTCTAGGAGTAAGAGAGGTAGGTGGAGAGGCTACATGAGCATAGGTTGGGTGAGCCAAGGTCTTGAGAGTTGTGAGTAAGTGGTAGAGGTAGGGGCCTTTTATAAGAGGGATGAGGGTCACTTTTTGGAAGTCATGGAAAGTTACTTTATTATAAAATGAGTATCATATTTTAATGGTCCCATAATGATATATTTCGAGGATAAGGTGATAAGGGTTCTAAATACACCCTTCCAATAGATTTTAGACAAGTGTATGTGTTAGATTTTACCTTATCATTTTATTTTATTTAAATCATTTATTAATGAGGTAATCACTTCATCATCACTGTGTCATAAATAAATTTATTTATATAATGCCTAAAAGTTATAAAAAAATTCCATCATGTTGGAAATATTTATTACCTTTCCAATTACTATTTATATTTAAATTGATCATTTATATAACCGATATTAAAATTGTTTTACTTAGGATATACAGACCTATGTTATATTCCCTTTCTTTAAAAAAATATGATAAAAAGTCACTATCACACTAAAGTAATTCCATGGGGACCCAAAGTTGGAACAAGGCATCCAATGATCGGACATGACACCACAAATAGAATTTGGACACATTTTGGCTTCTTTTTTTATTTTTATGATTTCATTTTCTTACCCTTAACTACCCGTTTACTAATTAAACACGATAATTAAAGATAATTACCGTCGTTACTAATCATAATGTCCAAAAATAAGAGGCTTAATTACATAATTTTGACCTAATTATTAAAAATATGGAATCAAATTTATCAAATTACAGACACAGAAATTGGAGTTATTAATTTAAAATAATTCCCATTGTCAAAACCAAAGATGGGTTTTTAAGAAGTAAAATCAATCAAAAGATTGATTTGTTTTTACATCCAATTTAAAAATGAAATTACATAAAATGACCAAAATTTTATTAAATGATATAAATAATTAAATTACATCTTAAAACCAATTAAAATGACAATATAACTATATAAATAAATTTGATGAATAGGCAGTTTTGAATTAAAATGCAGTATTTTTCACTATTCATTAAAAATAAACATTTGTCAGAAAAATATCAACAACTCATCCTAAGATATATTTGATATTCCAAATTTAAAAATGATGTCAATTTTACCAAATTCAAAACATATCATATGAATTAATTAATTATATAATCAATACCCGTTTTCAAAACAAATAGAGTGTTTTTAGGAAACAATATCTATTAAAATATTGACACTTGTTTATGTCTAATTTCAAAGTGAAATTAATTCAAATGACCACAATTGGATTAAATGGTAATAATATATTTTAATTAAAAATTAAAACCAATTAACAAGATAATCTAAAAAAATAAATAAATTAGATTAAAAGGAGGTTTTGAATTAAAATACTGTATTTTTCACTACAAATGATATTTATCAGAAAAAAACAATTTACACAATGAAAATTTTGATGTCTTGATTCTAAAGATGGATTTTATTTTGTCAAATATAACATATAAAAGTAACAAAAAGTATATTTAAAAAAGGTTCTCCATCAAATGGTGGTTAATCGACCTTTTAAATAATATTAGAATATTTATTGTTAAAATTGGATTCATTTTCATTTTAAGCCGCAAACATTTATTGAATAATGTAAAAAAATTTAACAAACATATATAATCATATTTTTTTTGTTCGGTTCATTCCCTCTATTCTAATGGCTAGACGTTAAAAACAATTTAAAATAATGTTATTATATTCTTTGAGTGTAATGTAAGATTTCAAAGAAAATCGTTGTTGTGTATTGGGTACTCCATAGAACGTATCATTCCCTTTAAAGTAATAATAATATTTTATTCACTAATATTGATAAATATGATAATTTCATATTATTTATTTACCTTTGATGTTACAATTAGTTTCATCAAATTTGACATGTACCGTTTCTTCAACAGTACAAGTATTTTTATTGAAAGCCCTATAAGCCTTAGAAGTTGCGGAGTAGACCAAGAAAATTTTATCATCAGATTTTGTTGAGAATTTGGGTAAATTATATTTAGTATTCTGAATGAATACCTAGTATCCAGAAACCTTGAAGTAGGAATTTCCTGGTTTTCTACCATTCCATACCACATAGAGAGTTTTATTAAGAAAAGGACTAATTTTAACACAATTTATTATATAACAAGCAGTACTTACAGCTTCAGCAAAAAATTGTTTGGATACTGAATATTTAATCAACATGGTTCTTGTTATATCTTGAATAATTATATTTAATTAATCAAAAACCCCATTTTGTTGAGTTGTTCTAGGTTATGAGATGTTATGAATAATTCCTTTTCTATTACAAATGGTTTAAAAATCATAATTTTGTAATTCACCTCCATGATCACTATAAATAGTAATCAAAGGATGGTTTTTCTCATTTTTTAACTTGGACTCTAAAACATTTGAAATAAGAAAAATCTTAAAATTTCTTTTCTAGAATGTAGACCCATGTAAATCAAGTGTAATAAACAACTAAGACAGATAAATAATATTTTACTGTAATGCTTCCAGTTTGTGTTGGACAAAAAAGATCTATATGCACTAAATGTAATGCATGAGTGGTTTATATGTCACGAACTAATTATAACCAGATTTAGGATTCTTTATATATTGACAAGGATCACATTCTTTGGAAGAATCAAATATATGCTCTAGTATAACCATAACTAGTCTTTTCTGAGAGAGTTTGCATAGGTTCCTAAGAATAAAGTGTCCTAACCTTCTATGCCTTAACCATGAATGATCTTCCATTACACTAAGGCAAGGTAGATATTTTCTCCTAATGTCATCTATGTTTAATTTGTAAACATTCTCTAGACTATTGGTAGGAAGAATAAATTCTTCGTTTGAATTGTGTACTAATCACTTATAATTCATAAAATTCATAAGGTATCCTTTATCAAAAAATTGTCATATTCTAATGGGGTTGTGCTTAAGACCCTTAAAAATAAAACATTATAAAGAAATGTCTTTAAAAGAAGAACAATGTTACCTAAACCAATAATTTCTCCCTTAGCATTATCTCCAAAATTTACTTTTCCTCCTTTCATCTTGAAAATATTTTCAAAGAAGTTTTTGTTACGAGTCAAATGCTGGGAACAACCACTATCCTTATACTATGTATTTATGTTTCTACTTTCTTTACATTACTAAAAATAAGAGTGTAAGACTTTTGGAATAAAAAATTTCATGGATTCGAAAACTTATGAAAGAAAAATTTTAGGTATCAACATTATCATAGAAAAATAAGCTTTATAAAAACCTAAAGACTGAGTTTTGTTTAAGGAACAATTTTTTTCCCATTATCCACCAAAATGACACTTAGTACAGAATGGATCACATTGAGGAACTAAATATTTGTTATTAAAAATTCGTTTTGATCTTGTATAACCAAAACCAGAATTATTTCATAGAGGTCGAATTTGGGAATACATCTTATCAAAGTTTTCCTTCCATAATTAAATGTTTGAAAAACACATCCTCAAGGAAAATATTTCAAAAATTAGTCTATTAACTATGTTCTTATCTTAAAATTAATCAGTTTCAGTATTAGAGATTGGCTCAAAAACATTTTTCATAGAAATTACTTTTTTCTTAATCCTTATAATGTTTATCCTTCTCTAAATTAATAATCTCAATTTTTTTAGAAATAATTTAAAAATATAGGATTTTCATATCATGATCTTAAGAAAGATCTTATATGTCCTTTATAAGAACAGAAATCATAGAATTTTTCATATGAAAGTTTTTAATGACTTTAGAATTTTCATTCTAAAAGAGCATAGAAAACCTAGAAACTTCTTCATAGGTAACTAAAGTATTATCTTCATCAGAAGAAGATTATTCATCCTAGGATTCATAGTATTTACAATCACTATAATTATCATTAAAGGATACATTGGTGATGTATTCATAATTGTGTAACTTTTCCATTAAACAATGATTTTCAATAGGTAACATGGAAAATAAACTAAGATTCTTCTATCCATAAGATTCGTAATCTAAGGATTCATTAGAATATTCCCCACCACTGACAGTCAAGGTGTCATTAGCATTCAAAACGTTCTTTTCTATAGCTTTGTAGTACTTAATTTTATTCTATTTAGAATACTTATCCTTTCTATATTTTCTCTTAAGCCTAGAACAATCTGGTATTATATGTCCAGCTCTTTTTCATTAATAACAAGTGACTACAGAGTCTTTCATATCCTTTCTTTCATACTTCTTGTATCTATAATGAATGTATTTCTTCTTAACTATATTTTTGATCCTTCAAGAAAGATTGTCTAGTTTATTCATAGAATGTTAAATTTCATTTGATACATATAAAATATTAACCTACTTTGACTTAGATCTTGTGTTTCTATATGGAGTCTTGGCATTCATATGATTTGAAGATGTTGAAAAAGAAATACATCCATTCCCATTTTTCATTATAACATGGTCAGTATATCTCTTCATTCTAGTCTCATGTCATAGAAGATCTGAAAAGCTCATCAATAGTAATCTATGAGACATTCATGTTCTCATTTATAGCTATCCTCTTTGATTCCCACTCATTAAGCATGATTTCTATAATCTTGTATACATGTGCCTCATCATCCCAACCTTTTTCACCCATGGATTATATGCTATTAACAACAGTCAGAAATCTATTTTGTACCTTACATATAGGTTCTTTATAAGGAAATAAATATCATAGGTACTCAGTCTAAGCATAGCTCTTCTAGATTCAATAACATTGGAGTACCAAAATGTGGAACTTCAATCTTCTTCCAAATACAATTTGCGTTTTCTCAAGAATAAATATGGTTATATATATTCAAAGTCATGGAAAAAACAATGTATTATGTACCTTATATTTTAGTTGATATTATTTCTTTTCATTATTATTAAAAGTTCTAACTTCATTATTAGGAATCTTGTATTTTCTTATTATTGTAACAATGTTGTCCACTATATTTTCAATAACGAAAATCTTCATACGATCTCTCCAATATTCATATTCATTCCCATAAAAAATAGTTGGGCTAGTAGGATTACGATTTTTAATTGAAATGAAATTCATTCCTGTCATCTTATAAAAAATATCCTTCACACAAAATTTTCAGTAAAAAAAATTTGTAAATAAAGATAAAAATATCCTTAGTAAGGAAAATATATAATAATGAAAAACATGAGAAAGAAAACATATATATGGAAATAAGTGTATCTGATACCTACTCTACTACCAATTGTAGGATCAAAATGACACCAATTGTATTATCGAAATGATACAGATTGTAGTATCAAATTAATGATGTAAATGTTCAATATACAGGAGTGGGTGAATTGTATACATTAAAAAATTTATTTATAACTTTTAATGATGGAATGTTTAACAATCATAAACAATGTAAATTCACAAGAACTCTTAGTTCTAAAAACAATCATGATTCTAGAAATGTGGTTCTAGAATTGAAACTTACGAAAATATTACAAAGATAACGATTATACCTTAATGTGTATAGAATCAAAAAAATAAGAGTAAAAGTATAAGAAAGTATATGATAGTTATAATTTCTTCAACAACCAAAATGCAACAGAAAAATTGAAACAGTACACGTAACAATTAGTAAATCTTTTAACCTAAAGAGATTAGTATCCAAAACCCTGGGATAAAGTTCCCCTGATTTATACTTTCATGAAATTATGTCTTACCCACACCAGGGTAATCCCTAAATATGAATATCAGAGTCTATCTTGCTATCAATGCAAGACTTCGAACTCCAAGGTAGTCGGAACCTCAATCTTCTTATCCCTATTATCCATTGAATATACACAGAATCATTCAGAGTCGTAGAAAGTAATTTTGAACAAGATGTTAATAACACACAATTCAATAATGTCTCTCCTAATAGAAATCACTTTAGGAGCATGTAATCTCTAGTTTGATAAACAGTTGAGTGGTCATTCAAATGATCTTCTATTTATAGGCACAACTTCAATGGTCAACTCCCTTCTCCAACAATCATATTTTTCCTCAAATTTTAGAGGGAGATGTACACCGGTCCCTCAAACAAAGGTTAGTTATTAATAAAATTCATGAAATCATTTTATAACTCAAACAAGATTATTAAAAATATAGTTGCATAAACCAATCCATTTTTTGGAGTGATAGGAAAAAATAAAAGTTCTGAGTCTAACCAAAAAACCATTTGGTGCTTATAATACATGAATATTCGAATTCTATCATCAAAATAATTCAGAACATGAATTCTATAGAATTACGGAGTCTGAATTTAAAGGATATTTGGAGTATGATTTCATAAGAATTTTGTGTCTTAACTCAGAATGATCGGAGTCTAAATTAATTAAATTCTAAGTCAAAACATAGATTGTTTGAAGTCTGAATTTCTAGAATTTGGAGTCTGAATTCATTATCTTTGGAGTCTAAATTCATACAATTAGGAGTCTGAATTCCGAATGTTTGGAATCTAAGTTAAGAGAATTTGGAACTTGAGTTCAGATCCTAAAAACAGAATTCTATATATCTATGTATTGATAATATTACAATTATTATGTTACGAAACTGAATTTTATACTTTGAAGGAAAATGACTTAGATTAAAATGTGAAAAATGAAAACATGGTTAGGATAAATTACCATGGGGAAAGAAGATTTTCCTTATAAATATTAAACATAGGGAAAAGAAATTTTCCTTAAGATATAGTGTTTGTGATTTTCAAAACATTAAGGAATGGAAAATTCAGAAGGAAACCTTACTAACTCAACATTTAGTTGGGAGAAAATCATTCTAATATGGAACAACTAGTCTATATTCATGACCAAAAAGAGCAAGTTTTTTGGAATATGGTAATTCATTTGGAAATGGTTTTATGGAAAAACAATAAGGTTGAATAGGAAATGTGGGAATTTGAAAATGATATGAGGGATAAATATCCCCATTTAATTGATAAGTTAATATAATTGTGAGGATACAATTTTTGAAATGGGGAAGGATATAACATCCCGAGTAAATAAATTGTAAGAAATTTCCATATTTATTATTATTTATGAATTAAATATAAATTTTACCTTAAATGGGATTCTATGTTCTTATGGAATTCCTAATACGCAACAAAGGGGTTTTGTGAAATCTTGCTTTGCAGACAACTGTTGGTTATACTACAAAATAATATAGTATTAATATTATTTAAAATAGAAGTTAACACATAGTCGTTTCATTAGCGGGAATGAACAGAACAAACTAAAATATAATTATACATGTTTTTTAAATGTTTTTACCTATATCCCATAAAATATAGTGGAATTAAAATGTGAATAAATCCGATTTTAATCATAAATACTCTAATATTCTTTAAAATGACTATTTAACACCTTTTGATGGGGATCCATTTTTAAATAATTTTTTTTACACTTTTATATGTTTTATTTGAAAAAATAAACTTTATCTTTTGAAGCCGGACATTAAAATTTACATTGGGATTTTTTTTTTAATTTTCTGATAAAATTCCATTTTTAATGAATAGTGAAAAATTCTGCATTTTAATTAAAACTTACCTTTTAATCTAATTTGTTTATATGGTTATATTATATTTTAATTTGGTTTTAAATATTAATTATATTATATTTTTACATTTTAATATAATTTTGGTTACTGTTTGTAATTTAACTTGAAATTGGACATAATCAAATTTCAATCATTAGATCACTATTATTTCTTTAAAACACGTATTATGGTTTTGACAACAAAAATTAATTTTCAATTAATTAATGAAAATTTTATTTTTTTATATGAAAAAATACATATCATTTTTTATTAAAAATATCAAATTTATTTTAGGGTGTATTTTTGGTTTTTTTTCTGAAAACCAAAAATTGTCCATTAATAGAGAAAAATAATGCTTAGTAGTTAAAAACGAAATTTTTCATTTAATAGAAATTTTACTCCTATTTTGAATTTAATTTCAAAAATCTGAAATACATGGTTGTCAAGCTGTCATATTTTATTTTACTTCTTCACATTCTGTTCTCTTTTTATTCTTTGATTTCATAAAAACACCAGTATCTGAAATATACTATGTAGTTTTTAGGAGAATGATTCTAACTAAAATTACAGAAACCTCCATCTAATGTGCATATAACATAATGTTTAAATGGGGTGGATTATAGACCACTTGAACACTATTCATAGTTTAAATAAAATATAACATTATGTTCTATGCACATTATGTTCTATGCACATTATGAAGGACTACAAATTTGTGATTTCACCTAGTTGAACACTATTCATAGTGTAAATTTTCACATATTGGCTCAATATAATATGCTATATTTCATTTCCCTTTCGAGATATTGTGATCTCAAGTCTTATGTGTGACATGATTAACAGGTATAGATAGTGAAAGACCCTTTATAATTATCTTCCTCATGTGATTCCAACTGATTATTTTCCTTTAAATCTCTAGGAACAAATTACATTGTTGTATAAGAGACCATGCACACACCATGAAAGATATCCCTTCACACATTTAAAATCAAATAATCTTCTTCATACTTTGTGATATACCATTTTTTTAATTTTTCACCACATCAAAACATGTAACGATTTTCATCAAAGGTATGGTAAATATAAGTGATATTTATAGGTATAAATCTATTACATTAACTCTAAAAATAATGGATAACCATCTATTCCACCACCTAAATTACATTTTTTGCACTTGAATCCATGATTCCCCATCATAATACAACTCATATCTAGTTCTATTTCTTAATTCAATTACAACATCACTACGATATTTTTACCATGATATTTATCGTGAGTTATAAACTTTTCCCCTCCGAAAATGTTACTTCCATCGTGAACATTTCATGGTATTATTTGGTAATATATTTCATGACATGTGATCACATGATTATATCATTATGAAACACCCTTAATGGATTTTGACCATCCCTACCTTTATATTATTTATATGAAAAAATTGTGATGCTTCTATTAAATTTACTACTCAATAATCCTTCAAGTCCAATGTAACTATCTTGATGAATTTCCCCTACTCTCAATGCAGTATTCCTTTGAAACTATGTGATTTAAAAAATCTGATATATCAATTCATCAAGATCATGTGATCATTTGATCTCTCCTCCAATAGGAGATATAACATCTATCACATTATTAATTCACGCAATATGTGATCACACTATGTGGCCCATCTTATCTAGTCATGGATATTCTCTAAATTCGTGAGGTCATATAATCATTATATGATTATGTTATGATCCCACCTGCATCATTCACATGAACTCCCCCCAACATCATCGATCTTATGAGATCATGACAGGAGTTCCATTATATTTGTTCTTCAACCCTTAAATATGATCAGAACTAGAAAATTACCCCAACATCATTACAAATAGTTTGATTCTAATTTTATTCATTGTATCATTATGATCTACTTCTAGATCAAAATAACTCTATAATAGAATTATTTATTCCTGTGAAACTATGTTGTTTCAGCTTTCGAAACATCAACAACATTCATATCTATCACATAACAATCAATTTCATAAAAAATCGAAATCTGTTCCATTTTCCTGCAAAATTATGACTAAAATCATATCCCCGAACAAACCAAGTTCTATATAAAACATCCACCATTTATATTTTTTATCAATATTGTCCTAAATTCTTCTTATACATAACATTATATACTATTCCCCCCAATTTTGGACAAAATAAATTGTCCATTCCATATATTTCTATATCCCTTAGGGTATCATAAGACAATAATTCTATATCATATCCATATTTGAAGTCATGGATTATAGCGAGTCTATGAGATCAAACATTATTTAAGTCACATTTCTAGATTACTGTGAATTCCTTAGGGGATTCATCCATCAATAATTGTATTCTATATTGATCCATAATCTATATTAAATATATCTCCAAAGTACCTTAGTAAACAATGAGGAATAAAATTTCTCTTGAAATGTGAACAATTCTGATATATAGATACTATTCTCCCCTTATATTATCTATATTTCACAATCTACATCATTTAATATTTTTTATTGAAACTTTATTCTATAGAATTATATACTACTAATAAATTCTCAGTGAGTTAAATTACTATGTTGTATTGAGTGATTCAAATATTTTTTCATCCTATTAAGATGGAACTCATTATAGGAAATAATTGTTTATGTCAATAAAAAGAATCATTATTCCTCTCACTTATTGAGATCCACCGAATTTGGAAGAATTTCATTCATTCTTTTGAAAAAACATATTGTGATCTCAATCACAATGTCACGAACTAGTTGTTTAATAATGAATTAACCACAATTGTTGGATTAATGAAACATATTATGTTACTAAAATAACTTTTTTACTATATCAACATGGTTCCACATCATATGTATGAAATTTTATGATTCTCTAAACAATTTATTCAGATGATTCTAAATATACAGCAGTGTTTTTCAATAAATCTCTGTGAAAATATTCTAATTTGAACTGATATATAATAATTATATTAATTCTTGAAATGAATCCAGCTATTTAATTACACATCCAAATCTGGTGAAATGTTGTTGTGAATGCAATTTTTTTTAGAACTTCTTCGTAACTTAAAAATACCATTATAATCCCACATTGTAAGAATAAATAATATATATTAAATACATTAATGTTGTTTCTTCTCCAACAATATGTCATCTATTAGTGGAAAAATAACACTTGAACTTAGGCCTCATACCAATGGATTAATATTCAATCTATCTATGAAAAATTGGATCGTTCAAAAATTATATTAGCACCTCTTCATCTTAATTTACATATCTCCAACATTTGATATTCTCTTTTCTATAGCATGTAACATATAAATATAACTTTGAATGGATGAGTGTGTTTTTTTATAAAACATAGATGTTAGAAAAACATATGATATTTTAAGAATTAAAACTCTTCTTTTCTTTTGTTTCTAAATTTATTTAAAGAACATATTTCCTTTAACCCCACCCCCCCACACCATGTCTTATATATCCCCCATAATATAATACCACATCAATCAAATATTATAATATATTTAAATGAATAGAGAGGGGTATATGCATAATCATAAAATAGAGGGTTTTGGTTGGCCTTGGTGGAACAACCCATTTTGTCCATCTATTCACCATACTATCAATATATTGTTTTTTATTAACACCATATTCAATAAATACACATTCTGTAATTAAAATGTAATCATGGTTTGGAAATTAAACCAATGTGTTCAAATTTTCATTATTTTTTTACCACCGATCTTATACTCACACATCATCCTATATAAGAGTGATGTTTTTCTTTCCTTTAATTCTCATTACCATGAATTCATTATGATATAACATTTATAGATTCATGCTTATCCATTTATTCATTTATAACAAACTCTATAATATTTTCTAAATAGGGTTGTATTTTCTACATGTACAATAATTTTTTAAATCAACTAGACTATCTCCCCCATTTGACATTGAAATTTTCTTTTATTCTTTCAAAGAGGGATTTTTTTAGTGTATCCTAATTTTTGTGTAGAAAATATTTAACTATGACCCTAGTTTTCCATCAATAATATTATTCATGTTTTATATCTAAACTAATCCCTTTCTATGATAATATCATTCCTTTTCTCCCACTATAGTTATAGACATATTTTTTTATTAGTTTCTCTTCTCTATTTTCTTCGAGATTTTATATATTTCCAAAATTATCTTGATTATAACAACTAAAATATCTATCATTTTAAATATACCACATTTCGTCATATCATAATTTTGATATAGTTGTAACAATCATTTTTCTTCTAGTACTGAGCCCTTGGGCTTCTAGACACACACTAATGGTGTGTCGTATTATTCCAAAACTGGTTAATATTAGAGAAATATTATTTTGGGTGTCCTTATATTATTATTAAGAGTTATTTTTTTATTTTTTTATTTATGTTTTAGAGCGATGAAATCTCTCTTTGTAGATTTAAATCTATATGGAAATCCACTTTTAAATTTTTATTATTAAATTTATCTCTTCTTCATGGTTAAAAATCATATTACCGTTCATTATTTGTTGTAATTGTATTTCAATTTATCTGTAATTAGTATCATTTATATATTTTATCCCCTTATGATGATGTATTTATAGATGGATGACATTTCCTTTCAATTCATTTTTGGTGTTTTTTATTCTTTGATCATGTATTAAATTAATTCAAGAGTATCACATAATTCATTATTCATGGAACCGTATTATATATCATAAAATTTTGTTCTATATCAGTCCATCTCAACATCATTTAATTTATTCACAATACAATGATGATCACATAATCAACTCACTAGATGTTTCCCTATTGATAAACCGTTTCTTATATGGTATGGATCTCTTCTTGATTATCGCAGCAAAAATTTCTCAAATAATTAGCTTACAACATATCATATTCATCATTATCATAGTTATGATCATTTTTAAGTTGTTCATATTCAAAATTTACTCATAAAAAATATTTCATTTCAAAATTCTCGCCCATTTTTTCCAAAATTTTTATCATTTGATGTATTTAATCCTAAAGTGACTAAGTCATGTTCTATAGTTTTTAACATAAGAATTAAAATTTTCATTCGCCATTTTTTCACTTTAGTCTTTATCATGATATTTCCAGATTTTTAATAGTTCGCCTTACTGTATGATTGATCAATTCGATCTTTCTCTTGTTGGTCCATCTCTATTTCATGTTCAACCAAATATTTATTTCACTCTTTTTATATATGGACCCATCCTTATAAATAACATAATTTTGTTTTTTATTCGAGAATTATCAGTATTTCACATTCATTAATTGTTATATAAAATGATTTAGATTATTATATCATATCCCATATGTAAAAAATATATACAATAAAAAGTAGAAACATCTCATTAGTATCCATATTTTTCCAAAATAATAACATTTATAATAATGAATGGTTTATTTTCACATAAAATTTTTATAATTTTCAACATGAAATATTACCTTAACTACACATCCTTGATAATTATAAAAAATATTTTAAATTATAGTTTGAGCTCAAAAAATTTCATGAATGGAAAAAAAATAAAAACCATAAGACAAGTGAAAACCCATCAAACATGTAATAATTGATGTTTATCTCAATATAAATTGAGTGAAAGGAATACATTATTTAAACATAAAAAACAACAACTTTTAAGTCAAATAAATTCATTAAACCCCATCTTGTGTAATTAAAAACCTTTGGTCACCTTATAGATTCATATTTCTAAAACCCATTCATAAACATTACCTTGGATTAATCATTTGGATGAGTTAAATTAGGAACATTACCAAATTAATTTATGAGATATTATGGTTCTCAATCATCATATAACTAATATTTTTTCACACCTATATTTCGAGAGCAACAATGGGGATCACACATTCTTATACACTATATAAAGAACAACTAGTTTTAATAAAATTATCTGGTACAATATCATTAATAATAAATTTTATGCATATTACATTTCAATATAAAACCATTTAAAAAACACTTATAAACCCATATAAAAAATTGGATTTCCAAATTCCATTTTATTTTATAAACTAACTTTGAATTACAAGAAACATTGAAAAGTGAAATGATATTTTTTACATTGATAAAAAAATGAAATATTTAAATTGTTTTTAGAATAAAATTAATAGTCACAATGGAAAGAAAGATTTTCATCATCATATGTGTTAAAAATAGGACATTCCTTTTGTCATTTGTCAAAACATTCTATATAAAATAATAAAAATATTTTATTTTAAAATATTTGAAATATAAAATATTGTGAAATAAATTTTACATTATAAATATATTATATCCTTATAAATTAAATCATAAAATTATTTTACAAATATGGACATGTAAGAGAAAGAGTTGGGTGGAGAACCTAAAAAAGAGGATATCTATAAAAAAGTCCCTTACCACTTTACAACATTTGAATCATAAGACCCATGATATAATTAAATTTATAAAAATTAATTATCATTAGAATATATATATTCATGATATAACATCTAATGGGTTTTGTATATAAACCTTATAAAAGGAATATAGGTGCTTGAAATCACAATATGCCTCATGGAAAGGAAATTTATACGAAGTACCTTACCATGAATATGACTTGTAACGTACTATCTTCAACTTCTGGAAGAATTAACCTTTATAAATTATTTACATTCTTGATAGTATATTTCAGTTTTTTATTTCTTTTATTATACTTTTTTACAAATTTATATACAATTACTAAATAAGTGAATTTTATTTTTTGATGACTTTTGTATTATGTGTAAAAAATTACTTTGGTAGGTAGATTATTATTCGTATATTTAATTATTAAAAATCTCATGAATAAAATTAATTAGATAATTATCATATTTACACATTAATTATAATTTTTAAATACAATCCTTAATGATTTTTATGAAATAATAATTTTAATGTAACTATCATAAAGATGGTAAGTCACACGTACACCTGAGTAATGTTTCCATTTTCCATAAATAGTATTAGAATAAAATTTTTCATGTTTAATATCTAAAATAAATTTATCCTATAATAAAAAAATATTATTAATGTAGATTTAAATATATATAATAAATTCCTTGTTGTTATTTAAAAAATAATTGCATCATTTTGTGGAGGGGTAGACTACCATTCACATAAGAAACATTATCATATACCCTGAAGAATTGAAATTATATAGATATATTTGATATAATAACATCATAAGTGTAAATATGTTAAAAATATGATATTTAAAATTTAAGTCCACCATTTTAGTAATACATGAGTGGTAATTATCAAAAAAGAATTACATCGTTTCGTGGGGTAGTACTACACTATAAAATTGATTGATAATTTTGTATCCAATTTAATGTAAGTGGAGATTGATTAAAAATATTACTTTAAAATAATTAAATGTAAGTATATTAAATATATTTTTGATTTTATATAATCATAGATTAAAAATATTTGATGATGGTGGAAGAAGAAATAACACAAAAATGCATAGATAGTAATCTTATCATCAATCAGGTAACCTCATCCGAATTATACATAATGACTTACTATAATTGATTTATGATATAAATAATTATTTTAGGATTGTGTGATGGAATTTATGAACTAAATATTTTTTGTATTTTCGGATCCAATGTGTTTTGTATGTGTTATGATGGGTTGATTTGGGTGGCATTTTCATATTAATATTTTTGGCCCGATTGATTTTTTTAAAAAACAAACGACTGTACCCATGGATTACAATGTCAAAATGATAAAAAAATAGACCATTATCAACAATTATAACATATAATTCCTATATATTTCCATAAATTATATTTTATACATGTTTTTATCCAATTGTTACCAGTATAATGGTAGCATAACCCTAGTAAATCAATTTTTACCATAACCACAGTAATTGTTTTTAAATTTTTCACTTTGAATTATATCCATAAATTATTTTATCCATATTATAAAATATAAATAAATAGGATTTTAAATATTTAATCCATTTTAAAAAATTCAATTTAAATAATCATGAAAAAATAAAATAAATTAAATGTAGTAGAATGAATGAAAAAACAGTTTTTTAAGAAGTGTATTTTTCAAGATGGATCTTATTTTTTGTTATCTATATGAAGAATAATAAATAATTTTAACATTTAAATTATTATTTAGTGACATATAATATATATATTTCATCTAAAAAATTCCTTATCAGGGACTGTTTTAATTAATTAATATGTAGAAACATTATGTACTTTATAATATTTTTTAAAGTAATCATGTTTATAATTCCAAAAAAAACCTCTTACTAAACTTCAGTACAAATTTTATTCAAGATTAATTATTATTATTTAATATAAATAATGGATAATTTTGTTAATATAATATATAATAGTAAAAAATGTGAATTCTAAATTACATGGTCTATAAAAAAATAGAATTTTTTATTATAATCTATATTTTTTACTATTCATTGAAAAATAAATATTTTTTTAAACATCATAAAATGTATCGCTTAGTAAATATTTATATGGTAATTTTAAAAAATAATTTAATTTAATAAAATAAATTATATAACTGTTCTGAATATTAATTATAACATTTCCATAAAATATAAATAGAAATTATTTTGAATGAAAACATATAATTCATGAATAAAATTACTACAATAAAATTATATTGAATATTTAAAATCAATTTATCAAGAATTTATATTTAGTTTGAAGTTTTTATATAAATATTTCATTATATAGTTAATAATAGTCATACCTTTCAATTTAACAGCTATGTTATAATGGTTATGTATTTAACGGGGTCTTTAATATTTGTTTTGCATATAAAAAATGATAACAAACAAAATTTTATTTTCCAAAATAACAAGGCATTATATTCTCCCCAATTTAATGAATTATATCATAATAATTTTACTTTAATCTCAACTATAAATGGATGAAATTTTTTAAATTCTTCATTTGGGATCCATCATCCTAAAAATAGCTTGTAAATCATTATTTTGGTAAGAGTGAAAAGGATGTAACTCATAACTATGTTTCCATGCATGATAACAAAGACTAGAAGTGAATATCTGGAAATGGTAGAAAATCATAAAGTCCAAGCATTGATTTAATTTTATAAATACTGTTGATCATAATAAAGTGAATATTCAATAAAATGTTATGGACCTCAAAATTGAAATTATATAATGTGTTAAAATACCGTTTGAATCATCGGATATGAATGTAATAAGATAAAATTATAAATTTTAAGATCATTTTCATATATTTGATGAAATCCTCTACTAATTATAGTAAAATAATAATGATATAAACCTATATAAATAGTATAATTTTCTCAATAATTTAATCTATACCACATTCTCATCATCAATCCAATCGTGAGTATCTAAGATGAATTTCTTAGGTTTAATGAACTTATTTAAAAAATAGAGGATCAGATAATGCCCAAATAGAAAAAATAGATACTACTAATATCATTAAAAATTAAACATATCTATACTATTTATTAAATGGTATAAGGTTTGACAAAAATATAGTTTTCCTCTTCTAAAACAATATTAATCACTAAATAACCCACTAATAGTTTATGTAAAGAGATTAATATGTGATAAAACACATGTTTATGATATGTAATATATCATTATCATTAAAAACAATTAATTTAAAATAATTTGTTATATTACCCATGAAATAAAATATTCTAGTGGTAGTAATTCCACCCATGTTGACATTCAGCAAATGGATAATACCCCATGACCTTGCTGGTTGTGATGAGTTGTCATCTGGATTATGAGTTGTCCTTTTTCATTAAATTTTATCCTTATAAATTTTTTTAAAATAAAATTTAAATCCTTTAAAATAACTTTAATTGTAAATGATAATATAACCTTAATGGTTATAGGTCCCTTAATAATGTTTTCAAGATAGTTAATGATTTAGTCATGTTAAACTAAATCCTCCCATATATATAATCCCTCAAAAAACCTACAAAAATTAATTAATAACTTTATGATATAATCAACTAAAAGATAAAATAGTGTTTCTAAAATGATGAAATCATTATTAACCATTAAAAAATTACATAGATACTTGGATTTTTCACCACTTCACCAAATTTTCGATCATTAACAATAGAAGTATAAAATAATATTTCTGACCACATACACATTCGATCATGATTATTTACAAAAATAATAAAAAACACCAGGCATACAAAAGAATAATGTTCCAAATCATTGCATCTAAAACACATCACTATTGACATGATATCTCTTATCTCATTCATTGATTTTCCATCAACCTTTTTTGTAGTCACGAGCACTATAACCAAACATACAACACCTGCATCACATTCTAGATCTTGATAAACATATTCCTAAATTAATTTTAATACTATGTATTTATGTTTGGAATAACTCAAAACAATTATCTTGTTACATATATAGTGTTTTCTATCTTGATATTTTCTTAAATTTTTTACACTATGTGAATAGGCATCGGTAGAATCCGTGTCAGATTTCGTATTATAATGACCAAATTTACAATAACACAAAAATTATCATATCACCAAAGATATTAAAAAACATAGTTTCAATCATGTGTAAAATCTATAAATTTCAATTTGATATTACAAAATAAAATATGTCACATAACTACCAATCTTTTAATGTTTTTATCATATGAATCAATAATAAAATTAAAATTTTACATTAATTCATTGAATAATTTTTAGAGTCGATGTAAAAAAAGGAAAAAATTTCTCAAGGAAAATACCCTTAAATTTTTTCTATTACATGGATTTAATACAATAATTCTATTGGGTATTCATAAAAAAATACAACATCGGTTATCTTCACCGCCATAATACTAACTGAATTGATTATCTATTGATGTAATTAACATTTTGTTACTTCAAATATCGTTGTGGGTGAATTTATCAATTTTAAGGATAGTAAATGAGAAAATGATTCACTAAATCATAGGGTATATTGTGTCATTTAATTATGCACTATCTTCATTTTACTCTATGATTTATTAGTCTGCTCTCAATCGTGGATACCACCAAAATTTATATCTTTTGTCAAATAAGCCTTCAGATAAACAAACTTCTCTATTATGGTTCTGAAAATACCAAGATACTAATTTCTTATGATATTTCTTTCTTGGGGTTTCCAGCTCCATAATCCACATTTTTTGTATATGAAAAATTTTTAAGCCAATATATTTTATTCTATGTAACATGGTAATACACTAAATCTATATCATTTTAACATACACATAAGGTAAAACCAATCATGGATATTCAATTATCTGTAGCCTATCCTCTATGGTTCTTTAAACTGACCATTGATGACAACAATAAGGACCCATTCTTAATCATAATGTACTATTAATATTTAGCCATAATTTAATTATTTTTGAGTGTGTGGATTATACAATTTTTTTATTTAAATTAGGTGATAACTCATACATACCAATACTATGTTATAAATATACAAATATTATTATTACATCCATTTTTTTGTAATATAATTTATTTAAAATAATATATGATTTATTCTCACAAAAGTATATATAACTTTCCACATGAAATCATCCTTTCTATTACCAATCCATAAACTCTTTAATAAAAATTTAATTGTTGTATGTGTACCAAAATATCACTAACAGATATAAAAATGAAAACAATTAATCCATTCAATAAGATAAAATCACCCAAGATTTTTTCCCTTTATCATAGTTTTCTTTGAGTGAATGAAATAAATTATTTTTAAATGAAAAACAAAATCAATTTTCACAATTAAATTAATTAAAACCAGTATCGTGAGATTAAATAACCTTTTGTAAACATATACTATATTATTCATAAGTCCTTTTAAAAAACCACATAATTTGAAAAAACATTTAGCCAAAATCCTATATAATCAATACCTAATAAATTTGACAGCTATAATTATTTTCACACGTCATGTAATCTGTCACGACCCTTCCTTGGAGCCTTTGTCATGACTACCCCAAGCCTGCTATCCATAGGCTAGGGGCTGGAAACTAGCACCAAAGGCATAAATCCCAATAAAAGGGAATGAATTTCCTTTATAAAAGTGAACAATACAACATTGTACAAGCGGAAGCAAACACTATGTAAATCAGTAAACAACGAACTGAAAGTACAAGGGTCCGGAAATACAATCCCAAAAGAAAGGTACAGCTACAACTGAAAGTAAAGTACAACTGAAAGGAAAACAGCTGAAAGGGTGACAAGAATCTCTTAGATCATCCACCATTGATCCTACCTGTACGGTAGGTACAGATGTCCTCCTCAACCCTCTACGTCTGATCGCTCGTCCGTCTGTCTCCTCCGGGTACCGATTTGTCATGAGATCCACCTCCGCGTACCGTCCAGTCCTCGAACACTCGGCCTCCGTCAGCGCTGTCTGTCGTCTACATCCAACACAATGAGGTGCGGGCATAGCCCGTGCTGGGATAGGTATAACGATACTCAGTAAGGACCCCGAGACCCTCAATGTCTCACTAAATCCAACAAGGATAACCAGAAAAAAGGATCTCAATAGATAAACCTTATATATAATCCCATAATTATACCTATGTTATCAAATAACCCATCTAAATCATGAGGAAACACAAAGGTCATTGACTCGACTCAAACCCGGATTTTATTCATGATGTAGAAACCACAGCTACTGGAGAACTCCTCCTCTATCGAGTACAGTGGGTCTTCCGCTACAACCAAGCACGTTCCACTAACCATAGACTGCTGAAGTACTCCACATGTCGAGTACTATGTGACTACTGTTGCAACCAAGTGCATCCCACCATGGGTATGCTTCTACATCCAAGCGCACCCTCATAGCCTACAGAGGTACATCTTCTTTCGAGTACCGTAGGTCTGCTTCTACAACCAAGCGCACCTATTCCGTGGGTCTGCTTCTACAACCAAGCACACCCCACTGGCCTATCCAAATCACTCTGAGACGATCGATCTATAGTCGTCAAGTCTCATCTAGCTAATAGGACTCTTCACTCTTCTATCTCGTCACTGGGAGGGTCTTCCCCACGTGCTACTGCTAGATACTCCAAGTATCACAAAGTCCCACGATGAAGTATCACATGATACCGCCTCGTCATAGGGCTCTCAACTCAACAGACGGCATGTCAATCAGACGCCCGATCTGTGTATTATCAGCCTTTTTGTCTCGGGGGCACTGTTGGTTTTCGTGTACGAACCAACCCGACTGTATCTCAACCATACCCCGAACTCTCATAGGGTATACTCATAGGGACCTTTTCTCAATGTGATCACCAACGCTGCTGACGGTTCGTCAAACGGACATCCGGTCTGAAAGTTATCAGCTCTTCCGTTTGAGGGGCCTGGTTGGATTTCAGGTTCAATCTAACCTTCCCACTATCCAACTGCATCCAAAAGTCGAGAGGAGTAATCCAGAAGGTCCGTCTCCCTTAGAGGAATCCAACAAAGTCAATGGCACGTCAATCGTACATCTAGATCTCATGTTATAGGTGTTTCCGCTCTGAGGGCCTGGTTGGTTTCGTGCTCGAACTAAGCCGTCCATACACAAAGTTTTTCCGAAACCTTGAATGTAATATATCGAAACGACTCTCTCTATACTAGGATCTCATCACAACTGATGGTGCATCGATCAGGGGTCTGTAGCCCATGTTATAGAATTTTAAGAGAACTTGTCCGGTTTTAGGGGGTTTTGGGCCCGGACCGACCCTGCCCGAGACCCCCTGGGTCGGCATGAACCGGGGCGACCCGACCTGGGTCCGGGTCCGGCCCATTATGGCGTGGCCCAGTCCGGGTGGCACGGCCCGTCCTGGTGTGTCACCGAGGGACCCCCACCCCACCCACCCCCCTGCGGGTCCCGCCCTCTTTGCTCTGGCGGCTGGCGGTTCCGGCCACCGCTCCCCGCACCACCGCAGCCATAAGCCGCGGCCTTGTCCGACCGGTGCGCAGCGACATCGTCGCGCCCCTTTGCCACATCCCTGCTCCGGTCGCGGCCTCTTCAAGGTTCTATAGCATGGAGCGACGACATCGAGGCTTCGTTCACCCTCGACGGCGTGGCGCGACGGCGCCATGCTTCTTCGCCTGTTCCTCTTGCTTCCGCGCGGTGCGGTTTCACCGCGCTGCCTTTGCTCGTGCCACATCAAGTGCAACATCAAAGAGGGAGTAGGGTCGTCCATTTTCATGCGGTCTGACCTCTTACTGTTAATCTGATATCATGCGGATAAAGAAATTGACGTTGGACAACAATAAAGATTTTTGAATAAAATCAACCCCAACATGGATATTAGATGTAGCACATCGGGCGTTGGAGAGAACTGTGTCACAGAGATCGAACGTCTATTACGTGGACGTCAGGGTGTGTCCAAGGAGGAAACGAAATCTCCTCACTTGTTTCGGAGATGAATAAGGAAGGCACATTGTCGATGGCGATGATCACTGTGGTCGGCGACTTTTACCTTGACACGGAGGAAGAGTAGAGTAGATGGCTGTTCTTCGTCGAGAACGTTCTTTGTCGTTGGAGGAAAGATCTCCCTCCTCTCCTTCTCCTCCTTATCTCTCCACCAAGAAATTAATACCCCCCAAATAATAGAGTATTATATCTATTATTTTTATGGCACTAAACCCCTTGGGTTATCAATCATAAATTGAAAACATATGGATTAAATGTGGAGTGATGAATTAAAAAATATTTGAATTAAGAAAATGAATTAATTCACTTCATTAATGAGGGAGAGTGGGTGAGTTACAAATTAAAGATGGAGTTTGGGAGTTATGGGGAATGTGAAGGGGTGGGTTTCATGTGGGCCCCACTTCACATTTAACCTTACTTAGGTAGTTAGTAACTAGTGGATTTATCCCGAACTCACACACATTAGTTAAAACCAACTAGGCTAGAAATAAAATTGTATCACAAATTCTATTCACCTTTTTATTAAAACCAAATTTTTTAACAAATCCTTCTGAGAAAACGTATCTTTGGTAATGGTCCTCTTAAGCAATTAATGGTGCTGCGGTTTCATTGGTTCCCTCAGATATCGATTCCGAGCACCAGTTCAAAAGTTAAAAAACTCGCTCATTCGTTCAATGAACTTACCCGAGCTAAACTTCATAAATTGATTCCAGGCACACCGGGCCTCGGAATCAGGTGCGGTCAGAAGCCACAGACACACAAAATTCCAATGAAATTATGACAAAAAATTCCTTGAAATTTTCTGGTCTTTACAATACTCCTACCTTAGGGCTTTAAGTACCCATAAAGCTATAACACAAACTAGGAAAACAAAACTGGTACTGAGTACGCATCTAAGCCTTCCGCTCTAATGTGCTCTCCTAGAGGTTCTCGTAATGCCAGTGAAAGCACACCCAAGGAATAGACCATCTACGTAGGATCTTCTCATGTCGATCCTCGATCCCCACTGGAACCTCCGTGAATTTCGCCCTGCCATCGATGTCCTACTTCCTGAGGTCGATGATGTGTGAAGGATCATGCACATATCTCCTCAGCCGAGATACGTGGATGACTTAATTCCCCCAGTGAAACTGCGGTGGAAAGATCAAGCGGTAAACCACCTCTCCTACCCTACTGAGGACCTAGAAAGGTGAGTTGAACCTCATAGATAACCTATCGCCTTGGCGACATCTCCATAAACCTCATCGAGGTGAGACCTGTATAAGGACGTTATCACCATCCTCGAACTCTATTGTCCTCCATTTCATGATTAGAAATGAAACTCAAAACTCATACTACCACGAGGGTAAGGTTGGTATACCCAAGAGTGATCGGCCAAACCCTCCTATGCATGAGTTTATCCTGTGATGCCTAGGGTTTTCTTTTTGCCGACCAAGGAAAACCCATCCTAACGTTGTAGATATACCACAACCTTTTTGCCTAATACAGTCAATCTGTGTATGAACTGTAGATCCAATCCATACTCATACCAACGTCGAAAGGCCTCGATGCTAACACCATGAGATTCCAACCGAAACTATCACCTCAAGGGTCAGATCACACTATCAGCATAAGTGTGATTATCGAGTCTCCTCCCAAAGGTATCTCCAGATGTGAGGGTCAAGTAAACATCTCAACCGGAAACTCTAGGTTTGGGACAAGATTCATGGATGGAAGGGATGATTCATATTAATGTCTTGTTGTTACGACATCTAGTAGTTGACACAAACTGTCCCTTGAATCATTCATAGAGCCATTGGGTCACTCTCCTTGACCGGATGCAACTACTCTTTCCCCAGCCCTCCAGCTCCCTGATCCTAGCGAATATTACAAAGGCGAGTGGTTG
Organism: Viscum album; assembly: GCA_963277665.1. Lineage (NCBI taxonomy): Eukaryota > Viridiplantae > Streptophyta > Magnoliopsida > Santalales > Viscaceae > Viscum > Viscum album. The sequence continues at coordinate 690,115,716 of OY728156.1, read as the reverse complement.
CAACTTGCCAAAATGGTAACCACCCCATGCTACTCTCCTAGCTCTGCTCCCACATTTGTTGTCTTTCAGATTCATCTGTCCTTTTTACATCCTCTACTTGAAACATTTTACACAACCAAGTCTCCGAGACTGGCGCCCGTTTTCTGTTTTCGCACTGCCAACCTTCACATACTGCATTCATTCATCAAAAGAATTCTCAACCACAATGTTTCCTTCTAGCACCCTATCATAGGTAGGATTGCATAGAGAAAAGGTGCTAGATCAGATGTCCTTAAATATACCTCGCTCAGAATTCTGAGCCCTGAAGCACAGATTGCATCGTATTCATCGAGTACCATAAAAGGTTTGGTACACCCCGATGACTTCTCAGCTACCGACATGTCGTCCATCCCAAACTTTATATGCTCTAGAAAATTCACTACCACCTCCTCAAGCCAGTCTCCATCCGAATGTTTGTCAGGCTTGCCTCGGAACCTGAGGGATGTATGGTTCTGGAACACGTGTAAGGCAGTAAGCCTACATGTGTCACCTACCAGTACCGCCAGTTGTAACTGCTAACCAATAGGTAGTGATGTATAGATGACACACTACCCGAAGGAACTATCTCATGCATCAGTCCTAATATCGAAGCCTCATCACTATGCGGACCATCCTTATGGTCACTCACTGGAAAACAGTACCATCCAAGTCCACTATCCACTCTACTGATGTCTCAGCTAGGCGGAATACTCTAGCAATCACCTCCAACCAGTCCTCTGCTGTCTGGGAATCTATCTCTCCTCGTAACCTTGGAGGCCTCTGCTACAGGAACTCGTGCAATGCACTCTGTCGGCGTGCACGTTTCGCTTGTATGGATGGTGGCATCTACTTCCCAACAGGTGGTGGGGCTGATGATACACCACTCGAGGGTGCCAACATAGTAAAAAGGCCATGCAACAGATCGTCATCACTCAGTGGGCCGTCATCGAGTACTATCTCAGAACTCCAACTAACTGTCTGCGTGGAGACATCCTGAACAGATGTAACACGGTCAACGATTTATACCTGGTGAGCTGACCTGGTTTGAGCTGACTTTAAAACACTTGGAAGCAAACATGTAATCAGTGTTATTGTGCACAAAGTCAGAAACCAGTAGTCATGGTCATGGTGTACGGATGCGTCAGCCACTGCACCAACACTGGACTCCCTGAACTGAAAACCACACATAGAACCCTTAACATTATTTCTTCACAGAAATAAAATATCAGAGTTATATGTTCTATGGTAGAACTGACTCCTTTGATACCAATTTTTCACGACCGTCCTCGGGGCCAGTGTCGTGACTACCCCAAGCCCACCTTCCATAGGCCAGGGGGTGGCGACTAGTACCAAAGACGCAAATCACAATAAAAAGGGAATGCATTTCCTTTATAAAAATAAACAACACAACAGATTACAAGAGAAAGAAAACACTATGTAAAGCGGTAAAAAACATACTAAAAGTACAAGGGGTCAGAAATACAAGCCCAAAAGAAAGGTACAGCTACAATTGAAAGTAAAGTACAACTCAAAGGATAACAGTGAAAAGGGTGACAAGCAACTCCTGGAACATCCACCATGGATCCTACCTGTAGGGTAGGTACAGATGTCCTCATCAACAGTCTACATCATAACGTTCATCTGTCTGTCACCTCCGGGTACCGACTCGTCGTGAGATCCACCTCCGGGTACCAACTCGTCGTGAGATCCACCTCCGGGTACCATCCAGTCCTCGATCACTCAGCCTCCGTCAGTGCTCTCTGTCATCTGCATCCAACACAACGAGGTGCGGGCATAGCCTGTGCAGGGTTGAGTATAATGATACTCAGTAAGGTCCCCGAGACCCTCAAGGTCTCACTAAATCCAACAAAGATAACCACAAATAAGGATATCAACAAATAACCCTTATTTAGGTATAAGACCATTATTATACCTAAGTTATCATGTAACCCATCTCAATCATGAGGAAATAAAAAGGTCATTGACTCAGCTCAAACCATGATTTTATTCATGATGTCGAAACCACAGATGTTGGAGAACTTTTCCTCGGTCGAGTACAGTGGGTCTGCTGCTACAACTAAGCGTGTTCCACTATCCTTGGATTGCTGAAGTACTCCACATGTCGAGTACTATGGGCCTTCCTCTACAACCAAGCGCATCCCACCATGGGTCTGCCACTACAACCAAGCACACCCCCTCATAGCCTACATATGTACTCCTTCTGTCGAGTACCGCGGGTCTGCCACTACAACCAAGAGCACCTCCGCTGTGGGTCTGCTGCTACAACCAAGAACACCCCACTAGGCTATTCGAATCACTCTGAGACGATCGACCAGCAGTCGTCAAGTCTCAACTAGGTACTACGTCTCTGCACTATGCTAGCTCATCACCGGGAGGGTCATATCCACAAGCTATTGGTTGTTACTCCAATTATCCCAATTTCCCACGAAGATGTATCACAAAAGACTGCCTCATCATTGGTCTCTGAAAGCAATAGACGGCGCATCAATCAGACGCCCGGTCTGTGTGTTATCAGCCATTTCATCCCGAGGGCCCGGTTGGATTCGTGTATGTACCAACCCGACCGTATCTCAACTTTACCCTGATCTCTCATAGGGTATACGCATTGGGACTGTTTCACTACATGATCTCCAACGCCACTGACAGTTCGTCAAACGAACGTTCGGTCTGAAAGTTATCAGCTTTTCCGTTCTAGGGCCATGGTTGGATTTTGGGTTCAATCCAACCTGGACACTATCCATATGCATCCAAATATCGATAGAAGTAACCCAAAAGGTCCTTCTCACTGAGAGGAATCCAATAAAGTTGACGGAACATCAATCAGACGTCCGGAGCTCAAGTTATAGGTGATTCTGCTCCGGGGGCCCGGTTGGTTTAGTGCTCGAACCAACCCAGCCATACCTAATGTTCTCCAAAACCATGAGTGTAATATACCAAAACGACTTTCTCGATCCTAGGATCTAATTGCAACTTACTGTACATCGATCGGACTTTTGTAGCCCATGTTATGAGCTTTTAAGCGAACCTATCCGGTTTTAGGGGGTTTTGGGCCCGGACCGACCCTGCCCGAGACCCCTTGGACGGCCCGAACCAGGTCGACCAAAACCGGGTCCGGGTCCAGCCCATTAGGATGTGGCTAGGCCCCGCCAGTGTAGCCCGGCCCGGTGCGGCCAGTCCGGCCTGGGCGGCCGGTTGGCCCGGTGCGGGAGCGGCCCGTGGTGGCCAACTCGGTGCTGGCCAAGATGAGCGGAAAGGGGGGTGCGTTGCCCCCTGATTGAATCCCCCCCCCCCGTATGGGGGCCGCACCCTTTACCTGCCGGGGGTTATGACCCTTGGCATTCTTGGAAATCGTCCGGCCCAGCCGGCCGGTGTGTCACCGCGGGACCCCCCGCGGTTCTATCCCTCCTTGATCCGGCGGCCGCCGGTTCTGGCCGCCGCTCCCCGCACCACCGCGGCCATAGGCCGTGGCTTTGTCCGACCGGTGCAGTGCGACGGCGCCGTAGCTTCATTCGTCCTCGACGGCGCGGCGCGATGGCACCGCGCTTCATTGCCCATTCCTCTTTCTTCCGCGCAGTGTCGTTGTATCGCGCTGCCATTACTCGTGTCGCATCAAGTGCGACATCAAAGGGGGAGGAGGGTCGGTCGTGTTTGTGCGGTCCAACCTCCTCCCGTTAATTTGATATCATGAGGCTCAAGAATTTGACATTTGATGGAAAAGTAGATTTATGAACAAAATCAACCCCTACATGGATATTTGACGTCGCACGTCGGGCGTCACGGAGAACGACATCGTGAAGATCAGACGTCGATTATGTGGACGTCGGGGTGCATGCGAGTAGGAAATGACGTCTCCTCACTTGTTGAGGAGATGAAGAAGGAAGGCATTGTTACACCCGAGACTTTTATGTTATATAAATCATCAATGGAATCTTTTTCTACACACAACACTTTCTTGGCTTGCTTTACACAAAATCGCGACCTTCCTCGATAGCTTGCGTCGTACGCAATACTGAGTTTCACTAAACGATGATATGCTATTAAAATATTATTAAAACTAGCCGTTATGAATAGTAATAACCACTTTTTGAAATTTTATAAATTTTATTTTTCAAAATTGACTTCATTTTTGGTTTTGGAATATCGAAATTAGCCTATGGGGAAATTTTGGTATTTTTCTGAAAACATTCAATTTTTGATGAATAGTGAAACCACTAAGTGATCGTTAAAAAACTAAATTTTTCATAAAACTTAATTTTACCGCTTCTCTGAGCGGAATTTCGAAAATCAGAGAGACACGGTTGATGTTAGTAAGTAAAATGTGGGTCAATGAGATGAAAATAATTTTTTGTTGAATAGTAACATTTTACTTTTTTTACCACGGTTAAAAGTAAATAGGGTAATTAAGTGTAAAAATGATTTTATTATTACCCTAAAACATGTCCAAATTCTATTGGACAAGTGTAATTCGACCAAAAACAACCTTAGGAATAAAATATGACCATTTAAGCCCACTTGGATTAGATTAGGACATTTATTATTAATTTATTTAAAGAAGGGTTAAAATAGTTAAAATCAACATTTAATAACTAAATCATTTTTAATATAAGTTTATACATAAGATAAATTTAACTATAAATATTAATTATAAATCTAATAATATTTCCTAAATAGTGATATTTTATTTTTAATTTTTAGACTTGAAATAATTTAATTTATTTATGACACAATGATGATGCAGTAATTACCATAATAGTGAAAAATTAGAATAATTGATATTATAAATACATAAATAAGAATAATTTGAGACTTTTTATGAATTAAACTAATTTTCTAGGTTAATATGACATTTAGGATTGATTTAATTAACTTTGGTCGAAGTAATCATTCTGTTATGAGTTTCAAAAAAATCAACTATTGAATAGTGTCAAAAATGACATAAAATAGTTTTTAAAACAAATATTATATTATTAATTGTTATTTTATTTCAAAAAATCTATGGTTCGGCCACATTACTTAGATAAGGTTATATATATTAATAAAACACATCTTGGGGGTCGCTTGGATGTATATGGTATGTTTATTAACTATATAATATAAAAATACAAAGTGACATGGTAAATGTCAATCTAATTAACTAAGAGTTAAAACTAAAAGATAATGTTAATATAATGACCTAAAATTGCCTAAATTCTATTGGATGAGATGATTTCGACCCATCCCCACCTTATCTTTGAAATAACTTAATTTGGAGCTATTTAAAACCGAACTTGACTTTATAATAAAACAATATTTTTAGTTATTCAAAAGGTGCCCCTCTCCTCCCTTATAAAAGGGAACCTCCTCCCCCTCTTCCTCACACCACATTGAGCCTTAAATCTTGGCAAAACCCTGACATTTTCTCCTCTCCACTTCCCTAGAGACATCTTATAGGTCCTGGTCTTCTTCAAAGACAAATTTTAGTGCCCTAAAAGGAGGTCTCAAAGAAGCACTTCAAAGAAGAGGTAATATCCATTACCGATCCTTTCCAATTTCTTTCTTCTTCAACCTCTTCTTCTTTAGTTGTTTCATTATTAAGTAATAACATCAGTATCACTCATATACTGGTATTTTATTATAAGTATGAAACAACCATATTTAACCATCTATCCATCCTACGTAAATTAAAATCACCGTGCGTGCATATGTACGGAATACCGTCTCCATGCCGTGGTGTAATCTATTTTCCATCACCACCTTACTTGGATGGGTATAATGGTGTAAATGATGACTATATATGACTATTATAAAGTTATATTGATTCTGAAATAGTATAAATACACTCCAATACAATTCCACGATCATAGGAATGATATCATCACTCGTGCGCAAGTACGGAATACCGTCTCCACGATGTGATGCGACTCGTTCTACATGATCTTCATTTCATAATGATTATATAAATGAATTGAATGAATGAATATGATATATATTACAATAATACCATTATGGAAATGAGGTACCTATAACCTAAAGAGTAGAATAAGAATTTATTCGACAAAACACGCATAAGAAAAAAAAAGTTATAAACACCCGAATAACAAGTAGCAATGAAATATTACTACTATGAAGCTAAGAATATGACCATATATGATATCATAAAAATAAGTATGATTCTGGAATAAGTCAATAACATTATTTAAATCATTATACAGGAGGTTCGGACACGTACAAAGCATATCGGACCTAAGGTAAGGGAAATATCACAATCTCATTTTTATCCGAGATTGTTTATACTTTGGTATTTACTGGTGTGTATTTTATCATCCACATCCATGTTTCCTCAATATGTAATATTATTTCCATCCACCTAAAATTGTTTAAATCCAACTTTACCCTTCGTTGAGTTTTTAATAAATGATATGAAAGGAATCTTTTGTCATTTTTCATAAGAGGTACTTTTTGACTTTTCCGACAAAAGTAAGAAAATAATGTTTTTTTAACTTATACGGCATGAATGGATTTTAAAAACATTATTTCCAAGAAGATTACTTTAAAAGTTTTCAAGTTTATTTTTAATCAACTTTTTTTAGTTTAAAATTGTATGACATGTTAAGAAAGGAAAATGTTTTTGAAGTAGAAAGGATATTTTCCTCAGGAATGGAGTTCAAGTGTTTTATCAAAATTATTTTCCATATAAGATAATAAAGGGTTATGTTTCTATCCCTATTATTACATTGATATGATTGTGTTCTGATTAAATTATATTTATGTATTCCTTTATCTTATATGAATTGTTTTATGATGTCATGATGTTTAAGATTCCCATTTTTATTACATGGGTTATGCAATGATGTATGATTTATGATTTTGTGGCACACATAAGAATGGTATCATTATGAGATGGGTGGGACCTATATCTCCCTCCAGTTCATTGGGTAAATATTTTATATCTTATGAGATAGAAATGGCTATAACGGTAGGTTATACCGGTTCAGTGAAGCAGGACTGAAACGAGGGTAACTCAGTTCAGAAATGAACTTTTTCCACTAAGATAGTCTTGGCAATGAGTCTTGAGTAATAAGAAATGATTCTATATTATTATGTGTTTATTCCACAAAGTTTCATGTTTTATGTTATGATTATTAGGATTACATTTCACTACTATGATTTATCCCATGTTATGAAATTATGATCTCTTTTGTAGGTTATGATTTCCAAAAGTTATGTGCTTATGTATATGATGTGATTGATATTTCTTTTGTTTACCCTTACTGAGCATTTGATCTCAACCTTTTGTATGTTTTATTTCCCCAGGTCAGGATGAAGGTTATTAAGTAGATATGGCAAAAATGGACTCTACATATGATGAAATAAATGGGAGGCAAAGTAGATGCTTTATGAAGCAGTTTTTTATGTTTCCCAGTTTCTAAAGACTCTATACCTATACGGTCCTTTATTGGTTTTGTTATATGTTGTAATAAGTGTGCTTCAGTTCTGAAGTAATAACAATGTATGTAATGTATGGGTCTTTATAGGCATGTTGTCATTGGCGATGATCACCGCGGTCGGTGACTTCTCCCTTGACGCGGAGGAAGAGAAGAGTTGATGGCCATTCTTTGTCGAGAACGTTCTTCATCGTTGGAGGAAAGCTCTCCCTCCTCTCCTTCTCCTCCTTCGCTCTCCACCAAAGAAATTAATCCCGCCCCCCAAAAAAATAATAGAGTTTTCTCTCTATTATTTTTATGGAAGTAAACCCCAAGGCTTATCACTCATAAATTGACAACATATAGATTAAATGTGGTGAGATGAATTAAAAAATATTTGAATTAAAAGAATGAATTAATTCACTTCAATAATGAGGGAGAGTGGGTGAGTTATAAATTAAAGAGGGATTTAGGGAGTTATGGGGAATGTGAAGGGGTGGGATTCTTGTGGGCCCCACCTCACATTTAACCTCACATAGGTAGTTAGTAACTAGTGGATTTCTTCCTAACTACCACACATAGTTTAAAACCAACAAGGCTAGAAATAAAATTGTATCACAAATTATATTCACCTTTTTATTTAAACCACAATTTTTTAACAACTTCTTCCGAGCAAACACATCTTCGGTAATGTTCCTCTAAAGCAATTAATGGTGTTGCGGTTTCATCGGTGCCCTCAGATTTCGATTCTGAGCACCGACTCAAAATTTAGAAAAACCCGCTCGTTCGTTCCCTGAACGTACCCATGCTAAATTCAGAGATTGATTCCGGGAACACCGGGCCTCGGAATCAAGTGTCGTCAAAAGCCACAGACTCGTAAATTTCCAAAGAAATTAAGAAAAAAAATTCCTCGAAATTTCTAGGTCTTTACATTATCTATATCCAACTCCCTCATTTTTTATGAGACATAATTGGGATTATCACTTAATATAATCTATATCAGGCTCACCTGTGCGAAATAATGTGTCCAGCCTTTAAAATAAGAAATATCATACTCACCAATTTTTTAATTAATTCTCATGTACCATATCATTAATTCTAAATTTTATGAATGAACCCTTTAATCAAAGAATATGTTTAAAAACACTTTTCGACCAATTTAAAAAACATTCCTTATAAAATAAAAAGGATTCATGTTGAAAAACCATGAAAATAAATTAATAGACACAAAAAAAATATAATTTATTATTATTTTATTTCTATCTATATACATTCATATTATAATTTAAAACAAAATGAAATGGTAGAGAATGGTTCGAAATGAAAACATTAAAATATATTCTTTTTCAATATTTTCCCCTACCTCTTTAACAAAAATTGAATGATAAGACCTATGAAGGAATAAAATTAAAAATTGATAAATATCAGGATTACTGGTAAATTCATGATATAACGTGTATTTGGAGTTAAATATACACCTTTTATAATAATATTTGTTTATGACTTAAAAAATATTCCTCAACAAACGGAAATTGACAGTATGTCCCTTCATTTAGTCTGAACTATGAAGTATGATTTTTATTTTTTGTAATAGAAATCTTACGATAATTATTTTAATTATTATTAAAACTTTTTATTGTTTATTGTTATATTTATTTCACTTAATATCCTATTATATTAAAATTTAAAAATCAATCATGTTTATGATGGGTGTTTTGATAATGTTTGGATTATGTGTCACACATTACATTGATTGGTTAACTATTAGTGAAATAGTTCAACACTAAAAATATACAACATAATAGTAATGAAATAATTAACATATTTATACATAATATATAATTTTAAAAACATATCATGTATTATTATTATGAAAACTTAACTACAATACAATAATGGAGATGGTTGGTCGTATGTTCGCATGTTTACTGTTTCAAAATTTAAAAGATCATTATCAAAATAAGGTAAGAGAATATTTTTCATTAAATAATGATAATTATATCACCAATGAAATATAATTTCACAAAATATTCTTATATATATAATCCCTCTGTTTTTTGAAATTTAATAAAATCACATAGCATCATAGAGTCAGAAATCCACACATACACCAACGATTTAATATTTTTTTAATGTAAGAAATAAAATTATATTTTATATTTTAATAATAATAAATATTTCAAAAACATAATTATTCTTTCATATATATCACATATATTAATTAAATTCACCCTTTTTACCTTCCATGTGATCATTTAGTAAAAAATTAATCACATCGATTCGTGAGGCGGTAGTCCCGCATTTAGAAGAGCATCATTATCTTATCCCCAATGTAATTTATGTTAAGATAATATATGAGATTTAATAACTCCATAGGTATAAATATTTTTTAATTATCATATATATTATTTTAATATATCATTACTATAATCCATGGGATGTGATGATTGAAAAAGAATGACATTGGTTTGGGAGGCAGTAGTTCACTGTACACACGAATAATGATTTGATATCACATATGATGGATTTGGGAATAGGATTAGAATATATATTAACTTAATAAAATATCCGTATATGTGATTTTTTTCATATACTCATAGTTTATCATTATTGGAAGTAGGTGAAAATAGAAGTTACACATAAATACATAGTTAGCAATTTACCCACTTCTCGAACAAACAATTAAAAATTATACCTAATAACTTCATATAATGGAATTATGATAAAAACTATGAAATATTGTATTAGTTTTTGAAATTATTTCTTTAATTAGAATGTTTTTGGAATAAAAATTAAATTTTAAATATTGTGGGACAACATTTGGGCTTTTATAAGTGAGGTGGCTAGCAATCTTGGAATTTTTTAATGAAATAGAGTTCCCATGTTTTTTTACATGGCTAAAGTATCCACAATGAAATATTCAAAATCCATAGAAATTATATGGTCATAATATTTTTCTAAAATAAATTTTATAAATTTTTAGTTCATTTTAAATTGAATAAGTTTAGTATAACCCTATATGAATCCATGTCTACATTATGCGAATCAATTAATTTTTAATGTTTTCACTATTTATTATGGTAAAATATTTAATTACCAATATATTTTTTATAAATAATTATGATTAAAAATATTAAATTCATTTTACCATATTAAACTAAAAATAATGGACATTTTTAATTGAAAATAAAACCCATAGATGTAATAAAAATGTGGTTTTTTCAAAACTAATTTTTTCAAAAAGATTATGTATTTATTTTTAAAAAAGGAATAATAATTATCAATGAATATATATAAATTAATATTTAAAAATATAAAATCTACATTCCTTTTTTCAATAAGCTTCAATAAATATTATTTTTCATTTTTAGTATGTAAAAACATTATTCATTATAAAACATTTTTCATAATATTCTCTCTTATAATCCAAAAAAAACATAATCTAGAAGGCAATATAAATTTATCACAAAATAAATTATGTGATTTAAATATAAAAAAAGGGATAATTATTTTACATCAATAGTACTCAAAACATAATATTAGATTTAAATTACATAATTTATTGACAATAAATTACATTTTTAATAAAAATTTGGTTTTTTAAATAATCAATGAAAAATCCATATCTTCCAAAAAATATAAATTATTCCTCCAAAGTAAATTTTTGGATGATGATTATAAAAAATAATATTATCAAATAAATAATCTAAATTATAAAAAAAATAGATATGATATTTTATTTCAAAAACTATTATAAAACATTTTTTAGAAAAACATATTCTTAATGAATAAAATAACACTAATATAAATAGATTAATTATTTACAATTAACTTATAAATTTTTTATTTTGAATATGATATATATATATATATATAATTATTTTCAAATATTCATACCATCTGATTTTATACTGAGTTTATGATGGTTATATATTTATCGTATCATTAAAGCATTATGTTGCATGTTCGAAATTCTATTTAACATAGTTTACTTTTGTAAAATCCTTAGGTGATATATCACCCCCCCCCAAATAAATAAAAGCCTGTAAATTTTAAATTTATATCTATAATTAATATTTTTACATATGAAAATAACATTATCTGGAAATCACATCATAAAAATTATAAATAATTCATCATTTTGGTATGTGATAAATGGAAGAACATCGGTCACCAAGAATAACACATTCTATGATTCCAAGAAGGAGAACATAGGTGAGATGTGGATATATGGACATTGAAAAAAAAATATAATTTAAAATCAATGATAATGAGTGATATATATCAATTATTATAAGAAAGTTAATGATCAATATATTGTAATGGACCATGAAAACGTAATCATATAATGAGTTAAACGATTATTTGATTTATAGAAATTGAATATAATAGGATAATATTTTAATTTTGATGAAAAGTTTATAAAACATACAGATTCCATTTACCATCATGAGTAAAATTATATTGGAAGATACATAATTATATATAAGAATTTTTTAAATTAATAAATCTCTAACATATTATAATCTTTTGTCAAATAATTATCATCCATGATTAATTTATCATGACATAAGAAATAAAATCATCTAATAAAAATTTAAATTTCCCACATACCAAATGGTTATAATAAAGTAATATGATTCCATAAATTATAGTAGCCCTTTTTCAAAAATACATTAGTCACATAATCACAAAATCTAATTATAATCCCATGGTTTTCTATGTTTTAAATCATATGTGATAGAGATAAATATTATCATTATAATTAAATCTGTCAAATTAAAAATATTTATTTCATTCTCATCATGGCCTCATAATGTTCTATGGTCGGAATATTACAATTGAGGTCCATTAGTTGAGGGTTTAATTCCTACAGACTTTCCAATTATTATGGGTTTTTGGACAACTATTGAGCTATTATTTTAAATTAAATTTATCCTCATAATTTTCCCATAAATATGAACATTCATAAAAATAACCTTAATCATCAAAGATCATAAAAATAGATAATGTTATCAGTACCTTAAAACTCATGTCCAAATAAATTAATAGAACACTTAAGATTATATATAAGAATTACATATATATAAACCAAATAAAAAGTCTCCAAAAAATTCATTAATAATATTGTGATCTCATCACAGAAAAAATCAAAAAGAGTCTCCAGAACATTGAGCGTATAATTAAACATCAAAAATCATAAATCTCACGAGATATAACACCACATCAAAAAATGGAAAAAAATCAACATTTGTAGTAGTAAATAATTTTTCCATGATGATTTATTTTTGAATATCATAATTTCTCCCATTAGTATGAAATATCATACATTCATTAGAATAATTTCCCAATTCATTACTGCTAAAAAATCTCACCATTTAGTGGATATTATTTATCTCATTATTTGATTTTTTAGGACTCATTTCCTAAATTTTATGAGCCCTAGTACAAGTCATAACACACTTGTAGTAATTTATATATCATAACAACTATAAATCTAAAATAATATTACCACACATTCTCCATGTTGGGATCTTACCTCAAGACTTATCACATGGTTGCTTCTTTGCAACTTTACACGTTGAATTCTTCGTCATGTTTATCATATTGGGGAGCATATGTGTTGAAAATATCAACATAAAATTTCTCCTTATAATGAAAAACATTATAATAACATTTATACTCTCATTTACACACACATATTCATAAGAATGGAATTATCCATGGGTAAAATATTTCAGTATTACTGTATGTATCCAGATAATGGCACATAATTATCCAATGTTGGGATGTATTCATTATATTGAGCAATAGAATATTAAAATTTGTTACATAATTCAAGGAAAATGTTATTCCATTGGGATTTGGAAGTCCATTGGGAAATATTTCTCAAGATAAATATCCTTAAATGTTATCCATTCCATGTCATAATGCTCGTCATTCTCTATAGTATTGTTAACCACTGACCACCATAGATATAATTAACCATAAAACATTTTAATGGATTATCATAGATTAATTTTGTAAAATCCAGAGGTGATATATCACCCCGTCAAATAAATTAATACCTCTAAATTTTAAATTTATCTCTCTATGCTATATTTGTACATCTGAAAATAACATTATTGGGAATTCACATAATAATTTTTTTTTATCAAACATCATTTTGGTAAGGGAAAAATAAAATAACATAGGTCACCTCATGTAACACACAATATTATTCCAAGAAAGAGAGCATAGGTGAGAAGCAGATATCCGGAAATGAAAGAAGTTAGGAATAAAAAATCAATGATAAAAAGTGATATATATCAATGATTATAAGAATGTGAATGATAAATTGAATGTCATAGACCATGAAAATGTAATAATATGATGGGTTAAATGACATTTTGATTTATAAAAATCTAACATAATAATGTAATATTTTTATTTTAATAAATATTTTATAAAACATACAGAGTCCATTTACCATCAAATGTAAAATAATATTGTATGATACATAATTGTATATTAGAATTTCCTAAAATAGTAAATATCTAACACATTCTCATCATGTCTCTAATGCTTGTTATCCAAGATTATTTTTTCATGTATTAAGAAATAAAATATTCTGATAATGGTATAATTTAACCATAGAACAAATGGTTATAATAAATTAATATGTTCCCCTAAATTAGAGTTTCCCATTTTCAAAACAACATTATTCACTTAATCCCCAAATCAAATTATAATCACATGGTTTTCTATGTTTTAAAACATATGTTATAGTGATATAAATTGGAATTATCATTCAAAATATTAAATCAAAAATAATTATTTCATTCTCGCCATGGCCTCATAATGGTCTGTGGTCAGAATTTCACCATTTAGGTCCATTAGTTGAGGGTTTAATTCCCATGGACTTTCCAATTATTATGGGGTTTTGACAAAGTAGTGAGCTATTATTTTTCATTTTGTTAATCCATATAATTTTCATATTAATATGATCATACTTAAAAGTAACCTTAATAATCAAATATTATAAATATATTTATGTTTATCAGTACCATAAAACTGAAGTCCAAAAAAAATAAATTTTCACTTCACGTTATAAAAAGGAAGTACATATATATAAACCCAAAAAAAAGGTCTCCAAAAAATTCATTAATAACATTGTGATCTCATCATAGAGAAAATAAAAAAGTGTCTCGAATATATTGAGCATATATTTAAACATAAAAAATTATAGAGCTCACTAGATCTATCACCTTATTGAAAAATGGCCAAAATTCAACATTAGTAGTAGTAAATATTTTTTCCATGATATTATATTTTTGAAAATGATAATTTCAACCATTATTAAGAAATATCAGACAACCATTAGAATAATTTCCAAATTCATTGCAGTTAAAAAATATCACCATTTAGTGGATAGTATTTATCCCATTCTTTAAATTTTTAGGACTTATTTCTTAAATATCATGAGCCCTCGTACTAATCATAGCAAAATAGTAGAAATTTATATATCATAACTACTATAAATTGAATTGAATTTTATCAAACATTGAGCATGTTTGGATCTTTACTCAAGACGTATTATATGGTTTTTTCTTTGCAACATTACACATTGAATGTTTCATCATTTTTTTCATATTAGGGTGCATAAGTGTTGAAAATATCAATACCAAATTTCTCCTTATAAATAAAAACATTATGATTATTTTTAACTCAAATTGATCACATACCTTCATAAGAATGGAATTATCCCTGGTTTAAATATTTTAGTATTACTGTAAGTCTCCAAAAAATGGCACATAACTAGCCAATGTAGTGATGTATTGTTTATACAAAGATATAGAATAATCAACTTTATTACATAATTCAAGGAAAAAGTTATTTTATTGGAATTTGGAATTACATTGAGAAATATTTATCAAGATAAGGATCCTCAAATATTTCCCATTCCATATCATCATGGGAATCATTATCTTTGGTATTCATAACCACTGACCACCATTGATCATCTTAACCTTAAAATTTTTGAATGGTTTACCTTTAAACGTTATGAACTTCCCTTGACATCAATGCATTTATATCTTGTGTCAAATGATCATGCATAAAAAAAAGCTGCTCTGTTACAATTCCAATCATCTCGAGATACTGATTTGGAAGGATATTTTTCTTTTAGTATCTTCCAATTGTAGCTTCCTAATTTCTTCAATGAAAAAAATTACTAAAAAGCGTGTTTAATGAAAAAATCATGAATATTTTTAAATTCTATATCATTTTTTTCTTTGAAATAATGTAAACTATTTCAATAGAATTATAATATGATTATAATAATTAATAATATTACATAAACCACCATCTGATAAGAAATATAATGATATATCCTTTAACATAGCAAAACATTGAGTTTTAGTCAATAATTTACTTTTTTTCTTATTGATAATCCATTCGGTTTTATAGTTTTATAGAAATACTTTATAACTCACACAAAACAAAACCGTATATTATAAATTGGACACTTTAGATTAATATATATTGTTCCGATAATATGAAACATTTCAATTAAATAATTATTATGTTTTATGTAAAATAATAAAAAAATTAAATTTAACTTCATCGTTTTCCTTACCCTTTAATAAAACCTTTGAATTACATATTATATTTTTGGATGAAAAAACACCTCATTTAGTGGAAAAAAAGAGATTCAATCAATTGACCAATGAAAAACATGAAAACCAATGCAATTTTTATCATTACCTTAATGTCATTAGAATTAAATAATTAAATTATTTTTTATTTCAAAATATATATATTTTATAAAACAATTTAATATAATCCCATATAATAAAATAAAAAACCTTTTTTCAAAATTATAAAATCATATTCATAAAACCATTTTGAAACCATTTTAATTAGAATATAAATGTAGCCAATTACCAATATAATCATTACCTAAGTCATAAGAGAGATATAATATCTTCATCGTTACATTAAGCTATATTATAATCACCTTTTTAATGAGACATAATGGTGATCAATCCAATATATAAGTTATACCAAACTCCCCAATGAGAAGTAATGGTGCTCAACCCTTAATATATACTATATCAAAATCTACAATTTTTAATTAACTCTCATTTACCAAATAATGGATAATGTTTTTTCTTAAATTGAATTTATAAAACCGTCATAAAATACTTTTCAAACCCATTGAAAACATTTTCTCATATTAAAATACCACATTCATTTTAAAAAATCTAATACCAAAAGATCCCCAAAATGGGAAAAAAACTTTTTATTACTGATAACATAATACAATATATTAGAGTATACAAATCAAATGATAGTGAAAGTGGTGAAAAAATTCATTATTAACATATATGTTTAATATAGAACATTACTTTGTTCACTTGTCAAATTGTTATTCATTTAACAAGAAAATATATTCCCTTTGAAAAACATTGAAATAAAGAAAAAATGACACATAAAATGTGATTTATAAATATCTTATATCCATATAAAAAATATTATTAAATAATATTAAATTCAATAACATATAAGAGGAATATTTGAATGAAAACATTAAAATAGGATTGTTTTTAAAAAAAATATATCTTACATGTTTGACATCATTTTAATCATATTCCCGACAACAGATTAAAAATAAAAAAATATATAAATGTCACTATATTATATAAATTCATGATATAACATGTCAATGTGTTTATATATAAAAATTACAAAATAATATAGGTTCGTAACATTATAATATACCTCAAGGAATAAAAATTGAGATGTTGTCCCTTTCCTAGAGTCTGACTTCTGAAGTACATTTTTTATCTTCTAGAACGAAAATCATAAGTGAATAATATAAATTATTTATAAAATTTTCAATTTTATTGTTCATTTTTTAAAATTATTACCATGTTACATATAAGTACGAGATTAGTTAATTTTATGTTGTGTCTTTTGATGAAATTTGGAGTAAGTGTCAAAAATAACTTTGGTATGATGAATATTTTTCATATATTCTATTATTAAAATTCAAAATAATAATAATAATTGAGTAATTATCATATTTATACAGAAATTATACATTTCTAAACCAGTCAGGATATATTGTTTTTTCAAATGATCTATTTTATAATCATGTTGATGATATGACTTATGTATTCTTGAGTAATGTTTCAATTTTTTATTAATCCTTATTAGAAGAAGGCATGCAAAATACTATATTTCTATAATGAAAATAATTTAACAAATATCATATTATTTACTTAAATATAGTAATATATATCAAATAATATTATTTTTTTTTGAAAAAAAGAATGTAATCCCTTCACGGAGGTTGTAGTCCCCAGGAACTTGAATGATGTAATCATTTTTTAGTGTAAGAATGAAAATGATATGTTATATTTTTAGAATGATATATGTTTCATTTATTAAATTATTATTTCATGTATATAACATTTATCCTGAATATTATACATATTACCTTCATTTAAATGAGTTGATGAAATTGAATCACATCGCTTCGCGAGGTGACAGTTCGTTATACCCACAAGTGACACTATTTAACCTCCCATGGAATAGAAGTTAAGAACAACGATGCGATATAAAAAAAACTAAATTAAAAAATGATATATATTTCATATATATACACACTACATATATACATCATTAAAATAATCTATGAAGGAGATGACAGAAAATGAATGTAATCAGTTTCTGAGGCGTTCATCTGCCTTACACATGAATGTTGATTTAATTACCCATTTAACTAAAGAGGAGATGTATATATGTTATATAGTTAACATAATAAAATATATTTACATGGGAGATACATTATTTATTTTATATATATTTATTAAGATGAAATAACCCAAAATTTCACACATAGGACTTTTAACTTTTCTCAGAGGACATCATAAAAATTATATGTAATATCATTTTGGAATTGATTTTTATCAAAATAATGAATCTAGGATGAGATTATTTAGTTTAGGATGTATTTTCCCTTGTATTAACGAATAGTTTTTTGATGTTTCAATAGGGGATAGTGTGGGTCTTTTATAAGGGAGGTGGGTGGCACAAATATAATTTTGAAAAATAAAATGATGTACCCATGTTTTCCCCATGACACAAGTCTTTAAAATGTGAAACTATCTTATCATAGACATGATACGGTCAATATATAACTATGAATTATATTGTATTTATGTCTTTATGTCATTTTAACCATTATATTTTTAGTATATCCCTTGGTAATTCCATATTTGCATTAAGTAGTGTAATCAATTTAAAATGGTTTCACTAGTCATTAAGGTAAAAATTTAAGTCACACTTATTAAATAATGTAAATTATTATGAGTAAGTATATTTAATACTTCTTTCAAAATTAAATTCAGAAAAATAGAAAAAAAAAATTTAAAATAAAACCCATCGATGTGAGGAAAAAGTATTTTTTCCATGAATTGTGTTATTCATGAAAGAGATGATTTATTTATCTATAAGAATAAAATTAATGATTAAGGGATAAAAATTAATAATTATGATATATAATATACTCATTTAATTTATACAATTCCCCTTTAGGTATTATTTTAAATAAATAATGATTAGAATCATTAAGCACATCAAAACAATATTTAGAAAAATCTGGTGTTTAAACCCAAAAGTCAAGCTTATACTAAAATAAAATATATATTTTCATGAAAATTAATTAATTAGATTACATATAAAAATAATATATCTATGATAGTCTAAATCATAATCAAAACCTAATGGTACTTTTAATGATTATAATTTATTTGAAATATATTTATTTTTTAGAAGAAAATGATATTTTTTACTATTCATTGATAAATAAATATTTTCTAAAAACTCCAAAAATATATCCATAAGTTAATTTTTAAAATATTATATCGATCAAAAATATAATTTTATCAAATATATTTTTCTAAATTTTCTAAAAAATAATTATAATAATTCAATAAAAATTTTAAATAACATCATTTTCGAAGAAAACATATTTATGAAGATAAAAGATTACATTAATAATAAATTATTGTTATTTAAAATGAATTTATAAATAATTTATATTTATGAGGAAATTAATATTTATATATATTTCATATATTATTTATGATCATTCATACCCACCAATTAAAAAATTAGGTTATAATTGTTTTATATTTATCGTGCTATTTAAAAATGGGGTTTTCTGTCAAAGAAGCTATCAAGTGTGTTACAACCCCCGATTTATAAATATAAACTTCAAAAATAAAATTACCATAGTAATAAATGGTTATAAATTTGAAAAAACATTTTTTTGTGAACCCATATGAATAAAATTAACAATAAAACATCCTTTCTCTAAGACAAAAAAGGTCCTACGAAGGTCATCTATATTAATACATTACTAGGTTTCCATGTCGGATAACATAGGTGGGATGTCAATATTTGGATATGGACCAAAATAGTAATGTCAAAAATATGATGGAGAGTGATATATATCATTAAATATTGGTAATTCAATGATCAATATAATTTTAAGGACCTCAGAACCATAAATCTGTGTTGTGCTAAATGAGTATTTGACTATATTGTAATGAACATCATAATATAAAATTTTCATTTTAATGATGTATTTCAAGTATTTTTTCAATTAATTTTATACATTTAATAGAATAATAAGGATATATACTTAATTTTCGAGTATGAATTCTGGAATTCTTCAATTCACACCACGTTCTCTTCCTTTTTCCAATGATATCTATCCAAGATAAATATTTGATATTTCTCTTACTAAAATTAGATTAAAATGCATCACAAAATAACATAAATGATAAAACAATATTTCTAAAATATGTATATATTAACTAAAAGAAATTTTTTACAATAAGATTATCTTTTTCCAAAATCTTAGAGTTCTTCTTTGGAAAAAACATTAATCGACGAATCACTGAAACACTTTTTCATCAGGTGGGTTCTATATGATAAAAAAAATTTCCAGAAAGAAAATTTTTCATTATATTTCAAAATGGTTAATTTAAAATTATTTTCCCATGATAACCATTAAATCAAAAGTTCTAATGGTTGTTGTTCCACTCTTTTCGATGTTGATTTGTGGGTACATTCCCATTGACCTTACCAGTTTTTATGGGATGTCACCTAGCCTGTAATCTTTCGTATTTTACAAAATATTATCCTTAGAATGTATCCATAAATATTAATAAAATTCATAAAAATAACCACAATCATAAATATCTTATAAACCATAATAGTTATCAAAATCATAAGCATCATATTTGAAAAATTTAATGTCATACTTAATATTAAACCAATTCTTTTTATTTAAAAAAACCCAAAAAACATCTCCCAAAATTTCATTACCCGCAATTCGATTTCATCACATAAAAACAAAAATAGATTTTCTAAAACATTGAACATATGAATGACAATTGAAAATATATATAGTTCCATACAGTTATAACATATTCTCCTGATGTGCCAATATCAATTTTAGTAACATCATATGTTCTAGCACACCATTATTTTTTCAATCATGATGTTTTCAACCATTATTATAAAGCATCATACAAACATTTGATTAATTTTCCAACATATTATTTATAAAACACCACAATTTCGAATGGATATCTATTTTCTAATCGATTCAATATTTAGGACACATCATTTAGTACTGATTAGCCTTTTAAAAAAAATTAAACACTAATATAAACTATTTAATCCATAAAAACATTCCATGAAATGAATTTTTTCCATACATGGAGCTTGGTGGGGGCTTACCTATGAACATCTTAGATTTTTGATTTTCTAATTCTATCCACCCTGAATATTTATTTCTATTTTAAAATCAGACATAATAATTGTAATAAAACCCTATCTCCACATTCTTATTAAAATAAAAATTATTATCATAACATTTAAATTCTTATTTGAAAAAAAATCAAAATAAACATGGATTCAACCCATTATTAAAAATATTAATTTCACTATTAGTGTCCTGAATAAAATATGGAACATACTTGGAAAATATGTTTTTTGTTTTTTTCATGTGATGATATATAATCATTGTTTACTTTCTTTCACTCATGGAATTTTTTTTTCAATTTTGTTTCACACAAACATATAGAATCATTTCACATGGAAAATATCCTTTAATGTTTCCCATTCAGATCCATCAGGATCATATTTCTCACTGTTATTCTAATCTAATGACCACAATTGACCATCATCACCCTAAAAATGATGAATGTAAAGGGTTAACTTTTGATGTTCTAAACACCAAAGGACATCAATTGTATTATCTAGGGAATTTATTCAAACATTTTTCTACCATAAATGTATATGATCCAATAATTTTAAGTGGATATTATATCATGGACATATCTACAATAATCATTTCCCTCTAAATTACAATCAAATAATCCCCATAATGGATACTACTATGATTAATAGTTCATATAATTTGATCCATCATAGTAACAAACTTCTCATTTTCAATACCAGACATCATGGAATTGAAATTTGGAATGATATTTTCTTTTTTGTTTCTTCCACCTATTGTTTCTCAATTTAATTAATATAAAACCATTGTATAAAACATAATTTATACAATGTAAAAAATGTTATGTTAAAATGTTATAAAATTTTATCCTAGCTGTAAGGTAAAATATTTTAAGCGAATACTATTATCATTATCCTAAACTATTTTGTTATCTAAACAGAACTATAATGAAATCTATAACAACTGATCATTAATCATAACATAATATCAATTTTGTTCTATAATTCAATTTACATTATTTTAGGATTTTTTTTGAATTTTAGTTTTAGATAATTTTTTCATAAATCATACATAAAAACAATATAATAAATTGTGGACACATCATATGATTGTAAATTTTCCCACAAAATAATTACTTTAAAATAAATCGTGATTTTATTTTATGGGAAGACTTAATGACATTAATATTGAGTTTTTTCAATTATGATTTCTTAATCAATATGAATTACATTTTAAAATGTCAGATGAAAACAAAGATCTCAATAAGGGGAATAAAGTGAAATAAAATTGTTCTTATGGTAAATAAAAAATGAGTTAAATGTTTTACCATTATCAAAATTTTATTTTAGTGAATGAAATAAATAACATTCATATGAAGTACACACATTTCTTTCTCAAAAAAAATCAATAAAAACATACCAAGGAATTTAAAACCCTTTCTCCAACTTATACAATCATATTCATAAAATAGTTTCAAATACCATTAACATAGATTAAAAATATGAAAAAATATCTAATAAAATCATTACCCAATGATTTTTAGAGACATAAAGTGGCTCCCCCTTCATATAAAATATATTATTCTCACTCATTTTTCATTATCTATAATGGTGTTCAAACCTACATATAAGTTAAATCGGGATCACTCTTGGGCAGTATTGAGGATAAAAAAATAGTATATTCCATATCATGCACACCCATTTTTTATATAATGCTAAATTACCATATCATGGATAAAAAATCAGTCATCCTCATTTTCCTAATAAACCACTTTTTAAAATAAATTTCAATCCCAAATAAAAAAATCCATATCGATAAAAAAATATCATTTTCTTTCCAGACCCTATTTTCAACAGTATAATATAAGAAATAATGGGAGATGAATTTATTCAATAAAGAAAACATGACGTCTTGAAATTTATTACAGAAATAAAATAATGGTTATAGTGAATAAAATTTCATTTTTTCTGAATACATTAAAAAGAGAACATTCCTTTTGTTATTTTTTAAATGATTTGTCTAAAACGCATAAAAACCTTCATTTTAACACATTGAAATTATTTAAAAAGATAAATAATATTTAACTTAAAAATTGTTTTATGTCAATATGAAGACATTAATAAACATATTTTAAAAATAATTACAATGGATATAAAGAATGGTAAAGAGAATATTAAAAAATTATTTTTTTAAAGAATGCCCCATACCACATTAACAACATTTGAATCATAATCACGATGAAATAATAATATAAAAAACTAAATTAATTGATATTATAATAATTATTGATATAAAACATCAAATGGTATGTATATAAAACTTATAAAATTATATTGGTTTGTAATATCAAAATATGCCTCAATGAAAATAAATTCAAATGAAGTCTCTTATCTTGAGTCGGATTTGTCACATATGTTCTTTGTATTCCTATATACTAAAATTATGTAAATTATTTAAATTATCGAGAACAATATTCAGTGTATTTTTAATTTTATTTTACATATTACCATATTATATTCAATTACATGATTAATTATATTTATGTAGGGTGATTTGATGATATTTGGCTTCGGTATCAAAAAATAATTTAATTGGATAGGTATTGGTAAAACAAGTCATTATTCAATATGAATAGAATTATAATATTGACATAATTGTTATATTTTTACATTTATTATAACATATAAAACGAATCATTGAATATGGTTGTGAAAAATTAACTAGGTTACAATCATAGTGATGATGGGTAATACGTACACATGAGTAACGTTTTCATATTTCAATGATCAATATTGAAATTATTTAAGTAATATTTATGTTTTTTATAATTATAATTATATAATATATACCATATTATTTAATTGAATATACTAATATATATCATTCATGAGATTTGGGGATGAAAATAGAGTCAAATTTCTTCATGGAGGAAGTTGTCCACAGGTACACGAAAAGCATTTTAATTTTGGAATATAAGAAGAAAAATTATATATTATAATTTAATAATAATAAATATATCATAAATAACGTTATTATTTCAGTAATATAACATATATTCATTAAAATTATCCTATTAACATCGATGAAAAGTGTTAATGAAAAATGAATCACATCCATTAATGAGGTGGTAGTCCACTGTACACACGAGCGACGTAATCATATCCCCCTTTTAAGGGAAACAATGATGTATATGTGATATAATGGAGTTAAAAGTATACATATTTTTCAAATACTTTATATTTAATTTAAATCCATCATTAAAGAAACCCATGATAGGCCACGATTGAAATCAAATGACATCGACTCGTGTGGTGTTGGCCTTCCTTACACAAGAATGATGATTATGTATCCCATTTGACGAAAGAGTTTGAGAATTTTTTTTATTAAATTTATATAATAACATCTCAAAATATGAAAAATAAATTATATATTTTATCATAAAATTTTAATAATATTTTAAAGAACATTTACAAGATATGACACATATATGCATCATTAGCAATTTTATTAATTATCAAGCATCTTCTTTAGGACTAAACCGCAAGTAATCCTATAATAAATTTATGAACAAAATAGGGAGTATTGGATTAGGTTATGGAATTTATGAAATTACGTGGTTGTTATTTTTGGATGAATTTTTTTTGTATTGTGACAATGGGAGAAGAGTGGGTTGCCTTTTATAAGTGGAGTGGGTGGCACATTTTTAATTTTTGAAAAGAAAAAGGTATACCCATTTGTTTTCCATCCCAAAAGTAAATAAAAAGGAAATTAATTAACCCCTAGATATTATAAGATTTATTTCATTGCTAAAAATATATTTTATACTAATTTTATGTAATTTTATACAATATATATTAATTTTACCTCCACTCGTATATCGATTTTCGTTTTAATCACGATATTTACTTTATACATTTTTCCTGTTTATTTAGGTAAAAAATTAAGTTAAACATTATAGATAATATATATTACACTCATTGTATTTATGTAATATATTTTTCCAAATTCAATTTATAAAATTGTAAAATATTAATTTAAAATAATACTTGTAGACGAGATAAAAATTCGGATTCTCGTGAAGGGTATTTTCAAGTTGAATAAGATTTCATATTATTTATTATTATTGTTATTAATTTTTTTATAATTGTCAATTAAAATTTAATATCATAAAATACCATAAAAACATTTTAAAAAATGTCTAAAGTGTTATTTTAATTAAAAAACATAGAAACAATAATCACATTAAAACTGTTTATAGAATAATCTTGTTTTTAAAACCAAAAAACATATACTACAATACAATTTTTTATTAAATAATAATTATGTGGGATAATTATAATTAAACGATACATATGTAACATTGAATAATATTAATAACATAATGATACTTTAATAATACACTTTTTATTGAAAATAAAGTGATTCTTTTAAAAAAACATCCATATTTTTTACTATTTAAAGTAAAATCAATACTTTTCAAGAAAAATCACAAAATTACTACTTATGATAATTTTGATATGAAAATATGAAAAAATATTTTATTTTATCAATGAAAATTTATAAATTTTCTATATATTAATTATAACATTTCCTTATAAAGAAAATATAAAAATTCAATAAAAAAATATTTTTGAAGAATAGAATTACATTACTAAAAAATAACTTATTATTTCCAAATAATTTATCAAATTTTAATATTTATTAAAACATTAATATATATATATATATACATATTTGAAAAATTATTTAATACTATAAATTCAAATTATTTTGTTTTATAGGTTTTAATGGTTGTACATTCTGCATATCATTTATGCTCGGCATTGGGTGTTGAACATGCTATTGATCATATTATTCTTTTATGAAATATCAAGGTGTTGAATTTTATGGACCAAATATCTTATAAGTATTTTTATGTGAATATATAATACATTAGTGGAACCATTAATCTCTAATGGAATGTTGATAACACACTCTATTCCACTGTTCTTTATAGACAGCCCTAATTTATTAGACTTACAAGAGACATCGACAATAAAGATTGGATCAAAAGAAGGAACTGATTTGAATAAATCAACTCAATGTTTATATATGATCTTCAAAAAAATTGGTTCCTAATATCTTTGTATAATATATTTTTACAAGGAACTATTCATTATTCAATTGAAATATTTTTTAATCGAATATTTTTCATAAAAAACATCTAATGCATTCCAAATATCATTATAAGTTGCATATTGATATGTCTTTATTGACGTTTTTAGAAATTAAACTGTTCCAGATAATTTATACCTCTATATTTCAAATTAGTTAAATTTTTTTTCTCATGTCCTCATCACGTAATATATTGAACATTAACTCTTCAAAAAAATCTTATATGAAATCAAGTATTTTTTTTTGAATCTATAAAATCCAGTTCCATTAAAAAATAGATACTTCATTATAGAATCATTGTGCACAAATATATAATCTAATTCTATTCTTGATCACTATGACTAATCATTATGGCCAGATACCACTTATTGAATCTAGAGTCACCATGAAAGGTTGTGGAAAATTAGGGAGATGTTTTAATTAATATTTTTTTAATCATTTTAATCCTCTTTTAGGATACTTTTCCCATAGTTATTGTAATTCTTCTAACCCATATAAAATGATTTTACAATAACATATAATTTAATATATATTCATGAAATTAATGCATAAATTGAAAATAAAAATATTATTTGGTTCACCAAAACAAGCTTCTTATAACGAGAACTCACAAATTTTTTGGGGATGTGCCAAAATACAATGATCTCCAATAGTACATTAGATAAAATGGTATTTCCATGGTCACCACTTCTTTGGTGAAATTAACTTATAATGTATGGGTTTGGTCACTACATAAACAAGTTTCACAACCTCATCTCCACATCAAAATAATACTACCCTTTATGATATTATATCATTTATTGACATTTAAGCATTTTCCAAATATAATGAAAATGATTATATATATATTCCATATGTGATATTTATTTCTACATAAAACCTAATATTATTAATTGTTTCTAATGATCTCTACAATTATATTTGACTCTAAAATATATGCAAAGTTCTCAATGTTTGTTTTAAGACTTTTTATAACACAACATAATCATATAACAACTCCTTGTAAAAATGATGATAATTATTTACATTAATTATCCTATCTCATTACTCCAATTCTACTACTCGTTGCCTCACATTATTTCTTGTTTTCATGCACCATTATTGTACCTAATTTTTATAATAAAGATGGTTTATTCATACTATTTTAATGATTAATTAATACTCATTATGAATAAAATCCTATTTGAGTATTCTAATGTTTGAATATTATTAATAGTGTAATTTTTTACTACTATACGGAGTAATATTTTCTTCAACACATGACCCCATTTATCTTATATTATCATGTATCTCCAGTATGTGATCACTAGGGGAGAACTATTGTGTAAGAATCATTCTCATAGGCTACTTTATGTGACACTATTCGGTTATCCTTTAATAAAATCAATTAGAGGAATTTCTATACACATACATGTGAATACAAAAACAACACACACAACTTCCCCCAATGCATCTCATATAATGAAATCATATTCCCCGAATAAGAACTACATTATTGTAAATTTATTTAGATAAAAATAGTTACACATGTTTTGTCACTAATAAAAATGCGTTAATAGCTATTTAAACACATTATTTAATAACCATAACTCCACAAATCAAATCCACCAATCTGTTTTAATTATTGAATAGCATTATTGGAATCAGGTTATAATAGGACACCATTATAAGTTTACTAAACCCATTTTACTATTCTTCTTTTTATATCAATTTAATTTTGAGTTTATAGTTTCATTATTAGTTTATTCCAAAGCCTCTCAACCTCTGAAATTTATACTACTTTCCTAAACATTGAATGAATACATCATATGATCACTTTCCACATGTGTGATTTGGTAATATTGTGTTTACGTAAGAGTCTTCCCTCATATCCAAAATCACTACCTTTATTAACTTCACATGACAACATTGTGAGACATATTTTAGATAAGGCACTCAAAATTCAATCAAAGCAAGTGTAAAATATTCATGTGGTTTTCATGACCTCATCATGAGATATATTTAAATTTAAACGATTTGTAAACTATTCATAATGAGCACCATAATATTTGGTGGTCATGTGATCACTATACCTGATATTGAAAATGCAACATCTACCATGTATTTTGTTTATCCCTTACATTAATTCATGACCTATCATATCTTAAATTATCATATTAATTATCCATATTCATGAAGTTGTATATTGGTTAAATGATTACGTGATGGTCTAAAATTCATCATGTTTGTGTTCTCTATTTACCATCAAAATTATTATGATATCATTTCAAAATATCCATTACTATAAATTTTAATACATATAATATTGAATGAACTAGATAAAGATGTCATCATGAATTCCTTTTATATTATTCTAAACCGATGAATTAAACAATTTCACTAAACATTTAGATCAAAATAACTCCACCGAAGAATTATTTGGTAAAATATTCCACCTATCATTAGGTCAATGTTCTAATAATCAACAAATTACATTGAATTTCCATATCAATAGGTTTCATGATCAATATTCATCCTAATAGTCGACAAGAATAATAATGATTCACATAAAATACAAAAATATATATATGCTTTGATCAAATATTTGATAACATTTATTGATTATCAACTTGAAACAATCTTTCAACGTTCCAAATAATCCTATTTTTTAGAATATACAACAATATAATCAAATAATTAATCTAACTAATAAAAATATATTTGGGTTTTATTTTTATAAAAACCACATAGAATATGATTCATTCATTCACATGATGAGGATTCAGTTGATACGAATTCCTCTCTTATTAGGGTTATCACCCCTATGAAAATCTAAAAAAAATCATACATACACTTGATTTATCGAGATAAAATTTCAGTTCATACAATACCACAAAATATTAAGGATTATAAATTATATGGGTGTAATCTTATACATAGATATAACCCTTTGATTTATCACTAGGTTTTTCTATGATGTTCTCTTATACTACTATTAAATTACTAAACAAATCCCAAAAAATTAATTCAACACTCCTTTGATACCAACTATGGTACCAAATATCATATCATTCAAGTATGTTCCTAAAATCAAATACATTTAAAATTTACCATTGATACCAAGTGATATGATGAAAGATAAATTTGTATGAGTTTCAAATTGATATTACATCTCAAAATAATCTCTAAAAATTAGATTTTTTTGTTTATTTGTCTAGGAGGTCATTTTATACTGGAAACTTATTTTTATGACTTTGGATCTTTTCACCGTAATTGAAATATCTGGTACACCCGTCTAAAATTCACATAGGTAAAATTTTTTATTATAACATGGGGATATAAAGATTCTGAAAGGTGTTCTCTAATTATCCTAAATGGTAAACACAATAGATAACAATGAAAGTAAAACAATCATATTAAAATGAGTATATGGATATAATGAGTAATCATAATAAAAATATACTCAACAACATCGAGACCATAATTCATGATATGGGAAATAATTTGTGAAACAAGATATTTTAGAATCATTAGATCACATACATGATCCATGAGTGTGCATCCATAGGATAACAAAGTAATATAACAAAAACATTCATAATGGGAATCAAAAATTCACGAGTAACATCTCATCAACTAATTTAATTTATTTCCAATTTCATTACTTGTTTTACTCTTTAATTGAATACATATTAGGGATCAAAATTATAGAGAAAATTTTCTTATAAAAATGACCCAATGTTTAGTGATGTTTGTTTTTTTTAATTAATAAAGTTGTTGTTTAATTGTGTAAATGGATTTTGGGGGTTCTTCATCAGTTTATAGGATGCCCAATGTTTTTTAGTTTTTATGTGTGAATATATAGTTTTTACTAATTGAAGGACAAATAAATTTCTTGTAATGGTATGAAATGAAAAATAATTTCTAATGAGATGATTTTATCGACCTAGTACATAATATTAATGGATTACATGTTTTGAAATGATTATAAACTATGTAATGTTAAAAATGTGGGTTTTAAAAAATAATAGATGGGTTTTTTGATATATATTAGTTCATGAGGAATACATGAGAGGTATGGGAATTACTCACCAAGTAAATACAATAGTGTATGATTCTCATGTGCCACTTGGGGAAAAAAATTTCATTATTTAACCTCTCCATGGTGTATTGACTTATATCCATTCTCTATTGATTTTTGGAGTCTCTATTCAGTCCAGACTGATTCATTATGTGAGTCATCACCATTTGGGTTTCGTTTTCTCTCCCCAGGTGAGTGCGCCTTTATAATTTCATATTTATTTGGTCACATTAGTTTTGTTTTATTGTGTTATCATATATGATTACTTGTTGGGATTTTCCCTCTAATTTCCATCTAGATATGTTCGGTTATCTTGTTCTGGGGGCCATTCCACTTTTTCTTATTTTTCAGTGGGTGTTTATTCTTGATTCATGTATTGATTCCTTATCACAAAATATCCTTTTTTTCTATTTAATCAATGATAATATGTGTATATTAGTTCTAGGGCTACCATTCTCATAATTGATTCCTTTATTATGGTGGGATCCTTTGTGGGTGTGTGTGACCATGTTTTGAAGTAGGTGGTTCAGTCTCTAGCCTAGAATGGTGAAAAACATTTGTAAATTCTTGATTAATTGTTTAATTAAATGAAAATTCTTTATTGGTTGATTTTTAATGTGGAATATTTTTTATATAATATGGGGTCTACCTAGTTTTTTGTAAATTGAAATGGATTTTTGAATAATTTTGAAATTTATTGTAGAAATGTTATTCAATGCATAAAAATGATGGAAACGGTTTCATGTATAGAATTGGAAAATTGACCTCAAGGGAATCCTTGGGTACATGTATAGAAGGTACAATAAAAATGTATCATCAACTTTTGGGTTTTTTCTGGTGGACATTCCTCTACTCCATATGCCCATTTTTAGGGACTTGATAGATGTGTGCGGATGTTCACATGTTGAGGTATTCCATTACTCTCTAGGTTCAATGGATATATCTACCAATTTGATAAATTTGTGGTATTATATATTAGGATTGAGATTCTGTGCTATCCTCAAATAGTGAGATCCATATAGTAGGGTAACATGTCCTTCTACATTTGTCTTGTAATATTTTGTTTTAATTTTATAAACATGATATGTTATATAATAAATGTTTTTTGTTTTTTGTTAATTGATATATATAATTTGATATTTTGATATGTAATACATTTAAATATAATGGAATCAATTATTTAGAAATATGTGGAAAATCGGAATTTAAACTGTTGTCCATGATTTCTTAATAACAATTATTAATGATTTATCATGCATTAATTTATTTATATTTGATGATGAATGTATTATTTTTCAGATACGTTATACTAAACTGGTGGGTGAGACCCCAGTGATCATGTCAGTACACACCATGCATACCCCTTATGTAGTATGAAGAACTAGTTATATACATTGAGGTAGGGGAAGGATAATAAACGGGTTGAGAAATTGAGGTTTTTTTCAACTGAGTTGAGTGGTTGGGGTGAAAAGGATAGAGTCTTCCCATTGTAACAAATGGAGTTGTTGGTTTTCTTATTTTGGGAAGTCCTTTTAAGTCTTACTTGTGCATAGACGCAGGTTCTATTTTTTTGGGTTTCTTTTATCTGGAATCAGTTATGAATTATACTTCTCTTTTACCTTTTTCCACTTTTATATACATATATATATCTTATTGTTTCTTTATGGTGGAAAAATTATTCCCTCAAATTGTTGATTGTTTCTTGGGATCTGGTTTCCATCTTGTGTGGATTGGGAAATCCCTTTAGAAATGTGATAAACATTTCATATCTTCTATAATGACATGGTATTAACATTGAGTTCATCATTATTAGGAATCTAATGTAGTCTATCCTCAGGATTCATTATATTGGTATTTTTGGTACACTAAAGATAGTGTTTTATAGACTTGGGTGTTTTATTATAGTTAGCTCCTGACATGATATTTCGATGATCATACTTAAGACTTCATGATATGTTGGGATTTGTTCCTCTTTCTTTTATTTCTTGATTTTAATCTCAATTTATCCATATGGGTTGTCTTGATTGAACTAAGATTATTTTGTTGTCTAATTATTTCATTTTACAATGTGAGGAGTATGAATATAAGATTTGTTATGCATGTTTCTTAGGATGGTGCAGTTCATGCTCCTCAAGGAAATCCACTGATTGATCAGAACATCATTGAGCTTCTCAAGTGGGTAGTTTTTTCCATTGGCTATAATGATCGGCATGATAATAATGATATTTTTGAGGCACATCCATGAAGATGTAGGGGAAATAGATTTATCACATGAGTTATTGTGTGTGTAGACACCGTCTTTTGATGTTATGAGTGTCCCTAATGTTTTGGAGGAATTTTATGACATTGTCGACCATATCATTGAATTCCTTGATACACATTAGAGTTACAAGGTTATGTGTGGAAGGTTTATACTTGAGTGTCCATGAAAACATTTATGTGATTCTATGTCACATTTAGATAGGGTTGTTTTTTTTGGACTGTAAGTGTTTTAATACTCACTTCTTCATTAAGATTTATCTAAAGATGAAGATGATGGAAAATCTATACAGTTACATTCTTTTCAATAGGGATAGAGTTTGGTGTTAGCATACACTAATCAGTTTTTTGATCTTGTTTGTTTTTCACTATTTGTTTTAAAGAATAACCAACTAAAACATCATAATTACCATGATTATTTGAGATAGGACACTATATGATTGGTATTTTTGTTGAATATTTCAACCAATGTGATGAGAATATATATAAATATGTTGGATGAGTAGAATACTGTGTGAACGGTTGGATATTACTCCCCTTCACTTCCATCTAATGGAATATTTAGTGGAGGACTATGGAAAATGAGGATGTTGAAGGACCATCATTGTAGTGGTGGTTATTTTTGTAACTTGGAGGACCCTATAGCACATCTAGTTATAGATATTGGTGTTACTGTGGCATTATATCATTACTTAATTGTTTGGAACTCATAGATTTCTTGATCTCCTCCAACAAATATGAGAAACATGTTACAATGTTATTGTAATACAGAGTGATTCTATTAGGATATATCTACTCCTCAATGTGGCTATGGATTGTCATCTCCAAAGTCCACTACGTCACAGCCAAATGCATCCAATATTATAGGGCTCCATACGTAGGCCTTAATGGTGAAAGACATTCATTATGTATATGGTTTTAATGTGGATGTTCACATGAGTCCTATAAGTGGTAGAGGTACCATATTTATTGCATTCACTATAGTGATTGCTTTATTTGATATTGGTGCTTCACACTTGTTTATATATACCTATTTTTTGATAGGATTTACCTAAAAACATAACTCATGATATCTATTTTGTAGGTAAACACACCTCTTGGTAATATGAAAGTGTAGGGGTTTTTTTTCCTTAATGAACATTATCAATAGATGATTTGAAGTTTGTTAGATATTATCTTGTTCCCATTATGGTTTTTTTGACATCATCATCTCCATGGATTGTCTTGTTTCTCATCATAACATGTTTAATTTTTATTCTTGCCATGTATATTTTCATGTGGATGATGATAGATCATGGGTGATTTATGGAGAGTTTTATTCAATGGTTGTCCATGAATTACCTTCCTTCATAGAGCTCCAGTTTGTTTTTTTCTATTATAGTTTATCATGAGGATTTTTCCTCTGTTGTTGATTTTCACGTCGTCAGTTTGGGTTTTTGTAATATTTTCCATGATTAATACACGAGGATCCCCCTTAATGTGATACAGAGTAAGAAAATTTACTATTTCTATGGAAACATATGATATCAATACATTCTTGTATTTTTCCCCATGAACATATGAAGTAGCTTATGATTCAGTTGAAAGACCTTGTGAATATGGTTTTTGTTCTCCCCAGTGTTTCACCTTGGGTTGCGTTGGTGCTCTATTCCATGAAGGGAGACTATTTTCCATTATTTTTTTAAAATATCAAACATTTACCTAAATAATAATAAATAAGAAATATCATTTCCCCCGTGAAGATGTTTTCTTAATCAATAAATTTTTTAAAATTGGGTTTTTATGATTGATCTTCAGTCGTTTTATCATCTGACCATATTTTTTTAGAGAGTAATATACTGAACACATTTTTTAAGTGAATGTATATGCATTTTTAATTTCTAATGATTTAATTTATTTTCTGTAACACTCCTATTGATTTCATGGATTTGATAAATTGGATATTCTATCAGTATCGTGAAACTTTTTTTATAGTGTTCATATATGAGATTTTGAGTTATTCAAGATCCACTTGTGATAATGAGAACAATCTGAGTGTTTTTGTGGAAATCCAGAGTACTCCACATTTTTATGGAATGATTTAAAAATTAAAATTTTGTATTCATGAAGTGGAATTATTATGGCATGCGACTTCTAATCAATTAATATCAGTTGATCCTGAGAAGGTAACATATTTTTTTTCTTGGGAAGATCACCGAATGTCTTTGAAATTATATGCTTCCTTAGTATTACTAGATAATATCACTGTTTTTTCATGTATTTACCCAAGTGATTATCGACATCAACTTCTCATTCCATGAATGGGGTGAAATTTATATGTGGTGAAATTTTTTTCTCTTCTTTTGATGAGATGAAAATACTTTTCACATCAGTTCCTTTTTTGATCATATATGATCCCTATATAGTGTATGTGGTTTCATGTGATAGTTTTGGTTCTGATTTGGGTTTTCTTATATTGTGGGATTATAGTGTGGAGGCTCTAGATCTTATTAGATTCAACCACAATAGAATAATTTCACCACATGGATTTAGGTATTGTAATAATTTTTAAACTGCTTAAGTGCTAAAAGAATTAATTATTTGGGAGGAAGGATCAAAATAATTTCTAACCATATGATTTGGATATATATCTTCTCTCAGAAAGAATTTAATCTTAGATATTGGTCTTGAGTAGAATAAAATCATATTATTAACTTCAATATCACCAACATTATAGGGATATGGAATGTAATCACAGACCCTCTTAGTAGGAAATTTCAATCGTAATATGTTTCAAAATTTAATTAAGTGAAGAAAAATTTTCGTCATTTATCATAAGCATCTAGATTCATTAGAATATGTTTTTGGAATTTTTTTTCTAGTGTTTAATTAATAACATATCACCTAGATTCAATTCAATAGATTCACCAATAGTATGATGAGTTGAGAGGAATATGAGAAACCCTATGTGGTAGGGAGGCCATTTTGGGTTGGTCTCTATCTTCATATGGTATTCTCATATTGGTAAATCAAGTTGTATTACAAGTATCTATGAGGATATCAATTTTTTATTTTCATATTTCATCATGGGAGATTCATCTTTGAATGGAAAAATTGTATTATGATATTAAACAATGATTCTTGAGTTCAGTAATGTAGTGTGACATTTTTTGTTTTGTGTCCCACTGTTACAAATACCAGTAAATACAGGTGGGGAATTTTAATGCTTATGGATTTCTATAGCCTCTTTCGATGACGGTTTGGAAAATGGAGGGGTTATTCATGGAATTATTTTAGTAATACCTTGTAATCCCCAAGATAGAAAAGTAATCTGGGTGAATATTGATCAGTTGAAAAAGTTAGATCATTTTATTTCGATCAAATATAAAAAAAGTAGATGATCAAGGTAATCTATATGTTTAGTAAATTTTAACATCAACTGTGGTTTATTATGACATTGTTAAATTATGTATCCTATGTTTAATTTGTGGTTCTTGATGAGTCTCAAAGAGGTGATGAGTACTCAGTTAAGGTTGAGTACAACACATCATCCATAGAAAGATAGTCAAATAGACCTTGTTGTTGAGATCATGGTAGATATTATATATGCATGTGTCTTGGATTTTGGGTGATCTTGGGATAGCCATCATGGACTTGTGTAGTTCTCAAATAAAAATATTTATCCGTTTTTAATCAGAATGGGTCATTCAGAAGCATTGTTTTGTCTCCTGTGTAGATTGCCTCTTTGTATGTTAGATGTGGGAAAACATTCTTTTATGGGACCATGTTTGGTTTAGGAGACTTCTGTGAGGATTTTTAATAAACATTTGAATTTGGTTGAAGCACATAATTGGCATAAATCTTATACATATCAATGGTGTCTTACATTATATTTTTATATTGGTGGTTTCGTTTTGTAATAGTTTCTCCTCGGTTGGATAATTGTTGACTAGGAAAATAGATAAAGATGGCTTTGGTATAGGTCAGATCATTTGTGTCCACTTAGAGGTTTCGGTGGGATTCTCATCCCTAGGTATTTCTGGTTTAGTTGATAGGAATTCATGATTTCTTCCATATATCAAAGCTCAAGAACTATCATCATAACCCCTCTCACATATTGAGTTGGTATTAGATTTAGTTAGAAGTAGATGTTTATATTCTTGAAAATCTAGTTGAAATTTTTGAATCTCACATGAAATTTTTACATAGGAATTCAATATAATTAGTAAGAGAGTAATGGAGGCATGAATCAGAATCAAATTATACTATGGTTTGTGATTCATTGATGAGGGGGAAGTTAAACTACATCATTACCGAACATTAGTTTTTTACATAACTACAGTAGGAAATAATTTCTTATTGTGGGTAGTTTATAACAAAATGTTTCAAATATTACATTATTTCATTTTTATTACTTCTTTTCCTCTTTGGTTGGGTGTTTCCTAGGACTCCTAATGATGAAGAACATTTATTGTGAAAATTAACCAAAATTTCAGGGCTATATGTTTTTTGGATTTTAAGGAGTCATGGTTTAAATGTGTAATAAAATTTGAAGGGTTATTTTTATGTTTCATAGAATTCATGAGTGTTATTTTAATGAATGAATCATTAGTTTGGGAAGTCTTCAGTAGAAATAAATGATTTTTAACATTAGCGTATAATTTGTATGTTTTAAAGGGGATATTATGTGATCCTGGTGAATAGAATGAATTGATTTAATGAAGGGTATATATAACCCACCATGTAATGTGAAAATTGTAATTTAAAAAAGGAAAAATGTGTTTCACCATATTAGATTCCCACGGATAACCCAACATGTAAAGAGATTTAGTGATGTATAAATTTTATCTTTTTGGAATTTAGGGGTTTTCTTAGCAATAATATTATTTCATTCTTCTATATCTCCTTCATCCCTTGAACTAGAACCCTTCTCCAATATTTTTGATAGTCTTCAATCAATACAGAATGATTCATTTGGAAATAAATCAACAGTTTGGTTGGTCTTCATCTCTCTGGGCGATTGACTCACTCAACTTCTTCATTTCATTAGTAATGGTATTTCCTTTGGAATTAATTATTGGATTTGTTCACATCTGGTGTTATTTAATCATGTTTTCTCTTATATTAATTGTGAGATCTTGTTTTAGGGGTTATTATTTTGTTGTTTGTAGTATTAAAGGTGTTATTTTCTAAGGAACATGTTTATTCCTATTCTATTCTGCAACTTTTCATAAATTAACTCAATATTAAGCTCGTTAGACTAGTTCTAGGGCCTTGGTTTTCATTATTTAATCATTTCATGTGAAGGGTTACTTTGTGGGTGTGTGTGACCAGGGTTTTGAGATATGTGTTTCTATATCTAGCCTATGTTGGTGAACTAAATTTCCCATTTTTCTATAAAAAAATTAATAAATGAAATATCTTTATTGATTAATTTTTTTATGTTTTTAGAACTGCGTTTTTATTAAATATCTTTTTTCCTTGGATTTTGTATATATAATCTGCTTTTTAAAGCATTGTGAATTCGATTTAAAAGAATTAAATTGAACGAAATGGTTTAAGGTATTTTCTTGGATGATATATATCTTGGGAATCATTGATTACTTTTATGTAATGTATAATAATA
The DNA here is from genome assembly GCA_963277665.1 of Viscum album. Classification (NCBI taxonomy): domain Eukaryota; kingdom Viridiplantae; phylum Streptophyta; class Magnoliopsida; order Santalales; family Viscaceae; genus Viscum; species Viscum album. The sequence goes on along the minus strand of OY728156.1, from coordinate 690,077,395 downwards.
GGTATCATCCACTATCGGGGTGGTTTGTTCATGGAGATTTCATTTGATCCCTAATCCCTTTTTGGGGACTTTGTTAAACCTATTGGGAGGATCAATTTTGGGGGTGGTCCTCTTCACTCTAGAATCAAATTATATATCAATTTTCAGGATTCATTTTCAAATTTTTTATAATAGGTATGAGTGTCATATCTATCCTATCCTACTGTGATCCCTGGAGGGATGTTACCTATGCTACTTCTTTTGTATTGTACTGTTTTTGAGTACTTCCATAGACTTGATATGAGATACTTTAAAAAAACAATCATTGTTTTGACTTAATATATCATATGTGATATTTGGATATGAAATTATTTGAAATTTATTTGCCTACTTTATATTCAAATGAGGAAAATATGACATTTAATTGTTTTTCCCTAATTTAGTTATAAAAAATGTAAAACTATTTGAATGCAATTTTTTATTTAAATTTGAAAATAGATGAACTATTATTCAGAGCCATTATATGAATCACCTATGTGAGTCCCTATTAATATTTTTATCCCACACCTTTCTTATCCCTTAAATGAGGTATATAACGTGTAATGTCTTCTGTTACAAGGAATTGCAAGTCACTTCAATGAGGTGGTTAGGTTTTCAAAAATTCGAATTGAGTAGCTACTTGTGAGATGGTGGGATTAATCCCCAGTTTTCATAAAGAGTTATTGGATTCTTTATTTTGGTTAGTGCTTTTTGATTTACTTGTACATAATGCTTCTTTCAACTATTGAGTTGTCTTGTTTCAACTATTTTGTCTCAGTTATGAAATATATTTACCTTTTCCATGGTTGTCTCAAAAATATATATATATATATATATATAATGTTGTTTCCATGGGTTGGGTGAAATCATTCACTATGTTGGTTGGTTAATGGATTTTTTTATTCTCAGTCCTATGTGGATCGGGAACACCCTTTGGGTATGTGGAAAATTCTAACTGGCTACATGATCGATATGGTATTCAGGTCTGGTTCATCAAATATGGGGCCACAAATATTAACCAATTCTTGTGAGAAAAAATATTGGTATGAAGGAATAAATCACCTTTTTTAGTCACACATATGAACTCATTCATGTGACCAACTAAAATTATCATTGATATAAATATTTATTAAGACATAAAACTATAAAAAATAAATTTTATGATTGTATATGTAACACCCTAGGTAAATAAATAATATGAAATTTTTATATTTATCCCTATTTGTGAATAAAATGTTAATATTAATTTAAAGGTAATTCTATGCACAATGTCTTACCCAACACGCAACAACAAGTTCCATTGAAATCTTGCGTTGCACTCTAATAATAAAATAATTTTAGTATAAATGGTAGTTAACACCTAGCCATTGTAATGACGAGAATGAACAGAAATAACTAAAAAATTATTATATATGTATGTCAAATATTTTTACTTCTTACAATAAATTTTAGAGGATTAAAAATGCGAATGAATCCAATTTTAATCGTAAAGATTAGAATATTCTTTAAATGGTCGATTAACTGCCTTTTGATGGAGAACCACTTTTAAATCTACTTTTTGACAATTTTATGTGTTATATTTGACAAAATAAAATTCTTCATTAGAATAGGGACATCAAAATTTACTTTGTGTAAATTTTTGGTATTTTTCCGATTAAGTTCTTTTTTTAATGAATAGTGAAAAATGTTGTATTTTAATTCAAAACCTCTTTTTAATCTAATTTATTTATATGATTAAATTATCATATGAATATGTTTAAATGTTAAATTTGAATATATTTTTATGATTTAATCCAATATTTTTCATTGGAATCAATTTCTCTTTGATATTGGACTTAAACAAGTGTCAATCTTTTAATAGATATTGTTTCTTAAGAACATGCTATTTGTTTTGACAGTGGGAATTAATTATTAAAATAATTAATGAAAATTACGTGTTTTTAATTTTGTAAAACAGACATCAATTTTGAATTCGGAATATCAAATATATCTTAGGGTGAATTTTTGGTATTTTTCTAGAAAACTTCAATTTTTGATGAATAGTGAAACCACTAAGTGATAGTTTAAAAACTGATTTGTCATTTAAATGAATCTTTACCACTTCTGTGATTTGAATTTTAAAAATCTGGCATACATGGTTTTCATTGGAATGTAAAATCTGGTTCAATGGGATTAAAATAATTTTTTTTTGGGAATAGTAACTTTTATGTTTTTAATCGCGATTAGAGGTAATTAGGCTAATTTAAGATAAAAATAAAGTTTTAATTATATGAAATTACCTTGAAACATGTTATAACCTTATTGGATGAGTCCTGGAATACCAATAAAATCCATGGGTCAACATGGGGACCCCATGGAGACACATTGGCTGGAAAATGACATTAATACCTTTTTATTTTAAGTTAAAATTAAAATGTCACAAACATGTGTTGTTTTACTAAAACAATTTTTACATGGGGCTATACAAGTCATATTTTTTACTATAAATATTAATTAGAAATCTAAAAAGATTTACTACGTCATGGTATTTTTTTTAATTTTTAGACATAAATAAATTAAATTATTTATGACACCATGATGATGCAACAATTACTTATTTATTTAACGATTTAAATAAAATGAAAAGATAATGGAAATTCTAAGATCTAAACTTGTCAAGAACCTATTTTATGAGTATATTTCGAACCCTTATCACCTTATTCTCGAAAAATATCTATTTGGGACCTTAAAAATTTGATACTCATATTAAAATAAAGTATCATTTCTTTAATTTCAAAGAGTTCACATCCTCCCTTTTATAAAAGGACCCCACCTCTACCTCCTTACCCACACCTCTCAAGCCTTTTGATAGGCCAAAACCTGACCATTTTTCCCCTCTACATCCTTATCTTACTACTAGAATCCTAAATTTTGGCAGAATCCTTTCCAAGAAAGCATTTGAGCTCAAATCAAAAAGAGTTACATGATTTAAAGGTTATGTCTTCCCTAGTGTTATTTTGCTTTATTTTGTTTCTCCAACCCCCTAACCTTATTTTATTCCATTATTTTGTAAAAACACCAGTATATTAAATATACATGGATGTTTTTATGAGAATTATTAGAGCTACACTAACACACACCTCTGTCTAATGGTTAAAGAACATGTTGTTTCCGTGGATGGCGAATTACTGCCTTAGGAAACGATGATTGTTCTGTCTTCTCATACCACCTCTCAGGGTGGCCATTATGGTGTTACTATATTTATTTATGATATATATTATATTTATTTCATCTCTATGCTTCTTTATTTTATATTTAATACATATCTATATGCTTTTCATGTTGTGCAAATGCAATAATTTCATTTGACGAATTGTGGACTATTGCCACATCATGTGATGTGACTCTTTCATGCAATACATTAATTGTATAAAGACTGTAGTTTATTAACTTATGTGATCTATATAACATATATATTATACTTTAATTATAATATTTATATCTCTCTCATATATTTTTAATTCCATTAATGAGCCAATGAAATGAAAGTAGCGTTCATGCGTACGTACAGCTTACCGTCTCCATGAACGGTACATTTCATTTCTTATCTCCAAATGTTATGTACTATTATAAGTAAATATATATAATGGATATATATGTAAGATATTACATCTAAATTATGGATATAATTCTTGAATTATAATATATATATCTATCATTTAGTTTTAAATTCATGACAAAAATGAAAGTAGTGTTCATGCGTACGTACGACCAACCGTCTCCATGAACGGTGAATTTCATTTTTTATTATATCAAAATTTTATGTAATAGTATAAAATGAATATATACTGGATATATATTATATTTAAATCAATAATACTATTCTTGGAGATTATGTAATTATAACTACAAGGAAAATTCATTTCCAACAAGTTCGATTTTTACTCATGTACCGAACATCGAAAAAAAATGTTTGATATGAAATAACATTATTATCCAATTATTATAACACTATAATATGTGATATTAAATGAATAATAATCTTTAAATTTTGTAATTAAGAAATTATTAATTGACCAATGTTTTTTATTCAGGAATATAATGAAACGAACAAGATAAGTCGGACATGAGGTAAGGGATCCTACCCCTCTCTGTTTTTTTAAGTACACTCTTTTATGTCATTCCTTTTAAGCTAATATTTCTTATTATTGGGATGTTAATTTATATTAATCTTACTGTAATTTTTATGTTCATATGATGAGAGACCCTATTTTATCTCATCAATCCATTTTGGATGTTTTGAGTGGCGCTGTTAGGCTGCTGAATTTTCTTAAGAGATCCAACCCCTCTCTTTCTTTTTAAGTACACTCTTTTATGTAATTCCTTTTAAGCTCATCTTTCATATGATTGGGATGTTATTTTATATTACTATTACTGTACATTTTATGTTCATATTATGAGAGAACCTATTTTCTCTCATCAATCCATTTTGGATGTTCTGAGTGGCGCCGTTAGGCTGCCGAATTTTTGTAAGGGATCATACCCCTCTCATTGTTTTTATGTAAATTCTTTTATGTAATTAATTTTAAGCTCATCCTTCTTGTGATTGGGATTTTCATTTATGTTACTCTTACAGTACTTTTTATTTTCATATAATGAGAGACCATATTTTCTCTCATCAATCCATTTTTGAAGTTTTTAGTGGCACCGTTAGGCTGCTGAATTTTTGTAAGAGATCCAACCGCTCTCTTTCTTTTTAAGTACTCTCCTTTATGTCAATTATTTTAAGCTCCTCGTTGCTATGTTGGGGGATTTCCATTTATATTATTCTTTCTTTAAATTTTATCTTAATATGATGAGAGATCCTATTTTATCTCATTAATACATTTTTGGATGTTTTAAGTGGCGTCGTTAGGATGCCGAGTTTTCGTAAGCGATTTTTCATCTCACTTTAATTCCCTTGAGATTTATCCTACATTTCCCACCATTTCCTTTGATTGGTGTATGTACTACCCATTATTATACTCTTTGTGTAATAGAATTTCATTTATGGTTATTTACATATTCATTGTATGACCCTTCTTCAATGGGGTGTATGTTTCAAAAGTTACCAAAATCGGTAAGGGGACCTTTCACCCTCATCTTCTTTAAAAATACTTCTTTTTTATGTATTTTAAATTAAATCTTATTATGTTGGGATATGTTATTATATATCCTTATTGCTTTAAATTTAATGTACAATTGATGAGATACCCTTTTATCTCTCATCAACTCATTTTCGTAATTTTGAAGTGACGTCGTTAGGCTGTCGAATTTTTGCAAGGGAGCTTCTTAACCCAATTTTTATTCTTTGGGATATACATTTACTCCTTGAATATTTCGTTCTATGAATATGTGTGGATAACCTCTGATTTTATTACACTTAATGTCCACTTATATTTGGTGTATTCATTTGTCACATATAATTATGTAATTGATTTATCCTTAATCCAAGGATACCGTCTTTGTAAGGGACTTCGTCTCAATCTCCTTTCATTGAGGAATATTTTGTTCTAATACAAGACATTATTTTATATAGTTTATAAACCCCTTTGACATAATTTTATACAAAAGGAATCTTTTTCTATGAAGCATTTTACGAAACAATAAAAAGGAATGTTTCTTTTAACGTACGCAGTGACAACGACCATTTCCGCCGCCGTGAGATTTATTTGTTCTTTGGATTCCTCAATAAGACGTAATGTTTTTAAAATGAAATAAATACCATATAATATTTTATGTATTTTGGTATTTAAAATGGTTTTTATAATGTATGTGTTATGTCAATATATTAAGTGATATATTGTGATCAAAGTGTGGAAATGTTTTCTTTCCATTATATTTGTTTTATGTCTTATGATTTTATAATGGTACATGGACATTTTATGGGTGGTTACGTGATAACCCATATGAAGGGTGGTTCCGTGAATACCCGGATGGGTGGTTACGTTATAACCTCCAATGCATTGGGTATGGAAGTCAGTTGTATGGCTATTCCGTTAAGTGATATGTGTGGATGTCGACCGTATGGTTATTCCATTTAAGTATGTTTATGTTCCAAGTTACCTTTATATGTTATGTATATGGGTTTTGGTAATATTTTGGTTAAAAAACGGTAAGTAATGATCTTTTATTCATTGAAGAGTTTATACTACTTCATAAAGGTGAAAAGTATTACCTTGATAAAGAATTCATGGTTTACTTGATGTTTTGAAAAACTAAAAATTTTCCTTCTTTGTGTATCCCTTACTGATCTTTTTATGCTCATCCCATGTTTTTTTAAATGTTTTTCATAGGACATAAAGTTGAATAGGGTTAATGAGGGGATCAAGGAAATGTCAGGTTGTCTAAAACATGGAACTAGACATGTTTCTTTTTAAGAGTTTTTATTATATGGAAACATAGTATAAGTATCTACTTTGTAATCTTTTGAGATGTAAAAGTTATGTCCTAATTATCTAAAACTCTAAACCTGAAAACATCCTCAATGTGAATTATTCATTTAATTCAATATTAAGTGAGGTTTAAGGCTAGGGCCTTATAATATAGAACCTCCCTAATAGTCATCTATATATATTTTTTCTCCTTCAAAAAAATCATCTTAATATAATAAATAAACAATGTAAATAAAATTTGTTTCACTTATATTTCAAATATAATCATTTAAATAGATATATAATAATTATATTAATAATTGTAAATTGATATACTTATGTAAAATAAAAATGTATCCAAATATATCCAATTATATTCCACCTAAATACCCCTAAATGATGATAACATTTGTTCTTTACACCATATTGATTATTTGGATATGTTTTATAAATAATATCCCCAAAAAATGATTAATTTAATCTTGATGATTACCCCACAATTTATTGACGTCAATACACCATGTTTACAGTGTAATTACATAAATGAATTCTCATATTCATACACAATGGATGATTCAAAATAAAACAGAACTAATTAAATATTCATCTTATAGATATTTACTGCTTCTCATTTCTAAAACCTTGGGTAATGAGTTATATGTTATATAAATAATAATTTTAGAAACATCGCGGAAATATACTTTTAAAATAATGATTTAAATAGAAATATATACACATCAAACATTTTTAAAATAAAAATACTTGATAAATGAAAACAATTTTACATTATAATACTATAATGTATGGGAAATATGTTTAACAAAATTTAGAAATATTGTCTTTCAAATGAAATTTAATGTATTTTTTCGTATTCTTATAATGAAAGGGTAAAAATGGTCACTAGATTCATTTAAAAAGTGATTTTTATACTGGATGTTATGAAATCATTTGGGATATGTTTCAAAACAACTATATATAAACAATTATTGCGGGAGTCATGTAAAATACAAAATTTCTATTATGAAAACATATATTGTATGATAAGAAATATATCAATGATATGTAAAATATTTTAATATTTTTAGAAATTGTGTATTTAAAACCATAATCATATATTTAAAATTACAATTTATATTTGATATTTAGTGAAGAGAAGTAAGAGGATCAAAAAAATTAAACCATATTTTAGTTACGAAAAATAGAGTAAAAATTAGATAGGGAGGAATATTTATATACACTGGAGGTAGATCTATAGGATCAAATATGATTTATTCATAATAATGAAAAAAATTTATTTGAGATATAATGGAATAAAATAAAGAATAATGATAAAATTAGGTATTTTACTCTATGAAATATTGAAATTATGATTGGAAGAAGGAAATAGAAGGATAAAATAGGATAAAGAGTACCATAATCAAGTATAGAACTTATTACCAAAATGATGTGAATTTTAATTTGGAAATGTATTATGAGTCCTGAAATATGAAAACTGACGTTATATGAATAATTGATATAGTGAGATAGAGGGAATGAGCACAAATATTATCTTAAAATTATGTTAATGGAGTAGATTAAATTTAATAACAAAAAAATTGGTATCATAAAAATTATATAAATCAAATGAGTTGCCCAATAAAAATTCATATCAAATAATGGAGTTTGGGATGAAAAACCATTATAACTGGAGTGGTAAATAGATTCATTGAATATAGTGGAGTGATTTTAAAATAATAATTTGAAACACTTGGTTAATGTTGATTTATTTTGAATCAAATTACTTTATATTGGTTTCACCATGTCAAAAATTATTCGGTTTAAAACAATATTGTATGCCTAAATGATAGTCAATTGAGACAATAAAACCATGTAGGTAATTTAATAATTGAGTTGAAAATAATTTTAATGTTAATTTGTAAGGAAGAATTATATAACCCAATCAAATCGTAGTTGTCACGACCCGCCCTCGGGGTCCGTGCCGTGACTACCCCAAGCCCACCTTCCATAGGCCAGGGGCTGGCGACTAGCACCAAGGCGTAAATCCCAGAAAAAGGGAAGGCATTGCCTTTGTAAAGTAAACAAACACCACAGAGTAAGCAAGCGGAAGTAAAACACTAAGTACAAAAAGAAGAGCTGAAAAGTAAAAAGGGGCCGGAAATACAAGCCCAACTGTAAAGTACAACTCGAAAGGGAAAACAGCGACTGAAAAGTAAAGCTTCTACGCTGAGATGTCCACTGGAAATCCCACCTGAAGGGTGGGTACAGATAGCTCCTCTGCTCTTCGGGTCCCGCCATCCGCTCCGAGTATGTCCCGCCCAGTGGTCCACCTCCGGGTACCGCCTCGTCGTCTAGTCCACCTCCAGGTATCGTCAAGTCCTCGAACCTTCGGCTTCTGTCAGCACTGTCCGTCGTCTGCAACCAACACAACGAGGTGCGGGCATAGCCCGTGTAGGGGTGAGTATAACGATACTCAGTAGGGACCCCGAGACCCTCAAGGTCTCACTAAAACCAACAAGGATAAACACAAGAAGATCTCAACAGATAAACCCTACTTAGGTATATGCCCATACATATACCTAAGTTATCAAGTAACCCATCTCAATCATGAGGAAACACAAGGATTGTGAAAACGACGGATAACCACTACCCGGGTATATGCCCATATATATACCAAAGTTAGCAAGTGACCCAACTCAATCATGAAGTAAACACAAGGTCAAAAGTCTCAGCTCAAACCAGGATTTTCATTATCGAAACCGTAACTGCTGAAGAGCTCCGTCTCTGGAGTGTGCAGTGGTCCTGTCACGACTCCGAGGTACTGCTCACTAACCTAAGACTGCTGAAGTACTCCTCCTGTCGAGTACCGCGGGTCAGCCACCCAGACACAGTAGTGCTTCCCGCCGAGGTATGTCACCCAAACTCAGTAGTGCACACCCCCTAGTAGCCTGCTGAGGTACTCTCCGGATGAGCACCGCGGGTCTGCACTGTCACACAGGTAGTGCTCCGTCCGCCATGGGTCTTCACCTCAGAAAGTAGTGCTCCGTCCACTGGGCTAGTCGACTCACTCCAAGTCGAGTCGGTCAAGCAGTCGTCAGGTCTCAGCCAGCTACACGGTCTCCGTACATCGCACGCTCGTCACTGGGAGGGTCCGTTCCACGAGCTACAGGTCGATACTCCAAATATCTCAAAGTCCCGCAAAGAAGTATCTCAAAAGTCCGTTTCGTCACAGGGGTCTCAACGCAACAGATGGCACGTCGATCGGACGCCCGGTCTGTGAGTTATTAGCCTTTTCGTCCCAGGGGCCCGGTTGGTTTCGAGTGCGAACCAATCCCGGCCGTATCTCAACTGTACCCCGAACTCCCATAGGGTATACTCATAGGGACCGTTACTAAACGTAAACACCAACGCCGCTGACGGTTCGTCAAACGGACGTCCTGTCTGAAAGATATCAGCTTTTCCGTTCCAGGGGCCCGGTTGGATTTTGGGTACAATCCAACCCGGCCATACTCCGACTGTATCCAAAACTCGGGCGGAGTATGTCAAAAGTTCCGTCTCATCAAGAGGAAGTCAACGAAACAGACGGCGCGTCAATCGGACGCCCGGTCTGTGAGTTATTGGCTTTTTCGTCTCCGGGGCCCGGTTGGTTTTTAAGGCAAAACCAACCCGACCGTACTCCACCTGCGTCCAAACCTCGGGCGGAGTATGCCAAAAGATCCGTCTCATTAAGAGGAACGCAACGCGACTGACGGCGCGTCAATCGGACGTTCGTGGCTCAAGATATGAGCGTTTCCGCTCCGAAGGCCCGGTTGGTTTCGTGAACGATCCAACCCGGCCGAACTCAAAGTAATCCGAAACCTTGAGTGCAATATACCGAAACGACCGTCTCGATCCAAGGATCGCATTGCCGCAGACGGTTCGTCATTCGGAGGTCCAAGGCTCAAGTTATGAGCCAAAAACTAATTCTGGTTCGAAACGGGGGGGGTCCGGGTCCGGGACGACCCGGCCCGACCCCCCCTGGCGGCGCGGTGGCCGGCGGCGGCGGCCGGCGGCGGCGGGCGGCGGTGACGGCGGCGGGCGGCGGCGCGGCGGCGCGACGGCGCGACGGCGGCGGCGGCGGCGGCGGCGGCGGCGGCGGCGGGCCGCGGCGGCGGCGCCGGGCGCCGCACGAGGTGGTCACGCGGGGGGCAATCAAGCCCCCGCTGCTTTGTTAGGCGGCGCGGCCTTGTGCCGCGCCATTTGCAGGAAACGGCCCCCGCAAGTGGGGGCCGGCTGGAAACGAACCGGGGGGGCTGTTGCCCCCCCCCCTCCTTTAATGAACCGCCCCCCTCTTTAAGAGGGGGGTTTGTTGAACCGGCCGTGGGATTTATTTCCCCCGGTTTTATGTCATCCGGCCGGCCAGCTGGCCGGCCGGTTTTTACCAACGGGACCGGAAATTCCGGTCCCGCCTTCGACTTCCGACGCCGGCGGCCCGGCCGCCGGTCTTCACATCCCGCCGCGGCCCGGATCCGGCCGCGGTCTCCTCGTCCCGCCGCGGTCCGGAACCGGCCGCGGTGTTCGTCGTCCGGCGCGGTGCGACGGCACCGCGCCCCTTTCGCCGCACTTTAAGTTCTTTCAACGCGGCGCGACGGCGTCGCGTTCTTGATGTTTCTTCCATGGTGTGCGCGCGACGGCGTTGCGTAAAAAGAACGAACAATCATCCGCGCGGTGCGACGGCACCCCGCCACTTGCTTCCATCCGCAAAAATAAACAAGAACGATGGAGGGGGTTCGGCCGTGTTCGTACGGTCCGGGCCCCTCACGTTAAATTAATAACGCAACTTTAAATAAACAACTTCCTCACGTTAGTCATACGAACCACGAGCAAGAATGAGATAATTAAATATTAAATCAACATCCCCTACCTCGGGTATAAGTTCGAGGATTTGACTATGTCCGCGGAAGACGACGTCGCGGAGGTCGGGCGACGCGGTCGTCGTTCGTCAAATTCAACGACGAAGAGGCGCGTCCGAAGAGGCACGTCGTTGGCGAATCCTTGTACGCCGACGAAGGTTGTCCGAGGAAGGTGCGGTGTTTTCTCTCGTTGACACCGAAGACGAAGAAGAGCGGAGCGGCGTTCTTCGTCGGAACTTGAGCGTTCTACGTCAAGTCTCGAGGAAAGTCAAACAAAAAGGAAACAACGAACTCAAGAACCCTTACCTCGATAGTCGCACGTTGACGGAGTCGTGGAATATCGGTGTCGATTCCTTTGACGTCGGAGGAAGAGTTGTTGTCGATGGTGTTCGTCGCGGAAAACCGTCGCGGAAGAGATGACGCAGAAGAAGTACGTCGCGTCGCGGATACGGCTTCGCAGACGGATCGTGTTCTTCGGCGGAGAAGTTCTTCGTTGAAGAACGACGTTCTTCGCGTTCTTCGTTGAGTTTGAAGAAGAAGAAGAGGAGCTCTCCACCTCTCAAGAAGACAAACGATCAACCCAAAATAAAATAAGCTACACCTTATTTTATTTTCACTTTGCCAACCTTTCAAAAATTCAAAAGTTGAATTCAATTCATTAATTAAATCTAGAGTTGACAAAATTAAATGAAGAGATAGGTTGGCAAGAAATAAAGTAGGGAAGAGTTACGTAATTAAGAGGGGGTTTAGAGGGGTTAGGGAATTTGAAAAGAAATAGGGGTTCGTGTGGGCCCCACCACACTTAATCCTCCCAAGGGAGGTTAAGTGGGTGTGGGTCCCACTTCCAACCTCCTTTGGTAGGTTTTTAATAAGTTAAAATAAAATTTGTCTTACACAAATTTTATTTAACTCAACTGAAAACCCAAAACTAAATTTGAACTCGCAACAAACGCAACTCCCGAAAAGGTCTCTTTAAGCGAATATCGGTGCTACGAGTTCATCGGTGCCCTCGGATTTCAATTCCGAGCACCGGATCAAAAGTTAGGAATTCCCGCTCGTTCGTTCACTGAACGTACCCGAGCCAAACTTCGGAAATTAATTCCGGGCACTCCGGGCCTCGGAATCAGGTGCCGTCTGAAACCGCGCTCTTGTAAAATTCTAAAGAAAATTAAGAAAAAATTTCCCTTGAATTTTACGGGTCTTTACATTACTCCCACCTCAGGGCTTTATGTCCCCGTAAAGATACATCAAAAACTAGGGAAACAAAAGAGGGTACTAAGCACGCATCTGAGCCTCCCGCTCCCATGTGCTCTCCTGGAGATTCCCGTGCCGCCATCTGTTGCGCACAAGAGGAATCGATCGCCCATGTAGGACCCGCTCCTGTCGATCCTCTATCTCCACCGGGACCTCCGTAAAAGTCGCCCCATCGTCAACGTCAAGCTCCCCATGGTCAAAGATGTGCGTCGGGTCGTGCACGTATCTCCTCAGCTGAGACACGTGGAAGACGTCGTGCACCCGGTGTAACTGAGGTGGTAGAGCCAGGCGATAAGCCACCTCAGCAACCCTGCTGAGGACCTGGAAGGGTCCGATGAAGCGCGGAGATAACTTGTCGGCTCGACCAAATCTCCGAATACCACGTCGAGGTGAGACCCGCAAGAAGACGTGGTCACCATCCTCGAACTCTAGTAGCCTCCGCCTCCTGTCAGCGTATGACTTCTGCCGGCTCTGTGTTGTCCTCATCCGCTCCTGGATGATATGGACCTCCTCCGACGTGGCCCGGACCATCTCTGGTCCCACAAGAGTTGCAAGATTTCTTCTTTGCCGATAAGAGAAACCTGGTCTCATCCCCTGGATGAACCACATTCTTTGCCTAAAACAGTCAATCCTAACATGGATGATACTAATCCATACCAAGGATGACGTCGTAAGGCCTCGATGCTACTACTAAGAGATCCAACCGTTACTCTCGCCTCCAAGGGTTGAGTCACACTGTCGGCATCAGTGTGTGGTAACTGGTCTCCTCCAGTAGATGTCTCACAAGTGAGGGTCAAGTCAACAGTCAACTGGAACCTCTTAGTAACATCACAAAAGAGGGCAGGAATGTAAACATCACAAAGGATGCGTCTTTTATTATTGCAGCTCATAATACAAGACGCTACACAAAAGCAACATCAACATGGAACTAGAAGTACAAAAGACGTATCCACTAGTTCCTTCCCTGTCCACCTGCTCCCAGAGCTCCATGATCGTAAGCTTCAGCTGCCTGAAGCTGTGCTCTCGCACGTTCACCTACTCCCTGTGGTCGGGGTGGACCTCCTGGTGGTGGTGGTGGCAGAGCCTCAAAGCGTCGTCCACCACCTGCTGCTCGCCCAGCTCCTCTGCCTCATCCGCCTAGGTGGTTCCTCAACCGTCTGCTGCTCCTCCGCATGGCGGGTCGGGCAGTCACGAGCTAGGTGACCCTTTCCGCGGCATGAGTAACACAACCTGCTCCTTGCACGACTAGCTCTGTTCCCACTCCGGGTGCCCTGCACCACCGGTCCTAAAACCCAAGATCGCCCAACTGCTGGTCTGGTCCTCCTGGACCTCTGCATCATTTGTCTACTGCCCACAGATGACTCGGCTTCTGATCGAAAAAACACGCGGCAAAGGCAGAATCTCCTGTACACGCTCGGGGTGTAGAGATACTGGCACAAACTCCACCCTGAAGAAGGTCTCGAAGTCTTCCCATGCGAAGTTCATCTCATCGCAAAACTGAAACAAGTGGCTCCACCACCTACCTGCTGCTGCGTGTAGTAGGCTCGCAGCGAGGATCACCATGAGGTCTGCTGGTGTCCTCACTAGCCTAAACACTCGTACCACTGCCTCCAGCCAGTCCTCTGCAGCCTGGGGATCCCTCTCCCCGCGAAACCTGGGCGGTCGCTGGCGCTGAAACTCATGCAGTGCGCTGAGGCGACGTGCATCGTCAGCGGCTGCTGCTGGAAGCATCGGGGGCTCGGCGGGTAGAGCTACCGCCGGTGCCACTGCTGACAAAGGGCCCTGCACCGAGGCCTCGTCGCTCGGTGGGCTGTCATCACGTTCGATTCTCGGAACCCTAGCTGGCTGCCGTCGTGGGGCCATCCTGAAAGAAACAACGTAACATGATCAAACGATTATACCTGGTGAGCTGACCTGGTTTGAGCTGTTTTAAGGGAAACAAACTTTTGAAAACACACACGCAATCAGTGTATTCGTGCACAAAGTCGGAAATCAGTTTTCAGGGTCCTGGTGTATGGATACGTCGGCCGCCCGCACCAACACTGGACTCCCTGAACTGAAAACCACACTCGGTACCCTTAACACTATTGCTTCACAGAAAGAAAGATCAGAGTCTGTGGTAGAACCGACCACCTCTGATACCAATTTGTCACGACCCGCCCTCGGGGTCCGTGCCGTGACTACCCCAAGCCCGCCTTCCATAGGCCAGGGGCTGGCGACTAGCACCAAGGCGTAAATCCCAGAAAAAGGGAAGGCATTGCCTTTGTAAAGTAAACAAACACCACAGAGTAAGCAAGCGGAAGTAAAACACTAAGTACAAAAAGAAGAGCTGAAAAGTAAAAAGGGGCCGGAAATACAAGCCCAACTGTAAAGTAAAACTCGAAAGGGAAAACAGCGACTGAAAAGTAAAGCTGCTACGCTGAGATGTCCACTGTAAATCCCACCTGAAGGGTGGGTACAGATAGCTCCTCTGCTCTTTGGGTCCCGCCATCCGCTCCGAGTATGTCCCGCCCAGTGGTCCACCTCCGGGTACCGCCTCGTCGTATAGTCCACCTCCAGGTACCGTCAAGTCCTCGAACCTTCGGCTTCTGTCAGCACTGTCCGTCGTCTGCAACCAACACAACGAGGTGCG
This sequence comes from Viscum album, assembly GCA_963277665.1. Taxonomy (NCBI): domain Eukaryota; kingdom Viridiplantae; phylum Streptophyta; class Magnoliopsida; order Santalales; family Viscaceae; genus Viscum; species Viscum album. The sequence goes on along the minus strand of OY728156.1, from coordinate 690,062,210 downwards.
GGCATAGCCCGTGCAGGGGTGAGTATAACGATACTCAGTAGGGACCCCGAGACCCTCAAGGTCTCACTAAAACCAACAAGGATAAACACAAGAAGATCTCAACAGATAAACCCTACTTAGGTATATGCCCATACATATACCTAAGTTATCAAGTAACCCATCTCAATCATGAGGAAACACAAGGATTGTGAAAACGACGGATAACCACTACCCGGGTATATGCCCATACATATACCAAAGTTAGCAAGTGACCCAACTCAATCATGAAGTAAACACGAGGTCAAAAGTCTCAGCTCAAACCAGGATTTTCATTATCGAAACCGTAACTGCTGAAGAGCTCCGTCTCTGGAGTGTGCAGTGGTCCTGTCACGACTCCGAGGTACTGTTCACTAACCTAAGACTGCTGAAGTACTCCTCCTGTCGAGTACCGCGGGTCAGCCACCCAGACACAGTAGTGCTTCCCGCCGAGGTATGTCACCCAAACTCAGTAGTGCACACCCCCTAGTAGCCTGCTGAGGTACTCTCCGGACGAGCACCGCGGGTCTGCACTGTCACACAGGTAGTGCTCCGTCCGCCATGGGTCTGCACCTCAGAAAGTAGTGCTCCGTCCACTGGGCTAGTCGACTCACTCCAAGTCGAGTCGGTCAAGCAGTCGTCAGGTCTCAGCCAGCTACACGGTCTCCGTACATCACACGCTCGTCACTGGGAGGGTCCGTTCCACGAGCTACAGGTCGATACTCCAAGTATCTCAAAGTCCCGCAAAGAAGTATCTCAAAAGTCCGTTTCGTCACAGGGGTCTCAACGCAACAGACGGCACGTCGATCGGACATTCGTGGCTCAAGATATGAGCGTTTCCGCTCCGAGGGCCCGGTTGGTTTCGTGAACGAACCAACCCGGCCAAACTCAAAGTAATCCAAAACCTTGAGTGCGATATACCGAAACGACCGTCTCGATCCAAGGATCGCATTGCCGCAGACGGTTCGTCATTCGGAGGTCTGAGGCTCAAGTTATGAGCCAAAAACTAATTCTGGTTCGAAACGGGGGGGTCCGGGTCTGGGCCGACCCGGCCCGACCCCCCCCTGGCGGCGCGGTGGCCGGCGACGGCGGCCGGCGGCGGCGGGCAGCGGCGACGGGCGGCGGCGGCGGGCAGCGGCGCGGCGGCAAGGCGGCGGCGGCGGCGGCGGCGGCGGCGGCGGGCCGCGGCGGCGGCGCCCGGCGCCGCCCGAGGTGGTCACGCGGGGTCAATCAAGCCCCCGCTGCTTTGTTAGGCGGCGCGGCCTTGTGCCGCGCCATTTGCAGGAAACGGCCCCCGCAAGTGGGGGCCGGCTGGAAACGAACCGGGGGGGGGGTTGTTGCCCCCCCCTCCTTTAATGAACCGCCCCCCTCTTTAAGAGGGGGGTATGTTGAACCGGCCGGGGGATTTATTTCCCCCGGTTTTATGTCATCCGGCCGGCCAGCTGGCCGGCCGGTTTTTACCAACGGGACCGGAAATTCCTGTCCCGCCTTCGACTTCCGACGCCGGCGGCCCGGCCGCCGGTCTTCACATCCCGCCGCGGCCCGGATCCGGCCGCGGTCTCCTCGTCCCGCCGCGGACCGGAACCGGCCGCGGTGTTCGTCGTCTGGCGCGGTGCGACGGCACCGCGCCCCTTTCGCCGCACTTTAAGTTCTTTCAACGCGGCGCGACGGCGTCGCGTTCTTGATGTTTCTTCCATGGTGTGCGCGCGACGGCGTTGCGTAAAAAGAACGAACAATCATCCGCGTGGTGCGACGGCACCACGCCACTTGCTTCCATCCGCAAAAATAAACAAGAACGATGGAGGGGGTTCGGCCATGTTCGTACGGTCCGGCCCCCTCACGTTAAATTAATAACGCAACTTTAAATAAACAACTTCCTCACGTTAGTCATACGAACCACGAGCAAGAATGAGATAATTAAATATTAAATCAACATCCCCTACCTCGGGTATAAGTTCGAGGATTTGACTATGTCCGCGGAAGACGACGTCGCGGAGGTCGGGCGATGCGGTCGTCGTTCGTCAAATTCAACGACGAAGAGGCGCGTCCGAAGAGGCACGTCGTTGGCGAATCCTTGTACGCCGACGAAGGTTGTCCGAGGAAGGTGCGGTGTTTTCTCTCGTTGACACCGAAGACGAAGAAGAGCGGAGCGGCGTTCTTCGTCGGAACTTGAGCGTTCTACGTCAAGTCTCGAGGAAAGTCAAACAAAAAGGAAACAACGAACTCAAGAACCCTTACCTCGATAGTCGCACGTTGACGGAGTCGTGGAATATCGGTGTCGATTCCTTTGATGTCGGAGGAAGAGTCGTTGTCGATGGCGTTCGTCGCGGAAAACCGTCGCGGAAGAGATGACGCAGAAGAAGTACGTCGCGTCGCGGATACGGCGTCGCGGACGGATCGTGTTCTTCGGCGGAGAAGTTCTTCGTTGAAGAACGACATTCTTCGCGTTCTTCGTTGAGTTTGAAGAAGAAGAAGAGGAGCTCTCCACCTCTCAAGAAGACAAACGATCAACCCAAAATAAAATAAGCTACACCTTATTTTATTTTCACTTTGCCAACCTTTCAAAAATTCAAAAGTTGAATTCAATTCATTAATTAAATCTAGAGTTGAAAAAATTAAATGAAGAGATAGGTTGGCAAGAAATAAAGTAGGGAAGAGTTACGTAATTAAGGGGGGGTTTAGAGGGGTTAGGGAATTTGAAAAGAAATAGGGGTTCGTGTGGGCCCCACCACACTTAATCCTCCCAAGGGAGGTTAAGTGGGTGTGGGTCCCACTTCCAACCTCCTTTGGTAGGTTTTTAATAAGTTAAAATAAAATTTGTCTTACACAAATTTTATTTAACTCAACTGAAAACCCCAAAACTAAATTTCAACTCGCAACAAACGCAACTCCCGAAAAGGTATCTTTAAGCGAATATCGGCGCTGCGAGTTCATCGGTGCCCTCAGATTTCAATTCCGAGCACCGGATCAAAAGTTAGGAATTCCCGCTCGTTCGTTCACTGAACGTACCCGAGCCAAACTTCGGAAATTAATTCCGGGCACTCCGGGCCTCGGAATCAGGTGCCGTCTGAAACCGCGCTCTTGTAAAATTCTAAAGAAAATTAAGAAAAAATTTCCCTTGAATTTTACGGGTCTTTACAGTAGAGGTAGCTTGACTTATTTGTAAGAACCTCACAATCCTACATGAAAAATTGGGGGTCAAAACCAATGGGACACAATGGACTGTAGCAGTACTATAGTAGTGGTGGCACTATAGCAACGACAAGCACTATAGTAAAGGCAGGTCACTATAGCTATGGAAGGGTATTGTAACTGCGTTTGGTACTGTGCGGTATTGTAAGAGTATGGATAATGTAGCAGTACTATTCGCAGAATGGAACTTGGGCCAAATAACTGGGCCTATGGGCCATGTAATGGGATAAATGCCCACTAGGCCTTCGAGATATGTAATGGGTCACCCTCAACCCTATTTAAAGAGGTCCTTCCTTTGCTATAATAATACATGAGGCTTTAGCGCCTTCCTTTAAAAAATTATATATCCCCATTAAATAGCGATGAAATGAAACATTAAATTTTATTTAGCCAGAATAATTCAATCTTGTAATAATAGTGTCTAGTTAGAATTTTTGTAACATGATGGATGAATATTAATTTCTCATATACCCATATGATATTAGAAAAAATATTATCAATTTACCTAGATGGATATGATTTAAAAAATCAGTTAATACGATGTTAATTTATAGGATTTGTTACAAAAATTAAGTGGAAATTAGGAATATCATTCCAAATAATAATTGGGGTGTAAAAATATGTGTGACTTAATGGATTGAAAATTAAGATAAGAAATACATTGATAATATCTTCGATTAATTGAACGTACTCAAATATACATTAGAAGAATAACAACATTAGGAATATTATTCTTCATAACCTTATTCATATATATTAACTTTTATATAATTCATTTATGATCATTTATTATGAATGTAGTAGTTAGTTATAGAATATTTTTACAATGGTTGGATTATAAATTAAATTGTTTTGTGCATCCATTGTGATGTCAATTTTGATACCAAGTCATTAAAATAAGTTAATCATTAATATATAATTTATCTTACTATAATTCAATTCATATATTTGTTTTCTAATTCTGTGATATCATTATATAATTATTTTACTTATATTTCATGAAAGTGTAATCAGTGATGGATTATTTTGATAATTTTTCTCATTGAAGATTAATTACATGGATTATAAGAATAAATGTCCCTACTCACTCAAAAGAACGTTCCAAACATGTTGTCACTATTTAAAAATGTTCTGAATGTAACTTTGATGCTGACTACTTCCTCTCAAGAATTTCCTGCTTCTCTAGTCATCGTTTCCAAGCTTCCTGGCCCTCCAGATTCTTTGTCAATGGGATCCATATAAGATCTTTTGGTTGGTGATCCTTTTCCTCCAAATCCAAACTAACCATTCAAGGTTTCCTTCAAATAATCCCTTCCATTTCCTCCCCCATGTTTCCTTTGATTCTTTCTAAAGATCTCCTTAAATGTACCAGCGAATCCCTCATCGGTAGCCATCTAGTACAAAATATTCCTTCTTTAGCCATTGAGGAGGTGTCAGACTACCAAAATTGGATTCTGATTGCTACTATTGATGTTAGTCGGCCTCCTCTCCCTCATTTCTATGGATAAGTATATTTATGATCTTTGTACAAACTAGAGTGGGTTTTGTCCCTTAACAAAAAATCCTTATGTATTTTGATGGCCTCCTTTGATGATGTTGTTCAAATGTGGTGCAAGTATCCTAGTAGATTAAGAATATGTATCATCATTATTTTGGTCTAGTCAAGGTATATTAATACGTGTATAGTCTCTCCATGTGCATAAGTTTGGATTAATCTTCCTATTCTCCCTCTTCCACTCTAGAATATCTCTATATTTTGTGCCATTAGTGACTCACATGCTAACATTCAATGTGCGTCTAAGTGTACCCTCGGTCATGAGGATTCATCGGTAGCTTGAATATGTCTGGAAATTGATATCTCCTAGCCTATCTAATATTAGATTCTCATATGTGTTTAGGACTCTTTTGATTGATCCCAATATCTGTTCTACCCCTCGACACCTAGTGTCTATTTGTTATGTCAAATTCAAGGCCATGCTCTTCCATTGTGAAGGAAACATTGACAGTGTGAGTTTGGAGATAGTACTCAAGGATCTCCATGTATTGTCAGGGTTTAGTCATTCAAAAAATGGGGCTCCTTTCTAGTTCAATTAAGGAAAATTGTGGTGGTCAGTAACTTGGGCCCCTTGGATGTTCATCCAGCCTCCCAGGAAGACACTCTCCATTATCTTTCAATTCATTAGGTTCCTAACCCCTAGCTCTGGAGGGGTCCTCTTGATTGTCCCTAGTTCCATTATTAGCTCCACCCCCTCCTCCACCACCGGATGTGTCACTTTTTAGCAAATGATTATCTGGTGGCATGCTTTCCTGGGGATGGTGTATTTCTCACCTAGTTCCCCTTCCCTTCCAGCATGACCTTGGTACCTCCATGATATTTTTCTACAGTTCTAGGAACCATGCTTTAATTTTTATTCAGCTCGATCAGGATCTTCCATCATGGTCCCCTATTCATGAATCACTGGGGGGATTGTCTCATTTGATGGTCTTCCAGCCTAACTCAATAACCATACATGTTTTATATTCTTCCCCAAGACACTTCAGTTACAGGTCTCCTCCCCCTAAAAGTTCCATAGAAAAAATATGGGGTAAGGATCATGATAATATTCTCCCGGATCACATTGCTTTACTCTTAGTGCCAGCCTCAATATGGGTTTTTAACAAAGAACAATACCATTCTCCTTCATCTCTATGGCTTGGTTTCACATGTGGATATTGGACCTGATCCCAGTGAATATCCAATTTCAATAGGAGGTCTTCAATGCATTTTCTAGTAAATGGGTCTAGGGATTGTTCTAGAAAAATATTCTATTGATGATTAATCTCATAATATGGAACAGTAATGGGCTTTAATCTTTGTTATGTAAAATTTTATTCCTAGTGTTTTTTGAAATAACATTAACACTTTGGATATAGTGTTTGAATGTAATTAGGATCCCTCAATATATATGTATATTTCTCAATGTTTGAGAGTTTTCGGATTCTTTACTTGCTCTAGCATTAATTCTCATATCTTGATGTTATGGATATCTAAATTCTAAATTGTCATTATCAATATAAATGATCAATTCATCAGAATTAATGATTCAATGGGGACAATTGAAATCATCACATCAATGTTTTTTAAAAAATGTGATGCTCACACGAGTCTCCATATGGGGTGATTTGAGATCTTTTGATTTAAAGGACTCCTTATAGGTGGTTGGAGTATATTTCCATATTGGGGATAGCGTAGAGGAGAATAATGGTAATGTTCACATTACATAAAAATAAATATAGGACATTGGGTGCTTCATTTCAAGTAAATGAATCATTGTTTCTGGTTTTTTTTGGAGATCTATTTACTTGGTATAAAAATCAGTGTGGAAACTGATAGTCTTAGATTTGTCATGATCATTTCCATGTGAATGATGAATCTCATTTTTCCATTCTACACATAAATGTCTTTCATTTAGTTCATGGCCTCTCAGGACATTATCCTCGTTGCATTGTTGTGATGATAAGAAATGTGATAATAGATTTCATCTAATATTCCTCCACTTGGGATAAAAAACATGAATTCTAGGAAATTATAAGGAATTCAAAGAACCATTATTCTATAGGTAACCCATGGTGGTCTCTTCATAAAATCCACGTGATATTTTAAGGTAATAAACCATCATTAGTCAATAATATCCCCTTAAGATATCAATAACTGGAGAAATTTAATAGGGACACTCACAATTAGGAATCAACCATGGTGTTTGAATGGGATGATGAAGTTTTTGTCACATTCTGATCCAAGAATGATCAATAATTTTTGGTTTTTCTGAAATATTAGCATACTTCCCATGAAAAATATAGAGTTAAAGGGTTCATGAAGGAAGTAGAGATACATGATATTTCCAATCCAACCACAATGAAAAACTTTTATTCTTGAACCAGAATATATACCTATATTATTATTCTTATTATGAGAGAAAGTAAGTTGTTTGAAACTTTTATTATTACTTGTTAAGTGTATTTTTGTGTCTCTGAATTCGATAATGGATGGTGTATTTTAGTGGACATTATGATCTATTTTATTTGATTCCCCACATTATCACTAATGATGTGAATATACATATTAAATTTATCCTTCATGAGAAGGAAATAAGTGAGGATTTTTGTTCCATTTGTCATGTTAGTGCTCCGAGGTTGGATGCCTTCCCTGCTTCATTTTTATAGGAATTAATGGGATATAGTGAAGAATAACTGGATCAGCATGGTGTAGTATTTTTTCCAATGGTAGTAGTGTCCCTTAGGTGATGTGTGCTACTAAAATTGTTCATATTCCCAAAGTTGTATACCCAAAATATCTAAATCATTATCATCCATTAACCTGTGTATTTTCTTATATAAATTCATTATTTGTATTAAAAAAAAGCTAACTCCATTCCTTCCATGTTGCATGGTTGAGGAGAGACATGGGTTTGTGAAATCTAGATCTGTTCAAGGGACTATTGTCTTGGCACATGATTTTATAGGTGACAACAACCATAAAATCATTTGTAGAAATGTGTCCATTAAATTGGATAATAGTGATTCTTATGATAGAGTTTAATAGAGCATCATCAATAAGCTCATATATTGTATGGGTTATTCTATGTGGGTCATTGATTTTCTCTTTTTATTCATTATGTCCTATTGGTTGTCTACTTCTTTGATGGGAAAAGAAATTTTTTTCTTCAAGACTAACCACGGATCGATGAAGACAGACCCCTCCCTCTTCCCATATATATAATTACTCAAGATATTCCCAGATAGTATATACACCATTTGATATCATAGGGAATGATTATCTGTTTCATCAATAAAAATATGAATGGATCTATTTCCCAACTTATTATTGCAGAAGACACCATGTTATTTTTCAATGTTAGAAAAAATTTCATCTCAATGAGATAATGAAGATCTAGAGGATTATTACTCTTAGAGTGGCCAAGCTATCAAACAATAAAAAAGAAAATTCATTATTCCTAATTGATTCTCTGATAGTATGATATGTAATTTGGGATATAGACTTGGAATGCATAAAGGTTACTTCCCATTGTAATATATGGGTTAACCCATGTCCCCTAACACCATTCTCATAAAACACATTGACATGGTAGTTGAGACAATCATTGGTCAAATCCTCACCTGGAAAAATATATTCATATACTTTAAAAGGATAATTGCTCTCATCAACTCCACACTCTCAAACATCCACATGCATATCATGTCTAACATAAATATCACAATGATGGTGATTTATAACATTGAAAAATTATAATTTCTTTTCTTTGCGATGGGGACTTGGAAGGTATATATGGTATGTCTTATGGGTCTAAACCACACAAACCCATTAAGGGGGGATTAATATTAAAAGTATTTATGTAACAATTAATGGTATTCTGGAAAAAAAATATTGGGTGGTCATAGAGGGGAAACCTTATTGGGAAAAAACAAATGAAAAGTTCTTCTGGAAATTATAGGAGCCAATCCAAATTTTAGACCGCCAAAATTCAAGAAGATGATTCATCCCTATATCCCCAATATCCTGCATTGTGATAGATGGTTAATTGGAAATAGTGGTATTAGACACTATTTCCACAACTGTTAAGGGACCCACATATGATTATGTCACACCCCACCCCCATTATCAGCATTAGGGTGGAAAAAAACTATCCAAACATTATTCGGACTACTTGGGATGATAACCAAATGATGATGATTGATAGAATTGTTCAAAATGATGAAATAGAATGATGTTCCTTCACTAGATGTTCTTTATGAGTTTTAAAAATTATATACATTCATATAAATATATACGTTTTCTATAGTAATGAATATTTGGGAGGGTTATTATGGTGTACGAAGATACCTATGAACTCATTGTTCCTATTTTTAAATGTCTAGAAAATTCTCTACCAATTGAGAGAATCCTCTAGATGAGTGGGATCACCCAGGATTCAAAATGTCCCTATTATAGGGAAGAAAGAAACTACTCCAAGATCAACCTATTCTTCGAAATTGATGGGGTGAAAGAGGTATTGGGGGAATTTAGTTGGTTCAATGAAGGATATGACCAGGTTGATTCTATTAAAACCTTCCTCTACCAATGGTTTTATGGTGTGAACATTTAATCCTTAAGAGGAAAACTGGATCCTTCATTTTCAATTATTGGTGCTGGGTTCTATGGATATCCAAAAATGACATGCAACATCCTTCCACCATGAGGACCATCATGGGAATTGTTTTTAATATATAAAACAATGTAATAGACTTATGTAAGATATGTAAAGACTAGGCGGATGGTCCTTATATCATGGAAAAGCATCCCTCCCCATACACAAATCACATCACCTCAAAATTTTAAAGAATATGGGTCAAATAGAAACCCCCTATCTCAGAAAACAATTGTCTCATAGTTAGATTGGGATGTATGGGATCTATTAGGGGTGGTGGAGTGATCAGATATCTGAAAGCGTAAGTCGTGGTGAATTTCACTCTATTCATTGGAATGGTTACACCCTTCAGGAGGAGGCATATTCTATTCTCACAACTATCTTTCTATGAAATCATAGTAGTATTCTTATCATGTATATTGACACTCATTATCTAAAAATATACAATGAAATATCAGGTAGGGTCCATAATTCATATTCCAGGGATTTCTCTATAAGAAGGTGAATGTGTCTTATTAATAATCATATGACCATGATCTCTATCTAGCGTGAGGGAAATATTAAGTGTTACATTTTTGCTTCTACATCATCCAGTGATGAGAGGATCATATTCTTCTCTAGACATGGTTCCTTTCCCTTAAAGGATACCTACTTTTTCCTGGCTGATGCCCTTGGTATTTATTATTTTAGACCCCCTTAACTATATTTTCATAGGGTCCTAAACAATGTTCAATCAAAAAAATTTCATTTGTGGTGGTAAAGAGAATTAATAATAATAAATTGAATAATTAATATATTATTTCAATATCCATAATTTATTTATTAATATATTATTTTTTATAATATTTTTATTATTTATTATAACATATTAATCCAATATATTGTTTTCCACTATATTTCATGTAGCTGTTTATACCAACCTAGACAAGAACATGTTATAACTCTATGTGGGATTTTTTTAAAGGTGGTGTGTAATATCATTATTACATAATAATAATCATATTATTTAATTTTTTTAATCTTTTATATCATATAATACTTATATTGAATAAAAAATCAATTCATTTTTAAGAATGTGATATTTTAATTTATGTTGGTGGCAGTTCGAAAAACACAAAACTAAATTTCTCATTTCTAAGAGAATGAGATGGAATGAAGGTGTATTATAATTTTTATAATGATAGTAATTATTAAATTATAAATTTAATAGTTATTTATCACTTTCATCCTTATAAAAAAATATATTTGGTGAAGTGAAACAGAATACATTGCTTCATGGAGGTGATAGTATCAAAAAACGAATTATCGATGATATTTTTCCTTTATATGTCTGGAAATTAATGAAAAATAATTTTTAAATTAATATAATATCCCATAAATGTGAATATTATACAAAAATATTTCTTTACATTTTTTTGGTTTTTTATCGATGGGAATGAATAATAATTAATGATTAACAATTAAGTAATACAAGCTTTTGACGGATTAAAGTTTTCTTCATAATATCTCGAGAAGTGAAGGGATTATGAAAAAAATGGTAACATTGATATTAATTATTTTCAATTGAATTAAATATTATTAATATTGTATAGGGTCAGAAGTAAAAATTTCAGGGGTATTTAAATTTAAAACGGTGGATGTGATCTCCTATTGGAATTGTAAAAATGGGCAATTTTGTGAATTAATATTTTTTTTACAACAAATAAACATTATAAAAGGGTTAAGAACACTAATTGTAATAAATAATCAATATCCAGTGATATTGGTACAACAAATATTCAAGAATGTATGTTCACAAAAGTTTGAATTCATTTGTTATTATATTTTTAATTTTACTTTTTTTTTGTTGAGTTATGTTTTTTTACCCAAGTATCTTATCATTTACAAAAAATATAATACAACTGATAACATCAAATTTGGGATTGATTAACATAAAATTAATATCAATTTAATCTAATTAAATTTCAAAATAAAATAAAATTATCTTTTAAATTGAAATAATTTATGTATAGAAAAAAAATTTCTTCTAAATCATTTATTTTTAAACAATTATGTGTTTCATAATATTGTATATAATTTATTAAAAATTTAATTCCATTTTTTCTAATTATATATGAGTTTAAAAAAACCTATATTTATTTTTTAAAATATTTAAAATAAATTTATTATATAAAAAACACAAAACATAAATAAATCCATTATTTAATAGTAACCCTTTCACCATTATCTTGGTCATTAACAATAATCATTCTAACCTATTTTTTATTCCAAATATGTAATTAAAATTATGATAAAATATTGAAACGATTATCTCATATATAAAATTCATTTTATAATATTTCATTTCAAAAACATAAAAACATAACATTTCATTTAAACACAAAAAGTTAGTTTTTAGTGGAAAATATTATATGAGTTTGAAAATTGTTAAACAAATATTTTATCAATTAAATATATTATTTTTAATATTATTTAAAAAAATTTAAAATATGAATACATAATATAATAAATATTTCTTAAAATTTTGTGTCATACTTTCATCATGATTATGTCATATATGTTATAAATATTTTCAAAAAACATATTTTCATTATATAAATTATTTTTATAGAAATAAATTAAATACATGTCATAATATTAATTTAAAATTACGAATTAGAAAATGACGTAAAATTATATAATATTAAAATTACAGAATTGATAAATATTTCTTGTATATGAAATTAAATTAAATGAATATATACATTTGTTAAAAAATTATCATTTAAAACATTGAGTATTTTTATTTTATTTTTTATCAATATATAATATATATATATATACCTTTTTATATACAAAATATTTTATTATTTTAAGAAAATTCATTTATAATATGTTTTGAATTTTATATATTGGTTGTTTTTATGGAACAATCTATCAATATGATTTTTATTCAAAATAGAAAAATAATATTGTTAAATATCATGATCTTAAATTTTATCTTGGATTATATTGTAAATGATTGTGAGTTGGGTGTATGTTTTCACTTATTAATTTTTGGGATTATGTTATATTTAAAACTAATTTTTTTATTTTGAATGATTGTCCATATTATTGGTTTACCATATTAGATCCTTGGTTAGTATCTGATAAATTTTTATTTTCATAAATGATAAAATTTCTCATAAGATGTTATCATTAATGTGTGTTCACTATTTTATATCCTTAGTCATTAGAGAATTCACCTTGATCCATTTCATGGATTATATTTATTTCCTATAAATAGGGTATCCCATGTTGTTTCCTGATTAAATGGTATCATCTGGATTTGTGTAATGAAATTCAAAGAACAAAATTGAAATAAATTTTTAAATGAATTTTTTTGGATGATAGAAAACATGGGAATCCTTGATTTCAATGGTGGAATGTATAATAATAGGTATCATCCCTTATCAAGGGGATTTTCTTGGATATTTCATCTGATCCCTATGCCCTTTTTTAGGACTTATTAAACCTAATTGGAGGTTAACTTTAGGGGTTGGTCCTCTTCACTCTAGAATCAATATATATATATATATATAATTTCATGTTTCACTTTCAATTGTGTAGGTTAGGTATGATTTTCCTAGCTATAATATCCTATTGTGATCCCTGGGTTGATGTTACCTCTACTACATCATTGGGATTGTACAATTATTGTGTACTTCCACATACTTGATATGATATGAAATAAAAAATAATAATTGTTTTGATTTAATATATCAGATGTGATATGTGGATATGAAGTTATATGAAACATATTTGCCTACTTTATATTCAAATGAGGAAAAATAAGAAATTTAATTGTTTTTCTAGGATTTTTTTATAATAAATTGTTATGTATTTGCATGAAATTATTTATTTAAATTTTTGAATGCTTGAATTATTATTCAGAGGGATTATATGTAACACCTGTGTGATGCCCTATAATTATTTTTTGCACAAACCTTGCATACCCCTTAAATGAAGTATATAACTGGTAATGTCTTTCGTTACTGGGAAATTTAAGTCACTACAGCGAGGTGGTGAGGTTTTCAAACATAAATATTGTGTTTCTAATTTTGAAATGATGATATGAACATCATGTTATCATAAGGAGTAGTTGGGTTCCTTATTTTGGTTAGTCCTTTGGGTGGTACTTTTACAAGATTGTTTTTTTTACTATTGTATTGTCTGTTTCCAAATATTATGTCTCAATTATGGAATATATTTACCTTTTCTATTGTTGTCTCAATATATATATATATATATATCATGTTGTTTCCTTAGGATGGGTGAAATCATTCAGTATTGTTGTTTTTTAATGCCTTGGTTCTATTTTCCATCATGTGGGGGTCGGGAACACCCTTTGGGTATGTGGAAAATTCTAACAGGGAATAATGTCGAGAGGGTATTCAGGTCAGGTTCTTCCTATCAGGTGCCACACACATTCACCAATTCTTGAGAAAAAAATTAATGGTATGAAGGAATAAATCGCATTTTTTAGTCACACATATGAACCCATCCATGCGAACAACTAAATTTTTCATTGTTATATATATTTATTAAGTTATAAATGTTTAGAAAAATTAAATGTTTATATAGAACCACTCAAATAGTCATCTATATATATTTTGTCCTTTTTAAATAAATCCTCTTCTTATAATAAATAAATAATATATATATAATGTGTTTCATTTACTTTTAAAATATAATCATATAAATAGAGATATAATAATTACATTAGTAATTGTAACTTGATATACCTAGGTAAAATATAAACATATTGACATATAGCCTATAAAATTCCACTTAAATACCCAAAAATTATGATAACACGTGTTATTTACACTATATTGATTAAGATTATATGTTTTATTAATCATTTCTCCATTAAACGATGAATTGAATATTGGTGGTTACCCCTAAATTAATGGAAGTCAATACAACATGGTTAGAGGATAACAACTTAAATGAAAATTATTATTTATACACAATGGAGGATTAAAAATAAAATTGATATTATTAAATATTCTTCTTATATAGATTTGCAGATTCTCATTTCTAAAACATTTGGTAATGAGTTATATGTTATATAAATAATAATTTTAGAAAAAATATCATAAATATACTTTTGAAATAATGATCTGAATAGAAAATTTTCCACATAAAACATTTATAAAATATACATTGTTAAGTAATTGAAAACAATTTTACATTTTAATACTATAATGTATTTGTTAAATGTTTCAAAAAATTTGGAAATATTGTCTTTCAAAAAAATAAATGTATTTTTTCTTATTATTATAATAAAAGGGTAAAAAAAGGTCACTCGATACATTTCAAAAGTAATTTTCAAAATGGATGTAAGGAAATAATTTGGGCTATGTTATAACAATATCATATATGATAAAATTATTGATGGAGTCTTGTATAATACAATATTATAATTATGAAAACATATATTGGAAGATAAGAAATATGTCCCTGATTTGGGAGACATATTAATATTTTCAAAATTTAATTATAAAAAATCATCATATTAAATTGAAATTGAACATTTATATTTTTAAATTGTTGAAGAGAAGTTAGCGGATCAAATTAATTATACCATATTTTAGTTACTAAAAAGAGAGTAAAAATTTTATAGGGAGGAAAATGTGGATACGATGAAGGTAGATCTATTGGAATGAATCTGAGTTATTCATTCCAATGACAAAAATTAATTTGATATGTAATGAAATAAAATAAATAAAACTGATAAAGTTATGTATCATACTCTATTAAATAGTGAAATTGTGATTGGAAAGAGGAAATGGAAGGATAAAATCGGATAAATAAAACCATAACCAAGTAGATAAAATATTTCCCAAATGGAGTGAATTTTAATTGGGAAATGTATTATGAGTCAAGAAATATTTATATTGATATCCCATGAATACGTGATAGTGTGAGATAGAGGGTCTGAGGATAAATATTATCATAAAATTATTTTAAATAAATAGATTTTAATTAATAAAAAAGTTTGTATCATAAAAATTATATAAATAAAATGTGGTGTACAATACAAATTCATATCAAATAAAGGATTTTGGGATGGAAAAACCATTATAATTGGAGTGGTAAATGGATTCAATGAATATAGTGGAGTGATGATAAAATAATAATTTGAAATATTTTATTAATTTTGATTTATTATGAAACAACTTAATGATAATTGGTTCGAACATGTCAAAATCTTTTAGGTGTAAAAAAATATAGTATGCCAAAATGAAAGTCCATTGTGACAATAAACCCTTATAAGTAACATAATTATTGAGTTAAAAATAATTTGAAAGTTTTTATATATGGAAGAATTATATAACCCTGTTAAATCATAGTGGGGGTTTGTCTTAGTGTTAAGAACCCCGTAATCTTCCATGAAAAATTTGTGTTCAAAACCAATAAGGTGTATTGTACTATAGTAGTACTATAGCTGTGGAATCACTATAGAAACGGAGGGAACTGTATCAGAGGCAGGTCCCTATAGTGGAAGTAGGGTACTGTAGCAGTAGTGGGTACTGTGCGGTATTTTAATAGTACAGATATTGTATCAGTACTATTCACAGAATGGGCCTTGGGCCAAAAAATTGGTCCTACAGTCCATGTAATTGGCTAGATTCCCACTAGGCCTTCGGGAAATGTAATGGGTCTCCCTCTACCCAGTTTAAAGAGGAATTTTCTTTGATTTAATAATAAATGAGGCTTCATTGGATACCATTAAAAATATATATATCCTTATTAAATAGCGATTAAACGAATCACAAATTATTATTTATCTAGAATAATTCAATACTGTAATAGTAGTGTTCTGTTAGAATTTTTTTAACATAATTGATGAAAATTAATTTCTCACAGACCAATATGATATGAGAATTTTTTTTAACAAATTACCTTTATGGATATGATATTAAAAACCATTTAATACTAGATGAATTTATAGGATCATGTTACAAAATATTATGTGGCAATTATGAATACCATTCCTAATAATACTTGGGGTGTAAAAAGATGTGTATCTTATGGGATTGGAAATTAAGATAAGAAATTCATACATAATCTCCTAGATTAATTGAATTTACTCTTATATACATTAAAATATTACTAACAATATGAATGATATTCTCTATAACCTTATTCATATATATTAACTATTACATAATTCATTTATGATCATTTATTATGAATGTAGTAGTTAGTTTTAGAATATATTTACAATGGGTGGTTAGCAAATTTAATTGTTTTGTGAATCCAAAATGATGTCAATTTTTATACAAAGATATTAAAATAAGTTAATCATTGAAATATATAATAAGATACTATAATTCAAATCATACATTTACTTATAATTCTATTATATCATTATATAATTATTTTACATATGTTTCACTAAGGTGTAATTAGTGATGTCTTATTTTGATAATTTTAGGGATTGAAGATAAATTAATTGGACTATAAGAATAAATGGATCTAATCACTCAAAAGAATGTGCTTAAAATGTTTTCACTATTTAAAAATGTTCTGAATGTTACTTTGATGCTGAAGAGCTCCACTCGGGCATTGCCTGCTTCTCTGGTCATCCTTTCCGAGCATCCTGGCCCCACATATCCTTCATCGATGCGATCCATGTAAGATCATTTGTTTGGTGACCCTTTTCCTCCAAATCTGAAATCACCATTCAAGGTTTCCTTCATATAATCCATTACATTGTTGAGTTAATAAAGTTTACTTATGAATTTTCTATCCCTTCAAACTTGGAGGAGATTTTTGAGACAATAAGGTTCCCTTATTGCTTTACCATTCCTTCTTGTTTTGAAAATCACAAACACCATATCTTATGAAAAATTCATTTTACCCTATGTTTCACTTTCAAAAGTAAAATTTTCGTACCCCAAGGAAATTTATCCTTACCATGTTTTTCATTGTTCATTTTGTCTAAGTGTAAAATTTAGTTTGTTATCGAAAACCTCAGAATAATATATATACTTAGATAGAAATAATTATATTTTATGGATCCGAATTTAGGTTCTAATCTCTCTGAATTTGGACTCCGAACTCTTATGAGTTCTGACTCAGAGTTCACTAAATTCAGACTCCGAACTCTTATGAGTTCTATCTCCGATTTCTCTGAATTCAGACTCTGAACTCTTATGAGTTCTGACTCTGAACTCTCTGAATTCAGACTCCTAAATCTTTTATGTTCTGACATCGAATTCTTATGAATTCAGATTCTGAACATTCGATGTTTAGGTTCGGAATTCTTGTGAATCATGACTCTGAATTTCCTTGAAATTCAGACTCTGAAATTCTATAGAATTCAGGTTCGGAATTCCTTGGAAAATAGAATCCAAATATCCTTATATTATAAATATTGAATATATTTTTGGTTAGACTCCAAACTTTCATTTTTCCTTACATTCCAAAAAATGAATTTTCTTATGTAACCATATTGTTTCTTACACATTTTTTGGTTATAATATGATTTCAATCATTTAGTTACTAACTAACCATTTTTTGAGTTATACATGTACATGTACCTCCGAAATTAAAGGAAAAATATATCCGTTGGAGGAGGGAGATGTCCATTGAATCTGTACCTATAAGTAGGAGCTCCATTAACCAAGCTCACGACTTTTGCAGAACAACTTTTGGAAGAAAATTCGTACATGCTATTGAAGTGATTTCTAGAGAGAGAGGATCTTATAAACTCTCAGGCATCATGCAGAAAGTTTGAATGGCTTGTTAAAACTTGGCTTTGTGAAGAATTGAATTGTGCAGAGGTACGATTTACTAAAAATTAGAGACTTTGAGTTATGATCTCAGAGGTGCCGATTTCATTACAAATCGTTGTCTTGTGGGGGGAGCAAGACAGATATCGATCATCATTTTGATGTCATATCCAGGTTTGGGCAAGGCAAACATTCTTTAAAGTATAAATCAAGGGACCTTTATCCAATTAATTTGTATAACCAACTCTTTAGGTTAATTGATTTGCTACTTGTTACGTGTAGTGTTTCATATATATTTTTTGATTTATTTTGGGTTGTTGAAAAAAGTATAACTATCTTACACTTCCATAGACTTGTCCTCTAATTAAATAGGTTTATATAATCTTTAAGGAATAATATTTGTTTTGGTACACTTTTGATAATTTTTTTATTCTGGAATCTCTTTTTCAGAATTACATTTCTGGAATCAAGAATGTTATTAGAACATAGTTTTTTTTATGAATTTTGTTTATAAAAAATTTCCTTATGGAATTTTTAAAGTATACAATTCACCCCCTCTTGTATGTTGAGTATCTAAATCATATTTTGAAACTACAATCAGTATCATATCTATCTTACCATCAATCCAACAATTCGTATCAGAGGTTGGCTTCATCATTCTCAAAAACAATCCAACAATTTTTATCAGATCATTGGTTCAATCAGAATTAATCTCACGATTAGATTTATTTGAGAAATCTTCATCCTCACATTTTTAGAATCATATTTTCGGACTCATAATGTTATGATTCTAATTTTTCTTAATGATACTCTAGTTCTAATTTCTTTTCTTGGTTTTTTATTTACAAACGTTTATTACTAACAAGTTTGTGTGGAATGATTTCCCTGAATATGGAAGGTTTAAATGATGGTTCTATCGACAATCTAAATCCTACCAGACCTCTTATTTTTTATGGTAATGATTATGAGTACTGGAGGGATAGGATGAAGGATTTCCTTAATAACACATTTTTTAATAACTACCTAATTCTAACAAGAGTCTATAAGACTCCTGATAATGAATTGTGAACATTTACTAATCAGGATAAATAAGAATATCAAACAAATTTCAGATTTAGAAATACATTTATATGTTCCATGACTTGGACCATCTGTAGTCCAATATCTTCATGTGAATCTATAAACAATATCAAGAAAAAACATGAAGTTAAAAAAAAATTTACTTCTAAAGTTATATATGCAAGAAGGTATAGGTTGAGGGATTAATACCATGGATTTATCTTTCCTTATGGAGAAACAATAAGAAAAGTTCAGCAATGGTCTATGACTATCATGAATCTCTTACAGTCTATGGGAGAAGAATGTTTTTATGATGATTCCCTTGTAGATAAGATAATATACATCATGTAAAAAGAGTTGGAGTCCAAGAGGACAATAATTGATGAGAACAGGAAAGTCACACAGATTTCCTTTGATGAGCTGTTTGAAACTCTTCTTCAGCATGAGACTAGAATGAATAGAGATGCTAAAAATTTGAAAAATAAGAATGGTAATGGGGGATTTGCTTTTACAACTACATCTAAAAATATTAAATCCAAGACTCTAGAAAGAGTAACTAGATCAATGTCAAAGAATGTTACTTTTCAGTCAGAATCCAATGATACAGAAAAGTCTGAGAATAAATTAGCTAATCTTTCTCGAAAAATTAAGAAGATAGTACCTTAGATGAGCTATCAAATTACGTTTAGGAAGAGAGACTACAAATAGAAGAAATATAGGTAATTTAATTAATATTAATATAGAATAACAATCCATATCAGACCTAAATATCCTCCACTTAAAAAGAAGGAAATGAAGGAAAGGAATTCAGAGGGGAACAAGATTAATTTATATCGTTCGAAGAACAAGGAAATTCTTAAAGAAAATATTACTTCTAGTGTTAGCTGTGGATACTCTTCGATAAGTGAATCTTAAGAATATGAATCATAAACATAGAAAAATATTTGATTCATTGATACTACTTCTTTCAGAAACACATTACTTATGGATAAGGGATGCTCTACTGAGGCTTTACCAAATTTATCTCTAGATAAGAATTACTATTCAGAAGATATTACTTCTAATAAAGATACTTCATCTTCAGATGATGAAAAAATACCTTCTTATGAATAAGTATCTATATTTTCGATGTTGTTAGAATCAAAAAATGTAAAATTTCTATGAAATTACACAAGGTATGTACTAGAGAAGAAGTTATTACAAAAGAGATTTCAGACCTCTCTATAGATCATGAAGATAAGGATGAGCATATAAAAACACATTCTAAAGACCATAAAGAAGTAAATTCTGAAAAGGAAAATTATTTTGAAGATCTTAAGAATTATATATTAAAAATAATTATTTTTGTGGTAAAATATCACTCTATGGAAATAATTCATGTGGATAGAAATTTAGTCATAAGACATAAATCGAAAATGTATTCCCTTAAGAAAATTCTTGCAAACATTACATCTGGTAAAGAAAATTTTGACAATATGTATTCTCTAATCAATCATCAAGGAAATATTACTGGAGTAGGTTATACTCACATTAAACCTATTTTAAAAAAACATATATTTAATTCCATTCAGAGCCCATTTTTGTAAAAAATGTCCAAGTGGTGGTCACTAGAAGAATAATTTTTCTTTGAATAATTTTCAATCTCTTGGGTTTCATACATCCTATTTTTTTAAATGTGGATACTGAAAATTTTATTGTCTAAAAATTCTGTATCTACGATATTTTGTATTCCGAAAGACTAACATTCTTCTTTTCATGAAAATATAGAATATACCAACATCAATAATGGATACATGGATAGTGGATGTTCATGGAATATGACTTGTAACAAATACTACTTGGAAAATATTGTCAATACGAAAGAAGGAAATGTAACTTTTAGGGACAGTTCTATGGGAGAAATTATTGGTATGGGTAACATTGTTCTTATTGGAAAACTTTTATTTCAAATGTTTTATTTGTTATGGGACTTAAGCACAACCTCATTATCTTAAGCCATTTATGTGATGATGGTTACCTTGTGAATTTTAGGAATGACAAGTACTTAATACACAATTCCAAGGATGATTTTATTCATTTTATCAATAATAAAGAGAATGTGTACAAACTATACTTAGAATACCAAAAGAAACAAGATCAACCTTTCCTTAGTGAAATTGAATATTATTATTCGTTATGGAATAGAATGATAGGACACTGTAATATTAGGAACCTTTGAAAACTCTCAATGAAAAGACAAGTTAAGGATCTACCAGAGGATAGATTTGATTCTTGAAATGTTTTTTATCCTTGTCAATTTGGTAAGAAACATAAATCATGTTTTAAATCAGTCGGTGAAGTCTCAACCACTGATGCATTACGTTAAGTGCATATGGATCTTTTTGTCCCAATAAAAACCGAATGCATTGGGGGGAAATATTATGAATTAGTCTTAGTTGATGATTACACTAGATTT
The DNA here is from genome assembly GCA_963277665.1 of Viscum album. Lineage (NCBI taxonomy): Eukaryota > Viridiplantae > Streptophyta > Magnoliopsida > Santalales > Viscaceae > Viscum > Viscum album. Next base: position 690,040,539 of record OY728156.1, on the reverse strand, counting down.
ACGTGGGTCTGTTTTCTAGAATTTAAATATGAATCTTTTTCTTATTTAAAAAGTTTTAGATCCCATGATAAATAAGATAAAAACATTTAATTGATAAATATTCATTGTGATCATGGTTGAGAATTTCAAAATTATGATTTTGAAACTTTTTGTAGTGGAAAAGGAAATACTCATAACTTCTTAGAACCTATTACACTTCAATAAAATGGTGTTGTTGAAATGAAAATGTAATTCTGCAAAAGATAAGAAGAACCTTGTCGAGTGAATATTGTATTGCCAATCATTTTTGGGTTGAAGTTGTATGTAATGCTTGTTATACTATAAATCATGTTTTTATTAGAACATTTCTTAATAAAACATTTTATGAGTTATGGAATGGTAGAAAACCTATAATTTCCATTGTCAAGGGTTTTTGTTGCAAGTTATTCATTCTAAATACTAAAAATAATTTACACAAATTAGAACCAATATCAGAAGAAGGATATTTATTAGGTTACTCCACAACTACTAAGGTTTATAGAGTTTTCAATAAAAAAACTTGTACTGTTGAAGAAATAGTACATGTCAAATTTTATGAATCTAATCCCTTTGTCTTTAAACAACCCAAACCTACATCATTAGATGTGTTTTCAAAAACATATTTTCATCCTTTGTTATAGATCCTTTTGATAAAGAAAAAGTCCAAAAGATGTTTTTGAAGCATTTACCCTAGAAGGTTTCCTATATTATGTTGATGAATAGGTTTTACAAAACCCAAATCATTTGTTAAATAAGAATCAACCTCGTGATAGTATCAGTGGTGATGTAAACCAACCTATAAGGACTAGATGTTCCTTAAGAAATATATTGGAACATCTAGAATTCCTTTCCCAATTAGAACCCAAAAACACTAATGAAGCTTTAGGTGATGATGACTGGATAAAAGCTATGCAAGATCGACTAAATGAATTAGAAAAGAATAAAGTCTGGACCGTGGTTGAAAGGCCTATGGAATCTTCTGTTATTGGAGTAAAATTTTTCTTCGAAAATAAGTGTAATGAAAATGGAATCATAGTATGAAATAATACTATATTGGTTGCTTAATTCTACAATCAACAAGATGGAATAGAAAATAAAGAAACCTATGCTCCAGTATATAGACATTTATCTATTCATATTTTACTTGTGTTTTTAGTATTCTTCAACTGAAAACTTCCTCTAATGGATGTGAATTGTTCTTCCCATAATGGTTTTGTACAAGAAGATGTTTTTTTAACATATTTCTGGTTTTGAAGATACAAAACATCGTTAACATTTTTATAATCTTACAAAAGATTAGTATGGACTTAAGAAAGCACCTCAAACTTGGTATGATAGACTTACATTTTTTTCGTCATTATAATTTTGTTATGGGAAATGAAAATCAAAAAAAATTATAAATAAAGATAAGAAAGATGTTTTGATTGATCAAATTTATGTTGATGACATAATATTTCTTCTAACTCACCAATCTTTAATTGATTCCTTTGCTGATCTAATGTTATGTGAGTTTGAAATGAGTTTGATGGGTGATTTTAAATTTTTCCATGGTTTTCAAATTTCTAAAAAATCAGATGAAATCAATATATACCATCATAAATATATTAAATATCTTTTTAAAATGTATGGATATGAAAAAAAATAAGAGTATATGTACTCCAATCGGTACCTCAAACACACTTGATCATAATAAAGTAGGGTAACGAGTAAATCAAACATCTTTTAGAGGTATGATAGGAAGCTTACTTTACTTGACATCTAGTCATCCAGAATGATTTTTTTTAGTATGCATATGTGCAAGATATCAATCCAATCTTACGGAATCTCATTTAAATGTAGTGAAAATAATTTTTCTCTAGTTAAATGGAACCATGGATTTAGGAATCTTTTATACATATGGAAATTATTTTTTCTAAAATGTTTTTTGGATGTGGACATTGGTGGATGTAGAATGAATAGAAAGAGTTCACCTAGAATGTTTCATTTCGTTGGATATTCATTAGTTTCATGGTCATACAAAATGCAACACTCAGTATCACATTCCCCTATTGAAGCTTAATATGTAGCAGCTGGAAGTTGTTGTGCTCAAGTGTTGTGGATGAAACACACACTCACAGACTATGGTATGAGTTTTAACAGCACAAAATTTTTATGTGATAATACTAGTTCCATTTCACTTAATAAAAACCATGCACATCAGTCTCGTAAAAAACACAAATATTTTAGGCATCACTTTCTTAGGGATCACACACTAAATGGATATATCATTCTTCATTTAATAGTAACACAATTTCGACATGATGATATTTTTGAAAAATCATTACTCGCTGATAGATTTAAATAAATTAAACAAAAGTTAAGAATGATAACCATAAAGTAATATTCCTTATAAACATACAGTTGAAACCAGTCTCCTTACAGAAACAAACTCATTTTCGTAGGGGGATTACATTTTCTTGTAATTTTTCAAATCATTCGTAATTATAATTTTCACTGACAGATTTTTCAAATCATTTTTAATAAATATTTTCCAAATTTCTCATAATAAAGGTTTTTTTCAAAAAAAAATTTGTTATCAATATTTTTCTGCATATAATGTTCTTCAAGAAGAATGTTCCCCACTACGAATAATCTTCCTGGAAATATGAAAGGAATGTTTTCTTTCCCATGTTTTTGTAATTATCCTTTTCTTGTTGGCTGTTTCTTTTGTTTTTAAATTTTAGGATTCTCTTTTCCTTAGATCCAAATTTTTTTATTTAAAAACCTCAAAATATCAGATCCAAAATTTCCTTGCAGCTATCAAATTGATAGTCAGATCTGATCAGAAAACATTTTAGCCATTTGATTGAGTTTGGTAGCTGAACCGTCACATAAAACGCCAATATAAAGGACCCCTGATGGTTTTACCACATAGGATCTCAAGCTCTAGCTTGCTGAAGTGCTGATCATCTATATAAGCTCATTCCATTTTTTCAAAGGTTTCTTAGTTCTGAATGTCTGTAGAAGAATCCTCTCAGAAAGATATTTATATGGAAATCCAATCTCGGAGTGGCAGGTATATAGGGAAAGGTTGGTGTAACCTAACTTCTTCACTAAATATGATTCTATACTCTCAAAGAAAATCAAGATCAATAGATGGGATAGTGTTTGCATATCGATGCTAGGTGCTCAATAATTAGTGTATCCAGATTTTCAAATTGAATTTTATGAATCAGTTTGTTTCATTAGGAAGAATTCATAGATAAGTATTCATTCAAAAGCTTTGGAAATAAATATTCTCTTTCATATACTATGGTAGCTATATTGGTTGGTATTCCATATGAAGGGGATGTTGAATTCTCTTCACATAAGTTTCCTGATGTGAAAGGATGTTTTGTTAAGGTGAAAACTATGCAGTTCCTTGGACTATAGATGTAATGACTCTAAAGATTGCTCACATGTCTACAAATCATCAGATTATCAAATTATGGGTTCAAGGGTTTATAATTCATAGAAAAGGGGACAATGATACATTGAAGAAGAGTGACATTTATATTTTAGATTTTATGGTGAACCAGAGGAAGGATATTTTGGTTGAGAATATTCTCAATACGATTGAGAATATTCAGAATGGAGACTTGAAGGCCCAGATAATCATGTATCCAGCCATCCTCTCCTTGTTAATTGTTCAGTGATTAGAATATTTCTAAATTTCTTGTAGCTCGAAACCATGGAATTGTAGTGTCATGTTATTCAGTGATAATACCCTGAAAAGGATTTAGATTGCTTATTCTACAGACTTCGGGGAATTTTATGACCTACCATAGGATGAATCTATTGTTTTTCAAAAAAAAATAAGTGGATGAACCATCCAAAAAGGGAAGAAGGAAAAGGAAAGTGAAGGAAGTGTAAGAAAAGGTAAAATCTGTGTAAACCAAGGTAGTTTAATCTGCACCTCCAAAACCTAAAAAGAAAAAAGCCAACATAGATGAGGTAGTTTCTAAGTGGAGGGAGTATAAATAGAAGAAGAAATCAAGGGATCCATGTTTTTTTTCGATCCTGTTGAAGAAAAATCCTTAAAAGAGAAGACAACTGATGAGCATGAAAAGAAAGATATAGAAAAGTATAAAAAGAAGAATTTGAATGAAGAAGAGATTGTTTAATCCCATCTGAGGGATACTGAGAAAGCTTCTGAGAGTATCCATGTACAAAAATATTTCTTGGTAGAAGATTTACCTGAAACTCTAGGAAAGAAGTATGTGACTCAAGAAAAAATCCAAGAAAAATAAGTAGAAATAGCATAAAAAGAAGGGAAATAAGAAGTTAGTAGAGATATAGGAGATCTCATTAAGAAATTAGAAGTGTTTCATGAGAAGGAGATTCCATCTGAGACACTCTCATTCTGATCTTCTCAAGCTCAATCTTCAGAGTTGGCTACTCCTAGGAAGGATAAATGAAAGGATGGTGATAATGAAAATAATCATTCTAAAGAAGAAATAATTAATAGATATTTCATTCATCCTAAGGATGCTGAGAAAAGAGATGAGAAAGAAGAGATATATGAAGATAAAATTGTTCATTTGTCGGACAGAGAACATAAATCTCTGGATAAGGAAGCCATTCTGATAGAAAGAAATGGAAATATGTGTTTTTTGATACACTGGGTAATGTAGTTGTGAAGAATAAGGATGTTGGTTTATCTTCAGTGTGGAGACATGATGAGATAGAGAAAGATCTTATAGATAGCAATGTTTCATATTCAAAATCATCATCCCATGGACATGATTTTGTTGTTCAGTCATTAAATAAGCTTATTGGGACCATTTCGATTTTTCCAAGCATTGACTCGAGATGTGATATGTTTCAACACACATTGAACCAGAAATCAGATTCATTATGTATAGTGATGGATAAGTGTGTAATGCATGAGGCTGATTTCAAGAATTTTTTCATTAACTATGATGCCCTCAAAAGGACTTTTACAAAAATGGATATTTGGTCAAAAAAGGTAGTTGAAGATCTAAGGGATCATGATGAGTTCTAAGATAGTTTCAAGGTTTCATTTTACATTGAAGATGTTGAGATAAAGGATCTCACAAGTATTGTTGAGGAGAAGCTTACTCTTGAATAGAATTCTCGAATCCAAGATGTAAAATATCTGAATGGAAAACTGTATGTAGTTTCGTAAAACTGGAAGAGATAAAGGGATATTCGGGTTGAGAGAGAAGAAAATCATTTCAAGAAGGAAGAAGTCCTGAAGGCTAAGGTAGAGGATCTAATGTCTGAGTAAGATAGAATAAAAGCATTCAAGAATAAAACTGATTATCAGGATCAGATTCTCAAAATAGTAGAGGAATACCACAAGAATCTTATGAATCTCAAAAAAATTGTGAAGAAACTGATTCCCAAAGAAAAGTAAAGATGATAGACCCAATCTGATCTTTTCTTGTATTTTCCTTGTAAAATAAATTTTCCTACCATAATGAAATGTTTGGTTTCATTTCAATTGGATGTGTTTTTCTAATAATTCACATACCATTATTTCTTTTCCACTCCCTTAAATTCTATTTTGAAAATCACAAAGGGGGAAAAAGGAAAAATAATTCTATGAAAAGAAGGAATATCACTAAGTAAGGGGGAGATTATCTAAGTGGGATTTTTCATTGAAAAGATTTTAGTATTCAAAATAATGAAAAATATCATTCCAGAAATCTGTAATATGATCCATAGTGTTCCAAATTCAAAAGGGGAGTTAGTCATATTCATCAATGCCCATGTGATAAGGGAGATAAGTTTTTCATTCAATGTCCAAGAAAATATTTTCTAAGTCCATATATTCATTTTCGTAAAGATGTCTGTGCATTCCAAAAAAGGGAGATTGTTGAGTCAATAAGGCTTACTTATTTATTTTCCATTCCTTCATACTTGGGGGATATTGTTGAGTCAATAAGGATTCGTTATTCCTTTTCCATTTCATCAGGTTTTGAAAATCACAAACACCTTATCTTAAGGAATTTTTTATTTTACCCTATTTTTTCATTCATAGGAAAATTTTCCTTCCCCAAAGAAAATATTCCATACAATATTTTTCATTGTAAATTTTATATATGTTTAAAATTTGGTTTCATATAAAAAAACCTTGGAATACTATATATACTTATATATATAGCATTCTGTTTTCTGGATTCGAATTTAGGTTCCGAACTCTCTGAATTCTGACTCCGAACTCTTATTAGTTCTGACTCCTAGTTCTCTGAATTCAGGCTCTGAACTCTTATGAGTTCTGAATTAGAGTCCTCTGAATTAAGACTCCAAACTATTATGAGTTATGACTCTGAACTCTGTAAATTCAGACTCCAATATCTTCTGATTTCTGACTATGAATTCTTATGATTTTAGATTATGAACATTCTATTTTCAGGTTCCAAATTCTTGTTAATCTAGATTCATAATTTCTGTGAAATTCATACTCTAGAATTTTATAGAATTCAGGTTCCGAATTCCTAGGAAAAAAGAATCCAAATATCCTTATATTATAGATACTGAATGTTTTTTTGGTTAGACTCCAAAAATTCATTTTTCCTTACATTCTTAAAAATGAATTTTGTTAGGTAACCATATTATTTCTTACACATGTTTTGCTGATAAAATGATTTCGTGCATTTAGTTACTAACTAACCATTATTTGTGTGACACGTGTACAGGTACCTCCAAAATTCAAGGAAAAATATGACAGTTGGATGATGGAGCCGACCGTTGGAGATATGCCTATAAATAACAGCTCCTTCGAACGAGCTCATGACTTTTGCAGACCAACTTTTGGGAAAACATGCTTACATGCTTTAGAAGTGATTTATAGAGAGAGAGAGAGGCTCTTATAAACTCCCATGCTTCATTGAGAATGATTTAATGACTTGTTTAAACCTTTCATCATATAGAATTTCTTTGTGTAGAGGTGTGATTTACATAAAATCAGCGACATCAGGTTGTGAAGTCATAAGTGGCAATTTCCTTTCAAATCTTGGGCTAGATGGGATAGAAAGATAGATACCGATCTTTGGATTGAGGGCTTAACTAGGTTTCAGTAATACATAATTCATGAAATTATAAATCAAATGACCTTTAAAAGGGTTATTCGATACCCTACTCTTTCGCTTATATGATTTATTACATGTTACATGAAGTGATTCATATTTTTTTCTATTTTAATTTTGGTTGTTGAGGAAATTATAATTAACTTATACTTACTTAGACTTGTACTCTGATTAAATTTGATTCAATACATTTGAAGGTAGAATATTTGATGTTGTAATCTTTTGTTAAAGTTCATTTTTGGAATCTTCTTTTCAAAATTAAATTTCCAGAATCATGCAAGTTATTAAAACATAGTGGTGTGGTGAATTTTGTTAATACAAAATTTCCTTAAGGAATTTTTAATGTATACAATTCACCCCCTAGAATATTGAGTATCTAAACCATAGTTTAATACTAAAATCAATAACATATTTATCTTACTATTGATCCAACATCCATAACCTCCCACATGATGTCTTTAATGCTTTCCATAGATCTCATTAAATGTAACTATGAACCCGTCGCCGGTAGCCATCTAGTACATAATATTCCTTATTTGGGCATTGAAGAAATTTTTGGCTACCAAAAGTTGATTCTATAGGATATTTTTTATGTGGGTAGGCCTCCTCTAACTCATTTTAGTTTATTCATGATCTTTGGACAAACTAATGTTGGTTTTGTCCCATAACCAACAATTCTTATGTATTTTGATGGCCTCCATTGAAGTTTTGGTTCAGGTGTGGTGCACGTCTCCATGGGGAATTAGCTTATGGAATACCATTATTTTAGGCTAGTTAGTGGATATCCATATGAGTAGAGTCTCTCTGTGAGCATAGGTTTGGATTATTCTCCTTATTCTCCCTCTTTCGTTCCAGAATATGTCTCTATTGTGTGTCCTGGAATACCCTGTCCCAGACTGGATTCACATATGTGTTTTGGACTCAATTGATTGATCCCCTGATATGGTCTACCCCTCGACACCCAGTGTCTATTTATTTTGTCATATTCAAGGCCATGCTCTTCCATTGTGACGGAAACATTGATAGTGGGTGATTGGAGATTCTCCTCATGGATCAACATCCATTTGTGGGGTTTAGTCAATCGAAAAAGGGTGCTCCATGCTAATTCAATTATGTAAAAATGTGGTGGTAAGAAACTTGGTCCCCTAGGATATTCATTAACCATCCCGGGGAGACTCTCTCCATTAACATTCAGTTCATTAGGTTCTTAACCCCATATCTCTGGAGGGATCCTCTTACATGGACCTAGTTCCTTTCTTATCTCCACCCCCTCCTCTACCCCTAGATGTGTTACATTTTATCATATGTTTATTCGGTGGAATGCTTGGCTAGGGAAGGTGTATTTTTCACCTAGTTCCTCTTCCCTACTAGCATGGCCTTGGTACCTCCATGTTTCTTTTCTGCGGTTCTTGGAACTATGATTTATTCTTTGTTAGCTCGAACAGGATCATCCATCTCGGTCCCCTCCCCATGAATAATTGTGGATATTGTCACATTTTTTGGTCTTTCTACATACCTCAACAACCATACATGTCTTATATTCTTCCCCATGACACTATAATTATTGGTATCCTCCGCCTAAAAGTTCCATAGAATAAATATGGGGTAGAGATCATGATAATATTCTACTAGCTCCCACTATTTTACTCTCAGTGACAGCCTCAAAATTAGTTTGTAAAAAAGTAGTATCACATGTGCAGGATGTCCAGATCCCATTCGATATCTAATTTCAATAGCAGGTCTTCAATGCATTTTTTGGTCGATGTGTCTGGGGAATGCTCTAGATATATCTTCTCTTGGTGATTAATCTCATCTTATGGAAATCTCAAGTATTGGAATCATTGTTATGTCATTTTTTACTAGTGATTTTTAAATAACTTTATATATTTGGATATAGTGTTTGAATCTAATTAGAATCCCTTAGTAGATATGTTTTTTGCTTAATGCTTGGGTGTTAGGGTATTCCTTACTGGTTCCCAACTAATTCTCATATCCTGATTTTTTTGGAAATATAGATTCTAAATTTATGTGATTTCTATAATATATCAATTCATCAGTCTTAAAGATTCAATGGGGTCAAATGAAATCATTATGTCAATGATTTATGATAAATGTGTTGCTCACAACGGTCTCTATATGGGGTGATTTTATATCTTTCGATCTAAGGGTCTCCTTATAGATGGTTAGAGTGTGTTTCAATATTAGCGAATGTCTAGAGGAGAAAAAAGGCAGTTGTCACTTTTTATAGATATAAATATAGGACTTTGTGTCCGTCATTTAGTAAAGTTCTCATTATTTCTGGTTTTTTTGGAGACATGTCCAGTTGGTATAAAAATCAATGTTGAATCCAGCAATCTTGGAGTCATCTTGATCATTTCCCTATGAATGGTGAAGCTATTTTAGCCTTTCTAGACATCAATATCTTTCAGCATCTTCATGTCATCTTAGAAGATTATCCTCTTTACATTATTGTGATGACATGAAATGTGAAATAGGATTTCATCAAATATTCCTCCACTTGGGAGGAAAATCATGAATTCTTGGACATTGTAATGAATTCAAGGAATCATTATTCTATAGGTAACCCATGTTTGTATGTTCATAAAATCCACATGATTCTTAAAGTTAATCATCAATAATTGGTCAATAATCTCCCCTTAGGATATCTGTAACTGGATACATTTAATAGGGACACTCACATTTAGGAATCATCCATGGAGTAGTAATTGGATAATGAAGTGTTTGTCACATTCAAATGCAAGAATGATCAATTATTATCAGTTTTTTCTGAAATAGTAGCATAATTACAATGAAAAATATTGAGTTGAAGTGTTAATAAAGGAAATATAGATACATGATATTATTAATCCTACCCCTATGAAAAATTAAATTCTTGAACCACAATATATTCCTATAAAATTGTTCTTATTCTAATAGCAATGAAGTTGTTGGAAACTATGTTGATTACATTTTCAGGTTCTTTTGGTGTCTCTGAACTCGAGAATGGATGGGGGTATCTGAGTGGACCTTATGATCTATTTGATTTTATTCCCCAAATTATCATTAATGATGTGAATGTTGGGATTAAAGTTATCCATGATGAGGAAGAAATATGTGAGGCTTTTTGGTCCATTGGACATGTTAGTGACCTAGGGAAAAATGCCATCCCTGCTTATTTTTATAGAAATTAATGGAACATAGTGAAGAAGAACCTGATCAGTGTGGTGTAGTATTTTTTATGAGGTAGTAATCTCCCTTGGGAGATTTTTTCAACTAAAATTGGTCTTATTCCTAATGTTATAGACCCAAAATCTCTAATTCCTTTTCAACCATTAACCTGTTTATTGTCCCTTATAAATTCATTACTTGTTTTTATAAAAAAATACAAACTCCATTGCTTCCATGTTGTGTGGTTGAGTAGAAACACGGATTTCTGCAATGTCGATCAATTCAATGTTCTATTGTCTTGGAACATGATGTGGTTGGTGACATCAACTAGAAAATATTTGTTAGCAATGTGTCCATAAAATTGGATAAGAGTAATGCTTATGATAGAGTTGAATATATCATCATCAATACGGTCCTATCTTGTATGCGTTTTTCTATGTGGGTCATTGATTTTCTCACTCGCTAATTTATGTCCTCTTTGTTGTCTACTAATTTCATGGGAATTTTTTTTTCAAGGCTACCAGTTTTTCGATGAAGGAAGACCCCCTCTCCCCCTCTGTATTTATAATTACTCAAGATATTCCTAGCCAATATATAAACCATTTGACATCATTTGGAATTATTTCCCCATTCATCAATAAAATAATGAATGGATGTATTTCCCAACATATGATTGCATATGACAACATGTTATTTTTCAATGGCAGTAAAAATTTCAACTCTATGTGATAATGAAGATCTAGAGGATTATTACTCTTAGAGTGGAAATGTTAACAAACAAGTAAAAATAATATTCTTTATTCATAATTAATTTTATGATAGTAGGACATGTATTTTGTAATATCATCTTGGAATACATAAAGGATACTTCCCAATGTAATATACGGGTTCCCCCCATTTCCCCTAACACCCTTCTCATCGAACACTTTAACATGGTAGTAGAGAAAATTATTGGTCATATCCTCTAATAGAGAAATATATTCCTATCCATCGTACGGATAATCGCTATGATAAAATCCACTCTCTCCTCCATCCCCATGCATATCAGGTCTCACCAGAATATCTAAATTATGGTGATTTATAACATTTAAAAATTATAATTTCTTTTCTATGGGATGGGGACTCGTATGGTATCATACAAAGGTCTTTTTGGTGTAAACCAAACATACCATTTAGGAAGGGAGGATTAATATTAAAAGTATATATGGATTCATGAATGGTATTCCAAAAAAACATGGGAGGTAATAGAGGGGAATCCTTTATGGGAAAAAACAAACCAAAATTTCTTTTGGAAATTATTGGATCCGGCAATAAACTCAGACAGCCAAAATTCATGAAGATTATTCATCCATACATCCCCAATATGCTGCATTGTGTTATATGGTTAATTAAAAATAGTGATATTATATACTATTTCCACAACTATTCAGGGACCCCTATATGATTATCTCACTATCCCACCCCCATAATCAGCTTTAGGGAGGCCAACAACTATCCAACATTTATTCAGACTACTTGGGATGATAACCAGATGAGCATGATTGATTGAATTGTTTAAATGGGAAAATGTTGCATCACTAGATGTATTACATGAATTTTTAAAATTATATATATTCATATAAATATATATGTTTTCTATAGTCATGACTTGGGGGGGGGGGTTTATGGTGTAAGGAGTGACCTCTGAACCTCCATTTCATTTTTTAAAACGTTTATAAAATTCTCTACCAATATATGGAAGCATCTAGATGAGTGGGATCACATATGATTCTAAATACACCAATTATATTGATTAAAGAATCGAGTCCACAATCAACCTATTCTTCAAAAGTGATGGGGTGAAAGTGGAATCAGGTGAATTCAGTTTGTTCGATGGAGGATATGATCAGGATGATTCCCCTAATACCTTCTTTCACCAATTGATTTGTGGAGTGATCATTTCATCCGTGAGAGGAAAACCAGAACCTTCATTTTCACAACAGGGTGTTAGGTTCTCTGGATATCCATAATAGACATGAGTCATCATTCCCCAAAGAGGACGATCATGGGAATCTTTTTGAATACATGATACTATGTAATGGAAAATTTTAGGATGTATAATTTCTCGGAGGAAGGTCCTTCTCTCATGGACATGCATCCCTCAAAATCATCAAAATACCTCACCTAAACATTTTAGATAAGATGGGTCAAATAGAAATTCCCTGTCTCAGGGAACAAGTGACACATAGATAGATTGGGATGTACGAGATATATTAGGGGCGGGGGAGTGATCAGAGATCCAAAAGGACCAGTCATGGTGCATTTCTTTATATTCATTGGGAATAGTTACACCATACAAGCGGAGGCCTATTCTATCCTCAAAAGTATGTTTCTATGAAATCATGGTATTATTCCTATCAAGTATATTGTGACTGATTCACAAAAAATATACAATGAAATATCAGGTAGGGGTCAAATTCCATATTCCATGGATTACTCCATAAGACGGTGAATGTGTCCTATCAATAATCACATGATTGTGATCTCTATCTGGCATGAAGGAAATGTTATGTCTATCATTATGGCTTCTACATCATTCAGTGAAATGATGATCATATTCTTCTATAAACATGGTTCCTTCCACCTAGTGGATACCTACAATTTCTAGGCTTATTCCCTTTGTATATTTTATTTCAGACTCCCTTAACAATATTTTTTAGGCTCTTCACCCATTTTATTTTATTAATGAAATGTCTTTTGCTGTGGTAAGATTATTTATTAATAATAAATTAAATAATTAATATATTATTTCTATAACCATAATCTATGAATATTTTTCTTATTTATATATACTACTATTATTATTTATTATAAAATATTAATCCATGATATTTTTTTCACCTATATTTCATGTAGGTGTTTAAACTGACCTAGTGAAGAACATATTATAACTCAATGGGGGAGTAATATCAAGGTGGTTTGTACTATCATTATTACATAAGAATAATAATATTATGTAATTTCTATTAATATTTTTTATCATATTATATCTATATTGAATTGAAAATAATATCATTCTGAAAAATGTAATATTTTAATTTATGGAGGTGTTATTTCGCAAAACAAAAAACTAAAATTTTTACTTCTGAGCAAATGAGGGGGAATGAAAGTGTATTATAATTTTTATAATGAGAGAAATTATTATATTATACATTTAATAATTATTCATCACTTCCATCCTTATAAAAAAGAGATTTGGTGGAGTGAAACTGAAGACATTGCTTCGTGGTGGTGACAGACTCCACAGATGAATTATCGATGATATTTTTCAATTATATGTATGGATATTAATGAAAAATATTTTTTAAAATAAAATAGTAACACATAAATATGAAGATTATACAGATATATTTTTAACTATTTTTAGTATTTTTATCAATGGGAATTAATAATAATAAATTATTAATAAATAAGTAATAATCGCTTTTGATGCTTTAAACTTTTCGTCATAATCTCTCGAGAAGTGAAGGGATTAAGATAAAAAATGGTAAATCTGATATTAATTATTTTCAATTGAATTAAATATCATTAATATTGTATATGGTTCAAAGTAAAATTTTAAGTGGGTTTTTAAATTTAAAACATTGGATGTGATCTCCTATTGGAATTAGAGAAATGGGAACTTTTTTGAATACTGTTATTTTTTTACAACACATTTACATTATTCAATTGTTAAAAACTCTAATTGTAATAAATAATCTATATCTAGTGATATTGGGACTAGAAAGACTCAACCATGTATGTTCAAAAAATATTTAATTTATTTATAATTATATTTTTCCTTTTACCTTTATTTGTTTTTATTTAGGTATCTAGTTTTACCCAGTTATCTAATGTTTTAAAAAACAGATAAACCAACCCATAACATCAAATCTAGGATTTATTAACATAAAATTAATATCCCTTTAATCTAATTAAAATTCAAAATAAATTAAAATTATCTTATAAATTGAAATAATTTATGTATAGAAAAACATTTTCTTGTAAAACGATTACAATTTAAAAATTATGTGTTTCTTAATCTTGTTCATAATTGATTGAAAATTAAATTATATATTCTATAGTTATATATGAGTTTATAAAAAATAATATATTTATTTTTTAAAATATTTAAAATAAATTTATTATAAAAAACGTACAAAACCTTAATAAATAAATTATTTTATAGTAACCCTTTCACCATTATCATGGTCATTAACATGAATATTTCAAACCTACTTTTTATTCCAAATATGAAAATAAAATAATTATAAAATATTGAAATTATTATCTCATATATATAATCCATTTTATAATATTTCATTTCAAAAACTAAAAATATTAACATTTCATGTAAACTAATAAAGTTAGTTTTTAGTGGAAAGTATTTTATGAGTTTGAAAATTGTTAAAATTGTATTTTATCAATTAAACATAATATTTTTAAAGCTGTTTATAAAAATTATTAAACATGCATCGTTATATCATGAAGATTTTATAAACGTTTGTGCCATACATTCATCAATATTATGTCATATAAGTGATAATTTTTTTTTGAAAATACTTATTTTCATTATTTGAATAAAAATAAATTGTTTTTGAATTAAATTAAAAACATATCCTAAGGTTAATTTGAAATTAAGAATTCCAAAATGATTCCAAATTTTAGAAAATTAAAATTACAGAATTGTTAAGATTTTCTTTTATGTGAAATTCAACTAAATGAAAAAATATTTTTGATGAAAAATTATCTTTTAAAACATTGAATGTTATTATTATTATTTTTTATCAATATATAATAGATTTCAACCTTTTTATCTACAAATTATTTTATTTTTCAAAAAAAATCTATTAAAATTAGTCTTGTATTTTATAGTTTCGTAGATTTTGTGGAACAATCTATCAACATGATTTTTAATCAAAAGGGAAAAATAATATTGTAAAATATCATGATATTACATTTTCACTTTGATTATATTGTAAATGTATGTGATTTGGGAGTAGGTTTTCAGTTATTAATTGTTGTGATTATATTATATGTAAAACTAATTTTTTTATTTCAAATGTTTTTCCATCTTAAAGGATTACCATAGGAGATCTTTGTATACTTTCAGATAATTTTTTTTTTCATAAATGGTGAAATTTCTCTTAAGTTGTTATCGTTCATGTGTTTTCATTATTAATTATCCTTATTCATTCGGGAATGCACATTGATCCCTGTCATTGATTATATTGATTACCTATAAATATGGTATCCTATGTTGGTTCATGATAAAATGGTATCAAATCATTCAGACTTTTTATTTTGGGAGTAATGGTATATTGTATAGTTCAATGTTGAAACTCAATATGTTGGTGTAGGGAGACATTATATTGCTTTTTTATATTTTAAGACTCAATATACCCCACGTAATCATGTTGTGTTAATGGAAATTTTTATTTCATTTATTTTTTATTTCCCAACATGTTTTGATTTCGATTGGCATTATTTTGAATTATATTGTAGTTATATTTGTTAATATGATATTTTTAACTTATTTGGGTGTAATATTAGTTGGAAAAGTGAAACATGGTTTTTAGGAATAATTTATAAAACTACATAGTTCTAAAGAAAATGGTTCTTGAAAGATCAGTTCGGATGTATTATAGTTATCATATAGTCTACTAGACCATATGTCCAATATATGAAAAATAATTAGTAATTTCTAAAAAATAATCTCTACCCCATTAGATTATGTGTTGTTTATCAAATATTGTTTTACCATTTTTTGATTAATTAATGATTTTGTTGATGACATTTTAATGTTACATGAGTTGATTTTATTAATGATATGGGTTGAAATATTTTGTATATGTGTTATAATATTGTTTTTAAAATAAATAATATAATAATAAATAATTATTGAGAATAAATTCAATTATTTTATCTAAAAAATGATTTCAATTATTTAATTTTGAAATATAAAAATGAATTTTATATTGGATTTTATTATAAAAGAAATGAACATTCTTTAAGCATCATTTTATTACAATTTCAATGAACCGGTGGTTTCTTATCGTTCCACGGTAATAATTATTTTTTCTGTTTGGTTTAATCTGTTGTATTATTCAATTTATATTTGTAACTGTTATATACCATAATTAGATTGGATTTAACTTTTAATATTTTCGTTAGACTCTTTCATTCTATATTATTTATAAAATGACCTTGATTGAAATCTCTACAAATAGACTGATTTATATATCACTAAATTTTATTCAGTTTAATGCCACTACTGTTTTGGTTGTAGTCCTTCCAGTTATTGACCTGAACCACATTATATATTTGGTGGTATAATGGAATCCTTCTTGTTGATTAGAGAGTGTTCTGAACTTATTTATTCAACATTTATACTTATTTCATTAATATGTATTTTTTTTGTGAGTTCATTTAGGAACCCCTTATATTGTTAACTACTAACAATGAAATTCATTAAATCTTTTTATTAATGGTATAGTTAAAATTCCTAACATTACTATAGAATAAACTAAATATGTATTTTGTCTAGGGATCATATCCTGAAAAAATATATGAAGGTTGGGACTGAAACGATTAGCCTATAAAGTATAAAATATTCTTGGGGTTTTGGTTTAAGCTATATTGTTCAATCTAATCCATCTAAACTATAAATGGAAATGATATCTATTATTATTCACTACTATGTGATTATCTAATTATAATTATTTATCTGATTCCAATGATCTAGTTCTATTATGGATACGAAATAAATTGTGTAAATTTTTTTATTTGGAGAGATTTCTTTATTGTGATAGTTCCCAAAGATCAAATTTGTGTCAAATATATGTCAATTTCTATTTCTCTCCTTTATTATATTTTTTAATGGTCAATTATTTTTTATTTTGGATGAATTTATATTGTATGAAAGATATATTGTTGGGAGAATTGTCACACATAGATATAATTTTTTTTAAATATTTAATTTCATGGATTAATGGATTTCATGGTTTTAATGTACTCAATAGCAAGTGTCAATGATAGTTTCCTAGCTATCCCACAGTAGTGGAAAACTATGTGGATTTTCATTCACATAAAGAAGTTACCACTAAACATACACTTACCTATTAATTAACACAACACTGTTATAAAATTATTAGGTGTAAAACATTATGATTTTTTATATATGATGTAGTTTACATGTAAAATACACATACAAATAAATTAACATTGCATTGTTATGGGAAACCCTAAAGATTTATCATACATGTATAGGAAAGTGAATAAAATTTACCCTAATGTATGGGTCCATTATTGATCATTTTCAATTGTCTAGTAAACCATACTGTTATTCATTATCAAACCTCTCATGGTTTTTAGATGATGGTTTCTTAGTTGGCAAATATTTTCAAAAATCATCAATGTTTCCCATATTCATTGTTTCATAGGTAATAATATATCCCTATCATGCTAATTCATCAATTTTGTTTCAACTTCCATCTAAACACATCTCTATCATAGGGAAATCCCTAAGGGATTTCTTATTTTCCATCTATTGATTTGGACAACCTGTTCTTTGTTTCTAATGAAGTTAAATAATGCATGTTCTCTATTTATCTACTACTTCTATTCCATATTCTACTGATCATGTGTTTCATTATAAGGGGAGATTTTTTCTAACCATATATTTATGGTTTTTTTAAACATGGTGGTTCACAAATTCTTCGATTTTTAGATTTATTCTTTGGTCCTCTTCTGTAGATATTAAAAGGATTCATGTCATCCATCTAAGAAATAAGTATATAATTTAATGTGTCATTTTTTATTTTATGTTCAATGGTTTTGTGATTTTTATATACCATTTCATCCTATAATGTATATTATCTTATATGTATTGATAATTATTTAACTTTTTACATATACTTATGACCTCCAATTCATACATAAATGGGGAGTTCTATTTATTATATTCAAAATATAGTATGAAATAATTTCTAATCAATTATATGTGTGTTAATAATTTCAATAAAGGAACAATTTAAGAAAATTTGTTTTTTATAGAATTTTCATGTATTGAAATTCCAATTAAATATATTCAATTAATAATTAACAATTCATTCTACCATATTACAAATTATATTGACCAATTGGATGGGGATCTTCTTGTTATATAAATTTTTTGTCTGTTTTCCATAATCTTATGATTTTTAAATAGTTATTTGACATTCTAACATGTAATGATATTATAATTTATATATGTATTCCAAATTTCTTATGTCAGATATGGTTATCATTAAATTAAATATAATATGGGATTAATGTAGTTTTTTTTTAAATTTGATCAATATTTGGTTTTGAAAATGGATTTTATATCTCTGCACATTGTGTAAAATAATCAAGGTTAGTATGAAACAAACCATAAATTGATTTCATGTTAGGGTTATCATCCTTCATATAGTGGCCCATTTAGGAAATTATAAAAATGTTCATAATGATATATGGCATGCCCTTTTATTTTTGCAACATCATGTTGTATTTTATGATTATTTCTTATGAGTGTTATGAAAATTTTATTTAGTAGTATGTTTTACATAGAAACTAAATGTTTTTTAATATATTATTTTTCAGGTTATACGAATTATTCAATATAAATTTTTTCTTTTATTTAATTCGTGAATGATTTTAATCAACTCTACTTGGTTAATCAGGGAATCCCTAGTAACTCAAAATGGAACATAACAAAGTTACCAACTACGTATTGATTCCAGACATTCTAGCATGCCATGGATTGTGTACAATGTAATGATGCCACATTAGCAAGCCTTATAATCTATATCATGTATTCCACACTTAGTATGATTCCACTTTAAGTAGTATAATAGGGTTCCGCATTCTCTAATATCTAACAAATAATTTAGATAATTGGTTCCAATATATATTAATACATGGACCATAGTGGGAAATTACCATAATTTATCTATAACACACACATGATGTTGTGATGTATTTAATATTACATCAGTGGATTATATTATATTTTACATTTGATTTTATGTATTTTTTATTTTCAAGTGGTGTGGTTTTATATTTTAAATATATGTTGGATTCCTTTTCTGTTTATACATTATGCAGTTGTAACACCTTGTTCTTATTTTTTTATCTATAATTACAATATACATTTGGATATGAATTGTATATGAATGTGTTAAAAATGTATTATTAATCTTTATTTTTTTAATTTCATTATTTTATATTCTATATAAATGTATTTGAAATGATTTTCATGGATTCATCAATCATATTCTAGTAATAAAGGTTTCTTTACAAAGGTCAGTACAAGAATTTCTTTTATTTCACGGTTTATATAACAGTAAAAAATTATTATTCTCACAAATAATATTTTAGTTATGAAATAATGATTTGAATTATAAATGTATTCTACAAAAACTATTATTGATGATATTCTAATAAAATAATTTCACTCTGTATATATACAAATTCAGGTATGTTTAATCTGTGTAATTTATATATTCTTGAATAGTTACAACAAAATTTATAATATTGGGATACACTATTATTAGTATCTCATAGATCTCGTTTTTTAATGATATTGTATGGTGACCCAAGGTTATAGGGAAATATTTTTCTTTTTATTTTGGTATCATTCTAGTTTTTATGTTTTTGAGTTTTTATTCATATTTTTAAACTCCCTTATACATTAAGAATCATATTTAGTCTTTTTTTCGCTTGTATTATGAAATAAATTTACCTAATTTGGAAGTATGTTATTGGTTATGATAAATATGGATTGTTTTATAATTTTTATAACTTATTTAATTTTCATAGAAGTCAAATACATAAGTATAAAATTATAACATTATTCTCTATTTCAAATATTTATAAATTTTTTATCAATTTTAAATTCAGTCCCATGTGTTTATTATTGATCCCTTGTCTCTAAACTTATCCATATGTGATATATAATATTTTTCTGTCTATGTCACGACTCATCTTGGGTAACTATATCATGTGTAACCCAAGGTTCTTCATGTTTTAATTATTTCGTACCAATGAGACAAAAATATCCAATGAAATGAGAGAGTTATTAAATAAATAGGAAAATGCATATTTTATAGAAAATACATAAATTCACCATCAACTTCTCTTGTTTCCTTATGAATGAAATCAAAAAAAAAATATTTTCATTTGATTTTTTGTATCCTATTATTGAGATAATTTTTTTGTGATATAGATAATGGATGTAGAACTCAAATGCATCATATTGGTTTGATGAATCTAGATTACATAGTAAACTATAACTGGGATGAATTAAAGGATTATCATTATTAGGTTAAGTAATAGGTAAATAATCATTGTTTATGTTTTAAAAAGTACATGGGATCAGTCTTTGATGTGTAAACTATGAGATCCGAGGAGTTTATTGATATATTTGGGAAAATCATTCTTTGGGTTGATCAATTTATTTCTCCAAATATTTATTTGTTTCAAGGAATAGATTATTACGGTTGGAGCCTTATCTTGATGACATATTGGTATTTGAGGTGTTATGGGTGAAGGTGAACAATCCGATCAATATCATGTTTCACTCTTAATTGTTAATGGGATAATGGATACATGAGTTACAAACCCTATGTTGTGAGATAATATGAATTTATGATATCTTATTTTGGTTTATAAATAATCAATCTTATACTTTAAATCTTATGTCATTATATGTGGAAATAGAATTATATTTTAATGATGATTTATATCTCGATATACATTATTAGGTTACCCAATTCCAGATTTTAATTTATATATAGGTGTTAGAAATGGCTATGATAATCAAGAGTATATTGGTGTCAGTGATTTGACATTAAAAGGAATGTCTTAAGGTATTTCCATTTATTTTAACTAAATAGATGTGTTATATCTTATCGAGGAAATTAATTTCTAGCCAATGAATATTTTATTTCTGCCTTACTATTTTATTTCACATGATCTCTTAGTTTTTATGAATCCACAATGATATATGGAATTGTTTTATTTTCATATAATGGTTATGAAAATAAAAAATATAATGTTTAGAATTATTTTGATATATTCCATGTGATGGATTTTAGTTTAAGATATATTATGAGTAAAAATTCCCCCTTAGGTACATCATAAATAAAAGGTTCATTTTGACTTTGGATCATAACGGAAATATAATGTTATAAAATTATATACCTATGATATTCCCTATGTATATAAATCGGTGTCTTATTATTGATGAGGATGTATATGTTATTAGGTATTACATTATAGAGATTAAATATGTGAATTTCTATATGATGCAGAGTTACTAGTTCAAAATAGAACAAATATCATTCTAGGTACTATTTGTATTAATTCATACCAATTCTTCTTCCAAAATTAATCAGAGAGATTAACATTCATCGAACTCACCTGAATTAGATTGAATGCAGTGATATTAGGGGGATAAGAATATTTTTCATTATTGATGACAATTCCAATTAATGAATAGCTGAGTTTGGAAGAGGTCTATTAGGTATTTCATATAATGATAGAAAATCATATAATTTGTGGAGTTTTTTTCATATTTATAAATGTAATTTTATAATATTAGTGTTGTCGTTGAATAGTTGTTTCAGGTTAATGCTATTATTTTTTGTTTTGATTGATCAGTGGAATTATTTTATGTAGAAAATGAATTTGTGATATATTTTATTGAACTATAATAATAAATGGATCATAGATTTTTTATGTCTCATTAATTATGGTTAGAAGGATTGATTTTTTATTTTAGAAAAATTAGAGTTGTGAGGGTTTAATGATTATTGAATATGTCTATGAATTTCCTTCTTGAACTAGATTTAACACTAACCCTTAATCATGTTATTAACTTCAATATAGAGATATAACATCTTCTCTCTCTAGTTTTCATCTCTCCAGATATGATATATCCATTATACATTTTAGATTCACAAATTCATTATGGTGATAATCTGAAAAACAAAAATTCATTTAACCCAATTTTTCACATTTTTGTAGTACAATGATGTTTTAAATTATGTCATATCACATTATTTAATTAAAAAATGATTATTATTTATTGAATATGTTGATACTAAACATTAAAAATCTCGTATAGAGTATTTAAAACTCATGTGTTTATTTGATGGGATCCAATTGGTTCTTAGTGGTTGGTTTACAATTTATATATCATGATATTAGGGTGAAGGTGAAATATATATATAAGTCTAACATTACGATTGAATACAAAAAAATTTACTTTGTAGTGTTTCATTATTGAATCATTATTTCAATATTTATGGTCATTAAAATAATAAAAATGGATTCATATTCATTCATAAGTTATTTCAAGGTGGTATCCATCAATGATATCCCAATATATTTTGGGTCTGAGGATGATTGTTCATATAACATCCCAATTATATTTCATTGTATGATAATCTAATTTTTATGTAATTCACACAACCTCGGATGTTTATTATATAGATTGGGTGTTTTGGAAATCATTTATTAGGGATAAAGGTCTAGGTTTTTAATCTAGATGTCATGAGGAAGGGCTACACAATGGGGTGGTTGAGTAAGAATAATCCAAAATCTTGTGGAACCCACCTCCAAGTTGGTGGGGGTTTTAGTGAGTCTTCTTCCTATAGGAGAACCCATCATCTAACTATTTGGATGTCATCATCCTAGAGGTGGTGAAGGCAAAATTCAAAACATTATTCATTGAAAACCAGTCAATTGGTGTCCAGTCAACTACTAACTGATGGGGTCACTGGTTCGCCAGTGAGGTCCACTAGGTAGATTGTGCACATAATCCTTGGTTCATTAAATGAATCCCCTGGTCTTTAATTGTATTATTTTTTTCACATTGTTTAATAAAATAATCCAAACCCCAAAGACTATTTCTAATTTATGACTTCCACACTATTCTCTTGACACATCCAATCCATCTCCCCTTGAACAATCAACATTTGATGAATTAGGAGGTTTTTGAAAGCTGTCCTCTTCTTAAATGAATTTTAATTTCCAATTATACTCTTTGAGATGATCATATATCAATTTTGGATCTATTATTTCCACAAGGATATAATTTTTATTTTTTTCCATTTTTTGATGGAAATTGGGTATCATTCAAATTGAATTCCTTTCTTGATTAAAACTATCTATAACATCAAAAATGATTATTTAGTGTGTATGTATTGATGAACAATCTTCTTACTCAACTATTATGTGGAGAATTAATGATTTATCCTTAATATGGTGATGAATTATGTTGAAGTGGTGGTTCCTTATACATGTTAATGATAACCACTCCTGAAAAGGAATGAATTATCTTGAATTGTGTAAATTTCTTGGTATGTTATGTAGATCATTAATCATCAGACTATTGTTATTAATTATGATATTGAATTTAATTTTTGATGATGAATCATTTGGGGACTAATGGTGGTTATATATACTTGGGGATTCCTTCAAGAATCAATAATTAATTTATGGAGATTTATTTGATTAACTATTGATCCGGTTAACTTGAAACCTCTTCTTTAATAGACCATGGAATTTGTTATGTCAAAATACATTGTAATGTATCTTTATCATGATATATATATCTTCATAGTTACATTACATAATTCATTATTCATTCCCTAACATACAACAGATTTCATCTTCGCATACCTTATGGTTGGATGTTATGTACCTTTTAGAATTGTGTCAATGAATGTTTCATGACATGGTTTTATATACATCACAACCCATTCTAGTTATGTGTTCCCATGGAGGTGTGTTAGTGGCATTAATACCTTTCTTGATTGTGATTATATAGTTGTTTGTGGATTATTTATAATTATTATTCATATTCATTATTGTTATAATCTATGAAATGAATTCATTGGGGCCATAAATGAAATATGGAACCATAGTTTATTTCTCCAGATTATTGAGATTTCTCATCATTTGATTCATGGAACCTTAGAGTGGAAAAAAATATTTGGTGAGGATGGATATGTATAATACCTCATTTTATAGAATGGGTTAGATCATAGACATGACTGTTAATGTGGGGGGAGACTAAGCCTCAGATGAGAATCCATTAACTATATGAGAAAGTGGGTGATTTTCATGTAGTATTGACAAGTCGTGAAATTACAAAAAAACATTAGGTGGGATATAACATCATCTAAGGATAATCACAACCATTATGTTAGGGTGATTATTTTTACTAATAATGACCACTATCAGTGTAGGATGTGAGTAGTTTCCATAAAGGTATTATTGTTTTAGTAGACATCAACATATATACCATTGTTATTCCAAAATTGTTAGGGAAATTTTTTTTGAATGAATGGTTAGTGTACAATGACTCAGCACATTTTCAAATGTAAGATTATTTTATAATTTACATCAATCCATAAATAAATTTATATATGTTATTTTAACCTGTGATATGGATACATAGGTGGAATCATACATGGTTTATTACACACACTCTGCATAAAATATATATTCCCAAAAAGAATTATTGACCTGGGATCTAGTGAAGGGAAAGGGACCTATGGTAGGATAAATTAAATTGTAGTTGAAGTCAATGTTAATGCGTACCCTGGTTTATTGTTGTTTCATTTACATTCTTCAATTAATGTTATAAAAGGCATTATAAGTCAAATTTGGGTACCGATATTCTTATATTATATAATATCCTTCATACATTATGATTAATTTTTTTCTTCAAGTTACACTATTGGTTACCAAATATTTGTTACATAATTTTTGAAAGTGTGTGATACATGGGGTATATACTCCTAGTAATGACATTAGGGTGATCATTTATAGTTTTCATCCACTGAAAAATAGTGACACATGCATGATTTATTTTCATTCTTTAGTACAATCCTACATATCCAATTCTGGCTGTTATAAAATGGTATTATATCAATGTTTTCTTCTATTATTTTTAACTAATGAAGTATATTATTGAATGGAGATAACTATATTGTTCTTTGGAAGGGAATCTATAACTTCCATGATAAGCCAATGTTTAATGTGAAACAATGTAAGCATTGATATGATTTCTATTTCTACACTATAGGATTTTGGTTTTGTTTATAAATAATGACTTGGAACATAGAATAAATATATATATATATATACATTCATGATTCTTAGATTTTATATTATTTAGATATTTTATTTGTGCTATCTATTGAGGATATAATTTCATTCTCTTTTATGTTATATATGTATTATATTTTGTCTTATTGTATGTCATTATTTTAATTTATTTATTAAATAAGATAATTCTATTATATTTTGAATATATTTGTGAATATAACTAATAAGTAGTTTTGGGGACATGGGATATTGTTAGGATCAATATTCATTGGGTTTTGTATAGAATTTTAGGTGGTCATTTTTATGATCTTACAAATTGATTTGGATTCATTTAAAAGAATATAGTTTTCTTATTTTCATACATTTGACATTGGGTTTCATAAGTTCCTCTATAGAGACATTTATTATGTCCACTATGTTGGATGAATATGATTATCTCATTACAATTTTTATAGTTCGTGATGATGTACCTTATCATTATCATCTACCATCTTTTTCGAGTTCGGAAGAAAATCCACATTAATTGGGAATATTTTGGATTATACATGTTCATGGCGAAACCATTAGAATGCCTAATACAAATCATTCATAGGATTCACATCCCCATCTTCTTTTGAATTTTAAGTGTATTGTAATCTTCATAGAATGTAAATGACTATATGGACTATATAAAAACCATTTTCCAATAGGTCTAGACTTTGGAATATGGAAAAGTGATTTGGGTGACCTTCATATTCCAAGGAAATACCAGTAGTTGGTGGAATACCATGAATCAAGATGTAATATGGGAGACACTTCAATGGTTGACCTTAAAATAACTATTTATCAAGCAATATTTCACTAATATGATTTTTGAGACTCAGTTTTTTCAAATGATGTGAAACAATTTTCCAGTGTACCTTAATCATGTTCAATAACCATAGAACCCCAATCATTATCAAAATGATATTTCTGAAGATGACATACACATCTGTATCATTGTGTATCAAAAAGCCTGTGCAACCCCCCTGTGCACTGCTAATGGTATGCAATACCTTGTGTAGGGAACCATTTCCTATCTCTTATACCCATTACTATAGTAGGTTACCTCCTTTGAAAATGGTCCCAATGTTTCCTTTAAATGGGGCCCAAGGGCTCCTCAATTGCAAAATTGAAAAAATAAAAATAATTGTAAATCTCTAGTCATCTATCCCCTTCAACCTAGCGTCCAAAAATTCTTTAGATAGCAGGAATACACCAATTATTAGACGAAAATAAATGAGATATGTGAGATCAAGTCCCTTTCGGGACCCACACACAAGAATACTATATGGGGACTTGTTATCATCTAAAGAACAACCAACTGGGTGAGGTCCCAATCCATTATAAACGACTTGCATGAGACCCTTTTAGGGACCCCTAAGGAGTCAGGTGGTTCCAAGGATAAATCCATAACAATGTGTTTTTTGTTATGTGTTCTATCTCTCAAAACATTCTTAGCTCGCGTAGGCCTATTCCCTCATGCATGAAGCATTTTCAGTTCCACATAGACCTTATGCCCATTACCTACACCCAACACCTTTTCCCAACACCTACACCCATGAACTATGTGATTCACTATTTGGGTCATCTTCCAAGTCATATATTATAGCACTCATCATCTGTTGGCTCGCATTTTTGAAATTAAGGATGTTGAATCCTCCTCCAAGGCCACATGATTATGAATACCATGATAAGGGGCACCCCAGTGTGTCATAATTTTGAATTTCTATCTCATAAGTGATAGGTTTCCCGAACTTGTACAACCATAGAGTCACAGTTCTTGGGGTGAATAATAATTTATATCCATTCAGGCATGAGGATCCCTACCCTTGGGATCGTTTCAGGGAGTTTTGGTTCTCAAATACAAGGGCAAGGAACATGTCAAACCATTGTCTTCTCAAATACATGGATCCCTTAGTTCCGCGTGGGGAGGATATGTATTACAATTAATTTTCAATTGATAATGAAATTTGATCCTCCTCACTATTTACAGTAATAATTTTAGGGAATGCATCTTGCTGTAAGTCCTTATAATTTCTAGATGGATGTTTTATTCTTACTCATATCTACCTTATAGCCTCTTAATCATAGAAGTTAAGGGAAAGAGAGGCCATGCCTATCCCTCTAATTATTTTTTACTTACTCATTTTCCATACCCTGGAAATGTTCTAGGGTAATGTGATGAGGGGGATATTTTATACCATCAGCCTCTTCCACTAGGATAGGCGGAGAATTGTGTGGTTTTCTGAATCATCTGATTCTTCCTTGAATAGGGAAAATCATGGAATCCACACCATCATACTCATATTTTTTGTATGGGTCATCCTTTTAATATTCCTCTCACATTTATTTTCAGTTCTTTCATAGTCATGGGACCTCAAGGTCATGTATTGAACCATTGGGGAACGAAGATTGTGTCGTCTCTTGGGTCTTCTTTATCCACATATTCACACACATAGAATGAATAACATGAGCTTAGAGGTTTATGGTTTTCATGAAATCAACAAAATACAAAGACTTATTGGAATCATTGCAGTTGTAATTGAAATGGCCCAGACCTTTCTGGACCATTCCTTTATGAAAATACGGTGTTTGATGTGATTCATGAGGTCAAGGGGACTTATCGCCAACACTTTTCCAATTTCCTAGTTTGGTGAATAGTTCCAATGGTAGGCAGTTGTGAACAGTGCAACGGTAACCTCTTGTGAACAGTGTCATCAGTGACCCTTGCTGAACAGTGCCGTCGATAACCATCTATGAACAGTTCCATCAGTGAACAGTTCTATCGGTATCCTTTAACAGTAACCTCTCTTTCATTTTCCATATTTCCAATTCTATGAACAGTTCTACCAGTAACCTCTAACAGAAAGCTATCATTCCTTTGCGATATTTCCAATTCAATGAACAGTTCCATCGGTTAATAGTTCTATCGTTAACCTCTAACGATAACCTTTTTTCCATTTCCAAATTTCGAGTTTGTGAACAGTATTGCCATTTTACTACAGTTTCGCCCCTTTTGCATTTTCCTTTGACATAAAATGAATGTAAGGCCTCGTGTTAAGGAATCTAAGGCTGATTCAAAGTCCATAACTCTTATATTAATTACTCCTATGGCTCGGTATGTTTCTAATTTTTCAAACAGCGTTGTTTAATGCTATCCTCATTAAATGAGAAATAAAGTGTATCTTTAATAGCAGGTCTGTTAAATATTCTAATGGGATGAGATATCTTCCTCCCTAATTCTACCTCTTTTTTCTAGGATATGAGACTCTAGATCTTTTAATTCATCATCATAGGAGTTTTACAATCAAACTTTCCTCCTCAGATTTGTTCCGCCCTGTCATGATGCAACAAAGTTGTATCGATTAATCTTATATATAAAGTATGTTTTGTCGTCATTAATTTGGGGTTCATCTTCTCATGATTCTCCATTCTATTTTATAACATGTTATATCCATGCATCTAATGGAGTTTTATTGGGTTTTGGTTGCTGTAGTCGTACTATGGAATCCTCAGGTGGATGTAGTTATTGCGAGAGGAGGATCGTGACTCGTTGTGTGGACTGTTCTCATATAAAGAACAACAATAACCGTTTGAGGTAGGGTATTCTTTTCTTTTCTTTTTCTTATATGTGAAACTGTATGGTTAGAATGTTTTATTCCAATGGATGATAATGGAATTCACATAATAAATATTTGAACCAGATAAATATATTGATATCAATCATATGTTTTTGCCTCATGATTTTCAAAGATAGTGTGATATCCATGCTTTCTTCGTTATGCTATTCATTCCTGATTGAAATTGGTAATCAATGTAAATCTAAGAATAAATTGATAACTGTTTGGCTAAAGATTAAGAGGCATGAAATGTATTTGGTTCTTCTTTTTGTAATTTTATGTTAATCAAATTGGTACAATATGCATGTTTATGTATTTAGGATAGGTCATTAGTTAGGTTACCCAAATTTGGAACCTAAAAATTATAAATATGATAATCCAATATGGATTAAAGAATTGGTTGTTAGATAAAGTATAATTCCTTGCAGGGTTTTGCGTAACCCTTTTACTTGTTAAAGGGCCAATAGCCCATTTGTTATGATGTTTTTTTCCTACTTCTAGTGTTGTGATGTAATCCCAGATGGCTGTTGTGATATGCGGGGGCATGGAGGCATTTTTTTTGTGGTAGTAGATAAAACCTAGAGTGGTGAGAGGCATCAGTTTATGCATGTTGGTGTCAAGTAAGACACGTGAGATGATAGAATGGGATAGATGTGATTGTTGGACTCTTGCTGATTCATATTGGTTAATTATCAACATTACATTCCCCCACTGCTCAAGGAAGCTAGTCTTTCGTACCCTTCTTCAAAAATAATATATGACGCATGAGGTATTCCACGTGATTTCCATGTATATCTTCTCAATTGAGTATGGGTCTATTCTCTTTCAATAGGCGACAATGACTAGACAGGTAGTACATCTACTCACCGTGTTGATCCCCCTTGTGTTTAGTAGCATATAATTATTTTCTAGAATTCCTAGGAATATGTGAATGTAATTCTGTAATGAATATTTGAATAAATGGTGTTAACCAATGGGGTAGGAGTTTGCTTGAACATAATGATGAGGTTTTAATTTTTAAGGGACAATGGACTTTGGGTGTGATGCTGATGAAATTTATTGTGGAATTTCCATTGGTTAATAAATATTAAAATAATTAATTAACATTATTTTAAATTAATAAAAAGGTAATGAAGTAATTTTTTAAAGCACTATAATTGGTTATGTGCTTATAGGATACCTAGTCATAGAAGTAGAATCCCAGAGTCTAAGACACGTTAGCCGAAGTTGTGTCAAATACTGGGTTATGCCCATAATGTGGTTGTGAGATATAGTATATCCTATACATTTTGTGTTATTATACCCTACTCCACCCAGTCGGTAAGGGAAACTGACACCCCAGGGATTTAGAGCCTTGGGGGTGTTTTCCCCAAAATTCTGGTTGGAGGATGGATGACTGAATAACCCCTTCGGCCATGTTCTCTTCTCTCGATAGTTACTTGTGTTGTCATGCACATTGGTTAGATTTACCCATATATATGTGTAGTGGTAAGTAATGGATTGTGGTTATTCACACACATATTTTCTGGATATAGTTTTTTATGGACTACTATAGGTGTAACATGTATAGCCTGTGATGGACGGTGGATCCTTACTCGGTGTATGTGCTGTAATGGATTGAGTTATAACAGCCAATGTATGATACACGTTATGCGAGCTATGGTGGCTCCTAAAAACTACCTGATTATTTTTATTATGTGTATGTGGTAGTTTTGTTCCATGAGGTTAATGTTGTGGTGCTTCTCCCAGGTGTCTGCGAGAAATCCTTTTTGGATAGATATGATTCGGATGTGAAACATTGGGGAAAACAGAAAACTAGTAGGGAAGTAGTTGCGGGTACCATTTATATTTTTAATTATATGGTATAATATGGTATGCTTTACATGGTGGGAGTAGCCATGGTGAGGTTGGGACTTAGTATACCTATTTATTTGACGAGTTATTTTCACTTGTTGTTCACTCTTCTTTAGCATGCTTTCTTTACTTTTGATCGAGAGGCTTTGGGGAGGATCCTAGAGAATAAACTGTTATACTCACCCTATGTATATATAAACTATTTTTCATGTCAATTGGAGCAGATCGGAGATCATGCTGGTGTTTACCATCATTGGGTTGTAGGAGCTGTCCGGGCTTATGGTTGCTGCTATTTTACTCTCTTTTGGGTGCTTGCAGCTTTTTTCCCTTTCAGTTGTAGTAGTTTTGAAAGAAATTTCATATTGTACTTGGGATTTGTTTTATCTTACTGGTTGGATTGGAGTTGTTTGGTGTCTACATTATCTCTCTCTTTCTCATGTGTTCTCTTAGACTCTAATGCCTCCCATTTGTGTGTTTTTATACCCTCGGTGCTAGTCGCCAACTCAGGGACCACTAGAGGTGGGACTTGGGGGGGGGGGTCATTATCTCCCTTCTCACATTTCTGGCCCAGGAGGGGTACACTTTTTGGGGTAGGGTTTGTGGAAAAATTGTATTAGAGTCTCTGGTTAATGGATAGGATGGAGTTTGGATTTAAGGAGAAGTGAGGTTGCATGGGTTGGTTGGGAAACAATGTCATTCATTTATAGAAAGTGATGTAACACTGGTGACCGACAGGTTCATAGGCATTTAGGGACCCATATGATCTGATGTATGGACTTTTATGATTACAATGGCTACAAAATAAGGTGATACTAGTTTCAGGATATAGACCAAGGAATTTATCATGAATAATTCTTCTTTGTGCTTGTGTTTCAATGGGTAGATCATGGGAAAGGATAACATAAAATCAATGAGAAAACAATTAATTAATTAATGTCAAGTCTCTAATATTCCATTTTTAGGAGCCCTAACTATTTTTTATTTTATATGTAAGGATCTGGGACAACGTCCTGGTCACGATCGCATAGAATATGTCTAACAGGCTATTCCAGCAGATCGCCGCAGGGTAGAGGTTGATGATGACAACACTTGGTGCAAGACACTCTGAGAGTTTCAGCACAAGATTCTGCCGAAGTACGAGGGTTCTGTTTCAGTTGCAGTCACATGAGACTGGTTATAGGAGGTCGAGATCAGCTTCAGTTCGATCCACTCATTGATGGAGCACTGAGTGTCCATTGTTGTGATGATGTTGTGTGGTGTAGTGAGGAAGTGGTGGTCTTGTTCCTTGGGGATCGCGAGGAATCAGTGATCTCATGAAATGAGTTTTGAGACATGTTTAGAGTCATGTTTCATTCATCGATTGTGAAGGCGTTCAGTCGCAAGGTTCTTCTTACTCATCGATAGGGGACCTCCAGTGTGTGAGAGTTTTGGATCCATTTCAGGAACCATTTAAGATATGCTTCAGACCTATTTTTAGATGAGGAGGCCAGGGCGAGTCATTTCGAGGGGCCATTGCATCCAGAGATCCAACGCCACATCACCCCATTTTTGAAGAATACATATCTTGAGGTGCTAGAAAGAGAAGAGGTTATCGAGAGGACTTTGGCCAAAATTAGATCATCAAGGTATGGGAATCATTGTGATTCCTCGTCTACCAGAGCTGTGGTCTGGGGTTCCTGGTTTTCAGGGCCAAAGAGTTTATGTTCTTCCGGGGTTAGGTCTCAGCCCTTGACATCTCGTTTCTCTGAAGGCACAACTCTCATGCCTATGAAAACATATTAGCTGAATATTTTATTGTCATGGTTGATATCATCAGCTGTGGGAGTGCCTGACCTTTCAGAGCAGTCATCGTGCACCTGGTGCTACATTCCAGGTTCTTCCTTTGAAGCAGTTCCATCCAAGGTAGTAGTAATAGTTTTCAGCAGAATTAGATCAGTAGAGGGTAAATGGGGAAGGCAGAGGTCAACCCCATGATGATCTCAGTCCTCATAGATCATATCACAGTTGTGGTGGTGGTCTTTATTAGGGTCAGAGAGGCCAAGGGGGAGGTTGTGGTCAGCTTCAGGCTCTAGCGTTTCCAGCTCTAGGAAAGCCAGACATTGTTCGAGGTACCCTTTGCTTGTTTTCTACCTTGGTGAATGACTTGTTTGATTCAGGAGAGACACAATCCTTCATATCTCTTACCCAATTCCACGCATTAGGACTTGAGGTAGAGAGGCTTCCAGTGCCCTTGGCATTGACTACGCATGTTGGAAGTCGAGTTGACTTTTTGGAAGTATGTAGAGATTGTTAGCTACTGTTGGGGAACCACTGCTCTTAGGGAGATTTTATTTTTCTACAAATACAACCATATGATTTTATCCTTAGCATGGATTGGTTGAATTCAGTGCAGACTATCATGGATTGAATCATGAAGAAGGTCATTTTCTCTGGTGCGGATGGAGAGCTGGT
This sequence comes from Viscum album, assembly GCA_963277665.1. NCBI lineage: Eukaryota > Viridiplantae > Streptophyta > Magnoliopsida > Santalales > Viscaceae > Viscum > Viscum album. Next base: position 690,007,175 of record OY728156.1, on the reverse strand, counting down.
GGTGTTTGTTGGTGAGCGAGATCCTAAGATGGGTCATAGGTTTGTTCCATGCTTATAATACATGATGGATGAGATGATACTGAGTTGTTCAGAGGATTACTAGTAGTCATTTACTATGTTCTTAGAATAGTACCCTTATGTCTTTATAGATGAGGTGGTGTCATTAACCCCTCGACGAGAGATCGAGTTTGGGATCGAGCTACAACAAGGATCGTCTCCTATCTCTATTTCTCTATATAGTATGGTTACTTTTGAGTTATTATAGATACATTTATAGCTTTATGGTCTGTTATAGTGTGGTTTTGATTGTTTAAGTGTGTCGATGTGTGGTGCACCAGTTTTTTTCGTGGAGAAGGCTGATAGCAGTTTGCAGATCTGTGTCAATTATCATCGCTTAAACAAAGTGGAAATAATGAATCACAATCATCTTTTGTGGATTGATTATTTATTTGATGAACTGAAGGGTGAACATTTTTTCTCAAAGATCGACTTGCAGTCAGGATATCATCAGATGCGTGTAAAAAACGAGGATATCCAGAAGACTTCTTTCCATTGTCATCATGGGAATTATGAGTTCGTTGTAATGTTGTTCGGTGTGATGAATGCTCTAACTGTGTTCATGGGATTGATGAGTGTTGTGTTTTGTGAGTTCATGGACATATTTGTGCTAGTCTACATCGATGGCTTCCTTGTGTATTCCACATCTGAGGAGGAGAATTTAGAGTATCTACATGCTGTTTTTTGAGTTCTTCGTCAACAACAGTTGTTTGGGAAGTTGTCAAAGTGTGAGTTTTGGGATCGAGAAGTTTTTTTCCTGTGGTATGTTATCCCAATTGAGAGTAACTATGGATCAATCAATGATAGAAGCTGTTGTGTATTGGAAATCCCCCATGACAGTGTCATAAGTGAGAATACTCCTTGGTGTTGCATTCTACTAAACGAGGTTCGTTGCCAATTTCTCACAAGTTGTGAATCCTCTGACAGCTTTGACTAGGAAGGATCAATAATTCATTTGTAAAGATCATTTCCAGTCAACTATCAAGTATTCAAAGGAGAAGTTAAAAAGTGCTCTAGTTCTTTGTCTTCCAGCTGAGGGAGTTCACTTTGATTTCTTCTACGATGCTTCACATATGGGGTTAGGCTGTACAGAGGTCAATTGTTTCTCATGGGTCTCAGTTGTTGCGTCCCCATCAACGTAACTATGCCACCCATGATCTTCTGTTAGCAGTTGTGGTGGTTTCTCTGAAACTGTGGAGACATTACCTCATTGGTTAGTGATTTTTGGTTCTCACTTATCATATGAGTTTTATCTATGTTTTCTCCCAATGTTACTAGAACATACGACAACATTAGTGGATTGAGTTATTACAAGAATATGACATTGAAATATCGTATACACCTGTAAAATCGAATTTTGTAGCCGATGCGCTGAGTCGAAAGTCACGTAGTGATGCTGTGCGTGAATCTGGTGATTCATGGAGAGTAATGGAAGAGCTATAAACATTTCATCTTGATATTGGAGAAGTTGGGGGAAGAGGTTTTCTTTTTTAGATGATGGTTCAGTCATCTCTCTTGAATCAAGTGGATGTTTACTAGTTGGGCGATCTTGAGGTGGAGGTGTGGAGATACCGAGTTGTTCGTGGTGAGGCCCCTGATGGTTGGTTGGAGGATGAACAACACCGAGTGTTGTATCACAGATAGATTTGTGTTCCCATGAAAATGCATGATATGGTTCTCAAAGAGTTTTATAGTTCTCCTTTAGCAGTGTATCCTAGAATGACAACGATGTACCGATCCTTGTGGAGTTAGTTTTTGTGGCCTGGGATGAAGTTTCTGGTTGCATAGTTTGTGTCTCGATGTTTGGTCTGCCAGAAGTTGAAGGATGACCACTGTTTGCTTAGTGGTCTACTCCAGCCATTAAAGATTCCTCAGTGGAAGTGGGAGGACATACCAATGGGCTTTGTTACAGGTTTACCTCGATATCAGAAAGTACGTGATGCTATTTGGGTGGTAGTGGATCATTTAACAAAATCATCCCACTTCATAGCAATCAAGGAGTCGAGCTTAGGGGAAGTATTATTGAGGGAATATCTAGAGGATGTGGTGAGATTTCATAGAGTACAAAGGATGATAATTTCTAATCGAGACCCTTGTTTTACCTCCAGTGTGTGGAGAGGACTTCAACATGCTTTCAGTTTTCTATTATGCCTTAGCAATGCATTTCATCATCAAACCAATGTCCAGATAGTGCGATCCATCCTGACTCATTAAGATATGTCACACTCTTGTGTTATAGATTTTGGAGGTTAGTGGATGAATCACTTAACCTTGGTGGAGTTCACTTAATATTATAGTTTTCACTCCACTATCAGTATGGAACCTTTTAATGCCTTGTATGGCTGACCTTTCTATTCTCCATTGTGAGAGACTGGGGTAAGAGATTCAGCAATTCATAGAATTTAACTATTGTAGAATGCAATAGAGATGGATTAAGTGATTCATTAGTGGATGAAGACCGAACAAGCTCATCAGAAATCATTTTCCAATCAAAGGAGGAGTCTATTAGTGTTTGATGTTAGGGATCATGTTTATCTGAAGGTTACTCCCCATCATGGGAAGTGAATGTTTGGTTGTGGGAGTAAGCATTCTATCTTGTTTTTTTGGGTCATTTCGAGGTGTTATCTTGTGTTAGAGTTTTGGTGTATCGAGTATCACTTCCCCCAAATATGAGTCAGATAAATTATGTTTTCCATGTATCATAGCTCTGTCGTAATCATCATGATGATTCTCACATCATCGATTGAGGATAGGTCGATATTGATGATGATGAATCCTTTGAGGAGAGACCTGTGGAGATCCATGACCGCATGGAGAAGGTTTTGCACGTGCGATTTATCCCCTTGGATCGTGTCTTGTGGTGACAGAGTGGCATTCATGAGAGTACCCAGGAACGCAAGCCAAAGATACATGCTCAGTCCCCACAATTGTTTGATGTTTAACTCTTTTCATGTATCGATGTAACTTATGTGGTTATGAACCTTTCATGTTTATTAGATGGCTCCCTTTTTTTCTTTTGTGGAATTATTTTATTTTAGTTGTATCTCGATGGGTGTTTGTTCAGACACCATTTTGTTTTCACATTAGGTGTGTTTTGAATTCTCGGGGATGAGAATGTTTTGAGAGGTATCTGATGTAATGGCCCAGACCTCTCCATCCCATTCCTGTGAAATTTTTTTGTGTTTGTGGTAATTTAGGAGGTCAAGGGGACTTATCGCCAAAAATTTTCCAATTTTCTAGTTTGGAGAATTGTTCTGATGGTCGATAGTTGTGAACAGTGCTACGGTAACCTTCTGTGAACAGTACATCGGTGACTATAGCTGAACAGTGTCATCATTAACCTTGTTTGAACAATATCACTAGTGACCCTTGGGTAATAGTGTCATCGGTAATCTTCTATATACATTTCTATCAGTGAACAGTTCTATCGGTAACCTATAATGGTAACCTCTCATTCCTTGGCCAAATTTCCAATTCAATAAACAATTCCATCGGTGAAAAGTTCTCTCAGTAACCTCTAATGGTAACCTCTCTTTTTATTTTCCAAATTTCAAATTATATGAATAGTTCTATTGGTGAATATTTCTATCGGTATCTTCTAACCGTAAATGTTTTTTCCATTTCCAAAATTTGAGTTCATAAACATTGATTCCAATTTCTTACAGTTTCTCCCCTTTAGCATTTTCCATTGATGTAAAATGCATTTAAGGCCACATTTTAAGGACTCTAAGGCCGATTCAAAGGCAAAAATCTTATAATAATTATTCCTATGGCTAGGGATGTTTATGAATGGTCAAACCACATTGTTTAATGCGATCCGCTTTTAATGGGAAATCAAGCATTTATTAAACTGTAGCTCCATTAGAATTTCTAACGGGATGGGATATCTTCCTCCGTAATTCTTCCTATTTGTTCAATGCTATGAATCACTAGAACCATTCAATTCCTTATCATAGGAGTTGCGCAATCAAACTTTTCTCCACAGATTATTTCCCCTCTGTCTTGATGCAACTAAGTTGAATTGATCAATGATCGATATAAGGTATCTTTTATCGTCGTTCATTTGGTGGAAATTTTCTCTTGTTTATCCTTTACATATTATAACATGTGATCTCCATGCTTCAAATGGTTTTTTCTTGGGTTTTGGTTGGTGTGGTCATACCTTGGCATCCTCGGTGGATGCAGTTGTTGCGAGAGGAGGATCGTAACCCGTTGTGTGGACTATTCTTTTATAAAGAAAATCAATAACTATTTGATGAAGGGGATTCATTGATTTTCATTTATTATATGTCCAACTGTATAGTTAGAATGTTTTATTCCAGTGGATGATAATGTAATTAACATAATAAATACTTGAAAACGATAAATAAATTGATATCGATCATATGTTTTTGCCACTATATTTTTATAGATAGTGTGATATCCATGTGTGCTTCGTTATAGAGGAATGAAATGAATTTGGATCTTCTTGTTGTAATTTGATCTTAATAAAATTGGTACCGTAAACATGTTTATTTATTTATGATAGATTACTGGATAGGTTTCACGAATTAGGAACCAACAAATAATAAATCTGTTAATCCAATATGGAATAATGAACTGGTTGTTCAATAAAGGATAATTCCTTGTAGGGTTCTAAGTTACCCTCATATTTGTTAATGGTTCAAGATCCCAATTGTTATAATGTTTTTTTCCTGCTTCTTCAATTGTTATGTGATCCTAGATGGGTGTTGGGATATATGGGGGAATGGAGGCCTTTTGGTTGTGGTATCAGATGATGCCAAGAGTGGAGAGATTCATCAGTTTATGCTTCTGGGTGTTGGGGAGGACACCGGGGATGATGGAATGTGATGAATGTGATTGTTGGATGCATACTGATACTTATTAGTTTATTATATGATTTAAATTCCTCTATTTCTCAAGGCAGTTGTTCTTGATTACCCGTCTTCTGAAATAGGTGAAGACACGCAGGGTATTCCACGTGCATTCATTGTTTATCTTCTCAAGGGAGGATGGGTCTAGGCTCTAGTTATAGGCGCCAAAGACTCGACATGTAGTATATTTACTCACCATGTTGAGCCCCCTTCTGTATATTAGCATAATATTCTTTTATAGAATTCCTAGGAATATGGGAATGTAATTCTGTAATGAATATTAGAATAAATGGTGTTAACCCACTGGGTTTGAGTTTTCTAGAACATAATGATGATGTTGTAATTTTAATGTGATAATGGACGTTGGGAGTGAGGCTAATGAAAATTAATGTGGAATTGTTATTGGTTAATTAGTGTTAAATTAATAAATTAATGTAATGTGAAACTAATAAAAATGCAATTAAGTAATTTATTAATGCTCATTAAGTGGTTTTGTGATTATAGGATACCTAGTCGTAGAAGTAGCATCCCGGAGTCTGAGAGATGTTAGTTGTAGTTATAAATATTAATAGGTTATGCCCACAGCGTGGTTTTGATATATAGTATATTATTTACTATTTCTGTTTCTATACAATAATCCACCCTGCCAGTAAGGGAAACTGATACCCTAGGGATTCTGAGCCCTAGGTGGTGTTTTTTTCAACATTCCGGTGTGAAGATAGATGGCTGAATACCCCCTTTGGCCCCACTCTCTTCTCTTGGTGGTTACTAGTGATGACAGGCACATTGGTTAATTTTCCCCATATATGTGTTTAGAAGGCAGTAATGGATTGTGGTTATTCACTCACATATATTCCAGATAATGTTTCCTATGGACTGGTATAGGTGTAACGTGTATGGACTGTGATTTCATGAGGATCCTTACTTGGGGTATCGGTTGTAATGGATTGATGTATAATACTCGATGTATGATATACATTATGAAGGATTTGGTGGCTCGTAGAAACTACCTGGTTACATTTCTTACATGGACGTTGTGGTTTTGTAGAATGACAAGTATGTTGTGGTGCTTCACACATGTGTCTGCGGGCAAGCCTTTTTGGAGAGAGATGCCCAGGACGTCCAATGTTGGGGAAAAGGTGGAAAACTAGTGGGGAAGTAGTAGCTGGTTACCCTTGAAATTCATTATTATATGATATATTTTTGTATGTTTTGCTTGGTTAGAGTAGCCATGGTGAGGTTAGGAACATAGTATACATGGTTAGGTGACGATTTAGTTTCACTTGTTGTTCACTGTGCATTAACAAGAATTCATTACATTTGCATGACAGGATTTGGGGAGAATCCTACTGAGTATACTGTTATACTCACCCTATGTATATATAAACTCTTTTTCAGGTCACTGGGAGCAGTTTGGAGATCAGGTTGGTGTTTAAAAACATGGGGTTGCAGGTGCTCTTCGGCCTTGTGATTGTTTCTATTTTACTTTCTTTTGGGTACTTGAAGTTTTTTTCCCATTTAGGTGTAGTAGTTTTTCATGACATTTCATACGGGTAATTGTGATTCCTTTTATCATACTGGTTGAGTTGGATTTTTTTGGTTTCTATCTTATCTCTCTCTTTTTAATGTGTTCTATTAGAGGTTAATGCCTTCTATTTGTGTTTTTTCTATACCCTTTGTGCTAGTCTCTAACCCGGGATCTACTGGACGTGGGACTCAGGGTTCATTATCTTCTTTCTCGCATAGTCAGCCTAGGAGGGTTACTCATTTTGGGTGTGGGTGTTGTAACAGTAATCCTCAACCCAAATAATGGCCTCCACATTCTGGGTATAAGAACCACATTTTCACCAAAATGGGCATCATTCAAAGTGTTATCCACAACCCATAACAAGGCCTCCTACTTGGTATATGTCCCAAATTTCATCAACACATGAATCCTCCTCAAGAGTAACTATCAAACAAACCCTAAATACTCCAATAATCTTCCACATGAGTAATCCCTAAACAAAAACCATCAAATATCATTGTGTCAATACACTTCTCATGGCCTAAAAATCTATTACAAGGGAATCTGTCTCAAGAGTAATCCCAAAGAATAAACCCATTTAGCAGGGCATCCACTTCAAGAGAAAGTCCCAATTTAAACCTCTCAAAGGTCTACACTTCCCAACAAGACCAACTAAACTATAAGTTATTTGATTACAATACAAATTGGATATGTAGTATTCCTCTCTATGATTTGAACCCAATCATCTAAAATCAAATCTATTCTATATGTGACTCATTCAATATTAGGTCTTATTTAACATGGAAATTCTAATCCCGTCTAGGATACCCAAGATGTTTCGAAGTATATCCCACACCAAATATTGACTAGGAGAAATTATCCTATACATCCTTACCACATTATACTAATCTTCATGGTTTGATCTTTATCTAATTACCATAGTAGGTATTATGTTCCCCCATTACCTCTCAATGAACTATGGGTGATCGGATTCCATTCATGAGGATAAGTAAGAAGCATGTCACATGGGTCTGCTCCAAACATCAAAAAAACACTCATCTCCCTAGAAGATGACTCACTGTAGAGTACCCCACTGTGCTGATAAAAAACAACTATGAGACGAATAATTACCAAAAAAATCTCTAATTAGTACATGAGAGGTTACCATTAATAGAGAACCTTGGACACATATAGGTATCTCCATTTATGTAAAACCATGTATACATATAGATGATTCTTAATTTCTTATATATTAATAATGGATTTTTTAATTCAAGGGTGACCTGGATTATACTGGGGAGTTGATAATGGATTCAAGTACATTACTAAAATCTATAGGAGAAGTAGGAAATAATTACCCACAAAATTCTGAGAAGATCTTGACTCCCATCATCATGAACAATGTGAGTTTTTAAGAATCGTGAGGATATTTTCCATATGACGGCCTGCCATTGGAATACAGGTCTAGTAGGATAATGATTCATTGATTGTATTTTGTTCCATGAACAAAATTGTCATAAACAGGTCAGAAATACCGAACCCTCCTAGAATTACTTCACAAAACTCATTCATTTTCAATAAAATATTAGGAAGACACAAACACATCCAGGGATGAGTGAAAAAATGGTGATCCAAATGTGAATCCTTATCCATGATGATAAATTCACCCATCATTCAAGTCCCTTTCTCTTCCATAATATAAAGATCTCCAAACAATACATTCAATAATGCTTGTGTTCATTCAAATGACATGCTACTCTGATGTGGTTCTCTTGTTTGGTTTTTTCATATATATAATCAATTATTTTCGAGACTCACATATACCAAATAGATTCCTTCCATATACAACAGATTTATGCATCAACTACAACTCACACCGAGTCTTCATCTAAAAAATTGTATTTCATCCACAACCCAGTGTCATCAATGATAGGTCACTAAAACAATTGTTCAAGAGTACTGTCAACATGATACAATCATGACTCTAGGGGATAAACGATAGTCCCTCTACCTCACCAAGTCCAACGTCATATCTGATTATGGATGACTAGTGTCTAGATGTATAAGTCATTGACCTTCATCATTAATCATTATGGGGGATTTGCCTTATAATTTGATAGCCATACATTCAAATCTCTTAGAGAGTTGGATCATGATGCCTCATATGAACCCATCTAGAATAAACATGATTCCTTCTAATGGGATACTACTATAAATCACAACCACTGACCCTGTATAGTAGTAATCGCTCAACATTATGAGGGCTCTAATATAACGACCCATACTTTACATACATTGTTAATACTTCAAAATTGAATCACACTTAATACAACATATGACAAAACCACAAAGGACCGTATAGGTATAGTGTCTTTAGAAACTGGGAAACATAAACAACTGGTTCATAAATCTTCTACAGTGTCTCCCATTTATTTCATCATGTCTAGGGTCCCTTTTAGCATATTCTACTTAATATACATCTTCCTGGCCTGGGGAAAAGAAAACATAAAAGGGTGAGCTCAAATGCTCAGCAAGGGCAAATAAAAGAAATAAAAATCATATCATATCTTTATGAAAATCAAAACCTGCAAAAGAGATCATAATATCTTAACATGGAATAAATCATAGAAGTGAAAATGAGATCCCCATAATCATAAAACTTGAAACTTTGTGGCATGCACACATAATCATGGAAAATCACTTCTTGTTAGTCATGACTCATTGCCAAGTCTATCTTAGTGGACAAAGTCCCTTTCTGAACCGAGTTCACTCCTCGTTTCAGTCCTGTATCACTGAACCGAAATAACCTTCCGTTCCAGCCATGTATATCTCATGAGATTTAAAATCATTACCCAGTGCATTGGAGGGAGATATAGGTCCCACCCATCTTATAATGAATCCTTTCTTATGTGTGCCACATAATCATAAATCATACATCATCGCATAACACATGTAACAAAAATGGGATTCTTGAAACATCATGAAATCATAAAACAAATCATATAAGGTAAATGACTTCATAAAAATAATTCCCTCACAACATAATCAAATCAATGTAATAATAGAGATAATAACAGAACCCTATATTATCTTAGATGGAAAATAATTTTGATAAAACATTTGAACTCCATTCTTGAGGAAAATATCCTTTCAAATTCAAAAACATTTTCCTTTCTTAACATGTCATAAAATTTTAAACTAAAAGAAGTTGATTAAAAATAAATTTGAAAACTTGTAAAGGAAGCTTCTTGGAAATAATGTTTTAAAAATCCATTCATGCCGTATAAGTTAAAAAAACATTCTTCTCGTACTTTTGTCGGAAAAGTCAAAAAGTACCTCGTCCGAAAAACGAAAAAAGATTCCTTTCATATCTTTTACAAAAAAACTCACCGAAGGTTAAAAATGAATTTAAACAATTTTAGGTGGACGGAAATAATATTAAATATTGATGAAACATGGATGTGGATGATAAAATACACCCCAGTAAATACTTACGAATAAACAATCTCGGATAAAAATGAGATTGTGATATTTCCCTTACCTTAGGTCCGATTAGCTTTGTATGTGTCCGAAGCTCTTGTATAATGGTTTAAATAATGTTATTGACTTATTCCAGAATCATACATATTCATATGATATCATATATGGTCATATTCTTAGCTTCTTGTTAGTAATATTTCATTGTTACTTGTTACTCGGGTCTTTATTGCCTTTTGTTCTTATGCGTGTTTTTCCGAATACATTCTTATTCTTCTTTTAAGGTTATAGATACCTTATATCCAGAATGGTATTAGTGTAACATATATCATATTTATTCATTCAATTCATTTATATAATTACTATGTAATGATGATCATGTAGAACGAGTCGCATCACATCGTGGAGACGGTATTCCGTACGTACGCACGAGTGATGATATCGTTCCTATGATCGTGGAACTGTATTGGAGTATATATATATTATTTCAGTATCAATATTACTTTATAATAATCATAAATAGTTACTCATTACACCATTATACCCATCCTTGTAAAGTGATGGTGGAAAAATAGATTACACCACGGCGTGGAGACGGTATTCCGTACGTACGCACGCGCGGTGATTTCTTTTTCCGTAGGATGGATAGATTGTGAAATAGGGTTGTTTCATACTTATAATAACATATCAGTATATGAGTAATACTGATGTTATTACTTCATAATGAAACAACCTAAGAAGAAGAAGTGGAAGAAGAAATAAAGATGAAAGAATTGGTAACGGTAATTACCTCTTCTTTGAAGCGCCTCTTTGAGACCTCCTCTTAGGGCACTAAAATTGGTCTTTGAGGAAGACCAGAACCTCTATGATGTTTCTAGGGAAGTGGAGAAGGGAAAATGTCAGGGGTTGGCCGAGCTTGAGTGCTCAAATTGGTGTGAGGAGGAGGGGGAGGAGGTGCCCTTTTATAAGGGAGGAGAGGGGCACCTTAGGAATATCTCAAAATATTATTTTATATTAAAGTCAAAATCGGTTTATAATGGCTCCAAAGGGTCTTATTTCGAAGATAAGGTGGGGATGGGCCGAAATCATATCAACCAATAGGATTTAGACAAGTTTAGGGTATTATTTTAACCTTATCAATTAGATTTAACTCTAAGTTAAATAATTTAACTTTTACCATGTCTTTTTGTTTTCTTTCACTATATGGTTTATAAACTTACTATAACATGCCAAACGAACCCCAAATTGTTTATTATTAATATATATATCCTTATCTAAGTCATTTGGCCGAACCTTAGATTTTTAGGAATAAAATAACAATTAATAATATAATATTTGATTTAAAAACTATTTTGTGTCATTTTTGACACTATTTGATATATGATTTTTGTGAAAGGCATAACAGAATTATATGTTCGAACCAAGTTGATTAAATCAACATTAATATATCATAGTATCCTAGAAAATTATTGGAATTCATAAAAAGTCTTAAATTACATTTATTTTGGTATTTATATTATCAATTATGTCCATATTTCATTAATAAGATAATTACTGCATCATCTTTGTGTCATAAGTAAATTAAATTATTTGATGTCTAAAAATTACAAATAAAATACCATCATGTAGGAAATACTTTTAGCTTTCTAATTAATATTTACAATAGAATTTATCATATGTATAACCCCATATTATAAATGATTTACTTATTAAACTCTGATTTTAACTATTTTAACCCTTCTTTAAATAAATTAACAATAAATGTCCTAATCTAATCCAAGTGGGCCTAAATGGTCATATTTTATTCCTAAGTTTGTTTTTGGTCGAATTACACTTGTCCAATAGAATTAGGACATGTGTTAGGGTAATATTAATATCATATTTACCCTTAGTTACCCAATTTACTATTAACCGCGGTAAAACAAATAAAAAGTTACTATTCACCAAAAAATTATTTTCATCTCATTGAACCAAATTTTAGTCCTTGATATTAACCATGTCTCTCGGATTTTCGAAATTCCATTCACATAAGCGGTAAAATTAAGTTTTATGCAAAATTCAGTTTTTTAACCTACCACTTAGTGGTTTCACTATTCATCAAAAATTGAAAGTTTTCAGAAAAATACCCAAATTTCACCCTAGGCTAATTTCGATATTCTGAGTCCAAAAATGAAGTCCATTTTGAAAAAATAAAATTTATAAAATTTCAAAAAGTGATTATTACTATTCATAACGGCTAGTTTTAATAGCATATTGTTGTTTAGTGAAACTCGGTATTGCGTACGACGCAAGCTATCGAGGAAGGTCGCGATTGCGTGTAAAGCAAGCCAAGCAAGTGTTGTGTAGAAAAAGATTCCTTTGATGGTTTATATAACATAAAAGTCTCGGGTGTTACATTCTACCCCCCTTAAAAATAATTTCACCCTCGAAATTCGTCACTTTGTAACAAACAGATGAGGATACTTCTCCCTCATCATATCCTCAAGCTCCCATGTAGCTTCTTCAAGTTGGTGGTTCCTCCATAAAACATTCACCAAGCGAGTTGTCTTGTTTCGTAGGACTTTTTCGCTACGATCCAAGATCTCTATCGGCTGTTCTTCATAAGAAAGATCTTGCTCCAGCGGTACAACTTCTGAGCTGAGTACATGTGAAGGATCTGGTATGTACTTTCTCAGGAGAGATACATGGAACACATCGTGAACTTGAGAGAGATTCGGTGGAAGCGCCAATCGGTAAGATACCTTCCCAACACGATCCAGTATTTCGAAAGGACCGATATATCTAGGGCTCAACTTCCCCTTCTTTCCAAACCTCATAACCCTCTTCCAGGGAGATATTTGTAAGAACACTTTATCACCCACTTCAAACTCTAGGTCTTTTCTTCGGTTGTCGGCATAACTTTTCTGTCGACTCTGAGCTGCTCTTATGTGTTGTTGAATAGATCGGACCTTTTCTTCCATTTCATCAACGAGATCAGGTCCTAATAGCTTTCTTTCCCCAACTTCATCCCAGCAAGTTGGAGTCCTGCATTTCTTTCCATAGAGAGCTTCATAAAGAGCCATCTAAATACTGGAGTGAAAGCTATTATTATAAGAAAATTCCACCAAAGGTAGGTGTTGATCCCAAACTCCTTTGAAATCCATAGAGCAATCTCTCAACATATCTTCTAGGGTTTGAATTGTTCTCTCAGACTGACCGTCTGTCTGGGGATGATAAGTAGTGCTGAAACTCAACTCTGTATCCAGAGTATTCTGAAGACTTCGCCAGAACTTCGAGGTAAATCTCGGATCCCGATCAGATATAACAGAAAGTGGTACTCCATGCAATCTTACCACTTCCTTTACATATATCCTGGCAAGCTGATCTAGAGAGAAATCCTCTCTAATAGGAATGAAGTGTGCAGACATTGTAAGACGATCAACTATGACCCAGATAGCATTATTGCCTTTGGATGTTTTAGGAAGTCCTGTGACAAAGTCCATAGTGATGTTTTCCCATTTCCATTCGGGTATGGGTAATGGTTGTAACATCCCCTTAGACTTCTGTCTCTCAGCTTTAACTTGTTGAAAAACCAAGCATCGAGAGACATATTCAGAAACATCTCTTTTCATGCCATCCCACCAGAAGTACTCTTTCAGGTCCCTATACATCTTCGTGCTTCCAGGATGAATAGAGAATGAAGAACTATGAGCCTCATCCAGTAGCTCCTTCTTTAATTTGGGGATGGGAGGAACAGAAACCCGATTCCTGAACTTTATTATCCCATCACAATCAAGGTTGAATTCAGGAACATTTCTCACCTTCTTTTGTAACTCGACATCTTCTTTCTGTGCCTCTTTAATCTTCACATGTATAGATGGTTGAACATTCATTTGAGAAAGATAAGATTTTTCCCCTTCCATTATAATTCCAAGATCCATCCTTTGTAAATCCATAAATATTGGATCCTTTGTGATCCTCATCATGGATAAACTAGCATGGTCTTGCCGACTTAATGCATCTGCCACCTTGTTTGCTTTCCCAGGGTGGTAATGGATTGAGCAGTCATAATCCTTAATCAGCTCCAACCATCTTTTTTGACGCATATTCAGCTCCTTTTGTGTGAAAATATTCTTTAAACTTTTATGATCAGTATAAATATCACACCTTTCACCATAAAGGTAATGCCTCCAAATCTTTAATGCAAAGACTACCGCAGCCAACTCCAAATCATGTGTTGGGTAATTTTGCTCATGTATTTTCAACTGTCGCGAGGCATAAGCTATCACCATATCATTTTGCATAAGAACACACCCCAATCCCTTCTTGGATGCATCACTGTAGATCACAAACCTTTCTCCACTACAAGGCAGTGTGAGCACAGGTGCACTGGATAACCTTCTTTTCAACTCCTTGAAATTCTCTTCACATTCCTCTGTCCAGACAAACTTAACTCCTTTCCGAGTCAACTTGGTGAGTGGATTAGATAGTCGTGAAAAATCTTTTACAAAACGTCGATAATATCCAGCCAAACCAAGAAAACTTCGGATCTCAGTTACTGTTGTTGGTCTCGACCATCTTTCGATAACCTCTGTTTTTGCTGGATCCACAGATATCCCCTCTTTTGAGATTATATGACCCAAAAATGCAACTTTTTGAAGCCAGAATTCACACTTGGTAAATTTGGCATAAAGCTTCTCCTTTCTCAGGGTCTTCAATATAATTCTCAAGTGATCTTCATTCTCTTCCTTGCTCTTTGAATAGACAAGAATATCGTCTATAAAGACTACCACAAATTGATCAAGATAGTCTCTAAAGACTCTATTCATTAGATCCATGAAGATAGCAGGGGCATTAGTAAGACCAAATGGCATCACTATAAATTCATAGTGTCCATACCTTGTACGGAAAGCCGTCTTTGGTATATCCTCCCTTTTGACCCTTAATTTATGATACCCTGAACGAAGATCAATCTTGGAAAAGTATTGAGCTCCGCGTAGTTGGTCAAATAAGTCATCAATGCGTGGGAGAGGATATTTGTTCTTGATGGTGATCTTGTTAAGTTCTCGATAATCAATGCAGAGTCTCATTGATCCATCTTTCTTCTTAACAAATAGAACAGGTGCTCCCCAAGGTGACGCACTAGGGCGTATGAATCCCTTATCAAGATTCTCTTGGAGTTGCTTCTTCAATTCCTGCAACTCAATCGGGGCCATTCTATAAGGTGTCTTTGAAATTGGCAAAGCGCCCGGTACGAGTTCTATTGAAAACTCAACTTCACGATTTGGTGGAAGACCCGGTAATTCCTCCGGAAAGACATCATCAAACTCCCGTACAATGGGCATATTCTTAATCATGAGTTTCTCACCAACCATTTGAGATAAATAACCTTCATTTAGTGGAATCAATACCCATAAGATGGATGAAATTTCCACTGGAAGGTTATGTTCATCCTTGCATTGATATACGATCGTAGATTGATCTGGAATATGAAATGTGACTTCCCTTCATTGGCAATTGATATGAGCTCCATGTAGGGAAAGCCAATCCATGCCAAGAATCACATCAAATTCCACTAAAGGAAGGATCACAAGATTTGCAGGAAGCACTTTCCCACAAACTTCGATCGGAGAAGAATTATAAACTTTTGATACGACTGTTGTTCCATTAGGTGTTGTCACAGCTAACTCAACATCTAATTGTTGAGGTAATACGGTGATACCCTTAGAAAATTCTTTAGAAATAAAAGAGTGGTTGGATCCATAATCAAATAAAACATTTTCTACTTTAGAGTGGATGGTAAGTGTACCTTTCACCACTTCGTTATCGTACTCCACATCACTGATAGAAATTGCATGTGACTTTCCTTTGTCTTTAGCCTTAAGATTTTGTTGACGTCGACCATCATCATCAACCCTTGGATTTGGGCATTGATTGGCATAATCCCCCATCTCCTTTCACTTGAAACATTGAAGTGTAGTAGGTTCATTCTGTGTATCCCTTCCTTTGTTTGCGTCATTAGACATCTTCTTCCCATTATCACGGCATTCAAATGCCCGATGACATTCCTTTCCACATTTAAAACATTTACTTGTCCCTTTAAGACAACTCCCTCCATGTTTCTTTCTACACTTTGAGCATAAGGGAAAGTTCATCTTCTTTTCAGTGTGCTCTTTAGAGTTTCCTTTGAATTCCATCTTCCTCTTCTTATCAAACCCATGCGACTGATGGGTTACTCCAATCTCCATCTCGACTTTGAGAGCACATCGAACGATTTCCTCGTAGCTATTGAAGTCCCTTATGGCTAACGCCCTTCGAAGACTTGGTTTTAAGCCACTAAAGAATCGATCGATCTTACTCTCAGGTTGGATAATAATACCAGAAGCGTACCTTGCAAGTCTTGTAAAATTTGCTTCATAGGTACCAACAGATTCATCATCCCTTTGCTTCAGTTCAAGAAACTCTTTCTCCAGCTTTGTTCGGAGAATACGAGGGAAGTACTTATTGAAAAATAAGTTCTTGAACCCGTCCCATTCCATAGACTCAATTTCATCCCTTTTCCTCGTATTCTTAATAAGATTCCACCATTGATCAGCATCTCCTTCCAAACGATACACTGCTAGGATGAATTTATCTTGTTCAGAACATTGAAGAACTGAAAATATCTTTTCAGTAGTACTAATCCATTGTTCAGCAACTAATGGATCAGTAGACCCACTGAAAGAAGGTGGACGCTGCCTCATGAAGGATTCAACAGAATGTTGCTCCTTCCTTTGCTCGTTTGGAAGTCCTGTATGATTCATAGCTTGAGAAAGTTGTGTGAGCATGGCTACAAGATTTTTCATTCCAGCTCCCATATCGTTTGGTTGCTCTGGGGGACAATCATTGCATTGCCCATCGCATTCCGCATTAACACGGTTCCTTCGGGTTCCAGCCATTGACTAAAACCAAGAAGAATAGTGTGAGCAACACTAATTATAATAAGAAAACCACATAATTCAAGAATAAAATTTTCATGCTTAAGGTCTTATCCTAGGTTATTCAAGGACATTTCTTAAACACTAAGATTGTGTTCTATGCTTAGACATATCCTTAGGGTTCTTACTAAGTCTTTCACATCCTAGTTTCCAAAGGTTGACTATAACCTCCCTCTGATACCAACTATAACGACCCATACTTTACATACATTGTTAATACTTCAAAATTGAAGCACACTTATTACAACATATGACAAAACCACAAAGGACCGTATAGGTATAGTGTCTTTAGAAACTGGGAAACATAAACAACTGGTTCATAAATCTTCTACAGTGTCTCCCATTTATTTCATCATGTCTAGGGTCCCTTTTAGCATATTCTACCTAATATCCATCTTCCTGGCCTGGGGAAAAGAAAACATAAAAGGGTGAGCTCAAATGCTCAGCAAGGGCAAATAAAGGAAATAAAAATCATATCATATCTTTATGAAAATCAAAACCTGCAAAAGAGATCATAATATATTAACATGGAATAAATCATAGAATTGAAAATGAGATCCCCATAATCATAAAACTTGAAACTTTGTGGCATGCACACATAATCATGGAAAATCATTTCTTGTTAGTCATGACTCATTTCCAAGACTATCTTAGTGGACAAAGTCCCTTTCTGAACCGAGTTCACTCCTCGTTTCAGTCCTGTATCACTGAACCGAAATAACCTTCCGTTCCAGCCATGTCTATCTCATGAGATATAAAATCTTTACCCAGTGCATTGGAGGGAGATATAGGTCCCACCCATCTTATAATGAATCCTTTCTTATGTGTGCCACATAATCATAAATCATACATCATCGCATAACACATGTAACAAAAATGGGATTCTTGAAACATCATGACATCATAAAACAAATCATATAAGGTAAATGACTTCATAAAAATAATTCCCTCACAACATAATCAAATCAATGTAATAATAGAGATAAAAACAGAACCCTATATTATCTTAGATGGAAAATAATTTTGATAAAACATTTGAACTCCATTCTTGAGGAAAATATCCTTTCAAATTCAAAAACATTTTCCTTTCTTAACATGTCATAAAATTTTAAACTAAAAGAAGTTGATTAAAAATAAATTTGAAAACTTGTAAAGGAAGCTTCTTGGAAATAATGTTTTAAAAATCCATTCATGCCGTATAAGTTAAAAAAACATTCTTCTCGTACTTTTGTCGGAAAAGTCAAAAAGTACCTCGTACGAAAAACGAAAAAAGATTCCTTTCATATCTTTTACAAAAAACTCACCGAAGGTTAAAAATGAATTTAAACAATTGTAGGTGGATGGAAATAATATTACATATTGATGAAACATGGATGTGGATGATAAAATACACCCCAATAAATACTTACGAATAAACAATCTCGGATAAAAATGAGATTGTGGTATTTCCCTTACCTTAGGTCCGATTAGCTTTGTATGTGTCCGAAGCTCCTGTATAATGGTTTAAATAATGTTATTGACTTATTCCAGAATCATACATATTGATATGATATCATATATGGTCATATTCTTAACTTCTTGTTAGTAATATTTCATTGTTACTTGTTACTCGGGTCTTTATTGCCTTTTGTTCTTATGCGTGTTTTGCCGAATACATTCTTATTCTTCTTTTAAGGTTATATATACCTTATATCCAGAATGGTATTAGTGTAACATATATCATATTTATTCATTCAATTCATTTATATAATTACTATGTAATGATGATCATGTAGAACGAGTCGCATCACATCGTGGAGACGGTATTCCGTACGTACGCACGAGTGATGATATCGTTCCTATGATCGTGGAACTGTATTGGAGTATATATATATTATTTCAGTATCAATATTACTTTATAATAATCATAAATAGTTACTCATTACACCATTATACCCATCCTTGTAAAGTGATGGTGGAAAAATAGATTACACCACGGCGTGGAGACGGTATTCCGTACGTACGCACGCGCGGTGATTTCTTTTTCCGTAGGATGGATAGATTGTGAAATAGGGTTGTTTCATACTTATAATAACATATCAGTATATGAGTAATACTGATGTTATTACTTCATAATGAAACAACCTAAGAAGAAGAAGTGGAAGAAGAAATAAAGATGAAAGAATTGGTAACGGTAATTACCTCTTCTTTGAAGCGCCTCTTTGAGACCTCCTCTTAGGGCACTAAAATTGGTCTTTGAGGAAGACCAGAACCTATATGATGTTTCTAGGGAAGTGGAGAAGGGAAAATGGCAGGGGTTGGCCGAGCTTGAGTGCTCAAATTGGTGTGAGGAGGAGGGGGAGGAGGTGCCCTTTTATAAGGGAGGAGAGGGGCACCTTAGGAATATCTCAAAATATTATTTTATATTAAAGTCAAAATCGGTTTATAATGGCTCCAAAGGGTCTTATTTCGAAGATAAGGTGGGGATGGGCCGAAATACTATCAACCAATAGGATTTAGACAAGTTTAGGGTATTATTTTAACCTTATCAATTAGATTTAACTCTAAGTTAAATAATTTAACTTTTACCATGTCTTTTTGTTTTCTTTCACTATATGGTTAATAAACTTACTATAACATGCCAAACGAACCCCAAATTGTTTATCATTAATATATATATCCTTATCTAAGTCATTTGGGCGAACCATAGATTTTTAGGAATAAAATAACAATTAATAATATAATATTTGATTTAAAAACTATTTTGTGTCAATTTTGACACTATTTGATATATGATTTTTGTGAATGTCATAACAGAATTATATGTTCGAACCAAGTTGATTAAATCAACATTAATATATCATAGTAACCTAGAAAAGTAGTGGAATTCATAAAAAGTCTTAAATTACATTTATTTTGGTATTTATATTATCAATTATGTCCATATTTCATTAATAAGATAATTACTGCATCATCTTTGTGTCATAAATAAATTAAATTATTTGATGTCTAAAAATTACAAATAAAATACCATCATGTAGGAAATATTTTTAGCTTTATAATGAATATTTACAATCGAATTTATATTATGTATAACCCCATATTATAAATGATTTACTTATTAAACTTTGATTTTAACTATTTTAACCCTTCTTTAAATAAATTAACAATAAATGTCCTAATCTAATCCAAGAGGGCCTAAATGGTCATATTTTATTCCTAAGTTTGTTTTTGGTCGAATTACACTTGTCCAATAGAATTAGGACATGTGTTAGGGTAATATTAATATCATATTTACCCTTAGTTTCCCAATTTACTATTAACCACGGTAAAAAAATAAAAAGTTACTATTCACCAAAAAATTATTTTCATCTCATTGAACCACATTTTAGTCCTTGATATTAACCATGTCTCTCGGATTTTCGAAATTCCATTCACAGAAGCGGTAAAATTAAGTTTTATGCAAAATTCAGTTTTTTAACCTACCACTTAGTGGTTTCACTATTCATCAAAAATTGAAAGTTTTTAGAAAAATACCAAAATTTCACCCTAGGCTAATTTCGATATTCTGAGTCCAAAAATGAAGTCCATTTTGAAAAAATAAAATTTATAAAATTTCAAAAAGTGATTATTACTATTCATAACGGCTAGTTTTAATAGCATATTGTTGTTTAGTGAAACTCGGTATTGCGTACGACGCAAGCTATCGAGGAAGGTCGCGATTGCGTGTAAAGCAAGCCAAGAAAGTGTTGTGTAGAAAAAGATTCCTTTGATGGTTTATATAACATAAAAGTCTCGGGTGTTACATCTAACCTTGACACACCGAACCAGGCCATCCATACTTTTTCTTGGAAGACTGCCCCCCAGGGGTGGTGATCTATCACCCGGGAGTAGAGACACACCCCACTCATCTCTGTAGAATCCCACTGATCTAATTCAGCATCCAATTATGAGAAAGAATATACACCTGACCACCCAAATTTGTCCATCCTCTAGATTTACTTGGAGCCATTCATGTAATGTTACCATTCAAATAAAAATGCATTCTGTGAGTAGGAACATACTCAGGCCTTAACACACTAGTTTTGTAATCAGACTTGTCTAAAAACACCTAATAAAGCATGTCATCCTTTTCTTACAACAATCTAAATGTAGATACACACACCTACAAACA
Organism: Viscum album; assembly: GCA_963277665.1. Lineage (NCBI taxonomy): Eukaryota > Viridiplantae > Streptophyta > Magnoliopsida > Santalales > Viscaceae > Viscum > Viscum album. Next base: position 689,986,151 of record OY728156.1, on the reverse strand, counting down.
TTAATCATGTCTTTTATTAGTTCCATCTTGAACCATCCAAAGATTTCAATTTGAATGTCCTGACAAAAATGGGGAGAAAACATAACTCCCTTATCCTAGACATGATAAATTTCAATATCCATATATAAGAAAGGGATGATAGAATAAAGCACATAATCATTCTAAAAATATAGAATGGGAATATTTTCCCATTCCAATAAATGATTTCACTAAATATATTCTGGAAATATTGAAATAGAAGACACAATTCCCTACAAATTTCCTAACATCATGTCAGGACTTTGTTATGATGACAGCGGTAGTTCCAGAGGGATGAACCGAATAACCATTCCCCAAAATCGGGTGGCAAGTCATCATACCATCCCAGAGTAGACACACACCATTGTTTCCATTTAGGATTTTTTTGGGTAAAAATCTCCCAAGATATACGTACAACTGGATCAGGAACATACAACCTACCTAACTTGTGGGAATTGACATATCTTAAAGACTACTCCAATGAAAGAAAAAACACCAACCATTGAAAAACACATCCCCCAAAATGTGGCCCTAGTAGCTGGAATGAATGTGTCCAAAAAGAAGCCACACCAAATGAATCTTGAATACGATGAGACGATGTACAATACTTCTATAATAAATGCTAGATTCATTGAATACTTCAACAAAATATATGTGTAATCAATAGATCCAACTCTCCCATTATCAAATTATTATAGGATTATTAGTACATACAAATGTATTATATAGATGATACACTATAATGTTTTTCTTCATGAATGGATTATGTTAAATCTCATGATCCCATCTGCCGATGAGAGCCATGATATCTCTATGTGTGGCCAAAAGATAATGGAGTGTCTAGTGTTTCCACTATCTTTAAGCCACAATGAGGATTTCCCGCATGATGGAACTCACTTTTATAGTTCACTACACAACATTTTTTAATGTTTCCAGGAGAATACTCAAATTAGAAATTTAGTGATGAGAAGTACCTCCTATTATGAGGCAGATGTGAAAGTAAGGCCAATAATATTTGATTCCCTATCATTGTATGGTGTAATCATTTATAAAACTGAATATATCCCGATGTGAATATCCTTCTCTCAACCACCATTGGGCCAATTAACTTACTGTACAATAGAGTAAGTCCATATCAATCATGTTTGTCATGACATAATAGTAGGAAAGAATTCATTCTAGATATACTATGTAGACGAATTTCCAGATAATGATGAAGATGGAAAGACAAGCATGATAAATTAGCTCAATAAATTTGAAATATCGATCTTGTTCTTGCCTTTAGACACTGATCTATATAAGCTCATAGGGGCACTATCAGAAGATTGTGTGCACAACATCCCCCACAACATATCCAAACCTCTTCATCACATTAGGGTTAATGTATTTACCTATGACCAATATCAAAATCATGTAAATTTAAAAGAGAGGAAGAATTTCCATTTTGACTTGAAAAATATCCTAGTGGTACGACATCCAAAGATACAGTTGTGAGACCTTCAAAGTACATGACCCAACATGTTAAAATCATTCAATTAATTTATTTCCAATACCACATCCAATGTAAATATTAAAATATATCATAGTTGCAGAGTATTACATTTCACTTCACTCTACAAATATCAATTCCTTCCGAAATTGGTATCATGCAATATCATAGCACCATGAAATATTCATCAAATGGACCCGGCCCTCAACCAGAGGTCTTATAAAAAAATAGGCCCAGAGTATCTCTTATCAACATCTATCCAGAAGATAGAATTATATTGAGATAATATCTCATAACTATTATGAAAAGATCGATAAATATTATCATTTAGGAGATGTAATAAACCAAATAGAGAAGATGTTATAAAAAACAAAATAGTCCTAGGAAATGGGTGATCAATGTACATATTGAATGATGAACACACCCCTTGTTCGAAAAAAATCCATAAAATCATAAGGGAATCAATGGTATTAGAATCCGTGATAGTTCATGAGAAACCCCGGCCTGTAGGACATGGGTTCTTTTTTAGTCAGCCTTTGAAGTCAGTAAACCAGAACTGAATAATGGTGAAAATGGAATTCGAACATCCCCATACCTCATGGGTGGGGTATCTTTCACCTCAATAACCTCTAACATAGTTGATATTTGTCTTATACAAATTAGGGAAAGTGTTGAAGAGTGAATCATCCTAATTTTTCACATACCCTATTTTTGTATGCCCATCAGGATTGTGTAGGGTCTAAATAATTATATATTCAATTCAAATTAATGTACACTACAAACACAAAAAGAATTATAACATGACAGAAAAAGGCCTCATAGTGAATGTATAAAGTCAAATAATCATAGTGGCATTGAGAAAATGAATGTGATGATTTATACATTATTGAATGTCGTTAATGCCACCCATGGAGACTCTAAAAAGCCAGAGGCCTATTTAGAGGAATATTCAGAAGAGGTAGTTTGTGATCACAATGTGATCCACATCAAATAAATGGAATGAGATGTGAATATTCAAAATTAAATACTTTCCATGAATTGGGAATTTCATCAAATAATCTTCCCTTACCATCTATAAAGGCATCAAATAAAGAAAATGGAATAGGCTAGATTGTACCACACTCACCCCCTAGGGAGGTTAAGACCCTTCCTCTAGAATATAAAAATGCTATGTAGGTGGTAGAGATGAATGAATCAAGAAGACTCAATGCATAATCACTTTAAGGTATCCTTCTTATTGGATAGAATATTCCACAAATTCCATAGCTCTCACCCCTAATGGAATTACCTCAACAAAGGGTACTCATTGAAGCAACTGAAGTTGATCTGAAATACCCAATCACAATGGGATACCATACACGAATATACATGTAGTCCACATTAGTAGATAAAAAATTTCCCTAATTAGGTTCACAATTAGAATATGTACATGTGCAAACTTAGAATCATTCCCCTACGGGATACCCAAGGAAAAAATCAACAGCACTACCACGCATATCCCTACACACATTAGCACATGATCAAGCTCCAGTCCACCTCGATATTAATCGAGGGGTCGTGAACACTCTTGAGTCACTCATAGTTTGATTAGAATCCATGGGGGAATAGGAATCACCAATACAACTCAGAAATAATCAGTTCCTATAATTGGTAGATCCAACTCTTCCCCCACCAAACATTAAGAATCCAATATTTCCAATTTTCAATGGATCGGGAGACCCGAAGAAGGATTTTATGCATTTCATATATTGATGTGATCTGATAATGAGGACCCCTAGAAAAAATCATGTAGTAATGATCAGGTGATTCATGAAATAACAGCATGGGTCATTATTTGAATGGTACACGATTTATATGGATTGGTAAACTACAAGGTAGTAAGACCTCTTTAAGAATTATCTGTTTTTAATTAGGTTGGAACTGTAGAAGATAACAGTATTTGACCTCATAAACTGAAAACTGTGGGAGATTGAAAGGGTCTCACATTTCATTACTCGATGAGATGGATTGAAATACTCTTGAATCATACTAATCCCTCGAAATCAACTATTTCCCATCTGTATAGAAAATCATTGTGATGAGTTTTGCAGACTGTTGATTCTTGTTATCTATACAAGAAGGTTTCTAGACCATACCATAATTACTCAAAATGTAGATGAATCCTTAGTGGATAATGAGGACATTTCATGAGTACATAGAGAAGGAATAGTAAAATGTATAAAATTCAGTTGTTACACATAATAAGGCCCATGTACCCATTCTCACATCAAAGAACACAACATATCATCTGGAGACACCTCTTTAACATTAGCAAAAACACCCACATCGATATTAACATAAAAAATTTAAAAGTATAAAAAATCAAGAGGACATGAAAGACAAGGTATAATCTTTCTAGAATGACTTCGTCCCTCACCAATTCAATAAACATTGTAAAACAATGTGATAATGCCTCCAAATACAAGAAAAACTAAAAAATATGGTGTTGAACATCTTCCAAATTATTTCCCTTTTAATCATGCACTAGAAAAAAATATCAATGAGTGTTTTTTAATGACGTCATGAATCAAATGGACTTTGGGATGGTGAAGCTGAAAAATTATCCCCCCATGTACCATATGTCATAGCCATTGATATGATGGATGATAATGAATGGAAGGATATCAATAGAAAGGATATATAAAATTTCAGTGACTATATGGTTAGTAAAATGATCAACTAAAATCATGTTATCCTATGAACATAATTACTACATTGAATAGTACATCTAGATAGATCCACCAAAATGAAACCAACTTCATCAACAACTCTGTCCTATGAATGTTCGTTATAAAAAAATATGAAATTTTGAAAGAATAAGAATCAAATGCAAGAATATGATATTGTTTTAATGAAATGTTCAATAATGACATTATGACTCTTCATGTTGATACCCTAAAAGAATCTAAACTTCTCCACAAAATGGAATAACTAAGGTCTACCCACAAGATAAAATCTCTATCAGATGAAGAGTGAATTTTATGTTCCGTTATTGTTATGCACTTGATGTATCCTTTATTAATTGTTATAATGATGATGAACCTGAATTCCTCAAAAAATAATGGGAAATATGGGGGAGATTTTTTCATAGTTCATGATATAGGAGAAGATGTGGTCATGCTAGGGGTCACTAAATTATTCAACCCCCTTCTAAAAAATTATCTAAATCCAAAAAATGGGGAGCCCTATAATGAGATTGTTAGGAACAAGAATGTTCTCCCCTACAAGAACGGGTTATACCTGACGTGATATACATGGATGATTTATTAAATCATATGTCACAACCCATTCAACCAAGGTGTATATGAAAACCTACCTCACTTAATCTACTGAGGGAGGAAGTACCTTCGATTCCTATTTGAATGACTCATATGAAAATCTCAAGAACATCATCTCCCGTTGTTCCTATGAAAGAACATAATGTTAGATGAAAACTGTTTTCTTTAGATGCCAAATATGATGTCTTAATGAAGCATCAAGCTTCCAATATTTGTCTCTCTGATTATATCAAACGTCCTTCAAGAATCACATATAGAGGCCTTGTCTAGTACTCTTGATTTTTGAAACTAAGGTTGGTACTTATTATTTTTACTCTATATACAATGATCCTACATAATACCATATAATCCCATATTTTAGAGACTGTGATGATGATTTCTTCATATTGGGAAACAGTAAGGTCTTTTTAATTTCTAGAAGGATAAATGACACCAATATCTGATGATCCTTATTTTACAACGACTCAGGAATCAAACATATCCAAATATAATACTTTGTTTACTATGTTTCAATTAACATCACTTATAACCATCAACTATAATGTTATGGGGTCATGAAAAGAATTATATAAAGCCGCATAATGAGATAATACTCAGGACCTAGTTCCTGATCCTCATGTATCATTCATAATTAATTGTTGTTAGACTGGATATAATGTTCAACATTATTTTATAAATACTTTGTCAACAACATCATGTGAATATCCCCAATCTATACCACAGATGCCTCAAATATTGTATCAATGATCTAATAGGGATGTTTTATGATGATAAATCCCCATTCAAGTCTCATGGGTAAAAATACATTGACACATTGTTCTACCATAATGAAGGGAAACATTCCATGGATGAAAAACTCACCTGGATCAATGTTCCAAATCGTTTGGAGATGATTCTTTCCAATCCATTCAAATAGATCATTATAGATTACGTTCTCCCCGTAAAAAAAACTTTTGAATACGTTCTCCCCATCAACTAAATCAAATAGGTGAGACTAAATTCAAGAACACATCCAATGAAATATGTGACGCCAGTTATGACAACTAAAGTCTATAGCATTGTACTTGTTTTTAACTCTCTGATAAATAATAAAAAACTATATGAAAATGTGTTCATTCCATCCCCAAGGTCACACCAAAGCCATTTTCTATTAGTGGGATAGGAAAAATATTTCATAATATTAAAAAAAATAAAAGATTCTCATATTATCCCCTTGTATACCAATCAAGTCTATAGGAATTATTCATATCAATAAGAAAGCATAGAAATGTTGCCTTATCTTTTGAGAGTCTAGATTGAGTCTCCCTTACACTCACTAAGAAATTCTTCATCATACACAAACTAGACTAAAGATAAGGAGATAAACAATGAGGAATAAAAAAAATATGAATACCTAAGGAACACTTCTCCAGTATTTGATGAAGGTTTATCCACCATTGTTGATGATCCCAAGGTAATAAATCGAGGGGTAAAAAAAGATCCATGAACGACTTTGACCAGAACATACATGATTCACAATGTAAAGTATGTATATAATTACATGATAATGAACTAATAATATGTGTTTTCATATATTTAATGTGAGGATACAACCATGATCATTGAGGTGGACACCCAAGACATGGGTTTTTTAGAAGATCATCTGGTGTCCAAGAAAGATTCTATAAGAACACACCTAAATCACACCTACAAAATTGATTTCGAAAATGATAAACTCATCAATGATGACATTATATAATATTTAAAACGTCAAAAATAAATAGAAATAATTTTCTACATGAAAAAGAAAAATGGAGAAATCAATTTTTACCTCAACATTAGAGACATCAATAAGAATTGTCTGAAACATGCCTACCCGGTTCAAAGAAATTAACACTTAATTGATGGGGCGGCTAGTTTTCATGCCCTATACTTAAATAATGTATATTTAGTGTACAAAAAAATTCATATATCCCCAAATAATAATGATATAACATCCTTCAAATCCCTTTATGGATTATTCTACTATCATGAAATCCCCCTAGGCTTTATTAATGTTGGTACCACATACCAACAGTCCTTACATCACATCTTCAAATCCTTCATGGAGATGTATTTAGATTAATATATTGATGATATAGTGGTAAATTCCTGATGGAATTCTAAACACTTAGCTGACTTGGTAACCATCTTCGTTAAGCTATGATAGCATTGCCTAAAGATGTATCCCATAAATTGTAATTTTGGGGTAACCATGGGGATGTTTACTAGATTAATTGTATTCCATCATGGAGTCCTAGTTTTCTCTATAAAATAGAGGTTATACATAAAATGCCTCAAAATCACTATCTTAATGATTTTAGAGTACATATGTGACACTATGATTATATCTGATTCTTTGTAGCCAATGTTTCTAGATATTTTCACCCTTCACCAAAATAATGAAGAAAGGAGTCCGATATTAATGGACCAGTGTCAACCAAAAAGCATTTGACACCCTTATGAAATAAATTTCGACATATATAGTGTTAATTACACCCGTATATGGAAATCAACTCATTCTATATGTGAAAGCGCTGAAGTGATCATTGGTAACCTTCCTCGTGCAAAAGAATGAAATCAGGAATGAAACCATCCTCTATTATCTGATTCGATCCTTGATCGACACTAAGACTCATTATTCAAATATCATGTACACCTATGTAGTGTTAAAATTTATATTCCAGAAATTGAGGCACTACATGAAGCTCCAAATGGACTAATTGATATCTCAAAATAACCAACACAAATATATCATCATCTATCATACATTGAATGGACAACTGAAGCAATGTGAGGTTATAGTACACAAAATTTATATATAGTTCTTTCCTCTGAAATTGGTGAAAGGATAGGCCTTGGAAGATTTTCATGTAGAGCACCGTTCTTCTGAAGAAACTTAATTAAATACAAAACTTCCTAATGAAGTGTTATTCCTTATTGAGGATGACTCCCAAATGTGGGAGATGTATTTTGATGTTACATACAGGAGCGCCACTGTGAAGAGAATGGAATACCTCATTCCCAACAATGTTTGGTTAGGGGTTCTTCTTATCTCTGTAGTGAAGTAATCACTACCATCCTATTTCATATTATTAGATAGTTTTACAAATAATGGGTCATAATATCAGGCCCAAATGGTAGGCCAGGTATTTTCCCTCGAAATACTGGTGACCCAATTGGAGGTAAATGGTGACTCAATGATGGTAATCAAATATATTTATGGGGATTATTCCATAACAAAATATTTGACACCCATTCTTGATTATATGTGATGATTGATGGTGGAATTACCCTGATATCCATCATTAACTCATGTCCCATGATAATAGAACTCCTAGGACAATGTATTTTAAAATGTAGATACCACTCTAGAAGATCCAAACCAGGATGAAATGGTAATTAGAATTGACATTGCCACATGGTATCACCTTTAGTTCATGTTAAAATGGAGGATATTAAAGATGTAATCCTCATCCCAGTAATGTATGGTCATACCATGGGTTGGATAATTACCATCATAGAATACATCCATGATAGATTACTTCTTCCAAATAGAACTATGAAGGATAAACTTGGGTGGTTAGCATTCAATGTGACCACTTATGATTTCTCAAATCACAATAAATTACTCTATAAACGAGACTCTAATAGAGACCCTCTAATTTTTATCGATGGAGAAGATTTTGTAGCTATTATTCAAGAAGTACATTTAGGAGCCTATGGTTCACACAAGTCAACATGTAACTTTTTTTATCAAATTTTAATACTTGGATACATCTTGCCTCTAATAATGTAGTATTGCACAAAATTAACCATGATATTTCATTGCTTCTAGGTTCTTAACAACCTCATCAATCAACCCTATGAATTCTTAAATATATATAAATACTCATGGATTGTTTACATATGGGGAGTTGATGTAGCAGGGACAACCCCCCAATCTAGGGAAAGAAATTAAATACATCAAAATCGGTACTGATTGCACCTCCAAATGAGAAGATGCAATACCCCTAAATGATGTCAAGTCCAAAAGCATTTCCAGCTTCATGAAATCTAACATCATTTCTGTATTTGGTGTCCATCATTCCATACTAATATAAAATAGAACCAATTTCCATTCTACTGTGCTAGTGAATCTATATCGGGGGTACAATATCCAATCCAATGATTCATCAATCTATCATGTAGTAGATAATGGAATGATAGAGGATTTCAACAAGACCTTGTAAAAGATACTATAAAAGTTGATGGATAAATATAAAGAGTCTTATCCTGAACACATATTACATTCCTTGAGGTTTTACTAGACTGTGACCCATAATGTTGTATTGGAAACCCAATATTCATTGGTAAATGGGAATGAAGCAGTCCGACCCAGTAGGAAATAGTTTCCATCACTCTTTATTTACACCATTGACAATTTATTTGTAGATTAGGAATCCTTGAAATGAAATGATTAATTATAAATACTAGATGAGAAAATATTTCTGACCATGCATCACTTGAAATTTTATATTGACTTTATTGTACAAGCCATTAACAAGAACATATGCCTCCAACCATTTCACCAAGGTGAACATTTTTTGCCCATAATAACTCAAATAATACCATGATGGAAGACTCTAAAACATGACCAAATTGGGAAAATCCATATTAAATACACAAATTCTATTCTAATTGATCGTATTTCTTAATATCAATGTATTAAATAATAATTTACATGTTTACTAATGAAATATCCATGACGAAATAATCCATGTAATAACATGAATAACATCCATGCTTCAAGATGCTAAAATTTCTAGTAGTTATTGGTTGTGTAACCTTAAAAGGAAAAACATAACATCTATACAATAAACTATTAAACTATAAAGACTTATCATCCTTGTCACATGTTGATAAACTGCATGACTTATGGTCTTAGTGTTAGGACCTAAAACTACAGTACACTATATTTCATTTCCACCTGACATTAAACTACATCATTAAATTTACTCTAATTTGACGTTAAAAAAACCTTGAATCACCAGAAGTAGAAATTATCCTAATGGTACCTTAATCATGAGTAACTCCCACTCCAAATCCCAACTTACATCATTTCTACCTCGATGTGGCACTTGGGACCCCACTATGTCTATAAGTACCAAAACAATCACGACCTTATCCCATGGAAATAATCTACATGATCTTATTCAGAATGATGAGTGTCTTGATTCTCATCCTAATGATATACACAGTGATTCCTAGACACCCCATACTAGGAATGGTTGTGATCACATAAAAGAAAACCCCTTCTTTTTCCGTATATATTAATCAGACAAGCACAAAGATCCATTGAAAGACATATGGTTTGATTCACATTACAAAAAAATGTATAATGATGCCTAAATCCAATGTTTTTGGCCCAAACATCATCCTAAAAAAATACTATTCCTCACTTACCCAGGGTAAATCCTTGAGGTTGAGGGGAATAATCTATCACGAACTATGTGTGGAATTATAATCTTTATTATGATATACATAGGGACATCTAGATCTCTAGTCTTGGGCCCTGCTATAATTACAAAAAAAAAATACCCCACTCCCTATGTAGAGGTTAGAACTACATAGGGAACATCACTAGAATTATGTATGTCATGATTCTTGATTTTATTAGATATGTAGTGATTCCCAAATTTCTATCATTGGGTCTTGCTAAAATATTTCCATTCATTCGCATTATTACATCTTAATCCTCATCTCATGACGTTAAACTGCGTTAGATATCAATAACTATAAAAGGATTAATTCTCTTACTAATGAGATACATTGAGACATCTATTTCTTATTACATTTCCATAGATCACAGAATATAGTTTCCCTTATCTATCATTTTGGTTACCATTGTTCCATGGAAGTAACCTTTACTTCTCCATGTTTCTCACACCAAGAATAGCTCACATGGTCCTAGGCATTTGGTAAATGGATTCTTTCATTAACAAGGAATACCAATTCATGGCGAGGATACCATTATCCCAAAGGAAAGACCTCAAAGGGAAAACTAGATGTCCTAATCTCATGAAAATATACAGCATTATTATTTCCAGAACTACATGTTGCATGAATCCAATTTCAATGACCTATATATTGACATACATATCTCCAATAAGGGTCCTAGAAAAATCAAAATACAAGAAATACACACAATAACCCATGAATGATTAATATCAACATGAGATGTCCCAATATGATTTTTCACCCCATTCATTAACCCATATCAATTTGAAACTACCAATATTCTACTATCAAAAATTCAATTAATGTGGGATACATTTTTTTTGAACTACATGTGTCATGATTCTTATTTCAATGGGATACATTGTGAAACTCGGGTCATATTCTATATTCCATTATTATCATTCCCTCTCTATTATCATTTAGATGCCATTATCCTTACCACATCATGGTAAAATTAATGGGAAATAACCTGACCATAAGACTTTAAACTGGATGGTACATTCAAAACTATGTGTGGATTAATACTCATTCTATAGAGATGTGTAGTGATGTCGAGGCCCCATGTACTAGTACTATTAATAGTGTAAAGGATAACTACCCTTATCATACATATGAAAAAAATATGGTATATCTCAATTTGGTAACCTTCATTAAAAGATACATCAATGAAATAGGAGTGTCCTCTTCTACATATAAGCCTGAACAATATAATGGACTATACACATAATAGACCATATCAGTCCAAAGGTTTCTGACATGATAATACAAATTACTTTTTTACATCATATGCCTAATCATGGACACTTTTTGATAACCGGGGAATTTATGTAGCTCAGAGTGATAGGATGTCTAATGCCCATGGACATATCTGCCTAACTATGTGTTAACACACCATTGTTTGATTCATATAAGTTGCAACAAAATTTATGTGCCTTTCATTCAAGGGATGCCACTATTGACTATGTTGTATGTGCCCTATATGGCCTTTCATAAAACATCCCAAAAAAATATTTTTTTCAATTATAAGTATCATCATCCTCGAGATAACCCACTATTGTGTCATTATGCTTTGATGGCATTATGTTTGAACGCATGATTCAAATATGATTTGTAGTCATATCCATCATAATTTTCCATATCTTTTCTCCAAATCTATGAAACTAAAATCCAAATGATCAAATTTTGCTCCCTCATGCCCGAAGCATTCTGAAACAAATGTGGACTGATATGCCACAATTCACATATTGTTTCTAGGATATTATGGTCCTTGTCCTATAACTTAATAATACAAGAACCTTATCTCCAGGAATGTGGATCAAAACTACAAAGAAAACCTTTTCCCATTATTATATGAAAATGTTGACTAAAAATTCCCATTCAGTATCTAGATTCCTTCCTCCAACCAAACAAACTCTATACTAGGGGAAATCTGAATCTCCACAAACCTCGCTAACTATTAGAAATATAATGATAGATTTTATAAGGACTTATTTAAATAACAAAAATGTAACACACACCAGTTTTGTTTTCATAAGTTTCTCAGACACTTCATGGTCTTCAATCCAAGGGATTCCACTATTTACTATACATTATGTGCCATACTTTTCAATTCATAAAAAATCCCACAAAATGGGTTTTAAAATCATCAGTGACTTATCCTATAGGATAAGGATCTTGTTACTCCAAAATCCTTTTTTACAAGTTTAAAGATATGAGGATCTCCCAAACATAGATTAAAATTTCTTACTATCACATTTGTATATTGAAGCATGTTTCCATGAGGATTTCTAATATTTGGAGAATAATAAACCTATAGGACAAAGATGATGACATTTAATTATAACTATGCCTAATTTTCATACTATGATACTTTAAACTGGAAGGAATAATGTCCATGTGTCATGAAGTTAATCAACACATCAAAATTTCCATAATACATCACATTAAATAAAATCTCATAGTATCCTAGTTGAATGACATTAAACAATATGGATTAGTGTCCTTGATATGTGCCTTTAAACTGGATGACATAATGACCCCATGACATGAAATTAAACTACAAGGAATAATATACTAGTTCTATGAATTTTTATGACATATCATAATTCTCATGCAGTATTTCTATAAACAACCAGAATTAATTTCCTAGTTACCTAACATTAAACTGAATGCCATCATTTCGTCACTACATGACATGAAAATGCACTATGTATCAACACTAGTTAAGATGTGTCCTTCCCCATCTCTAACATTCATCATACGACAAAATGCTTCATCATTTTCATAAGTAATATCATTGTAGAAGCAGTTTCCCAATCATTTCAAATGAAAATTTTGATTCTCTTTTAATTTTCAGATATCTTCCAATAGAAAAACCACTTATTATGGTCGTGAGAGATCGGAATTTTCAGAAACATTAATCATCTATGTGCAATATAATTTCATAATTCATGTGAACTCTATCAAATTACTATATTATAACGCACCAAATATGGCTTTTCATATGCCAACCACAAAATGGATTTGACAACTTATGTATGCCACAATTGACATTGTAGTACAAGACCATGTTGGTCCTGAATAAAAAAACACTAATAATGGTTTTTTGACCAATGGTTACATTTTTATATAGAGATACCCCCTATATTTTGACTAATATGTTTTAGAACAAGAAACCATTAAATTTTAGATCATGATTCCCCTTGGGAGTATTTTTGTAATGTCATAACATTCATAGCCATCAACTATAGTTCGGATTCTTATTTCAGAATTATACGGTCAATGATATTTGACATAAAAAACATGACTAAATATCCCATTATGCAAAACCTTAAAAATCCCATAAAAAGAGAAATAGTACATTCCAAATTAAAATCCTTAAAATGAATCTTTGGAAAAATTTGAGTCTCATCACTCTATATATACACTTCTTATGGTTTAGGAAAAAATTGAGAAATAAAAAATTGCCCAAAACATTTCCGACTGAAAACCTATAATATGGAATCAAAATATTAAACCATTTATTTCCCACAAATTATTATTATACTAGAAATAGGAAATATTTTTTTATAATGAAAAAGTCACAATGATTGTAGGGATGTCTCTATTACCATTGAATTAGTCAAACTACTCTCACTATTCCCCATGAATTAGTCCACAAATTATTACCTTTTCATACCCTTTTCATCGTAATTATAATGGAATGAAATTAAAAAAAGTCATCCATATTCATTGTTATAGTAGGATTATAGTGTAGATATAAATTGAAGAATATGTGATTTTAATGAATCATTTTAATTTGTGTTTTAAACATTTAGGGAACATCCATAAGATTGAGTCTCTCTACAAAATTATGCTTCTTATCTTCAACATAATATTTGAAGTGAAAAATAATACCATGTGAAATTTACACCTCTTGATGAAGCTTTTACATTCATACAATATATCCCTCCTACAATTAAGAAATATTCACCTACTCTACACAAATGAAATATTTTTTTATAGTAATACCTCTACCAAGGAACGTTTAAGTGGAGTCACATATTCCTTAATTACTTATAATTCATCCTATAAAACATTTATTTGAAGAGACTTATCTTCTGGTTGTCATAGAACTCCTCAACCACCACGGTGTGGCTAGCCTCATAATGGCTTGTAGATGCTATGAGTTCCTAAAATTGGCCATCTAGTTACACATCGACTTACTGCAACCATTGATCCTCTTCATATTGTTTGATAAACATATTCCACACATCATGTATCTTACGGTATTTAAATCAAATATATCCCAGCATGGAACGATTGAATAGAAGATGATAAAGTCGTTATGGAATCTCCTCAAGAGGTGTCTCCCTGATTATCTTCAAAATAACCCAACAGATGAAATGGTGTGTTTGAAGGAACGACTACTAAATCTTCATATCTTATTCAGAAACACTCATAGATGAAAAGAAATAATTTAGAATCTGTTAACTCGTTGATTATCTCGTTTTATTACCTCAAAAACACATATTCCCTTCCCATAAATGTTGGTGGAGTTGTAATGGATTTCCCAATATATGTACAAGAAACTAATGCTGATGGAATTAGATAATTAGTGAAACTAGTCATCAACAACATAACGACAACAATGGAAAATCATTAAAGTAACCAGTAAAATTAACGACACCCACACATCATTGGGTCAATCGATGAGATTGATTCTTCTCCAGTACCCCCAACCTCAACCCCCAGAGTGGTAACCTCCTAAAAATAACAATTATCTAGTGTTTTCATTGTATCCAGGTTCCAAATCTCTCGATGATTACCCACATAGGGACATTCCACCCCTACAGTTAGAATCATGGGATATTGTGGATATCCGATATTGAGATTCTGAAAAATATTTCCCACAGCTATAGGGGTTGGGTGGACATTGATGCCTCATTCATGAAGTGACAAAGAACTATTCTCTGTAGATAAATCTACACATTTTTAACTTCATTTTTATGCATTAAGAGAAAGGGAAATCCAACATAAGTAGAATTTTCACGAACATAAGAACTCACAGCTGAACAATTCATTTCAAAAATCCTTGAACACTATACTGGAACCTAGAATATAAATGTTCATTGTAATTAGATCCAACAATTAATTGTACTTAATTTCAAGTCTCATAAAATCCTCATGAGTAAGGGTATCATAGACGTGTTGGTAAACAACAAAATTCACTATACAAACAACTCACTCTACTGAAAAATCAATGAGAATAGCATTTCCATCACATGACAATTCAGAGATATCATAAACACTTTTATATGACCTTATTATATCTTTATCAGCCCCTTTTAGAGAAATAATCGGATCAACATTTATTGTTCAAGGTCCTATAGAGTGGGGAATATACATGAATTATCCTGATGATAGGAATGTCAAAAACAATACATGACACTTTCCAGTGTATCAATTATATTTCTCTGTCCCCCTTCCCACTCTATAAGTCCATTGAATGAAGTGTTTTCATCTCAAGACTCATTATCCTTCAAAATAATTGATTAATCCTCTTGGATATACGCATGCCTTAGGGAATCCTCCTTGAACCATGAATGGTCATTTGAAGATCCCTTAATGTAGGAAAGTGGTGTTGATTATAAAAAAGATAAGCACTACCCAAAAGAGTGTCTCAAGATGGTAGTGATATTAAATTAATGAACAAATGATTAATATTAAAAATTCATTGGGAAAACTCAAATACCCTTCATCACTTCCAATCGTGAGATAGAGAGTGGTCCAACCCTGTCTTTTTTGGAACGGAGTCTTATGGGGATGGTCGTGGAATTCCCACCACCACATCCTAACTCATAGATCTCAGAATAATGGATGGTTCTAGGGAATCATTATCATCATAAAATATCATGATAGGGATACATATGTGCTCGTACATAAGTGACATATGGAACTCCATTTCAACTCCTTCTCCAACAAGTTAATCATATTTATCTCTTATGAACAACAAGATAGATTCTCTTTATATTTAACCATTGTCGATGAAATATCATATAAGGAAAATGAGAATAGGGAAATATGTCTGCACCATTGAATTAGATGTCCCATTCAAAATTGTGATGAACAGCTACACCCTCATGAACTCTCTGATTCATCATATTAGACACTCACTTTGTGGTCCAGTTCAAGTCAACAGTTTTATATATGAAAGCCTCCAATTATGAAAGATAATTATTCACATATGAAAAATCACATTCATGATGGAGATCAGAGGGTTCTCTAATATCTTCCTTTTATGGAATCCACAAGCCATCCTGGAACAATTCCTAGGCATCTCTAACATCATGAGTTATACTCTCTCAAATTGGGATCACTACGCCCGACAAATAATTTTACTATGATGTGGCTATCTATGAAGAGTACTTGATGCCCTTCAACATGAAAGCCTCCCCAGGGCTCCTCTATCTCATTAGTGAATGAGGGGGAAGGTTATGACCATCATTTATATGATGGTGACTTGAATTCCATGGTGTGGGATATGTGTCCTTCTCAACACTAGTTCACTTGGTGGACTTTTCATGAGATCGCATTGAAGGAATTGGATATTCAATATAATTATCATCAGAGATACAATTTTTAAAAACATACCATGACCAGTAGTTTTCAAGTGCTTGACCTAGTAAATTCTCTTCAACAATATCCCCTGAGGGTATGAAGAGATCAAGTCCTTAGCATATTTGTCCTCCAACCCGATTTTTTTTCCCGATAGAGGATGTGTCACTGGAAGTTTGGCCACATCTTTGGTCATAAAGATCCAAATATATCATGATACCATTATATCTTTCTCCATTAAAATTTATGTATGAGACATATGCTTGACTATTGAATAAATTTCAACAATTCTTTAATTTGATACAATTCATAATCTTCATAGATGAACCCACTATCAATGTAGGCCACCAATACACTGTCATTGAATACTATCATACTAGAACGTACTGAATAATATTTATCCTTTTATTCCTTAGTAAATGTCCCAATAGTTGGGATACCATTAAAAAAGAAGATAAATAACCCGTATACATTCAAAATAATTAATAATTCTCCATACTTAAGGATACAAGAATGGATTATAGAGACAACCTGAACAAATGGTTAGATTCAACTCTCAATGATTTTAATTTGGCACAATTATGCATATAAATTAATTTGTCCAGCAATCCACTCCCAAAACACTTAAAAATCCATGTAATCCAAAACATGACCTCTCTATTTTTTTCATGGTGAAATAAAGGTTAAATTCTCTCCATGATAGTTGAATTAAAAGATATATACTTTGTATATTCTAATTTTTCTACAATAACAATGTTTGATGTCCTCACCCCCCCACTGGACATAGAGACCCAAACCAATTAAATTCTTATAGACATGTAAAATAAGATAGAAAAGTGAGTCTTTTCATTAACATTTGTAATTACCTTATAACCCCAAATGGGTATATTGACCCATCTCTAGCGGTGCTCAGAATGTTATTGGAGCCCCTCAATTCTCTACAGTAGATCTAATGGTAGGGTTCCCTCAAGTGGGACCTTCCCCTTCATTTTCTAAAAAAATCCCACATCCATATTCCAAGAGGGATGTTATCCCTAGGGTGAGGGTGTTTTTTATTTTGTAATTTTTTATCCATAATAAAGTCATTGTGGGAAACTTTTGTGTTCTTTCCACGTCATATGGTGCAGTTTTGGTGAGATAAGTTCCACATACATCTCCCCAAGGATTGGGGACCTAGAAATATGGTAGACATCCCAGTGGCTAATGCCAACCTCACCAAGTGTCATGTGGAAGAAATGTTTCGATGTTATCCATCGGTTCAATATTTTTGGCCTAATATCTAGGTTCTTTCATATATAGGTATTCTATAATCAAATGGACTCATAAATATAATCATATTTTAGTTTATTCAAGATTTGTTCATAGGTTTCGTGTAACGCCCCGACCCTAGTTACCCAGAGTCGGTGCATTATTACATAACATTGGCATGATCACAAGAAAGATCAAATTTCGAAAGACCGATTGGTTTAGTAGCCTTGGAAACACTAGATATATTCATAAGTTTTACATTATATCATAAAATTAAAAACTACTACAAAAACATAATGTATCCACAGTCCACACTATTATCCCTTCATAATATCCCTGCAGGTCATTCATAACTTACTTCTTCACATCCTGGGGAAAATAAACATAGAAAAGGGGTGAGCTGAAATGCCCAGTAAGGATAACAATATAGAGGAACATTCAAAATAAGCATAAACATTTAAGGCAATTCATTACTAAAACAAAATCCTTTTAAACTTTAACTTCAACATAGTATGGAAAAAGTAAAATGAAATAATTCCATTTACTTATTCACATGGAAATTCTACTAATCGAATAATCACATGAAAAATCAATAACCACTTTCATAATGATGGAATGCATAATGCTAAACATTAATTTCTTTTCAATGCCTCTTCCCAAGACCTTGGGGCTAACTGTAACTGGAACCCAACCCGGAGTGCCTCTAATAACCGGACACCAACCCGGAGTGCCTCTAATAACCGGACACCAACCCGGAGTGCCTCTAATAACCGGAGACCAAACCGGAGGGCTTACTTTTAACAGCCCCTAACCTGGAGGGCTTACTTTTACCAGTCCCCAACCTGGAGGGCTTACATAAACCAGTCCCCAACCTGGAGGGCTTACTTTAACCAGTCCCCAACCTGGAACATACTTGTCCAACACATTCATATGAAGTAAAGGTTGAAATATAACATAAACATTCTTATTGGAACTAGCATACGAAATGTCAATACTTTACTCATAAACCATGAATGCTATATAAATGACACATCTACAGTCAAAGATATCACAAAACTTCATTACAATATGGAAGTTTTATATCATAATAAATCAACTTCAAATAATCTTAAAATCCATCAAAGGATGTTGACATAGATGAAAATGTTTTTTTTTAAAAATTATTGAGAGAAATATCCCTTTTTCATGAAAACATTTTAATGTTACACAATTTAGAAAGTAAGGCATTTAAATACACTTTTGAATCAAAGTGTCCCATACCACTTTGAAACTTTTGAATGGAATTAACACTTTTAAAACATTCATTTTCATATAAATAAAACCTTACAAACCATTTTGAAAACGTGGACATAAATGAGGATGATTTAGAAGAAAAATATTTAAAACATTTAAAATGATGTTTTAGTAAAAGTTCCCTTAGAAATAATCCCTTTGAAAACTCTTTTATGAAATATGGACATGGATAGTAAATATGTCCCTATAGATACTTACGTAAAGACAACCTCATATATTAAAGAGATTGTGAAGTAAACCCTTATCAATTTGGTAACTTACGAAACTTACAACCGATGAAAGAGGTATCATACAATGAAAATGTAAATACACATAAGGTAAAGTGTATTACACAAAGAATACAATTATGGACAGTACATACACCACCCAAAAGATAATAGTGGAAATATGGCATGAATCTCACGGAAATAAAGAGTGAGGTGAAAACCCCTTACCACGTTAATCAACTGAGTCGTATGGCCAAAAGTTAATAACCACCAAATGATTTACAGAATAACATGAATATAAAGAGAATCATGATAATATATATCAAATGACAGTACACAATACACCACTTTCAATAATTTAGTGGCGAACAATGGAAATCTCACGGAATTGAAAGTGAGATAAGAAAATCCCTTACCTTGTACTTTTACTTGGTTGGGGTAGGTTAACCTCCTGTATAATGGTGAAATAATATTTATTAAATTATATAATAATCATATACATTAATATGATATCATATATGATCTTTTAATATTGATTTGATAATAATATCTTAGTATTATCGTTGTTTCGGGTGTTAACTTACTTATTTTCTTTTATATGTTTTGTTACGTAAGCCATGTTCGTAATGGATAGGTTGTATATTATTCATATCCAGAATGATATAAAGTCCTTAAAAATCATTTTTAAATCATCAAATGATAATTATACTTTAATGGATACGATGGAGAATGAATCTCATCGCATTCGTGGAGACGGTATTCCGTACGTACGCACGAGCGACAATATCATTCTTTTGATATTAAAATAATATATAAATGGTTGTTATATCATATATACAGAATCATTAACATGTTTTATTTATTATTTACATGAGTTACATATCATTATTATACCCATCCAAATAATAATATATTCAGTAACAATTACACCACGACGTGGAGACGGTAAGCCGTACGTACGCACGTATGGTGACATGTTATTCCAAGGGTGGATAGAATACTGAATATGGTTGTACCATATTTATGATAACATCACAGTATATGTGAGATACTGGAGTTATTATTTTATAATGGTAACAACAAAGGAAGAAGAAGTGGAAGAATAAATGAACTTAGAAAAGGGTGGTGAAATCATTACCTCTTCTTCGGGTTCTTCCTTTTGATTTGATCAAAAGGGCTCCTTAGGTTGGATTTCTGATCAAACTAAGTCCCATAGGTTTTAGTGAGGGAAGTTGAGAGAGTATTTTGGCAGAGTTTGGCCGAACCAAAAGGCTTTGAAGTTGTGAAGAAATGAGAAGGAGGAGTGCCCTTTTATAAGAGGGGTGAGGGGCACCTTTGGAAAAGCTATAAATATTAATTTATAATAAATTCATATTCGGTTTCTAATGGCTCCAAAGTTGATTATTCAAAATTTAAGGTGGGGTTAGGTCTAAAACCACTCAACCAATACAATTTAGAGAGGTTTGGGTACTTATATTAACCTTATCATTAAGTATTAACTCTAAGTTAATTAGTTTCACTTTTACAATGTCTCATTGTATTTTTATATAATATGGTTAATAAACATACTACATACATCCAAGCGACCCCCAAGTGGTCCATTAATGAGGAACCTATCATGATATAAGTCTCTTGGCCGAACCTTAGATTTTTAGGAATTTAATATCAATTAATAATATAATATTTTTTTAAGAACTCTTTTATGTCAAGTTTGACACTATTCAATAGTTGATTTTTGTGAAACTCATAACAGATTGATTACTTCGAAAAAAGTACATTAAATCAATACTAATATATCATATTATCCTAGAAAATTAGTTTAATTCATTAAAAGTTTCATATTATATTTATTTGGGTATTTATAATATCAATTATTTTAAATTTTCACTATTATAGTAATTACTGCATCATCATTGTGTCATAAATAAAATAAATTATTTAATGTCTAAAAATTATAAATAAAATATCTTTAGGTATGAAATATTTTTATATTTCTAATGAATATTTATAATCTAAAATCCAACATATATAACCCTATGTAACAATTGTTTTTCTAGAAGATATATACTTGTGTCATTTTTGTATTCATTTTAACTTAATTAAAATAAAGTGTCATTATCACTTACAAGTGGATCCATGGGGTCCCAAAATCGACCCAAAGATGCCCATGGTCGACCATGTACCAACCAATAGGGTTAAGACACGTTTTAAAGTAATTTAGTATTATTATAATATTATTTTTTAACCCTTATTTACCGGATTTACCCTTAACCACGTTAAATAAATTATTTACCGCAGTAATTATTCAAAATGCCTAAAAATAAAAGTTACGTATTTACACAATTTAAACATCCTGATTCCAAATATGGAATCTATTTTCCTAAATTCAAAACACAGAAGTGGCAGAAATTAATTTAAAATTAATTCCCGCTGTCAAAACAAAAAGCGTGTTTTTAAGAGATAATAACTATCAAAAGATTGACACTTGTTTATGTTCGGTTTAATTGTAAAATTTTGTCCAATGACCAACATTATATTAAATGGTAAAAATATATTCTAAATATAATTTAAAACCACTCAAATTCATAATTTATCACTATTAAGTATTTTGATTAAAAAGTTTTTTTTAATTAAAATTTAGTAATTTTCACTATTCATCAAAATATGAAAGTTATCCGAAAAGTTCCAAAATTTCACCTTAGGCTAAATTTGATACTCCGAAACCAAAAATGAAGTCCATTTTGAGAGATAAAATTTTTAAAATTTTAAAAGGTAGCTATTACTATTCATAACGGATAGTTTGATTGGTTGTGGTGTGTTAGAACTCGAAGTTGCGTACATCAAACGCTACTGTATTATTCAAAGGAAAGCGTACCGTGGAAGCTTGGGATGTTTCATTTTAAATTTATTTGATGTCTCCATTTAGCCAAAAAGTTTAAAATATTGTATTTAAAAATGTTTCACTATTAAAAGTTGATAAAAGTGAAATACTGAAAATGAATATGTTCTTGCATTATGTCTAAGAAACTCATAATATGGATTCTAAAATTATAAGGATTATATAAAGTTTAAAATTTAGTTAATACTATTCATAACCTCTTTTGAATGGATTTTTTTTGGTAATTCATGGTGTGATTGAACTCGGTGTTGCGTGTAGTGGAAGTTATTGAATTATTTTGAAGAAATAACACACTATGAATTCTTGGGGTGTTACATTCTCCCCTCCTTCAATAAATTGTGTCCTCGCAATTTGAAATTGTTCTTCGAAAATAAAAGGTTCATAATAGAAAATATATTTGTGGGAAAACCCACATCAGAAATTGGGTTACTAAAATTTAGTCTTAATATGAGGAAAATAGAAATCAAAGGGTCACCACAAAATTATGATCTAGATTAGGAGAACATTGGTGGCAATTAGAGACATATAATTGGAGGAAAAACGTAAATATTTATAGGTAGTGATTGAGGTCATCAATCACAAACAAGTGTAAAATTGAGTTCCTAAAACTCATCAATCTATGATTATTTGAAATACCATCGGTTCAACAAAACATAGGGTATTAGGATAACACATTTTTGACGTTTCAAAATATCTTAGTTGAAATCTCACATCGAAAAATGAATTAATGAGGCCTCTATTTAAAATAAAGAGTGGAAAGTATGAAGATTACAGAAAAATAACTCATTCCAGGGTTCCATGTAGGAAAATGTGGATATGGAAGAGAAATCTAACCATCAATGATTTGATCGAGAGTGGTAGAGAACATGGCTATGAAAAGGCCAACAATCCCAAAGCCATAAATTAGTGATGATTTAAGGTACCATCTAGGACAACATATTTGTTCTAAGTTCCTTTTTTAAATGTTGAGAAATTTATTTATGAGATTGGCTAATATCATAAGGAGATATAATTACTTTATAATTAGAGTTTTGTCCATTAATAAATTTCTACCACAAACTCATCTTTCACTCGTAAAAAAATTCTATTTATACTATTCGTAGAGGGTTCCAGAATAAAAAAATTTATAATTCATCTACCAGATCTTTTAAAAAAAACTACATTATTTAATCCAGGACGTCTCTTGGGCCAGTGGTAGGTGATACACCCTTGTCGCCCTTCGGTTGCGGGTTCAAGTATCACGGCCTTACCGAACGCGACAGGTTGCCGCCCGACCTCCGGGTTGTCCTTTTATGGCAATCCAAAATTAATCTCAAACTAGAATTTATCCAAAATATTTCTGACCAAACTCACAGTCCAACATTTATAAGGAAGTTAAACATAATGTAGATCTTTTTTACCACTTAAAAACATATGAATACCTTCATCATGTATTCTTTTAATACACTGAAACATCCTGAATTACCATATTCCGTATTGATTACATTCATGCTCCCTTATTCCATATAGAATGCTGGATATGCCTCATCAATCCAAAAATGTTTTAAACCCCAAAAATAATGGAATATACATATCATTAATCAGTTCCAAGGTAGTCAAGAATATCCAATATAATTTATCCAAAACAATCATGTATTATTCCAAAATCACTAACTCGGTATCAGAACTATATTATGGTTTATCATTCTCTCAACCATATATTTTCCAAAAATATATCCCGCTGTTGAGTCACCTTTCTTTGTTCCACACAATCTCAAGTCCTTAATGAAATAGTACTGCAGTACAATCCTTATATACTCTATAATTATTATAACAAGTACACTGTTGATACAACACTCAATTGACATAATCAACATAAGAACTCTAATCATTCCTCTTCATCTGTGGTAGTATCATAACTTGATTATTATCCAATAACATCATTTGAGGCATATTTTGATGAATGGGACATAGGTTCGCATAGTGTCCAAAATCCTTGCAAATGAAGCATTGTACATTTGAAACCATTTTCTTACCCTTGCAGTCATGTACTTTGTGCCCTTTTCCACCACACTTATAACAAACTCCCATTCCTTTCAAACAAGTTCTAGGGTGTTTCTTCCCACAGTTATCACATATGGAAAAATTCTTCTTTTCCCTCTTCCCTTTACCCATCTTTCTCTCTTCCATCATTTTATTCTCTTGCTTCCCTTCAAAGCCATAGGACTCAGTAAACTCTATACTTTTCTTATCAACACATGATATTATTTCATCGTATGATGATAATAAATGGGAGACTATTTCTCTTATAAATTCTGGCTTAAGGCCATGAAAGATATGATCCTTCTTTCTCCTGGGATCATGTGCATTGATGGAGTTCTCATTGCTTCTACTGGGCGCCATTTCTAAACAATGGCATAAACTAGATTAGTTTATGAATAACAATACCTAATCCCAAACTTGTAAGACACATAACATAAATTAAATAGTTTATGGATATAATCCATAATCATATAAATTTCTCCTTTGAGGAAGTAAAACCACATAAACCCTTCAAAATGGTTTGTAAAGAAAATGAGAATTATCCAAAGCATATCCCCCGGGAGTGTCGTAACCAAGAGTGCAGCAAGGCCTGTTGTCGTGCACCAGTTCCCGTTCGAGTATAGCTCAAAGTGGTGTTTTCGGGTTTTACCCCTAGGTACATCTATGCCAGAGCCGCCTCTACATGCTCGTATCCAGACAGGGATGTATTGCTCAGAAAACTCACAAAATCACTACAATACCAAAATTCTAGGAAGTTCTTCTATACTAATCCTCAAAGTTCATCTTAGGTCTATGTGCTCTAATCAGAGTTTATCTAAATCTAGCTTCCAAGTTTTGTACTAAACTTCCTCTGATACCAACTGTAACGCCCCGACCCTAGTTACCCAGAGTCGGTGCATTATTACATAACATTGGAATGATCACAAGAAAGATCAAATTTCGAAATACCGATTGGTTTAGTATCCTTGGAAACACTAGATATATTCATAAGTTTTACATTACATCATAAAATTAAAAACTACTACAAAAACATAATGTCTCCACATTCCACACTATTATCCCCTCATAAAATCTATGCAGGTCATTCATAACTTACTTCTTCACATCCTGGGGAAAATAAACATAGAAAAGGGGTGAGCTGAAATGCCGAGTAAGGATAACAATATAGAGGAACATTCAAAATAAGCATAAACATTTAAGGCAATGCATTACTAAAACAAAATCCTTTTAAACTTGAACATCAACATATTATGGCAAAAGTAAAATGAAATAATGCCATTTACTTATTCACATGGATATTCTACTAATCGAATAATCACATGGAAAATCAATAACCACTTTTATAATGATGGAATGCATAATGCTAAACATTAATTTCTTTTCAAGGCCTCTTCCCAAGACCTTGGGGCTAACTGTAACTGGAACCCAACCCGGAGTGCCTCTAATAACCGGACACCAACCCGGAGTGCCTCTAATAACCGGACACCAACCCGGAGTGCCTATAATAACCGGAGACCAAACTGGAGGGCTTACTTTTACCAGCCCCTAACCTGGAGGGCTTACTTTTACCAGTCCCCAACCTAGAGGGCTTACTTTAACCAGTCCCCAACCTGGAGGGCTTACTTTAACCAGTCCCCAACCTGGAACATACTTGTCCAACACATTCATATGAAGTAAAGGTTGAAATATAACATAAACATTCTTATTGGAACTAGCATACGAAATGTCAATACTTTACTCATAAACCATGAATGCTATATAAATGACACATCTACAGTCAAAGATATCACAAAACTTCATTACAATATGGAAGTTTTATATCATAATAACTCAACTTCAAATAATCTTAAAATCCATCAAAGGATGTTGACATAGATGAAAATGTTTTTTTTAAACAATTATTGAGAGAAATATCCCTTTTTCATGAAAACATTTTAATGTTACACAATTTAGAAAGTAAGGCATTTAAATACACTTTTGAATCAAAGTGTCCCATACCACTTTGAAACTTTTGAATGGAATTAACACTTTTAAAACATTCATTTTCATATAAATAAATCCTTACAAACCATTTTGAAAACGTGGACATAAATGAGGATGATTTAGAAGAAAAATATTTAAAACATTTAAAATGATGTTTTAGTAAATGTTCCCTTAGAAATAATCCCTTTGAAAACTCTTTTATGAAAAATATGTCCCTGTAGATACTTACGTAAAGACAACCTCAGATATTAAAGAGATTGTGAAGTAAACCCTTATCAATTTGGTAACTTACGAAACTTACAACCCATGAAAGAGGTATCATACAATGAAAATGTAAATACACATAAGGTAAAGTGTATTACACAAAGAATACAATTATGGACAGTACATACACCACCCAAAAGATAATAGTGGAAATATGGCATGAATCTCACGGAAATAAAGAGTGAGGTGAAAACCCCTTACCACGTTAATCAACTGAGTCGTATGGCCAAAAGTTAATAACCACCAAATGATTTACAGAATAACATGAATATAAAGAGAATCATGATAATATATATCAAATGACAGTACACAATACACCACTTTCAATAATTTAGTGGCGAACAATGGAAATCTCACGGAATTGAAAGTGAGATAAGAAAATACCTAACCTTGTACTTTTACATGGTTGGGGTAGGTTAACCTACTGTATAATGGTGAAATAATCGTTATTAAATTATATAATAATCATATACATTAATATGATATCATATATGATCTTTTAATATTGATTTGATAATAATATCTTAGTATTATCGTTGTTTCGGGTGTTAACTTACTTATTTTCTTTTATATGTTTTGTTACGTAAGCCATGTTCGTAATGGATAGGTTGTATATTATTCATATCCAGAATGATATAAAGTCCTTAAACATCATTTTTAAATCATCAAATGATAATTATACTTTAATGGATACGATGGAGAATGAATCTCATTGCATTCGTGGAGACGGTAGTCCGTACGTACGCACGAGCGACAATATCATTCTTTTGATATTAAAATAATATATAAATGGTTGTTATATCATATATACAGAATAATTGACATGTTTTATTTATTATTTACATGAGTTACATATCATTATTATACCCATCCAAATAATAATATATTCAATAACAATTACACCACGACGTGGAGACGGTAAGCCGTACGTACGCACGTATGGTGACATGTTATTCCAAGGGTGGATAGAATACTGAATATGGTTGTACCATATTTATAATAACATCACAGTATATGTGAGATACTGGAGTTATTATTTTATAATGGTAACAACAAAGGAAGAAGAAGTGGAAGAATAAATGAACATAGAAAAGGGTGGTGAAATCATTACCTCTTCTTCGGGTTCTTCCTTTTGATTTGATCAAAAGGGCTCCTTAGGTTGGCTTTCTGATCAAACTAAGTCCCCTAGGTTTTAGTGAGGGAAGTTGAGAGAGTATTTGGGTAGAGTTTGGCCGAACCAAAAGGCTTTGAAGTTGTGAAGAAATGAGAAGGAGGAGTGCCCTTTTATAAGAGGGGTGAGGGGCACCTTTGGAAAAGCTATAAATATTAATTTATAATAAATTCATATTCGGTTTCTAATGGATCCAAAGTTTATTATTCAAAATTTAAGGTGGGGATAGGTCGAAAACCACTCATCCAATATAATTTAGAGAGGTTTGGGTACTTATATTAACCTTATCTTTAAGTATTAACTCTAAGTTAATTAGTTTCACTTTTACAATGTCTCTTTGTATTTTTATATAATATGGTTAATAAACATACTACATACATCCAAGAGACCCCCAAGTGGTCCATTAATGAGTAACCTATCATGATATAAGTATCTTGGCCTAACCTTAGATTTTTAGGAATTTAATACCAATTAATAATATAATATTTGTTTTAAGAACTCTTTTATGTCAATTTTGACACTATTCAATAGTTGATTTTTGTGAAACTCATAACAGATTGCTTACTTCGAAAAAAGTCAATTAAATCAGTAATAATATATCATATTATCCTATAAAATTAGTTTAATTCATTAAAAGTTTCATATTATATTTATTTGGGTATTTATAATATCAATTATTTTAATTTTTCACTATTATAGTAATTATTGCATCATCATTGTGTCATAAATAAAATAAATTATTTAATGTATAAAAATTATAAATAAAATATCTTTAGGTATGAAATCTTTTTATCTTTCTAATGAATATTTATAATCTAAAATCCAACATATATAACCCTATGTAAAAATTTTTTTGCTAAAAGATATATACTTGTGTCATTTTTGTATTCATTTTAACTTAATTAAAATAAAGTGTCATTATCACTTACAAGTGGATCCATGGGGTCCCAAAATCGACCCAAAGATGCCCATGGTCGACCATGTATCAACCAATAGGGTTAAGACACGTTTTAGGGTAATTTAGTATTATTATAATATTATTTTTTAACCCTTATTTACCGGATTTACCCTTAACCACGGTAAAGAAAATATTTACCGCATTAATTATTCAAAATGTCTAAAAATAAAAGTTACGTATTTACACAATTTAAACATCCTGATTCCAAATATGGAATCCATTTTCCTAAATTCAAAACACAGAAGTGGCAGAAATTAATTTAAAATTAATTCCCGCTGTCAAAACAAAAAGCGTGTTTTTAAGAGATAATAACTATCAAAAGATTGACACTTGTTTATGTTCGGTTTAATTGTAAAATTTTGTCCAATGACCAACATTATATTAAATGGTAAAAATATATTCTAAATATACATTAAAACCACTCAAATTCATAATTTATCACTATTAAGTATTTTGATTAAAAAGTTGTTTTTAATTAAAATTTAGTAATTTTCACTATTCATCAAAATATGAAAGATATCCGAAAAGTTCCAAAATTTCACCTTAGGCTAAATTTGATACTCCGAAACCAAAAATGAAGTCCATTTTGAGAGACAAAATTTCTAAAATTTTAAAAGGTAGGTATTACTATTCATAACGGATAGTTTGATTGGTTGTGGTGTGTTAGAACTCGAAGTTGCGTACATCACACGCTACTGTATTATTCAAAGGAAAGCGTACCGTGGAAGCTTGGGATGTTTCATTTTAAATTTTTTTGATGTCTCCATTTAGTCAAAAAGTTTAAAATATTGTATTTAAAAAGGTTTCACTATTAAAAGTTGATAAATGTGCAATACTGAAAATGAATATGTTCTTGCATTATGTCTAAGAAACTCATAATATGGATTCTAAAATTATAAGGATTATATAAAGTTTAAAATTTAGTTAATACTATTCATAACCTCTTTTGAATGGATTTTTTTGGTAAGTCATGGTGTGATTGAACTCGGTGTTGCGTGTAGTGCAAGTTATTGAATTATTTTGAAGAAATAACACACTATGAATTCTTGGGGTGTTACATTCTACCCTCATTTAATAAATTGTGTCCTCCCAATTTAAAATTGTTCTTCGAAAATAAAAGGTTGATAATAGAAAATATATTTGTTGGAAAACCCACATCGGAAATTGGGTTACTAAAATTTAGTCTTAATATGAGGAAAATAGAAATCAAAGGGTCACCACCAAATTATGATCTCGATTAGGAGAACATTGGTGGCAATTAGAGACATATAATTGGAGGAAAAACGTAAATATTTATAGGTAGTGATTGAGGTCATCAATCACAAACAAGTGTAAAATTGAGTTCCTAAAACTCATAAATCTATGATGATTTGAAATACCATCGGTTCAACAAAACATAGGGTATTAGGATAACACATTTTTGACGTTTCAAAATATCTTAGTTGAAATCCCACATCGAAAAATGAATTAATGAGGCCTCTATTTAAAATAAAGAGTGTAAAGTATAAAGATTACCGAAAATAACTCATACCAGGGTTCCATGTAGGAAAATGTGGATATGGAAGAGAAATCTAACCATCAATTATCTGATGGAGAGTGGTAGAGAACATGGCTATGAAAAGGCCAACAATCCCAAAGCCATAAATTAGTGATGATTTAAGGTACCATCTAGGACATCATTTTTGTTCTAAGTTCCTTTTTTAAATGTTAAGAAATTTATTTATGAGATTGGCTAATATCATAAGGAGATATACTTACTTTATAATTAGAGTTTTGTCCATTAATAAATTTCTACCACAAACTCATCTTTCACTCGTAAAAAAAATTCTATTTATACTATTCGTACAGGGTTCCAGAATAAACAAATTTATAATTCATCTACCAGATCTTTTAAAAAAACTACATTATTTAATCCAGGACATCTCTTGGCCCAGTGGTAGGTGATACACCCTTGTCGCCTTTCGGTTGCGGGTTCAAGTCTCGCGGCCTTACCGGACGCGACGAGTTGCCGCCCGACCTCCGGGTTGTCCTTTTATGGCAATCCAAAATTAATCTCAAACTAGAATTTATCCAAAATATTTCGGACCAAACTCACAGTCCAACATTTATAAGGAAGTTAAACATAATGTAGATCCTTTTTACCACGTAATAGCATATGAATACCTTCATCATGTATTCTTTTAATACACTGAAACATCCTGAATTACCATATTCCTTATTGATTACATTCATGCTCTCTTATTCCATATAGAATGCTGGATATGCCTCATCAATCCAAAAATGTTTTAAACCCCAAAAATAATGGAATATACATATCATTAATCAGTTCCAAGGTAGTCAAGAATATCCAATATAATTTATCCAAAACAATCATGTATTATTCCAAAATCACTAACTCGGTATCAGAACTATATTATGGTTTATCATTCTCTCAACCATATATTTTCCAAAAATTTATCCTGTTGTTGGGTCACCTTTCTTTGTTCCACACAATCTCAAGTCCTTAATGAAATAGTACTGCAGTACAATCCTTATATACTCCATAATTATTATAACAAGTACACTGTTGATACAACACTCAATTGACATAATCAACATAAGAACTCTAATCATTCCTCTTCATCTGTGGTAGTATCATAACTTGATTATTATCCAATAACATCATTTGCGGCATATTCTGATGAATGGGACATAGTTTCGCATAGATTCTAAACTCCTTGCAAATGAAGCATTGTACATTTGAAACCATTTTCTTACCCTTGCAGTCATGTACTTTGTGCCCTTTTCCACCACACTTATAACAAACTCCCATTCCTTTCAGACAAGTTCCAGGGTGTTTCTTCCCACAGTTATTACATATGGGAAAATTCTTCTTTTCCCTCTTCCCTTTACCCATCTTTCTTTCTTCCATCATTTTATTCTCTTGCTTCCCTTCAAAGCCATAGGACTCAGTAAAATATTTACTTTTCTTATCAACACATGATATTATTTCTTCGTATGATGATAATAAATGGGCGACTATTTCTCTTATAAATTCTGGTTTAAGTCCATGAAAGATATGGTCCTTCTTTCTCTTTGGATCATGTGCATTGATGGAGTTCTCATTGCTTCTACTGGGCGCCATTTCTAAACAATGGCATACACTAGATTAGTTTATGAATAACAATACCTAATCCCAAACTTTTAAGACACATAACATAAATTTAATAGTTTATGGATATAATCCATAATCATATAAATTTCTCCTTTGAGGAAGTAAAACCACATAAACCCTTCAAAATGGTTTGTAAAGAAAATGAGAATTATCCTAAGCATATCCCCCGGGAGTGTCGTAACGAAGAGTGCAGCAAGGCCTGTTGTCGTGCACCAGTTCCCCTTCGAGTCTAGCTCAAAGCGGTGTTTTCGGGTTTTACCCCTAGGTACATCTATGCCAGAGCCGCCTCTACATGCTCGTATCCAGACAGGGATGTATTGCTCAGAAAACTCACAAAAGCTCTACAATACCAAAATTCTAGGAAGTTCTTCTATACTAATCCTCAAAGTTCATCTTAGGTCTATGTGCTCTAATCAGAGTTTATCTAAATATAGCTTCCAAGTTTTGTACTAAACTTCCTCTGATACGAACTGTAACGCCCCGACCCTAGTTACCCAGAGTCGGTGCATTATTACATAACATTGGCATGATCACAATAAAGATCAAATTTCGAAAGACCGATTGGTTTAGTAGCCTTGGAAACACTAGATATATTCATAAGTTTTACATTACATCATAAAATTAAAAACTACTACAAAAACATAATGTCTCCACATTCCACACTATTATCCCCTCATAAAATCCTTTCAGGTCATTCATAACTTACTTCTTCACATCCTGGGGAAAATAAACATAGAAAAGGGGTGAGCTGAAATGCCGAGTAAGGATAACAATAAAGAGGAACATTCAAAATAAGCATAAACATTTAAGGCAATGCATTACTAAAACAAAATCCTTTTAAACTTGAACTTCAACATAGTATGGCAAAAGTAAAATGAAATAATGCCATTTACTTATTCACATGGATATTCTACTAATCGAATAATCACATGCAAAATCAAT
Organism: Viscum album; assembly: GCA_963277665.1. Taxonomy (NCBI): domain Eukaryota; kingdom Viridiplantae; phylum Streptophyta; class Magnoliopsida; order Santalales; family Viscaceae; genus Viscum; species Viscum album. Next base: position 689,953,073 of record OY728156.1, on the reverse strand, counting down.
AACCACTTTCATAATGATGGAATGCATAATTCTAAACTTTAATTTCTTTTCAAGGCCTCTTCCCAAGACCTTGGGGCTAACTGTAACCGGAACCCAACCCAGAGTGCCTCTAATAACCGGACACCAACCCGGAGTGCCTCTAATAACCGGACACCAACCCGGAGTGCCTCTAATAACCGGAGACCAAACCGGAGGGCTTACTTTTACCAGCCCCTAACCTGGAGGGCTTACTTTTACCAGTCCCCAACCTGGAGGGCTTACTTTAACCAGTCCCCAACCTGGAGGGCTTACATTAACCAGTCCCCAACCTGGAACATACTTGTCCAACACATTCATATGAAGTAAAGGTTGAAATATAACATAAACATTCTTATTGGAACTAGCATACGAAATGTCAATACTTTACTCATAAACCATGAATGCTATATAAATGACACATCTACAGTCAAACATATCACAAAACTTCATTAAAATATGGAATTTTTATATCATAATAAATCAACTTCAAATAATCTTAAAATCCATCAAAGGATGTTGACCTAGATGAAAATGTTTTATTAAAAAAATTATTGAGAGAAATATCCCTTTTTCATGAAAACATTTTAATGTTACACAATTTATAAAGTAAGGCATTTAAATACATTTTTGAATCAAAGTGTCCCATACCACTTTGAAACTTTTGAATGGAATTAACACTTTTAAAACATTCATTTTCATATAAATAAATCCTTACAAACCATTTTGAAAACGTGGACATAAATGAGGATGATTTAGAAGAAAACTATTTAAAACATTTAAAATGATGTTTTAGTAAAAGTACCCTTAGAAATAATCCCTTTGAAAACTCTTTTATGAAATATGGACATGGATAGTAAATATGTCCCTGTAGATACTTACATAAAGACAACCTCAGATATTAAAGAGATTGTGAAGTAAACCCTTATCAATTTGGTAACTTACGAAACATACAACCCATGAAAGAGGTATCATACAATGAAAATGTAAATACACATAAGGTAAAGTGTATTACACAAAGAATACAATTATGGGCAGTACATACACCACACAAAAGATAATAGTGGAAATATGGCATGAATCTCACAGAAATAAAGAGTGAGGTGAAAACCCCTTACCACGTTAATCAACTGAGTCATATGGCCAAAAGTTAATAACCACCAAATGATTTACAGAATAACATGAATATAAAGAGAATCATGATAATATATATCAAATGACAGTACACAATACACCACTTTCAATAATTTAGTGGCGAACAATGGAAATCTCACGGAATTGAAAGTGAGATAAGAAAATCCCTTACCATGTACTTTTACTTGGTTGGGGTAGGTTAACCTCCTGTATAATGGTGAAATAATTGTTATTAAATTATATAATAATCATATACATTAATATGATATCATATATGATCTTTTAATATTGATTTGATAATAATATCTTAGTATTATCGTTGTTTCGGGTGTTAACTTCCTTGTTTTATTTTATATGTTTTTTTACGTAAGCCATGTTCGTAATGGATAGGTTGTATATTATTCATATCCAGAATGATATCAAGTCCTTAAACATCATTTTTAAATCATCAAATGATAATTATACTTTAATGGATACGATGGAGAATGAATCTCATCGCGTTCGTGGAGACGGTAGTCTGTACGTAACCACGAGCGACAATATCATTCTTTTGATATAAAAATAATATATAAATGGTTGTTATATCATATATACAGAATCATTAACATGTTTTATTTATTATTCACATGAGTTACATATCATTATTATACCCATCCAAATAATAATATATTGAATAACAATTACACCACGACTTGGAGACAGTAAGTCGTACGTACGCACGTATGGTGACATGTTATTCCAAGGGTGGATAGAATACTGAATATGGTTGTACCATATTTATAATAACATCACAGTATATGTCAGATACTGGATTTATTATTTTTGAATGGTAACAACAAAGGAAGAAGTAGTGGAAGAATAAATGAACTTAGAACAGGGTGGTGAAATCATTACCTCTTCTTCGGGTTCTTCCTTTTGATTTGATCAAAAGGGCTCCTTAGGTTGGCTTTCTGATCAAACTAAGGCCTCTAGGTTGTAGTGAGGGAAGTTGGGAGAGTATTTGGGCAGAGTTTGGCCGAACCAAAAGGCTTTGAAGTTGTGAATAAATGAGAAGGAGGAGTGCCCTTTTATAAGAGGGGTGAGGGGCACCTTTGGAAAAGCTATAAATATTAATTTATAATAAATTCATATTCGGTTTCTAATGGCTCCAAAGTTTATTATTCAAAATTTAAGGTGGGGATAGGTCGAAAACCACTCAACCAATATAATTTAGAGAGGTTTGGGTACTTATATTAACCTTATCTTTATGTATTAACTCTAAGTTAATTAGTTTCACTTTTACAATGTCTCTTTGTATTTTTATATAATATGGTTAATAAACATACTACATACATCCAAGCGACCCCAAGTGGTCAATTAATGAGGAACCTATCATGATATAAGTCTCTTGGTAGAACCTTAGATTTTTAAAAATTTAAATTCAATTAATAATATAATATTTGTTTTAAGAACTCTTTTATGTCAATTTTGACACTATTCAATAGTTGATTTTTGTGAAACTCATAACAGATTGATTACTTAGAAAAAAGTAAATTAAATCAATAATAATATATCATATTATCCTATAAAATTAGTTTAATTCATTAAAAGTTTCATATTATATTTATTTGGGTATTTATAATATCAATTATTTTAATTTTTCACTATTATAGTAATTACTGCATCATCATTGTGTCATAAATAAAATAAATTATTTAATGTCTAAAAAATACAAATAAAATATCTTTATGTAGGAAATCTTTTTATATTTCTAATGAATATTTATAATCTAAAATCCAACATATATAACCCTATATAACAATTGTTTTTCTAAAAGATATATTCTTGTGTCATTTTTGTATTCATTTTAACTTAATTAAAATAAAGTGTCATTATCACTTACAAGTGGATCCATGGGGTCCCACAAATCGACCCAAAGATGCCCATGGTCGACCATGTATCAACCAATAGGGTTAAGACACGTTTTAGGTTAATTTAGTATTATTATAATATTATTTTTTAACCCTTATTTACCGGATTTACCCTTAACCACGTTAAATAAAATATTTACCGCAGTAATTATTCAAAATGTCTAAAAATAAAAGTTACGTATTTACACAATTTAAACATCCTGATTCCAAATATGGAATCCATTTTCCTAATTTCAAAACACAGAAGTGGCAGAAATTAATTTAAAATTAATTCCCGCTGTCAAAACAAAAAGCGTGTTTTTAAGAGATAATAACTATCAAAAGATTGACACTTGTTTATGTTCGGTTTAATTGTAAAATTTTGTCCAATGACCAACATTATATTAAATGGTAAAAATATATTCTAAATATATTTTAAACCACTCAAATTCATAATTTATCACTATTAAGTATTTTGATTAAAAAGTTGTTTTTAATTAAAATTTAGTAATTTTCATTATTCATCAAAATATGAAAGTTATCCGAAAAGTTCCAAAATTTCATCTTAGGCTAAATTCGATACTCCAAAACCAAAAATGAAGTCCATTTTGAGAGATAAAATTTCTAAAATTTTAAAAGGTAGGTATTACTATTCATAACGGATAGTTTGATTGTTTGTGGTGTGTTAGAACTCGAAGTTGCGTACAACACACGCTACTGTATTATTCAAAGGAAAGCGTACCGTGGAAGCTTGGGATGTTTCATTTTAAATTTTTTTGATGTCTCCATTTAGTCGAAAAGTTTAAAATATTGTATTTAAAAAGGTTTCACTATTAAAAGTTGATAAAAGTGCAATACTGAAAATGAATATGTTCTTGCATTATGTCTAAGAAACTCATAATATGGATTCTAAAATTATAAGGATTATATAAAGTTTAAAATTTAGTTAATACTATTCATAACCTCTTTTGAATGGCTTTTTTTTTGGTAATTCATGGTGTGATTGAACTCGGTGTTGCGTGTATTGCAAGTTATTGAATTATTTTCAAGAAATAACACACTATGAATTATTGGGGTGTTACATTTGGTGCACCTAGTATTCCCACATCCACTCAATAATGACACCCCCTCCAAAGATAAAGTCACAGTCATCCTTCATCCTTATGTTAGATTTTTCCCTGGTGTTTGGATGTTTGTATCAGAATAATAGATCCTTGAATCTTGGATACGAGGCTTTAGAGTTTGAGTTTAGCAGATGTGATGCATGATGTAACCAATATGGATTGTTCCTTCTTTATTAAAAACACTATTGTAAAAGATTTTGTCATAAGGGAAATTGATATTCTTAATAAAGAAGGACATTAGGATATAACCCTTCACTCCATGAATGAATGAAACCCATGGATGTATATAACACTATAAGTGATGGTAGTCACTTCATGATAAATCCCATTTATATAGTGAAAAATGTTTCTCCATATCTGGAAGATTATAATCAACTACGTCATAATAGTATATCTCCCTGAATTTGACTCTCTTAGTGGAAGATGTAACAACATACTCAATAATAGTCCTTGATCTATACTTTCAAAACCTACAAAAGGTACCAAAATATACCATTTAGCTAAAATATTGACATATAAAATTATTTTTTTAATTAAAATCTATTAATATTTCAGAAAAGGAAGTAACTCCCATAGGCCCTTCAACTGAGTCCCATGTGTTGTCCCTTAGACCAAGTACCATAGAAAGTCTATTTAACCAAGTCCCACATGTAGTCTTATCGACTAAGATCCAGGAAAAATCCATCAATCAAGTCCTACACCTAGGATCCTCAATATGGTCCGACCCATGCATCACTATATCTCATAGTGTTTATAATTTTGGATGCTTTTCAAGACTCCTTCACATAAAAAAATAAACGCAAAAGAGATGAGTGGAAGACCTGCATCGTGACAAAAAAAATGGAATGCATGAATACACTGGAAAATGATAGAGGTACTAGTGGTATTTCAATACACCAATATAATACATCAAGAACCTACTCACCTTGTCTATAATGGGGACCTATTCATAATACCTAATCCAAATCCTTGCAAAATATACCTACACACTTCTGTGAAGAACACTTCATAATATTTTCTGTATTCTACCTTAGAACTAGACTGTTCCCTTTGGAATGGATCCAATATTGAGGGTGGGTGGACAATATATATTTTCATGTGAAGTGAAAATATTATCAAAAATACCTTAAGAATGTTCATGAACCAATGAACCCTAATATGAATCATAGGGGACATCCCTAAGTTGAACTTCACATGTGTACCCCTATGAATCAGAAGACCAGTGCAACCCCCTATGCACCACCAATGTGTTGTACACACCAAAAAAGGGATCCAACGCCAAGAACCTACGCCAATGAACTATGTTGATAACCTACATTGACCAGGTTCCCCTTGTTTCCAATAAATAGAACCCAATAAAACCTCATTTGAACAAATAAAAAAATTTGACGAAGCATGATTACCTAGTCGCACAACCCCTTTACCGTAGTTTTCAAAATTTCGCCATGTAGCTCTAAGAAACTCAAAATAAGATAGAATTAATAGGGATATGTAGTATTAATGTTTCCTCAAGGTCCCAAAAATAAGACACCAATATGATGACCCAGTATCCTATAAAGAAAAACCAACTTCAGGAGGCACATATACCTAATAATGGACATTCGAGATAACCATATCTACCCCCTTGAGGGGACCCATGGTTCCAACGATAAATATATAACCTTTTTTCATTTCCTAGGTGTTCCATCATTCAAAAAATATTTTCCTTTTTTGTCCTTTTTACCCCTATATGAATCAGTATTAGTTCCTTCCAAACCCTGTGCCCAGCACGTCCCCCCTGCAACAGTGCCCATGATAAGCGCAAGTCATAGTTTGAGCCATCTTTTATGCCACAAATGGATGGTATCCTCTTTTAGATCCCATGTACGAAGGGTGAAAAATTAAAACCTCCCCCAAGGACACCATATTTTCAATACCATGGATAGTGGAAAACCAGTGTTTCTCCCATTTAGATTTTTATCTCGTCCATCATAGGATTCCCACAGTTGTCTAACAAGAGGGATAGCATTCTTGGGGTGCGTGTAAATTTTTATCAAATTGGTCTGGAGGACCCCTATACTGGGAATTGTTTCAGGGAGTTACTACTATCAGATATAAGGTCTATAAACATTTCCTACCTTTTTCACCCATAATACATGTAGTCTCCAGTTCCTAGCGAGGAGGGTATGAATTAAACATGATTTTCAATTAAACGTATAATAGAACCCTCCAAATTCACCAGGGAATCCCTCTAGGAGTGAGAACCCTTAATTTCATGGAATAGGATTCAATAATTCACCTATATATGTCTAGAACACTAGATTGGAGGGATGGGAACTAGTTTAATCTCTTCTCCCTCCTACTTCTAGCCTCAATTTTTTTCTATACCTTGGACCTTCTCAAGAGTAAAGTGAAGATAGGGATGTGGCGTACTATCGACCTCTTCCAACAGAGGAGGAAGTGATGTGTGTGGTTATCTTGATCTTATGATACCTCCTTGAATTTCCACAATCACAACTTCCATACAATTGGATGCATGCTTTTATGTGGGATAATCCTTTGAATATTCCACTCTCCTGCCTTCAGAGTGACTCTATAGGCATGGGTCCTAAAGTACATTTATTTAATCTCATGGAAAAGTGGATTATTATTTTCGCTAGATATTTATTTCCTCTAATTACATATATTTGTCTTAACTCATGTGATCTATGAGGTTGACGATGGTCATGGAATCCATATGATCCCAATCATTAATTCAATCATTCTATGAATATGCCACAATCCAAATTAGGTTCTCTTTCTTGTTATAAGGACCAAATTTTCACCAATATGGGAATATTTCCATGTGTAGTCCCCCACCCAAAACATGACCTCCTACTTTTTATAATACCCATCTCTTCATTGGCATGGGAATCCTCCTCACCTGTAGGTCCCAACAAAACATCAATCAATCCAGGCATCCTCCTTAGGAATAATCTAAGAAGAAAGCCATAAAAGAACCATGAGCCAAGCCACTTATAATAACCTCAAACTCATATATGTTGGAATCCATATTGGTATTTGGACCCATGATTAACTTCATTTATTTGGAGATCTTATTTTTTAGAAACATGGAATTTAATCATCTCAAAGAACTAAAATCCCCTAAGAGACCAACCAATGTATGTGGGCCGTGATTCCCATTCAATGTGAAACATAGGAAAACTCCCAGAGGTCCAAACCAAATCATCAAAAATCAACCATATTCCTTTTGGTTCACTTTCCATGAATAGACTAATTCAATATTGAAATACATATCTCTTCCTGGTTTTGAGGATTACTTCCCCATAATTAAAAAAACAAAATATGACTAGTAACCTTACCTATATACATGAATAATGTATGATGATATACATCACATTTTTACCTTATCACATGACCTTAAAAGGTATGATTTTCACAATTAAGTGTCACCAAACTACATGGTTTATTATTCCTTTCAAGAGGATAAATAGGAATCCAATCCCATGAGTTTGATACCAATATGAGAAAAACTCTCATCTCCCGGGATCACATAACGCTTCATAGTTCCCCACTATGTGGTTAAAAACATGTATCACCCTAATAAAAACCAAATATTATATAATAAATACCTAAGATGATACCAATAGTGGAGAACCTTATATTTTAACATATATATCCATTGATGATGAATCTTGAATACATATTGATGATTCTACATTCAATACGTTCTAATAATTGATAGTTAATTCATATGTGATCTTCATTTTACATGGGATTTAATTAAGGATTCACAAACATATCTTAAATCTATAAGAGACTACCGATGTATAAATAAATTCACCCCAAAAGGGTTTGATGATTTTGATCTCCCATCCCGTCATCCAATGTTAGTTCTTAATCATTATTGTCCAAGTTTTCCAAAAAGTGCCTGCCTTTAAAAATAATGTCCCGATGGTTAACGAGTCTCTGGGTGTCTTAGGTTCTATTACCAAACTTATTGTATATAATTCAAAAATATTTAATTGGACATGAATGATTTCACAAAAATAATACCATTACAATAGACCATTGAGATTACATGAACTTATCTAGGGACAAAATAAGGATAAACACTGATTATTTCCAACTATTCATTGAGTTTAAATAATTTTATATCACTATATATATATTTTCTAATTGGTATGTGGTATCACATTGTTACCCTCATCTGTTGGTGGAGAATGAGTATCAAAGGACAATAAGACAATGATACCTCTTCATCCACAGATCAGAAATCATATTAGAGGATTTTATATAATGATATCAGAATATGGGGTTTTCATGTCCCTAGACTTTATATATATTCTAGTGGAGGATATGGCAACATTCTTTCTTCTAGTTCATTACCGAAAAGTGAATGAGAATACTCTTACTAGAATGGGATATTTTTATAAAATGAAGAAGAATAATGATGACCTATAGAATAAATACATCATGAAATTATGGTAGAGTTGTACATCCATATTATCATCTGTGGGGGATGATTCCAATGGTCTCTTTAATAACTAAAAAATATGTAAGTATAGAAATTTTTCTAGGTAGCTATTAGTTTACATACAATGTTTGGGAAAGGATTTTCTTCATTGATGTTTTTTCTTGATGGAATCATGGAGGAGTGCTTGGTTATTTAAGAATGATAAGACTGTAGGACCTCAGTACATGATGTAGAATTATTAAATTATAGTGACTTTGAGGAACAGTTGTAGAGATAAGGTAGGGTGAGTCTATGTAGTAGATCAGACTCTAAAATATGTTGGTTAGTTATACTTTACTATTTTTGGTATGGTAGCGATTACTCATAACTTATCTATTTCCTTTTTTTATACCACGTCTTCCCATTACGTCATTTTTTATTGTATTGATTCTGGACTTCACTTAATGGATAATCTATCATCTAGGTAGAAATCTATTAATACACTATTGGGAATGAAAGGGAACTATCTTCAACGGTTCCCATTGTTCCCAATAGTCATTTCTTATTATGTATATCCATGGGAATTCATTACTCTAGAGATGAAGTAATTCAATGTGATTCTATGAATAAATTGGTTGACCAGTTACCAAACTGAAAAAAATTTCTATCTGATTTATTTATCATTTATGTCACCCAAGGGATATAAGAATGAAATGACTATAGAGTGGGAAAATGTATTAGGTTGTGTGAGTTCAGACATGATATAGATTGAGGTTATCATGATACTGATAGTGAGACTATCTCTCTCAGTATGATTAGTGGTTCCCCCTCATGTTATCATCTAGTTGTGGATCAATGTGATGATGACTTCTCAAAAAAATCACAGGACATCCCCCTGATAAAAGAGATGAATTTGAGATAGAGTTCATTATAGTTCACTTTACTATTTAAATTACCCCTTATCATATGATCCATGTTGAAAGATCCCAAATATTATCTTGAGTACTTATTGAAGAACATATTTATCTAGTTGATAGAATCTACAAGTGTTTCACCTATCTTATTTGAAAAGAATGTAGCTGGTAGTCTTCAAATATAGGTAGATTACCAGAAGAAGAATCTAGCTGATAATTAGGAAAAATTATCATTTTACTTGGGGTTATGTTATTTTAAATTAGGTATAATGATTCTAGGTTGTTCACTATGATTTATATTTTATCAGTCAAATCCCATTTTGATGTTAGAGAGGTGTACATCCTAAAGACAGAATTTTGAACTATTCATGGGGTACATTTGTAAATAGTGAGGTAGTTTAGATTGAAAAATATTTATAGAGTGTTTGTGGATATTATAAAATGATATTTCATCTATACCATGAGTTCTTCACTGTGGAATTTATTGATTAATTCATCTCCTTTTCACTGACCCTATATTAGAATTCCAAACATCTTGTAATAGTCTTGAGAACACATCCAAAAAATCAGATTAATGAAATAATATTGAATTATTTCTTTTGGATTCTAGGTTTTATGTTTTTGGGGAACATTTTATTAAATATAGGTAAATCTATAGACCTGTATTATTTGGATGCATTGATGCCTTATAGACATCATCAAAACATGTTCATTATATGTAGATTTTGGGTTTAGTTAGATACAATGAAAAATATCTAAGACTTCTCTCGTTTATTAAAATCCATGACTACACTGAGGAAGATGTGACTGATGTTCTTATGTTCAAACAAGTGTGAGGAATATTTTATAAACTGAATAGGAGGTTAAATATACCTCATTGTTGAAACTTCACGAGCAATGTAATAGTAATGTTATTTAATGTAATATTTCAGGAGTAGGTATTGGTGATGTATTGATGTTGAGAAATTGGGTAGTTGAATATGGGTGACATCATATATGACCCCATGAATGGAAGTATATTTCAGTTTAAATTGATTATGAATTCAAGTTCCATGCAATGAAATGATGTACACTCTACCTCTTTAGTGAGTGTTCTTTTTCTTATACTGAACACAAGAGTCTATGCTATAACTATAGATAGTGGGAACTGAATATAAGAAATAATAACTAAGTAGACTATCAAATGATGATAGAATTTGGGAAGGCATGAACACTAGATTTAGGTACTTTCAGTTCATATGATCATACTTCTATGAAATCGGTTGATAAGGTTCATGGTGAATAGCCTTTGGAGGAATATTAGTGACTAAGGAGACAGTTGGATAATTTGAATAAGGATGTTTAAGGACTTGTGATAAATGAACTATAGCACTTAGGTGAAAATATTATAAAATTTTTACATGGTGGTTGAATTTAATATATCTATCTCGGAGATTGTTGTGATGATCATCGACATTCTATTTCTTTTATCCATACATTTCAAAGAACATTGTGGTCAAGGAAGGATTTTATGATGGAAACATTGATGGGGTTTCCCAGGAAACTATTATATTATAATGTTGTATAGGTGATTGGTGATCGGTTCAAAGAATTTCTCATTTCTCATTGATTGAAGAGAGACACATAGTTGAAGTGATAGAAATTATTATGTTAGTTGTATTTTATTATTTCATATAATTAAATTTATAATTTCATCTAGATCATATTCACATTTTATCTCACAGCTTCATAAGGGATTCTATTAGGCCTTTGGGATTCAACTGACAATAGGAAGATCATACAATCCTCATAAAGATGGATAGTTGGAGAAAATATTCATTATATTGCATTATATTCATTTAGAATTTTTCCAACACATTGGTGGATCTTAGAATGATCACTTACCATAGTTTGAGTTATAATACAAAAAATTAAACATAAATTGATTCATATGGAACCATATGAGTCTATTTATGGGGGCCATGTCGTTCACCACTTTGTCGGCATTTTCTGGGTTATGTGGTGGTTGTGGGGCCCAAATGGTTATATGATACCTTTCAGAGAGTTCTTCTTACAAAAAAGTGGTTGATTATATCCTAGTATAGATAGAGAACAAATATTGTACATCAAAGGAGACCACATATGTTTTTTATGGGTTTATAGGGTTTTCTGATAGTAATACATATGTTATCCCACCGACAATTGAGTGAATAGGGGAACATAGTTTTATTATGTTTTTGAGTGTCAGGATTTTTTTGAACCATTGGTATTACAAAGTAGGTTTATACTATGAAATATAATTTAGATATTTCTTCACACTATCATGATACATATGATCTTTTTCATTTGTGTCATAATCAGAGGTATATTCTCGATCCTACAGGTATCATTTTTTAGGTTGTTGAGATTGAGAAAAATGAATCATATGTGGAGTTCCCAATGTGAAATATAGATTAGTGAGATAAATTTCACCAATGAAAGATGGTTCTACTTTTTTTATCTTCATGGATAGATCTAGGGGGAGACCTAGGTGTTGGAGGATAATGATTCAACATAGTGGAATCTTTTTTATCATAAAAGTTCAATGTACTTATAAGGGATTAAAATTTTTTGGGGGGATAAATTTGTAGCATCCCCATTTAATTTTTTGGTATGCTATGCCTATATTTGGGAACATTTATAATCCAACAATGTTTATTCTCCAATATGGGAGTGATAATGTTCTGTTTAATATACCTAAAGATCCATGTATTGAAAGTGGAATATGTGAGGAAGGTGTAGGCATAAGTGTGGTTGTACAATAGCCAATGGATCACCAGTTGGATCCACTGGCTAAACAGTGGGATTATATTAAATATAAATTCTACAACAAACCCCACTAGCCATATAGTGAGTGAAAATAACTCAATGGTGCACCCAGTATGGGGGGTTAATTAAATTCACCATGTAGTTTTTATTAATATTTTTAACACCATTTTTAATAGCCAAATCTGTCCCTCATATCTATTTTTGATTTGGTACATTTCCTCTTTGATACTGAATACTCTTATCTATCTTCCCATGATCCATAATCCTTTGACTAATATTTTGGTGTTTTCCTAGGAGATTTTCACTTATTTATGTAATTTTTATATTTGTGTTTTGGATATTAACATAGATCTATGTTTCATATATGCTTTACTTGATGATTCAATGATTATTTTGTTATTTCATCCTGTATCATTTTAGGATCTAGAAAGTTGATTTTGTTCCTTCATAAAACTAATATATTCTATTGACAAAAATTGGTTAGATGGCATCTTTTATTAAAATGTATTCTTGGACCTATTTTTTATAGAATATTGATGCTATAAAATTATTTAGTTGAATACTATATTATTTATTGGTGGTGACATACTCATGTCCCTAAAGGCCTCTCCTGATACAGATAAAATCATCAAGATTAGTGGATATGATTGGGTATGTACCATTGATCGATCATCTTGATACTCTCTTCTTGTTGATTCTCATCTTGAATCACTTTTTGATGATGAATCTATTTTGGATTACTAATCTATGGATAGACTGGTCGACTAATTCTAAATCAATAATGATTTCCTGATACATTATTAAAATGAATCTAAATCTGGTGAACTGGTTTCCTCTTCAATGACAATCCTTAGAGACAATTCTATTGACAAACAACATAATTAATGCCTAACATGAAAACAATCTATATATGTGTGTGCAATTTTTATTTGAATCTTTCTTCTCTAATGAACAAAATATTTATTCTTTTATAACCTTGATGTAGGATGTTCATTAATAGATAGTGACAATGGAATAATGACTGTTTATTTTTAATAACCGATATATTTTATGTGTTTCCATATGCGTGTGTTAGTGTCATTGATAACATTATTTATTTTCATCATTAGCTTGTCTGTAGCATCTCAAGAATTGTATTTTAAAAAAAATTTGATGTTCCCTTCTATGATATGTATTACTTTTGGTAATGAATAGTATATGTAACAATGATTCAAGTTTCATAATGATCAGGTTTCTTACCTTTGGTTGGATGGACCATTTGATGGAAGCATTATAATGTGAGGATTTAAATATATGGTAGATATTATAACTGTACTGATCAAATCACTTACATGATTTTTGAAATTTAAGTAGCACTTTAATTATATTATAATTCCTCAACTATAGGTTGAAGTTGGATAATTCTATATTGTGGTAATTTTTTATCTATTTATGTCAAAATTAATAGTGGGACATACCATTTTCTGAGGATAATGAAATCATTTGGTTGGGGCGTGCAGTCTTATTAATAATGAATACCATTAGTTCGTTGTGTGTGGTGTTTCCATAAATTCATTACATGGTTTGACAAACATTAACATCCCTATCAGAACCATTCCTATGATGGTGGGGCCGAGGTTTATTATGAATTAGATAATGCACAATGAATTTCCACATCGTTGAATATATGTCAATTTTGTAATTAAATTTTTTCAAGTCATATATTATTATATATTATTATTACTTATGTTATGAACACATTTATGTTTTACTAATGGTTTTATTATGAAAACCATGCATAGGCATCTCGATGTGAATAATGATTTCAGGAACATGAATATATGGAATTTAAGGGGACATGTAACATAGAGATGAGGATATGGAGTTCTAGATTCGAGGGAAATTATAGGAAATATTATGGTCTATTTTTGATGCATTTAATTTCATACATAATATAATATTGTAGTATATATTTCATTTTTGGGAACCAATTTATTTGTTGAATAACATGTACTACATCTATAATTTGGATTATTTATCACTAATATGTTACTATAATTATTATCTTATTACTATATATTATTTTTTCATGGATATGTTACTAAGGGTGTGGTATACCATCTAATAGGGTTTGGGATGTCAATGATAGTCAACAACTACTTTTATAAGGGGATGGTAACATATGGTCTTGTGATTCTCTAGAACATACATTGTGGTTTGGTCCAGGGCGTTACAATATTCAATATTTAAGGGTTATTTTGGAGATACCTTGATGAGATCTATTGTATGGAAAATTTTCTATGTGAAAATGTTATATACATGAGATGAATCTCCATGGGTAAATTTGGTAATATTATAGAGTGTCATTCAGCCCCAAAATTTTCAGGTAATATGTTTCTTGTGTATTATAAAAGGAAATGGTGGAGGTACATTGGTCTCATTTTCTTTTTTACATTATATTATATTATTACCTAAATTATATTATATTTGGGAACCATTGATTTATTTTTTAGGTAATTATCAAGAATTTTTATAGTTGAATCAGTTTTAGAAAATAATTTATCATCTAAAGGATAATACAATTAGTTTTTATATCCATCACTTATGGAAGGAGTCCCGTCTGTGGTGATTTGTGATGCATCACATCCTTGTGGAGGTAATAAGACAATGAAATAATATGTAGGGATATACTATAGGGATTGGATTGTAATTCATTGTGAATAAAATTTTTCCACCATTAATCATTATTTAATGTATATGGGTTTTCTCTAAAAATATATAGAATTATCTACTAAGATTGTGATTTGTGGTTTTCCTCTATAACAATATCTCGTTTGGTGAAATCTATCATAATGATTTGAATCTACATCAACATAACATGAAGGTTTTTTTACCAGGCTGTGACTTTACTATCATAAAAACACTATCACATGGAAATCATGTTGCTAGTGAGCTAGGAAGAATAATGTAACGAGATGTTACTCATGAGTTTTGGGATGAGAGTTGTATATCGGAGGAGCTTATATCTCCTATTTAGGTATAGAGAAACTAGAAAGGGGAGTCTTTCAGTATCATATAATTTTTAACCCACCCTTCATAATACCCCAATAATGTGTGGAATGTATCTTCTTAAATAATTTTACTCCATTCAATAACTCATGTTTCAAAAATGAACCATGATATACTATTAAATATTAAACTGACTACTGAAATAGTAATGTGATAATTATGAATTTTAGTCAAACCAATATAATTTTATCCTCAAATACAAATAAATAAATAATATGTAGGTATATTTTGAATGAAAATATTATATATTTATATCCTAGAATAATTAAACAAATGTACTAAAATAAAAAATCAACATTTTGTTTTTTGAAACCTAAATGATTATTTTCAATTTTTAATTAATATAATAATTAATATATATATATTCATAATATAGATTAATAAATTAGTTTTTCTTTCATATTATTATTAGATCATTTATGAGGCCACAATTACTGTTTTAAAGTTTCATAAAATCATCTATAGTTTTAAAATTTATATTTTTTTTTGGAAAAATGATGATACTAATTAAAAATTAAATTTGTAATATATAAAAAAGATTTTTTAAAAATTGGATTCCATTTTAAAATGTTATTGGTTGATAAATGGTTAGTTCTAATATTTGTTTTTTTTAAAAAAAATTAATTTTTGTAAATAATACAGTTTATAGATTTATTATATTAACAAAATATATGTATTATTCAATCAATTATTATTAATGGATGATGTATAAAACAATATATAAAAATATACTTATTTATTAATTTTAATTATTAACACAAATCACAAATCATCATTGTTTTGATCCAAAATAAAAAACTAATGAATCAAATAATCAAAAACACCACTCTCTTCCAATATAAATACCACATGTCCCCACGCATTATCCATACACATTCTATGCCTGAATATTTTAAAATTTCTACCCTATCCTATTCATATGTATCTTCCCCATATATGAGCGACATTTTTCTCACCAAAAGACCAATCAAATTCCCCATTTGTAGGTTCTCAAGGAGAATAAATTCCATAGGTAAAATCCTTTTTTATGTTCCTTTAATATCCTTTTATATTTATTTTAATTTCCTATCCTACCCTAACCTCCCCAAGGAAATGATACATTATAGATAAATTATCATTAATATATGGTAATTTTATTTTATTAATGGTATATCCGTCATCCATTCAATTCCCTGATCCCTTTTATTCTGAAAACGAAAACTTCATCTGGGAGGGTTAGATTCACCATCTTTGTGGATGATGATTTATTGATTTCTAATACCATATTAAATAATATTCCAAAACCATTATGATGGTTAAACCAAATTGAATTTTTTTAATAATTATTCAGTGTTTAGGAACTACCAAAAATACATTATATTAATTAATAAAACAAAACTATTTTTGGATGAATGATAAAACCCCCAAATAATCTAATTTGTTATCCTTAATGTTGTTTCAAATAAATCATCCTCATATTGGAAAAAACAACATTTAATGCCATTTCATATACTATAATTTTATTACTAAAAAAATTCAAATTTGAATTAGTATTCCATTTTCATGATCTTTCATACATGTTTACAAGACAACCAATCATGAAAACCAAGGAAATGGACACTCAACAATGGTGAAATTAAATATTATATACTCATCATAAATGACATAAATGAACTGAATTAAATTATATTAAAAAAAATTGATGTGTTATTGAATTAAATTATTAATAATTATAATTTCATTATCTATGACATTAAGTGAAATATTAGAACACATTTGGACATAAGGTAAGGGTTTCATTTCAAACAACAATTTTTCCATCAAGTTCAATTTTCTCTCTCATTAACACAAGGCAATTATTATTTTTCATTATACACATATTAAAAATTATTTTATATGTTAAATAATTATCTAAAATGATCAATCATCATTTTTTATTAGGAATTAAAATATTTTATGGTTTCCATTTACAATTCCTCTCGCTAAGTATGCTCGATTTATGGTAAATTCACAATTTCAAACCCATTTTCATGTATAATTAAGTTTCTTTTTTAAGAAGCAAATATTTTCCTAAAATAACCATTTATATCATTAAAACAATCTTTTTTCATTAACAGTTTTATAAAAACATTTATTCTTTGTTTTGTTTTAATGACACATTAATTTTATCCCTTATAAAAACACTAAGATGACTCATTTCTAATGTTCCTTAAACACTAATTTTACATGTTTTCTCCACATTTGGACATCACATATCATGATCTAGTCATGTTTTCACTGATGAATGTACAATTTTTTTATAAATCCATTCATTCAGGGACACCATTATGATATTCTCTTTGGTGATGTTGTATTCACTAATTCTTCCTCGGGTGTGGTGTGTGTATACATCCATTTTAATTAAAATCATAATTAGTTTAATATTTCCTTAAATAACCATATTCCATGTATCATAGATATGAATATTGTCTTATCAGTAATACATTTTTATATACGGTGTTGTCTTTGAATGTTTTTATTGAATTGAATTTACATATAATGAATGATTTGGACTTCAGATGATGGTTGGGGCCTGGTTTTAGATAGGCACTTGATGCATCAATTAGTCTCATGTGAAAAAATAGTTAGTGAGAAACCCATTTTCATGGTCTTTAATAAAAATCAAATGGGGTTTTACACATACAAAAAAAACTGTCTTAATATTATAATTGTTTATGTTCCAGAAACATGATGTCCAATTAATAAATTTTTTTCCATTAAATATTTAGTTCTTAATTTCCATGAGATTTTCACTATGACAATGTCTATGGGTGAATTTTAATTCAAATTCAATTGATGGAATGTTTTTACATATTATTTACCCTTCCATGAAGACTATGTATTATTTGTTGTAATTAAATTATTATTATTTCATATAACCCTTATTAAGCATTTGAGCTCACCCATTCATCTCTTCCATTGGCTAGGAAGACGAAATATTTTAATTATATTCAAGGAAGCAGTTTGTTTTATTTATTATATTTTATTTTGAATTAAAAATGTATTAATAGAACCATTTATTTATCATGTTCTACAGGACTACAATATCGATTGATCAATTGTGATTTTATCTCTTATATTTAAGCCTTTGTAATAAAAATACCACTGATTCTAGGGTACCCTTGTCAGGGTTGTTATATTTAGTGTCAGAAAATGATTAGTAGAATCCATTGTAACAAGATGATAAATAAAAATAATAATTATAATTACTCCTTAGAGTGATTGATTGTCTCAAAAATTAGGATAATTATTAGATATCTTCATGTGTTCCATTATTTACCGTTTCATCTTAATGGACGGAATGGAATCCAATATTTGCAGAAAAGGTAGGGATTTACCCAATGTGCATGTCAATATAGATAGTGTTGGAGAAGAGAAAATCCATACAATATTAGGGAAACGTACTATGGGTATGATGAATAAACATATTGTATCTATGGGGTTCCACGTCATAAGGAATAAGACCCCATGTTTTTGTGTGATTACTAATAAAGTGGTAGTTGAGTAGTGGATCATGTCCCTAGATATTATATTTATAGAATTTAGAAGGAATTACAAAAAGGTAGTAGTGGTATTTTATTGTCTAATGGGAAATCACAATCCATGATGATAATTAATGAAAAATACTATAGAGGAATATAAAAAAGACTAAAATGGGATAGATAATAATTAATGATTAATTCTTCCTATATATTTACATCATGAGCAATGAATGAAAATGAAGAGAAAATTCTATAGCATAATGAAAAGGAAAGAAGATATTGTTGTAGAGTTTGAGGTTACCATTATGATACTAGAAAGTTATTATATTGATTATAAAGAAGAATCAATATAAAATATTGATCAATTAATTGGATTTATAAAGAAATTTCTCAAAAGTGAACTTTCTTCTCAATCATATTCATCATATGATGAAATATTATTATGTACCATCAAAATGAAGAATTAATTTTTTAAATCCTATATGTTTAGTGTAAATAGAGAGATGGAGAGGATTTCTGATCACCATCTAAATTTTGAAGCATCAAAGGAGAATATAGGAATGACGATATTGTAATTTTGTGAAAACTGTGGATGGATTAATCCTAGTATGTTCTTAAAAGGCATTAGAGTTTGATTTATGTGTATAGAAATGTGTTACCATGAAAATGAATGAAAGTGGTAAATTAAAATAAATGATTTTTAATGATTCAATTTTAATGAAATGGGGAATTATTCATATCAATCTACAATGTTTTAAGTGAATATTCTATAGTGGATTCAAAGGAGATATTTTTCATGATTTTAGTGTTCACAGCAGCTATCGTAGAAGTATCAAATGATATGTTGGTTGGTAAAATAATCATATCTTTAATTTTTTCCAATTCTAATTTGATAATGGATCATTGAACAATAATAGATCTACCCAATTTTCAATAATAATTATATCATTACCTCTTGATTTAATAAGTGAATTGTCATCCTAAACCCCTAATAGAAGTCTCATTACAGCCAAAAAAATCCAGGTAGTGTCCTTTATTGAATATAAACATTGTTTATTTGATGAAATTATCATCAAAATTATCGAATTATTTTATACAATCCTTTGTATGGACTATATTTAAAAATATGATACAGTTATTTGTTGAAATAAGAATTAAATTGTGATTTTTTATAAATATGTAGAATCCTATATCGTTAATGAAAAAACATCATCATTCGATTCTTATCTACATCCACCCCAAGTACCTCTAATGAATGTATGTATTTGGGAAGAATCAAAAACAACATATAATGATTAATAAATTCATCTTAAAATTTTGGACGTACCAATTTTTCGAGAATACATTGATATATTTCTGAAGGAATTTCATTGAAACCCCCTACCAGATAATGAAGTTTAGTTTAACTTGATTTATTCCCCATAAAATAAAAATATAAATGAATAATTATAGAATGGACACTATGAAATTATTCGAGATAAATAAACAATAATAATAGTTTAGAAATATGTGGTTTATTATCACTAGTTTTTATCCATGGGGATTCATATTTGTTTAATGACAATGATTGATCGTTGAGGCTATGCATTGACTATACAAAAATAAATGCAATTCAACTGATGAAAAACAATATCTTCTTCAAATTGATGATTTATTTGACAAACTTCATGAAGCTCAATATTTGTTTAAGAATTATATTCATTTTGCATATCACTAAAATTCAGTAATGAAGGAATATATTCCGAAGATAGATTTCTAGAGAACATATGGACATCACAAGATTACATTAATTCCATTTGGATTGAGTAATACACCCTCTATTATTATTTATCTGATGAAAATAATATTTATAAATAATATTGAATATTTTCTGGAAGTATTCATTGATGATATTATGATGTGTTATAAACACTATTAACACCCTGAGAATCTCATGTAGATTATTCCTTAGACTCTCAATATAAATGTGTTATATGGTAAATTTAATATGTGTGAATTATGTCTTTATGAAATTTCTTTTAATGACAATATTTTCCCTATAGTAGGAATCCTAGTTTACACTATGGAGAAAAATTATATCCATGAATGTCCTTGACCACGGAACATAACTAATGTTTGTAATTTTAATTTTTTAGAATGTTACTATTTTTTTCATTAAAAAAAATTCCTCGACTAGGTAACATGTCTACCAAGAACATACATAATGGGGTTATGTTATCATGGTAAAAATATTTTAAATTTTTTTTTGATTATTTTATGAAAAAATATTTAATTGTCTAATTTTAGTCTACCATCATAAAAAGAAGGATATTTGATATTTAGTGATGCATCGAAGAATATTTAGTTTTTTGTACTTCTTCAAAATGATAAAATATTTTCATATGATTAAAATAAAATGGAGACTCATGTACATATTATCCAACTCATGAAATTGAGTTAGCTACTATAGTCTTTGATCCAAATAGTTGGAGACACTATCTCAAGGGTGAAGGATGTGATATCTATATAGATCACAAAAGTTTGATATATATCATTACACCGAAAAAACTCAACATAAGGAAATGATGATGACTCGAGTTACTCAATGATTTTGATTTATCAATACAATACCATTCAGAAAAAGAAAATAATTTATTAGATTCGTGATGAAAAAAATATCAATGAATTCTATCCAAAATAGGGAATGAGAAATATCATATATTCATGGATTAGTAAAAATGGATATGGGAATTTTTGAGGAAGGGGAAACATCACTCCTGTTTCTAATTATTGCAAATACATATTTACTATAGTGCATAAGAATTATCAGGCATGCTAAAAGGGGCTATGTTGAGAGGCTCTCTATTGGAGAGTTTATCTCTCTTTAAATCTATGGTGATCAGGCAGATCACTTCAAATCAATGATGGTTCATGATGTGTTTGGAAACAAAGATATGTTTGACATTTGCTACCCACACAAAAGG
Source organism: Viscum album (assembly GCA_963277665.1). Taxonomy (NCBI): domain Eukaryota; kingdom Viridiplantae; phylum Streptophyta; class Magnoliopsida; order Santalales; family Viscaceae; genus Viscum; species Viscum album. Next base: position 689,931,264 of record OY728156.1, on the reverse strand, counting down.
ATTGAGAGGCTTGATATGTAAGATATATTCAAAACCCATAGAGGTGGGTGATGTATTTATATTGTAGATGTGATTAATTAGATGTCACTAGTTGGTTTTTGTCTATAATAATGTGTATTCAGTCAACCATGGTGCAAGGAGAATTATGGAGTGTCTCCCTCCAACGGCGCAACTATCTGCATGGGTTTCTCTTCATGGATTTCTTCTAATCATCATTTTTTTCAGGGGACATGGTGTTATATGATGTTGATGGGTGAAAGGGGCACATGAAGAGGGTTGGTCAGTGCCTCCATTTTGTGGACCCATTCCACCAGTGATTCCTCAGAGTATGTGGGACATGTTTGGGATCACGGAAGGGTCATGTGGGATCCTCACAATGGGAACCTAACGTGGATATTTGAATCTTTGGTCATAATCCCATTGTGTGTCATGTTTTCTGGAGGGGATGAAGAACTCATAGGATGGATCCTTGAGATACATCCAGGGTCATAGATTTTTATCGGGATGTGGGCCGCATGGATTGGTGAAGACATTGGACTGGGCCTTCTAGTTTTCATTGGCAATCAAATGGTGTGGGTGGAAGTGTTGGGATCCCCACTGAAATGTGAGATCACTGGAGGATTGTTTCAGTTCTGATGTGTAGGGAGAAGATCTCAAAAGCTGAGTTTGAGATGATGAATGAAATCTTCATCCAGCGACGAGCAGAAGGAAGTTCGCATGAGGTGGCATGTGGGTTCCGCCAACCTTGTTCGACGGGGCAGGCCACCTAGTCAGTGTGACAATGTGGAATTTGATGGGGATGGCCTCATTGCAGGCATGATTGGTGGAGGCCTCAGTTCGGGTTGATAGGGTATAGCAGGAGAAACCTCATAAGCAGTAGGGTTAGTTGACGATAGGGGTGACTAGGCTATCATTTACTTTGGGTTACCCCTCTAGATGCATGGTCTTATTGGCATCTTGGGGTTTGGGAGGCGGATGGATAATGAATGAGTTAAAATGTGGGCCAGATTTCGGAGTCTGGGTCTTAAAACTATTAGATATTTTGTGTGTTTTACCATTTATGTGGTTTGGTGGTTGTTTCGTATATATGTTTTGTTTTAGTGTACATTCATTTTCTTAAATAAATACTACAGACTGATCTTGATTGAATCATAAACATTTCTAGTAAAAAAGTCTAAATCTGATGAATAAAATTTTCCAATGAAATTTTTTCCATTACGATGGAATATTGGTAAACATACTCTATGTAGATGGAATCTTAATATTTGGAAAGATTTTATGTGTTTCGTCAGTGCCTAATCTAAAAAGGGAACTATTAGATATTTCTAATATCTAATATTTCTAAAAACACGCTAGTAGTACCAATATATATAGGTATATTATGAAACATTATTTGATGGATAAAATGAAATAATGAATAGATTACTATGTGTCCTGATGTAATGTTTATTTACAAGTGATTGCTGATTGACAGAATCGTAGACGATTCATGCAACCTATATCTATTCATATGGGGACCTCAGATGACATTACTATAGACTTGGTCATTAAATTTCCAAATACCCCTAGAATGAATGATATGTTAAGGGTTTTTATTCATTGTCATATAAAATCTACACATTTTCATTATATGAAGGAATAATTTCTTCTTGAGCTCCTAGAAATAATCTATATTAATAATGTTTTAAGACTTTATGGTCCTCCTCTATCGATTGTGTCTAATCGATACACCCATTTTCCATCAAATTCTGGATGATTATTCAATGGACCGTGGATACTAAGCTTAATTTTATTATATATTATCACCATTATATAGATGGATTATTTGAAGGGAATATTCAATAATTTAAAGAAATGTCAAGATCATGCCAACATGAATAACAATGTATGTACGATCACTATGTAAATTTTGTGGAATTCTCTAACCATAATTATTTCTATTGTAGTATTAAAATTGTACCAAATGATGCATTATATTGAATGAATTGTCATAACACAACATGTTGTGATAATGTTGTGAGAGGAAAATTATAGAATCGTAATTTATCCATGAGACAATGATATAGGTAATGACTATTCAAGATCATATTAAAGCATCTCAAATTAGGAAATAGAGTTCTGATTCAAACGAGAGAAATGATTTGGGTTTTCAGGTGGGATATCAAGTCTTTCTAAATATATCTCCATGGAAGGGGGTCATATGGTTTTATAATAATGGGAAACTGAGCAGCGATTACATTGATCCATTTTAAATATTGAATATAATTGGATTTGTAGATTAATGAATTGCAATGATTTTATATAACGACCCAACTGTTTTTTAAATGAAATTACATTATAATAAATATATCATAATCAAATAAACTACTAAGTGCAATTAGATAGTTAAAACTTAATTTTTCCACTTCTGTGATATGAATTTCAAAAATCCGACATACAGATTCGCGGTCAGTAAGTTATTTAGAGTCCAATAAGAAAAATATAAATATTGGTGAATAGTAAACTACCCTTATGAATATTAACATACCCTTATGAATAGTAACATACGCTTATGAATAGTGATATACCCTAATGAATAGTAACCTTGCCTATGATAATATATAAATTATATTCAAGTTGAAAGTATGATATACCATTATTTTAGAATAAGTTAATGAATGTTTTAAAACTGGTTTTTGATAATAAATTATGATTATAATTAAATCTTAAATTAATAATATATAGAAAATTATTTTTGAAAAATGGACTTCATTTTTGGATTCTACAGGTCGAAAAATGGTTGGGGTGAATTTTTGGGATTTTTCTAAAATACTTGAATTTTTTATGAATAGTGGCATACCATAAATTGCAAAATTAAGATAAATACACTAATTATAGAGTCATGTGTGATGTTCTGCTGATGTAATCCCACTTGGTTCGAGATCACATGATAAAATTACTATTCATGGTTTTGGAATACTTACTATTACATGACTTGTGAAGAAATAATAAACTAAAGAGTTTTATATTAAGAAATCCCCTCTCTCCTCCACTATAAAAACCTCCTCTCACCCCCTCTTCCAATCACTTTTCTCATGACTTTTACATTCTCCAAATTCTGGAAAAATACCCTCCCTACCTATTCTCCCATGTCCAGAAATATTTTATGTCATTAAAAGACCAAAACCTCTCCTTTAAGGAGGTTCTCAAGGAAGTTTGGTTGAAGAGGTAAATTCCTCTTTTCAATTCTTTGTCTTTCCTTTCTAGTTCATTTTATTTATTTTTCTTTTACCTATCTTTATATAGATTATGTGATGACTCTAGTACATTATATGTACTGGACATTTTTCATGATAGTGAATTAATTTATCATCATCTCACCCTTTTTTTCCTTCTTTTATACTTGTAGCAAGTACACCATCCGAGATGTGTCAATTTTACACATTCATGGACGATGTACTTTCGATTTCTTTTATCAATCTAAATTCTGGTCATGAAACCATTCTTGTTATTGTTGAAGCAGATTATTATATAAAATATAACATATTTTTGATTCTTTAATCCATTTTTTCAAATTGTATTAGGTTATAAAGAAAAATGAGTTCGTTGTAATCAAAACCCACAAATTAACAAAAACAATTATCATTTACGTTCTATATGATAATTCATCCTCCTTCCATGTAGCAAAGTTATATAAATAAAAAATAACACCTATTTATTTTCATAAATAATATATAATTTCAATTCTGACAATTTACATCCATTCCACTTCATTACTTAAAAACAAGTTAACCGAATATGAAAATAAAGGAAACAAACACTCAAGAATGACAAAATTCAATAAAATTACTTTTCAATAAAGACATAAATGAACTAACTAGAATTATGATAACTAAATACATGTCTAATATGTTCTGAAATAAGTTATTAACGAGTATAATTTTATATTACAGGATCTTATGTACAAGAGTGGAACACATTTGGGGTTAAGGTAAGGGGTTTTATTATCTCATATTCATTTCTGTGAGATTTCCATTATTCGCCACTTATTTCTTTTATGTGGTATATGTGTACTTCCATTTGATATATCATGACATTATTCTTTATATATTCATGTTATTTAATTATTCATTTGAGGGTAATATGTTCTGGTCATATGTTTCGACCAATTACAAATTTGTAAGGGTTTCTTCATCTCACTTCCATTTTCGTGAGATTTTCCGTATTCACTATTAATACTTTTGAAAGGTGTATATATATACTGACCATTTATTTCAAATATCATTAATATATTTATCATCATGGTATTAAATCTATAATTTTTATATTATTAATTTTTTGTCCATACAAATCATTTGATTACAAAGTAGTAAGGGTTTTTTCGCCCGAACATCCACTTTCATTCGGGATACTTTCATTGTCTAATTACATCAATGAAATTCTTATGTATTGTTATGTACTCATGATATATTATATTTGAGTATAATATATAAGTTTACAAACCAGAACCCTTCCTTATTTTATTGATAGTTACACATTTTAAAAGGAACATTCTATGTAGTTTTCAAAATACAAGCTCGATTCAGAGAAAATTTTCAAATTCTTATCTACTTTCAAGGAGACTCAATAATCGGTTTTTGGGAACCATTATCCTTTTAAAATAACAGATTTTATTTTGGAAATACAATCTTAATTCACTTTTGTTTTTATACCAATATTTTTCGCAAATAACTCTTCTTTTCAAAATAAAAGAGTATTTATCTCAAGAATTGCTTATTGATTTTATAAGAGTGTTTTTGTCTAATTCAACACCCTTGTTGATTAAAAGGTATTATTGGGTTTAATAATATATTAATACATATACCATATAATATTTAATGTTTTATGACTAACTCTAGTGTGGTTGATCAATCCTAAAACCATTCATGATATTATTCTGAATGGTTAGTGTTTTATGTTTTATTATTGGGGAATGTTAGTTACATTTCATATAAAAGTATCAATATGAATGTATATGTTTATTATGTTTATCCCCACTCATATGAGGAAATAATTGAACTTATTATGTGACTTTTGGGTCCTGCTATAGCCCCTCGCTGCATCGGCAGGTCTCAACAGACAAATAGACGTGGAATTAGTCGAGGCCATTCCCAATATGATATGTGTTTTGGCTGTGGCCTTAATCATTAGACGTATTGGCCGAGGCTTAGAAAAAATGTTTCAGAATGCCTTTCATTATTCCTTCCATCAGTATGAGTTCATCTATTTATATTCCTTGTGGTTATTCGATTAGTAGAATACCCATGATAATGTTTTATTATGCAATTATTTACTCAGCTCATTTTTCTGCCATAATGTGTTAAAGTTTATTATTAAAGGCAGGTGTTTTGAATTATACACCATGTATTTTGTTTATAATATCTTCCAATTTATTTCTTACTCGTAATTATCCATTGACCACACCCCTTTCTTATGTATCATTTTTTAGGACATGAAGAAGTTTTTCCGGAATGGCAAGTTGAAATAACCTAGGAGTTAGGGGTGTTGTCTATGTAGATTCCATGTTGTATTTCTCTTTAAGATGGAATATTGAACTTTTTTATGAGTCCTGTTTCCAATAATAATAAACTACTCAGCCCTTTTGGATTCAAATTCCTTGTTAGTATTACAGCTTAATCAAATAGGGCACCATCTCCGGGCAACTAGGGTCGGGTCCTTACAGTTGGTATTAGAGGTGGTACAGTTGGAGGATGATGTTTCCTATGAGGAGAATCCCGTGAAAATTTTGTATCATAGAAACATAGTTCTACGCAACAAGACTACTCATCTGGTCAATGTACTAAGGAGAAACCAAATGTATGAAGAGGCGACTTGGGAACTGGAGGAATCATTGAAGGAGAAGTACACCCACCTGTTCTGGGCCTAGATTGTAAATGAAATTTCAAGGGTGAAATTTTTGTAAGGAGGGGAGAAATTAAGGACCCAATAGTTTTTTAAAGGAAATTATGTTATTATAAATATATCATAATCACATTAACTACTATGTGCTATGAGACTCTAAAAACATAAGTTTGTTACTTCTGTGATGTGAAGTTCAAAAACCCGACACTCACAGTCGCGATCAGTAAGTTATTTATTGTCCAATAAGAAAAACTTAATTCTTGGTGAATCGTAACATACCCTTATGAATAGTATCATACCCTTATGAATATTGATATACCCTAATGAATAGTAACCTTTTATGTGATAATATATAAATAATATTCAAGTTTAATGTACGATATACCTATATTTTAGAATAAGTTAATGAATGTTTTAATCATTGTTTTTGATAATAAAAATGATTTTAATTGAATATTAAATTAATAATATATAGAAAGTTATTTTCAAAAAATGGAATTCAGTTTTTTATTCTACATGCGAAAAAATGGTTAAGTTGAATATTCGGGATTTTTTTAAAATACTTGAATTTTTTATAAATATTTACAATCTATAAATTGCAAAATTTAGATAAATACACTAATTATAGAGTCATGTGTGATGTTATGCTGATGTAAAGCCACTTTTTTTGGTATTACATGATAAAATTACTATTATTGTTCATGGAATACATACTATTACTTTTCTTGGGAAGAAATAATAAACTAATGAGTTTTATATTAAGAAATCCCCTCTCCTCCAGTATAAAACCCCCTCTCACCCCCTCTTCCAATCAGTCATCTCAAACTTTGTGCCCTCTCTTAATTATGTCCAAATACCCTACCAAAATCCTCTCCCACTTCCATAATGATTTGGTCTTATTAAAAGACCAAAGCCTCTCTCTTAAAGAGGTTCACAAGGATGTTTGTTTCAAGAGGTAAATTCCTCTTTTCAATTATTTTTATTTGCTTTCAAGTTACTTTGTTTTCTTTTTCAATTACCTATCTCTATCCAAATTTTGTGATGACTCTATTAACATATATGAAATGTAATTTTTTCATGATATTGGAATAATTTACCACCATATACACCTTTTTACCTTCTTTTATACCAGTAGCAAGAACACCATCCAAGATGTGTCAATTTTACACATTCAAGGATGATGGACTTTCGATTTCATTAATCATTATAAATTCTGGTCATGAAACCATTAATTTTATGGTTGAACCAAGTTATTATATATAATATAACCTATTTAAGATTTTGTAACCCCTTTGTTCAAATTTTATTGGGTTATAATGAAAAATGAGTTCGTTTTAATCAAAACCCACAAATTAACGAAAACAATTATCATTAAAGTTATTTATGATAATTCATCCTCATTCCATGTAATAAAGTTATATAAATAAAAAATAACACCTTTTTATGTTCATAAATAATATATAATTTCAATTCTGAAAATTTACATCCATTCCACTTCATTACTTAAAAACAAGTGAACCGAATATGAAAATAAAGGAAACAAACACTCCAGAACGAAAAAATTCAATACAATATTTTATCAATAAAGACCTAAATGAACTAACCAGAATTGTGGTAACTAAATACATGTCTAATATGTTCTTAAATAAGTTATAAACTAGTATAATTTCATATTCCAGGAGCTTATGTACAAGATCTGAACAAGTTTGGAGTTAAGGTTAGGGGTTTCATATCTCACTTTCATTTCTATTATATTTTCATTATTCACCACTTATTTCTTGTATGTGGTATATCAATAATGCCATTTGATATATAAAAACATGATTCTATTTATATTCATTTTATTAAATGATTCGTTTGATGGTTATATGTTCTGTTCATATGATTCGACCGATTACAAAGTTGTAAGGGTTTCTTCATCTAACTTCCATTTTCGTGAGATTTTCCATATTCACTGCTAATACTTTTGTATGGTGTATATATATACTGACCATTGATTTTAAATATCATTAATATCTTTATCTTCATGGTATTAAATATATAATTTTTATTTTATTAATTTTTGGGGAATATGAATCGTTTGATTACAAAGTAGTAAGGGGTTTTCCACCCAAACATCCATTTTCATTCGGGATATTTTCATTGTCTATTTACCTCAATGAAATTCTTTTCTATTGTTATGTACTCATAATATATTCTTTTTGAGGATAATATATATGTTTAAAAACAATAACCCTTATTTATTTTATCGATAGGTACATGTATTAAAAGGAACTTTAAAAGTAGTTTCCAAAATACAAGCCCGATTCAAGGAAATTTCTCATATTCTTATCTTTTTTCAAGGGAACTATATAATATGTTTTTGGGAAACATTATCCCTATAAAATAAATCATTTTATTTTTAAAATACTATCATAATTATCTTCTATTTTTATACACGGATTTTTCCAAAAGAACTCTTCTTTTCAAAATAAATGAATATTTATCTGAAGAATTGCTTAAAGATTTTATAAGAGTGTTTTAATGTAATTCAACACTCTTATTGATTACAAGGTATTATTGGGTTTAATAATATATGAATTAATATAACATATTTTATTTAATGTTTTATGAATAACTCTATTGTGGTTGATCTATCATAAAACCATTCACCACATTATTTCAAATGGTTAGTGTTTTATGTTTTATGATTGGGGAAAGTTAGTTACATATCATATGATAGTTTAAATATGAATATATATGTGGTTTATGTTGATACCCACTCTTATGAGTAATGTATTGGACTTATTATGTGATGGGTGGGGCCCGCTATAGCCCCTCGATGCATCGGTATGTCTTACGAGACAAATAAATGTGGAATTGGTTGAGTCATTTCCCAATGTGATATGGATTTTGGCCGAGGCCTTAATCATTAGACGTCTTGGACAAGGCCTTGAAAAAATGCTTCAAAATGTGCAGAATTATGCATTCCATCACTATGAGTTATCTATTTATATTCCATTTGGTTATTCAATTAGTAGAATACCCATGATTATGTTTTATTATGACACTGTTTACTCAGCTCATTTTCATTCCATAATGTGTTCAAGTTTATTATTAAAGGAATGTGTTTTCAATTCTTCACCATGTATTATGTTTATACTATCTTCCGCTACATTGCATAATCTTAATGAGCATTTGAACTCACCTGTTTCTTATGTATCATTATTTTCAAGAAATGAAGATGTTTATTATGAATGACATGCTGAAATAACCTAGGAGTTATGGGTGATTTATAAGGAGTTTCCATGTTGTATTTCTCTTTAAGATATAATATTGAACTTATGTGTGAATCTTGTTCCAATAATACTAAAAAACTCGGTCCTTTGGGATTCATATTCACTGTATGAATGCCAACGTAATCAAACAAGCCACCGGCTCCAGGCAACTGGGGTCGGGTCCTTACATGCTATGTCTCTCCAAATTTTATGATGTGTTCCACATATAATTATTAAAGAATTACATTCATTATATAACACATGTTCTCACCAATTAAGAAATATAACATAAACATGACTTATCTTACTAAGAGGAATCTATCGATATTACTGATATAAGAGAGAATGTATTGAGAAATCAGATGACATGACTAGTAAGGGTTTTATAGAGAAACCATAAAATGTATGATGAAATGTGTGGACATGAGGGTATTGTGAAGAAAAACTACCCACATATATTTTGAAGGAAGTATTCATGAAAAAAATTAGAGGATGAAAATTTTCATTGAGGGTAGAATATAACTCCTCATGATTTTATTGTGTGTATCTTCTTAAATAAATTCAATTTATTTGACAACATACGTTGCACAAATGAACTGTGATATACTATTAAACAGTAACTTGACAGATGACAAATTATTATGACAATTAGTAATAGTAATCTAACGAATATAATAGTAACATTTCCAAAAAATGTATAAATAATATTTATGCATCTTATGAATGAGAAAAAGATATATTTATATCATGGAATAAGTAAATAAATGTATAAAAAATGATAAATTATGTGTTGGTATTTTTGTGTAATATAAATTTTTATTTACACTTTCATTATTAAAATAATAAATTTCAATAATATTTATTTTCATAAAATTGATTTATAAATTATTATTTTATTGTCTTATTACAATAAAATAAGGTTATGATAAAACAATAAATTTTTCAAACTGTCATAAAATCCGAAATAATTTTGAAATTGCTATTTTTCGAATAATTGAGTATTTCAATTAAAAATTTATTTTATCATATTTATAATATTATTTTCAAAAAATTAAGTATGTTCGTAATTCCACAGAACTAATAATGGTACGGTATAATTTTTTTCATTTTTCTAAATTGATGAATTTTTTTGAATAGTGACATATAATAATTTACATTATTAGAAAAATATATGTATTATTGAGTCATTGATGATGTATGGATTTTGTAAGATCAATTATCATGAACTAATATTTTATAGTAATGTAATTATTCTTATTATACCAAACAATTAATAGTCTTGATCCAAAATAATAAACTAATAAATAAAATAATCACCACCTCTTCCTCTATAAATACCACCCCTACTATCGACACATACTAAAACATGAATATTTCCCAATTTCTACAAAAAAAATTAATCCCTAGGCTCTAAATAAAATCTGAGATACTTTTTTCTCACCATCATACAAATATTAATCCCATTAAGGTTGTTCTCAAGGATATTTAATTCAAATTGTAAAATCCTGTTTGGTTTACCATTATTTTTTTAATTTTATTTTATTATCATATGCTACATAACATCCATTATAAAAGGGACATCATTACTCCATTATAAAAAATATACAATAATTTTATTTTCTTAATGGTATATAATTCTTGAATTCAATTATCCTATCTTTCTTTTAAATGAGAACATCATCCGAGAGTTTTCAATGCACCATATTCATGGATTATGTATATTATTTTTGAAATACCAAAATCTATGATAGTTTTAAAACCAATATAATTGTTAAAAGAATTGTAATATATATATATATTATAAATTATTTAGTGCTCATTGTCCAAAATATGTAGATAATATGAATTAATAAAACAAAACTAGTTCTTAGTGAATGAAAAAATGCCAAAATAATATAAACAGTTATTGTTATCCTTTCATCTAATGAATCATCATAATATCTGTAAAAATTTTATATAATATCATTTCATATTATTTATTTCCATTAAGGAAATTTAATTTAAATTCGGGGAAATTATTTCCATTTTACTTGATCTTTCATGCATCTATACAGGTTAACCGATCATGAAAACCAAATACACGAATACTCTTCAACGGTGAAATTAAATCTTGAAATTATTTAAAAATCACCAAAATTGACTTTATAAAATTATATTAATTAATATAAATGATTAATATTTTATAAATTAAATTTGTAATGAATATAATTTATTTATATTGCTCATTATGACTAAGTGAAGAATACTTTCAGACATAAGGTAAGGGTTTCTTTTAAAACATAAATTTTCCATCGTGTTTCATTTTATATCTCTTTTAACCATTGTAATTATTCATAATTTCTATAAAAACATTCTCTGTTTTGTTTATATGTTACAATATTTTGTATCCTTATCAATTGAAACTTCATTTTTGGTTAATATTTGTTCTTAATGACTCATTTTCCATTCCTCAAGATAAAAAAGCCCAATTTGGGGGAACATCCCAATTCATAACCAGTATTAAATTAAACTCCATGATCTATTTTAATCCACCAATATTTTTTTAAAGTCACATATTTTATCATGAAAAACAATCAGTGTTCATTTCTTGTTTATAAAAAAATATTCCATTGTTCTTTTTAAAGCCTCTTTATTAATTACCCTAAAACCTCTACTAAAGAGGATCATTTCTATTGTTTCGTAAATAATAATATTAAATATTTTCACATTAGTTGGATGGGAAAATCATAATCTTGGACCATTTCCCATTATTAATTTGAATTTATGATTGAAATCCATTATTTCACTAAAACTGTTAGGATATTCACTTTGGTTATGCCTGATTCCCTACTTATTCCTTGTGTTTGGGGTATTTATATATCCATTTTCATTATGATAATCATTCATTAAAGATATAATTATATAAACACATTCAATTTATCATTGATATGATTATTATCTTAGTTATATATAATTTTTTTGGTGTTTTATTTCAATGTTTTTATTTACATAAATCAATGAATGAATAAATAATTTAACATGTAGGGATAGGTGGGGCCAAATTATAGATAGAACCTCGATGCATAGATAGGTATCATGAGACAAAACAATTGGTGAAACCCCCATTTTGTTATTTTCCATGTAGAATCAAATTGGTTTTTACCCAAAGACATAAACAATCTTGACTGAATAATGGTTCATGTACTAGATATGTGATTTCAAATAAATTATACTTTTCTTCATTCAGCATTCATTTATTACATTCCATTATATTTTCAATATGAAAAAATATATGGTTTCATTTTAATTCTTAGTGTGTTAATGAAATGTGTTATTTAGATTATTTATTTTGCCATACTAACTACATATTATAAACATTTCATCACTTGTTATTGTATCATATAAACCTTATTAATAATTTGAGCTCATCCTTTTATTTTTTTCTTCCCCCAGGTTATTAAAAATATATATTTGAATAAGTTTCATGGAAGTGGGTTATTTTCCTTCTTTATGTTATATTTTTAATTACTAATGTATAAATAAAAACATTTATGTATCTAGTTATTAAATAATACCTAACTAATTGATCCTAAATGATGTAATATCTTGAATATTTTGTATTGTAATAAAATGACCACAAACTTTGGGATACTAGTTTTAGGGTTGTTACACACATTGTTTGGATGTTGTTGGAGTCTATGTTGAGATGTAATTTATTAGTGGTGTTTATAGGATATACTGTATATAGAGATGGAAAGTAATTATTATTTTTTTAGAAGATATTGTATAAATGTGTTTATTTTTTATTACGTTAATTATTATAAATCTGTTTCATCTTGTCTATTTAAACATTTTATTGTTATTTATGGAAATTTTTATTTCTTTTTATGTGATTTTTTTGAATTAATTACCTAAAAAATGAGGCGTATGAAAAACATATTATTTTCAAATGATTGATAAATCCATCTAATTTCATAGATATCAAGATTTAATTTTGGTGGATGTGTTATAGTGGGTGTAGGTCAAGGAAATAGTTTTTATAGAGTTATAAGGATTTTCATTTCCAATCAACATCACTGATTAACCTCATGTGTGTCGATGAGTTTTTTATATTCAGTTTCCCCTATGTTGTGTCTTAATATCACATTTCATCCTCAGGTTTATTAGAAGACTATGAATATGATCCAGATGTAATAGAATAAGTTTTTTTTTCAGGTTTTATCTGTTTTCGAGCCCCATTTGATGTAACATTTACATTTTTTTGGACTGATTGTAAAATATTACATCATTATTTAATTTTAAGTGATTAGTTTGATGCAATATATGAATGTTTTTAATGATATTTATTATTGCGGACAGATTCCGTATAGTATATGAATCAAGGGAAATATTTAGTTTAGATAATGATATGAAATTTGTTTGAAATTATTAATGGTATAAAGGGTAATGTAGATCACCTGAATAAATATGTTTATCATAGAATAAAACCTCTAGATATCGAGGATTCTGGAAATGAGTTTTTTATGGTTTTCACAAACCATGGGTATCATATTATTTTATGATTATGTAATATTATACCAGGGATTGTGGGGTATTTATATGTTTTAATGTGAGTATAAGAGGAGTTATATTAGTGTCCTCTCTCTCCTTAAATATATTATATTCAATGAATTTCCCATGATTCACATTGAAGATGGTATCTTCTTGTTAACTATGAGGTCATCGATATGAGTGATTAGATTATTAAAATGACGTGATGATTTTGGAGAATCACATTGGGATATAGGATCTTTAAAACAAGTTTATATGATGACTGGTTATTACATTGGATTGTTATTTATTGATTCGGGTGTCATAGAGAAATTTAGGTGTTATAAAGAGTTACTCTATGTACATGGTGTCTACATTTTTTTAAATTTTTATTTCAAAATTATTTTATTTTGATAATGATTTTATGTTTTAATATGCTTTGATTTTAAAAGGGGAAGCTTCATATTTCAGTGGCATGGTGTGGGTTTTTTAGATGTTTAGGATTCTTGTATTTGTTTTTTGATATAATTCTTGAGGATGATAATTTTTTAGAGGTATATAATATAAAGGACCAGATTTTATTGGTCCACTACATTGTGTTTTTTCTAATTTGAATTTGTCAAAAGTCTTCTTGATTTTTTATAGAGGAATCATTGTAAATTTTATGATGCAATTTCTACTTCAAAAATCTATACAGCAATAAATTACAATTACATCATGATTTATTTCATTATGGTGTTTGAAATCAGTGTTTCCCATATCTATTTCAGCCTATTATGTGAACATAAATTATCATCATTACATTTTGATGAAATTTATTGAACTGTAATGCCTCATTGCTGAATTAATTTGTCTTGATTCAAGGTTCGATATAAAATAGAGAATTTATTTGTACAAACATATATAATTTGGAATATTTTATGTTTTTGTGGAATGTTGATTGTGGGGTACAATTGAAGTATGTTTTTTATAATAAATTAGAATGTTTCACCATTATAACATAATAAGGATCAATTTTCAAAATGTGAGTTTTATAATTAAAATATAACAATTTGATTACCATGATATTTGGAGGGAAAGATATGATAAATTGATTTCTGTTTATGGAAGTCTATATAGCTTCCACTATTGCACAATTATGATTTTTTTAAATCCATTATAAATTTATTTCAAAATATTATTGTATATTTTTATGTATTATATAATCTATATCAATACAATAATTTTTTCCAACCCTATAATCCTTATACATTTGATATTGGTGATATTCAATACCCTTATTGGAATATGTATCTTCTGTACATATAGAATTGTGTTTATTTATTATAATGTGTTTAAAACCATCAGTTTTTAAATATAAGTATTTTTTATTAATTTGAAATTTATTTATGTTTGTGATAGTGCACAATTGTTAAGGATACATAGTGATGGATTGATGTATTGATGATGGGATATGGGTTTAGAAAGGGGTTTTTGGGTGTTTGTTTGTGTTTGATATCAGCTTCATCCTCTTCTTGTTGTTGTGTTCATTGGAACATTAGTTTTTGGTGTGTGATTTTGATTATCCCTTTTATTTTATAGTATTTATTTTAAAATAAAAGGAGATGGGTTTTATTGGATATTTATATTATTGTTTGATAATAAAATAAATTAATAAATTTAATTTGTTGTGAATCTATTATTGTTTACATGATATCATTGTTGTTTAAGTATATTGGTTTTTGTTGTATTACTATACTTCTTTTTGTGATATATAGTTATTATTACTGTGTAAAATTGTGTTTATTGATGACAATATAATTGAATTATGTTGAGGAGATGATTAAATATTAATATTGAAATATTTATTTCTTATTTGGTTATGTGGAGCATGAAATTATAATATAATAATGAAAATTTAAATACATGGAGTTATTTTTTCATTATTATGTTATAATATTGTCCATTTTTTAATGTTATATTTTTGATGGTCTTCCTCACCTATTTATATATTAAAATAATTTTTATATTGTAATAACTATAGATATATGATGAAAGAAAACAATTATATTATTTTAATAGAGAAGAATGTTATCCTGTTAAAATTATATAGTAATGGTAAATGGTTTTATCAGTAGGTTTTTTCATATATTCCAAGACATTGTGTTTTTTTATGTGAATTCTATATAGGATGATTTTGTGAGGAATTGTATATTTTTTTTCTTTAGTGGTTTTATTTGTTTATCTGGTTATATAGTATTAGCTAATAATGATATGGTGGGAGAGAATTAAAAAAATAATTGAATAAAGTTATATGGGGATGTGATGTATTAAATTAATAATATAGAATAACTAATTAAATAAAATTTGTGTATAATATTTTATGTTGAATGTTAATTACAATGAAGATAAGTGGGTTAAATGGTTATTGGTTTATATAAATGAATTACTTATATAATTAAATAAATAATGAATTTAATGTGGTTAATAAATGGAAAACATGATTGGAAGTGGAAAGGAAAAAATAAAAGGATTTGGAATTTGATAATGCCTGTTTATAGTGTTTATTGTGTCATGGTAAATGTTTAAGGTGGTTGTTATTAAGTTTTATTTGTGTGGGTATAATGGTGGGTTATGATCGCAATATTTCAATATGAAATGTGAAACAGGAAGGGAATTTTTTAAATTGTTATTATGTCATATTATATTTTCTTATTATTTATGAACCATGAAATATGTTAGATACATTCATTTATTCTCATTAATTTTTCGGGTTTAGGGAATGCCACCATCATTCAAAATGATTTTGATACACATTGATGAATAATACCCCACTCCTCTCCTTCCCTTAAAGATGTATTATTGTAATGTGATGATGTGGTAGCTGTTGGGTGACGTTGTATAAATATATTTATGTGGTGGTTCATTTATTTTATGTGTTTATGTGTTTGTGTTATGTTATATGATGTGGTGTTCTGTCGAATGGGGATGTGGTATTCTGTATTGTTATATAGATTCCTATAAGATGATATTGTTAGAACATATTTTATATGAATATGAGTGCAACTTGATCCCGAGGAAGTGGGTTTGGGGAATGATTATCGATATATATTCATGATTCTAATGTTATTTATTTTTTGTGAATTTTTTCAATGAATTTTTTGGATTGAGACATCTAGATAATGTTCACATTTTATTCTCATAGTTATCACCAATGATTTCTCGATCCGTGGTTTCTTAATCGGTAATGACTATGGATCCTTTAATATTTGTGAAATTAGAGGTGAATATGAAATCTACATATACTTTTAAAAAGTTAATTTATATCAAAAAAATAATTTCAAATTAATGATTGGCTCTTTTATCTTCTTCCTTATTGTAATAATATTTCTTTCAATGGGAGATAATTTCCAGAATATAGATTAATTGAAGAAGAAATTGAACGCGGTCTAGAGACTAACAATACAGAAAGTTATAGAAATTTGAATGGGATACTATAAATTGGTCTCCCAACAAGAATTTCTTAAATCCATCACCTAGTAAATAAATTTCAAAAAACATATCATGTTCATTTTCAAAAAAATGAAATGAGATATCCATTTCATTACCCTTAAACAAAAAATTTCTAATGCCTAGATCTCTATACTATTTATTTCCCACAACATAGTATTATATAATCCATTATTTAGGAAGGATATATCCGCTATAATTGGAGATACCCTGATGTTTTATGAAAAAACTATTAACGAAACATTTTGATATTAATCATGGATTCATGTATATGTGGATCTTTTTATTTTCTAGTATAACAGAACTACACTTGTTGTGAAATGTTAGAAATTTGAATTTGAATTTGTGTATGAATTCAATCATAGATATTATAATGTATATAATCATTTAGGATATGATATAACAAATATAATGAAATTATAAATGTTTCAAATTAAGAGGATACCACAATGAATGGATTTGGGTAGAAAAACATATATGAAGCATGTTAATGAGGGATATTACACATCCTAAATAGCATGTGATAACCTGGACAATGATATTTATAATTAACATGGTTCCTTTTGAAGGGATGAAATTTAAATTAATGAAATATCCCCAATGACTATAAAGGGAATGTTGTTATCAAGGATGACCATATTTTACTGTGTAGTCTGGAATCCAATGATAATAATAAATTTAGACTAGGTTTAGTTTTTGAACCTTTTAATTGTTGTAGTTAGTTCCCTAAAACCAATTATTATTCTATATAAAATTAACTATATTTTAAAATATGTGAATATGAATCTCATAATAATATCACATATTGATTTTTATTTTTCATCAAATTCATGTGATATTTTTTGAATGTATTCTTCAACAAGAAAAATGCCAAAGATGTTCTAGAAAATGTTGAGAACAATGAAATTGTATGAAAGTATTCATAAAACTTGATCTATGGTTAGATAACAAACATTTAATGGGTACATGATACAAATATTATATGGTGTGAGTACTTATATGATGATGATACTTCTTCCCAAGAATTGTTTCAATGGTAATATCAATGATAGAAGATTATCAGAATAGACCCATGAGTATGAATTCCTTATATTCTAGTGTTATCCGATATTCCAATCTACAAGAATATATAATGGTCCATATATATTAACTTTATCATTAACTCATGTCACAGATTTCTGACTAATTATTGCTATTAAAAACTATCATTTCATATTTTTGTTGGAAGTATCATACATTCAGTGCATCCCAAATGAGATGTTATTAATTGACAAATCACAAAATGATTTTTCCCTTCCATATTTATCGATGTTGATATCTCAGTTCATTGATTGAAATATAATTGTAAAATTTAATTCCACGGGTATGGTGTGCTCACATTAATCACATATATTCATAGACTGATGTATAAATTATATTGGTTGATATCCAAGATGTTAAACATGGTTGATGAGATATTGTGAAAATGAGATTATATTATTCATAAATCAGTTGTGTGTTGGTGTCAATTTTGTGACATTATGTTCATTCTCTTAGGTTCCATGACCTATTTCAATAATGTAATCTTGGACATTAGATATACTCTCCTAATGCCAATGAAAATTAATCTTATATAGTCAGACACTTAGTATTTTAGTTGAAATCAATAATTTTTTTTGAATTTAATTAGTAGAATAAATAATATTCTCAAGGTTGAGGAATAATTTAATTAAAATTTTATTAAACTCGTAAATTAAATAAATATTTATTCACCGAATTGGGAATAAATATAAATATTTTTATATCTTTTGATTATTAAATAAATAATTATTTGCTTATTTATGGTAAAATGTTCATTTATGAACAATATTCTTATTTGGGTATTCAATAAATGTTTAGAAGTTTGAAAGGACAAAGACTACATCTGTAGGTAAATATTGATTTACATACCGATAAAATTACATTTTTTCATTGAAATTGTTATAACATACCTTAAAATAATAATAATAATAATAATAATAATAATATGTTGCAATGGTTAGAATTAAGATAAAAATATCATTTAATTTCCAGTATATTATTAAATAATATTTTACCTTAATCCCGATTTCTATGATATATTTCTATGTATACTATATATGGTAAATAAAAAATTTAGGATAGTAAAAACATTTCCCATAATGGAATTGCCTCTCTCTCTCTCTCTCAAAATCTTCCTCCCTTCCACTAAAGTTTTGTAATAACTCATTCAAGCCAGAATGATCTAGTAAAAATCAAGTTGAAAAATATAAGACATTTAATTCATTGCACTAGCACCCAAAAATCATTTATCATTTGTTGACGATCAATAGAGAATGTGTGGATAACAACTATAGATTATATATAACATCCCAAGAAAATAAATAATATTTCATTTACATATATATTAATATTTGTGAATTAAATATTAATTTTTTTTAAAGGGTATTCTATATTCAATGGCCTACCTGACACGCAACAACAGGTTTCATCGAAATCTTGCGTTGCACACTAATAATATAATATTATTATTTTCAATGGTAGTTAATACCTATTAATTGTATTGGCTGGAATAATTATAACTAACCCAAATATGATAATATATGTTTGTTAATCGTTTTTTCTTTCATCCAATAAATGTCAGAGGCTTAAAATATAAATGAATCTAATTTTAAGCATAATTTACTTTTAAATGACGATATTCCGCCATTTGATGGAGAACCCTCATTAAATCTATTTTTGTCCATTTTATATGTTTTATTTGACAAAATAAAATTCATCTTTAGATTCAGCACATCAAAATTTACTTTGGGTTAATTTTTGGTATTTTTTCTGATAAAGTTCATTTTTAATGAATAGCGAAAAATACTGTATTTTAATTCAAAAGTGCCTTTTAATATTATTCATGTATATGGTTAGATTCTATTTTTAATTGGTTCTAAATTTTAATTACAATATATTTTTACCAATTAATCCAATGTTGTAAATTTCAATTAATTTTACTTTGAAATTGGACATAAACAAGTGTCAATCATTTGATAGTTATTATTTCATAAAAACACGCTTTTTTTATGAAAATGGGAATTAATTTTAAATTAATTGCATACAATTATGTGTTTCTAATTTAGAAAAGTGGAATCTATATTTGGAATCAGTTTCTCCAAAATTTTGTAAATTGGTAACTTTTATTTTAAAACATTTTAAATATTTACTTCAATAAATATTTTATTTACAATGATTGAAAGGTAAATATAGTAAATAAGGGTAAAATATAATATTATAATGATATTAAATTAACATAACATGTGACCTAATCATATTGGATGATACATATCCCACCATGAGAATACATGGGTTGATTTTGGGAACCCATGGAACAACATTGGAGTAATAATGACACTTTATATTAATGAATTTAAAGTAAAGACAAAAATGATATAAACAATTATCATTTAGTAAATAAATTTTTACATGGGGTTATATATGTTATATTTTGGAAAATAAATATTATTTGAAAATATAAAATTATTTATACATAATATTTTTTTATAATTTTTGGAAGTTAAATAAATTAAAATATTTATGACACAATAATGATGCAATATTTATCTCATCAATAAATGATTTAAATAAATAAGATTATAAATAATAAAACTATATCCAAAACCTATCCAATTCATTCTGGATTATTTTTTTCGACAATGGGTCATCTTAAAATTGTTTTTAACATATATTTGACCCTTTGAAGCCGAATATGAGGTTATAATAAAATAATTATTTTAAAGTTTTCTAAAGAGACCATCCTCTCCCTTATAAAAATCTCCAACTTATAACTCATTCCTCACACTTCTCAATCCTTTTTCTTGTGAAAAATATGCGTCCATAAGCTCTGAAGATCCCTCTATTCATCCTAGAAGATATACCTTAGGCAGAAAATACTTCAAGAAACCCTTTTGGTTCAAATGAAATGGTGTTACCCAATTTAAATGTAACGTCTTCTCTTATGTTATTTTGTTTTATTTAACATCTACAACCCCCTAAAATATTTTTATTACATATGTTATAACAACACCAGTATCCTCAATATACTAGGATGTTGTTATGAGAATTATTCGAACTACACTTACACACACACCCATCTATAGGGTAAAGAACATAACGTATTTGTGGATGAAAAACTAACACCTCACAAAATGATGATTGTTCAATAATCTGATACCACCTCTAATGGTTACCATTATGATGGAATGTATTAATATATGATATATTTTTTTATGTTTTCTTTATGCTTTTATATTTTTCATTTATATCATACCTTTATCGTTTCCATAATGGGTAAACGCGATAATATCATTTTAGAAAGTGAGGACTACCGCCCCTCAAAGTGATATGACTCATTAATACCTTATGTGGGATGTATAAAGGATGGAGTTAATGATTTTATATATAATATTATACTATAATTATAATATAACTATGTATAATTATTTTTTCATTCCATTAAACATTAAATAGAAATGAAAGTAGTGTTCATGCGTACGTACTGCTTACCGTCTCCATGAACAGTGCATTTTAGTTCTTATCTTCAAAAGTTATGAACTAATATAAATACATGTATATACAGTATATATATGATATATATGATATCTACATCTTTAATATCTTTTTCTTAGAATGTCGATTGTTGACCACATGGTCAAATTCTAATTATATAATATGTTCATTTTAACTCAAATTATGAACATCGACAAAATGTCCTAAATGAACTCAAATAAATAACTAACTGTTATTTCAAGTTAATAAGTGATATAAAAGTAATAATATACATTATAAGTTTATGATGAAATTAGAAATTAACATAAGTTTATTATTCAGGAAGAATAAGAAACATACAAGTAAAGTTGGACACGAAGTAAGGGATTTCTTATCTCACATTTAATTCCGTGAGATTTCCATTGTTCACCACTTATTTATTTAATGTGGTGTATCGTGTACTGACATTTGAAATATATTTTCGTGATTCTATTTATATAAATGGTATTTTGTGATTAATTTCTTGGTTATTAATATTTTCTCATTCGACTCGATTGATTACAATGTGGTAAGGGTTTTTTCATCCTTTCTCACTTTTGTCCAATTTTCTTATTGTCATTATACCCTTTTAATTTGAATTATAAATGTTGGGGTTTGGTTTTTCACCTCTCTGATACTTCCCACATTATGTTCATATTATGAGAGACCCCTTTCACTCTCAATAAATGTCTCCCATTACACCCGTTACTATGCATAAATTTATAAAGGAATTTCTCTCTCATCATTACATTCAATCTATTATTTTGTATAAAGACTCTAAATTCCATTAAAAATTTTGGTACATCTATCTATATGACCTCCTTACTGTAAATTTCATATAAAAATAATGATACACCCCTTTATTTCTCATCAACCATTTTTATGAATTCTTACGTCACGTCGTTACGTTGGTGAAATTGAACCAATTTTTCAAGCCAATGTCATTCTGTAGTGAATACCATTCCAATTTCTCTATCAAGGGTATTAAACTTTATGCACATTTTCTGTTTGATTATAAAGTTTCATGTATTAATTCCACATTACATTAACATTTAATAAATGATTATCTTTTTTCAATCCATGTTATATGATCCATGTGGCACACTTACGCATGAAATGAAATTTTTAAGAAGGGTGTTCCCTTATAGCGCTCCAATGCATTTGGAAAAGTATAGTATCATGATAATTCATGTGAAATGGGTGTTTAGTCATGATAATTGATATGCAACGAGGTTTTACTCCTGATTCATGTAAAATGAGGATTTACTCTTGCCACATGTGCAATGAGCCTTAACTCATTCTAATTCCATGTTTAGTGTTGTTTCCACATTTCCATGTTATGATTATCATGATTTACCATGACTTTATGTTTATGCTTCTCTTGTACTCTATTGATATGTCTATTGTCTAACATTTATTGTATTATTTATGTTATTCCATGATTATTACCTTACTGGGCTTTATACCGCACCCTTTTTTTATGCATGTCCTCAGGTTATCGAATGCAATGCTAAGTATGAGGGAATGTAGTGGACATGTAAAAGAATTTATCGATAAAGATGTTTTTTTCTTGTTTTATGTTCTTATTTAATTATCCTAAGCCCCAAAGACACCATACCTCTCTATCTTATATGTTGTATCAAATGAATTTTATGTAATAAATTATGTTTAAATCTGTAATAAAATATCATGGTTGTCATTGTTGGTATCAGAGGATAGGATATGTTATTTTTGGGATTAGGATTATAAACCCTAGTAAATCCATAGATACAAGAAAAAGTATAATAAAAACATACCTATTTTTTTCTGAGTATTATGTAGGTGGTTTATCAAGCAAATACATCCCTTTCTTGATACGAGAAGAACTATATTAATGTGTAGGGATGAAAATGAAAGATATAATGAAACCATTTAGGTTAAAACATTATATGGTTAATATTTTGTTTTATAAAAAATATAACACACAGACTATGTGAAAACCCATCGTATCGGACAATGATGTGGGAATCTAACCCACAACCAAAGTGTAGTTGGGTTATATTTCCTACCACTGGCCTACGGGAAGTCCCTTGTCTGTATGGCCTATTAATTTTAGTTAATTGATTTTATGGATAAATTATAAGTTAATTTTGAGATTTTATGTTTCATCAAATTAATATCCTTAGTATAGTAACAAGATTTGGTTATTAAATGAAAAAGGTTATTGTTTGAAGATGTTTTTTCTTTTGGAATACTATATACTTAAGAAAAATAAAATACATCATGATTTCAATTGTGGAGGAGTGGTTGAATTTTTATATTTTATAAGAATGTAAGTATTTATTGTGGGAATATGGTGATTTTGGTTATTTATAGAAAATTATTATCTTACCATAGAGAATGTGTGATTAGGTTAATTACACTTAATTATGAGACTTTTAGAGTAGTCGATGATATTTGGAGATAAATGATAAGATTTATTGTGGAAGACTATGTGATTAAATAAATTTTATTTTTGGGTTTCAATATCAGTTTGGATTATTTTGAAGAATTTTAAGGATGATTGTTTATTTAATGGTCTTTCTGAAACTTTGGGTACTTTTTATTGAATTTTGGAGATTAATAGTAGTATTTCATTTTATAAAGCATTATCCTTATTGGAGATTATATGATCCCATACATAACATTTTTTTTGTTGGTCTCTAAATTGAAGAAAAATATTTAGTTATTATTTTGAGAATTATGTGATTTTATAGAAAATTATTTTTGTGCTTTGAGGTGACCAAGTCATTTTGAATGCTCATTGTTTAAAGAAATGATTAATTTTTGGTTGAAACTTATTAAAGGAAGAAACTCTACATGAAGGTAAGTATATTTCATTATGTTTTTAATATATGTAGTAAATAAATTCCTCATAATTATAAAAAGGAATGAAAAACAAAAACGTTTTTGGTTTATATTTCCTATTTTACGATCAAAACCCGTTTAACACATCATAATTTTTTGATTTTATTGTGGTAATCATTATCTTAATCATGTTTTCTATCACTCTCCAATAGAATATTAATTTTTTTTTCTCTTTCCTATCCATGTTTTCCTAGATTGAATCCTAGTGTGGGTTAACTTGGGTGACCTTTGTACATCACCTTCATTCATTTAAATAGATATTTTTACTGATGCTTCTTCCGATGTGGGACTTTAAATGATGTTTCCAAGACCAATTGTAAAATTGTGGGGATGGAATTTCCACAAGGGGGAAGAATATAACACCAAAATAAAATAAAGAATATTAAATTTCCATATTTATTGGTATTTTTTAATTAAATATTAATTTTATTTTAAAGGGGATTCTATATTCAAGGGTGTAACTGACACACAACAACGAGTTTCTTTGAAATCTTACGTTGCAAACTTATAATATAATATTATTATTTTAAATGGTAGTTAACATCTAGCCATTATGTTGGAGGGAATTAATAGGACTAACATAAATATGATACTATATGTTTTAAAAATGAATTTACATTCCTCCAATAAAAGATAAATGCTTAAAATGTAAATGAATCTATTTTTCATCATAATTTACTTTAAAAAAAAGATTTACCGCATTTTGATGGTGAACCCTATTTAAATATAGTTTTGGTTATTTTTATATGTTTTATATGAAAAAATAAAATTATTCTTTAGATTGAGGACATCAAAATTTACATTGGGTAAATTTTATGAATTTTTTTGATAATGTTCATTATTAATGAATAGTGAAAAATACGGTATTTTGAATCAAAAGTACCTTTTAATATAATATATTTATATAGTTATATTATCTTATTAATTTGTTCAAAGTGTAACTAGAATATATTTTTTACATGTTAATCCAATTTTGGACATTTGAATTAATTTCAATTTGAAATTGGACATAAACAAGTGACAATCTTTTGATAGTTATTATTTCTTAAAAACAAGCTTTTTATTTTGACAACAGGAATTAATTTTAAATTAATTTCTTCCACTTCTGTGTTTTTAATTTTGAAAATTGGATACCATATTTGAAATAAGTAGGACCAAATTGTGTAAATAGGTAACATTTATTTTCACTAATTTTAAATATTTACTTCAGCAAATGTTTTATTTACCATGATTAAAGTGTAAATATAGTAAATAAGGGTAAAATATAATATTATAATAATATTAAATTACCCTATAATGTGTCCTAATCTAATTGGGTGATACATATCAGACCATGGGTATCCTTGGGTTGTTGTTGGTACCCCCTGTGGCAACATGGGAGTAATAATGACATTTATATTTGTTAATTTAAAGTAATGTCAAAAATGACATAAACAAATATCTTTTCATAAATAAAATTTTACATGGGTTTATATAAGTTATATTTTAAACTATATATATTAAATGTTATTATAAAAATATTTCCTAAATCATCATTTTTTTTATTTTTGGACATCAAATAAATTAAAATATTCACCACAAAATAATTATGCAATATTTACCTCATTAAATAATGATTTCAATAAATAAGAATATAAATATTACAACAATATCCAAAACCTTTTATATTACTATTTGATTATTTTTTATGACCATGGGTCATCTTAATGTTTTTTTAACGGATAGTTGACATTTCAAAATCGAATATTAGTGTATAATAAAATAATTGTTTCAAACATTCCTAAAGAGCCCATCCTCTCCCTTATATAAAGCACTCAATTCTAACTCCTTCCTCACAATTATCATGCCTTTGGATCATGAAATCTCTACTCCAATAAGATCCCAAGATCCCTTTGATCATCTTAGAAAACTTACCTTAGGCATAAAACACTTCAAAAACCCCTTTAGGTTCAAACCAAAGGGAGTTACATGATTTCAGGGTAACGTCTTCTCTAAAGTTATTTTGTTTTATTTTACATGTCCAACCCCATAAACTGTTTTTATTACTTTATTTTATAAAACAATCCTTATCCTCAATATATTATGATGTTTTTATAAGATGTATTCTAACTAAACTTACAAACACCTCCATCTAATGGGTAATGAACATAATGTTTTTATCGATAGCAAACTAATGCCTCACGAAACGATGATTGGTCAATTAACTCCTACCACCTCTCTTGTTGGAAATTATGATAGAACTGTATTTATATATGATATATATTATGTTTATGGTTCTTTATTCTTATGTATTTAACATTTATATCGTTCCTTTGTGGTTTCCAAAATGGGTTAGCCCAATAATTTTATTTTAGGTAGTGTGGACTACCGCACCCTGAAAGTGATATGACTCGTTAATAACATATGTGGGATGTATGAAGGATGGATTTAATGATACTATATATGATATTATACTAAAATTATTATATACCTATGTATAATTAGGTTTTAATTCAATTAAATATTAAATATAAATGAAAGTAGCGTTCCTACGTACGTACGGCTTACAGTCTCCATGAATGGTGTATTTCATTTCTTATCTCCAAATATTATGTAGTAAATTTAATACATGTATATAAAGGATATATATGATATATATTATATCTAAATCATTAATAAAATTCTTTAGATAATGTAGTATTGACTACATGGACAAATTGTAGTTATAACTAGTTCATTTTAACTCAAATTCTGAACATCGACAAAATGTCTTTTATGAACTCAAATACCTAAATAACTATTAATTCAATGTAATAAGTGATATAAAAGTAATAATAAACATTAAAAAGGTTATAAATAAATTATAAATTGACTTAAGTTTATTATTCAGGGAAAAAAGGAACATACGTGTCAAGTTGGTCACGAGGTAAGGGATTTCTAATCTCACTTTTAATTCCTTGAGATTTCCATTGTTCACCACTCATTTATTTCATTTGAGGTATTGCATACTTCCATTTGATATATATTATAATTATTCTATTTAAATTAAATCTATTATGTGATTCAATTTATTGTTATTATCTTCTGCTCATACTACTCGATTGATTACAATGTGGTAAGGGTTTTTTCTTCCTTTCTAAATTTTGTCAAATTTTCATAATGTTGTTATGCCCTTTTAATTTCAATTATAAATGTGGGGGTGTGGTTCTGAACCACCCCTATACTTTCCTCTTTATGTATGAATTATTATAGACCCCATTAAATCTAAATAAATTCCTTCCATGTACACCCTTTAATATGCGGAAATTCAAAAAGGAATTTCTCTCTCATCTTTACATTCAAGTAATCATTTTTTATCATGAATCCAAATTACATTAAAATTGGTGGGACATGTATCTAAATGAACCCTTACTGTCCATTTAATGTACATATGTTGAGACACACCTTTCTCTCTCATCAACAATTCATATGAATTCTTACGTCAAGCCGTTACGCTGTCGAAATTATACCGATTTTCCAAGCCAATGTCATTGTGTAGGGAATACCACGCTGATTTATCTATCATGTGTATTCACCTCTATTCACATTTACTTATATATTATAATGATTCATTTATTAATTCCACATTCCTTTATCATGGAAAAAATCATTATCTTTTTTAAATCCATGTCATACGATACATGTGGCACACTTATTCGTGAAATGAAATGTTTAAGAGGGGTGCACCATTATAGTGCACTAATGCATTGGGAATTGTATAGTATCATGATAAATCATGTGAAATGGAAGTTTACTCATGCCAATTCAAGTGAAATGAGGAATTACTCATTCTTCATTTGCAATGAGGATTTACTCATGCTCCATGTGCAATAAGCCTTGGCACATTTCATTTCCATGTTAAGTGTTGTTTCCACATTTCTATTTTATGATTATCATGATTTATCATTATTTATGTTTTTGATTCACATTTACTCTCTTTATATTCCTATTACCTAACCGTTATTGTATTTATCATGTTATTCCATGATTATTCCCTCACTGGGCTTTATATCTCACCCTTTTTTATGCATGTCCTTAGGTTATCCTATGCAATGCTAAGTACGAGGGAATTATTGGTCACGTAAAGGAAGTTTTCAATAATTTTTTTTTCATGTTTTATGTTTTTATATAATGATACTAATTTCAAAAGACACTAGATGTCTTGATCATCAATTTTGTATTAAATGATGATTATTTAATAAATTATGATTAATTGTGTAATAAAATTTCCGGGGCGTCATATGCTACACCTGAATCCCTATAGTGATATAATGTTAAACAATTCGGGTGTTAATATGATCAATAACATCATTAAATAAATTATCTTACGATGGTGTATCAATTTCATCCAGAAATTAATTAATTAATTACAAAATTTATTTGAAATACCCTCTCTCGAGGTTTTGGGAAACTCCAAATTAAAATAAATTTAAATTTAAATTTTCAGAAATATTGATTCTGATGCACCTGGAACCTATAATTGAAATGAATGTTATCATAACAAAATTTTTAATTATTTATCTGATTTTTCATAAATTTTCAGATTCATGGGTGAATTTTTCATTTCGTATTATATTTTCTTCAATATGATTTGACTTATCATATTTTTGACATTTTAATTTCTTCACTCAATATTAAAAAATTTATAATTTTAGAAATATGTGATGAAAAATTGTTGATGCAATCATGAAGTGTAGTGGAACCTGGCTAGATGTCATGGGATTACATAATATGTTGTGGAAGAACACATTGTATATCCAAATGAGTTTCACCTAGATGTGCCATAGGATACACAACATGATTAACAATAATTACATTTAGTACATTTATTTCACAATACATGTAGATCATTCCAACCTATAACAAGACATGTTGGATTACATTATGTGTAGATTTTATACATGATGTATAATATATTTTTTTTAGTAGTGAAATTCATGAAATATTTATTGAAATTATACATGGTCAAACCTCATTAGACTATCACGATAGAGAATTAATGATATACATGATGTGAATATGGTTTACAATATTTGTATATAATAATTTTTCACTCCCAAAATACAAATCGAGCTATTCATTTAGTTATGGAGACACAGAACATGAGAAATATTGGGTGTGTAGTTGTTCTATACACATTGTGTAGTTAATACCGACAAGCATGGTTAGTTATTTTATGGGTTATGTGGACACATGAAAAGTTTGATTCATGGTGTAACTCCATGACCCTAGAAGCCCAGAGTAGGTCCATTGTTTTAATACATTGGCATTGTTACAAAGAATCAAGTCCCGAAGGACTGGTCGGTTTAGTAGTATTGGAAAATAGATTGCATACATGATTGTTACATTACACTTTATAACATAAAAAACAACATAAATAATCCTTTGTGAACTCCATTATTCCCTTGGTTTAACCCTGCATATAAATCACAATACATTTATTGGAATCAAGGGAAAAATAAAACATATAAAGTGGTGAGCTCTAACGCTCAGTAAGGGTAAGCAATACAACAGAAGATAACATAAATATTAAACATGGTGAATAATTGAAACTAATGCCTTTACCAATAATAAACATAATTACTTTTATGGTAGGAATATGATATGAGTAAATAATTCCATAATAAAACATAATCATGGGTATTGTACTAGTCGAATGACCACATGAACCTTCAATATTATTTTCATAATGAAGGAATGTATAATTCCAGATATTCTAAAACATTTTGTCAAGGCGTCGTCCAAGATGTCTAAAAATTATTAAGGCCTCAACCAAAACCATATATCAAATTCGGAAAGGGCCTCATTCAATTCCATGTTTAGTTTTCTCGTGAGACCTACCGATTAATCGAGGAGATATAGCGGGCTTCACCTGTCACATACTATGTCCAATACGTTCCTCGTATGAAAAAGTTGAAATATATCATAAACATTTGTATTACAACAAGCATATTAAATGTCAATACTTTAACCATAAACCATGAATGGTATAAAAATAGAACATCCACAATAAAACATATCTTAACTCATTCAATACAATATGGAAGATTGTATTATAATAAATCAACCTCAATCAAAAATAATATCCAGTAAAGGATGCTAACAAAGTTGAAAATGATGTGTAAAACTTTTTGAGAGAAATAAAAGTTTTGTAAAATCATTTAAAATCACAAATTTATAGAGGAAGTAATTTAAAACCAATTTATGAATCAAAGTGTCTCATACCACTTTGAAACTTTTGAAAAGAATTATCATTTCAAAACATTCATGTCCATATAAAAAAACATTAAATTAAATTTGAAAAAATGGATATTAATTAAAAAGATTTAGAAAGATAAATCATTAAAACATTTAAAATTATGATGTTGATAAAGAGTACATTTAAAAACTCGTTACAATATTCATTTTTAAATGATTTTTATGAAAAATAGACAAGGATGATAAAAACGTCCCTATAAATACTTACACAGAAAAATCTCGGATAATAATGATATTGGGGAATTAACCCTTACCAATTTGGTATCTTATGAAACATACACCCCCTGAAAGAAGATTCATACAATGAATATGTATATACACATAAATTAAAGATTAATACACAATGAATACAATTATGGGCTGTACATACACCACACAAAAGGTAGTAGTGGAAATTTTTCATTAATCTTACGGGAATAAAGAGTGATATGAAAACCCCTTACCCTGCACTTTCTTTTAGTTGAGGGTATGTTTAACCTCCTCTACGAAGACCGTAGTATGTTATTAAATTATACCAGAACCATATTAATATTTTTGATATCATACATTATTCATTTATGACTTTACAGTACCCATTAATTTTAATTTCCATGTTAAATTAACATTTCAGGTTATAATCGATTTTTTTATCATACATGTTTAAACTTGTTACTCTTGATTGTATCAGTTTGATAATGATTTAAATGATTCCATAATATAATACATGATTAGTATATCATATATATTTAGAATATAAATATGTATAATAGACATATATATGAAATGGAAAACACCATTTATGGAGACGGTAGTCCATACGTACGCATAAACGTTGTTTCCGTTTTCATATCGTATTGAACGGAACTATGTGAATAAAATATATGTATATACATAAATACATATATAATATAAAGTAGCAATATTTTTTCTATTTTTAATACTTTTTAGTAATATATTTGTATAATCGTCGATGAATGGTGAACATGGAAATGAATCTCATCGTGTCGTGGAGATAGTAATCCGTACGTACGCACGAGCCAAAATATCATTTTTTCGATATTAAAATAATATAAAATTGTATGTTATATAATATATATAGAATAATTATCATTTTATATTTATTATTTACATCAATTACACATCATTATTATACACATCCAAATAATAATATATTGAATAACAATTACACCACGACGTGGAGACGGTAAGCCGTACGTACGCACGTATGGTGAAATGTCATTAAAATGATGGATTGAATAATTAATATGGTTGTAAAATATCACAATATAGAGATGATACTAGATTTATTAGTTTATAATGGAAGAAAAAAAGAAATAAGAAGTGGAAGGAGAAAGTAACATGAAAGAGGGTGGTGAAATCATTACCCCTTCTTCGGGTTCTTCCTTTTGATTCGATCAAAAGGTCTCTTTAAGATAGAATTATGATCAAAATATGGCCTATAGGTTGAAGTTATGGAAGTTTTGAGGATATTTGGGCAGTGGTTGGCTGAGACAAATGGGTTGGCAATTGTGATTTTGAGATAAGGGGAAGTTCCCTTTTATATGAGGGGCGAGGGTCACTTTAGGAAAAGATTAAAGTATTAATTTATTATACTATCATATTCTATTTATAATGGTTATAAATGAATTTATTTAGATCCTTAGGTGGTTATGGGTCTAAATCCTCTCAACAAATAGGTCTTATACAAGTTTATGTTACCATTTTAACCCTATCATTTAAATTTAACTTAGTTTAATAGTTTAACATTTACCATGTCTTCTTGTATTCTTACTATATATGGTAAATAAACTTACTCTAAACTTCCAAGAGAACCCCAAGTGGCTAATTAATGACACATATAATATTATTTAATCCCTTTGTCTGAAAATTACATTTTTAGGAATATTATATCAACCGATAATATAGTATCTATTTTAAATATTAATTTATGACAATTTTGACACTATTTGATATTTCATTTTTGTGAAAGTCATCAAAAATTGATTACTTCTAAAAAGATACATTTAATCATCTTTAAGATGTCATAGTCACTTAAAAAATTCTTGGATGTCATAAAAACATTGAAATTATAATTATTTTAATATTTATAATACCATTTATTTGAATCTTTCATTAATAAGGTAATTACTGCATCATCATTGTGTCATAAATAAATTTAATTATATAAATTATAAAAAAATTTAATAAAATACCATGATTTAGGAAATATTTTTATCTTTCTAATTAATATTTAGAGTCAAATTTATCTTGTGCATAACACTATACTAAAAAATTTAGTTAATAAACATTGAATTTAACACTTTTAACTCTTCTTTGAATTAAATAATAATAAATGTCCTAATCTAATCCAAGTGGACCTAGAGGGTCATATTTAATTTCTAATGTTGTTTTTTATCAAACTAAGCTTATCCAACAGAACTAGGACATGTGTAAGGGTAATAATAATATCATTTTTACCCTTAATTACCCAATTTAATTTTAACCGTGGTAAATAAAAGTAAAAAGTTAGTATTCACCAAAAATAATTTTTATCTTATTAAACAACATTTTATTACTTGATATTAACCTTGTCTCTCAGATTTTCAAAATTCCACTCACAGAAGTGGTAAAATTATGTTTTATTTGAATTTACAAATTCTCCTAGGAGGTGGGTAATAGACGGTCTAAAGTTCAATAAAATATTATATATCAAATATTATTAAAAATGAATCTAATGAATTACATTGAACTTATATGGGTATTATGTTTCTATTTTTACCTACAAAAAACTTAAATAAAATAAATAATTATTTAATCAAAAATCTGGTTTTACACAATAACTTAGCGTTTTTCACTATTTATCAAAAATTGAATGTTTTTAGAAAAATACCAAAAATTCACCATAGGATAATTTCGATATTATGAACCCAAAAATGATGTATACTTTACCATATTCATAAAATAGACTTTTTATTTATTAATTTAAAATTAATTATCATTTTCAAAACCAAAAGGCATATTTTTAATAAATAATAATTATCAAAATAGTGACACTTTAGTATGTCAAATTTCAATGTTAAATTACATGCAATGACCAGCATTAAAATGTATAATTTATCACTATACTTTTTTTATCACCCAAATATGAAAGGTAAAAATATATTCTATTTATAATCTATTTATTCTTCCAAACCATTAAAATGTATAACTTATCACTATAATTTTTTTATTAAAAAAGTTGTTTTCAGTTAAAATATAGTAACTTTCACTATTCACCCAAATATGAAAGTTATCAGAAAAGAAACAAAAATTTATTGAAACTAAATTATTATCCCTTGATTCTAAAAAGAAGTATATTTTTTAAAATTTAAAATATAAAAGTTTCAAATATTGGATTTAATAAAAGGTTCGCCATTAAAAGGTGGTTAAATTGAATTTTTTAAAAAATACTTCTTTTATCCAAAAAACGAATTTTTTCCTATATAATATCTATGAAACTCATAATATTTATTCTAAAATTATAAGGATTATATAAAGTTCAAAATTCAGTTAGTACTATTGATAACCACTTTTGAACGGCTAGGTTGGTTAGTAATGGTGCGCTTGAACTCGGTGTTGTGTGTAGTGATAGTTATTGAATTACTTTGATGAAATAACGTACTATGAAATATTGGGGTGTTACATTCTTCCCTCCTTCAATAAATTGCGTCCTCGCAATTTGAAATTATTATTTTTTAAATTAAAGTTTGAAAATAGAAAATACCTTTGGGAAAACCAACATCGGATATTTGGTTAATAAGATTTAGTCTTAATAAGAGGAAAACAGAAATGAAAGGGTCAACACCAAATTATGATCTCGATTAGGAGAACATTTGTGGAAATTTGAGGCATATAATTGGAAGTAAAATGTAAATATTTATAGGTATTTATTGAGTTCATCAATCACAAATAAGTATAAAATTCAGGGCCTTCAATTCATCAATCCATAATGATATAAAATACCATCGGTTCAACAAAACTATGGTATTAGGATAACAAATTTTTTGTTTTTTGATCCATTCACAAAAGTATATGAATTAATTTCATCATAGACTAAGAGAAGAAGAAAAATATATACTTGACAAGTAGAATTTCTTCTTTTAACTAATTTCAACCACAAACTCATCTTTCAGTCTAAAATATAATAGATCTTAAATATAATATTCTATTTATCCGATTCGTATAGTTTTCAAAAAAATTGAATATATATTTCAGTTACCAGATTTTTTTTAAAAAACCTACATTATTAAATCTAGGACATCACATGTGCCAGTGGTTGGTGATACACCCTTATCCCCCTTCGGTTGTGTGTTCAAGTCTCACGTCCTTGACATACACGACGGGTTGTCGTCCGACCTCCAAGTTGTCCTTTTATAGCAATCAAAAAATAATCTCAAACTTGAATTATCCAAAGTACTTATTTCCAAACTCACAGGCCATTGTTTATAACAAAGGTAAACACAATGAAGATCCTTTTTACTGTATAATAACATGTGAAAACCTTCTTCATGTATTATTTTTAAACTCTTCAACATCCTGAATTACCATTAATGATTATTGATTACATTCATGATCCCTTATTCCTAATAGATTATTGGATATACTCCTTCTATCCAAAAATTTTGTAAACTCTGACAATGATGGAATATACAAATAATTAATCAGTTTCAAGGTATTCAAGAATATCCAATATAATTTGTCGAAATCAATCATGTATTATTCCAAAATCACCACCTCGGTATCATAACCATATTATGGTTTATCTTTCACTCAACTATATATTTTCCAAAAAATTTACCTGGTATTGAGTCACTTTTCTTGGTTCCACACAATCTCATTCCTGGATGAAATAGTACTGCAGTACAATCCTTATATACTCCATAAATATTATAACTAGTAAATTTTTGATACAATAGTCAATTGACTTCATTCCTCAACAAAAGCATAATAATTATAATCATTCCCTATCATCTGTGGTAGTATCATAACTTGATTATTATCCAATAGCATCATCTGTGGCATACTCTGACGATTTTAATATTTGTTCGCATTGTGTCCCAAATCATTACAAATGAATCATTGTACATTTGCAACCTTTTTCTGACCCTTTTCGTCACATACATGGTGTCCTTTTTCTCCATACATATAAAAAACTCACATTCCCTTTAGGAAAGTTCCAGGGTGTTTCTTCCCACAGTTATCACATATGGGAATATTCTTCATTTCCCTCTTCCCGTTATCTATGTTTCTCTCATCCATCCTTTCTTCTCTTTCTTCCCTTAAAATCCACAGGACTCAAGGAATTATTTACTTATCTTATTAAGAAAGGATACTATTTATTTATATGTTGAGAATACATGGGGGAAAATTTCCATTCAAAATGTTGGCTTAATACCGTGAAAGATATGGTCATTCTTACTCTTTGGATCAAATGTTTTTCTACAGTTCACATTCGTTCTATTGAGTGCCATTTTTATACGATGGAATACACTACATTTGTTTATGAATCACAATACATACATCCAATCTTATAAAACACTTATAATAAATTGAATAGTTTATGGATATAATCCATAATCATAAAAATGTTTTCTCCGAGGAAGTATATACTAATAAGCCCTTCAT
Organism: Viscum album; assembly: GCA_963277665.1. Taxonomy (NCBI): domain Eukaryota; kingdom Viridiplantae; phylum Streptophyta; class Magnoliopsida; order Santalales; family Viscaceae; genus Viscum; species Viscum album. The sequence goes on along the minus strand of OY728156.1, from coordinate 689,894,755 downwards.
AATGGTTTGTAATAAAAATGTGAATTATCCTAAGAATATCCCCCATGAATGTCATAACCAAGAGTGAAGCAAGTCCCATAGTCATGCACCAGTTCCCGTTCGAGTCTAGCTCAAAGTGGAGTTTTTGGTTTTTACCCCTAGGTACATCTGTGCCAGATCCGCCTCTACCTGCTCATATCAAGACAGGGATGTATTTTCTTGGAAAACTCACAAAATATCTTCATTACCAAAACTCTAGGAATTTATTCTATACTAATCCTCAAAGTTTATCTTAGGGTAATATGCTCTAATTAGAGTTTATATAAATATAGTTTCCATGGTTATTGCTAAACTTACTTCGATATCAACTGTAATGCCCCAACCCCAGAAGCCCAAATTCATTTTATTATTTTAATACATTCGCATGATTACAAGGAATCATGTCCCGAAGTACCAATCAGTTTAGCAGTCATGGAAAATTGAATACATAATTGAATGTGACATTACACTTTATAACATACAAAACAACATAAATAATCTTTTATGAATGCCATCATTCCCATGGCTTAACTTTACATATCAATCACAATACACTTCTCGGATTCCTGGGAAAAATAAAACCTATAAACGAGTGATCTCAAATTCTCAATAAGGGTAAGAAATACTATGGAAGATAACATAAATATTAAGCATGTTGAATAATTGAAACCAATTACTTTACCAATAATAAAAATTAATACATTTATTGCAGGAATATGAGCTGAGTAAATAATTAAATAATAAAACATAATCATGGGTATTCTACTAATCGAATAACCACATGAACCATAAATATTTTTTCATAATGAGGGAATGTATAATGCCAGACATTCTAAAACATTTTGTCAAGGCCTTGGCCAAGATGTCTAAAAATGATTAAGGTCTTGGACAAAACCATATATCAAATTATGAAAGGGCCTTGGCCAATTCAATGTATAGTTGTCTCATTAGACCAACCGATGTATCGAGGAGCTATATCAGGCTCCACCCATCTCTTACTAAGTCCAATACATTACTTATATGAAAAGGTCAAAATATAACATAAAACTTTGAATTAAAACTAGCATATGAAATCTCAATACGTTAACCATAAACCATGAATGGTATAAAAATATAACATCCATAGTCAAAAATATCATAACTCATTCAATACAATATGGAAGATTTTATTATAATAAATCAACCTCAATCAGAAATAATATCCAGTAAAGGATGCTAACGATGTTGATAATGACGCGTGAAACATTTTGAGGAAATAACCTTTTTCTAAAATCATTTAAAAATCACATATTAATAAAGGAAGTGATTTAAAACATATATTTGAATGAAAGTGTCCCATACCACTTTGAATCTTTTGAAAAGAATTATCATTTCAAAACATTCATGTCCTTATAAATAAATCTTTAAAATCATTTTGAAAACATGGACATTAATTAAAAATATTTATAAAGATAAATGTGTAAAATATTTAAAATTATGATCTGGATAATGATTACCATTCACAAATCCTTAAAATATTCAATTTTAAATCAATTTTTTTTAAAATGGACATGGATGATAAAAATATCCTAATAAATACTTACACATAAACAATAACAGATAATAATGAGATTGGGGAATTAACCCATACCAATTTGGTAACATACAAATCATACACCCCATGAAAGAAGTATCATATAATGAATATGTAAATACACATAAAGTAAATTTTATTACACAATGAATACAATTATGTGCAGTACATACATAACACAAATGGTAATACTGGCAATTTGGCATGAATCTCACGGGAATAAGGAGAGGGATGAAAACCCCTTACCTTGCACTTTCATTTAGTGGAGGGTACGTTTAACCTACTGTATGAAGACCATAGTATGTTATTAAATTATAAAAACCCATATTAATATTTATGATGTCATAAAATATACATTTAGGACTTCACACTACCCATTAATAATAATTTCCTTATTAAATTAACATTTTGGGTAAAAATCAATTTCTTTATCGTACGTGTTTTTACTTGTTACTCTTGATTGTATCACTTAGATAATGATTTAAATACTTCCAGAATATAAAATATGATTTATATATCATGTATATTTATAATATTAATATGTATAATAGACATATATAAGAAATTGAAAACATCGATTATGGGGACGGTAGTCCATACGTACGCAAAAACACTATTTATATTTTCATATCGTATTGAACGGAACTAAGTGAATAAGATATATGTATGTAAATAAATAAATATTTATATATATATATCCAGTAGCATTATTATTTCATATATTACATATATGTTAGTAATATAATTTTATAATCTTCGATGAATGGTGGACTTGGAAATGAATCTCATCGCGTCGTGGAGACGGTAATCCGTATGTACGCACGAGAGAAAATATCATTATTTTGATATTAAAATAATATAAAATTGGATGGTATATCATATATACATAATCATTATCATGTTATATTTATTATTTACACCAAATACACATCATTATAACACCCATCCAAATAATAACGTATTGAATAACAATTACACCACGACATGGGGACTGTAAGTCGTACGTACGCACGTATGGTGACATGTCATTAAAAGGATGGATATAATAATGAATATGGCTGTAACATATCACAGTATATTGAATATAATGTAGTTAATAGTTTATAATGGAAATAACAAAGGAAGAAGAAGTTGAAGAAGAAAGGAACTTGAAAATGGGTGGTGAAATCATTACCTCTTCATAGGGTTCTTCCTTTTGATTTGATGCAAAGGGCTCCTTAGGATGGGTTTCTGATCAAAATAAGGCCACTAGGATGAAGTGAGGTAAGTTGGTAAGATATTTGGGTAGGGTTTGGCTATTCCAAATGGCTGGGTGGTGTGATTTTGAGAGAAGGGGAAGTGCCCTTTTATTATAGGGGCGAGGGTCACTTTAGGAAAAGATTAAAGTATTAATTTATTATACAATCATATTCAGTTTTTAAAGGTTCCAAATAAATTTATTTCTATCCTTATGTGGATTTGGGTTGAAATAATCTCAACCATTAGGTTTTATACATGTTTATGTTACCATTTTTAACCTTATCATTAAATTTAACTCTCAGTTAAATAGATTTACTTTTACCATGTCTTCTTGTATTCTTACTATATATTGTTAATAAACATACTCTATATATCCAAGAGAACCTCATGTGGCTCATTAATGACATATATAATATTATTTAATCCCTTTGGATGAACCTTACATTTTTAGGAATATTATATCAACCAATAATATAGTATTTGTTTTAAATATTAATTTATGTCAATTTTGACACTATTTGGTATTTTGTTTTTGAGAAAGTCATCACAACTTTATTACTTCGAGAAGATACATTGAATCATCCCTAACAAGTCATAGTCACCTAGAAAATTAGTGGATTCCATAAAAACTTTCAAATTATAATTATTTTAATATTTATAATACCATTTATTTTATTGATTCTTTAATATGTAAGTACTGCATCATCATTGTATCATATATAAATTTAATTATTTATGGTCCGAAAATTATAAATTAAATACCATGATGTAGGAAATATTTTTTTCTTTCTAATGAATAATTATAGTCAAATTTATCTTATGTATTACCCTATATTAAAAAGGGATTAGTTAAAAAACATTGATTTTAACACTTTTAACTTTTCATTGAATTAAATTATAATAAATTTCCTAATATAATCCAAGTGGACCTAAAGGGTCATATTTTATTCCTATGGATGTTTTTGGTCGAATTAAACTTATCCAATAGAATTAGGACATGTGTTAGGGTAATAATAATATCCTTTTTACCATTAATCACCCTATTTACTTTTAACTGTGGTAAATACTAGTAAAAAGTTACTATTCACAAAAAAAATCATCTTATTGAACAACATTTTACTCCTTTATATTAACCGCGTCTCTAGGATTTTTGAAATTCCACTCACAGATGGGGTAAAATTACGTTTTATGTAAATTTACAAATTGTCCTAGGTGGTGTGTAAAAGACGGTGAAATGATCAATAAAATTTTATATATCTTATATTATTAAAAAATGACTCCAATGAATTACATTGAACTTATATGGGTATTATGTATCTATTATGACCTAAAATAAATTTAAATAAAATAAATAAATATTTAAATAAAAGCCAGTTTTAGACAATAACTTAGTGTTTTTCAGTGTTCATCAAAAATTGAATGTTTTCAGAAAAATACCAAAAATTAACCCAAGGATAATTTCTATATTTTGAATCCAAAAATGATTTCTATTTTACCAAATTCAAAACATAGAAGATTCATTTATTAATTTAAAATTTATTCCCATTGTCAAAACCAATATATGTATTTTTAAGAAATAATTATTATCAAAATATTGACACTTGTTTATGTCCAATTTCAATGTAAAATTACATGCAATTACTAGCATTGGATTAAACGTTAAAAATATAATATATTTATACTACCAAACCATTAAAATGTATAATTTAACACTATAAATTATATTTATTAAAAAAGTTGTTTTCAGTTATAATATAGTATTTTACAAAATTCACCCAAATATGGAAGTTATCATAAAAACACAGAAAATTTATTGAAACAAAATTATTATGTCCTGATTCTAAAGAAAATTTTTATTTTGTAAAATTGAATATAAAAATGTTTCAAATATTATAATTTTAAAAAGGTTCGCCATTAAAAGGCGATAAGATTGCATATTTTGAAAATTACTTCTTTTATCTTTAAAAAATAAATTTGTTCCTATATTATGTCCATGAAACTCATAGTATTGATTCTAAAATTATATGAATTATATAAATTAAAAAATTCAGTTAATACTATTCATAACCGATTTTGAATGGCTAGTTTGGTATGTCATGTTGTGCTAAAACTCGATGTTGCGGGTACTGAATATTATTTAATTACTTTGACAAAATAAAGTAATATGAAATATTAGGGTGTTACTAATGGTGTGTAGCTACCTTTTAAACACTATGTATGTAATGACCCAGAATTTCTGCAAGAATTTTTTTTAAATAAATAAAAATTTTACAAGTCGGCGAAAACTAACGGCGCATGATTCTGAGGCCCGGTGTGCCCGGAATCAATTTCTGAAGTTTTTTTTGGGTACATTCAGTAAATGTACGAGTGGGATTTTATAACATTTGAATTATTGCTCAGAATTGAAATATAAGTTTTTCATTGAACTCGAAGCGCCGATATTCTCTTAAGAAGACTTTCACCTAGACGACAGTTGGTCGAGAATAAAAACATGATTTAGGGTTTTCATGGAAAAATAATAAAATAAAGTGAGCTAATCATTATTTTATTTGAGCTTTCATTTGGTTTGTGTTGGTTAAAACCTCCTCATGGAGGTTGGAGGTGGGACCATAATACCTCAACCTCTCATGAGAGGATATGGTGGTGGGGCCACCTAAACTCAACGTCCCATGAGAGGATTAAGGTGGTGGGGACCACCCGGGCTCTTAACCCCTTGAATCTCCCCATTAAAGAGAATAAAACTCTCAAACTCCAATTAATATAGGGTAACATCTTCAACTCCCCTTTATTTAATTTATGCCAACCTTTAATATTAATTAAGGGGAGCCTAAGTAATTAATTATTCAATTTGAATAATATTCCAACAAATTAATAGGACATTACAATGTATAATTTTTTTGGAATATTTACTTTTTTGGAGCATGGAAAGAGATGAAATTGGGTGAAAAGGAGTTCTCCTCGAAGAACACCCCTCTCAATGAAGAACGAAGAACAAAGGAAGCTGATCTTTTTTTGACTTCTTCCTCGAAGTTTCAACCGTTGTGAGATGTCTTCGATGACCAACTTCCATGACTCTTTCAATGAATGACGAACAGAGAGTCAATGGTTGGGGGAGTAAATTCATTTGACTGCCTTGTTCTGCCCTCCTTCTTGGATAATGAAGGTTTTTGAGCCTTGTTCTTATGAACCATTTTCTATCACCATAAACGAGGTGGATATATTCCAACCTAACATGGTACGACATCCTCCGTCGATTTTCTTTCTTTTGGCGTTCATCGGCATGGCGACGAAAGAACGATGGGGTGAAGAAGGTGGAGAAGTCAAAGGCCTTAATTCCCACGGCCTCAGTAACCTGCATCAGCCTTCGGCGTGCCCCGGCCAAACAGCACCGGTCCAGCCCGCACCCTTCTTGGCCTACCCACAGCCTCTCGCGCACCCTCCGCGTCCTACCCGTGGCCTTCTTAGTGCCTTGTCGGCCTACCCAGTGCCCTCCCAGCCACCCAGTGAACCCTCCCAGACCGCCATGTAGCCTGCCCAGCTACCCCGCCGGCCTTCCCAGGCCCCCACCCCAGCAATCCTCGCCCCCCCCTGCTGGCTTTCCCAGGCCGACACCTGTCCTACCCAGTCGAGCCGTACCAGCCTTCCGAGCAGGCTTGAGGCCTCCCTTGTGGTGCCGCTAGCTGACCCAGGTTGACCTGTGGGGTTGAGCCACCCAAATTGCGCCCCTCGCGGCGCTGGACAAACCGAACCGGTCACGCCCTCTCGGTCGAGATGTGCCCATCGCGGTGATCTCCAGGACGAAATTCCCATGAGTCCTGATAAGTTCGGCCTAATGGGCCGGGCCGAACAAAACAGGCTGGCCCACCGAATTGGTCGGGACGGACCCGAGCCCACTACTGACCCTTTTCCTCTTTGGCCATATCTTTGGCATCAGTCGACCGTTTGATGAACTTTCAGCAGCACTGGTAATCATGGAATGTAGCGGTCCCTTTGATTGTACCCCACTAGAGTTCAGGGTAATGTTGAGATACAATCAGGTTAGATCGTACACGAATCCAACCGAGCCCCCCAGGACCAAAAAGTTTATAACTCACAGACTAGGCAACCGATTGACGCATCATCCATTGCGTTGACACCCCTATGACGAGGCGGACATTTGAGATACTTATTCATGGGAAATTGTGATAGTAAGAGTATTGACCTGTATCTTGTGGATAGGATCGTCCAGAGTCGAGCAAGAATTTCTCTGGGAACCGAGTAGCTGATTGAGACTTCATGACTAGTGATCGATTAGACTCGGAGTGATTTAACTTTCCCAGTGGAGAGCACCTGGTTGTGGTGGTAGACCCATGGCGGAGGTGCGACTGGTTATGGAGGAAGACCCACGGTACTCGACAGGAGGATTTCCTCTACATACTATTAGGGGGAGCGCCTGGTTGTGGCCACAGACCTGAAGTGGGGAGCGCCACTGTGTGAGTGCAAAAGACCCACGGTACTCGATAGGGGGAGTACCACTGCAGTCCAAGGTTAGTGGGAAGCGCCTTAGTGTGATGCGGTAGGCCCACCATACTAGATAGTGGATGAGTTCTCCAGCATCCATGGGTTCATATAGATATTAGACCTAGAATAAAATTCTAGTTGAAATGAGTTAGTAACATTCGTGTTTACCTCATGATTGAGATGGATTACTTGATTACTTAGGTATATGAAAGGGCATATACCTAATTTAGGTTATAAGTTGAATTAAAACTATGTGGTTTATCCTTTTTTGATTTTGTGAGACCTTCAGGGTCTCAGGGTCCCAACTGATTATCGTTATACTCACTCCTGCACGAGCTATGCGCGAACCTCGTTGTGTTGGTTGAAGATGACAGATAGCGCTGACTGAGGATCAGAGTATTAGGACTAGACGGTACCTGGAGGAGTACCTTTCGACGATTCAGTACATGGAGGAGACTGACAGACATTGTGTTCTGTGGAGGATATCTATACCTACCCTTCAGGTAGGAATCCCCAGAGGATGACCTAGTAGCTACTTTAACTTTTCTTCAGTTGTACTTTTTTTAGTTGTACTTTTACTTTCCTGTTGGGCTTGTTTTTCCGGCTGCTTTTACTTTTCTGCAATCCTTAGTATACAGTTTTTCATAGTGTTTTACTTCTATCTAGAACTATGTTGTGTGTGTTTATACTTTATAAAGGTAATACCATCCTAGTTTTAGGGATTTACACCATTGGTGCTAGTTTCCAACCCCTAGCCTATGGAAGGTGGGCATGGGGTAGTCACAGCATGGGCCCCGAGGGACGTGCCATGACAATGTACTTGTGTGGAGGTACATGAAAAAAATCTCGGGTGTGTAACATTGGTAAACAGAAACTGAGTTATACATTTTGTAGCTTGTATCTACACATCGTGTAGTATCCTAATAAGAGATAGTATTAAATTAAAATATAATTAAAATTATAGCATTAAAGCAGTATATTATTTATTTGAATATATGGTGTGATTGAAAAGTTAACAATGGTTTTAATGAATTTTATTTTCTAAATTAATTTTTTATAATGAATATTTGTTTATAGTTTCTCGTGATTATTTTCCATGAATTCAATTAATTATGGGTATCTCCAAATGAATTTTGAAGGTCATTAAAATGAAAAGGAATTAATTTATTGATTAATTTAATAATTAATTCATGTTCATTTATCATCACACTAATGAATGAATTGAAATGAGTGATAACCTATTTATTTTTGTTAATGTGGTGTATGTATGATATTTTATGATCTAACCAGGACAATTGTATGTGTTGGATTATAATTTAATTTATTGCATGGGTTTTCAAATATTTATTATTAAATTAATTTTTATTCCTTCATTGTCGGCCCTCCCTCTATTATTATGTAATAGATGTGCTTGAAATGATATTTATGCATTTCACATTAACCATTCATTTGGTTCCAATCATCAGCATGTGAGTTATAAATAGATTTAATTAATGAATAACCTCAGGGATAATGGGGTTGTTCAAGGTAAAATTGTAATGATTTCAACTCAGATGATACATAGGTGGACATGTGGAATTTCGTAAATTATACCAAGTCCAAAAAGGGAGTTATTCCCCTGGGTCATATTATTATTTGTTTTGTCCTAACTAAATAAACATGTAAATAATCTCATGATTGGGTTATTTATTTTTTATTTTTCTCGTTCTATTTACAAATTATTTATTCTTTATTTATAAGTCAAAAATCCGATTAATAAATGATTTTTTGTAAAAAATGAAATAAATTTTTTACTTCTAAATATTTTACATAATTTTTTTGATTAATTACATTAAATCTGCATAATAATTATAAGTCATGTAAATGATAAGATACGATAAATTTTATACATAATAAATTATTATCCCCTAACTAATTATTATGTAAGAATTCTCCTTCCATTACATTATTGGGAATGAAACAAATATATTTATGTTTGTCCAACCCCTCTTGAGACACTTAATTTTATATGGAGAATTCCAATGAATGCATTGGGTTGACATGGCCATTGACATCAAGATTACTAGCCATTATAGTCTATATTTATTATTAACGTATGTCTTGTGGAAAAAAGTAAGGATTTATATATTGGGGAATCCACTTAATAGATCAATCATATACTATGCTAGATATGGAATATATATTCCTACTTAAATTCCTTCAAATAGCCTGACCATCCCTTTAGGGGTTATGTGAAGTAAATATGGATCCATTCGAATATAATATCCAGTCAATTGGAAAATTTCATTTCAATGGTGAAGGATACTTGTTCATGTTAAAAAATTGAGAGATTTAATAAGACTTGATTCTATTATGTAATACATAATTCATTAATAAAGAAAAGTACTAATTGTATACATTAATTAATGTATAAAATTACTTTTAAGACCATGAATCCACTATGATCACTACATACCTCACGGTATGTCCTTTCTAATAATTTGTTTTTGATTTTATATTATTGATTATGCAATATATTTCATACATAATGCTTTTATTATGTTTTGAAATCCCCTTTTCTTATTTTTCAGACCCACCGGATGATTATTAGGGAAAAGGATTCCAACCTAAGAAATGTTTTGGATGCTTCATACCTATTATTAATTATAATAATAACTAAATATTGAGATTAAATGATAAAACATAAATAAATGGTTTTTACCCCAAAATATCACATATATATTATCTTTATATAGAGAAAGAAATGATTTAAATATATAAGATTTTCAATACACATTATCAGTGTAAACTAGAATAAGTAAATATTTCTATTGAAGACACGTCATGAATTTATTAAATATATTCGCCTATTTTAAAAATTAAGCTTCTAATTGGATATATAAATATCAATTAATATTGTATTATTGTCCATATCATTGATAAAATCATTAATTTTCCATGACTATATAAATGAAATGGATATTTCGCTCATGACACTTTTTTCATACGTCTCCAAACATATAATGTTTGGTCAAAATATATTCTTAAACCCCTTTTGTTGAAAATATTTAAATACAAGGATGAATATCCCATGGATAATTTATATCTCAATGATCCATTATAATATCCTTTAGTTTGACAAAAAATTCTATGGAAACAGTATAAAAATGTTTCTACTTGATTCTTAGGCTGAAAGAATGGAAATTGGAAAATAAATTTCAATAGATTGAATATTCATATAGATCCATCCACTATAGGTATATTCATCAAGATTATTTCCACCACCTATAAATTAAATAGAATATTCTTACGACATATATAAATTTAAATATGGATGACAAGAAATATTATAAAGGTTATAGGTGAATAGATAAGGTACTAAGAAAAGGTGATTACTATATCATCCAAGGGGATATGACCATTTTTCATTTACAAACTGAATTTATCAAAATTATAAATAAGTGTTTCCAAAAAAATTATCTTACTGTTTTGTGATAAAAATGATTCATAACAATATTTTTGATATATTAGTTTTTATAGAACATTGATACTAAATTAAAATTCAATTAACTATTGAACTAGATTTACCCATGAGAATGAATGATGAATATCACATATAATAATGTTACGTGATTGTTTGAAGATAATTCATTATCAAATTAAACCATAATTTTTTTAATCTATTTATACCCATAACTGTTTTTTACCTAAAATTGAAAAAATATACGACATATACAATCAATTTGATAAAAATTTCGTGGATAGAAAACATTTTCTAATAAATTTATATGGAATATATTTTTATATTTGGTTCAACAGGGTCCTATAATACGTTCTAAAATAAAGATAAATTAAAATACTTCCTAGGAATTTTTTATCAAAATTTATTAATTATCATTGAAATAAATGAGTGAACTAGGTAAATATTGAGGAATATATGAGATGTCTTATCAGAGTATTTCTTACCCATGTAATCAATTATTAAATATTTGGATTAAATTTTATCCCAAAATAACATTTTATTGGATAAATTAATTTAATTTTGTCAATGAGATAATTTTCAATGATGGTTCTTATATATATTGAAAATATTCCCTTATTCCTTATATGAAATGATTAATAATTAGAATTTCAAAAAGTAACAATATTTAAACCCAATTTTCTAACGGAAATCCAAAAACATACGATATGAAAATATTATATTGGAAGATTTTCAGTTGTTTTTATTGAAAATGATTTGTTAAAATATGGACTTAGCTACAAATTAACATTAAAACACCATGGTTCATCTTATTTAATTTTCCTACAAGAACTAATAATGTTAATGACTAGTCATGATCTACTATATTTCCATAAAACCCCTATCTATTTGAAGATGGTGTGTGAAAAATTATCCTCTATATGTTGTGTCTATGGATAGAAATGATATTTTATATGAATACCAGACTCTAGAATGTTTGGTTGTAACAGCCCGAGATTTTATGAAAAATATTCTTTTCATTTCACTAATGTCTTGTGTTGTACGCTACATCAAAAGGAGCTTGCACAACACGCATCCTTGACTTGCCTTGCATTACACGCAATCGCGACCTTCCTCGATAGCGTGTGTAGTACGCAATACTGAGTTTCACGAAACAACGATATGCTATTAAAATATTATTAAAACTAGCCGTTATGAATAGTAATAACCACTTTTTGAAATTTTGTAAATTTTATTTTTCAAAATGGATTTCATTTTTGGATTCGGAGTATCGAATTTAGCCTAAGGTGAAATTTTGGTACATTTCGGATAACTTTCATATTCTGATGAATAGTGAAAATTACCAAATTTTAATTAAAAACAACTTTTTTAATCGAAATAATTAATAGTGATAAATTATTAATTTGAGTGGTTTTAAAGTATATTTAGAATATATTTTTACAATTTAATACAATGTTGGTAATTGGTTGTAATTTCACATTTAAACCAGACATAATCAAGTGTCAATCTTTTGATAGATATTGTTTCTTAAAAACACGCTATTTGTTTTAACAGCGGGATTTAATTATAAAAATAATTAATGAAACTTCTATGTTATGAATTTGGTAGAATAGACTTTATTTTTGAATTCGGAATATAAAATATATCTTAGGATGAAATGTTGGCATTGTTCTGAAAAACATCAATTTTTGATGAATAGTGAAACTACTAAGTGGTAGTTAAAAAACTGAATTTTTCATAAAACTTAATTTTACCGCTTCTGTGAATGGAATTTCAAAAATCCGAGAGACACGGTTGATGTCAGTAAGTAAAATGTGGTTCAATGAGATGAAAATAATTTTTTGGTGAATAGTAACTTTTTACTTTTTTTACCGCGGTTAATAGTAGCTAGGGTAACTAAGGGTAAATATGATATTACTATTACCCTAACACATGTCCTAATTCTATTGGATAAGTGTAATTCGACCAAAAACAACCTTATGAATAAAATATGACCATTTAGGCCCACATGGATTAGATTAGGACATTTATTATTAATTTATTTAAAGAAAGGTTAAAATAGTTAAAATCAATGTTTAATAAGTAAATAATTTTTAATATAGGGTTATAAATAAGATAAACTTGATTGTAAATATTCATTAGAAAGCTAAAAAGATTTCCTACATAATTATATTTTATTTATAATTTTTAGACTTTATATAAATTAATTTATTTTTGACACAACGATGATGCAATAATTACCCTTTTTAAAGAAATATTAACATAATTGATGTTATAAATGCTCAAATGAATGTAATTTGAGACTTTTTATGGACTCCACTAATTTTCAAGGTTACTATGATATATTAGTGTTGATTTAATCAACTTGGTTCGAACATATAATTCTGTTATGACTTTCACAAAAATCATATATCAAATAGGGTCAAAATTGACACAAAATAGTTTTTAAATAAAATATTATATTATTAATTGTTATTTTATTCCTAAAAATCCAAGGTTCGGCCCAATAACTTAGATAAGGATATATATATTAATAATAAACAATTTGGGTTTTTTTTGGCATGTTATAGTAAGTGTATTAACCATATAGTGAAATAAAACAAAAAGACACGGTAAAAGTTAAATTATTTAACTTAGAGTTAAATCTAATTTATAAGGTTAAAATAATACCCTAAACTTGTCTAAATCCTATTGGATGATAGGATTCGACCCATCCCCACTTTAGATTCGAAATAAGTCCCTTTGGAACCATTATAAACTGATTTTAACTTTAATGTAAAATAATATATTGAGATATTCCTAAGATGCCCCTCTCCTCCCTTATAAAAGGGTACCTCCTCCCCCTCCTCCTCACACCACTTTGAGCACTCAAGCTCGGCCAACCTCTGCCAAAATCCCTTATCCACTTTCCTAGAATAATCCTAGAGGTCCTGGTCTTCTTCAAAGACCAATCTTAGTTCCCTAAGTGGAGGATTCAAAGAGGCGTTTCAAAGAAGAGGTAATAACCATTACCGATCTTTTCAATTTCATTCTTCTTCAACTTCTTCTTATTTAGTTGTTTCATAACAAATTAAAAACATAAGTATTACTTACATACTGATATGTTATTATAAATATGAAACAACCCTAATTCACCTTCTATCCATCCTACAGAAAAAATGAAATCACCGCGCGTGCGGACATACGGAATACCGTCTCCACGCCGTGGTGTAATCTATTTTCCACCACCACCTTACAAGGATGGGTATAATGGTTTAATGAGTTACTATAAATGATTATTATAAAGTGATATTTATATTGAAATAGTATAAATACACTTCAACGCAATTCCACGACCATGTGAACGATATCATCGCTCATGCGTACGTACGGACTACCGTCTCCACGACGCGATGAGATTCATTCTCAATGATTAACCATTAATGAATGATTATAAAGTATATATAATAAGTACTAATGAAATATATTACCTAATAATGATACTGTAATTATTTATATTTATATGTATGTCATCTACTTAATTCCATTTAATTCAATAAGGAAACGAAAACAGCGTTCATGCGTACATACGGACTACCGTCTCCATGAACGGTGTATTTATTTCCATTTACTGATTTATTATATATGTATATTCTGAATATATATATATATAAATAATGTTTTATATTCTGGAATTAAGTAATCATGATCTAAGTAATCATATGAATAATTACAAGTTAAAAACACAAACGACAAATGAGACGATTTTACCCAAAACGCTACTTTAACATGAATTTACAAAAGAACGGGTAATATAAAGTCATAAGTGGACCATATATGATATAATAACAATGAATATGATTCTGGAATAAGTCAATAACATGATTTAAATCATTATACAGGAGGTTCAGACACTTACGAAGCAAATCGGACCTAAGGTAAGGGGAAATATCACAATCTCACTTTTATCCGAGATTGTTTTTACTTTGGTAATTACTGGGGTGTATTTTATCGTCCACATCCATGTTCCCTAAATATGTAATATTATTTCCATCCTTCTACAATAGTTTATATCCAATTTTACCCTTCGGTGAGTTTTTAGTAAAAGATACGAAAGGAATCTTTTGTCGTTTTTCGTACGAGGTACTTTTTGACTTTTCCGACAAAAGTACGAAGAATGTTTTTTTAACTTATACGGCATGAATGGATTTTTAAAACATTATTTCCAAGAAGCTTCCTTTACAAGTTTTCAAGTTTATTTTTAATCAACTTATTTTATTTTAAAGTCGTATGACATGTTATGAAAGGAAAAATGTTTTTGAAGTAGAAAGGATATTTTCCTCAAGAATGGAGTTCAAGTATTTTATCAAAATTATTTTCCATCTAAGATAATAAAAGGGTTCTGTTTTTATCCCTATTATTACATGGATTTGATTATGTTGTGATGGAAACATTTTTATGAATTCCTTTATCTTATATGAATTGTTTCATGATGTCATGTTGTTTAAGAATCCCATTTTTATTACATGGGTTACGTTATGATGTATGGTTTATGATTATGTGGCACACATAAGAAAGGATTCATTATAAGATGGGTGGGACCTATATCTCCCTCCAATGCATTGGGTAAAGATTTTATATCTCATGAGATAGACAGGGCTGGAACGGTAGGTTATACCGGTTCAGTGAAACAGGACTGAAACGAGGGTTACTCGATTCAGAAAGGGACTTTGTCCACTAAGATAGTCTTGGCAATGAGTCTTGACTAAAAAGAAATGATTCTCTATGATTATGTGTGAATTCCACAAAGTTTCATGTTTTAGGTTATGATTATTGTGATTACATTTCACTGCCATGATTTACCCCATGTTATGAAATTATGATCTCTTTTGCAGGTTAAGATTTCCAAAAGTTATGTGCTTATGTATATGATGTGATTGATATATCTTTTGTTTACCCTTACTGAGCATTTGAGCTCACCCTTTTATGTTTTCTTTTCCCCAGGATATAAAGAAAGGTTTTAGGTAAAAAAAAAGGAAGATCTTTATGGGAGATTTTGAAGATCTTTCACCACGATTAGAAGATTATATTCCGAGTTTCCAAAGACACTAAACTATTACGATCCTTGTGTGTGTGTTTATGTTATGTACTAACTATTCCGAAAAAGTAATGTAATGTCCATGTACGATAAGCTTCGGGTCTCTACAGTTGGTATCAGAGGAAAGGTTTAGTCAACCTTTGGAAACTAGGATGCGAAAATGTTAGTGAGATCCCTAGAGATATTTCTACGGTATGTCTAGGGATGTCCCTAAGGTTAAGTAGACGTATAAGTTATAGTACTAGAACTACGCTAACGATCATAGAATTAAACCTAAGATGTTAGATATTGAAGGTACTCCCCCTTTATTATGTTATTTTCCCTAGCATGATTTTTGCCTCTCACACTATTCTTTTTGGGTTTTAGACGATGGATGGAACCCGAAGGAACCGTGTTGATCAATGCAATGGACAATGCAATGAATTTCCTCCTGAACAAACAAATTTTATGAGAGATGGAGTGCAAAATCTTATTGCTATACTTACACAAGCTATGAATCATTCTGGACTTCCAAATGAGCAGAGAAGGGAACAATATTCTATTGAGTCCTTCATGAGGAAACGTCCACCTTCTTTCAGTGGGTCTTCTGATCCACTTGTTGCTGAACAATGGATCAATACCACTGAAAAGATATTTTCAGTTCTTCAATGTTCTGAACATGATAAAGTCATCTTAGTAGTATATCGTTTGGAAGGTGAAGCTGATCAATGGTGGAATCTTATCAAGAATACAAGGCAAAGAGATGAAATTGAGTCCATGGAATGGGACGAGTTCAAGAACTTATTTTTCAATAAGTAATTCCCTCGTATTCTTCGAACAAAGATGGAGAAGGAGTTTCTTGAACTAAAGAAAAAGGATGATGAATCTGTTGGTATATACGAAGTGAATTTTACAAGACTTGCAAGGTATGCATCTGGCATTATCACCCAACCTGAAAGTAAAGTTGATCGATTTTTCAGTGGCTTAAAACCAAGTCTTCGAAGGTCATTAGATATAAGAGACTTCAGTAGCTATGAAGAAATTGTGCGTTGTGCTATCAAGGTAGAAATGGAAGTTTGTGTTACATATCCATCTCATGGTTTTGACAAAAAACGAAAGATGGAGTTCAAGGAGAAATCTCAGAATAATGGTGAAAAGAAGATGAATGTTTCCTTATGTACAAAGTGTGGAAAGAAGCATGGTGGAGATTGTCTTAAAGGGACTAGAAAATGTTTTAAGTGTGGAAAAGAAGGTCATCGAGCAGCTGAGTGTCAAAGTAATGGAAAAAGGGTTTCTAATGATGTGAATAAATCAAACACTGCAGAGAACGCACCACCAACACTTCAATGCATCAAGTGCAAGGAAATGGGGCATTATTCTAATAAATGCCCTAATCCAAGGGTTAGTGATGATCAACATGAGCAACCACTGAAGTCAAAGGACAAAGGGAAGTCACATGCGATCACTATTGGCAATATTGAATATGACAACGATGTGGTGGAATGATTAAGTGTTTATGTAATGGGATTTCAAAATAATGTCGTATCATTGAGTATTGCAATATTTATTGATGTGGTATTCAAAGTGATTGATATATTTTGGAAATGAGATGATATGCGCATAATGAAGGGAAAACGAGAAAATGAAATGTTTAATAGTATTCCTGAGCTCATGATTAATATAAGGACTAAGTGATATCATGGTTTGAGTATATACAATTTTGAGGATTTTGGTATGTGGAGGTGTTAACTTTTAACTACATTCAAGTTTTCACTATGGTTCAATGGGTATTCAAGAGAATAAATGATTAAGGCCTTTGAATGTTTGGAGTGTGACCAACAAGACATATATATGGGGATTAATGATAGTATTAAATCTCTGGTAATCGTTTTCACTATATTATGAGAGTGGACTGCAGTATTATGGATAAGCCTAAAGATTAGAATGGATTATGTTGGACATAAGTTAGTATTGTTTAAGGATAGAAGTTTTTTCGATATTATTGATGGGATGTTATAGTAATATAGTTTTAGAAAAAGGACAACCTACAGGACGGGCGACAGCCCATCGCGTCGGACAAGGCTGTGGGAATCAAACCCACAACCGAAGTGAGACTGGCCTTTATCGCCTACCACTGGCCTACAGGAAGTCCCTGTTTAGTAGAAACTAGTTTTATTATATTAAGCAGTATGATATATGAAGTATGAGTCCATTTTAGGAACCATATATGATTAATCTCACTATAGACCGACTTATGTATATAATTTTTGCTAACCTTTTGTTTGAGACAGATGGAATGACCCGTCGTTCTATCACATAATCTACTAACACTTCACGAATAACAAATTCAACTTCATTTATTTAAGAGATGAAGTGGAAATTGTTTAAGGCACGAACAACAGTGAGATTGTACCAAAATAAAGTAAGTATTTATTCTAATTCAAATTTTCAACTTTAGGGAAATGATCTTGAAAACCAAAAATGTTGTCCTAGTGATCTTATACCTGATGAATCAGATGGTAACTTATATCATCACAAATCTATGGATTTGTGATTACTGGCTTTTCCATAGCTATGTTCTCTACCACTCTCCATCAGAACATGATGGTTAGATTTCTCTTCCATATCCATATTTTTACCTATGTGGAAACCCAGCGATTAGTTTATTTGGGTAATCGTTACATTTCATACTTTAGTTTTTAAAGCCAAGTTTTGGTATTCCTTTTTACGATGTGGGATTCTATTAAATAAACTTTCAAATAGTAAACCATTTATAACCCTGACGAATTTCGAGGGCGAAATTCATTTTAAGGGGGGTAGAATGTAACAGCCCGAGATTTTATGAAAAATATTCTTTTTTTTCACTAATATCTTGTGCTGTACGCTACATCAAAAGAAGCTTGCACAACACGCATCATTGACTTGCCTTGCATTACACGCAATCGCGACCTTCCTCGATAGCGTGTGTAGTACGCAATACTGAGTTTCACGAAACAACGATATGCTATTAAAATATTATTACAACTAGTCGTTATGAATAGTAATAACCACTTTTTGAAATTTTGTAAATTTTATTTTTCAAAATGGATTTCATTTTTGGATTCGGAGTATCGAATTTAGCCTAAGGTGAAATTTTGGTACATTTCGGATAACTTTCATATTCTGAGGAATAGTGAAAATTACTAAATTTTAATTAAAAACAACTTTTTTAATCGAAATAATTAATAGTGATAAATTATTAATTTGAGTGGTTTTAAAGTATATTTAGAATATATTTTTACAATTTAATACAATGTTGGTCATTGGTTGTAATTTCACATTTAAACCAGACATAATTAAGTGTCAATCTTTTGATAGATATTGTTTCTTAAAAACACGCTATTTGTTTTAATAGCGGGATTTAATTATAAAAATAATTAATGAAACTTCTATGTTATGAATTTGGTAAAATAGACTTTATTTTTGAATTCGGAATATAAAATATATCTTAGGATGAAATGTTGGCATTGTTCTGAAAAACATCAATTTTTGATGAATAGTGAAACTACTAAGTGGTAGTTAAAAAACTGAATTTTTCATAAAACTTAATTTTACCGCTTCTGTGAATGGAATTTCAAAAATCTGAGAGACACGGTTGATGTCAGTAAGTAAAATGTGGTTCAATGAGATGAAAATAATTTTTTGGTGAATAGTAACTTTTTATTTTTTTACCGCGGTTAATAGTAGCTAGGGTAACTAAGGGTAAATATGATATTACTATTACCCTAACACATGTACTAATTCTATTGGATAAGTGTAATTCGACCAAAAACAACCTTATGAATAAAATATGACCACTTAGGCCCACTTGGATTAGATTAGGACATTTATTATTAATTTATTTAAAGAAAGGTTAAAATAGTTAAAATCAAAGTTTAATAAGTAAATCATTTTTAATATAGGGTTATAAATAAGATAAATTCGATTGTAAATATTCATTAGAAATATAAAAAGATTTCCTACATAATGATATTTTATTTATAATTTTTAGACTTTATATAAATTAATTTATTTATGACACAACGATGATGCAGTAATTACCCTTTTTAAGGAAATATTAACATAATTGATGTTATAAATGCTCAAATGAATGTAATTTGAGACTTTTTATGAACTCCACTAATTTTCTAGGTTACTATGATATATTAGTGTTGATTTAATCAACTTGGTTCGAACATATAATTCTGTTATGACTTTCACAAAAATCATATATCAAATAGTGTCAAAATTGACACAAAATAGTTTTTAAATTTAATATTATATTATTAATTGGTATTTAATACCTAAAAATCTAAGGTTCGTCCAAATGACTTAGATAAGGATATATATATTAATAATAAACAATTTGGGGTTTGTTTGGCATGTTATAGTATGTGTATTAACCATATAGTGAAAGAAAACAAAAAGACACGGTAAAAGTTAAATTATTTAACTTAGAGTTAAATCTAATTTATAAGGTTAAAATAATACCCTAAACTTGTCTAAATCCTATTGTATGATAGTATTCGACCCATCCCCACTTTAGCTTCTAAATAAGTCCCTTTGGAACCATTATAAACTGATTTTAACTTTAATGTAAAATAATATATTGAGATATTCCTAAGATGCCCCTCTCCTCCCTTATAAAAGGGTACCTCCTCCCCCTCCTCCTCACACCAATTTGAGCACTCAAGCTCGGCCAACCTCTGCCAAAATCCCTTATCCACTTCCCTAGAATAATCCTAGAGGTCCTGGTCTTCTTCAAAGACCAATCTTAGTTCCCTAAGTGGAGGATTCAAAGAGGCGTTTCAAAGAAGAGGTAATAACCATTACCGATCTTTTCAATTTCTTTCTTCTTCAACTTCTTCTTCTTTAGTTGTTTCATAACAAAGTAATAACATAAGTATTACATACATACTTATATGTTATTATAAATATGAAACAACCCTAATTCACCTTCTATCCATCCTACGGAAAAAATGAAATCACCGCCCGTGCGGACGTACAGAATACCGTCTCCACGCCGTGGTGTAATCTATTTTCCACCACCACCTTACAAGGATGGGTATAATGGTTTAATGAGTTACTATATATGATTATTATAAAGTGATATTGATATTGAAATAGTATAAATACACTTAAACGCAATTCCACGACCATGAGAACGATATCATCGCTCGTGCGTACGTACGGACTACCGTCTCCACGACGCGATGAGATTCATTTTCAATGATTAACCATTAATGAATGATTATAAAGTATATATAATAAGTACTAATGAAATATATTACCTAATAATGATACTGTAATTATTTATATTTATATGTATGTCATCTACTTAATTCCATTCAATTCAATAAGGAAACGAAAACAGCGTTCATGCGTACGTACGGACTACCGTCTCCATGAACGGTGTATTTATTTCCATTTACTGATTTATTATATATGTATATTCTGAATATATATATATAAATCATGTTTTATATTCTGGAATTAAGTAATCATGATCTAAGTAATCATATGAATAATTACAAGTTAAAAACACAAACGACAAATGAGACGATTTTACCCAAAACGCTACTTTAACATGAATTTACAAAAGAACGGGTAATATAAAGTCATAAGTGGACCATATATGATATAATAACAATGAATATGATTCTGGAATAATTCAATAACATTATTTAAATCATTATACAGGAGGTTCAGACACTTACGAAGCAAATCGGACCTAAGGTAAGGGGAAATATCACAATCTCACTTTTATCCGAGATTGTTTTTACTTTGGTAATTACTGGGGTGTATTTTATCCTCCACATCCATGTTCCCTAAATATGTAATATTATTTCCATCCTTCTACAATAGTTTATATCCAATTTTACCCTTCAGTGGGTGTTTAGTAAAAGATACGAAAGGAATCTTTTGTCGTTTTTCGTACGAGGTACTTTTTGACTTTTCCGACAAAAGTACGAAGAATGTTTTTTTTAACTTATACTGCATGAATGAATTTTTAAAACATTATTTCCAAGAAGCTTCCTTTACAAGTTTTCAAGTTTATTTTTAATCAACTTCTTTTATTTTAAAGTCGTATGACATGTTATGAAAGGAAAAATGTTTTTGAAGTAGAAAGGATATTTTCCTCAAGAATGGAGTTCAAGTATTTTATCAAAATTATTTTCCATCTAAGATAATAAAAGGGTTCTGTTTTTATCCCTATTATTTCATGGATTTGATTATGTTGAGATGGAAACATTTTTATGAATTCCTTTATCTTATATGAATTGTTTCATGATGTCATGTTGTTTAAGAATCCCATTTTTATTACATGGGTTACGTTATGATGTATGGTTTATGATTATGTGGCACACATAAGAAAGGATTAATTATAAGATGGGTGGGACCTATATCTCCCTCCAATGCATTGGGCAAAGATTTTATATCTCATGAGATAGACAGGGCTGGAACGGTAGGTTATACCGGTTCAGTGAAACATGACTGAAACGAGGGTTACTCAATTCAGAAAGGGACTTTGTCCACTAAGATAGTCTTGGATATGAGTCTTGACTAACAAGAAATTATTCTCTATGATTATGTGTGAATTCCACAAAGTTTCATGTTTTAGGTTATGATTATTGTGATTACATTTCACTGCCATGATTTACCCCATGTTATGAAATTATGATCTCTTTTGCAGGTTACGATTTCCAAAAGTTACGTGCTTATGTATATGATGTGATTGATATATCTTTTGTTTACCCTTACTGAGAATTTGAGCTCACCCTTTTATGTTTTCTTTTCCCCAGGATATAAAGAAAGGTTTTAGGTAAAAAAAAGTAAGATCTTTATGGGAGATTTTGAAGATCTTTCACCACGATTAGAAGATTATATTCCGAGTTTCCAAAGACACTAAACTATTACGATCCTTGTGTGTGTGTTTATGTTATGTACTAACTATTCCTCAAAAGTAATGTAATGTCCATGTACGATAAGCTTCGGGTCTCTACATTGGTGGGGAGTAATTCCGGAGAAAAAATACAACATTGTAATTTATAGGTAACAAGACTATTTCTGTTCACCATGGGGGGGTAACATGTATTAATATTTTAGAAGAATTCTTACAACAATTATATAGTAAATAGTAATATGATAAGGATTTAAAGGGTGGATAAATTTAATTAATGGCCTCTATGTATCAATATTAGTGGACTCTATATATTAAATATTTCTAATACCTGATACATCTGATGAGTAATCAAGAGAAATTATACATGGATGGTAAAAGATAGAACTATTAATTTATTTTTAATTTTTTGAAAGCTCCAATCATAGACTAAACATATACTCTAATCATTATCAATAAAGTTCATATTGAATTTTAATTTATCAAATAATATTTCAACTATCATTATTTTGGGATATTTTTATCAAGGACACCTCATAAAGTCGAAATATTATGATAGATATATATATCATGTGACCAAATAGAGATCATATGCTATATGTATACTTGTCCTCGCATAAAAGGTTCGATGAAATAATTAAATTCCAATAAGATATATATTTTACAAAAAATATTTTATTATAAAAAGAAACATACAATGATCATAGAATATATTTTTTAGATGGAAATGAGTGACATGTGTCTTTATCTAGTAAGTGGAAGCAGAATATTTTTTAATCTAGATATTTTGTTATCCTATATGGAAATATGTTTTGTCTATCTAGTTTGTTTGGTCTAAGAAATGTAATTTCTCTATTTATTACTTAAATAAAAACAATGTTATCGTCAGTAAGATTTATAGGAAAATTCCATGATTTCATTCAATTTAGTCATTTTACATATATTTACATTGTATTGAAAAATGAAATAGGTAAAAATTCATGAATTTATTTTCATTGGCATATAATACATCAATTAGAACATGCATAGAAAAATGAAGACATTATTGGGGTTAATATAATTTCGCAAGCATAATTTATTAGAATTTCTCTCATGCTCTTGGATATGTGATGAGAATTTATATTATTAATACATGACGAATCGTATGTAAATATTAAGTAGAACCAACATAAATTAAAAAACATGTAGTTAGAACCACCAGACAGTACATTCCTAATTAGAACTAATTGACTTATTTATGACTGGGGAAGTGGGAATACTAGTTGTCAAAGGAATTGATCACTTTTCCTCATTAAGTTAAATGGATCCAATATAAAAACATATATATGGTAATATGTTTTACAACCATAACATTTACGGGTAGAAATATCTATAATATTCTAGTTGGTTGTGTGATTTGATGTTTCATTTGGTGTGGTTTAGAAATTTCCTCTTCAGATTTTAGTTTATACGAAAAAAACAAATTTATCATTATCATGATAAAATATTACTATGTATTTAGTAAGAAATTAAATAATTTGACACTGTAATAATATGTGGTTTTTTGGTTATATCATTAATTGGGTGTTTTTCTCAATATATTAATTTTTTAGTAATAATATTTTCACCAAATACATGTGTTTTTTTGATCCATATCCACAAAAAAAAAGATAGGCCTTGGAGTCTTACTCATACATATGGAGATAATTATTCTACATGTGAAAAACAATAGGTTATTAGTAGTTTCCTATAGTAGAAATGGGAATATTTTAGTCAGTTTTCCAAAACTAAATAATTTTGTACATAATATTACATGTATTTATCTAGATTTTAATATTTATGTAACTATATTATAACAAATTTATTATTACACAACATGAAATTGGTGTGATAATGTTATATCGTATCCACCTAATTGAAAAATGAATGTTAGTTCTCTTATATGACCATATCATGAAATTATATTACAATATTATGAAAAATTGTTCGAAAGTTGGATAATGTTCTATATAAGGGAACATAGTAAATATACATTTATGTTTGAGTACTCATAAGTAGATGATGATTCCTCTCCTTTTGTTAATACTCGGTAATCTCCATGAAGATAGATTATGAGAAAAGACATGTCTGTATGAATTCAACCTAATTTGGTATCATAAGAACTTCTTACATATTAGCATGTGTAGTGGCCCTTAGTCTTTATGATTTTCATTAATGCATGTCATGAATCATGTAGTCAGATTCATTTACAAAAATCTTGCATTTAAATGTATTATGGAATTAGGTTTAGCTTATGGTATCACTAATGAATTGTTATTAAAGGATAAGCCACGGAAAGGATTTCCCTTCCATATTTGTGGAATTTGGTATCTAATCCATTTTATTTAAATAAAAATATCACATTAAATTAAATTTAAATTATGTTACCATGTATCGTTCAATCATTCAATGGATGATGTGTTAAGAATATATGTTGATGATATATATGAGAAACCAATTTTATGGGATATTGAGATAGACAGATTATAGTAGACAATGGGTATTTTTATGTAGTTTTCATTATTTATAAATTATGTTTTTTTCTTGAATTACATTACCCATTCCTAGATATTAATACTCTACATTATGTATACACACTTGAGAAAGAATCCTAGAGGTTCACACACTATGTGAACGTGTGTTAATGGATTCAATTATATTTTTATTTCAACAATGAAATAAATATTATTCTCAAGGATAAGGAATAAATTCATTCATGTTTTATTGATCATATAAATTAAATATATATTTCCTCACCAAATTTTGAATAAAATATATTTACATTTTTTTGAATATTTTATAAATATATATTAACATGTTTTCGGATAAAAAATACTTACTTATAAATTAAATGTTTGTTGGGGTATTCTATAAATGTATAATAATTTTAACAGACTAAATCCACATTTGGTTAAAAATATTAATTTATAAGCTACTAAAATAATATTTTTTGTTGTGCATGTTACCATGCACGACATAAAATAATTAAAAATCATAGTTATTATTATTATGTGGACTTGGGTATAATAATGAATATGATATTTTTCAAGAGACAAAATGAAATTAAATAATATATTATCTTAATCCCAATATAAATAAATATATGTTTATTACTATTATTATTTTTTAACCAAACATTGAGGATAAATAATAATTTCACACAACCGACTTCTATCTATCTCTCTAGAATAAGACCTTTTTCCTATCAATTATAATAACAAATCCTTCATTTCCAAAGTATCATGGAGTAATAATGATGAATTATGATAGATATTTTATTCTCCAGGAAATATATAAAAACTGAATTCTGGATGCTCCGTAATTAAAGGAATGTGGATCACTGCTAGTGGGATTATACTATTTAATCCATGTAATGAAATGATGTTAATCCAAAAGGGTTTTCCAAGTACCAATAAATTCATTGAAAAAAGTATCCAAAAATGATTTATTCTTCCTTCATTATCTAATGAATTTAATTATTTATTTAACATGAATGGTTCTCTCTGAGTGTTTCAAGAAACTAAAAATTAAATGAAATTTTAGTTTAATTGCACACTAAAAGTGATTCTGCTACACCTCTAACCTACATGAATAACATCAATTTTAATGTATGGATTTAAATCGTGGATGTAAATTATTTTAGTAACATTAATATGTAATAAGGTATATGGGATATCAGTTCCATATTCAACATTATGAATCCATAAAATAAGGATATCTCCCACCCCCACCAACCATGTTTGTTTACATTAAATAAGTGTGTTTATAATCCCAATAATGGGACCATTACTATTTTTACAGAGGGAACCATCTCCTCTAGTGATAACACTTACCCCCATGTATCAGAAGCAGACCCCTCTAAACATTAATGTCCATGTATTAATAATCCAAACCTGAAAAAGGAAGTTGTTGGTGGCAGATTAAGTGTTAATTTGAATAATATATACATATTTTATCCCATATATGTGTCCTATCCATTAATTATGCAGATAGTAATGAAGGGATAATTTAAATGGAAAAACAAAGAGAAGTCTCATTTAGGTGTTAACAATCAAAAATCCAATCATGGTAAGAATTTAATACAATCTTAAGTATGGTAAAAAAACTTTCTCACTACCAACACTCATTGGATATTTATTCTAAACCATTATCTATGGATTATTGGTACTATAGATAATAACTCATTTTACTATCTTCAATATCATCAATTTCTAACTTTTATTAGTAATATTTTATTTATTAACAAGAATAAAAAATCAATGGAGACTCCCTTGATCATGTTCTATAAGAAAGTCACAAGTTTCAATGTATTTTTCATATATTAGTAAATGGTTACCTCTTCTATATTCATTGAAGGATACACACACTTTTACTTCAATATTTAATCTCTATAAAACTATTAAAAGTAATTATGCAACTAGTACAGAATCGGAAGTCTCAATCACAATACCATATAGACATTGGTTTTACCATGTGACTTCCTAGATGTTTTGAGGAATCGTGAAATGAAGGCAGTAACAAATATCATGATTTCTAGTAAATAATTTTATGAATAAATTGACCACATGAAGAAATAGAAATAATTATCCATGGGTATAGATACCATTGTTATAAGAATAAAGAGACTTGGATTGTGTTTAGTAGGATTAATTAAATATTTTCTTAGGATTAGTGTGATATAATAGTGGTTGGGTGTAAAATCTAACAATATAATTAATGAAATTCCAATCAATATACCCACTTAACATCCATTATCACCAAAAGGTAGAGGCATGTATCCTTATTAATCTAATAATTATTTTACTAAACATATATAATATAATATTATTGTTCAATTGGTATAGGATAACACATAATTCAATGATCATCAATTTTCATATATACTCAAGCTAAAGAATAATAGGGATGGAAGAATGGTTTTAATCAATAAATATTTTACTACCAATTAAGAGGATATTAGGACCATGGAAACTGATCTATAGAATCTCAAAAATAGAAAAATTATGGATTTTTACATGCCTCACATTAATAGGGAGATAAATATTTCTACAGTGCTAAATTAGGAAACATCATGATGGGGTCAATACTAATGTAAAAAATTCAAGAATATATTAATAAAACAGCAAGATCAGAACACGTATTTTCTTAATAAAAACTAGAAGATTAGAAAATCATTGTCTCCCATTACCTAATAAAATAATTTTAATAATATTGTCAAATAGAAGAAACATATCAGATCATATATTTTAGATTTATTATAGGATAAATTTAATTGCATTTGTCATTCATAAATTACCCAGTATTAGAATGTCATATAAAATAGAGGTTTAACATTTAGATAATGTGATAATCACAAGGTACTTGAATCTGGTGGATTTCAAGGAGAATAAATTCTCCCACAATATAGTGTATTCTATTAGACTGCATTTCTATATAGAAGTCTTATATAAAGATTATTTTTATATCATTAAGTAAAACATCATAAAAATTATTGTAAATATCATTACTAAATGAATTACTTTGAGGGGATTGAACTTTCAATTCATTGGTTGCATACCAATCCACAGTTTTGAGGAATCTCTCTCCTATTTTAGAATGTATTTGTTTTCTAATATGGTAAAAAAAACATTCTAATCTTGAATATATCCATTTGGATCACAATTTTAAAAAAAAATTATTCTCCTAAAGAAAATATGGTTTTGTTCAAGGATGATCAATACAAGATTTAACCAAACTGTGAGTTCAGTTTTGTAGTTCAAGCTATCATTTTTCTATGTTCATGTTGATTGATGATCATCTATTTATAGACATCTAAAAAAATTATCCTTCATTTTTATATTTAATTTTATTAGAACTGATGTTGAACTCTAGAGTATACAATTAATAATTATGTTTTTATTTAGTTAGTGAGCCTGAATTAATTAAGGTTGATAGTTTAACATGAATGTATAATGATTCAAAAAAATATTTAATTCATTGATAGTTAAGTTTTCTTCATTAATATTGGGATAAAATATATTTGGGATAAACATACTTGAAATACATTTTCACCCCTACATGTATATGTTTTTTTTCGAATTTTCAGGATGGGTATCATTATTTTGAATGATATTACAAGCTCATGTTTTCACAATCAGTTAGTGATCCTATATTTTATATAAAATAAGATATTTATTTTGGTCATTATTTTATGAAGTTATATTTCCTAGATGAAATTAAATTAATTATTTTATAAGTATTTTTGATACAGAATTATTTTTTCCATCATAGATTCCATGTTGATTAGTTGATGTTCTTGAGTTTGTGGGACAAAAATAGTTGTATGCCTCGTATTTGAATGTTTTTATATACAAAGGGACTATCTTAATCTCATAGAATATTAGATATGAGTATGATTAGCTCTTATAAGTTCTTTTGATACATTACCAAACATTATAAAGGCCAGTCACCAGGCAATTTGGTTGAATCCAGTGATACCTTCTTTCTTAGACCCCTCATTGTTTTTTCATGGTTTTTTAAAGTTAATATTTACCTCTCAAAGAATCATAAGATCCTATTAGTATTTAGGGGTTATTTTGAAGTTCTCTTAAATAATATATAGATGAGCCCTATTGGGATATTATTATATCATCCATAAGCACAACACATCCCCAAGAATATAAAATTGTCAAATAAATAATAGTAAATTAGTTAATTCTTTTTCTTAACTCAAGAAAATGTATGGATGAGTCATTGCTTCTCAATACTACTAAGGAATTTTTAACTCAATAAAATCCTCCCCTAGTTAATTTTATTACATCGTCTACAAAATCCAAATTTACCTCTCCTATGGAATAAATTAATTGTTTTCAAATTGAATCTAAAAATTCTAGAAATATTTATGATAGAGTGTAGTTGAGAATAATAAAGACTATATTCCTCCAACTAATATGTATTTTTGTATATTTTTATGATTTTTTGGTTTCCCCAATATTTTATGGTATAGTGGGGAAATACAGATATTTGTAACCTAATAAATATTCATGACCAATTCAATGTGTTTATATTGAATTATTTTTTACCTATCTAAAAAAATTCTAATGGGATGATGGCCTTCCCCTACTTAAAATAAAATCCATCATCTTTTGGAATGTAAGTGGATTGTTCTCCCATGAAAACTGTGACTTTATATAATTTTCACTATCAATCCCATATTTCTTCAATATCCATAATAGAAACCAATAAAATAGAATCCAAAATTCAAGGATTTTATAAAAAATATCACGTGGATAATTATTTTCAGGGGTGATGATCAACGCAGATATTTTGATTTTTCGGATTGATTGCTTTCTTGTTGAGGATCAATGTTTTCCTATTAGTATATTATGATCGTGAATAGTAAGGAAATTATTTTCTTATTCATATCATAAAATTAATAAAATAATTTATTCAAACATAAAAAT
Source organism: Viscum album (assembly GCA_963277665.1). Taxonomy (NCBI): domain Eukaryota; kingdom Viridiplantae; phylum Streptophyta; class Magnoliopsida; order Santalales; family Viscaceae; genus Viscum; species Viscum album. The sequence continues at coordinate 689,864,530 of OY728156.1, read as the reverse complement.
GTGCTCTTGTAAGACATCGCTTCTTCCTATGTGGGATCATATGCCTAGTTATTAGTATGGAACTCTAATATTTTCATTGATCATTCAAAAATAAAATGTGTGGTAATCTATTCCAAAATGGTTATTAAGTATTTTAATTACTCCATTGATTGTAATAATCTTATTTATTTTTTATTATAGGGAGATGTGTACACATAGTGAAATAAATAATGTGGTAGTAGTACAATGCATATCCAGTTGGACTAGTGTCCAAATGATCTTCATTTCATCTAAATATAAATGATTTCATCCACCACTAAAATGGAATGATCCATATTAAATCACTATCATTTTTTCATATATTTAAATTACTCAAATGGAAGAACAAATCATTATATTTAACAATTTATGGACGGAGGATGATGTGGTTAAATGTATGGTAAATTCTATGTCAACTTCTCTCACCCATGACATGCTTCGTTTTCTCACCAATTTAAATTCATACAATTGAAATGGCTAATTATTGAATGGATTCACAAAACACTAATTAGAAACTGATATATAGAGGAAATAAAGTTGATATTTCCATTTATGATGGCTATTCAAATTATAATTTTGATAATTAAACCATTATACTTTTATTATATAAAAAATTACCTCACAAAGGGAAATGTATTTATAATAACTGATATTCTATAAAATGATGTATTTTATGTTGGAATTGGGAATTTGTAATAATTATAGTTTTTTTCATTATTTTTTAAGGGTGAATAAATATATCGACAAACACAATTCAATACTTGAATATGGATCTTTCCAAAATGTTTTCAATATTTCTAGTTTAAGGGAAGTTTCCTTTTTCATGGATTATCTATATGATCAAAATAAATAAAGGATGGTTTTTTTCATGTTCAAATGTTTTTTATTCATTTCATGGATTTTATTCTTCTTATTATTTAGTATATGGTAAATGAAATGATGACAACAATTCCAAATAATTATATGGTTCTTAAAGTTGTAAGAATACATGATCTAGATAGTGTTCCAAGGATATATTTTCTTCCTGGTTCTTTCTATATTGTGGGTTTTGATAATATCTTGAATGATATGGTGGAGGTGGTCCAAGATATTTTTATTAGGGGGATGTATCGTATATTTTATTTAGAGACTTTTCTAATCCTTATTATAAATATGAATAATCAAATTGTTTAAATCCATTCCAAACTAATCATCATGGGATATTTTTCCCCTATTTTGATTTCTATCATTCATAACAAAAAATATTCACATCTCCACCCTCTACTATTTTTGGTTGAACATCTTAGATTTTATGCCTGAAAAATGCTTCCAAGGTAAAATTTTAATTTCCAACGATATAAATTGAATTATGATATAGATGTTAGTACTATCATTATGATTATGTTAGATTTGGAAAATTATTATAGTATAATGAAATTGGACTTCATTCATAGTGTTTTATCTATCTGTTATTTTGAGATATTTTTTTAGTGTTCTAAATCTACCCAGATCTTGATATCTCTCTTGGGATAAAGTGTAGTTATCATTAAATCAGTGTTGTGAATTCAATAGTAGGATACACATTCTATAAAATTATTTTGTTTAGAAAATGATTTTTTAGTAGGAACCTTATATCTAGTGTTTTTAGTGTGGTTGTACATCTGATCAAATAACATATTGGTTTTAATGGAATATATTATATATTCAAGAATGATGACAATTTTTCCAATATAAATGAGGGAACCAATTAGATCAATTTGTTTAATAATATCTTCAAGGTGTATTATAATAGGATTAAAAAAACATCAATGTTGTTAAGAGTATAATTTTCATCTATGAAATATAATCAGTAAGACATGCCAAACACATTGAAGAGAACCATGGATTTATCAGGGAGATCCAAACCTTGGACTACGTTGGATCTTCAGTTTCAAACAATAGAATTTTTTATCTCTACATTAATTTATTTTTTAAGATGATTACTGGAGGACTATAAGAAAAATAGTATACTTCAATCCTTTGGTGACAATGTCACACTATTAAATAGGTTTATTTTCACTATTTCAATATCTATTATTTATTTTTTCTAAACTACTTATTTTTTGAAAAAAATGAATAAATTTTTTCTTGATTCTTTTATTGATCACAACTAAATCACCTGCATTATAGGGATTGTTACTCTATGACTCCCCAACATGATTATAAGGAAGGTGTTAATATAAAAAAAAATGTTCAAAGATGAATATAATGCAGTTGAGGCTAACCTAGGATACATTATTGTTTCGCTCATTATGGGAAAATTTTATTAAGACTAAATACAGGTCGTATACCTCAACTGAACTACATTTTTATGATAATGGATAGAGTTTTTTATATATTTTTTGATATTTATATAATTGGTGTAGGGTATTATTCTTAAAAAAATATGTCATAATGTTAATAGGGGTTTAATTTCCTTTTGATCAAGTAGAATGTCAGTAGGCTCCCTGCAACCTATCAACCAAAAAATAAACTTTTAATTATTGTTTTTTATATTTCATTTTTTTGTTTTTTAGGTTTATATATATATATATATATATTGAAAAAAAATTAAATATAATTTAACTGGAATTTAATATCCATTAATAATTTCATTACAGTAGTTTGGATTTGTAAAAAATCACTAACATAGAGATTCCTTTTATCATAGATATTGCCCAAAAAATCATTCATCATTTTCGATGAGAGTTTCGGGTTCTCCCTTTTCATACACAGAAATAAAAATACATTATTATCAATTATTTTTAACAAATTAATTAATAAATATAATTACAATTTAACAATATTATTAAATAACTCATAATTTCTAAATGGGTAATAATATATAATTGGAATTAATTATTTTCAAATAAGATAATATGTAATTAATAAAAAATAACTTTTAAAATAACTACATAATATTATTTAATTATCTAATTAATAATTACATAATTATTTATTATATTTCTAATTTATTAATTATTTTTTAATTATTTAATAACTATATAATTTGAAATTATGCTACTAATTAATTATTACATAATTAATACTTAATAATTATAATGAATACATATATTACTAATTAACTAATTAATTATTATATAATTAATAATTATATTAGTAAATATCTACATAATTATTATATAATTAATAATTATATTAGTAATTAAGTACTTAATTATTATATAATTATTAAATATTTATTATTAATTATATTAATAATTATCTAATAAATTATAATATAATTAATAATTATAATTTAAAATTATATAAATAATTTACAAATTTATTATTATGTGACTAATAATTAATAATTATAATTAATAAATATATTATTAATTAACTAATAAATTATTAAATACTTAATAAGTATATAATTAAGTAATTAATAATTAAATTACTAATTAACTAATTAATTCTTAGGTAATTAATAATTTTTTTACTAATTAACTAATTAACTATTAAATAATTACTAATTACTTAATTAGTAATTATATTACTAATTAATCATTATTCATTAATAATTTTTTTATAAATTAATAAATTATTTATTAATTCATTCATTATTGTGTAATTAATAATTATATTACTAATTATATATTTAATTACTAGTTTATTAATTTAGTAAGTAATTAAATATTTTTTAATTACTACTAAATTTATAATTAAAAATCATATTATTATTTTTAATAATTTAAATAATAATTTAACATATTTATTTGTAATTATTATAAACTACAAATTTATATTTAAAAAAAGGGAGATATGTTGCGGGTTGAGTGCATCTCAATCTACCAAAATGGTCTCTACTTATTTCTTCTACAATAAGATTATAATTCCTAGAGTTTTTCAATCCTGAGGTGGTTTTTATTGGAAGTTAGAGGAAGGTGGATGTTGGATCTGGCTCAAAATTTTCTACATCTCCAGTTGTGGATCCATTGAATGATAAAATCCCTTTGAAGAGCTCCATGGTTAGTGATTTGCTCTAAAGAGAACATGATTTACTATTAAAGGGTGCTAATCATTTCTTTTTTGACACTCAGGGTGGTGATTCCATTCCTCACAACATCCTAATGAATGGTATGCTCGTGAGAGTTTAATCAATCGCTTGACTTCTTGAAGAAAGAATTGATTCCAATAAATATTCAATTATTTCTTTTCTCAACTTGCAAAAACTAACTCTTTGAAGCTTTAGGATCTAAAGAAACGCCACCATCATATTTTCAGATTTGTTAATTAGAAGATAATGTCTCTCTATATGATCTTGTTCATATTACATTTTCTTTGAATGAAATGAAATTGAAAACAAGGAGTTGTAGTTTACTATCCCCAAGCTCAGGCTTTTTATTTTTCAGAATTTAGATCCTTGGATTGACACTCATCAAGTTGGGAATACATTTTCAATGCAATGGAATAATTTTAAAATCATGAATTTGGTTTATGAAAACCAATTATCCTTTGGAATGTCACTATAGATGTTGGAAACACAATTAACCTTTACAAGTTGACTGTATCAGTAAGGTATGGTCATTTCACTCAAATTTTGGTTGATTTTGATATGTATATGCTTCATGATGTTACTATTTACCTAATTAATGGTGAGTCTATATTCAAACATGGTATTTCATTTTATCATGTTCCTAAATAATACCTTAATTACTCAACCATAGTACATGTTAATGATAACTTCCATAGAGGAATTCAATTACCTAATTTTAAAATGCTTGGAAACCATGAGTAAATGAGTACGTTTAAAGTTCCAATGGTTCATGATCCTTCTCCTTCTAAGTATGTTTATAGACATAAAATAAATACAGACAATGTGAATGGAGTTTCCTAAATTTTATCCACTATGGGGGAAATGATACAATGTACTAATGATGGGTTAGTAAATGGGGGACGTCCCTCTTTTGCTGATGTGGCTATTAGAAATAGGCCTAATTGTAATCAATGTGAATTGGATTTCAGTTGGGTTGTGTTGAATGTACAGACCCTGCTACCTAGAACTTAGATGACTCAACGATAGAACACATCTAAATGTGTTTATATTGACAATCAAGATGGGGACTTTTGGGAAAATGTGGTGTTATTGGAGGAACAGTTCATATCCAATAGAAAATAGGACCTGGGACCCATTAAACATGGTTATACTCTTGTGTTTGGGTAGCATTTCACTGGGAATCAATTATCTATTTCTTAGATTATGATACTTGTACAAGCTATTTTTGATGGTTCTGTGTAGTTATTTTATTTCTTAGGATCAGATGGAAACCCCAACACATGCTCTTATTTTTTTCTAGCTTTGGGAATATCTTATCCTGAGAGTATTGCTGCATATGTAAATTCTATTGTCTCTACTCCAGTAGCATTGTGAATGTATGCTAATTTTGTTATGCATGATTCTTCTGCTGGGTGTGATGATGATGGTTCCCAATACCATGTTCAAGTTGATATTGAAGTTGTTAATACCTCTGATTTTAGGGGGGCAGCGCACACACCCCTTGGTGAATTTCTGTCTATTACTACTTTTTATCCCTTTGATTCCTAGGTGGATTCCACTAATGATGATACACATGTCGTTCCATCCAATGATGGTTTTGTGAAGAAATATTTCTTCACTATGTTATAGTCCATTAACTCTATAGATTTTGATGAAATATATAAGTAGATCCAGGATAGGAATGGTATAACAGGATTAACATTACATATGGTTGATCCCATTTTAATGAACCAACATTATTGTGAAAAGGAGGTGAATATAGCATAGTCCTCAAAGGATGACAAGTAGGATGAAAAGCCTCTTTTTGATGATAGGATGATGGATGGTGTTTATCAGACAATTTAAGTGTTGATGAATCATTAGAAACATATGATCAAGGAGGCATGTATGAGACTATTAATTAATATAGGATAGGGAGAAAAAAAAGAGGTTGAGGTTCTGTCCATGGAAGGGGTTTTAGGAATAAATAACATATCATGTTTATTTATATTAGGTTTGGTGGTATTTTTCCACTTTGACCCTACTCTATCATTATTCAATTTTTCTACTTTTTAATTAATAAAATTCATGAGACCTTGGAATTCTCCATGGTTTTCACTCCATGGTAATAATATATAAAATTATACTTTATTTATTAAATAATATTAATAATACATTATATATTTATTCTTTATTATTCATTATTTAGTTATTATTAAGGTTCTTATTTTAGAGTTATATATTACTTAAAATCCAATTAAATAAAACTTATGATAAATTATTAAATATTTTGACATTAATTAGTTGTATAATAATGATATTAAAATTTTATTAATATTATTAATTAAATGATTAAAAATATTGATAATAATATATTATTTATTTGGTGTATGATATGAAGAACCTAAATCCCTAATAAAAAATACAGAATGATTTCTAGTGTAGGCCCTCTAATAAAAGGATACTATACGTGGGGGTTTCATTCTTAATTCGAGAATGCTGAAATAATATTAATCTAGGATATTAAATATTATATAATTCATGTGGAAATTATATATATATATATAATAACATAAAATAAAAAAACCTTAAATATACAAGAATATAAATTTAAAAAATTAATTATTCTGGAAGAATGGTGGTACCACTTCTATCAGCTTTCTCACATGTTTATCAAAAAAAATCATTATTCCTAATTAATAAAAATTAAAATAAATGAAATAAAAAATCATAATGGATCTCTACTTTGGTGAAGCATGCAATATCACTTTGAAATTATATTAAATATTTTTCATTAGATCATGGAATGTGAAGATATTTCCTTTTACAAAATGAATTAGATAGAAACCATGATCATAACTCATTATGTTTTTTCCCCAATTTTAGTTATGGTAATGTATATAATTATCCAGCCATTTATTGATGTTTTACTTAATGATAATATAAAATATCAGTTTATCTTTAAACTATCCATTTGATAAGACAAATATTTTTTCCTTCATGACGTATAATTATTTTGTTTTTTCACTCCATTTGCTCATATGATTAACATCCTTCATCATAGTTAAAATATCAGAGCAATCAAAATCTTTTATAAATCTCCCCCTATCATGTTATATTTTCTTATTTGGTTAATGAGGGATATTTTCATTCTAATTAATTATACAATTTAATTGATTGGTTCCCCCTTGATTCTAAATTTATTTTTTTGTGAGAATAGATATGTAGAGAAAATTAAACACTTACTCCATAATTATTAATGTGTATGATATATATTGTTTACTTTGGGAGAAATATAAGTTATAAATCATATATTCAACTTCATTGACCAATAAATAGACACATTTATTCACAAAAATAATAGCATCTCTATAGATTATTTTCCACATAGTACTGGTTTTAACTATAAATATTGGTTTATCTTAGAGTTATACAATGTGATTGTCCCAAATATAGTGATTGTTTCAAATGATTATATAATGAATAAATTCTTATCTTTGTTCATATTATATTACATAAATTTTAATAACCTTCCATTTCCTCATTTTATTTCAACTCAAATCTCCAGTTCCATCTATAAAAGGATCCATGCTAAAAGGGTAAATTTCTGTCGTTATGTAAGATGGGATGTTTAATTGAATGACAAAAAGATAAACAAATATGGTACTCATCATCAATGGTTGATGTGAATATGAGATATTATTCATGATCTATAATTTTATTAAACTTTTTATTTACACACATTCTATTGTTATGAAAATTATATTGTTGCATGAGATCGAGATTTTTTTCTAATTTAAATCATTTCTCCTTAATAAATAAATCTATTTTAGTGGTTCAATTGGATTTTATCGTCATTATGAAGTTCAAGTTAGGTTATTATCCTTTTCATTGGATCATCGACTATATCATCATTATGTTTAACAAAACTATTTTTCTTGGAGTGATGGTTATGGACACATGGTTTTAGCTAAAATTCATGGTTATTTGCTTGGCACCCAAAGGTGATCAAAATAGGATTTGATCATTTATTCCAAAATTGGATATTTAACTCGGGTATGTATGACATATTTATGTGTTTAATCCAATATAATAACAAAATCAAACAACCATTAATTTTTTATATTCCCTCATTCCCATCGCATCTCCACCTCATTATTTCATACAATTATTTTCATCAAAAAAATTGAAATTTCTTGTTTATGTGTATGTGTTATGTAATTAAAATTTATTAGGATCTTGGGGGTGTAAAATTACAATAACTAAACACAAACTAAACATACATGCTAGAAAGACATGTCATATACCTTCCAAGGGACATCCCACCCTTAATATTTTATTTATTCAGTAAAAGGCCCAAAGTCCTAGTTGGCATGAATACCATTACATTAATTAAAAGGAAAATAAATTGGCATATAGTCCCAATGTAGCTTCATGTACACATAATACTACACGCATCACCAACTACATGCATTATGTCCACATCATTGCATGTCTACATCATGCTTTCGTCACCGTCTTCCAATGTCATGCATGTGTCACCACATTCCAGTAGAAATTCACTCCCACCCAGATTTGAACCTGGGATGGATGTAGGATTACTGGGATCCATTACCACATAGACAAGCCCCCCACATGCAAAGTTATGTAATTAATTATATTTTTTATACCTATAGTTAATACAATCAATTTATACTAATATTAATATATATGTATTTAAAAAATGTTTTCAATGTATATATAAAATATAATAGAATTGAAATATGAATAATAATTTTTTATTAAATATGATTAATATTAACAAATATATATATTAAATATTAATAATTATATTTTCAAAACATATGTAATTAATTATTAATAAATATGTTATAATAATTTGTATATAATTATATTTTAATATATATATATATATATGAAAATAAAAATTAGTTTGTATATAAAAAAATTTTATATACTATATATTTATTATATAGGGACTCAAATTTAAAATCATCTTGCTAGATGGAGGTTTTTTATGAACCGCTCGCTTAATCAAGAGTCAGGCTAGAATCTCACTGGCCTCCCATTGAATTTCTCTTTTACATATACTGTTAATATTTTTTATTGATAAAGTTGGAAAGAATTAAATTTATCATCATTAAAAATGTGATGTTATCAGCACCATTAAATGAAAACAATTTTTATTTCTTTATAAAATGGAAGAATAAAAACTTTCCCATTTTTTGTTTAAGTATTTCCACCAACATATTTTATATTCTTATTTATGAGATGCACATTTCCAATTTTTATATCAATACTATGGGTGATTAATAATTTTATCCTCTTCAACGTACATGATACATTAATTTTTATATTTTTTTAGAATAAATTTTTTTAGATGGGATTAATTTTGTTTTCCATCACTACCTAATTTTGTGTGATTGTTTGTGTGTAGTTGAAAAATATATCTATTGACACACACACACAGAGACATATATATATATATATATATTTGTGTGTGTGTGTGTCTGTTCACTTATGTATGTAAATATTTGTCTGCGTATTTATTAAAAGTTTAAATATGAAGATGTTGATTTAAATATATATATATATATATTCATGCATGTAAAAATATTTATGTTTCTATATGTATGTATGTATATGTGTATGCATGTTTAATCAACAATTATATATCAGTATTTGTCTGTGTAATATGTTTCTATTACATTATATATATATATCGTTATTTATTTATATATTCATTATATATTTATATATTATTATATATTGAAAAATATATAAATATATTTTCATACAAATATATATTTACAGTCACAAATTTATAATTTGTTGATATATATATATATTGTGTTTATCGAAAAATATATATATATGAATATATTTTTACAAAGACGAATATATATATATATATAATATTTTTATATATATCCTCATATTATATATTTCAATATGAAAAAAATTAAAAAATATACCAACACCCAATTTAAATTTTTTAAAACTAATTTGAAGTATAACATATACGTATAGTTTTAAAACAATTCGTACATACATTGTATACCTTATAAACAATAATTTCTATCTATTATTTCTATAATGGTTAGACTTCATATTTTTAAGTTTTTATTCCTTCCAAATGCATATATTTTAATTAATTAATTTATATTCATTAAGTGTGTCCATATTTTAATTTATATAAGTAAATAAGATATATTATATATAAACCTTTGGTGTGTGTATCTACTTTATAATGGAATATTAATATTGTTGGACCAAATAAGAGAATATAAATTGAAAATTTATTGATGTAAATAATATGATTAAAGAATATGATAATTAGGAAAAAAATATCATCATTTTTATAACCAATATAGATACATTTCATGGATTCTTATTTATATTTAAATATATTTCGTTCATGAAAAAAGCATCAAGATGAGTTATAAAAACAAATGACCTGTAATGGAATAGATTAAGGTTATATATATTGGACCAAACATGGGGATAAAAATTATATTCTATGTATTATAATGACAATATCATTTAAAGGTAATCTTATATTGATATATTTATATATGATGGAAAATATCATAATGTGTAAATCGTAATTTGTAACACCATTAAAGATTACTATATTTTTCATTATTTAATTTTTTATAAAATATCTTGTGATTCCCGCAACACAAAACTAATTTGAATAATTATAGAAAAAGTTTTTTCATAAAAAGGCATTATTAGATGTGTACAATAAATTTTTAAACAAAATAATATTATAAAAAGTTTTAAATTAACTTGGTGAAGTGAAATTAATTATTGGAAAATATATAAACATGTATTTTAATAAATTATTTATTTTGTTAGATTTAACACATTTGAAGAATTATATAAATAAAATTTATATATATAATTTAATTATTATTCAATAAATTCAATTATTGATATCCATAAAATAGTTATTTGATGATAAGGAATAATTTTCTAATAATTCATAGTAAATCAAACAATACATTGTTTACAGGAATTATTGTAATATATGTGTTCACTTATATGTAAATACATATTATTTAGATTATTAACCTTTTATAAATTATTTTTATATATATTTATATAAAATAATTATCAGTCATAACATTATTATGAATTAGATAAAAATTTCGATAAAATTTTCTTATGGTAAAACAATATACTGTAAAGAAATTTTTTATTGTACGCAATGTATTTTTTATTTTAAATTAAATTAATCACTATTTTTGTATTAGAATATTAAAATATTTAGATAATATATTAAATTAGGTATTATAACATTCATATGATTATTTTTATTATGTTTCTAATGAGAATAAAATCATTTTAATGCCAAAAGATGCATTATTTTATAAACAATTTCATATTTTTTTTGTGAAAATATTAGAATTAATTTGTTCCACATTTATAAATTATACAACATAAAATGCATTGAATATGTCCAATAATAACTTCCAAATTTTGATATATGACCTATTTCATTTCTATTGATAAAAATTAGTTACAACTGTAAAAAATTATGTTCTCAGAGTAATTGATGTAATCGATATAGTGGGGTTAATCTAATGAAAAATGTTAATAATTTTAACAAAAGTTGATTATTATATTGAATGAGGGGATTCAGTCCTACACTCACCTTACATTTTAAATTATAATATTTGGTGAAAATTTAACATGTAAATAACTTTATATTATTTAAATGTTGAGGGTATTTACAATGGTGTCATTCTCCTCAATTTTAATAGGGAACCTCCCACCTCACATATTCGGACACATTAAGAACCTTCTATTGACCAATATCTTCAAAAATCACATCCAAATTTTACTTTTCATGTCCCTGAGATTATATTCTCACAAATATATCAACCGAATAAGGCATAAGATGTAATCCAAATTTGGAATCCTAAGGAGGAGGTTGTCTTATCAAAGTTCAATCAAGTTTATATCTTCGTAAAACTATTATATTCGTCATTATATAATGAAATAATAACTATATATATGATAATAATTTATTATGTTAATGGAATAAATATTTTATACTAATCATCTATCCAAATTTAAAATGAAGGTTTTTCTCATGGGTACACGTATTCAAAAACCTCCATAATGTGATGTAATTGATTTTCATCAATTACTCTCATTAATTTTTATATAAATATAATTAATGAATATTTTTTTTAAAGGTTAAATTATAATTTTCTTATGATAAATATTTTATTAATTTTTTTTCTTTGATTAATGAATGAAAAAAAATCAAGTTTATGTGAAGACTGTCACATCTATGAATTGATGTATTTCATTTATCATCTCATCCATGTATTTATATTTATAATAAATTATATAATTTTTAAATATGATATTTATGACATTATTACTTTTTTTAAATGATAAAACCCTCACCATTATTTGAGGACCAGAGTCACTGACCTGAAATATACACTCAAAATAAAATATATTGTGAATAAAAATTTATTTAATTAAAAATAATAACATGAAGATAAATAATAAATTTTAACTAAATGATATATAGTAAGACAATTTTTATTTAGGATCTTTTACAAGTTCATACTAGTTCTAAATTTATAACATTGGATGAAGATTTTTGTATGAAATAATTTAGTAATTAGGGGAATATATCATGATAAAACATTAATCTTCCAACTTTATTTATGTTTCCATTTTACATGCATAAAATTTTCTGCTCGTTAACTATTAAATCTTAAATTTCTTCTTTTAATTTGGTTTATTTTGAACACATCATGTTTTCTTTCCATTTTCCCCTATTTGTTTTTCAAAATCACAATTATATATTTTTAGGAATTTTAGTCTTATTTGTCTTTTTTTAATTATGATTCATTTATATATATATCCATTTTCATAAATAACCAATATAAATTATTATCTAGTTTTAAATGATTTTAAAGATATTTTTCTAGAATAATTGGCATTATTTAAAAACATTTTAAAGGACTATTCTTATATTTTTGGGAATTTATAATTTTGGACTTCTCATAAAATGTGTAGAAAGTATGTTTTTAAAAAAAATTAGAATAATGTATTTTTTGTAAAAACATGAATCATACCATATTATTTTCCATGGTCAAAAAATATTATTCTCATTTTATTGATGTTTTTTTAAATGTTACATATATAAATGAATTATTTTTTTAAATCATCTTTGTAAATCCATTAAAAAAATTTCATATATTTTAAATTAATTAAATGACTTTTATGAACCACTACATATTTCATCTTATCATATCATTGAATTTAATTATCTATATTTATTATGATGATTATTTTACAATCATTTTTTCATTAAACTCTTTTTATTCCAATAGTTTATTTATGTAATGAAGGAATGGAAAATTATATCTGATTCATGAGGTATATATATGAATGATTTATTAATATGGGATGGGAGGGTCCATTATATCAATATTTATTTGGGTAATGTTATATATCCCTTGAAATTTATTGGTACATGAGTTATTATCCCAATCCCCATAGGGTAAATGGGTTGTTTCTCTAGCCCTAGAGAGTACATGGGCAATTATCCCAACACCAAAAAGGTGCACAAGTAGTTACACAAGCCTGTTATGTAATTAATCTCATTGATTGTAGCCATTAGTATGATTTTTATTCTTAGGTTAACTATAGAAAAATATTTCTTATCTTTATTATTTTCACTCATGGATAAATATTTTTTTATTAATGATTATCCACTCTTATAGACTAAGTATTATATTATAAAGAATCCTTATGAAATGACTCATGATTTATGGGTTATGGATTTTGTGAAAATTTTCATAAGTTATGATCATGTACTCATACCATTATTCTTAATTTTTTAGCACATGTTATCATCGATTGAAATACCTCAATTTTTCCCTTATTGAGTATTTGAGATCTCAATTTCTTTTATTTTTATTTATCAATGTTATAAATATTTTTGAAGTATGATATGTCAAATAAAGATACTCTATGAGAAGAAAATTTAATTATATTTTTAGTATATATTTCTAAATAATTTTATTATGTATCTAGTATATATAGACACTAATCATTTATATTTCCCTGGAAGGTATTTTTTTAATATGTATTTAATACTTTTAAAAAATGATGTAAAATTTATGTTAGTGATACTCAGGTTTCTCAAAATAGTATAAAAGAATGGATTTATTAATTTTTTAGATTTTTTAGTAATGGATAAAATAGTATATCCCATTAAAACCAATGTTAAACCAAAATTGTATATGATTATACTAATGTGTCAATGGTTGATAAGAATTTGTCCTAATATAGGAAATAATTAGAATGGATTTCTTTTTCATATTGATTCTCACTTTTATTATTGACACATTCTACACCCACTATGATTTTATGTTTTAGTCAGTGGATAGGACCAAGATTAATAGTTTTAAGGATGAATATGATTTATAATTTAATGATCAACCTTCTAAAAAACATTATAACACCCTAACATTCCAAAATAAATACATTGTATCTGATATGAAGTATGACATCCAACATCAAACATAAATGGGGATATAATACCTCGATTCCTCAAAATATTTTTAATTTTAAATTAATTTTATCTCATAAATATATTTCATTGCACACAATTCTATGTTATGTTTTCCTTCCATTGCACACGTCAATGAGTTCCTTTGATATCTTGTGTTACATGCATTCCATATTTTTATCGGACAAAAATATTCAATTAATATTATTATTTAATATGATAGTTATCATGTTAAAATTATAGTGGAGAAAATTAATAGGATTAACTAACATATGAAAATATATAGTTTTGACTTATTTATTAGATATCGATTTATTTTAAATGAAATAAAAATTATTTAAAATTAGTAATTATATCTAAAAATGGTATCCATTTATAAAGTTGGTTAAATCATGAATGAAATACATATTTTAAAAATGTAATTTACAACTTTAAAAATATTAAAATCAGTTTTAAAATATGAATATATAATTTTTCTTATGTTGAATATTTTGTATTTTTCTTAAATACTTCATTTTTTATGAGTGTTGAAAAAAAAGTATATTTAGTTGAAAACATCTTTCTCGTATAATTAATTTATAATGTAAAATATTATTTTTAATTGCTTGTAAATTCAAATTAATTAAATTATATATCTATTAATCCAATTTAGGTCATCGATGTCATTTTTATATTGAATTTTTATACAAAAACAATGTAGGATTTTAATCATTTTCACTTTAAAAACCTTCTTTCTTATCGAATCTCTAGGATTAACTATAAATTAAATTATATCACTTTTTTTTTATTTGGAATAATAATAATTTAAATTATCTAATAGGTAATGAATAATGTTTTTCCATAATGATTAGTGAATATAGTTTAAATTAATTACAATAATTAAGTTAAAAATAAGTTTACATAGCGGTTAAACATATAAGATAAGGTGTTAAATGACCTAAAACTTTTCCAAAAGACATTTTATGGCCATATTCAAAACATTAGCACCTCAAAATACATTTTTATGAGTTATTTAAAAACTATTACACTATGTTTACAAATTTAGTAAATTATGTAATGAAAATATCATATAAGGAAACTCGTATTCCATTAAAATCTATAATGCTTTGGGATAGGTTCAATAACAAATTTTTTTTATACATATTGTTTTTAAATATAATTTTTTAAATTATAATAACAATTTATATTTTATTTTATATATTATTTAGTCATATAAAATCAATAGGAAAAGACAATATAGTAATTATTTAGTTAATAATTAACTAAAATATGATATACTAATAATATTTAATGATTGATAAATTGAATTAATTATTGTCTTAAATTAATTTTTTAGATGAATATATATAGTTACAAATTATTCAGTAACATGTATTCAAATTCCGTCATCTTATTAATATTTTAAATCCTAGTTAAATAAATAATTTCAAAATTGACATTCATGTTACAATATAATAAAAGATATTTTATTAAATGAGTAGAAATTTATAAAACTGATATCTTCTATCAAATAATATTTTATGTTATTAACTATATAATATTTTATATTTAGTGAATAAATTATCTTTTATAATGAAAATATTAACCCACAAATAGTAAAAACAATGTCATTATGGTTAGGGTTAGAGCATCATTTTTGTGTGTAACATACGATTCTATTAAAGATTAATTTCCAACATAAATTTAATTTTTAATTATGTATTTTATTTAATATGTATAAAATGTGGTTACAAACTATCTAATATAGTTTCCTTTTATTTTTACTAATTGGATAAATTAACAGGGTATGAGAACTAATATCCCTTGTGAAAACCCATGATGGTAAAATAACGGAACACATAAGTTAAGGAATAACATTATAGAAGTTTATTTCTTTTGGTGTTTTAGGGGATTTTCAAGTCCAAATAAAACCTCCCATCTATTATTATCAATTATTGGGGACGCATGAGTTAATTTAGACCTTCCAATTATATATACATTTGAGTATTTACAAGAATGTCACCTATATTAAACTACAAAAAATAACTCAATCTTCACCAATATGAACAATCTCAAACCAAAATTCATCATCAAATAACTAGCCAAATAACTCTTAAATTTCACCCCACTCATACTAGATACCTTATTTTGGGATATATACAGCCTATTATTGTATAAGAGAATACAAAAGGAACATACCCAAATAACATGTCAGGTTCTTTAACAAGCATCTTTATCTTATTCTATTATCAACCTCTATCAATTTCTATTATACCATTATTATATAATAACCTTAATTTATAATATATACTAAAAATATTTATGTTAAGGTTATGATGTAAAACTATATATAAATCCATCAAATTGGATAAGAATGCATCAGTCATGTTTATGAAATACTACCACCTCGTGAACCCATGTCATTTGTTTTTTCCTTTCCCACATTTCACAATTTGGAATAATGATCATTTTATAGTTTAAATATGATATATTGGATATTTTAAAAATATTTATACATTTTGATTAATTTTGTAATATATATCTTGTTACAATTTCTTCAATAAGAAATATGATAATTTCTCTTGTGTATCTGTTGGACTACCGTCTCATGAAGCGATGCGATTCTTCTTTCACTAACACATCACATATTGGAAGATAAATATAAATTTAAAGATTATTGGTTATAAAAATGAAATAATTATTATTTTAATGAAATATTTATCATTCTAGAATAATTAAATATATCTCATTTTCATTCTTTCCTTTTAACTCAATTAAAGGTGATAACATTATCCCATAATGTGTAGACAACTACCTTCACAAAGAGATGTGACAATATTTTCATCCCCACACAAAATGGATGATATAAAATTATAATTAAATAATTTGTATGATTATTATTTAATTACTTTTTTTCTATAGATGATATAACTATTTAATATTTTCATTAATTTTATTATTCATGACTTGAGACACTTGGGAACATAGGGTAATTAACCAACAAAACAATGAATATAATGAAAATTTATTAACGAATAAGTGATAAGATGTTTAGAGAATAGGAAATTTAATATTATAAATATTAATCTTCATATACAATAAGTTAACAACATCCTTTATACAATTAAGTATTAGGTTAATGATTTTCAGCCTAATATAAGTGTAAAGTAATGGATTTCATCTCAATTTCATTTAATTGGAACATATTGAAATGTTATGAAACATGATTCTTTTTTATTGAGTATATTATATTAATTTTAATTGTAATATAATGAATAATTTATTTTTCCTGGTATATTAGATTGTAATTTTAATTATTTAATCTATTTGGTTTTGAATTAATTTTTACCAAGCGGTAAAGAAATTCATAATTCAATTTTAATTTATTGGGTTATATTACTTTTTTGTAATCAATGATGTTGTTTTATTATGTGCATAATAAATTTTGATTATTTTTTGACTATTTTCACTTATTTTATGGGTATTTTCGTATAATATTTATAAATGACTCATTATCTAATTATCCATCCAATGTTATGATCATTTTAATGGTTCATTTCAAAATATATTTCTCATCGAGATCATTTATTATTCAATTCCAGATGAACAAAATAATTTAATTATTTTTTATTATTCCATGTAATTTACTAATCCTCTTGTTATTCATCATATTTTACAGTAATGTTTCATTTCCCACTCTCTTTGGAAATTTAAAAAAATTTAAAATGTTTTATGAAAACAAAACTTTATCTTTTTCTTTAGTTGGAAAAATGTTTTCATCCAAAACATTTTTTTCAAGAAAAATAATCAAAATTATTTTTAATATTTTCAAAATGATTTGTCCATAGAAATTTTAGCTGTAAATTATTTTTATGTTTTCTTAAATAATCACGTTTATTTATGTTAAAAAATTTTAATATAAAAGGTATATTTTCTTCCAAAATTATTTTACCGATTTTTTATAGTATCTTTACTCATCAATTCCCAAAACTATTTATAATTACTCAAATTGGTATAAATTGATAGCATCCATATTCTTCATGTGGTTATTTATTCAATATTTTCACTACTATAGTTTTGAGATTTAATTACATATTTCATTTTGTAGTCATTAATATCCACTTGAAATATTTACTTCCAGGTAATAAATAATCAACAAACCTACCATAAATATTCATATAATTATCATGGGTACTAATATTAGTTAAAATGAATATCACTTTTTTATATAGGATTTTTCATTGAAATTTATTAGATTTATTACGGAAATAATGATAAATATGTCTCATTTTCTGAATACATATATTTAATGTTATAGAAGATTGATTCAGCAATTAAATCCATTATTCAACATATAATGAATAATTTAGACCGGAAGACACATGGGGGTCTGGTTAATGATTTCACCTTGATGCATCAGTTGTCTCAGGGGACTATTTAGTTTGATAGCCATAGTTATATCGGTTTCTACACCTCTTTTTTAAAATTCCATTAGAATATATATTGATGTTAAAGGCTTCATGTTCCACAAAAACAATATTTCCAATAATTACACATTTCCGTCATTCATAATACAATTACTATATTCCAGGAGATTTTATCTATAATATTATATATGGATGAATTTCATTCACAATTTAATGACTATATAGAAGGTGTTTTCAATTATTTACCTTATAATATTGATTATGCATTATCTGATTTTTTTAAGTGGATTGTGAACTTTATCTTTCACATTTATATATTTATTATTATTTATGTTGTTATTTAAATAGTATTTGTGCTTATTTATTTACCTATCCATATTTATCATGTCATAAATATTTATTTATATATAATGTGTGATTTGTTATTTACCTTTACATATTGATTATTACTTATCAAGTTATTTACATTGCATGTGTTCTCAGTTATTTACCATTCCTTATTGATTATACTTTATGATTAATGATTTATTCCCCTATACATAACACTTTCCAATCATTTGAGATAAACCTTATTTTTTTCCATTCCCTATTATTCCATGAATTATACAGTGTTTTATATGTTATGATATTATAGTGGGAACAATTTTATTCTTAATAAAAAATAGTATGTAATTTTTGTATTCAATATTAATTTAAGACTCATGGAGGACCCTACTAAACTAGTACCACTATGTTATTTAATCCTTTGATATATCATTCCTCGTATCTTTTGATAATGTAATGGTAGTAGTAACCAGCTCTAAGAATCAAGGGTCGACTCTCTATAAGGGGTATCAATGGATGTTTTGTAGAAACCATGGGAACAAGATTTAAGAAACATATAGATTTATGAACATAACACTAGTGTTTAATTTAAAGTTAAGTATAATATAATATCCAACCATATTAGAAGGTTATATATTATGCGGGTTTTCAATCAAATATATGTATTATTGGATAATATAATTTTTCATGGTTCTGGAACATATATACAAGCATGTAATTATTCATAAAATGGTGAATTGGGGTTAAACCGATTGTCACCTGGTTCTTGACAACATTATTTATTCTCCACCTTATTTGAAACTCTTAAGGAATAAACATTGTATAATTCTCATTTTCATTACAATACATATTGAAGGATTTTATTATATATTGAAAATGATTGAAAAATGTTAAACAACATATCAAGTAAATACCACTATGGAAATAAAGTGATATAATTTTTTTGTATTCATATTTAAAAATAAATATAAGTATTCTTAACATTGGTAGTTTGGACATAACAGCGATGAAACATCATTGAATTATGTTTGAAATGTATATTTTTTTATTAACTTATCAGTTATGGATACCATAATTTATAATGTTCTAAATATTAAAAATATGATCAAATAAATAAAAATTTATTTTTATTTATTATTTGATTATGGATTTACAATATTAGGTATATTTTGGAAAATATTTATATCAAGAAACCCCATTTGTTTGATAAATCTATTAGTGGAAGATTTGTTTTTGGAATGATTTCTTATTTTTTAGATGTAAGCTTAATGATGTTGATAAAAATTAGGGTGAATAATATCATTAATGGAATTATAATAATTGTAAAATTGTATTATTACAATTTAAAAAAATATATTTTATCTAACCCCGGACTAAAATTTTATTTAACGATTTATATTATTTCAACGGTGTCCATCACAATTCCGGAAATATTAATTTTGTTCAAAAAATGTAAAACTAGCATGCAAGGTGAAAAACCGTCACATCCAAAAATGTGATGGGGCTTGAATCTATGACCGAAGTATGATAAGTGTTTTGTTCCTACCAATGCCCTACACGAGGTCTTGGTTAATAAGTCAATTTTTTTGGAAAACTATTTGAGATATAAAAGTTAATTATATACCATTATTGTTAATTAATAATATTAGAGAATAATTTTTTATGTTATATAACTTGTTCAAACCATATGTGTTTTGGTAAATAATTAGATATAGACATAAATAATTTTCATTCATTATGGATCTTACAATCCTTAAAAGTGAATTATAGTGTTTCAGGATTAAACAATATTTTTTAGATATTCATTTCGTTAACTATGGTAGTAAATGGAAATTAATCAGAGAACAATTGTTGGATAAAAGTGTGATTATAAATTAGAAACGTATCATGTAATCATATTTCATAGTATTCATATATAGTATAAAAATTATTCAATGGTATGAAAAGGATAATTAAATAAAAAATTTAACCCAGTACCTTCATACCTTATAAATCATATTGTCATTTATATAATCAAATATTTATGGTATTGAGATCCTTAACATTCGATTAATCATTTACAATATTTTGATCATGAACTATATAATTATTTATAATATGATATGGTTCTCTTCCATGTCCAAATATTAAGATACTATAAATGTTTTCTACTTTAAAAATATGTATTTTATTAATCTAAATGAAAATTGCACTTCACTTTATACCTTATGAAGTGGTTGTTTTATTAACCCATCTTCGATGTAGGTTTTTCCAAAAAAAACCAAATATAAAAAAATATAAAGAATAATTTTAGATTTCAAGGATGAAATTTCATTATACTGGGTAGAATTAAACATCTTTAAAATCTAAAATAAAAACCTTGATTTGATAGCATGTATAACACTTTACACTGAGAATAAAATGGAATATAACACACAAATACCTTATGACATATATATAAATATATATTAAATAGCTTAAATTTCACGCAACACTTTTCTGATTTTATCCTTTTATGTTATACAAATTTCTCCTTTGATATATTCCATTACATGGAAGATCATTTTCTACCAAACAATAATATAAAACTAATATTATTTTTTAATATGATAGTTATTTTATATATTTTGTAATGTTAGTATTGAATAGTATTAATTAACTATGAATATTTATGGTTTTCACATGTTTATTACTTATCTATTGATTATAATTTAAAAAATAATCATTTAAAAAAATTAATACATAGTATTCTTTCTATAAAAAAATTAGTTATCATTTGCACAAATAATTTAAAATAAAATTTAACCACATTTATAAAATTTATTTTTTATAATAAATAAATTATTATATTGTGGAATATCAAAATTATCCTTTGGTGAATTTTTGGTAATTTTCTTAAGGAGTATAATTTTTAGATGAATTATTAAAAATACTATACTTTAATTGAAAACAATATTTTCATTTGATTGATTTATAATGATAAATTATATATTGAATTGGTTTTAAAGTTAATTAAGTACCATTATACATATTTTAATAAACAATTATGTCATTGTTTTTATTTTTTGTGTTGAATTTCGATATAAAAAAATAGAAGGCTTGTGAATAGTATCACTATAAACACCCAGTTTCTTATCGAATATGTGGGATTAATTTTAGATAATATTCTACCCATTATGTGATTTGAGTTTTAGTAATCTATATTTAATATTTTTAGTCATCATAATTTATATTATCAAATAAATTCATGTTATCTCCTCACAATAATTATTATTGAATAAAATTAAAATAAATAATAGATATTTTGGTAAAAATGTGATTACATAGTGATATGACATATAATTTATGCTATAAAATAACATAGGAACTTTTAAAACAAAACATTTCTAGCCATTTTTTGATCTATATAACCTTAGGATCGATTTTTATGAGCTACAATTAATCTATTCCATGAAATGTTTCAATATAATATGTTATGTTATGTAAATACAAAAACATAACCTTCTTTTCCTTTAATATCTATAATTTTTTGGGATCGGAACAAAAACATATTAGTTTGATTATATATATTACATTATTTATTATTAGGTTATTTCCATCATAGTAATTTTTCAATAATTTTTAGATATGAATTATTTATATAAAATGATTATCAAATTCCAATGCATTAGTTATTTTGTTATTAATTAACTAAAATATATGATACTAAAATATCAAATGTGCTAAAAATTGATTGTAATATTTTTAAACAAATTTTTAAAATTAATATGTTATTTTAAATAGATTGAGACATATTATATTTCAATTCCCTCATTTTCATGATATTTTAAATTCAAATTTAATATATAATTTCAAAATTGACATTAATGTTTTCGTATAATAAATGATATTTTATTAAATGATTAAAATTACATAAATTCTTATATTCAAAAAAATAAACTATTACTAAATATAAAATCATTTTCATTGACGTAACAATTTAACTTTTATAATGAATATATTGTCCCCTAAATAAAAAAATCTTGTTTATACGGTTATGGATAAAGTAGTTTTATATGTCATACATGTTCTTCTCTTAAAGATTATTTTCAAACACACATAGTATTTTTAATTGTTAAATGGGATATAATACTTAAAACTATTGATCCCAAAATATCTAATAAGGATATAATTAATTTATTCCTAATGGAAAAATTACCTAGGTTAGAAAACTACTAACCCTTGTGAAATAAACAAAATGGAAAAATAAGAAAACATAGAAGTTATAGAAGTATGTTAAAAAAATAAATTTATATGGTGGTGTATTTTAAAGACTAAATAATCCCTATAATCCATTATTATTTAATATATGAGCCACATGACGTATAGGAGAACACCAAATAGTGAATACATTTGAGTATTTACAAGAAGGTCACTCCTCTTCAAATGTAAAAGGGAACAATGCCCCCCCCCCACCATTATTCACACCCTCAAACAAAATTGGATAGGCCCAGACCAACCCAAATCACTCACACACATCTATAACCTCATCCTGTAACATTAATTTTTTATTAATTATTTATTAAAATGTATTAAGTTAAAAAAATTAAAATACCTAAAAAAATTAATGTTCCTCAACAAGTGTCTTTATCTTATTTTTTTCTAAACCACCTGCAATTTCTATTATACCATGATTATATAATAACATTATAATAATCAAGAAACATTTATTTTTTATGTTATTTGTATAACTTAAGAACATGAAAACTTCTATGGAAGGTGTTATTAAATCCTCATTCTCATGCACAATGGATTACGGCCTCATGAACCAAGGTCATTCATTTATTTCAACGCCACTATTGAAGGATGGTAATAATGAGGAATTAATAGTTTATATAGGACTAAATTGATATTTATAACATATTTGTATATATTTATTCATTATTTCATATATATATATATATATATATATATATATTATTACATTCCATTCAATAGGTGATATGATAATGTCGCTCGTGTGTATGGTATATTTCTAGCTCACTATGCAATGTGATTTGTCTTTCACTAACACGTCACATGGAAGGTGATAATGATAAATTTAATGATTATATGTGATATAAATGAAAAAAATATGATATTAATGATGTTTATATAATTATTTAATAGAAATATATATAAATATTTATATCATTTTTGTTATATATTTTTCACTCACATAAATGTAACAACATCATTTGTGTACATGTTGAGTACCGCATACATGAAGCGATTTTACTCTCTATTCATCACTACATGACATCGATGATATATATGTATAATTATATAAATTATTTGATGATTATTTTAGGTTTTTTATTGTTGATATGATTTAACTATATAATATTCTCTGCAATCATATTATTCCTAATGAGACACACATGAAAAAATAAGTCAATTAACACCAAATATATTAAAATCATGATATAGTATTAATGAATATGTGATAAGATATTATAAAAGGATAATAAATCATATTATAAATATTTATATGGTTCTATAATAATTTTATTACAATCATAAAACCATTTCACTTGAGATTATGTATCATTTAACCAAAATGAATCATAAGGTAAGGTATTTCAACTTAATTTCATTTACTTGGGAAATATAAGTATATTATGCAACATGATTCTTTTTTATGGTGTATATACTGGCCCTTTTACATGTAATATCTTTAATATTTCAATTCTCATGGTATTTTAAGTTTCAATTGTAATTATTTAAATTATGGAGATTTAAATTAATATTTACCAAGTGGTAATGAATTCCAAAACTCAATTTCCTTACATTTGGGTGTATTAATTCATAATTGTCTATTATATTATATACCATTTTTTTTAATTTGTTTATATTATATTTTATTTAAAGTTTTATTTTGTATTTAAATGTAATACCCAAAATATATTCATTGTCTAATTATCACTTTATCATTATGATCATTTTAATGGCTAATTTCATAATCTCATTCTCATCAACATTTTTTATTCTTAAATTCTAGTTGATGGATACATTTTGATAAATTTTAAACCAAACATTTAATTTTTTTATCCATTTATTATTCATTATAATTTATAATCATAATACCATTTGCACACTCTTTTATTCCTTAAATTAATTGAGAAAATGATTTATGAAAATTAGACATCATTTTTCTCCTCAATCTGAAATAAATTTTCCTCCAAAATAATTTATACTAAATATTATTTTAATCTTTTAAAAAATATTTATTAAAGGAATTTTCACCATGATAAAAATAATTGGTTTCAAAATTTATTTCAAAATAAAATATTTTTCAAATTTGTTTTTTGAAATATTTTCCTCAAAAATGCTTTTAATGATCTTTTTATCAAATTTCTATAATACTCAATTAGATCCCTTAATTCTAACTCTAATTGGTATGAATTAATTATTAAATTATTCATCTTCTAGATGTTTTATGATTATTTTCCCATGGATAGTATTTACGTTCACATCCATATTTCATTTTTTATTTATTAAAATCTCCTTAAAATATTCACTTTCTTGTGATCTATAAACCGTTAATTTCCACTAAATATCCATATTACATATCAGGTATATTATTATTTCTTACAGAATTTAAAATTTATATATATGATTTTTTAATTTGAAAATTATTTTATTGAATTGGTATATATTGAGAAATCTTTATCCTTTACTCAATATATAAATTTTTTGAAAATAAATATCGATTCATGAACTATATCTATTATTAGAAATATTAGAAAGGATTTGGACCTAAATTCTCGAGTGAGGATCAGTTAATGATATCATGTCGATGCATAAGAAGTCTCGTATAAGTAATTAGTTGGATTGGAACCGTAAAATGTTTTTCCACATATCATTTTTAAACTCTATTGAGAATAAATATTGATGGTAATGGTTTCATATAAATGGGAAAAATGGAGTCCAATAATTTAGGACACCCTTCCTGAAAAAGTGAGTTCAAATTATCCATGATATTTTCAATATGATATTATCTATAGATTCATTTCATTCATAGTTTATTTGTTAAATAGTTTGTGTTTTTAGTTATTTTCATTTCCATATTGATTATTCGTTATCTAGTTATTTTAATAGCATGTGATCTTTGTTATTTACCAATCCATATTGATTATTTCTTATCCAATTTTTTAAATGAAATTTGTACTCAATTATTTACCTTTCAATATTGATTATGACCATTAATGTTATTTAAATTTCATTTTTTATTAGTTATTTATCTTCCCATATAGATTTTTATCAATCATATTACTTAAATGATTTGTATGCTCAGTTGTTTACCTTTCTGTATTAATTATAATTAGTGATTCTTGATTTTGTAAACAATATATAACCCTTATTGATAATTTCATATTACCATTATTTTATTCTTTATATATTATTCCATGAAGAATACAATATTCTATTTTCAAGGATATGATAAGCGGAATAATTATTTTCTAGAAAAAAATTGTTTTCCTATTTCTTTATTTGTTTTTAATTTAAGACTGGTTTCTTTTTCTAGCTTACCAGGGCAACTAAAATATTTTATCATTTTGAAATAAATTACATGTATCTTATTTCAATTTAATGGTTGTACGAATCATCTCTATATATTGGTACAGTGTCACTACAGGACAAATTCAGTTGTAGTTGTGATAAAAAAAATTATAGTTTTCCGTACATCAATATCTAATACTTTGAATGGAAATATATAAAAATTCAAAAATCCATACAATGAGATGAAGGTATAACTCACCATTGATTCTTTTGTGTGACAATATTCACCTTAAGTCAATGGGTCTCCTAGAAAACTTATTATTTTGAAATGATCAAGGTTATTGAAAATATATTTCGCCTTTCATACTGAGATAATGGGGAAGTTTTTTATAAGTGTATAATTTGGAAGGTGGAGATGGTTAAGGTTTACTCCTTTAAATAATAAAAGAGATGAGAAATAATTTGGGTCCTTAAACTAGGAGGTGTTTTAGAATTTATTTTTAATAATACTTTTTCTTAATCTATTAAAATAAAAGTACATAAGGAATTAATCTGAAAATTTAGAAGGAAGATGAATCAATTGGTACATGTGAAGAAAGTATTATTATAAATTGATATTTTATTTTTATTTTCATATTCTTCAAATAAAACTTGAATAATTATATATTTATTTAAAATGATTTCTCTTAAATCCATTAGTTATAAGAAGATTATATATACTTGAATAAATAAATTGATGTGGTATCAAGGTGGAAATGGATAGTTTAGGCACCCATTGTTCACTTTTTAAGGGACACGAAAATAATGGATTTTGAAGGAGAATAAATTTATAAAACCCTAAGAAGATTTTAAATTAATATTCATGTATTTATAAAATTTGGGAATACATATAAGGGTAATTATCTCTAATAGTTAAGTAAATTCTTTATGTTATGAATAAAATTATATTTATCATATGAAAGGAGAGGAGATATGGGTAAAAAACAGAGACACTGAAACCTCAAATTTAGTAATTATAAATGTTATGGTAATTATGCCAAATGAAATTCTGTAAACTTATGGTTAATGATGAAAAAAACAATAGAAACATCCTTATAGAAAATAATATGGTAAGTCTTATGTGTTCAAAACAAATTAAGAGGTTACTAGAACAATGTGATAGAAGGTACATTTAATATCCATTAAGAAACTATAAATCTATTATTTTATTCTAGTTCTACACACTATTTTATATATAAAGTGTTTTTTAAGATTTCCACATCACCACCTCAAAATTTAGGTTTTGAATTAATTATTAAAAGTAATTATTATACAACAATATTCAGTTAGATCCATTTTTCGTCATTGAAGAAATAAAAATATATACCCAATACAACCTTATTTTTTATGTATAGACACAATGAATTTATTATGATGTTATTTTGTTTTACCTATCCCCCCCACCTACTTCATATATCTAATGAATAGTGTCTTTGTAGATTTCCTTGATCAGTTTCTATTTCAATTTTATATAAAACTCATATATATTCCACGAGAATGGTAGAGCAAGCTAATTATTTTAGGATTATCATGAATAACTTTTTCAGTGATATTTATTATGCCAAAAAATATTGTTTCATATAAATATTAGTGATGGCATATCGAAGTATCTTTAAAATGTATAATTCATTGAGAAATGGACAAGATAAATAAATATTATTGAAATATAATTTTTTCCCAAATATTCAGAATATTAATGACGTTTACTAAGAAACATCTCATGGAAAATAAATCTATTAAATAAAGTGATGTGAAAGGGATTCATGTTCATTTTTTCAAATGATTATGATGAATATAGCGGGATCTAATGAAATAAAAATTTAAATTATTCATAGATCATATTTATTGGAATGAAATAAAAATTTCAATTATACAGTATGAATCTTGAAGCCTCATGTGTAAGTATGTTAAGAAAGAACGACAGACCATTATGGGGATGATGAAGCGATTACCCATTCCCTTATGTATATTGTACAAAATCACCATTGATTTTTTCAAGGTACATTCCTAGAAATTTCTAATTCCTAATTCCAATTGGGTTATAATCGATCTCATTATCCATTCATCACATTTTATTAGTATCATGTAAATTTCCCCACATAATCTATATTCCATGAAGTATATTAAGAATGTGGTAATGTTTTATAGAGTTACACATTCAAACATATCTGTTTGAGGTCCATGTATTACAATGAAATTTTAGATAATTCATTTGTAATGATTGAATATGGAGTTGAACATTAGTATTATATATCATCTATGAACATATTTTTTTCTAAGATGTCCATTCAAACCCTATAGGATATGTTGAGGTATTTTTATATGGATTTAACAGAATATTGTTATAAAAAACATCATCTAGTAAAATTGTTTTATAACCATTGCATTATCTTATACATTAAGAGAGATATCTTTGAAACCCTCTATTGAATGACAAAACGAAACTCTTACATTATTAGATGAATTTAGAGAATGAATTTTATTGGGAACTGATCTGGATGAGGAAATAAATGATAAGGAATGATCTATTCAGTTCCATAGTATCGAATCATAATTTTTATTGAATATTTACTCCATCAAATGAAAGAGAGATCTAATCATTAAATTTGGTGATTGGGTTTTTCATTTTATATCAAATTAAAATAATTTTATGAGATTTGGAAGGAAGGGTAAGATGATTCCATGATATATATAGAAACCAATATTTTTATACATAAATATTAGGTTATTTAATATGAATATTGAATATATAACATTTTGATCTAAAGAACAATTCTATTGGTTTAGTTCCATTGGAGACTCCATAAACATATTATATTTTGTTGAAATAAATTCTGCATACCCCATATATATCCTTCAACATAACACAGTTCTTTAAAATAACCAATTTAAAACACTAATTTTATATCAGAAAAATAAATATAAGAAAATCAGACCCTAAATTCTCATTATGGGTAAGTAATTTAGATATCATTGATCAAATTAACATTACAAGAGCCTCATGGTAAGAACACTTGAGCATATCATTTGAAAACCACACCCTTTTTTATCGTAGATCATATTTCAAAATAATGGGATAATGTTTGGAAATACATCAAAGTTAAATCTTAAAGGAATAAAATATCATGATCACTAAGAGGCAATGATAAAAATTATAATGTATAAAAACATCACCATTTAACATTGTGAGAAATTATAAATAAACACATGTCCTTGCTTTATGTTATTGACATGAAATTAGTCCCTTGCATAAACGTATGTAAATTAATCCTAGGTCCATTAAATATATTATGGAACTGAAAAGGAGTTCCATATATAATCTTAAGGACATGAAAACTAGGTCCGGAAATAATCTTTTGGAAAGAAATACAAGCCCACGAAAAATCATATAAACCTAAAAACTAGGTCGACGCATAATTTATTTACCATGAACCCAAGTTCCATATAAGAAAATTTCAACATTAAATCAGCTTCATGTATAACACATTTATCTCATGATGTTCCTTTCTTTACACTATTCAATTGGGGTATATAATAGGCACATTATTCATATAATCATTGTTCAATCCAATGTGAACAGTAAGATCATGAAAAAGCTCATGTTTTAATTATAACATAATCTCAAAAAAAAATTAAGTTTCATAAAAATATCATCGTCAAAATAGTAAACCATATTTATATATAATTAGAGTTATATAATTTGATATTATTTATATAAAAATATATTTTTCGTCAAAGTATGTCATCAAAGAAGAAAAATCCTTTAAAATATCTCTAAAATATTTCTTACGGGAAAACCCATTTTCCTTTTGATGTTTTTATAAGATATAAAATATTAACAAATATAATAGAACATAATTTAATTAAAATTAAACTCTAAATATTTTAATTTAATCTTATAATCATTAAGCTATTATGTAAATAGAAAAATTATTCAATACCGTGTATGATTAAACCGGTATTTCATTCTTTTTTTGGTAAGAAGTCACAAATAAATCATTTGGAAAATAGAAATAATATTTCATTTATATAATTTTAAAGAACAAAAAATTGTTACTAATTAATTTAATAAATAATAATATATTAGTAAAAATATTCTATTAAATATTTCATGAAATCATTGACATGGATGATAAAGGATTTTTAACCAATGATATAAATTAGGTCAATCTTTCATAAATGTTATTTCATTCTATTTTGTTCATAATGATGGGAAAATTAATTTAAAACATACAATATCGATGTATAAATATATTTTTGGAAAATAATTTTATTATTGAGATATTAGTCCTAAAATTCAATTATCTGAAATATAATAAAAATAATGGAGATTAATATTGAGATTTTTATATAAATCTCTTACCTCTTACTAAAATTGTATTTTTAATCCCTATTAAAAATGAAATGAAATAAAATTTTAAATATCAGGACAATAATAGGATTCATGATATTAAAATAATTTCTTTCAAATACTCCTTATAATGGAATACGGGTTGATAACATATCACAATTCCCATGGAATACAATTTGAGAAAAAAAAACATGTACCTCAAGTTTTAATTTACCTAAAATCCATCTAACCTCAAACATAATAAATATAAATTTATCATAAATATTTAATTAAAAATTTTAAATAATCATAAGAACATTTATTATCCAATTATAACATTAATAAACTTAATTATTAATAATTCCTTATTAACATCATCATTTTTGTGTGAAGGGTATATCATTTTTCATGAGAATTTCTGTTATATAGTTCTAGACATTGTATATTGACCATAGTCATATCATATAAAAAAAATTAATCATGATATTGATATCATATATATTTATTATATTTGAATTTATATCCATCCATAAAAGGTTAAATGATAAAAAATTAAATTACACTATTCATGGAGATGGAAGGTTATGCGTATGCATGAAAGATTTATAACTTTTCAATTTATGGAACATAAGAAATTTAAATAAGAATTGATCTTTATTGAATCATTATTAAATCATAATTTTTATATTTAATCATAAAATCATTACTTATTACCCTCCATGAATAGTTAAATTGAAAAACAAATCAGAATACATCCTGAAGGTGGTAGTCCACACATACCCATAAGAGACATAATCATTTTCCAATAGACTGGAATGTAAGAAGTTATATACGATATTATAATCTCAGAATTATGATTATGTCATAAATTTCAAATACTATATTTTTACAAGTCATTATAATCATCCTTGAATTATAGTGGTAAAAAATAATTGCATTTCTATTTGTAGACAATATTTGGTGCCTACACACGATGGATATATTCACTTACCATTTGAGGAAGAGTGGTTGAATAAGGGTGGGATTAAGATAATTATTGAATTTATGTATATTTAAGATACTGGAGTTTTTGGTTTTATTAATATATTCATATATTTTAAAGAAGTTTTATAAGAAACAAATTGAAATATATTTTCTTAAATGATTACAAATTCCTCAGTAGGCCACCGTTAGATCTATTCATTAGGACCATTAGAATGTAATTTTAGGAATGATAAAAAACCAATTATTTTTATGTATGTATGTTGACATGTTATTTTTATAATATATTATTAAGGTGGGAGGCTAAATATTTTCCAAATAATATAGATTAGTGGTGCGCTTTTATATATGACTGTGGGGGAACACTTGGAATTTTGTTAGAAAATGCAATATTATAACGTTAATATCTATAAACTTTTTCAAAAAGTCTACATAAAAAAATTCAAGGTTTTATTTTTTTGAAATCCCAAAAAAAATTGGATACTTTTATGTTTATTTTAATAACTTATCATATGGTTTATTACCTTAGTTAGCCAATTGAAACCATACTAGTGGTAATATTTTTTTCCATCTTAAAGGGATATAATTTTACATTGAAGGTACTACATAGAAAATATAGGTATAATTGATGACATTTTTAACCATTTATCATACAAAGAAATTCCTTTATTAATATTTTTATGATTTTTAAATATTTTAATAAAATATTATCCAATATAAAATGTTATCAAATGTAATTTTTCAAATATTTCATTTAACATGGCATTAAAGTAATTAATATAAAAAATGAATTTAAATATTATCAATTACACATTACTAATATGTCATATATATCAAAATAAGTTATGAAAATTAAAATTTAATGAAAATTATATTACTATATATTTTTTCTAAATCATATATTTCATTTTTCTATAAATTGTACAAATATTTTTTCGGCATTATGTAACTTTAAAAGAAAATTATTTTGTACTAATAAATTAAAAATAAATTTAAATGATAAAAAATTCTTAGTCTAAATGAAATATTAATATCAATTCTGACATATTTTTAACCTTATATAATAAAAATATATATATTAAATACATGACCCTAACATATTGTAAAAATTCATTAACTAATTTTATATTAAGGTAAATATCAATGAATAATGGAACCATGTGTAAATATTTCGATACATTGATATAAATGGATAATCCTTAGTCATATAGTTGGATAAATGAATGTGTTGGGTTGATTTGGAACTCAATATCATGGTTTTGACCCTATTGTTCTAATTTTACACTTACCAAGGTGACAAATATTTTCCATGGTTACATAATGACCCATAATAAAAAATAATTATTTTCAAAATATAGACCTTGTGGTTTAAATGTTGAAATCTATTTGTAACGATTAAATTTATAGAAATGTAAGAGATTAATTTCATATTATAATAACAAATTAATTGAAAGGTAGTTTTAAAAAAAATCCTTTTAAGAATAAAAATGTTTTATTACCAAATTCAACATGAACATTGATCCAATGAAATTAAGTGGATTATTAACAACATATATAATGATACATTGAAAAAAATAAAAAAAATGGATCTTTTTTATTACATGGAACAAATATATAGTTTTAATAAAAAAATTATATTTTCTTCTAATACTCTAAAAAAAAATTTTGTCACAAAATTCAAAAAAATGTGATCTATGATTATTTTAAATGTTTATTTAAAAATTTAATTTATTTTTATCAAATATATATAATTGATTATTAGAAACAATTTTAATATTTTCTCTAAAAATAACAAAAAGAATGTTGTTTCTAAGAAATTTTTTTTGGATAATAATATGACTTTACAAAAAAATGGAATTATTATTTCATATGAATTAATAAACACATTTTTCGTAGTGGTATATTTGTATATATATCATAATTTAGTTATAACTTTTCATACCCACCCATTCAATAGTTAGGTTATAATTGTCACATTTAAATAGAAATATTTTGTAATTCATTTATACTCAGAGTTGTCTCTATATTTGTTATTAAATGTAAGTTTATTATTTTGAAATCATAGGGTGTTACATTACCCCACAATTAATAAAGGTCTTCCATGATGTTTTAATGTGTTGTCGTTAATAAAAATATTAAATTTGAAATTTCAATTTTTTAAAATTGAAATTGTAAAATGGGTTAATAAAAAATCATATTGAAAATAGGAAAGGGAAATGTGATGTTCAATTGAAATAACACTGATCCAAATTACCATAAAAGAGAACATTTTTGGAAAGTGTTAATATGTCCATGATGGAGAAAAATAGTTCACAATTACTAATAGAGAGTTATATAGAACACAATAAGGAGAATTATTATAACCAAAAAACTATAAAAATTAGATTGGTTAATGTACCCTCGATTCATTAGAAAATAATGTAATTAAATTAAATTTTATTTCAATATCATCTACCTAATGTTGAAATATTATTATTATATAATAATAGAGGACACAAGAAAATAAAATTATATTATTTTCATCGCATTTCTAAAACTTAATTTCATCCATTAGTTGTACATCAATAAATTCCAACTTCATATTTTACACTATGAAATGAATATTCGATATGACTTTTTATACATGAAGAAGTAATATTTAATTTTTATAGAGCATAATTTCCAGAATTGAATAATAATACTTTTATTCAACCTCAAATTATTTTCCAAAACCAAAATAGTGATAAAAAATTATCCAATAGGAATAAATATATTAAATTACTCTCGAAATCCAAACCAATAACATCCAATGTTTAATATAATCCATTAAATAAATTAATAAGCTTTAGGGTACTCCAAAATATGTCTGACCATGATTGAATCCCAAACATTAGAGTGATTTGATCCCATATGCTTCCCATAACATCATTACATTTATCATTAATTTTTTTTAATCACTCTCAATTTCATAAAAATAATTTTATATAATATGATATAATATTATTCAAGATATACTAATATTTTCCAAAAACAATTTCATAATAAAATCATATATGATTCCCGCATATAATTCAAAATTTATTACTTAAATATGATCTTGTATTAACAAATAATATTTTCATTGACTGTTTTGTTTCATCATTTAATCGATAGATGATCATATCTTAAATCGAAAAATGAAATAAGATTTACCTTTTATAGAAAATTATATTGAATTCATGTATGTTAATAGAATCAATACCCAGAATCAGATTAAATTCAATAAAAGATAATAATTTCATAGGTTTTATCTATAAAAACATATACATAAATTTATAAAAATTTGAAAATATGATAGGTTTTCGATAACATTCATTATTTTGATCATATATTATGTTTCCACAAGCTTTATTGTGGTCAATTTACTATATAGGTTTTTATAGATTATCACCCATATAATTTATTAGATTTGGGTGTTGATTACCAAAATACCAACATGCCACTAATCTATAGAAATGAAGTGTGAGTGTTGTATTATCTTGATATATATCTCAACACATTTCATTTGTTTTACACTCCATAAACTAAAAATATTATTCTTATCGATTACAATGCTTTCTGTAATTGAAACATATAGTTATTTTATTCAGGCATTCCCATATTTTAGAAAGTGGGAGGTTGAAACATTTTCTTCCGTCCATTTAATATAACAATAGGGCCTCAATAAAACCCATTCTCCATTTTTATCTAACTATAACCATGATATCTTAAAATTTAAATTTTTATATTGATTTAACATCGAATGATTTATTTATTTCTTAATGTTCCATTTTTTATGTCCTAAATATTTCTATGATAAAAATATTAATTATATGTTTTTAAACACATTTTTATATACTTGGAATAGTTTGTAAGAGACGATAAAAATGTTTGAGACCATTTATGTATTTTTTTAGAACCCATAGCTCTTATTATTATAGAGATAGAGTAAGGATTACTATTGTGGCATGGTTAATGATAATCGTGTGGAAAAGCCTTGCATATCGAAGTGGAAGATCGTAATTTATAAACCATTCATGGGAGTATTCATGGATGTGAAAACCCAAAAATAAATTTTTGGTTCATGTTTTATGTTTTTAATATGGTTTCACTAATAATTGTATCTAGCTATTTGAGGGTGGTGTTTTTAGACTGTTGTTACATAAGGGATGCCCATGGATTTTCAATCCCCAAGTCATGATAGGGTTGACACCCAAGGAAGAAGTTGTGTGTGGTTGTTTCAAAATTAACAAAACTATTTATTCTAACCATGAACCCCTTTAAAAATGGAAACAATCCATTTCTCACCTTCATTCTATTAAACATGAAACCCTCTACTTCTTTACCATTTGTATAACAGACCTCATTTTCAAATATCACAATTACCCATTTTATAATATTTATGCTACCTCCCTCATTTTATATCATATTCAATAATAATTTTTAATATTTCATAAGTCTTAGTATGGATATCAATCCCTTTATTTATATTATTTGTGTATATATTCATATTCTATATCATATTAATGTAAGATGATATGAACTATTTTTTTGGTGTTTTCCTATTTCTTCTAATTTCTACCATTCTATAATAATTATGTGTCTAATATTAAATGTGTTTCACATTTCCTTATATATTAGTTGGCATAGAATTTTTCTCTATATTTAAAGTATTTCATATT
The DNA here is from genome assembly GCA_963277665.1 of Viscum album. Classification (NCBI taxonomy): domain Eukaryota; kingdom Viridiplantae; phylum Streptophyta; class Magnoliopsida; order Santalales; family Viscaceae; genus Viscum; species Viscum album. Next base: position 689,827,728 of record OY728156.1, on the reverse strand, counting down.
TTATTGTCATTGTGATTCATGATGGCCTTGTCATTCATTTATCGTAAAATTGAAAACCCTTTAAATTATTTAATCGGATATTTTTTTGAGATGTTATAACACTTAAATTAACAGTTTTTGGTTGCTAAAATAAAATTTAACCTTCATTCGGTTTATTTTAGCTACAATCTTTGATGACATGTCTCCCTTTTTTCCAAAACACTACTGTGTTGTGTATGACTTGGCATTGGACAATAAAATGTTATATTTTGAATTCAAAATATGTTCTGTAAAATGGACACACCCATGGACCACTTTATAACTTATAAATGAATGAAATGAGATGGTATTGGTATGGTTATGTCACTTGAACCAAATTGAACACTGTAGGGGAGGGAAGATTACTCTTGTACCCAATTTTTTAACCTTTAGACATATCACATTAATTATGAAATGAATTGATTAAATGGAATAGATTATGTTCATTTTCACAATTATTCTACAAAAATTATGGGGATTTTTTAAATATATTAAATTGATAAATGGAAATGTGGAAACCCATGGACATTATGTTATATACAACATTGAAGTTAATTCTATTAGTTAACATGATGCTAAAATTTATTTACCTTCAATAATTTCAATAATGGTCCTTGTTTGTTATTTAGAATTGATTGAAACAATGTTTCTTATTGTTTATTTTTTGGTCATTCATATGATGTTCCTTATAGTTAATTTGTGATTAATGGAAATGACTTTCAACATTGATTTTATGGATGTAATATCCAGGACATTCCTTATTTTTTTAAAGTATTTTATATGGATATTTAGACTTACTCTGAAGTAGGCAGTATTAGATAGGTTTACCATGTGCAATCTATTATGGAATGGTTATTATTTCATTTATTCAATTATTAATGATTACTACTTGAACCCTGCTTCAATATATAATTCCAAAATAGATTACAAATAGTCATTGTTGTTGGTGTCCAATTATATTATACTCGTTGAAATTTCGGTCTGTTTATTATAACCTAGAAAAAATAATATATATAGATAGGGAAAATGGGATGTTCCATACTATAGATGCTGGATTTTATTTACTATGATAGAGTATGGGAGAAGTGGAGTAAGACAGTGATGAATATGATATAGGGGTTTCCTTTTTCTCTTTTTGTATACATTTCTACTATATGTGTTGTGTATTCCTTCTACATGTTCCCCTTACTCGTCATTTTTTTAAATCATGACATCAATGTTTTTTATATGATATTGATTAAGAATTATTTTAGGTATTCCTACTAGGTAATTTACTTATGAAATATTTTTGTTATACTACACTAATTCATTTATATAATGTTCACTACTATGATTTACTCTAATAAAAAGGATATAGTATCCTCACATTACACCATAGTCCCTTACTATTATTCAATAATGTCTTTGTTACTAAGTGGAACGATTTATTTCTGGTGGAAAAATAGGTTTAGTTACTTATGATTGATTGTGTTCAGGACATCACAAGTGGTATCAAATCTTTTATATTCCATCATTGTACTATTTTTTATTGATGTACTATAGACTATATAGAAATAAAATTTGATAATGATTTTATTATAATGAGTTTCTAACCCACTCACAAGGAAAGAATATATGTTTCCAAATATAGGGTTGGTTGTTCATTCATTTCTCTTATTATAGTATTAATGGTTTCACCATATAGTGAAAGAAATGATTAATGACATTTGTTGTGATTATGGATTTATACATTACACTTATCATGTTATTTCAAGGAATTATTACTTCATGTATCATTATAGGCACCAATGAAATACATTTCATTCGTATTTCCTGCCATGTAATTTATATTTCTTCATTTCCTACTCTATATTATTGGTTCCTTGAATGTTATGTTTCAAATGGATGAATGTTTCTTATAGGGAATGGTATATATTTTTGGTTAATTGAAATTATTGAATCAACCTAAATAATGACTTCCCACATATCATCATGTTGACAACTTAACTATAAAATTATCACATGTTCGTGCTATGTAACTATCGTTACATAAGAAGAAACATTAGTTAATTTTGATATAATGGATTCTAATTGTAATTTATAAATCGCATGCCTCAATTAATTGTGAATGATGATCCATATATTTAAATCATCATATAAGACTTCACACATCCTGAGACTGAATGTAACAGGTCTGGTTTCCATTTCTTGAATTACTAATTACAATATACATTTATTATTCCATTACATATTTGGCATGGTAACTCATATAGATAAACAAATTATTAATTATATTTGTGTTAAATTATGATTTCTAAATTTATTGTATTCTATTAAATAATGATTACAACTGAAAATTAATTTTTTTTCACAAACCCCTTTAATTTAAATTGAATATTATGATTCCTCTGTTGCAAGACACTAAATCTTGAATATTGACCCAGACCAGATTTATTGGTTTTCAATTAAGAGTATATCTTGTATTCCTTTATAATATTTTATGTTCTGGAGACCATATTTTAGGAGAATTCATATCGGTGTTGAATTTTTTTATCATAATTATTTAAACATATCCAATTATTCTATCTGAGAACATTCCAATTATAAAATCTCGATTTGAAGTATTTTTTGGAATTGTAGATATATGCCTCTACATTGGGTAAGTATTTAATTCTAGGAAAGTGGAAACAACCATGATCTAGAGGTGTTGGGACCTATGACACTAGTAATGCATCTTGTAGTTACACTTATAAAACCTATTATTATACCTAATGTGGGAATTGATACCAATTTTTATGAGGGTTTTGTTCAAGTATTATTGCCTATATGGGTATTTTAATGCACTGTACTAACTATGTTTGAGTTGACAAGGTAAGTTCAATAACAAACTCATTTCATTTTTGTGGATGGTGTCCCCCAAGATTTTGATTCCTATATAGAGGAAAACTTATATACATTTGAGAATTTGGTGACACCCAAAAATGGGAGTGATAATCTCATACCTTCCATGCTTTATGGATCCCCCAATCATTGGTTGGATGTGCTGAAACAGGATAATCACCATCAAGGTATAGTATGGGGAGACATATACAATAGTTACATTGATTATTTATACATGGAGACATTAAGTGAAAAATGATATTGTTATTTTTCTGCATATGGATCTGTGTACTATATTTGTAATGGACTAATCCACTCATTTTTTATAGATCCAATGATTCATTCCTTCTCGATTAGTTGATGAGATGATGTGAGTGAAGTAATTTAAAGATGGGTTTAGGAAGTCCCTATGTTCGTAAGATAATATTTCTTTTTGAAAACCATTTCTAAATTTTTTTAATAGGTTTAAATTTCTACTTGTACCTTAATAATAGTTGAATGTGTAGGGCATGGTGGTTCGGTCCTTAGACAAGGAGGTTGTTCGTCCAGTGGTAGAAAGCATCACATTGAGCTTTCTCATTAGGTAAATAGTAGTTAGAGTGTCTATATAGGTATCCATGTGTTATAATATAATTTTTTATGGTAATATCACATGAATCCTTAGTTTTAAAGAGACCTAGTTGAGTGTTAGGATTGTTTTACTATAGTTCATCTACATTGGATTTTAAGTCCATTATTCTAATGAGAAGTGAGAGAGGGCCACCTCAAACTCTAGGTTTAGAAGACGGGATAGTATCTCCATGTCAGGTAGGGTTATAAAGTACTAAAGTTAATTCTTGATAAGGAGGAAGAAGAGATCGATAAACCATCATCATCATATATATATTTATTCAAAAGGGAGAATACAGGATGCAAATGAGCAATATAACAAAGCAGCACCTGGCTTAGGGGGGTATCAAATAATGGAGACCAAGGGCGTCCCCATGAATTAAATTCACACCCTCAGTCTTCAAGGAGGTGGCATTATGGAGGCAGGAGACATCGGAACCAGGATCATCTAGGGAAGCAACAAAATCCACCACTTTATTCCCCTCTTTACAGGTGTGAGTAACCTTAATTTTTCTACTCAGTAGCAGTTTACATCTCTATATTATGTAAGCGACATACCATTGGATGGAACGTCTTCCGAGCAGCGAGTCATGTATGATCCTCGATTCCATTTATACTTGGGATATTTCTATATTTTTCTAGATACATAGATTAAGGCCTATGAGAACTGCTTTGGCCTTTGCCTCAGGAGCATTTCCATTACCAAAATGAGTCGTGAAGGAAAGGATCACACTCCCACCCGAGTTACAAACCAAGCCTCCGCCTCACATGATACCTGAGATACAAGATCCGTCTTTGTTAAGATTTAATCCTTCTACTGGAGGATTCCACCTTATCCACTGCCCCTACGTTCTGTCCAAGGTAGAAGGATCCGGGTCGTGGCACTCCTGTAGCATGCACAGTGAGGGAGAATATCTACAGTTCTTAAGGAGGGTGACCATGTCACTATGTAAGCACTTGGTTCTCAAAATGTTGGATCTCCCTATTTAAATTATACCCAAGAATCTAGCCTTGTTGCGGGCCTTCCAGAGACACCAGCATCAAGCAATAAGGACCACAGACTGCACCATCCTCTCCGGACCTTTCTTCGGTGTTCCTTTAAACCACCTCTCGAAGAAAGAATCCCCACATATCTCATTAGAGGATACCTTTGTGAAGACGCCGAAGAACAGCCACATGGCCTAAGCCCATTCTCCTTCAAAAAAAATATGGTTCGAGCTCTCCTCACTATTATTGCTGCAGTATTGTCACTAGGAGGCTAAACGGATTTTCATCTTCATGATGCTCTCATCAGATGGAATCAGCATGTTTCTTATTCTCCATACGAGAAATTTGTATTTTGATGGGATTTTATTGCACCATTCTAAATCTTTCAAGATAACCTTTCGCACCTGAGGGTTAGAGATCCTAAGGAAGTCCTTTGTGTTGAACATCCCTGAGTGCGATGGGGAAAACACACACTGGTCTATTTCTAAATTGATCAAGATAGAGTCAAATATTTCTTTATGATTATTGTCCAGTACCACCTCTATGAAAGCTGGATACAGGCTCGACTACTTGAATATAATCATAGGGGCTGGACACCTCGGGAAGCCCATTACAGAACCCACCCAGTTGTATTTCCAGAAGAGGATGTTGCCTTCTCCCACGATCCAGCAGGAGTGATGTTGAAGACTCACAATAAGAAGATAAATCTGATGCCACAAAAAGAATCCCTGGACATTACCAGTATCTATATTACTTGTGTAACTATGGTATATGGTCCTCCCCCAGAGAGTCTTCTTTTCAAATATTTCCGAGGCCTTCTTGCCATGAACACCATGCACAGTGCCCACAATGCTTCTAACATTAATGCCCCCTTCAGGGATAGGTTGGGCCATCCTTCCCCAAGAGACCTAGTGTCTCCTCCCCTCCGAAAGCGCATCCCAACAGAAACCAGACTGTACCCTGTCTATAGCTTTGATAACCCCTTTTGGTACTGAGGTAGAATCCATAGTATGCACTAGGATGGCCACCAGAACACTGTTGACCAGCGCAATACACCCCCTGATGGGTAAAAAGTGGTTTTTCCAATTGAGAACTCACCCTATGATCCTACTCACCACCTGATCAATTTCCTGAACACGCAGTCTTCCTGATGATATTGGAGAACCTTAGTACTTCATCGGGACGGAGCCCGACTGCATGCACATTCTACTACACAAGGCAGAGACCTGCCTTGCCGCATATTTTCTTGAAATATACAGGTTGCTTTTGGAATAGTTTATCATCGGACCACTCTAGTAAGAATACTCCTTCAGGATTATGTTGAAAGCTTTCATAGACCTCTTACCTTCATTATAGAATATAATTGTGTCGTCTTCAAACATTAGGTGGGAGATACGAGGGAGGATCCCTCTGCTGCGAAAGGGAAATATACTACCATTGAAGATTCCTCTGCTCAGGATCCTGCTTAGAGTGTCCTGCATAAGAATGAATATGCATGGGGAAATGGGATCTCCTTGTCTTATGCCTTTAGTGGCCTTAAAGAATATGTGAATTTTCACCATAAATGAGACTTCCATCCACGAAGAACTAAAGCATCTAAAAATGATGTTCGATGCCTTGAGCGAGACCCCATGCAAGCCAGGACACTATTGATAAAGCCCCATTGCAATTTATTTTATGCCTTGTTCATGTCCAGCTGAATAACCATGTTGGATCTGTGAGTCTTGTGATTCAGGTCCTGTACCAGTTCCTATTCCAGAGCGATAGCCCCCTGAATTGACCACCCCCTCACAAAGCCATGTTGCTCAATGAAGATCCACCTTGGAAGAATCATGGTCGACCAAGTGTTTATAATTCTTGAGAGGACCTTTTAGGTAAAGTTAAACATTATCATGGGAATATAATGGTGGAGGAAGGAAGGATCATGCACCTTCAGTAAAAGAACCAAGGTCATGGCGCTAATTACATGTGCGAGATCTCCTCCATGAAAGAATTCATGAACTGCAGAGATAATGTCCCCCTTATCAAATTCCCATGAGGCTCTTTGAAATGGCCCAGGAAAACAATCAGGTTCTGGTGCACTATCCGGATTGAGACTCATAATGGTTGCATGGATATCCTGCTCAACTGGAGTCCCTACTATGCAGGCATTGTCCTCAGAAAAAATTCTATTTGGGATTTTATCCCACATATCAGCACCTCCACTTAGATACCCACCATCCATTCTTGGACCTTCAAGGATACCTTCAATGAAGGAGAAAGACATACCACCCACAATATCTCTATCATCCGTGAAAGTACCATAACCCAGCATGATATTTGGTTTGATTAGCCTTCCCTTCTCTCTAATACATGCATGAAAAAAAGATGTATTCTTATTGCCGTCATGCAACCACTTAATCCTTGATTTCTCCCAGGTCATATTCTCTTGTCTGATAAGAATCTCTACCATACAATTATTTTTGGATGAATGATTTTAAAAGATTGATTCATCCCAAGCTTCCTCCAAGTCAACCTCGAGATGCTCGATATCCTATTTGTGGACATCCATTTCATGTTCAATAGAAGTGAGGTCCCATGTCCATGCCTGATGCTTATGTTTTAGCAGCATGCGTATGTTATGAATAGCCACCCAGTAGCGTCATTGAACTGGATCCCCCCAAGATGTCCTAACTAGATTATGATACTCTGGATTACGAGTCCAGTGATCATAAAACCTAATCCACTCCAGGTAATCCTACCTAAGAACTAGAGACAATAGTAGCGGTGAGTGGTCAGATATCCCACAGATCCGGTGGTTTACATTTGCATTGAGAAATGTTGTGATCGCAAGATGTTTAGCGAGAAATCTGTCAAGATGGATCCAATGTCATCTATTTCCTCTTTGGTTGTTACAAAATGTTTACTGATCCCTGGAGTACCCCATGCCCATAATACCCTTATTGTCCATGAACTGAAAAAAGTTCGTTCTAGCTTGGTGTGGAAACACCCGATGACCCTTCCTCTCAGTAGGCTCAATGATGATGTTAAAGTCGCCTCCTACTATCCAAGGATCCTCCCCGGGGTTGAAAGAACAACGTTCTTGCCACATATTTCCGCTTCTCTTGTTGTCACAGCTTCCATAATCAAATGATGCAATGAAAGTGTATTGGCCCTTTTTCACCCTCGTTGTAATAAACTGGTCCCTTGCTTGGGTCAGATCCACCATAAACTCTCTATTATAAAAATTACAAATCTGCCGGTTGGTTGGAGCCGTCTCCATGGACTCCTTTGTATTGATCCTGTAAGTGAACTATTTAAATTTTATCGGGTTCGGTTTATGTTCCAAAACCACTACAATGATGGCCTTGTGTTTATTGATTTCAGAAGCCAAGATGTCTGTTTTAATTCTTGCCCTGAGTCCTCAAGAATTCCATATATTGATTGGTATTATTAGGACAACTTCTGCCCAGCTTTGGCCCCAAGTGACTTGTTCTCAAGTGAGAAGGAGCATCTCTACCGGTTCTGAGTCCTTTGTAACATTAACTTTGATCGAGTGCAAACCCCAAAAATATGATCTATGAGGACTGGGGGAGATGAGTACAAATGAGAATGAAACGTGAGGGTCCTCCCTCTCACTACACTCAGAGGAGACACATACATTGCACATCTTCCCCTACCCCATATAGCCTGACTTACCATCTACACTGGCCTTGAATAACCATCCACATGCTAGGCAGAATCAAAATTCAACAAGAGTGAGGGATCATAGGACATAACTCCAACCTCTGGCCTCCAAACACCTTTGGGAAGCTCCAATGGAACCTGAATGGACACCGTTAGGGGCTCCGATCAGCCATCGGGAGTCTGTAAAAATAATTCTAGAAGACCACCCGACGAAAGCAACTAGCGAGGACAAATAACCATCCAACAAATTTTTCCAACCAAGATGGGGGGGATAACTCTTATAATGGGAACTCATAGCCCCACTGGAAAAGGTGAATCCAGCCAGATAGGAGGGGCAGGGGATGCACTTAGAAATCTCTGGAACTAGAGAATATGCCTCAACCTGAGGAACCAGTCGGATGTTGGTGGGCCCAGCTATCCCACGGACTCGGTCATCATGCCCCATGTTGGGCGAAGTGTCTAGCCGGAAACCGCCTTGGCGATGCTACTTACACGACTGCAAGAAGTGACCTTGGATGAGATAGGAAGCACAAAACCTTTGGAACATAGGGTACACTACATCTTGAGACCACATCACTGAAACCTGATCCTTCAGCAAAAGCTTATCCAGAATTGTGTAGGACAGGTCTAACTCCACGCATATCCGGGCAACCAATAGATCCGCACCGCACCGGGTACTCTCATCGACACAAAGGAAACCCCCCAGGGAATCTCTTATAGAATTTAGAAGAGACCCATTCTGAAAAGGCAGAGGGAGACCAGGTAAACTGATCCATACCACAGCCTTCGGAGACTCCTTGACTTTGTGCTCTTCCAACGACCACCACGCCAGACTAAATCGCCACCGACCCACTCAGCGGGGAGCTCTACAGCAAACATGGAGCAAATCTGCTTCTGAGGAGAAAACCAATCAAAAGGAGAGGAGATGGACTACCGATATAGATGTCGGGGCCTGTAGCCACCGGAATCCACCCAGCGTTTGAAAACCTGAATAGGTGGATTTTCCGCCCCAAAATGGGCCACTAGAGTCCATTTTAAGCCAGCCATAGCCTCGTCGAACGCCGCTACAGGTAAGTCTATGGACTGGCCATAACCATCCCGCGAATCTAAAGGAGTCCCTGGGGGAGCTTCTGGGAAACATGGTTTTTGGGAGATGCAGAACGGGAAGCACAACGCCTCCTTGAAGGAAATTACAGGCCTCCGTAGACTGATAGGGCATCCGACATCCACCAGATGACGAGAAGGACCACCGGTAGTAAAGCTCAATCAAGGGTTGAAGGTCACTGGTGCCAAGAACTCCGGCTGAAGGCAGGCGATAGGAGGAGGAACGGTTAGACAATTTTGAAATTTAGCAGCCACTAATGCCATCGTACATGATCGATAAACCACATTTCTCATATACTTTACGAATAGAGTAGTCTTATTCAGGTTAGTATGGTTGTACCTCATGGTCATGGAACGGGCCATATATATTCAATATATACCATACCTAAGATGTATAGTTTGAGAATATATATAGTTAAAGGTATGATTTTGGTATCCTCAAGTTTAGTGTCTACTTTATTTGACATTTGAACTCCACATAAGTTCATATATACTACTTTATTGATTATCCATATTTTTGTGTTTTAATATTTTGATGGAGGGATGTATATGGATAATATATTGGGAGTCTGATAAAAAACTGTTCACTTATTCTTAGGGTGTTCAATTGAGATAAGTTGTAATCATTTCTAATGGAATCATTACATCCTTGATATGACCATCTTTGGTATCATTCTCATTATCGATGAATTCATTTTCTAGTGTGCATGTGTGGATTTTTATCATCGAATAACATCTCTATCATCTCTAGAAGGTGGTAGTAATATTGATAAGTATAAGGGGGATGTCCAAGAGAGAATATATACACCTAAGAATCAATATTTGGGTGTATTTTAATCCTATATTTCTATCGTCATCATAAATTACACAGTAACTCATCAGAAAGTTTTCCCTCTGGTGGTCTATCATTTCTTGGATTCCATCCTTGATTACTATTCTAGACTACCACCTATGGTAAAGGTATAATTCACCCTTGGGATTATTCCAAGAGAATTAAAACATTATATTCCTCCATATATGATGGAACAAACTAATATTCAAATAATCAATAGAATGTTAGAGGACCTAGATTCCAGGAATTTATATAACCTTGTAATTCACATTATGGTACACTAATTCATTTTCCATAAAAGAGGATGAGAAACTCATGCTTTATGTTCTTAATATATGTCTGAATTAGCATATGGTTATTAATAGATATCCCCTACCTCATATAGAATACAAATTCATTGATTTCCATGGTTGTCAATTTTTATTGGAAATTGATTTCATATAGCGTTATCGTCATTTATGAGTAAAACACTTAGGTATACCACATACATAATTTTGGTGTAGATATGATTTGTATGGGTATTTGGTTATGTAGTTTTGTATCATGAATGTTCCAGATGACTTTATGGACTTGGGGAATTGTATTTTCCAACATTTCATGGATTATATTTTGGTAGTTTCTATGGAATCTATCATATTGTATTCTCATACTCAATATGATCTTCAAAAAAATGAAATTGTGTTGGGTACACTATTAATGCTTCAAAACTATGCTAATCTCATAATATGAAACTTTTTTTGTTATGAAGTAATTTCCCTGGGTCACATGATAGGATAATAGTGGGTACATATGTATTCGTAGAAGGTGATATACACCATTTCATAAGAAAATCCCAATAACATCTTTGATATTTGGAGTTTCTTTATGCTAGATAGAAACTACATGAGTTTTGTTTACGATTTTTCATTCTCACAACATAATTTATGGGCTTGAAAAATAATGGTGTTAATTTTCAGGTTCTGTAACTTTTTATAATGCTTTTTAGGATATGAAAGGAAGGAATACCACAACACAGATCCCAATTTTATGTAATCCTTCTTAAGATGCTTTAACATATACTATATTGGATCATGAATTGACCTAAGATCCATTTCGAATCAAGAATAATGATTTGTTCAATATGTGTCTCATATTTTGAGATCTCAAGAGTGAAATTACAAAATTCATGGAATCATGTTAGTAGAAATTATCCAATCATTGAGATTCTTATGAAATTACTTGTTGTGATAGAGGTTTATTGTGTATACTGACAATAAATGTTTCATATTCATATTCACTCAGAATTATTTAATCCTTGGTGAGGGAAAATGTGTTGAACATCTTTATTTTTTTATTTCTTTGATTTCCAATTCTCCTAAAAATACAATGTACTAGATGATTATATATTATAAAATAGATGGACAAAATATATCATGGATGCCAGCAGTGAGTGGAAGTTAATGTCAATTCATTCTGATATAAATTTGGATTTTCAAAAGTGTTATGGGAGCCCTGTTCTTATAGTATTACCAATGAGCCTATGACTTATAAATATAGTGGTGATAATCAAACATCTTGATCCTGAAGGTGTGATACTTTTGGAATATGGTTCACGTGAAGACCCACTACATGGTTGATTCATTAATGATGATAATATATTTGGTATTTGTGACATATTTGTGTTTTCATTATTTTTTTATACGAACTAATTAGATTTAATAATGATTAAAAATAATAATCAAATCATACAGTAACCATGATGATTCATAATTTAGAAAATCTATATTGGTGGATAGGATGAAAAGGGGTATAATATGTTTAGTTACTCGGTGTTCCACCTATCAGCATGTGAAGGTAGAACACACGTATTCTGCTGTTTTTTATATCCATTTCCAATTCTATAGCAGAAATGATGAATTCACAATGGATTTCATGAATTTATTTCTAAAATTCTCACTTGGTAGTTATAGAATATTTTTTATCATGGAAAAGTTAAAAAATGCTTTCTACATTTTCCTAATATGGATATCTTTTCAGTATATATAAAAGTAAGGACCTATCTCAGAGATATTATACACCTTCATGTTGTTCCAAAATCTATTGTATCAAAAAGTGATGTCCATTTTACATTAACTTTTTAAATGACTTCATTAATTATCATGGTTCACATGTGATTTTTTGTATTTCCAATCATCCTTAGACTGATGGTAAATCTGAGCCACTATACAGGTGTTGTAGGATATCCGTACAAAATGTGTCCTAGATAAAATAATTTATAATGAACCATAATTTACAAATATTTATATTTCATCATTATAAAATAAAATTAATTACAACATATATTAAAACTACAGTAGGACCGTATAGATAAAGTTTCTTTAGAAATTGGGAAACATAAACAACTAGTACATAAAACATCTACATTTTATCCCATTTATTTCTTCCTAACTAGACCCCTTTTTGGAATATCAAACATAATACCCTTCTTCCTATTCTGGGGAGAGGATACATATGAAGAGGGTGATCTCATGTTGTCAGTAAGGTTAAAAAAAGAAAATATCAATCATATCATCTTAATAAGGACATAACATTTGAAAATATTATCATGCATATAAATGATCATAAATTCATGTAACATGAATAATCATAGAGTGAAATGTAATCCAAATATTCAAAACATAAGAAATAAAATTTTCTGGCACACACATATAATAACAGAAAATCATTTCATATTAGTCATGGTTAATTTCCAATACCATCATAGCAGACAAAGTCTATTACGGAACGAAATTCACTCCACGTTCCTACCATGTATTAATGAACAAGATTTACATGACATTCCATTCATGCCTATCACATTAGATATTAATCATTACAAAACTTAATGGATGATGATATAGGTCTCATCCATCTCTTAATGAAATCATTCTTACGTATGACACAAAAACATTAAAACATTCACTAAAGCATACCCGATTAAATAAAATGGGATTCTTATACATCAATCCATTTTAACATAATATATAGAAATATCATTCCATAATTAAAACAATCAAATAATATTAATACTATAGATATAAACATATCCATATTTATATAGCATCATCTTGGATGGAAATTAATATTGATAAAACACCTTAAATTAATTCTAGAAGAAAATAGAATCTTTCTTAAATTTTTTTTCCCTTTCCCAAAATAAAATGAAAATTTGAAAGATAGTAATTTAGTTTAAAATAATGTTGAAATTGTGTATATGAAGCTTCATGAAAATAAGGGATTGTGAAACTGCAATAATCCATTCATGTGGTATAAGTTAAAAAACATTCTCCTCGTACTTTTGCCAAAAAAAATCAAAAAGTACATCAAATCGAAAAACCGCAAAAGTCTTAATTCATACCATTTAAAATTTTTTACAAAAGGGAATAAAAAACAAATTTTTTTTAAAAATAATATAAATAATATTACATAATTATAAAACATGAATGTGGATAATAAATATCACTCAAAAAATACTTATCTTTAAATAATCTCCAAAAAATGAGATTTTAAATTTATCCCTTACATTATATCTGATATGCTTCGTATGTTTCTGAAACACCTATATAATGATTTAAATAATTTTACAAATTTATTCCAGAATCTTCATCATTTTTATGAAAACATTTTTTATTATATTTTGATCTGTTTGTTATTACAATTTCATTGTTACTCGTTATTTGGGTATTAACAGATTTATGTTCTAATGAATGTTTTTATAGATAAGTTTTTTATTCCAATTATTATTTTATAGTATATAATTTTAAGAAATTATATTATTATAATATATTTTCAATTTATTTTTTAATTTAAATATTATAATCATGGTTTAATTAATATTATGTTGAACGAATCACATCACACTCTGTAGACGGTAAGCCGTACGAATGCAGGAGCGACGATATCGTTCATATAATTATTGAATGGTATTGAAGTGGATGGTGTATAGTATCTCATAATTAGTATCATGTTATATTAATCATATTTTGTTATTACTCACCATTATTCCCTTTCAATTATGGTGATGGTGAAAAACAATTTACACAATGGTGTGGAGATTGTAAGTCATACGTATGCACACATGGTGATTTCATTTTTTGTAGGATGTTTTGAAGGTAAAATAGGGTTGTTTCATATTTATAATAACATATAAATATATAATTAATACTGATTTTATTACTTTACAATGAAATAACTATTGAATATGAAGTATAATAAGAAGAAAATTTTAATGAATTGGTAGAAAATATTACCTCTTCCTCGATGTGCCTCCTTTAAATTTCCTCTTAGGTAACTAGAGTTGGTATTTTGAGAAGACTACAAACTCAAGAATGTTACTAGGGAAGTCTAGAAGAGAAATGGGAAGGGGTTGGATAAGAATGATGGCTCAAAATGGAGCGAAGATGAGAGGGAGGAGGTTCCATTTTATAATAGAGGAGAGGGGCACTTTAAGAATGTCTCGAAAATAGTAATTTATAATAAAATACAATCCAACCAAAAAACCTCATAACATTCCAAAATTATAAGATGAGATTATATAGGTTTTTAATCTCATAATCTAGTAAATGTTTTAAAACATATTTTGTCTATTAAGATTCTATCATTTTAATTGAATCTTTTTTATTCTATTAAATTGTAATATGGTAACAACATTCTACATATTTAATGGTAATGAGTTTTTATATATTTTGTGTTAATTTCTCTTGAATGGATCATTTATTACATTTCAAACCTTATAATTATAAATATGTATTTTTTACAAAAATTTATTATTTTTAAATGATTTAATAAAATGTTATGTATATAAAATGTCAATATTGTCAATTTTAACACTTTTCATTTATTAGACTTTTAATAAAATTAACGCAGAAGATAAATTCGATGCAAAATATTTAATACACTACAAATATCTCAAAGTCCCCTATAAAATTTGTGGAAAACTTTAATTATTTCATATGATATTTAAATTAATATTTTTAAAACCATTTATTTGAATTTTTAATTAATATAATAATTTCTACTTCAATTTTGTGTTACCATTAATGGTAATTATTAAATCTCTAAAATTTATAAATAAATTTATATTTTGTAATTAAATATTTTTTATTTTTAGATACTATATATAGTCAATTTTATTTCATATTTATTTATATGTCAAAATTAATACACTTATATAAAATGATATTGTGCCATTTTTTCCATTTTTTTAGATTTTATTAAATTTAAGTCATCTTCAAAAGTAAGTCGAAATAATGTGATTTTATTTCGAAAAATAGATAATAAGGGTAAAATTTAGTCATCCAATAGGATTTTATAGGCGTTATGGTAATTTTATAATACTATTCGTACCCTGAACTACCTGATTTACCTTTAACCATGGTAACAAAAATATTTATCAAAGTTACTATTTATAATTCAAAAAAAATCAATATATCCAAGGAAAATAATTTTTACCAACTGATTTAAAATATGGAATCCATTTTTCAAAATTAGAAACATAGATGTCACGGTAAATAATTTAAAATTAATCATGTTGTTTTAAAAACTGGTTTTAAAAGCTAAAACATATCAATAGATTGAAATTTTTTACCAATGAATTCAATGTTAAATTAATGATAATGACCTAAATTATATTAAATCATAAAAATATATTCTATTTTTTATTTAAAAACATAAATATTATAATTTAAAAATGTAAATTTTGTCGAGGAATTTTTTTTATTTAAAATTTAACGTATTTCTACTGATCATCAAAATAATAATGTTTTTAGAAAATTATACATATTTTATTCATAGTTAATTTTTATATCCCACATCAAAATAAAATGTTTGTGTTGTCATATAGAAATTTTCAGTGTGTCAAAATATAAATATAAAATGGTTTCTCCATTCAAATGTTTAAAATTATCATTTTTCAAATAAAATACATCAAATAGGGTTTTATACATAACATATGACTAAAATATCAAATTGTGGTATATTAAAAATATTTTAATAAGTATATAAAACATTTATATCTCATTATTTTAATTACAAAAAATAATTCACCCTTAAATAAAAATATCTAGTATATATATATTTTTCATTTATAATTTATTGCCAATGAATTTATAATGCATTTTCTTAAGTTATATGTAATTATTCCTGCAACCCAAATGGCTGGGATATAACGATAAATTAAAAATAATGGAATTTTGAGGGTTTTTTAAACACAGGATTGAGTGCAAAGCATGCTATAATAGAATAAAAAAATATTTAATGAAAAAATTTCTGAAAAACAACTGGGTGTCACATTCTACCCGCTTAAACTGAATTTCTCCCTAGAAATTATTCACTAGGAAACAATTAAATGAGGATAACTCTCCCTACTTATATCCACAAGGTCCCTTATTCATTCTTCAAATTAGTGGTTCCTCTATAAAACTTTAACCATGTGATTGGTCTTGTTTTGTAGAACTTTTTCGCTACGATACAGATTCTCTATCGTCTATTCTTCATAAGAAAGATCTTGCTCAAGAAGTAGAAATTATGGTATTAGTACATGTGAAGGATCGGGTATGTACTTTCTAAGGAGTAATACATGGATCACATAATGTTCTTGAGAGAGAATTGGTGGTAGCACCAATCGGTAAGCTATAGTCCCGATACAATCCATAATTTTCAGATGACAGATTACCTAGGGATCAACTATCCCTTTATTCAAAATATCTTTACTCTATTATAGGGAGATATTCATAAGAACACATTATCTCCAACATAAATCTCTAGGTTATTTCATTGGTTTTCAGCATAACTCTTTTGTGGAATATGATCTTCTCTTATGTGTTATTGAATAGTTCTGAACATTTCAATCATTTTATTAACAAATTTTGTTCCTAATAGCATTCTTTCCCCTACATAATCCCATAAAGGTGGAGTTCGGTACATATTTCTATAGAGGGATTCTTATAAATCCATATAAATGCTGGAGTGAAGTCTATTATTATTTGAAAATCATCCAATGGTAGGTGTCGATTCCAAAATCCTTTGAAATTCATAGATCAAGATCTCAACATGTCTTACAATGTTTTAATTGTCCTCTCAAACACATTGTCTGTCGGAGGATGATATGTCGAGATTAAACATACCTCTGAATCCATAGAATTCTGAATAATTCTCCAAAACATTGACCCAAACCTTGGATCCTGATTAGATATAATGGTAAGTGGTACTCCATGAAATATTAACACATTACTTATATCTTCAAAATTTGATCAAGAGGTAAATATTCTATATTATAAATGTTTAATTCTTACTTCGTAAGACTATTAACTATAATCTAGATATCATTTTTTCATTTGGATGTTTTGGGATATCATAGGAGAATGTCCTTTGTGATGTCTTTCCATATCCATTCGGTTATGGGTAATTGTTGTAACATCCCCTTATACTTCTTTCTCTCATCCTATGAGAGCTGACAAACCAAGCATCAATAGAAATATTTAGTGACATATCCATTCACTCTATCCAAGCAGAGGTACTCTTTCAGGTCCTATATATCGTTCTACTTCTAGAGTGAATAGAGAATGGAGAACTATGTGCCTCATCAAATACCTCCTTCTTTAATAATGGTATGGGAAGAATAAAAACCCAATTCTTGAACCATATTATTTTATCACAATCAATGATGGATTCACGGAAAACACACACATTCTTTTGTAATTCTACATCTTCCTTCAATTCTTCTTTATTCTTCAATTATATATATGTTTGAAGATTCATTTAGGAAATATTATATTTCTCCCCTTCCAATAATATTTCATGATCCATCCTTTTAAAATATATAATTATTGTATCTTTCTTGATCCTCATCCTGGATATGATAGCGTGGTCTTTTGAACTCAATGAATCTTCCACCAGGTTCCCTTTCATAGGGTGGTAATGTATTGAGAGATTGTTATCCTTAATAAACTCCAACAATCTTTTTTGGCGCATATTTATCTATTTTTGTGTGAAAATATACTTTAAACTATTACGATTAAAATAAATGTCACACCATTCACTATAATGATAATACCTCCATGTATTTAATGAAATTATTACCTTATCATACAACAAATAATGATTTGGGTAATTTTACTCATCGATTTTTAACTATCGTGATGCATAAGTTATCACTATATCATTTTCTATGGTAACACACCCAAACCCCTTCTTTAATGCATCACTTTAGATCACAAATCTTCGTCCACTACAATGAAGTGTGGGCATAGGATCACTGGATAACATTAATTTTAGGTCTTTGAAATTATCTTCACATTCCTCCATCCAAACGATCTTAACCCCTTTCTATGTCAACGTGGGGATTGGATAAGATAATTGAGAATAATTTTCAACCAAAATTTGATAATATCATTCTAAAATAGGAATACTTTGGATATCAGTTACCGTTGTTGGTCTCGACAATCTTTCACTAACCATTATTTTTGCAAGATCTGCATATGGTCCCTCTATTGAGATTATGTGACTGAAAAAACTTTTTAAAGCCAAAATTTACACTTTTCAAATTTGGCATAAGTCTTCACCATTCTCAGGGTCTTCATTACAATTCTAAAGTGATCTCCAGGTTCATTATATCCCATTAAATAGATTTGATTATCATCTATATATACTACAACAAACAGATCAAGATCGTCTCTAAAAACACTATTCATTAGATCCTTGATAATAATAGGGGAATTTTCAAGACCAAAAGGAATCACTATAAATTCATAGTGTGCATACATTTTATGGAATTTCATCTTTGTATATCCTCATTTTTTAACCTTAATTGATGATATCTAGAATGAATATTTATAATGGAAAAGTTTTGAGAGCTTCATATTTGGTCTAACAAGTCTTCAATGTAGGGAAGATGGTTTTTGTTCTTGATATTGATCTAGTTAAGTTCCCTATAACCAATCAGGACTCTAATTGGTACATATTTCTTCATAAAAAATATTAGGTGCTCCCCAAGGTGTTGTTCTATGGTGTATAAATCCTTTATCAATACTCTCTTGGAGTATCTTCTTCAATTCGTACAACTCAATCAGGTCCATTCTATAAGGTGTCCTTGAAATTGGTAAAACACCCGGTATGAGTTATATTGAAAACAAAACATCACGATTTTGTGGAAGACCTGGAAATTCCAATGGAAAGAAATCATCAAACTCTGGTACAATGGGAGTATTATTAATCATGAGTTTCTCCCCACCCATTTGTGATAAATGAACTTCATTTATTGGAATAAATACATATAAGATGGATGAAATTTCAACTGGAAGTTTATATTCATCCTTGCACTAATTGATATTCATAGACTGATATTGAATATTAAATGGGAATTTCCTTCATTTGAAATTGATATGTCTGAATATAGAGAAAGAAAATCCATGCCAAGAATATTATAAAATTCAACTATAGGAAGGATCATAATATTTTCAAGAAGAGAATTCCAAAAAACATCAACCAAAGAAGAATTATAAACTTTTGATGTGACTGGTGTGTTTTAGGAGTTTTTACAGCTAACATAACATCTAATAGTTGAGGTAATATGACATACACATAGAATGTTATTTAATAATAAAATATTTAGTGGATCTTTAATCAAATAATTTTTTTTTATTTTAGAGTGAATGGTAAGTGTACCTTTCACTACATCATTATTGTACTCCACATCATCGATAGTGATTGCATGTGACATTTCTTTGTCTTTGACATTAAGAGTTTTTTTGACATTTATCATCATCAATCGCCCTATTATTAGGGAATTGATAGACATAATTCCTTATTTCCATTCACTAGTAAAATTGTATTGTAGGCGATGAAATCTACATATCCATTTCTTTTCATGCATCAATAGTCATTTTTTCAAAACTACATTGGCATTCAAATTCTCGATGACCTTATTTTCCATAGTTAAAACATTTACTTTTCCACTTATGAAAATTACCTCCATGTTTTTCCACAATTTGTGAATAAGGGAACACTCTTCTTCTTTTTAGTGTGGTCTTTAGATTTTTCATTGAATTACATTTCCTCCTCTTACTAATCCCATATGACTCATGGGTTACTTCAATCTACATCTCATTCTTGAGATCACATCAAACAATTTACTCCAAGCTATTAAAGTCCATTGTGTCTTATGCCCTTCGGAGACATGGTTTGAAGTCACTAAAGAATTTATCATTACTACTATTAGGATGGATAATAATTCCATAAGTGCACTTATAATTTCTTGTAAAATTTTCATTGATGGTACAAATAGATTCATCATGCTTTTGATTATGTACATAGAAATCCTTCTCCATCATTATTCAAAGAATACGAGGAAATTACATATTGAAAATTAAGTTCTTGAACTCGTCCAATTTAATAGACTAAATTTCATATATTTTCCACATTTTCGTTATATAATTTCACCATTGATCGGATTCACCATCCAAATGATATATGGCTAAGATGAGTTTTTCATGTTCAAAACATTATAGAACTAAGAATATCTTTTCTATGGAACAAATACATTGTTTAAAAACTAATGGATCAGAAGACCAGCAGAATGAAGGTGGGCGTTGTCTCAAAATGGACTCAACAAAATGTTTCTCCCTCTTTTTCCAGTTTGGAAGTCCAGATTTCTTTATAACTTAAGAATATTGTGTGGTCATGGCTATAATATTTTTCATTCCAGTTCCCATAACATTTGGTAACTCAGGGGGACAATTATTGCATTGCCTGTCACATTCAGCATTAATGTGGTTTCTTCAGGTTCCCTACATTGAATAAAACCAAGAACCATAATGTTAGAAACAATATTAATAATAGGAAAACCACATAATCCACAATAAAATTTTAATTTATGATTCATTAGATTTTATCTTAGGTTTTTCTTGGTCATTTCTATTACACTAGAATTTTACCCTATACTTATACAGATCTGTATGGTAAGTTCTATGACTTTCTCATTCTATTTTCAAAAGTTAACTATACCTTCCCTCTAATACCACCTATAATGATCCATATATTAAATATATTTATATTAATTCAAAATTGATGTATGTTTATTAAAACATATAATAAAACGATCACAGGAGTGTATAGGTATAGTGTCTTTAGAAACTGGGAAACATAAACTAATGGTTCGTAAAACATATACATTATCTCTCATTTATTTCTTCATAACTATACTCTTTTTTTGGAATATCTTACTTTATAGTCATCTTCCTTGAATAGGTAAAAGAATCATATGAAAATGTGAGGTTCAATAATTATTAAGGGTAAACAAATTAAATATCAATCATATCATATTCATAAGAACATAACATTTTAAAATCTTATCTTGTAAATAAAATATCTTGATATCTAATCATGAGATCAGTCATAGATGTGAAATATATTCCCAATAGTGAATACATGAGACAAAAAATTTATTGGTATATAAAAAAAATCATAGAATGTTATTTCTTATTAGTAAATGCTCGTTTCGAAGACCATCATAGGGGACAAAGTCTATTACTGAACCCAGTTCACGCCATGTTCCAGCCCTATATTACTGAACCATATTTACTCTTCATTCCAGGTATGTATTTCCTATGAGATATAAATCATCACCCAAGGAATTGCAGTGAGATATAGGTTCCACCAATCACATAATGAATCTGTTCATACGTGTTCCAACAAATCATAAAAACATTCACTATTGCATAACCCATGAAAAAATGGGTTTCTTAAGCATCATTCCATCATAATATTGTACATATAAAATATAATTCAATAATTAACACAATTAAATCATATTAATAATTGGAATATAAACATAACTCTATTTTAATATAATCATTTTAAATGAAAATAATTATGATTAATCACATGAAATTTATATTGAGGAAAATATATTTCCTTCTTCAAAAAAATTTTCATTTCTCAAAATGAAATTCAATATTAAAAGATAAAAATGTAGTTGAAAATAATCTTGATATCATGTAGAATAAGCTTCATGTAAATAAGGCTTTATGAAACTGTAAAAATCCATTCATGTCGAATATGTTAAAAAACATTTCCCTCGTACTTTTTCTAAAAAAGACAAAAATTACCTCAAATCGAATAATGAAAAATGATTCCCTTCATTCCATTTTAAAAAATACTAATATTTTAAATAAATCTTAAAAGGATTTAGAATAATAGAAATAATATTACAAAATTATAAAACAAGAAATAGGATGATAAATATATCCCAAAAAATTACTTCGGTATAAACAATCTTCGATAAAAATGTGTCTGTAATGTTATCCCTTACCTTCTGTACGGTATGATTTTTGGGTATCTGAGACAATTGTATAATGATTTAAATAGTGTTACTGATTTATTCCAAAATCATATTAATTTTTTTTATAACATTTATGATTATATTTTCATCTGTTTGTTATTAACATTTCATTGTTACTCATTATTCGTGTATTAACTGGTTTCAGTTCTTAAGTATGTTTTGTCGGATAATTTCTTATTCCTCTATTTATGTTATATTTCAATAATTTATAACATGGTATTAATATTATATATATCATATTTATTCATTAAATTCATTTATATTATTATGGTTCAATGAACATTATGTAGAATAAACCACATTGCACCGTGGGGACGGAAAGTCGTATGTACGCACGAGTGACGATATTGTTCCCAAAATTGTTGAATGGTATTTAAGTGGATGGTGTATAGTATCTCAGAATCAGTATAATGTTATATTAATCATATATAGTTATTATTGGAACCATTATACACATCCATGTAAGGTGATTGTTAAAAACAGATTACATCACGGTGTGTTGACGGTAAGTTTTATGTATGAACGTGTGGTGATTTCCTTTTTCGTAGGATGGATGGATTGTGAAATATGGTTATTTCATATTTATAATAACATATCAATATAAAATTAATACATATTATTTATACTTTATATTGAAAAAAATTATGAATAGGATGCATAAGAAGAAATACATTTGTATGAATCGTTAGAAGAGATTGACTCTTTATCGACATTCCTCTTTTTAATTTACTTTTTGGGAATTAGATTTGTTTTTTTGAGAAGAAATAAATAACTAAAATGTAACTACAGATGTCTTGAAGAGATATGAGTATGTGTTTTTTGAGCATGAAGGCTCAAAATTTATTGTACAGGAGTGGGAGGAGGTTCCCAATTTTAAGAGAGAAGAGGGTCACTTTAAGATACTCTAAAAAATATTAATTCATAATAAAATCATAAACTACACCAAAACATTCATACTATCACAAATTCGAATATGAGATGATATAGGGTTTTAATTGTAAATACACAGAAATTCCATGTAATTTTTTTTAATTATAGGATAATTTTACGAGCTACAATATTTGACGGCGTGTGGTTCTGAGGCCGGGAGTGCCTGGATTGAATTTCCATGCTTTTTTCATGTACGGTTAGAAAATGTGCGAGCGAGTTTTTGTATGTTTTGAACTAGTGATCGAAATTGAAATCTAGGTCACCATTGAACTCACTGCGCCAATATTATCTTATGTATACTTTAACCTCATATGGAGTAGGTCGAGGGTAGAAGATAGTATTTCAGTTTATCATGGGAGAAGAAAAATAAAATATTAAACATTTTATTTTTCATCTGAAACCCCTTCATTGGAGTTATATAGGTGGGGTCCTCCTGAGCTAGAAGGCCCCCAATAAAAATTGTTGGTCGTGGGGACCTCTAAAACCCATCTTAATGAGGGATAACATCTCAACTATTCAATTAATAGGTTTTACCAAAAACAATTAATTAAATGTGTCAACTATAATTAACTGTTAGACATATTTTCAATAAATTGTCTCTTCCTTTTTGTTTGGTTATAGAAATATTGTTGGAAAAGAATCTTGGGATAATTGTGGAGAAATTTTTTCTCCAACAAAGTACTTTTTCTCACCAATGAAGAACGAGGAACCGACCATGAGCTCAGATCGAATGTACTTTGAGGAAACAAAAAACACCAACGTTCTTCATCAACATCATCTTCTACCTCTTGGCTCATCCAACGAATGTCAAGGTAGGGGTGTGATTTGATTTATCTTCATTAATTTCTTTTACATTAAATCTCTCCCCATGAGCCGCTTGCTACCACACTAATGCGGAGGGTGTGGTCCCAACGAACAAGTCCCGACCACTCCGCAACCATTGTGGTTTTTGATGAGTTCAATGTGTTGGAGGAGGATAGGGACTAGTACCGGTGACAGGAATCAGTAGAATGTGGGAGCATTGACCAGTGCACTAGCTGGCCATGATGACTGCATTGATGCAACAATGTCGAAAAAGATGGGTTGTGGCCCGTCGGCCGTAGCAGAGAGAGGGTGGAGGCCAGTGCACGGTTATCCACTCAACGGTGGCGGTGTCCTGCATCTGCATCACTCGCCATGTAGGGGTCGCGACACAAGGCTGCATCAGCGATGGAAGGGCCACCGGCACATTTCTGGCTGTCGTTGATGGTGTGTAGTGTTACTGCGCTGCCTGGAGGAGGTCTGGCCGCTCAACCAACCGTGAGGAAAGCGAAGCGACCAGCGGGCCGCCGTCGAAGGTCGCCCATCGCAGGCCACCCAGCGGGAAACCAAGTGGGTCGATACCAAATGGAGTGTCAAGCGGGACCCAGCGGTTGAGGTCGGACCCAATGTATGACCCAGGTCGGTTCGGGTCGGACCGACTGGGTCGGACTGGACCGAAACTAGATTCTCCCCTTTTCAATCTTTTGGACATAACAGGACCTACATGCGTCTATTTGACGAACCATCTACAGCGCTGGAAACCATGGATCGAGATGGTCCTTTTGGTATACCCCACATGAATTTGGATAATATCGGTGTATGGAAGGGTCAGATCGAACGTGAATCCAACAGATCCCTTGAGACTAAAAGGTGAATAACATACAGACTGATCGTCTGATTGATGAACCTTCTATTGCATTGAGACCCCTATTATGTGGCAGTCATTTGGGATAGTTCTTTTGGGACATCATCACAGTTGGATTATCGACCTGTTGCTTGGGAAGCGGACCTTCCTTGAATCAAGTGAGCTTAGTGTGGGAACCTTCTGGCTGGTTGTAACTTCAGAAAGGGATCATATGTGGGTCTGTGATTAAGGATCCTACATGGGTCAATGTTCAAGTGTCTCACTTGGATCTGCTCTAGGAATCCACATGGGACTACTCTAGAATTCTACGTGGGTCTACTGTATTAGGATCCTACATGGGTATAATGATTTTGGATCCTACTTGGATCGGAGGATTCTGGATCCTACGTGGGTCTGCCTCTTAACAGTGTAATATGATTCAGTAGTTACATCTAATCATTTTTGTTATCATACCTATGTTATAAATTGTTTGAGTTGATTCCTTTCCTTTAAAGTAATATCTATGTGGTATTCATCTTTGTGGCATACCTTTGTGTTACAAACCTTCATGGTGATACCTTTGTGTTATTCTTGTGTGTGGCGTACCATTGTGGTCATTACCTTCATTATGATACCTTTGTGGAAATATTCTGTAGGAATTACCTTTTTGGTACTTACCAATGTGGTGTTACCTTTTAGGTATTCTTTCCTACGTGGAACAGTTGTACATTGGATATTATTTATACCTTGTGTTTCTTCATGAATGAGATGGGTATACTTGGTAACTGAGGAATATGTATGGGAATATACCTATGTAGGGTTGTATGATGTTTTCATGCTCTTTGGTTTATCCTTTGTGGGATTTTTGAGACCTTCTATGTTCTTGGTGTACTTAAAGATTATCGTAATAGTCACCCATGCATGTTCTACAACAGCACCTTATTGTGTTTGGGGAAAATGACAGACATCGTTGACTAAGGATGGGGGTACCAGGACTAGAGGTAGCTCGGAGGTGGACCTTAGATTAGGCATACCGCAGAGACGACCGTTTAAGATCTGTAGCTACCATTCTGGTTGGATCCTTGGTGGGTGTTTATAGGAGCTATTCAGTTTACTTGTACATTCCAGTTTATATGTACAATCTAGTTTTCAGGTACATTCCAGTAGGGATAGTTTTCATTCCTCTTTTACATACTGTACAAACACTTTTTACTATACAGTTTACTTGTGTTCGTATCTTTAAGTGTTCATGGTTGATTGTGTTTACACTATATAAAGGAAATGCCTCCCCGGTTTTAGGGAATACGCGTTTCTGGCTAGTCACTATCCCTTGGAATTTTGAATAAGTGCTTGGGGTAGTCACGACACTTTCCCGGGGGGATGGGTCATGAAAAATTGTTATCAGAGGAGTCAGTTCGACCATAGATCATTCAACTCTGATATTTTTAATGACACTAATGTTATGTGTAGTGAGTGTGGTTATCAGTTTAGGGAACCCAGTGATGGTGTGGCGGCTAATGTATCTATACACTAGGACCTTTACTTCTGATTTCTGACTGAGTGCACAAAAACATTGATTGCATATGTGTTTCAAAAAGTTTTTTTTGTGATCTTTTTAAGTCATCTCACTAAGTATAACATATTTATCGTGGTACACTTGTATCTTTTCATGATGCCTCCACGCAGATAGCTAGCTAGGGTTCTGGGTATAGTACGCAAGGATAGCCCATTGTAAAACAAGGCCTTGGGGCAAGGCCCTTCTTTAGTAGCGGCACCAGTGTAGGCACCGGTGGTACCATTACCCATTGGACCACTGACACCACTAGCCCTAGCTGTAGAGAGTGCATGCCGCTTGACCATGTTGCATGATTTCTAGTGCGAGAGACCTCCCAGGTTCAAGGGTGAGTCAGACTCAAAGGCAACTGACATTGGTTGGAGGTCGTGGTGAGTGTCTTTCAACTGTTTGGGACACTACCTATCCTCATGGGGATCCATGCCACCAGTCATTTATAGGCAGTAGATAGAATATGGTGGAGCATGATTCTCCAGGCTCATGACAAGGTGACACATCTCGAGAAAGACATTGATAGCCTGTTTTGAGAAGATTTTGTCCCAAGGACCCTTCGTGAAATGCGAATACCAGAGAATCTTCATCTGTATCAGGGAAGCATGATTGTTGCTCTGTACTTAGAAAGGATCAATGACCTCTCATGTAACTCCACTGTTATGGCGCATGGCGCATTCTTAAGGGCCCAGACCTTCAAACAGGGACTTAGGTGGGATACCAGGGCTTCGATGATTTCTCTCATCATCTCGACGCAGGCGAGGGTGTTAGAGAGAGCCCTCTTAGTGGATAGTTTCCTTATTGAGAAATCACCAGCAGTGAGGCCCGCCACCAGATTTCATATACTGGAGTCTTCTTCTGCTGGCAGTAGACAGATGTTATAGAGGTTCAAGAGGACCAGACCTACTAAGGTATGACTGCAGGATTCAGGGTCGGTTGTGTGGGGCACCAGAGACAGAGCAAGTCATATGAGGATTTGGCAGTGTTGCACATGTGGCGGGCAGGGTCACATGGCTCGAGACATCCTGAACGGACATATGGATGAACAACATACGGTCGAAGGACTGCCCAGGCATAGACAGAGGTTCAACTGAGGAGGTCCGCACAGAGCATGCAGACGTGGAAGGGAATTGGACTTGTAGGAAGAGGTGGGTGATGATTAGAGATGTTACCGCCACCAATAATAGGCGGTCCACCCAGAAAATAGGGAGTAGGTGGATAGGGGCGATCTCCGATCCAGGCAATTGAGGCCTAAGCCCATGGCGCTCTGGAGATGATACAAGGTACAATATGTGTCTACTACCCCTTAGCTGTTGTACTTATCAAAATAGGTGCCAGTCATTCTTTTATTTCCATGACCCTTGTTCGTAGCTCGGTGATTCCAACAGAGTTGTTGGCTCAATCCTTACTATAATAGTGTAATGTAGGTGAGGATTCTATGATTACACACTAGTGTCGGCAGTGTGAGCTTACTCTAGGAGGTGATTGCTTCGATTATGATCTCCTAGTAGCGACGTCGAGGCCTTACGACGTCATCTTTGGTATGGACTGGTTATCTACAGTCCATGCTCAGATTGATTGTATTATGCAAAAAATATGGTATGTCCGCACAAATTGGACTAGGATTACCATCACTGGTGGGAAGGTACCCTTTGCAACACAAGATAGACTTACTCGACAGAGTGTGCTTTTGATCACTCATCAGTTGACTAGCATTACGATCAGAGTAATTGATGTTGAGAGACTGAGTTATCCTATAGTGGGGGACCAGTACACAAATGTCTTCCCTAATGATGATTCGGGTCTCCATCAACATAGATATGCAGACTTTTATATTATCTTCTACCCCAGGACGCACTGATATCTACACCATCACATCAGATGGATCCTGCATATCATTGTTAGTAGAGGGTGCAACTAGAAGACTTACATGGGAAGGGATTCATCAGGCCCAGTGTTTCTCCTTAGCCATCCACGATTTCGATCGCCAAGAAGGTGGATGGGTGCTTGAGATTTTTTGTTTACTATCGGGGCCTTAACCCAAGTGTCTGTGAAGAATAGGTACCCGCTCTCGAATATTGACAACTTATTGGATCAGTTGAAGGGGGCATGGTTGCACTAAAATATGGACCTCCGATCAAGTTATCACCATATTAGAGTAAAGAATGAGGATGTGCAGATGATGGATATTATATGTCGGTATGGCCACAATGTGTTATTGGTTAATCAATTTGGAATGACCATTGCTACAGAAGTGTTCATGGGACTCATGAAGAGGATCCTTCACCCATAGCTTGATCGATTGGTAGTAGCCTTCATCTACGAAATTCTGATCTAATAAGATACTGAGGGGAGCATGCCTATAATTTGCAGATATTTCAGGACACACTCTGATAGTACCAGCATTATGATAAGCTCTCAATGTTCCAGGTCTGGATCCGAGAGGTTCACTTCCAGGGACATGTCATCTCGAAGGCTGGTGTTGTGGTAGATCTAGTGAAGATTTAGGTGGTATATTCTTGGGATCCACCCAGAAGTGTAACAGAGGTATGGAGTTTCCAGTTTTTGGATGGATACTACAGAAGGTATTTGCGAGATTTCTATAGAGTTGCATCACCTTTATCAGTGTCTAAGAATAAGGGGAAACCCTTCGTGTGGTCGAAGAAATGCTAGTGGAGTTTTCTGGACATGAGGAAGAGGCTAACTAGTTCCCCATCTTGAGATTTTAGGATAAGTTCATTGGTTACGTAGTCTACTACGACGCATCAGGGACCGAGCATAGATGGGTCTTGATGTATGAGTGAGTAGTTATCGCATTTGTTTCTGGAAAGCTGAGATGGCATGTGAAGAACTATGGTACCCATGACCTTGAGTTAGTAGTAGTGGTTTTACCTGGTAGATGTGGTGAAATTACTTGATGTGTGAACATTTTATGATGTACTCTATCCACAAGATTCTCAGGTATATCTTCTCTAAGATGTGCATGAACCTGATACATCGACGTCAGCTTGAGTTCCTCCAGGACTATGACATCGAAATAGTCTATAATCCAGGGAAGGGGACTATTTTAGCAGGTGCACATTGTAGGAGATCTGGTATACAACTGCTAAGTGAAGTGATAGATCAATTGTCCGCTTTGTAGATATCATTTTTGGATTGAGATGGAGCAGCTATTCTTCAATCTCTTATAGTCACTCTCCCACTTCTTCAGTGAGTTAGGGAGGCACAACCTGGGTATATTGACTATGAGTCTTAACCTTCTCAAATATCCATAGGACATGCACCTGATGGATTTTCTGAAGGTGGAGATAATTCCATCATCTTTAGAGGACGTACCGTGGTACCAATGTCTCTTCAGGAGGAATTGTTGAGAGAGTTCCAAACATCCTCTGTAGTGGTACATCCAAGAGTGGAGAAGACATCCTAAGATCATCGATGACATCATTGGTGGTCGGGATTGATAAAACCAGTATCAATGTTTTTCTCTAGTTTCCACACATGTCAGCAAGTGAACGCCGAGCATTGGGTTCCAACATGATTAGTTAAGCATTTAATGATTCTAGAGTGGAAGTGGGACAATATTTCTATGGAATTTGTGATAGGGAATCCATGTACATCTAGAGGTCATGATTCTATTTGGGTGATCATCGACTGACTCACTAAGTTGGCCCACTTCCTAATGATCTAAGAACAGGGTCCAGTAGAGAGCATGGGATTTCTTATGTGCAGGAGAGTGTTCGGATACATTGAGTACCTGCGACGATTGTCTCTGATCGTGATGCATGTTTCACTTCCCGTCTGTTGAAGAGGTTGCATGAGGATTTCGGGATGCAGCTTCATTTGAGCACCACCTTCCATCCTCAGACGGATGGCCAGACTGAGTGCACTGTTCAGACCCTCAAGGAAATGTTTTTTTCTTGCGTCCTTGACTTTGGTCACTACTGGGGGGATCACATTCCCTTGGTGGAGTTTTCATACAACAACATATATCACTCAACCATTAGGATGGAACATTTCAAGACTTTGTATGGGTGACCATGAAGATCTTCATTGTGCTGGAATGACCCAGGGAAGTCTAAACTTAGGGGACCACATATTATATAGGCTACCACGGAGATGGTGCAGATAATACCGGAGCAGATGAACACTTCACAGAGTAGGAAGAGCCTTATTTTGACAGGAGATGGAGGCATTTGGGGTTCGATGATGGTAACCACATATTTCTACGGGTCTCACCTCGATGAGGTTTGTGGCGATTGGGTCGAGGTGAAAAGTTATCTCTGACGTCAATCGGGCCTTTTAAGGCCTCAATAGAGATGTCGAGGATTACCTCTTAGCACTACCACCATAGATGCATCGGGTACACGACGTCTTCCACGTATCCCAGATAAGAAGATACGTGCATGACCCTTCACACATCATTGACTGGGGTAAGCTAGTCATCGACAATGTGGTGATGTTTATAGATGTTCTAGTGGATATTGAAGATCGATCAGAGTGGGTCCTTCATGGGTGATATATACCTTTGGTGCATGTACGTTGGTCGCACAGGAACCTCCAGGAAAGCACATGGGAGCGGGAGGCTTATATTTGAGCTTATTACCCCCCCACCTGTTTCCTAGATTTTGAAATATGGCTTTCGGGGATGCAAATCCCTTAGGTGGGGAGAATATAATGACTTGGAAATTCCATGTAATTTATTTTTTATTACATGTAAATTTTACGAGTTTTTGAAAATTGATGTTGCATGATTCTGAGGCCCGGAGTATCAGGAATTAATTTATTAACTTTGTTTCCGGGTACATTCAGTAAACGTGCGAGAAGGTTTTTGTTACTTTTGAAATGTTTCTCGAAATTGAAATCTGAGGGCACCATTGGACTTGCAGTACCAATATTCTATTAAGGAGACTTTAACCTTGACCGAAGTAGGTTGAGGGTCAATCATAGTTTTTTAGTTTTTCATGGAAGAAGAAAAATTAAATATTTAACATTTTATTGTTCTTTTGAAACCCCTCTTTTTGAGTTATCGAGGTAGGGACTTCCCAATCTAGAAAATCCCCGATTCAAATTCATTGTGGTGGGGACCACAAAACCCACTCTTAGTGGGGAAACCTTCTTAAATCTCCAATAAATATGTTGATTCAACTACAATTAATTAAATGTGTCAACATTAATTAATTGTTATACTTATTTTTAATAAGTTGCCTCTTCATTTTTGATGGGTTGCTGGATTTCTTAGGTTAAGGAACATGGGAGAATAGTGGAGAAATGTTATCTCCAATGAAGAACTTTTTTCTCAAATGAAGAATGAGGAATAGACCCCGATCCCAGATCGGAAGCGCTTTGCGGAAGCAACAAACACCGGCGTACATCAATGACTTCATCTTCTACCTCTCGACTCCTCCAATGAACGACAAGGTAGGGGTGTGATTGGATGGATCTTTGTTAATTTCTTTTATGTTGAATCTCTCTACATGAGATCATTGTTAACACTCAAATGCGGAGTATGTGGCCCAAATGAATGGAGCAAGACAATTCCAAAACCTTTTTGGTTTTTTGATTCGTTCATCACGATGGAGGAGGACGGTGACTGGTTCCGGTGACTGGAACCGGTAGGACTCAAGAGTGGTGGTCGACACACCGGCCGTCTGCGATGATGGTGGTAGCGCAACCGCACTGCCAGATAAGGTCCACGGCCTGTCGGCCATGGCAGAGCGAGGGCGGCGGCCGGCGCACTTCCGGCCATGTTACGTGGGTGGCAGTGTGTGTTCGCACAGCCTGGCGTGTACGGGCCAGGGCGTAAGGCTGAGGTGGCGATGGATGGGCGACCAGATCACGGTCGGTAGCCATTGATTGTGCGGCGTGCAACCGTACCGTGTAGAGGAGGGCTCACTGCTCGGCCAGCCGTGAGCCAAGCAGACCACCCTACAGGCCACCATCACGGGCCACCCATCACGGTCAGCACCACGGGCCACCGAGTGGGACACCCAGCAGGCCGGGCCAGACCCATGGCCAGACCCAGGTCAGGCCATGTCAACCCGAATCATGCCAGGTCAAGACGAACAAGGCCGAGATAGTCCGACTACATCGAACCACACTTGGACCAGCTTCAACGCTTTTCACTAATTCGGTCATAACATGAGCTACGCACGTCTGTTTAACAAAACATCTATAGCACCGGAAACCAT
Source organism: Viscum album (assembly GCA_963277665.1). NCBI lineage: Eukaryota > Viridiplantae > Streptophyta > Magnoliopsida > Santalales > Viscaceae > Viscum > Viscum album. Next base: position 689,794,971 of record OY728156.1, on the reverse strand, counting down.
GGATCGAGATGGTCCTTTTGGTATACACTAATTGAGTTTGGGATAATGTTTGGGTATGGATGGGTTAGATCAAACATTAATACAACTATCCCTCAATAATAAAATGTCAATAACATACAGACCGGGTGTTTGATTGACGCTTCGTCTATTGCATTGATACCCCTATCATGTGGAGGTCCTTTGGGATACTTCATCATGGGACTTCGAAGTAGTTATAGTATTGACCTATGGCATGAGGAGTGGTGTAACACCCCAAGACTTCATAGTGTGTTATTTCTTCAAAATAATTCGATAACTTTCACTACATGCAACACCAAGTTCAAGCACACCATGACTTACCAAACAAGCCGTTAAAAAGAGGTTATGAATAGTATTAGATAAATTTTAATGTTTATATAATCCTTATAATTTTAGAATCCATATTATGAGTTTCGTAGATATAATGCAAGAACAAATTCATTTTCAGTATTGCACTTTTATCAACTTTAATAGTGAACCCTTTTTAAATACTATATTTTAAACTTTTTGACTAAATGGGGACATCAAAAATTTAAAATGAAACATCCCAAGCTTCTATGGTACGCTTCTCTTTGAATAATGTGATAGCGTGTGTTGTACGCAACACCGAGTTCTAACAACCAATTAAACTAGCCGTTATGAATAGTAATAACTAATTTTTGAAATTATATATATTTTATATTTCAAAATGGACTTCATTTTTGGATTCAGAATATCAAAATTAGCCTAGGGTGAAATTTTGGTACTTTTCGGATAACTTTTATATTTTGATGAATAGTGAAAATTACAAAATTTTAATTAAAAACAACTTTTTTAATCAAAAAAATTAATATTGATAAATTATGAATTTGAGTGGTTTTAAAGTATATTTAGAATATATTTTTACCATTTAATATAATTTTGGTCATTGGACATAATTTTACAATTAAACCGAACATAAACAAGTGTCAATCTTTTGATAGTTATTATCTCTTAAAAACACGCTTTTTGTTTTGACAGCGGGAATTAATTTTAAATTAATTTCTGCCACTTCTGTGTTTTGAATTTAGAAAAATGGATTCCATATTTGAAATCTGGATGTTCAAATTGTGTAAATAGGTAACTTTTATTTTTAGACATTTTTAATAATTACTGCGGTAAATATTTTATTTACCATGGTTAAGGGTAAATCCGGTAAATAAGGGTTAACAAAATAATATTATAATAATACTAAATTACGCTAAAACGTGTCTTAACCCTATTGGTTGATACATGGTCGACCATGGGAATCTTTGGGTCAACTTTGGGACCCCATTGATCCACTTGTAAGTGATAATGACACTTTATTTTAATTAAGTTAAAATGAATAAAAAAATGGCATAAGCTTACATCTTTTAAAAGAACAATTTTTACATAGGGATATATATGTTGGATTTTAGATTATAAATATTCATTAGAAAGATAAAAATATTTCCTACATAATGATATTTTATTTATAATTTTTAGACATTATATAATTTATTTTATTTATGACACAATGATGATGCAGTAATTAATATAATAGTGAAAAATTAAAATAATTGATATTATAAATACCAAAATAAATATAATATGAAACTTTTAATGAATTAAACTAATTTTATAGTATAATATGATATATTAGGATTGATTTAATTGACTTTGTTCGAAGTAATAAATCTGTTATGAGTTTCACAAAAATCAACTATTGAATAGTGTCAAAATTGACATAAAAGAGTTCTTAAAACAAATATTATATTATTAATTGATATTAAATTCCTAAAAATCTAAGGTTCGGCCAAGAGACTTATATCATGATAGTTTCATCATTAATGTACCACTTGGAGGTCACTTGGATTTATATAGTATGTTTATTAACCATATTATATAAAAATACAAAGAGTCATTGTAAAAGTGAAACTAATTAACTTATAGTTAATACTTAAAGATAAGGTTAATATAAGTACCCAAACCTGTCTAAATTCTATTGGTTGAGTGGTTTTCGACCTATCCCCACCTTAACCTTTGAATAGTCAACTTTGGAGCCATTAGAAACCGAATATGAATTTATTATAAATTAATATTTCTAGCTTTTCCAAAGGTTCCCCTCACCGCTCTTATAAAAGGGCACTCCTCCTTCTCATTTCTTCACACCTCTAAAGCCTTTTGGTTCGGCCAAACTCTGCCCAAATACTCTCCCAACTTCCCTCAATACAACCTAGGGGCCTTAGTTTGATCAGAAAGCCAACCTAAGGAGCCCTTTTGATCAAATCAAAAGGAAGAACCCGAAGAAGAGGTAATGATTTCACCACCCTTTTCTAAGTTCCTTTCTTCTTCCACTTATTCTTCCTTTGTTCTTACCATTCTAAAATAATAACTCCAGTATCTCACATATACTGTGATGTTATTATAAATATGGTACAACCATATTCAGTATTCTATCCACCCTTTGAATAACATGTCACCATACGTGCGTACGTACGGCTTACCGTCTCCACGTCGTGGTGTAATTGTTATTCAATATATTATTATGTGGATGGGTATAATAATGATGTGTAACTCATGTAAATAATAAATATAACATGTTAATGATTCTGTATATATGATATACCATCCATTTATATATTATTTTAATATCAAAAGAATGATATTGTCGCTCGTGCGTACGTACGAACTACCGTCTCCACGAACGCGATGAGATTCATTCTCCATCGTATCCATTCAAGTACAATTATCATTTGATGATTTAAAAATGATGTTTAAGGACTTGATATCATTCTGTATATGAATAATATACAACAAACATGGCTTATGTAACAAAACATATAAAAGAAAATGAGTAAGTTAACACCCGAAACGACGATAATTCTAAGATATTATTAACAAATCAATGTTAAAAGATCATATATGATATCATATTAATATATATGATTCTTGTATAATTTAATAACAATTATTTCAACATTATACAGGAGGTTAACCTACCCCAACCAAGGAAAATTACAAGGTAAGGGTTATTTCACAATCTCTTCATTATCCGAGGTTGTTTATACGTAATAATCTACTGGGATCTCTTTATCATCCACATCCATGTTTTCTTAAAAATGTATTTCAAAACATTTTTACTATTTACAAGAATATGGGTTAAAGTCATTTATACCCTTGTTTGACTTTTTATAAGAGGTTTATAAAGGAATCTTTCCGTCGTTTTCAAAACAAGGTCCTTTTTAACCTTTTTGACAGAATTGAGGTAAGAATGTTTTTTTTAACTTATACGGCGGGTGCGGTTATTTTCCACCGTTATAAAATCGTCGAAGCTTTCCATACAAGCTTATAAGAATATTTTCAAAGAAAATGTTTTATTTTATATGGATCTTAAATGATTTTAAAATAAAAGGAGATACTTCTTTAAAAAGAATTTTGATTTCATCTATGTCAACATCCTTTGATGGATTTTAAGATTATTTGAAGTTGATTTATTATGATACAAAACTTCTATATTGTATTGAAGGTTTTGTGATATGTTTGACTGTGGATGTGCTATTTTTATACCATTCATAGTTTATGGTGAAATTATTGACATTTCGTATGCTAGTTTTAATACGAATGTTTATGTTATGTTTAAACCTTTTCATATGGGAATGCATTGGACTTAATAAGTGACGGGTGGAGCCCGCTATAGCTCCTCGATGCATCGGTAGGTCTCATGAGACAAACTAGTGTCTTGGCACAAGGCCTTGACAAAATCTTATTTGTAGTCTTGGCACGAGGCCTTGGCTATGTGGTTATGATAGTCTGGAATTATGAATTCCAACATTATGAAAGTGGTTATTGATTTATGCATGTGATTATTCGATTAGTAGAATATCCATGTGAATAAGTAAATGGAAATATTTCATTTTATTTATGCCATACCATGTTGAATGTTCATGTTTAAAAGGCTTTTGTTTTAGATATACATTGCTTTAAATGTTTATTCTTATTTATGAAAGTTTCCGCTATATTGTTATCCTTACTGGGCATTTGAGCTCACCCCTTTTCTATGTTTTATTTTTCCCAGGAAGTGAAGATGTAAGTTATGAATGACCTGCATGGATTTTTATGAGGGGATTATAGTGTGGACAGTGGAAACATTATGTTGTTGTAGTAGTTTTTCATTTTATGATGTAATGTAAAACATATGAATATATCTAGTGTTTCCAAGGCTACTAAACCAATCGGTCTTTCGAGATTTGATCTTTCTTGTGATCATGCCAATGTTATGTAATAATGCACCGACTCTGGGTAACTAGGGTCGGGGTGTTACAGTTGGTATCAGAGGAAGTTTAGTACAAACCTTGGAAGCTAGATTTAGATAAACTCTGATTAGAGGACGTAAACCTAAGATGAACTTTGAGGATTAGTATAGAAGAACTTCCTAGAATTTTGGTATTGTAGAGATTTTGTGAGTTTTCCGAGCAATACATCCCTGTCTGGATACGAGCAGGTAGAGGCGGCTCTGGCACAGATGTACCTAGGGGTAAAACCCGAAAACACCGCTTTGAGCTAGACTCGAACGGGAACTGGTGCATGACAACGGGCCTTGCTGCACTCTTGGTTACGACACTCCCGGGGGATATGCTTAGGATAACTCTCATTTTTTTTAAAAATCATTATGAAGGGTTTATGAGTATATACTTCCTCAAAGAAAACATTTTTATGATTATGTATTATATCCATAAATAGTTCAATTTATGTTAAGTGTTTTATAAGTATGGGATTATGTATTTTGATTCATAAACTAATCTAGTTTATGCCATTGTTTAGAAATGGCGCCCAGTAGAAGGAATGATAACTCCAGAAATGCACATGATTAAAAGAGAAGGAAGGATCATATCTCTCATGGTCTTAAGCTAGAATTTATAAGAGAAATAGTCTCCCATGTATTATCATCATATGAAGAAATAATATCATGTGTTGATAAGATAAGTAAAGAGTTTACTGAGTCCTATGGATTTGAAGGGAAGCAAGAGAAGAAAAGGATGGAAGAGAGAAAGATATATAAAGGGAAGAGGGAAAAGTAGAATTTTCCCATATGTGGTAACTGTGGAAAGAAACACCCTGGAACTTGCCTGAAAGGAATGTGAGTTTGTTATAAGTGTGGAGGAAAAGGGCACAAAGTACTTGACTACAAGGGTAAGAAAATGGTTTCAAATGTACAATGCTTCATTTTCAAGGAGTTTGGACACTACGCGAACCTATGTCCCAGTCATCAGACTATGACGCAAATGATGCTATTGGATAATAATCAAGTTATGATACTACCACAGATGAAGAGGAATGATTAGAGTTATTATGTTGATTATGTCAATTGAGTGTTGTATCAACAATGTACTTGTTATAATAATTATGGAGTATATAAGGATTGTACTGCAGTACTATTTCATTAAGGACTTGAGATTGTGTGGAAAAAAGAAAAGTGACTCAATAGCAGGTTAAATTTTTGGAAAATATATGGTTGAGAGAAAGATAAACCATAATATGGTTCTGATACCGAGGTAGTGACTTTAGAATAATACATGATTGATTTGGATAAATTATATTTGATATTCTTGACTACCTTGAAACCGATTAATGATTTGTATATTCCATCATTTTTGGGGTTTAAAACATTTTTTTGATTGATGAAGTATATCTAGCATTCTATATGGAATAAGGGAGCATGAATGTAATCAATAAGGAATATGGTAATTCAGGATGGTTCAGTGTATTAGAAGAATACAAGATGAAGGTATTCATATGCTATTACGGGGTAAAAAGGATCTACATTATGTTTACCTTTCTTATAAATGTTGGACTGTGAGTTTGGATAGAAGTATTTTGGATAGTTATAGTTTGTATTATTTTGGATTTCCATAAAAGGACAACCCGGAGGTCGGGCGGCAACCCGTCGCGTCCGGCAAGGCCGCAAGACTTGAACCCGCAACCGAAGGGCGACAAGGGTGTATCACCTACCACTATCCCACGAGATGTCCTGGATTAAATAAAGTAGTTTTTTAAAAGATCTGGTAGATGAATTATAAATTCGTTTATTTTGGAACCCTCTATGAATAGGATAAATAGAATTTTTTTTACGAGTGAATGATGAGTTTTTGGTAGAAATTTATTAAGGGATAAAACTCTAATTTTAATGTAAGTATATCTCCTTATGATCTTAGCCAATCTCATAAATAAATTCCCCATCATTAAGAAAAGGAACTTAGAACAAAAATGTTGTCCTAGATGGTACCTTAAATCATCACTAATTTATGGCTTTGGGATTGTTGGCCTTTTCATAGCCATGTTCCCTACCACTCTCCATCAGATAATTGATGGTTAGATTTCTCCTCCATATCCATATTTTCCTACATGGAACCCTAGTATGTGTTATTTTCGGTAATCTTCATACTTTCCACTCTTTATTTTAAATAGAGGCGTCATTAATTCATTTTTCGATGTGGGATTTCAACTAAGATATTTTGAAACGTCAAAAATGTGTTATCCCAATACCCTATATTTTGTTGAACCGATGGTACTTCAAATCATCATAGATTGATGAGTTTAAGGACCTCAATTATACACTTGTTTGTGATTGATGACCTCAATCACTACCTATAAATATTTACGTTTTTCCTCCAATTATATATCTCTAATTGCCACCAATGTTCTCATAATCGAGATCATAATTTGGTGGTGACCCTTTCATTTCTCTTTTCCTCATATTAAGACTAAATTTTAGTAACCCAATTTCCGATGTGGATTTTCCCACAAATATATTATCTATTTTCAACCTTTTATTTTCGAAGAACAATTTCAAATTGCGAGGACGCAATTTATTGAAGGAGGGGAGAATGTAACACCCCAAGATTTCATAGTGCGTTATTTCTTCAAAATAATTCGATAACTTTCACTACATGCAACACCAAGTTCAAGCACACCATGACTTACCAAACAAGCCGTTCAAAAGAGGTTATGAATAGTATTAGAGAAATTTTAATGTTTATATAATCCTTATAATTTTAGAATCCATATTATGAGTTTCTTAGATATAATGCAAGAACAAATTCATTTTCAGTATTGCACTTTTATCAACTTTAATAGTGAACCCTTTTTAAATACTATATTTTAAACTTTTTGACTAAATGGGGACATCAAAAAGTTAAAATGAAACATCCCAAGCTTCTACGGTACGCTTCTCTTTGAATAATGTGATAGCGTGTGTTGTACGCAACACCGAGTTCTAACAACCAATTAAACTAGCCGTTATGAATAGTAATAACTACTTTTTGAAATTATATATATTTTATATTTCAAAATGGACTTCATTTTTGGATTCAGAATATCAAAATTAGCCTAGGGTGAAATTTTGGTACTTTTCGGATAACTTTTATATTTTGATGAATAGTGAAAATTACTAAATTTTAATTAAAAACAACTTTTTTAATCAAAATAATTAATATTGATAAATTATGAATTTGAGTGGTTTTAAAGTATATTTAGAATATATTTTTACCATTTAATATAATGTTGGTCATTGGACATAATTTTACAATTAAACTGAACATAAACAAGTGTCAATCTTTTGATAGTTATTATCTCTTAAAAACACGCTTTTTTGTTTTGACAGCGGGAATTAATTTTAAATTAATTTCTTCCACTTATGTGTTTTGAATTTAGAAAAATGGATTCCATATTTGGAATCAGGATGTTCAAATTGTGTAAATAGGTAACTTTTATTTTTAGACATTTTGAATAATTAATGCGGTAAATATTTTATTTACCATGGTTAAGGGTAAATCCGGTAAATAAGGGTTAAAAAATAATATTATAATAATACTAAATTACCCTAAAACGTGTCTTAACCCTATTGGTTGATACATGGTCGACCATGGGCATCTTTGGGTCAATTTTGGGACCCCATTGATCCACTTGTAAGTGATAATGACACTTTATTTTAATTAAGTTAAAATGAATACAAAAATGGCATAAGCTTACATCTTTTAAAAGAACAATTTTTACATAGGGTTATATATGTTGGATTTTAGATTATAAGTATTCATTAGAAAGATAAAAAGATTTCCTACATAATGATATTTTATTTATAATTTTTAGATATTAAATAATTTATTTTATTTATGACACAATGATGATGCAGTAATTACTATAATAGTGAAAAATTAAAATAATTGATATTATAAATACCAACATAAATATAATATGAAACTTTTAATGAATTAAAATAATTTTATAGGATAATATGATATATTAGGATTGATTTAATTGACTTTTTTCGAAGTAATCAATCTGTTATGAGTTTCACAAAAATCAACTATTGAATAGTGTCAAAATTGACATAAAAGAGTTCTTAAAACAAATATTATATTATTAATTGATATTAAATTTCTAAAAATCTAAGGTTCTGCCAAGAGACTTATATCATGATAGGTTCATCATTAATGTACCACTTGGAGGTCACTTGGATGTATATAGTAAGTTTATTAACCATATTATATAAAAATACAAAGAGTCATTGTAAAAGTGAAACTAATTAACTTAGAGTTAATACTTAAAGATAAGGTTAATATAAGTACCCAAACCTGTCTAAATTCTATTGGGTGAGTGGTTTTAGACCTATACCCACCTTAAACTTTGAATTGTAAACTTTGGAGACATTAGAAACCGAATATTAATTTATTATAAATTAATATTTCTAGCTTTTCCAAAGGTGCCCCTCACCCCTCTTATAAAAGGGCACTCCTCCTTCTCATTTCATCACACCTCTAAAGCCTTTTGGTTCGGCCAAAATCTGCCCAAATACTCTCCCAACTTCCATCCCTACAACCTAGGGGCCTTAGTTTGATCAGAAAGCCAACCTAAGGAGACCTTTTGATCAAATCAAAAGGAAGAACCCGAAGAAGAGGTAATGATTTCACCACCCTTTTCTAAGTTCCTTTCTTCTTCCACTTCTTCTTCCTTTGTTCTTACCATTCTAAAATAATAACTCCAGTATCTCACATATACTGTGATGTTATTATAAATATGGTACAACCATATTCAGTATTCTATCCACCCTTTGAATAACATGTCACCATACGTGTGTACGTACGGCTTACCGTCTCCACGTCGTGGTGTAATTGTTATTCAATATATTATTATGTGGATGGGTATAATAATGATGTGTAACTCATGTAAATAATAAATATAACATGTTAATGATTCTGTATATATGATATACCATCCATTTATATATTATTTTAATATCAAAAGAATGATATTGTCGCTCGTGCGTACGTACGGACTACCGTCTCCACGAACGCGATGAGATTCATTCTCCATCGTATCCATTCAAGTATAATTATCATTTGATGATTTAAAAATGATGTTTAAGGACTTGATATCATTCTGGATATGAATAATATACAACAAACATGGCTTATGTAACAAAACATATAAAAGAAAATGAGTAAGTTAACACCCGAAACGACGATAATTCTAAGATATTATTAACAAATCAATGTTAAAAGATCATATATGATATCATATTAATATATATGATTCTTGTATAATTTAATAACAATTATTTCACCATTATACAGGAGGTTAACCTACCCCAACCAAGGAAAAGTACAAGGTAAGGGTTATTTCACAATCTCTTCATTATCCGAGGTTGTTTATACGTAATAATCTACTGGGATCTCTTTATCATCCACATCCATGTTTTCTTAAAAATGTATTTCAAAACATTTTTACTATTTACAAGAATATGGGTTAAAGTCATTTATACCCTTGTTTGACTTTTTATAAGAGGTTTATAAAGGAATCTTTCCGTCGTTTTCAAAACAAGGTCCTTTTTAACCTTTTTGACAGAATTGAGGTAAGAATGTTTTTTTTAACTTATACGGCGGGTGCGGTTATTTTCCGCTGTTATAAAATCGTCGAAGCTTTCCATACAAGCTTATAAGAATATTTTCAAAGAAAATGTTTTATTTTATATGGATCTTAAATGATTTTAAAATAAAAGGAGATACTTCTTTAAAAAGAATTTTGATTTCATCTATGTCAACATCCTTTGATGGATTTTAAGATTATTTGAAGTTGATTTATTATGATTCAAAACTTCTATATTGTATTGAAGGTTTTGTGATATGTTTGACTGTGGATGTGCTATTTTTATACCATTCATAGTTTATGGTGAAATTATTGACATTTCGTATGCTAGTTTTAATACGAATGTTTATGTTATGTTTAAACCTTTTCATATGGGAATGCATTGGACTTAATAAGTGACAGGTGGAGCCCGCTATAGCTCCTCGATGCATCGGTAGGTCTCATGAGACAAACTAGTGTCTTGGCACAAGGCCTTGACAAAATCTTATTTGTAGTCTTGGCACGAGGCCTTGGCTATGTGGTTATGATAGTCTGGCATTATGCATTCCAACATTATGAAAGTGGTTATTGATTTATGCATGTGATTATTCGATTAGTAGAATATCCATGTGAATAAGTAAATGGCAATATTTCATTTTATTTATGCCATACCATGTTGAATGTTCATGTTTAAAAGGCTTTTGTTTTAGATATACATTTCTTTAAATGTTTATTCTTATTTATGAAAGTTTCCGCTATATTGTTATCCTTACTGGGCATTTGAGCTCACCCCTTTTCTATGTTTTATTTTTCCCAGGAAGTGAAGATGTATGTTATGAATGACCTGCAGGGATTTTTATGAGGGGATTATAGTGTGGACTGTGGAAACATTATGTTGTTGTAGTAGTTTTTCATTTTATGATGTAATGTAAAACTTATGAATATATCTAGTGTTTCCAAGGCTACTAAAACAATCGGTCTTTCGAGATTTGATCTTTCTTGTGATCATGCCAATGTTATGTAATAATGCTCCGACTCTGGGTAACTAGGGTCGGGGTGTTACAAGTGGACCCTCCCGGAATCAAGGTAGTTTATTGTAGGAACCTTGTGGCTGGTTGTGAATTGAGAAAGGGATATTATGTGGGTCTATGCATTGGGATCCTAAGTTGGTTAGCGTTTGAGAGTCTCACTAGGATATTCTAGGGACTCCATGTGGGACTACTCTAGGATCCTACACGGGTCTATTGAATTTGGATCCGACGTGGGCCTAATGATTTAACAACCTACTTGTGTATGATTATTTAGGATCCTATGGCGGTCTGTCTCTTAACAATGTAATATTATTTAGTAGTTAAATATAATCATCTTTTCTACTATACCTAAGTTATACTTGGTGTGAGATGAGTCCTTACCTTCATGGTAATACCTTTTTGGTATTTATCTCTGTGTCATAACATTGTGGTACTTACCTTCGTGGTGATACCTTTGTGGTATTCTTATAGGTGGCACACCTTTTTGGAACTTACCTTCATGCTGATGCCTTCGTGGTATTCTTATTTGTGGCACTAACTTTTTTTTACATACACTTGGGGTGTTACCTTCGTGGTATTCATTCCTATGTGGAACAGTTTTACCTTGGCTAATAGTTAGACCTCGTGTTTCCTCATGAATGAGGAGTGTATACATGAAAACTTAGGTATATGTATGGTATTATACCTAAGTAGGGTTATCAGATGTTTTCATGATTTTATGTTTGTCCTTTGTGTGTTTTTTGAGACCTTTAATGGTCTCGAGGTCCCTACTGAGTATTTTTATACTCACCCCTACACGGGCTACGCCTGCACCTTGTTGTGTTTGGTGCAGATGACAGACAATGCTGACTAAGGATGAGGGTACCAGGTCTGGAGGTAGCTCGGAGGTGGACCTTAGACGAGGCATACCACATAGATGACTGCTCTATATCTGTACCTACCCTTCAGGTAGGATACTTGGTGGGTGTTCATAGGAGCTGTTCAGTTTACTTTTACATTACATTCTGCTTGGGATTGTATTCTAGCCCATTTTACTTACTGTACATACTATTTTTACTATTCATTTTGCGTCTCTTTGTATCTTGATGTGTTCTTGGTTGAGTGACTCTAGAGGATATAAAGGCAATGTCTTCCCTGTTTTAGGGAATACGCCTTTTGGTTCTAGTCACCAGCCCCTGGCCTATGGAAGGCGGGCTTTGGGTTGTCACGACATGAGCCCCAGCGGATGGGTCGTGTCAGTAATATCATCAACCAATAAATTCATTGAAACTTATTTTTTCAATTTAGACCTTATCATTTTAAATGAAACTTATTTATTCTATTGAAATTAAATTTAGATTATAACATTCTAGATATTTAATGGTAATTAATATTACCTATGTTTTGTTAATTGACCAAAAATGCATAAGTTATTAAATTTTAAATCATATAAATTCCACCATTTAATTTTTAAATATTTTTATGATTGTTAAATGATTTAAAAAAATTTTATGTTTATAAAATTTCATTTGTGTAAATTTTAACACTGTTCAATTATTAGACATTAAATAATATTCAAAAAGATGAAAATTTTAAAAAAATATTTAATTCACTCCTAACATGTCATAGTAACCTATAAAATTCTTATATTACATTAATTAGTTCATATGATATTTCTTTTAATATTTTTAAAACCATTAATTTTATATTTATATTAATAAAATAATTTCTACATCATTATAGTATCATCATTAATTATACTTATTTAGGATTTAAAAATTACGAATAAATTTATATGATTCAGGTAATTATTTTATATTTCTAGAGACAATCTATAGTTTATTTTTTCTCCTAGTAATCCATATATTAAAATTAATATAATTATATAAAATGAGATTGTGACATAATGTCCATTTCATTAGTTTTTATTACATTCATGTCATTTTCATAGGTATGTGGCAATAAAGTGATTCCATTTTGAAAAATAGAATATAACGAACAAATTTAGTAATACAATATTATTTTAATAGGTGTTGTGATTATTTTATAATATTATTTTTACACTTAATTATCTGAATTACCTTTAACCATTTTGATAGAAATAATTACCAAAATTACCATTCATAATGCCCAAAAATAAAAAGTAGACTATTAAAATAATTTGGTCTTAATGATTCTAAATATAGAATCTATTTTTCAAAATCCAAATGGTAGATGATGAATTAATTAATTTAAAATTAACCCCATATTTGATAAAATTGTTTTTAATAGTCAAAACATTACAAAAGATTGAAATATTTTTACCTATGAATTCAATGTAAAATTAATTCTAATGACATACATTATATTGAATGTTAAATATGAAAACTATATATACATTAAAACCATTAAACAATATAATGTTAAAATATAAATTATCCTGAAGAAAAATGTTGTTTTTAATTAAAATTTAGCGTATTTTTATAATTCATCAATATATGAAATTTATCAGGAAAAAAAATCAAAATTGTATCCAAAGTAAATTTTTGTATCCCTCTTCATAATAACATGTTTATGTTTTCATATATAAATTATTAATGTGTAAAAATATTAATTTAATATGGGTTCTCCATTTGAAGGATACAAATTAATCTTTTTAATTAAATACATCAAATATGGTTTTATTCATAACATATGGCTAAAATATACATTGGATGAACAGAAAACAATATTATATTATTTATATAACACATATATATCTCATTAATATCAATTCAAAAAATAATTAACTCTAAAATATTTATATCTAGTTAAATTATATTTTTCATAAATAATTGATATCCAATGAATTCATAATGCAATTTTATAAGTTAGATGTACTTATTCTTGCTAACCAAACAGATAGGATATAATATTAATTTCATAATAGTGGAATGATTCTATTTGTTTAAAATAATTATTTCTTACAAAGAAATCTACTAATGAATAAAAATTATTTAATGAAAATATTTCATAAAAACATCAAGGTGTTAAAGAGTTTCATGGGAAGAAAACTTACCTATTTTTGATTTCATTTATAATAATTTCCTCCCATATAATACTCATATATATCCTAACTAGGTTCTATGTGGTAGGTCATTATGTTGACCTCAATGTTGTTTAGAGGTTGGGGAATCATTGTTACAAGGTCCAAAAATCATTCAAGGGGAATTGGATTAGGTTTAGTTTATTATAATTCTTAGAGCTAAAAATATAGATTAGTCAAGTTAAAATTCTTATCTCGATTGTTATCAATGACAATTATAGTTGTTTTGCTGGATAACCATTCTTCGTACAGTTTTCTCCATGATAGGTTAATCGAAGTGTATATAGATAGGGCATGCTATTACATATATTTGTAAAACCAATTATGAATTTGGGGAGTGTGAGAATATTGGATTATCATAATGAACACCATCTAAGATATAAGGCTATTTATAATTTCTTCTTGGTTTCACAGTTATGTCATTGTCATTCAGACTCAATCCTTATACTTAAGTATGAATTGGTTGAGTAGGATTTTGATTCTTACTTTTTGGTATATTTGTTTTGTATTATTGATCATATCATAATGTTAAGTATATTTATGTAAGTACCAAAAGTTCATGTAAAATAGAAGCATGACCATGTATTGCAGTAGAACTAGGAGATAGATATCAATTTACATGATTAGCAAAAAATGTTATTCAGAAATAATGATCAAATACCCTAATGAAAACATATGGAAGGGTTGTCTTATAGAGGGGAGGTTCTATGATCATGATTTTTAGAAGATAATTATTTTTTTAATTTCAATTTCAATACCTTATTATATCCTCTGAATAATTCTTATGGGACTGATGAAGGGTTCAGGAGAGTTTATGGGATTGATTGGAACTCTACGATTCAGTTTTTTAAGAGCCAAAGTGAGATGTATAGTTGCTGCGTGGTTCGTACTAATTATTTGTCCCCCCAGTAAAACACAAGGAGGAGGAAAAAAGCTTTTTAACCATAATATATATTCAACATATCTATGAAAATCCATCAATAATTCGTTACTGAATGTATCATGAATGGTTCATGGTTTCTCTTAACAATGCATCAACTCATGTGAGGGGTGGAGGTTTTACATAGAGGGTCTGAGTGGTTTGTTCACAGTTTTCGAAACCTTTCACCTGGACATGATAGGGAGTGTTACACTAGGTAGTAGGTGCATAAGTCTAGAATACCTTGTCCCCCTTTAAAAATGATAAAATTCAATTTTCCCATCCTTCCTCATAAATCTAAAACCCAATTTTCATTTTTTATATACATATTAGAACACATATTTGGAGATACCTATTTGCCATATACTAGGATTTATGTTATCTCACTTATTTGATATTTTAATTGAACATCCCTCAACTTTTTGGATCAAATTAGGTATGGCTATAAATTCCCCTCTTTTGATTTCCATATCTATGTTTCTATATTCTCTATTATATTTTTACAATATATTATTCCATATTTTCAGTGTGTTTGTCATGTTCTTCCAATTAATCCTAGTACATCAAACTAAAAGATAATATCTTATTATTTTCAATATACTAGTCTATAGTTAGTGGCCTAGTACATTTCTGTAAATCTCAATATGATTTTAATATTTCTTAATTATTTCACATGCTGAACATTTTAGTGTATCTCCTAAATTTGATAAAACAAAAAAATAATTTATGGAAAACTGATTTAGATATTGTATGAAACATATAAACATGGGTAGAATGTGATTACTAAAACTTACGAAAATCTAGTTATATTCATTGATGAATTTTATCCCTTATGTCTAAAATAGCACTTTGGTGTGTATGGATTAGTGATGGCTAGTAAAATTTTATATTTTTAATTAAAAATATGTTATTTGGAATAGAAATACCCATGGACCACTTGATCACTTATAACTGAATTAAATGAAAATATGTTTTAAGAATATGTTACTTAACCGTAATAAAATGATTTAGTGGGAATAATATTAAACATAGATCATATTTATTACCCTTTAGTCATATAAAATAAATATTGAAATGAATATATTTAATGGAATCAATTATATTCATTATCTCTATTATTCCTTAATAGTTATATGTCTTTTATAATTTGAATAATTTGAAAATATTCAACTTGACAACCCTTTTCCATTTTGTGAGATATGACATAGATGTGATATAGTTATTATTTCTTCACTTATACAAAACAGTTCAGCATATTGTTTACCATCACAAATGGAAATGATGTTCCATATTTCATATTTAGAATTAATGGATATTATGTTCCATATTGTTTAATTATAAATAATAAATGTGGAATACAATATAGATTATCTATGATAAATAGACATTCCATTTCACATATTTTATTTTTTATTAATGGATATTACATTCCTTATTATTTATATGGTAATTAATGTTTAGTGACATTCTAAATTATTTAGAAACTAGTCATATCAGATAGGTTTGATGCGAGGAATTCATGATGGAATGGATATAATTTAATTCATTCAATTACATTTCATTATCACATATACTCTTATTTATTAAATATTACCAAATTGGGTTTGTTATAGCCACATTTGGTGGTGGAATACAATGTTTTACTCAAACCATATTCAGTCTGCAGATTGGTACACATATAGAATTCAAGGATGATGGTAGAGACATGGGAAATTTCCCAAATATAGATTCATGATTTTATGTACTCGGATTGATTGCTAAATAATATGAATGGACTAGTTCTTATGATGTTATTGGATATTAATGATTTCTATTTTTGGATATTTTTATACATCATCTACTATGTATTCATGTTTCATATTCCCCTTACTCTCCATTTTTTATTTCATTGTGGAATCATCATTTTATAAATGTTATGGGTTATTATATATATATATATATATCAATTATTAATTTTAGATGATTTGCTTCTATTATTTTAATTTAACTACATCATCTAGTTCATTCACATAATATTATATATATTTATTCACTCTATTAAAGTCGGCAATGTATCCCCAACACATCATCTTTGATCCTCACTCTTAGTTGATAGTGTCTGGCATACCAGGCGGTGCACTTGAGGCCATGTGTCCAACTGAGTTTATTTAATTATCAGTGAAATGGGTCTGGGATTTCCCACGATAAATCTAATTCCCTGTTATGACATGGTTTCAATATAAATAATGAATTATTAAATTATTCTATCAGGGATGATGCATTAAATATATGAATACCTTGAAGTTTATATAATATTTTCTTATTCAATACTAAGGGATTCATAATACTTCTTCTAATGAAAAATAAATTGCATCTCCATTTTTGTAAAATAAATACATGAAAATATCCTTGTAAAAATATACTATTAGGATCATCTAATTTGTTGGATTAAATTTATTTCTCTTTCTATGTGTTCTTAATAACATTCCATTATTTATTTTGTACTCCTTAAAAATGACAATTGGCAATGATAAATTATTCATTCCCCAGGCACTGGAGAATGAAAAATATGTTTACCATTGCAACAATATGTTTCTAAAAAACCTATGGATCTGAAGATTCATATAATGAGGGTGTATTTTATCACATAAATAATTGAATAACATATCTCTCCATCTATGGAGAATATAGACATTCAACCTGATCCACATTACCACACCTATATTGAGATTTATGAGTTGGAATAATAAAACATTATTATATTCTAGTTCCAAAACATTATGGTTTCGAAAGTGTATGGTTGATACATATTATATCCCCCTAGTTGTTCACAAGATTACTTCAGGATCAATCCATTGACTAAATCTAAAATATTATAGTGTGAAAAATTAGTCATACTGAAAATCATATGATCATGGAAAATAAATTTTAGAATATCTAAATCAGTAGACATTATTTTCAATCTATGAAACCTTGGTTGTAACATAGTCTTTCTTTGATTATCATCTCTTCAAATACGTTATAATGGTTCATATGGAATATGGAACCTAACACTATCATATTCACCCAAGAGTGTAAAACTAGGAATGAATCTAAAAAATGAACATCATGCTCTTGAATGATTATATAGGTATACTCAACCCCCTATTTTTAGGATATTACCACCTGATCCATATGTTCCCAAACCATGTACACATTTAGACTCTTGATTTGTATTTATTTCTAGGAATTTCAAAAAATATTATACTTCCCATAATATTATGATGCTATCATATACATAAGAGTTATCCCTAAGTATATGGAAAATCCTCTCTACTACTAATCGTTAAAGATTAATTAAACAATTATATGATGATAAATATTGATAAAAACCTTTTAATACATAAATATTACATTATTGTAAATTATTATTTAATATATAAAATTACAATACAAACTTGAACCATTAAGGATTAATGAATTTATAGAATAGATAAAAACCGATTATTTATTATAATATCTTCAATATATCCCACAAATATAATTCCATATAATTTCATTTTTTTACATACCATAAAAACCATTCTTCATATCTGGGGAATAGAAACAAAATAAATGCTATGATCAAAAGATCAATACGGTAAAAAAAAGAGATATCAATGATCATATTAGTATAACAAGAATATAAGGGTATGAAAACAATAATTTAACATTTTAAAATAATATCATCCAACATCAGATAACATAATCTGTAGTCTTGACATAAGGCTTGGTAGTTTATAAGACATAAATCATTAAATAATCGATGCATAAGATCCATCAGAGTATAACATGCATGAATGGCTTGAAGGACTTCATTTTTATTTATTTTTTGATAACCCCCCCACCCCTTCAAGGGATGAGGGGGACCCTTACAAGGTCCGTAGGATCAGATATTACAAGGCATATAGGATTAGTAGATTACATGACCTGATGGTCTTCGAGAATTCAACTAGACTATCTACATGGAACTACCCCTCCCCAGCACCTACATCTTGATAGTACCTCTCCACCTTTTCATGAACGTTTGGCTAGGCTTCCCCTAAAAGCACAGGCTGAACAGATGGCATAGCAATACCCTATCATTCTGACAATCCATTTGGCTCTGCTCTGGTGAGTGCACTTGCTCTGAATCCTCTTCTAGGGCTGCCCCTTTTTTGTAGTGTGTATGGGACCTGCATTCATGTGGCCCGAAGGCCTTGGGGTTTTTCATACATCCTTATGTTGGCCTGAAGGCCCTGAGAATCACCTGGCCCGAAGTCCTTGGGTGGCCTGAAAGCCTTGTAGGACCCGAGGACCAAACCGGTTGTCTGAAGACCCAGATGGATGAATAGTTACGGCAACTACAGTACCGAATAGTGTCTGCTACAATGCTGCTACATGACTGTGCATAATCTTATGGAAATATAAATCATATTAATTTATATATTAGGGACATGAAAACCATGACACAGAATAATCTTATGGGCATAAAAACATCGTCGATGCATAATCATAGGGAAATACAAAACAATATCAATGAATAAAATTATAGACTTTAAAACACATTCCACATATTAAACTGTGACAATGAAATCGGGTTTATGTACAATATATATATCAAATGATTTATACATATTTATTGAATGTTTTCGTTGTTTATAACATATCCACCTACCTCATATTCATAATTTCTTCCTTTTACAATATAATATCATGAAAACATTTAACATTACATTATATATAAATCCTATGGATAGAAAGTGGGTTTCATAAAAATTGCATCATCGAAAAAATAAATCATCTAGACAATGATTAAAGATTTTATAATATGAACATATCCTTGAAAAAATATATGTAACATGAAAGGATGTCTAATTATATGTAATTTGATATAAAATATCTTTGAAATATTTCATCAAAAGAATACACATTTCAGTTTTATATAACTTCCATGGATGAAAAATAATCCCAAATACATAGAAAATAATTTTCATTGGAGTAAACATTATAAATTTTAAAAGGATGTGTTAATAAATTGAGTGTTCATTACAGTTTTGAGTTTTTTATGTTATATATGTTAAAACAAATATTCCGTTCATATTTTTCCATAATTAAGTAAAAATCTATTCATTTGGAAAATGATAATAAAATTACATTAAAAAACAAAAATGTAAATGATGGATAAATATGAAATTAAACAATCAAAGTATAATAGAAAATGATTATTTAAAACATTTATGGAAAACAAGGATGTGGAAGTGAAAGTATTTTGAACTAAATATGAAATCAAATTTGTTAACTCTTAAAAATTTTCATTCAATATATCTTGTTCATAATTATTGGAACATGAAAAGGAAAGAATTATTATCTAGAAAATAAGAGAGGAGAACAAAAATATAAATATAATCCTGAGATAATTCACAAAATTCAGTCGTCATAAACATGTTCATAAATAATTCCAAGAGACATTGAGAATATAACCTAAATCCATTACAGATTTAGTAAATTATTAATCATAATCTATAAGAAGATATTACATTAAATGAAACCCTAAATATATTTATAATAAATATATTAACAATATAACATGTAAAATATATATACACACCTAAAAAAGGAAGATATGCGCATAACATAATATATTCCCCCATGAAGACAATTTGTGATGATAAACCCATATGTCAGGTTTAAATTCCGTCAAAAAAAATATAACATAAAAAATAAAAAATTTATATTTTTTATAATCCCATTCCAAAATTAGTTACATAATTATTATGTCATGATTTATCCACTAAAAACATTTAATCACTCATTTATTAAAAATTGTTATTATAAACATTGTTTCTGGGAGTAAATTAATTTGGTTTTTAGAAGTATTATTGTTTGGGAGTAATGTTTCTTGAACTTAGATCATGGTACCTCAATATAAAGAATGTTAATTATTATATATATATACTATATATTCATTATAATAAAATTTATATTTATCCATATAATGTAGAGATATAAAAATGTATTACACTATTTTTAGTGATGATATTCCATATATATGCTTGAATGTTGTTTTCACTTTTCAATTGATTGAAATAATAAATGTAAATAATAATTAACATTTATATAAATATTATTAAATCCAAAAATTCATATATATATATATATATATACACACATATTCATTAAGTCCATCCTTATTACCATCAAGGTAAAGATAAAATGAAAAAACAATCACATCTCTTTGTGGTTCTAATTGTCCACAAGTACGCACGAGTGATGTTATTTTTTCCAAATGACTAGAATTTAAGAAGTTAAATATGAATTTAAAATTAAATAATCATAAAATATTCATAATAATTATGTAAAAACAATAAATTGATCCTAATTAACTTTCATGAAATATTGGTATGGAAAATGAATTTTATCGCTACGTAGAGTGGGTAAGATGTACATATGCATGAGGGATATTTTCACTCCACAATTGAATCAAAATTGGTTGAATGAAGGATATTTAAAAATTATAATTATAGTTTGGCGTATTTATTATTAAAATTATTTATTTTACTAGGAATACAATAGATTTAGTGTAATTATTTGAAGAAAAAAATTGAAAGTGGTTGAGTAAGATGATTACCTCTTTTTTATAGGCCTCGATTTAATATATATTTGTGGACCATAGGTATATTATTTTAAAAACATTATACTAAATCAATGATATTAATGTTTTTAAATAGTTTTGTATATTTTTTTATATCTATATCTCTCAATTTGGAGAAATCAAAACAAATAAAGGTTCCCATTTATTAAATAATGAAAAACAATATTATAATTATTTGGATTTTTTTAAGATTGAGAGTTTCTTGAGTTTTTGGTTCTTCTATTGCTTCTGATATTCATAATTATTCAAATGATATAGGTTGTAATTATTTTATACATTGAGGTATAGCAGGAAATACGATACCCCATGTGCATATACCTCGTACTCTCTACTAAAAGTCCTAAAGAAAGAATTAAATAATGTAAGGAACATTAATTTTTCTTAATATGGATGATATATATATATATTTTTTAATTAATAATATAAAGATGGATGTATGACTATCGATGAGTCATACATATCGGTGACACATTAGAATCAGTTTTTTAGCCATATGACTTCATGTATCGGTGATTCCTTTCCATTGATATCAGTGACTCGGTGTATCTGGGAGTTGTTTTTGCTATCATTCTGTCCAGGCATTTGTGAGTCATCCATCGATGTGTCTCCCAACAGTTTTTCTTCCATAGATGTGTCTTCCATCTGAGGAATCTTTCATTGGTGTGTCTTTTATTAGTGATTCATTCCTCAGTGAGTCCATTGAACAATCATTGTGAATAATCATTAGTGACTTGTCCATCACTGTGTCCTTTAATCTTTCAGTGAGTCTAGCATCAATGTCATCTTCGATCAGTGAATTCTCTAATCGGTGACACCTTTTATTGGTGAGTTCTTTGATTAGTGAGTCCTAATTGGTGAGTCTACCAATGGTGACTCTTTTTAAACTATCTTCACTTGAGAGTCTGAAAAACAAATTATTTATATCTCTTACACAAAACACTACCAAATAAAATGAAATTCATAAAAACATGTAAATATACACTTCTGTACATATTGAAACATAAATATTCATAATTATTTATTGACTTATTGAAATGTGTTATATTATGTTACATAATTTATTCAGGTATAAATATTCATTGATATTATTACCTTGAGTTATTACATAATATATAAATTAATAGATTTTATAAATTTTCATGATTTGTGATTATGAAAAAAATATTCCATAAAGGGTTGAAAAATCTCCCCTTTTGATAATATCAATTCATGTAATAAACATGATATTAATGAATCATAATTACTTGATTTATCATTCTATAGTGAATGTGAATTTTGAATATGACTAAGGCTTTCCTTTTAAGCTCCCCCTTAAATTTTTAATAGAGAATATATTTATATATAATGTGAGTTTAAACCAGAGGTGACATATATATATATATATATATATATTCTGTTTAGTACATGAGATGTTACTTATGCAAGACGTTCTCCCACTCAGATTATGAATTTATTCCTATAAATTCTCCCCATTTTTGGATTAGCAAAAAAAATGTAAAAATAAGGATAAAGAATAAAGGGAAGTAACACAATGAAAATTAGAAACACCTGGGAAGGAAACACCTGTAGGAACATTAGATGGTGGTCTAGGATTACTCTCTATCAATACATGGCTCTAAGGTTTTTCTCTGATCACTGGCTGGATCTAGGATAAGGTTTCAGTGACTTTCATTTTAGTATTTGGCATTAAACTAGATAGAGTAGAATCAGCTGTTGGGACCACTTTGGATTCAGCATGCACATACAGATATGGCTTTAGAATATTGATGAAATTGTTAATTATTGCACCCCATATTGCATAGTCCTCTAAAAATAGTCCTTGTTCTCTATGAATTTATCCATGTGAGGAGTAAAATCCTTTAACCGACTAAACTTCCTCTTTACGAATTATATAATAGGAAGGATCATGAGATTTTTAAATAGATATTTGATGTTAATGATCAAATGAGGATTAGTATAAATTTTGGACAAGTACTTATCCAGCTTTTCTCTTATTTACTTTTGAGCAGCAGAGGCTTCATTAGTTCTCTACATTACAATGTTATAAATGAGATCACTATTTTTCTGTACCTTGGTCTGACTCTCATTATCAGAACCACTCAGAAGACTCTTAAGATCCTCCCTTATTACAACCCTAAGAGACTCTATATCAGCAGTTGAATACCTGATACATTTAGAACTAAATGGACCAAATATATTTTTTTCCCAATTCCTCCTTTAATTTATTTTAAATTACACTCATTAAATGTGTAAAAAAGATTCTATGAACCTCCATCACACCACAAAAAAGTGGTGAAATCCGTGGTCAGATAGTTCAACTCATTACTCATCCTCTCCACAGATTCTTTTAGCAATGTAATGTTTCTAATTATTGTCTCGTCTGTATTAATTTAATTAGGATAAATCTACTAAATCACTGTCCTTGAAGTTTTAGAAGCATCGGCCTATGAAATTCTCATGAAAGTAGAGTGTTCATTCCTGAGTCCAACTAAAGATCACACTGACTCACATATATCATCCATGAATTTCTTTAAATCAGCCTCTGTGACATTGTCACTAGGAACTGGTAGTGCAACAAGCTGACCAACATGAGGTATTATAGGTGATGTGGGAGAAATCAGTTCCACTTCATCATATGCATGGGGAGAAAGAGGAGAAGGGGGTACCATCCCCTCATCAGAATCATAATCCAAGCCAAGCATAATGAGCCCCATATTACTATTCCACTCACTAGAACATGTCTAGTCTCTATGCACCATTATATCATTTATAACATTTATCCCTCAAGGATCTTGTATAATATCAGCTTCATTTTATTATTCCTTTCTTCTATCCAAAATAGCATTTCTAGGCATTGGTACCAACATAACATGAGCATCTACTTGCACTCTGGGGACTTCAGCTACTCCAAGAACATCATCAACATGAATTATAAGTTCAATCGGATCCTCAACCTCTTCCTATTTCCTTCCATTAATAATTTAATTAATTCCATGAATGATACCTTGATATTCCTTAGAAGGTTGATAAAGTATATATTCTATACCAGCATCTTCATCAACATGATCATCACCGTCTTATTAATAGGACCAGTTGCATTTTGTCCAGCAGCCCCATCATCATCTCGCTGGAGATATTCATTGCTTGACATATCTACAATATGTGGTCCAGATTTTAGTTAGTCAATACGAAGCTCAACATTATTTTCCTCATCATAATTGTCATCAATCTTAATTATATAACCCTCCAATCCAGATACCTTTATCTCATCCACTTCTCCATCACCTAATAAAGGTACTTGAGAGGGTAACACCAAAGTGGGAATGGGAGGTCTGTAAGACATATCCATTGAGATCTTCAGAATATCAGGGTCACTCCTATCATTTATATGAGACCCTTCTTCACTAGGCATATCACCCTGAACATCTTAATCTAAATAAATCACTTTATCATTAGTCTTAATACCTGGGATAACTTGATCCCTTTATCTGGTAGGATGATCAATCAGATTGTAATTTTCATATAATCTTTCCTCATACCATACCCAACATTTATTCCATAAGATCCATAATATCATCATCCTCTTAAAAAATTTATTTGTGTAGATATAATCCATTTTAGTCAGCGATTACTTCATCTCCATCCTCTACACAACCCAACAGCTTCACCATTACCGAAAACATTCTTGGAGAGTACAAACAAATTTCCTTGTGTAGGGTTTTATCATGCCAAAAATCTCTACCATCAGGTACATATATAGGTTCACATTTTACCCATTATTCAATAGATATATCATAATAGACATCTTTATATTTCACATCTTCAATGTCTCCCTTACTTTAATATATTTGATATTGATGAAATTTGAAAAGTAATTGTTCTTCTACATCCATATTAGTGGCAATATCTCCCCTCAATTCTTAATTTCAATTAAACTCTTTCAATGCATCCTCATATGAAAATAAATATTAGGTTGGA
This sequence comes from Viscum album, assembly GCA_963277665.1. Classification (NCBI taxonomy): domain Eukaryota; kingdom Viridiplantae; phylum Streptophyta; class Magnoliopsida; order Santalales; family Viscaceae; genus Viscum; species Viscum album. The sequence goes on along the minus strand of OY728156.1, from coordinate 689,769,469 downwards.
TGAATATTACCCAGGTAATCAGCATAGATTCTCCCATGAGGCATCTCCAAACATTCATAAAATTCATTCGAAATAAATGAAATCCCTTTTACCTTCTCAGGTAACTTAATCATTGCTTCCTCATTACCTTCCAGAGACACTTTTAAATTGAGATAAAACTCACACACTAATTGAGGATAGAAAGATCTAAAATTATTTTGCGAAAACAAATATCCAACATTGAGAACCCATGACTTTCAGCAAAATATATTTTTTGTACACCATCCACTTTGAAGACACTTCTATTTCAGTGGAAATAACAAGACTTCCCAATTCGGGATTTCTAGAGCCTGGAGAACCACTATTTTCACCCTTCTGTTGCTTAACTGAGGTTGAATCACTAGTTCCTTCAATCATGAACTTAGTTCTCAACATTTTGAAGGTTCTGGTTATAAGTTATTCAAAATGTCAAAGGGTAAGGGGGTAGAGTAAAGTTCAAAGGTAGAAAGGGAGGTGAATAGTAGAGTTATAGATTGAATTTAGTTTATCATTTAGGGATTTCAATTCAAAAAAAACATAAAATTGAATAATCGTAAAAAATGAAAGAAATTGCTTAATTTGACATACAAGAGAAAAATTTACAAAAATGTTCCTTATAAGAATTGGTTTCACAATAATGGTACTACACAATCAGATTCAAGAGATCAACTTCATCCAATTTGTTCCAATCAATCGGTTTCAAACAATTATTTTCACTAATCAGGTCCACTATCTGAATTGACACACTGGTGTCACCTGATCGGTTAGATAGATTGATTTTACTAGACCAATTTGATAGATCAATTTCACCTGAACTATTTGATAGATCGGTTTCACTTGACCGGTTTGAAAAATCAGTTTCACCTGATAGGTTTGGCCGATCACTTTCATAGATAAATTGTTTCTCTAAGGGGATAATATTTGGTAGTTTTAATACATTTATCATTCTTATTCATGTATGATGTTGAATATTCTATAAAAGTATAAGGGTTTGGTGATTATTCCAGCAATTTGATTCTCAATCCAAATAAAATCGAGATTTATATATCCTTATTGATATTGGTCTCTCAAAATGTGAGGTCTTACATCAACGTTTTTTGTTCAAGAATGAGAAAATTGATTTTTAGAAATGTTAAAAACACTTTTATAATCACAGTTAATGGGTATTTTCATGAATTGAAATCTAGAATCTAATAGAGCGTGTTTCATCAACAAAATTTTTTCACAGCAACAACTAGCAGCAATATACTCTACTTTATCAATTGATAATGCAACTGAATTTTGTTTTTTACTACACCATGATATTTGAAATTTTCCTAAAATGTGACATGTTCCAGAGGTACTCTTTCTATCAATCTTACATCCACATTTTTCATCATCTGAATAACTAACCAAATAAAATATTTTTCATATATGGTAAGTCAATCCTAAATAATTTGTATACTTGAGGTATTTGAAAACAATTTTAACACTATTTAGATGTAAATCTTATGGTTTTCCATTAATTATATCATACATAAATACGCTAAACATGATATCTGACATAGTAGATGTTATGTACAGTATACTCCCAAAAATTCCTTTATAAAAAGTTTGATAAATGTTTTTTCCATTTTCATTAAGATCTAACATACATGTACAACTCCTAGGGGTTTCTATACTCATAATTCATTCAAATACATATCTTTTAAAAAAATCTTTAGTATATTTAATTTGGTTCCTAATAATCTCTTATTTGTTTTGAAATATTTTAATTCCAATAATATCATTTAGTTCACCAATCAAAGTCATTTCAAATTCAATTTGAATTTTTTTTTAAAAATCATTTCATAATTAATTTTAAGAAGATCCCAAAAAATATCATAAACATATATTTGAGCTATTAAAAATAATTATAATGTCATTTTATAAACATATTAGGATGTAAAACTCCTTTTTATTGTATTTAGAAATAAGGAACCTACATAATTTTCATACCATGCTCTTGGAGCTTATTCCAAACCATATATCACATTAGATAATTTGAAAACAATATTGGGAAAATGTAAATTTTTAAAACCTAGGGGTTGATCTACATAAACATCATTAATTATATATCCATTTATGAATTCACTTTTGAAATCCATTTGATAATATTAAAAATCCAATTGTGTTGAATAGGAAAGTAAGATTCTAATGGCCTAAAGCATAGCTACTGGTGCCATGGATTCTACATAATCAATTACTTCTACTTGGTTATAGCTTTGTGGAACCAACCTAGCCTTGTTTCTAAAGATATTTCCACATTTATATAATTTATTCCTAAATAACAATTTAGTTCCTATGGTCAATGTATTTTTTTATCTATCAACAAGATTCGAGACATTATTTTTCTCAAACTTATTAAGCTCATCTAGCATAATCATCTCCCAAAATTCATCCTTGATATCATCATAGATATTTTTAGGTTCACGTTGTGACAATAATGCTTGATATTCAACTTTATTTCTAAAATAAACTCTATTTTGTGTTCCTTTATCTAAATCTATTACAATAGCATCTAAAAGATGGTTTTTATGTGTCCTAGTTGATCAAGGATATGTAGGGATAGTTATTTAATGTCCATCACTTTGTTCTAATGAATTATGTCTATATTTTGGAGGATTTATAGAATTTTAAGTTTTCACATATTCCTTTACCGTATGATTTCATGTTTTTTCATTAATCTCCATATTTGACATGTCCTCTTCAAGATTCTCTGGTGTGGTTGCAGGCTCATGTGGGTCTATTTTATCAAAATTTACACGTACATATTCCTCCACACATTTGGTTATTTAATTTAAGACTATATAGGTTTTCCATGATGTAGAATATCCAAGGAATATTCCATTATCAATTTTGGATGGAATTTTATCTAGATTATCGTTACTGTTCAATATATAAACATTACATCCAAACACTTTAAAATAATTTACCTTGGGTTTCCAATTTTTAATCTACTCATAATGACTAATCTTATGGATATGTCAGATTAAGACTCTATTTATTATGTGACATGATGTATTGATAAAATCATCACAGAAATAAATAGATAGGTCATGTTCAATAAGAATTGTTCAAGTAATTTCATGTGGCATTATATTTCATGTTTCTACTACACTATTTTATTAAGGTGTCATAGGGGAAGAGAAGTTGTGCCTATAGCCATTTTTTAGAAACAAGATTCAAAATATTTATTTTCAAACTCACATCCATGGTAACTTTTGAAAATATTTAAGTTTAATGCTTCTATTATTTTTTACAGTCCAAGCATTCTTGCTAAAATGTGAGAAAGTTTCACTTTTGTGAACTATGAAAAAAGACCATGTTTAGCAAGAATAGTCATATAAATGAACATAATCATATTGCTTACCATTGAGACATGAAATTCTATATGGTCCTAAAGAATCCATGTGGACCAACTTGAGAGGTTGAGAAGTTATTACATCTTTCTTTGGTTTTAAAGGGATTTTATGTTTCTTTCATTTTTTACATGGATTGCACACCTTGTTGTTAGGAAACAAAAATTTTAGCAGGTTTTTAACTAATACATTTCTAGTTATTATATTAAGGGAGAATATATTACAATTCCCTAGTCTCATGTACCATATCCAAGACACATTATGAAATTAATTTAGACAAGAATCATTTTTTGAAGGCAGTTTGTGTAACTTTACAGCATATACATTACCATTTATTAGAGAAGTAACTACTAAGTTATTCATGGAATCAAAATCATCTAACGAATCATTATAAAATTTTACATTGAATACATCATCACACATTTTAGATATGCTAAGAAGGTTATACTTTAGTCCATCGATATAAATTAATTTGGAAATTGAAATTGAATTATGGTTACCAATCTGGTCTATGCAGATGATTATTCATTTACCATTGTCAACAAATGTGACCTGTCCTATATCAATATTTATGATACTCTTGAATCTTGAGTAGTCCGATGTCACTTGTCTTAAAAGACCACTATCAACATTCCACATATTTCTATAAGACCAATTTAGATATTTTACCTACAAAATAGTTTATCCATGAAATGATTATGGTAACCATATATGTCTGGGTCCACAAACTGTAGAAATAAATGCTTTAAGAACCCACAATTGGCTTATGGGAATCTAATATGTAGAATGTAATGTGTTTGAAAATTTAAAATTTTCAGGTCAAGAAAAACTCAATGCAATAAAATAATTCCTTGAAATTGAAGTTCCAGTAAAGTTCTTCATTTTGAATAAAGAAGTTGATTTTTGAGTTTTGGGTATAAATTTGTTTTTGGATAACTTCCTTTATCCTTGTTGATATCATATTTCATAATTGTATTTATGAGATATATATTTACCAATAATTTGAGTAACGTTAATTTTTTTCATTGGTAAACATATCTATTTCCTTATTTAATTTCCTATTAGACATTTTAACTCATTTTTTCCCTTGAGAAATTGAACATTTTTCAGTTTTTCAGTTGTATGTTCAGATGTAATAATTAAAGAAAGAGAATTTTGTTTCATTACACATTTATATTTATCATTGATTTAATTACATATCTCTTACAATATATTACAACTTTAAAACCAAACAACACATATCATATTCTTATATTCACATTCGTTTTCAAGATAATATAAATTTTGAACATTAGATTCTTTAGTTACCTTAGAATTGATTATCATAAAACACATATTTTCTCTATCCTCTTTCTCTTCATGAGAAGAAGCATATTCACAAGAGCTATTAAGAGAGGCACTTTATGTGGCCTTTATTTCATTCTAATACATTGTATCTTTATTCTCATTCTTCTTTTTTATTTTTGCTTGGGACATTCATCCTTTAGAGATCCCATCCTTTTACATCCATAGAAAACTATCCCATATAATTTATCATTTCTCATACAATCCTTTTTCCATATGCCCTTGTTATCCTACTTTACATAATTATTGGGTTTTATGAAAAACATATTACTTCTAAAAAATTTCCTGAATCTTCTAGCCAGTTGGGGAATCTCTTCTTCACTGTCTGAGGTTGATTCCTAAACACTAGAGATTTTAATAGAGGATACCACTTTATCTTTTTCCTTATGTTTAGTGGGAGTTGTTTTATAAGCTACAGACATTCTCTTTGGTTCATCATCCTCCTATTTGTGGACATTAAGCTTCACATCATACATCATCATCATTCCAATGAGTTCAATAACTGGTAATTTTCTTATATCACAAGATTCTGTAATTAAGACAGTGGTGCATCTCCATATATCAGGTAATCATCTGAGAATTATTATGTTATGTTCTTTGGCTGAAACATCACTTCCAATAGAGATAATTTTTTTACAATTTCATTGATCCTGAGATTCATATTAGAAATTGTCTCATCATGATTAATACTAAAGTTAACATACTTAATATTATAAGTATTGAGTATAATTTCTTTCAAATTCGTAATTCCCTCTTGGTAAATAGTGAGACGGTCCCAGATTTCATAGGCAATTTTACATGCAGAAATTCTATTAAATTCTATGTCTCCTAAGGCATAGAATAGAGAATTAATTTCTTTATAGTTATTGTTTCCGGAATCCTTGGTTGGGTCATCCCAAGTTGTTATATCATAATCTATAATCTTATACTCATCAATATATTAGGAAAAAATATGAAACTTGTACTCGATAAATGCATTTTCATCTTAATCATCCATTGTGCATAATTTGTTCCATTGAAAATTGAGGTCTATTAGTAGCAACACCTTACATTATATTATATATGATAAAAATTTTAGAATATGATTTGAAAGAGATAATAAATCCAAAATAACAGAAATTCTAGATCTTTGAAATCCAACTACAATCACATTTGAAATTTTTTTAAAATGATTTGAAAACTGAGAGATTCCAAATTTTCCTCTGATACTAAAGGCTAGTCAGAGTATATTACTCATGTTGGGGGTGAATTGAGTTTCTATGGTACTTTTATATTGAAAATTTTTTCATTGCAATGTATCCAAAAATTATAAAATAATAAAAGTCAGTTTCTAGTGAATTAATAAGATGCATGAATGTCTTAGAAGATTGATTAGTTCTCATCTATACTAATATGAAGATTAATATAACTTTGTAAACTAACCTACTAGTTCAAAATAGTAATAATCACTTGATAAATTTACTATCAATGTTCAATTTAGATTTCTAAAATATGTGTAAATTAGTAAGTAAAAACTAAAATAAAAAATCATAGATGATATATAAAAGAGGTCTAGTATTAAAAAGAGATGAAGTCATATCCAATTGGTGATCACCTACCACCATGATGATTAATTTATAGACTATTTGATCCACACCTTGGATTGGGGTTCCCAATATCACAAAAGGCTATCCAAGTCACACATGACCTATATCAAAATTATTCATAGGAAAAACAACAAATAGGTCACACATGACCTCATCCATTATTCTACATATGATACAAAGGGTAAAATGAGAGAACTAGAGGATATCAAGTATCATCCAGTTATGCACAAGGGTCTGTGTTTGTGTTATAAATATATACTCACACTATTCTGAAATGGTAAATAAAAAAACACAAAAAAGATAACGATTTAGAAATAGGTTTAGAAGAAATTTTTTGTTATGAAGTGATGTTGTATACTATTTTAATGTAGTAGAAATGATATTTGATACCACCTCAAGATATTGTCTTGAAAACAATGTATTGTATCCTCTGTTCTCTGGCTTCAAGATATGTAAAATGTTCACATCCTTTTTTCTAAAGTTGATCAGTGAAGACTAGAAGTTTATTCATGTATTTTTCAACTCCATGTATGCTCTTACTCATAGTTCATGGGATTTTGAAATTATATTGAGAGATTCATGAGTATGCAGTTTTTATATTCCTTCTAATTTTCAGTATTAGTAAAATGATCTAGTTTATAATTATTTTATACTTTGAGGTCCATCAGGAAAAAAGATCTCCTCATGTGCATGTACCTATTACAGTCTACTGAATGTCCTACATGCAACATTAAATAATTTAAAAAACATTAATTTTCCAAAATATGATCATTTTATATAAAATTGAATTAATAAAATAAAGACAGTTTTATGACTATTTTTTAGTCATAAGTATCGGTGACTCATTAGCATCAGTCTGTCAACATTGGTGACTTTATGTATCGGTGAGTCCATTCCATCAGAATCAGTGACTCGGTGTATCGGTGATACGTCAATGTTATCTGTCATTTCAGGCATCGATGAGTCATCAACGATGAGTCATCCATCAGTGAGTTGTCCATCTATGTGTCTTCCAAAAACGTGTCTTCTAGTAGTGATACATTCATCAATGGTTCTTCTATCGATGATTCATTCATTGGTGAGTCACTAGAACTATCGGTGTGACCAATCATCAGTGAATTTCCCATTGGTGTGTCATTTTTTCTATCGGTGAGTCCAATATTGCTGTCCTCACTGATCGGTGACTTGTACGATCAATGACTCCTTTGATCGGGGAGTTCATTGATCGGTGATTCCCCATCGGTGAGTCGACCAATGGTGAATCCTTTTGAAAAATCAGGGCACTGTACTCAATAAAATGTATATTGTATCTGTCATACATAGAACACCTCTAGAAAAAGTGAAATTCATAAATAAATGAACATATGCACTTTTAAACTTATTAAAAAATTAATATTAATAATTATTTATTGATTAATAGGAATCTATTATATTATGTGACATAATTTATACATTTATAAATATTCATTGACCAGATTAACATGAGTTATAACATAATATTTAAATTAATTTATTTTATATATTGGAATGATTTGTGATTATAAAGACCACTATTCCAAAAAGCTTCCAATAATGACTTTATTAAATGATTCAAATTCCCTAAAAGAAATACAGATAATTTTTTTGAATTTTTTTTACCTTTCAAGTTAATTTAAAGAATTTTTTAAATTATTTTATAATTTTTCATAATTATATCAATAATATTTATTGATTAAATTGAGCTAAGAAATAATAAAATCTCTGAATGGAATATGTGAAATGCTTCAATAATGATATAAAATAATAGTCTAATAATTCATGGTTAAATGGAAATGTTTTATTTGAAAAAAAATATAATAAATGTATTATAAAATGGATATTTATTATTCATTAAAGTAGTAATATTATATAAATTTATTATTTACAAATATATACAAATTAATGGTAATTTAAAAATAAATTATTATTTACTCAAAAATAAAGACAAAATCATTGGATTATAAAATGGGATATTTTTTAAAAAATTGTTTTTATTGTCTGTAACACCCCAAGTTTCCTCGGTATGTTTCCTTTTGAATAATGCAATGGCGTGCATTGTACACAACTTTGAGATTTTAACACACCATAACCAATCAAACTAGCCGTTATGAATAGTAATACCTACTTTTTGAAATTTTATAAATTCTATCTCTCAAAATTTACTTCATTTTTGGATTCGTAATATCGAAATTAGCCTAGGGTGTAATTTTGGATCTTTTTGGATAACTTTCTTATTTTGATGAATAGTGAAAATTACTAAATTTTAATTAAAAACAACTTTTTTAATCAAAATAATTAATAGTGATAACTTATGAATTTGAGTTGTTTTAAAGTATATTTAGAATATATTTTTACCATTTAATATAATTTTGGTCATTGTACATAATTTTACAATTAAACCGAACATAAACAAGTGTCAATCTTTTGATAGTTATTATCTCTTAAAAACACGCTTTTTGTTTTGACAGCGGGAATTAATTTTAAATTAATTTCTGCCACTTCTGTGTTATGAATTTAGATAAATGGATTCCATATTTTGAATCAGGATGTTCAAATTTTGTAAATAGGTAACTTTTATTTTTAGACATTTTGAATAATTACTGCGGTAAATATTTTATTTACCATGGTTAAGGGTAAATCCGGTAAATAAGGGTTAAAAAAATAATATTATAATAATACTAAATTACCCTAAAACGTGTATTAACCCTATTGGTTGATACATGGTCGACCATGGGCATCTTTGGGTCTATTTTGGGACCCCATGGATCCACTTGTAAGTGATAATGACACTTTATTTTAATTAGGTTAAAATTAATACAAAAATGACACAAGCATATATCTTTTAACAAAACAATTGTTACAGAGGGTTATATATGTTTGATTTTAGATTATAAATATTCCTTAGAAAGATAACAAGATTTACTACATAATTATATTTTATTTATAATTTTTAGACATTAAATAATTTATTTTATTTATGACACAATTATGATGAAGTAATTACTATAATAGTGAAAAATCAAAATAATTGATATTAAAAATACCCAAATAAATATAATATGAAACTTTTAATGAATTAAAATAATTTTCTAGGATAATATGATATATTAGTATTGATTTAATTTACTTTTTTCGAAGTAATCAATCTGTTATGAGTTTCACAAAAATCAACTATTGAATAGTGTCAAAATTGACATAAAAGAGTTTTTAAAAAAAATATTATATTATTAATTGATATTAAATTCCTAAAAATCTAAGGTTCGGCCAAGAGACTTATATCATGATATGTGTATCATTAATGGACCACTTGGGGGTCGCTTGTATGTATATTGTAAGTTTATTAACCATATAATATAAAAATACAAAGAGACATTGTAAAAGCGAAACTAATTAACTTAGAGTTAATACTTAAAGATAAGGTTAATATAAGTACCCAAACCTGTCGAAATTCTATTGGTTGAGTTGTTTTAGACCCATCCCCGACTTAACCTTTTAATAGTCAACTTTGGAGCCATTTGAAACCAAATATGAATTTATTATAAACTAATATCTCTAGCTTTTCCAAAGGTGCCCCTCACCCCTCTTATAAAAGGGAACTCCTCCTTCTCATTTCTTCACACCTTCAAAGCCCTTTGGTTCGGCCAAACCCTTCCCAAATACTATCTCAACTTCCCTCACTACAACCTAGAGGCCTTAGGTTGATCAGAAATACAACCTAAGGAGCCCTTTTGATCAAATCAAAAGTATAACCCGAAGAAGAGGTAATGTTTTCACCACCCCTTTTCAAGTTCCTTTCTTCTTCCACTTCCTCTTTCTTTGTTATTTCCATTATAAAATAATAACTCCAGTATCATATATATACTGTGATTTTATTATAAATATGGTACAACCATATTCAGTATTCTATCCATCCTTTGAATAACATGTCACCATACATGCGTACGTACGGCTTACCGTCTCCACGTCGTGGTGTAATTGTTATTCAATATATTATTATTTGGATGGGTATAATAATGATGTGTAACTCATGTAAATAATAAATATAACATAATAATGATTCTGTATATATGATATAAAATCCAATTATATATTATTTTAATATCAAAATAATGATATTGTCACTCGTGCGTATGTACGTACTACCGTCTCCACGAACACGATGAGATTCATTGTCCATCATATCCATTCAAGTATAATTATAATTTTATGATTTAAAAATTGTATCTAAGGACTTGATATCATTCTGGATATGAATAATATACATCCCATTAATAAGGTATATGGCTCACATAACAAAGAATATAAAGTAAAATGAACCCGTTAACACCCGAAATGACGATAATTCTAAGATATTATTAACAAATCAATGTTAAAAGATCATATATGATATCATATTAAAGTAAATGATTCTTGTATTATTAAATAACAATTATTTCACCATTATACAGGAGGTTAACCTACAATCGACCAAGGAAAAAGTACAATGTAAGGGATTTTCTTATCTCACTTTCAATTCCGTGAGATTTCCATTGTTCACCACTAAATTAATGAAAGTGGTGTATTGTGTACTGCCATTTGATATATATTATCATGATTCTCTTTATATTAATTTTATTCTGTAAATCATTTGGTGGTTATTAACTTTTGGCCATACGAATCAGTTGATTAACGTGGTAAGGGGTTTCTTATCTCACTCTTAATTTCGTGAGAATTCCATTGTTCACCACTTATTTATTACATGTGGTGTATGTGTACTACTCGTAATTGTATTCATTGTGTATTATACTTTAATTCATGGGTATATACATAATAATTGAATGACCCTTCTTTCATGGGTGTATGTTTCGTATGTTACCTAATCGATAAGGGAATTTGAAATTTCAATTTCCACTCATTCGGCTTTACGCATACTTCATTCATTATTTTACTCCAAGATTATGTGTGGAATTACTATTCATTTTCTTATGTCATGTTTTCCACTCCCCTTTCTGTGGATATACTTTTGATACACATAATCACTCCATTGATAAATTCTCAAGTGATCTGTATGAACTTGATAAGTGTAATTTTAACTCAACCTCCATTTGTTGAGTTAAATATCCAATTCATTGGTGTTGTTTTTACAAGAATATGTGTGAATGTCATCTGATTGATTTACACTAAATATCCAATAATATTGAGTGTATTTATATTTTTCACACATAATTATGTCGTTGATTTATCGTTAACCTAAGGATATGGTCTTTATAAGAGAATTCATCTCAATTTACATTCCATTGAGACTTCTTTGTTGTTATACACCAAAACACTCTTATATGGTGTATATATTGTAATTTGACATATTTTATCATGAATCCCTTTATTCTCATGATATTACAAAGTTTTTATTACCTCAATTATTTTTATTCAAGTGTCTCTTTTTTGGTTAGAATCTCTAACTAAAATACCAAGTTTTTAATGTTTTAAAGACTTATTCATATAAATCTTGCTCATTAATGTCTATGTTTTAAAAATGGTTTTAAGGATTTATTTATATGGACATTAAAGTTTTAAAATTAAAAATCCTTTTAAAAGTTTCAAAGTGGTATGGGAAACTTTGATTCAAAAATCTATTTTTAAATGGCTTCTTGACAAATAGTGTGACTTTTAAATGATTTCAAGAAAAAGGGGGATATTTCTCTCAAATAGTTTTGATGATTATTTTCATCTATGTCAACATCCTTCATTATTCTTAATTGTGGTTAATGTGATACAATACAATCTTCCATATTGTATCGAATGAGTTATGTTTGACTGTGGATGTGTTATTCTTATACCATTCATGGTTTGTGGTTAAAGTATTGACATTTTGTATGCTAGTTTTAATACGAATGTTTCTGTTATGTTTAAACCTGTTCATATGAGGAATGCATTGGACTTAATAAGTGACGGGTGGAGCCCGCTATAGCTCCTCGATGCATCGGTAGGTCTCATGAGACAAACTAGTGTCTTGGAACAAGGCCTTGGCAAAATCTTATTTTTAGTCTTGGCACGAGGCCTTGGCTATGTGGTTATGATAGTCTGGCATTATGCATTCCATCATTATGAAAGTGGTTATTGATATTGCATGTGATCATTCGACTAGTAGAATATCCATGTGAGTAAGTAAATGGCATTATTTCATTTTACCTTTGCCATTTTATGCTGAAGTTCAAGTTTAAAAGGCTTTTGTTTTAGTTATAAATTGCCTTAAGTTTTTATGCTTATTTATGAAAGTTTCTGCTATAATGTTATCCTTACTGAGCATCTGAGCTCACCCCTTTCAATGTTTTATTTTTCCCAGGATTATGAAGAAGTAATTTATGAATGACCTGCAGGGATTGTATGAGGGGATATGAAGACAAGATGTTTTTTTTATGATGTAATGTAAAAATTTATGGATTTATCTAGTTATTCCAAGGCTACTAAACTAATCGGTCTTTCGAGACTTGATCTTTCTCGTGATCATGCCAATGTTATGTAATAATGCACCAACTCTGGGTAACTAGGGTCGGGGCGTTACAGTTGGTATCAGAGGAAGTTTAGTACAAACCTTGGAAGCTAGATTTAGATAAACTCTGATTAGAGCACGTAGACCTAAGATGAACTTTGAGGATTAGTATAAAAGAACTTCCGAGAATTTTGGTATTGTAGAGATTTTTTGAGTTTTCCGAGCAATACATCCCTGTCTGGATACGAGCAGGTAGAGTCGGCCCTGGCACAGATGTACCTAGGGGTAAAACCCGAAAACACCGCTTTGAGCTAGACTCGAACGGGAACTGGTGCACGACAACAGGCCTTGCTGCACTCTTGGTTACGACACTCCCAGGGGATATGCTTAGGATAATATACATTTTCTTTACAAACTGATTTAAGTAATATATACATAAGATGAGAGTAAATGACCTTGGTTAATCCTAATATGTTTCAAATTGAGAATATGGTGACATTTTAATATCTAAATGATATTACGACTTCTATTACTCACACAATGCTTTCTGGTTTTAGTCAATGGCTGGATTCCAAGGAAGTCATAGTGACTTTGAGAATGATGTACAAGGTGGGAACGGTGGTGGAAATGAGCAACAAAATGGAATGTTGATAGGCGTAAAAGATATTGTCTTTATGCCAAATCAGTTTTCCAAAAATATGATCAATAACATATATATTAAGCAACTCCCACACTCAACAAGGAAGAGAAAGGTGATAAATGATAAGATCTCCATCAATGGAGACCATGGAGAAAAGAAACCTCAATTTTCATCATGTAGGAAATGTGGAAAGAGACACCCAGGATAGTGTCTCAATGGGACAACGAAATGTTTTACGTGCAGGAAGGAAGGACATAAAGTGAAGAATTGCCGAAGAAAGATGAAGAGTACTATGGAAGAAGATAAAAATGGTCCCAAGAGTCCATTTACAGTCATTTTCCGTAAATGTAGGGGACCTGGCCATTACTCGAGTGAATGTACTATTCTATAGGATATTTTCTTGGTCAAAGAAGAAGATATGTGGAAATAAATGGTTGGAGAAAAACAGAAAAAGTATTAGCACTCCTTGTTGATGGGTACTTTGGAATAATTTTCTCTTGTATTTGTAACCCCGCAGTTTTCCATGTGAGAATGATATTTGAAGAAGAACTGTCTCTTCTCTTGTGGATATAGGTATAAATAACCATTTGGTTTTATATGATCATTGGGGTTTGAGAAAATTATAAGTTATTATAATTTGGGATTAAAATGCAAAGTATGATATAACATTTGTGGTTAAATTATGTTATTTTGAGGAATTTATCTCATTTTGGTAATATTATAAAATATATTTTTTGAAAAAGGACAACACATAGACCGTGTGACAACCCGTCACGTCGGACAAAGCTGTGGAAATCGAACCCACAACCAAAGTGCGATTGGGATTTATCGCCTACCACTGGACTACGTGAAGTCCCTGGTTAATGTGACTATTTTTTTTGTTAAGTGATTTTATTGATCAATAATAAGATGATTTGGGTTCTTATGTCTTATCAAATGAATACCCTTGGTATAGGAAAATGATTTGGTGATTAAGGGATAAATGTTATTTTGGAAGATGTTCGCTTGGTTGGAAACACTATATGCCCAAGGAAAATAGAATACAATGGGGTTTCATTTGTAGAGTAATGGTGGATTTTTATCTACGTTTTTATTGTTGATTTGTAGTGATTTGGGTTATTTATGGAAATTATTAACCTATAACAGAGAATATGTGATGATGTTAATTACTTTTAAGTATGTGACTTTAAGAGTATTTTATTTCATTTGGAGATACAGTGTAACATGGGAGACTACATAATCAAATTCTTCTATGATTTGGGTTTCAATATTAGTTTGGATTATATTAAGGGATTTTAAGGACAATTGGTTATTGAATGGTATCTATTTAACTTTGGGGTATTGTTGGTTTAATTTTAGAAATTAAGATTAGTGCATATTTATCTCAATGAATATCCTTTTGGGGGATCATTAGATCATTTACTAACCATTTTGGTTTTGATTAATCTTCAAAGACAATGTAAATATATGGTTTATCCTGCATGGATCATGTGATTCTATAGAAGTATATTCTAGCTCTTCCAGTGTGACCAAGTCTTTTGAATACTCATCATTTAAAAAAAAATTGATTTAGTGGTGGAAATTTATTAAAGAATGAAAATTTACTTAAAATGTAAGTATATCTCATAATTTTCTTAGTCAATATCATTAATTAATTCCTCTTCCTTATGTAATGTAACTTTAAAAAAAATGTTGTCCGTTTACTTTCCTACTAGGAGACTAATGGTCGTTTGTCCCAACACAAGTTTGTGGTTTTCTCATTGTTAACTTTCTCCTGATCATGATTTCTATCCATCTCCATCAGAACATGACACTTAGTTTATCATCCATATCCATGTTTTCTTACATGGAATCCTATTATGGGTTATCTTGGATGACCCTTATACCTCTCTTTCTTTCTTTTAAAGTGATAGTTTTATTGACTCTTTTTCCGATGTGGGACTTTCCATTATATTCCCAAGCAAAATTTTCAAAATTGCAAGGATTCAATTTATTGAATGAGGGGAGAATGTAACACCCCAAGTTTACTCGGTATGTTTCCTTTCGAATAATGCAATGGCGTGCATTGTACACAACTTCGAGATTTTAACACACCATAACCAATCAAACTAGCCGTTATGAATAGTAATACCTACTTTTTGAAATTTTATAAATTCTATCTCTCAAAATGTACTTCATTTTTGGATTCGTAATATCGAAATTATCCTAGGGTGTAATTTTGGTACTTTTTGGATAACTTTCATATTTTGATGAATAGTGATAATTAATAAATTTTAATTAAAAACAACTTTTTTAATAAAAATAATTAATAGTGATAAATTATGAATTTGAGTTTTTTTAAAGTATATTTAGAATATATTTTTACCACCTAATATAATTTTGGTCATTGGACATAATTTTACAATTAAACCGAACATAAACAAGTGTCAATCTTTTGATAGTTATTATCTCTTAAAAACACGCTTTTTGTTTTGACAGCGGGAATTAATTTTAAATTAATTTCTGCCAATTATGTGTTATGAATTTAGAAAAATGGATTCCATATTTGGAATCAGGATGTTCAAATTGTGTAAATAGGTAACTTTTATTTTTAGATATTTTGAATAATTACTGCAGTAAATATTTTATTTATCATGGTTAAGGGTAAATCCGGTAAATAAGGGTTAAAAAAATAATATTATAATAATACTAAATTACCCTAAAACGTGTCTTAACCCTATTGGTTGATACATGGTCGACCATGGTCATCTTTGGGTATATTTTGGGACCCCATGGATCCACTTGTAAGTGATAATGACACTTTATTTTAATTAAGTTAAAATAAATACAAAAATGACACAAGCATATATTTTTTAACAGAACAATTGTTACAGATGGTTATATATGTTGGATTTTAGATTATAAATATTCCTTAGAAAGATAAAAAGATTTCCTACATAATGATATTTTATTTATAATTTTTAGACATTAAATAATTTAATTTATTTATGACACAATGATGATACAGTAATTACTATAATAGTGAAAAATCAAAATAATTGATATTCAAAATACCCAAATAAATATAATATGAAACATTTAATGAATTAAAATATTTTTCTAGGATAATATGATATATTAGTATTTATTTAATTGACTTTCTTCAAAGTAATCAATCTGTTATGAGTTTCACAAAAATCAACTATTGAATAGTGTCAAAATTGACATAAAAGAGTTTTTAAAACAAATATTATATTATTAATTGATATTAAATTTCTAAAAATCTAAGGTTCGGCCAAGAGACTTATATAATGATAGGTGTATCATTAATGGACCACTTGGGGGTCGTTTTTATGTATATGGTAAGTTTATTAACCGTATAATATAAAAACACAAAGAGACATTGTAAAAGTGAAACTAATTAACTTAGAGTTAATACTTAAAGATAAGGTTAATATAAGTACCCAAACCTGTCTAAATTCTATTGTTTGAGTTTTTTTCGACCCATACCCACCTTAACCTTTGAATAGTCAACTTTGGAGCCATTTGAAACCGAATATGAATTTATTATAAACTAATATCTCTAGCTTTTCCAAAGGTGCCCCTCACCCCTCTTATAAAAGGGCACTCCTCCTTCTCATTTCTTCACACCTTCAAAGCCCTTTGGTTCGTCCAAACCCTGCCTGAATACTATCTCAACTTCCCTCACTACAACCTAGAGGCCTTAGGTTGATCAGAAAGCCAACCTAAGGAGCCCTTTATATCAAATCAAAAGGAAGAACCCGAAGAAGAGGTAATGTTTTCACCACCCCTTTTCAAGTTCCTTTCTTCTTCCACTTCCTCTTTCTTTGTTATTTCCATTATAAAATAATAACTCCAGTATCATATATATACTGTGATGTTATTATAAATATGGTACAACCATATTCAGTATTCTATCCATCCTTTGAATAACATGTCACCATACGTGTGTACGTACGACTTACCGTCTCCACGTCGTGGTGTAATTGTTATTCAATATATTATTATTTGGATGGGTATAATAATGATGTGTAACTCATGTAAACAATAAATATAACATTATAATGATTCTTTATATATTATATAAAATCCAATTATATATTATTTTAATATCAAAAGAATGATATTGTCGCTCGTGCGTATGTACGGACTACCGTCTCCACGAACGCGATGAGATTCATTGTCCATCATATCCATTCAAGTATAATTATAATTTTATGATTTAAAAATAGTATCTAAGGACTTGATATCATTCTGTATATGAATAATATACATCCCATTAATAAGGAATATGGCTCACATAACAAAGAATATAAAGTAAAATGAACCCGTTAACACCCGAAATGACGATAATTCTAAGATATTATTAACAAATCAATGTTAAAAGATCATATATGATATCATATTAAAGTAAATGATTCTTGTATTGTTCAATAACAATTATTTCACCATTATACAGGAGGTAAACCTACCATCGACCAAGGAAAAAGTACAAAGTAAGGGATTTTCTTATCTCACTTTCAATTCCGTGAGATTTCCATTGTTCGCCACTAAATTATTGAAAGTGGTGTATTGTGTACTGCCATTTGATATATATTATCATGATTCTCGTTATATTAATTTTATTCTGTAAATCATTTGGTGGTTATTAACTTTTGTCCATACAACTCAGTTGATTAACATGGTAAGGGGTTTCTTATCTCACTCTTAATTTCGTGAGAATTCCATTGTTCACCACTTATTTATTACATGTGGTGTATGTGTACTACCCGTAATTGTATTCATTGTGTATTATACTTTAATTCATGGGTATATACATAATAATTGAATGACCCTTCTTTCATGGGTGTATGTTTCGTATGTTACCTAATCGATAAGGGAATTTTAAATTTCAATTTCCACTCATTCGGCTTTACGCATTCTTCATTGATTATTTTACTCCAAGATTATTTGTGGAATTACTATTCATTTTCTTATGTCATATTTTCCACTCCCCTTTCTGTGGATATACTTTTGATACACATAATCACTCCATTGATAAATTCTCAAGTGATCGGTATGAACTTGATAAGTGTAATTTTAACTCAACCTCCATTTGTTGAGTTAAATATCCAATTCATTGGTGATGTTTTTACAAGAATATGTGTGAATGTCATTTGATTGATTTACACTAAATATCCAATCATATTGAGTGTATTTATATTTTTCACTCATAATTATGTCGTTGATTTATCCTTAACCTAAGGATATGGTCTTTATAAGAGAATTCATCTCAATTTACATTCCATTGAGACTTCTTTGTTGTTATACACCAAATCACTCTTATATGGTGTATATATTGTACTTTGTCATATTATATCATGAATCCCTTTATTCTCATGATATTACAAAGTTTTTATTACCTCAATTATTTTTATTCAAGTGTCTCTCTTTTGGTTAGAATCTCTAACTAAAATACCATTTTTTAAATGTTTTAAAGACTTATTCATATAAATCTTGCTCATTAATGTCTATGTTTTAAAAATGGTTTTAAGGATTTATTTATATGGACATTAAGGTTTTATAATTAAAAATCATTTTAAAAGTTTCAAAGTGGTATGGGACACTTTGATTCAAAAATCAATTTTTAAATGGCTTCTTGACAAATAGTGTGACTTTTAAATGATTTCAAGAAAAAGGGGGATATTTCTCTCAAATAGTTTTGATGATTATTTTCATCTATGTCAACATCCTTCATTATTCTTAATTGAGGTTAATGTGATACAATACAATCTTCCATATTGTATCGAATGAGTTATGTTTGACTGTGGATGTGTTATTTTTATACCATTCATGGTTTGTGGTTAAAGTATTGACATTTCGTATGCTAGTTTTAATACGAATGTTTCTATTATGTTTAAACCTGTTCATATGAGGAATGCATTAGACTTAATAAGTGACGGGTGGAGCCCGCTATAGCTCCTCTATGCATCGGTAGGTCTCATGAGACAAACTAGTGTCTTGGCACAAGGCCTTTGCAAAATCTTATTTGTAGTCTTGGCACGAGGCCTTGGCTATGTGGTTATGATAGTCTGGAATTATGCATTCCATCATTATGAAAGTGGTTATTGATATTTCATGTGATCATTCGACTAGTAGAATATCCATGTGAGTAAGTAAATGGCATTATTTCATTTTACTTTTGCCATTTTATGCTGATGTTCAAGTTTAAAAGGCTTTTGTTTTAGTTATAAATTGCCTTAAGTGTTTATGCTTATTTATGAAAGTTTCTGCTATAATGTTATCCTTACTGAGCATCTGAGCTCACCCCTTTCAATGTTTTATTTTTCCCAGGATTATGAAGAAGTAATTTATGAATGACCTGCAGGGATAGTATGAGGGGATATGAAGACAAGATGTTTTTTTTATGATGTAATGTAAAAATTTATGGATGTATCTAGTTATTCCAAGGCTACTAAACTAATCGGTCTTTCGAGACTTGATCTTTCTCGTGATCATGCCAATGTTATGTAATAATGCACCAACTCTGGGTAACTAGGGTCGGGGCGTTACATTGTCCACAAAATATATTATCTTAATAAATTACATTTATCCCTAATGATGAATTATTATAATTATATTTTTATGTAAAATATATTTTTTAATTAATAAAACATCATATAATCATTTTTTCTATGTAGGGAAGGGGAATAAAATGATATTTATGCTAATATATATATATTTTTCATAAAATAATTATTAGTTTTGTCCATGCATGTTAGAATTAATTAATGCCTCAGTTAAACATTGAATATTATATAATATATTCATCATTTGGAATCCCTTTGTAAAAAATTTGTTATATGTTCAAATTTAGTTTTACTTATAAGAATTATTTGCAATATTAAAATAATTATGCTATCATGGTAATGGTTATAATGGGTTATTTGATGTTAAACCTAGGGTTAAGGATTGTAATATAAAAAAACTAGTCATTATCTTATTTATTGGGTGAATTTATACCTACCCTCCAATTTACATAAAAATTGGTTATATTTGGTGCTATATTCCCCCGAAAATGAAATTATCTTACATTAACATTATGGGTATTTACAAAGGTTCCACCAAACTCAATTTTAAAAGGTAAATTCAACTCATCACAACACAAAGCACTATTACCACCATTTATCAAGAAGGATCTACCCAAATCAAAGACCAAATATTATCCCTAGGTACTATAGTTTTTTTAAGCAAAATATTAATTTGGATTAAACTCTAATGTAAAGAAGGATACTAAAGGACAATATGTTTGTATTTAGTAGTTTCAACCTTGTTTATCACTTCTTAATATAATGAAAAAAATATAATATTATAAATAATAGTATTATATTAGTTTTATAAAAAATAATAATAAGTAATATTATGATTTAATAACTAATATATTCTTTTAATCCATCAGATTTTAAATTATTATATCATTCATATGTACATGGGGACTATAGCTTCCCAAAATCAATATATTTTATTTATTATACCTACCTTCATTAGAAAGTTATAAAAATATATCTACTCAATATATATATATTAATATGATACTATTGATATTATAATTATTCTATAAATTTAATTTTAATGGATTTTATTTTTTTCACCCACTGGTTAATGAAGACACCAGTTATACATAGGTGAGGACTACTACCTCAACAATGTGATGTAATTAATTATTCATCATAAATACAAATAAATTATAAAAAATTTGTGCATGATTGATAAATATTATATTTTATAAAATTTACAGTTCCTATATATGATGAAACATATGCATAGGGAATGAACCTAAATTAATAAAATGATAAAAAAACATAGAAAATAGAATAATTAAATCAATAATATTGACTTTAGTGATGTATTTTTACTTAAATCAGAATAAAAAATACAAAATAATTAGATATAATAATAATAATATTAATATTATCTTGGAATAGATTTATAATAAGTAAAAATTTATAATATAGGATGTTAGAGTTCATATAATGAATGTTAGGACATGATGTATGGGTTTATTTTACAATATAAATTTTTATGAGGATTGATTATGTTTTAATATCCATTATGGAAAATTTTAAATTATATTTCTATTTAAACAAAAATGATATCCTTGAATTTTTTTTTATTTTTAACGTGTTATAATTAGAATTTCCCCTCCCTTATTGTCAAAAGGACCAAAAAAATGTTTTTATGGAAATATTTAATTATTTATCTGTTTTATTTAGTAATAATTTTTCTCTACATATTTTTCAAATAAATTTTTTTGTAGGATATTTTATATAATATTATGTTATATTAATTTTATTTTTCTAATATATTTGACATTATATAAAAAAATTTAAAATTATTCATCTTATAGTTTTGGAACGGTTTATTTTGACTTTCATTACAAATGGGTGAACTTGTAAATTTTTTAATCATTTATCACATGGATAGATTATCCCATGATTATGATGTTTTCTTTTGAACTTTACCTTTTTTAATAGAAAAATCTAATTCTCTTTTATTATAATTATTTTTTTTATGTCACCAATATAAAACAATCATTCCTCATATTTTTTCAAAATTATTTTAATGTATTAGTAGAAGTATTGTTTATCTATGTAAACAAACTTTATTCATCATCCATAAAAGGTTTTTTCTAAGACTGTGGCTCTCGTTTCCACGAAAATTATCATTGAGAGCTTATCCTCGGAGCATGAAAACTATCACATTTTGTACTTCCCCCACACCAGATAGCTCATAGATTGTGTCTGATATCAAATTATATTGCCATGATTACAAGGAATCAAGCCCCGATTGACCAATTGTTTTAGTAGTATTTTTAAAAAATATACATAAAAGAGTATTTCATTACCAATGGATACACTAATTACAACATCTTTTTTCATCTAAAAACTAAATATTAGGTTGATAAATCTAATCTATCACATATATTCCTTCATTTATTTTATATTATTCTTCATAGATTCAGGGGAAAAACCATAATATTGGTGATCCCAAATTCTCAGTAAGAGAAACATATTACAGAATAAATAATGAAACAATGTGACTTGTCAATATGGAAAGGTAAATAAATGAACATGCATGACGTGTAAATAAACATAGAAGGAAAAATTAATATGAATGGATATGAAAAAAATACATGTTATTAATAAATTAACTTAAATGAAATGTATCCATAGTTACATCAATGCAATGTCTCATGGATGAATAATAACTAAAACTAATATGACTGTAATATTTTTTCGATTAACATCATGTATAATGGACATAAGAACCTATTACTATCACGATCTATCACATGGAATGTTTAAAACTACGGATCAATCTTCCATTTATTTTTATTACTCATTTTTCTCATGAGAACCTATCAATTAATTAATGATATATACATTATTCGGGATCCAACTATCACTACAAGTCAAGTGAATCTTTCATATTGAACAATAAAAATTATTAATATGCATTACTAAATATTTATATTGAATAAAGAATAATGATTTATGAATATTCTCCCAAATATTCAATCAATGGTCAAAGTAGACACCGTATGGAAGTAGGTATACATTTTATGTAATATTTATATCAATGATAAATGAAATGGATAATTTAGCGGAAATTCAACGATCAATTTTCATGAGAGATTAAATATTTCAAGTAGACTAAACTAAAAAAGTAAAAGAAGTGAGTGTGAATACAATATATGGACAAATAAATAATAAAAAATCAAGAGGAAAAAGAAATATGGTATCAATAAAACAATTGTAAAGTGAAGTTAAATAGAGTGTTGATGTCGTTGATGATATAAAATATTAACATTTAAAAATATTATGTTGGAGAAATATTTTGAAAATAATATTCATTACAAATAACTATTTTAAAAAAGGAATCTTCAATGAAATAAATTTAGATAAATCTATACATGTTGTATGAGGTAAAAAGAATATTACTTTTGTATGGAAAATGCTTAGAAAATGATTTGTTTGGAATGTGAAAAGATGATTCCTTCTTATTGATTGGTAGAAGATTAAAAGGGTAAATGGGTATTCAACAAATCATTTTGAAATTATTTTTGAATGTTTTTAATAAAACATGGGTTTTAGAATAAGACATCTTCTCTGACTATAGAGGGTAATATAGTTGTATTTTCTAAAGAACATTTTCTAAAAATTATTCTAAATCATTTTGATTTCTAAGGAGTGTGAAAAGTGTACCAATACATGAAAATGGTCATTAATAACCATATAAAATTTAAATGGATTATTTAAAATTCTTATATATTTTCCTCTAATAAAATTTCCATTTATAGATTATTAGGATTAGTCTTGAGGAAAAATAATCTTGATATATTCCAATGTGTCCTATACCATGATGAAATATTTTAAAACATAATCCTACGGAAGGAATAAAATTATTAGAATGTTTACAATGAAATGAGAGTAAATATACTCATGATATATCATGTATACAGAATTAAATACATCATCGAATAGAAAGTAAGAGCGTAACTACAATTAACCCTCATTGGAATGTAAATTGTCATAAAATATCTTACCTTATGTTTCCTTTCAGGTGAAAATACCTTAACACCGCATATAATAAACATAGGTTATTTTATTACATTAATCAATGAAATTTTTCATATTTATAATGTAATTTATTTCAATTATTACCATGTGTTGTACTACTACAAAAACAATTATGTTTACATCGGGTGTTTTGACCAAATTCAGTTCATGTGTCAAAACAACTATTATTGGAAAACTATAGTCAAATATGTCATTATATAACATCACTAAAATAATAATCATGAAATAACTATCAAATTTTTACAACAATTATACTTTTAATAATAATAATTAAATATGGTTATCAAAAACTAATCAATGATCCAATCATCGAGATGGTATGTCGTATGTACGCATGAGTAACATTCCATTTTTTAAATGATTCTTGTGGGTAGAAGGTAAGTAACTAAAATATTGATTGAATTATCATTATATAATAAATACCATATTATTAAATCACATATAATTTTATATATAATTCTTTCTTGTAAAATTAATCACATCATTTTGAGGAGGCGGTAGTCAACACGTCCATGAACTACTTTATCTATTTTAAAGTGTTTGAAGGGGTAATAAAGAAAATGATATATATACATAAATATATATATATATACTTTATCCAAAAAGATAATAATATCATGAATATATTATTTATGTAGTATATTTCAGTTATAATTATTTATGTCAAATAATTTATACATTTCATGTATCATGCCATCAAATTGAGTCCCTTTGAGGGGTGGTAGTCCACTCGTCCTCAAATGAGATAATCATATTTACAAAACATGGAAATCCAAAATGTATGGTATAAATAAAAATACCTCATGTTAAAATATTTATAAATAACATATATATCATATATAAATATATTTTTCATGAAAATGACCACTAAGGGAGGTTGTAATGGAAGATTGAACAATCATCATTTCATGAGGTAATCGTTCGTTGTTTGCAAAAACATTCTATCTTTTACCAATTAGATGGTGGTTTATGTAATTTTCGGTTAAACTCATATAATTAAAATATCATTGTTTATTTATGATACCATTATATTTATATGAGAACATAATTAAGATATCATAAGGGTTGGTGATTTTAAATTAAACAATAGATATTGAGAAAATCCGATTCATTTAAACCGGGTAACTTCTTTTGGATTCATCCAAAATGATTAGTTGGAAGAGATTATGATCAAGGATATTCTTTTAGGTCAAGGAGATGAATTACAGAAGACTATTTGGGTAGGTATTTTCCATACATAAGTAGTTTGAGATTTGTGAGGAAGGGGTTGGTGTGGTTGCCTTTTATATGGAAGGAAAAAGACTCACTTTGTACTCTATGAAAAAATTAGGATTTCACATGTTAAGTCTTACCAGACCACAAAAACTCAATAATTTAGGGTTTATGGGAGATATATATAAATTAAATGGGTGCTTTACATGTTTCTATGTTATTTGGGCCCTTAATTTTAAGGTTTAGTACCCTATTATGTTTTATTGGTCCTTAAATATTATGATTAATTTTAATAACTTCTACTAATACTATTTGTACAAAAATTAACATGATCTTATTATACCACAAATAGAATCTTGATTAAAATTATGTATGTCATATTATCGAAATTAAAATAACATAAGTGGAAAAATTATGATTCATGATAATCTTGTATACAGATAGATTAACATGTTTTTGTAGAAAAATGATTGAAATATTGGTATGTTTTTATATTAAACATTAAAATTTATATTGATTACAGTGAACTAAATAATATTAATATATGTATAATTGATCCAATTTTTCATTCAAAAAAATTCAAAATATAATTTAACATTAATTATTATTTATACAAAAGACAGTTTTTAACTAAAATTCAGTATTTCTCACTATTCACTATAATAAGATGCTTCTCAGAAATAATCTTCAAAAATTCATCCAAATATAATTTTGACATTCGGAATTCAAAAATAAATTTTATATTATAAAATTAAATTCATAGATGTTTCAAAATTATGATTTAAAATATGTTCTCCATTATAAGGCAGTAAAACTGACTTAATTAAAAATATTGGATTTTACCTGAAATATTGTGTCTGATCCTATATTATGATTACCTAATATTTTATATGAATATAAAAAATATTTTTTTTATATGTAACATATTTATTACCTTTATATCACTCATTAATTGTAATAAATTTAATATTTTAGTTTAAAAACAATTTTTTAGTGAAAAAATTAGTTTTCTATAAAAAATGCTTTTAATATTCTATTGGTTCTTAAATTCATTTCTAATTTATTTGTAACCAATTATTTATTTGATGAAATAAAATATATTCATAATACAGTAAATTATAATCATAATGTCCAGTTTATATTATATTAAATAATAATTTTTTAATTATAGACAGATTATCGATAATACTCAATATTGTATATAGTTACATCCATTCAAGAAATCCGCATTTGCATGTAAAAAATGATGTAGTGGGTGTTTGTTGTTGAATATGATGTATGTTAACTCATTTTCACGTGCATTGCATAAAAACTCTGTTTTTAATTCATTGAAATATATATAATATATTTTAAATAGTAAATATATTATAAAGTATATGAATATTATGTTACATTATGCCCTTTTTGTCACATGTCATATATGTTATCTTATACAAGGTTCATACTTTTTTTGGGGTGTCATAGTCTTCCGACCTTATTTAAATTGTGTACTCACAATTTAAAATCGATCATGGTGATAGGTTTTTTGATACATCCAATTTTTGAAATCCCACATTGGGAGAAGTATTTTATGTCCTCTTATATATAATAGAGAAGGGAATGTAAAAAGCTCACAAAGACAACCATGTAACTAGGTTTCTATGTAGGATAACATAAGTGTAAAGTAGAGATTAATACTTGGATAAGAGGTGTAAATATTTATAAATAATGAATTCCGTCATCAATAATAAAAAAGTGGTTGATCAATGGAATTTTGAGGGCCTCCATGTAATAAATTATTGATGATTTAGAAGTTCATCGGTTCAGTAGAAATTTAGGTATTATGAGAACATTTTTATTTCAATGTCATTTTCCAACTGATGGGTAATTCTTTTTACGACCAAGAATATAAATATATATTCTTAAATGATATGATTCAATATCATACGACCGATACTAACTATTGGTTACACATTGATCAAATTCTGATTCATCCACTTAGTCCCAGAATTAATTACCATCCATGAATTTTTTTCTAAAGCAATAAAAGAAACTTTTAAAGGGACATAAGGCCTAAAAAATATTGATAGGTCTTACCATTTGTCTTCAAATATCTCCCATATTAAATATGGTTTATAGAATGATTTATAATACAAAAAAGTGTTACTATTGGTTATTCATTAATATATATTCACTAAAATATTTAACTACAACCAATGATTATTAATAAGGACATTGTGTAGGCCAATGGTGGGCATGAAACCCTTATATTCCATCAGTCATGGGTTCAATTTCTGCGGGATTGTCAGATTCGATTGGTTGAAACCCAGCTTAGATAATTTACTTTTCTCAAACCATTATAATATAAATTCCAAATATAACACACATCCTTGAAATTAGTTTAATCAGTAAATAAAATTTTATCAATGGTTTTCAATACAACCTCAATATATAAATACATCATCCACATATTTCCACATAGATACCTCAATGGTCTCATGTTTATCCTCTAATATAGGGAACTAACATAGTTAATTTCTAGGTTACACACATTTATGACAAAGAACTCTACAAGATTTCATAAGATGAGCATCATTTCCTTTAATTAAAATCTTCCTTTTTCATTGAAAATCCCTTTATTTATTTCATTCATTCCCACACATAATGTATTTAAATTCATTATTTTGACACATTCCATGGTGTCTCCTTCCACTCATCTCACATGTTAAAATCCGAGCCGTATTTTCTATATGTTATCTGCCCCTCAAGATCTTCTCATCCTCTATCCATCTCTACTTTGGTATGCAGAAGATTCTGTAATGGTGTATATTATTTATTATATTTCATGAAAATATATTTGGTATAAACATTATATCCTTAAATCCTATCAACACACCCTTCTGTTACTTATTTTCACCACCTTACCCTTCATATTTGATGTTAACATGAATCCTTCAGGGATAACCATTGACTAATAACGGAAACCAAAGTGTGAGAAAATAAATTCATAGTGAGAAATGTGTGTAATTATATATATGATTTCTAAATAGTGACACCTTATTTTTTAGAACAACATTGGTTTAACCTTGATTATTTGTTTTTAAAATCCATTCAAATTTTTTATATTGTTTTGTAAAGAAAATGTAGATTAACCTAAGAATATCCCCCTGGAGTGTCAAACAAGGTGTGAATTAAGGGTCACTATCATGTACCAGCTTACCCCAAGTCAGGCGTAGAACACCATGTTGGAGTTTTCACAACTACGTACATTTTTTCCCGAACAACATCCACTTATAGTATTCAAACAAGTATGTATTGAATGTAAGGCCAACATTATCCATACCTTAACAAAATTCTAGGGTTTTAATCTATAAATAAAAAAATCTATCTTAGTCTTATGTTATCTAATCTAGGATTTATTAAATATATTATCCTAGGTTGAAAATAAACTTTCTTTGATACAAATATGGGGACCGATCCCCAGATAGCCTATAACTGGTGTTTGCTACTTAATACATTGGCATGATTACAAGGAAAAAATTCCTAAAAGGTTGATCATTTTATTAGTCTTTGTAAAAAAGATACATAAATGAGTATTTCATAACAAATGTATAACCTAATTACAAACATAGTTTTTTCTTCTAAACAAATAAATATTTTTTGGAGAACTCTAATCCATATAGTATATTCTTTCATTTCACATATATTATGATTCTAGGATTCCTAGGGAAAGAAATATAATTAGGGTGATCTTAAATTCTCAGTAATTAAAATATATAGTGCAATCAATAATTAATAAATATAAATATTCAATATGGAAAGTTATATAATACAACATAGATTCCATGTAAATAGCGAAATAATGAAAAATAAATATTCAATGTTATGAAACTAAAAATCATGCCATTAATCAGTGAACAGAAATGAAATGTATCTATAGATATATCGACTAAAAATATCATGGATGAATAATAACTCAAACTAAATTTATTGTTATGATTTCTCAGTTGACATCATTTCTAAGGCATATAAGAACCTATTACTGTCATGATATATCCTTTAGATAGTTTAAATCTACAATTATATAATCCATTTAATTTTTCAACTGCTCTATCTCATGAGAATCTATTTATTCATCAAAAAGCCTTATAATGTATGGGATCCCCCTTTTATTATATTTCCAAATTATTATTTATATTGAATAATAAAAATAAGTAATATTCATTATTGAATATTTTTATTGAATAAATAATATTAATTGACCAATATTTCACCAAATAATAAATGCAATGTCAATGTAGACATCGTGTGTATGAAGGTATATGATTTAGAAAATTGTAATATACATGTTAAATGAAATGGATAATATAAATAAATTTAATGTTCACTTATATTAAAAGATTGAATTTTTTATGCAGGCTAAAAAAATAAATAATGGAAGTGAATTTTTATATCATCATTAGTCTAATTATTAATTAACTATCAAGAGGTAAAATAAGGATTCTATAAAAAAAAACCCAAGTGGAGTAAAATAAAGGATTGTTTTCTGAGATGAAAAAATGATAAAAATTTAGAAATATTTTCGGTAAATATTTCCTATGATTTAGAAAAACCTTTTGAAAATATTTTTCTTAGAAAATAAAACTTTTAAAAACGAATAATTAATCATATTAGAACAGATAAATCAGTACATGTCCTACGAGGGTAAAAAAATTCACCTTTTATATGAAAAAAATTTATAAAATACATTGATTGCAAAGTGGAAAAAGATACCTTCTAAGAGACTGGTAAAAGTCAAACAGGGTAAAATTTCCTCTACCAAGTCATTTTAGATTCATTTTAAAAATATTTTAATACAACCTTATTTTTAGAAGAAAATATGTTCTCTAACTAAAGAGAGAAATAATGTCTGGTTTTCTAAAAAAAATTCTACATTATTTTTATTAACAACTTTGGAAATGGGTATTAATATATAAAAATGGTCATGAGTAACCATATAATAATGAAATGGATTATTGAAAAATGGTTACATAATTTCCTAGAATTAAAATTCCATTGAAAGATACTTAGGATTAGTCTTGAGGAAAATAATCTTGAAGCACTCCGAAGTGTCCCATACCACATTGAAATATTTTACAACATAATACTCATGAAGGGATAATGTTATATGATTGTATGAAATATCATGAGTGTAAAGGTATTAATTATATATCATATAACAGGCATTATATACACCATGTAAATAAAATTGGGTGCATAACAATAATTACGCATAAATAGAAGTCAAATTTAGATGAAAATCGCTTACCTTGTGTTGCTTTTTGGGTGAACGTCCATTACAATCTTATTTAATAAAGTTATGTTTATTTTTTAATTAATTCATAATCTTTTAAATTTTTATAATTTTTTTATTTCACATATTACAATGTTTCATACAAATACATGACCAATTACGTATATGTCTCGTGTTTTTGAACAAATTCAGTTTATGTGTCAAATAAACTATTGTTGGTCAACTATGGTCAAAGAGGTCAATATATAACATCTCTAGAATAATAAACATTAAATAATTAAAATATTTTGACATCAATTATTCTTTTAAAATCAATCATTATATATGGTTATGAAAATGATTCATTGTTACAATCAAGGAGACGGTTGGTCGAGCATACGCATGTGTAACATTCACATTTTTAAATGCTTGTTGTGGAAAGAAGATAACTAAATAATGTCTTCCTAAAATGAAAATTCTCTAATAAATAACATATTATTTTATAACATATATTTATATATAGAGATATGTGGTGTATAAAGAATCATATCATGTTGTGGCAGCGGTAGTCCACATGTCCACAAATGACTTTATCTCTTTTAATGTTTGTGAAGGGGTAATAATGAAACTAATATATATATATATATATATATATATTATTTATATAATTTTAATTATGTAATTAAAATATTTTTTTATATTTATCTAATTTTTAACTATGAAAATTCATTTATACATTCCATGTATCATGCGAACAAATCACATCTCTTCAAGGGGCAGTAGTCCACACTTCCTCAAATGAGATTATTGTATTTACAAAATTGGAAAGAATAAATTAATATTATAAATAAATGATTAATAATTTTAAATAATTATATATAACATACTTTATCATATATAAATAGACTGTATGTCATAATTTCTACTATCAGAGGCAGTAATCGAAGAATTAACAATCATCATTTCATGAGGTAGTAGTTCACCATCCATAGAAAAATTATGTTAGATAATAATTAGAAGGTTGTGTGTGTAATTTTAGGTTGAAGACTCACAATCCCAACCTAATAGTATTTTTATTATACTATAATGTTAAGACAATAACTGAATAAGAATATTTTAGTTGTTGGAGAACGAAAATGAAAATAGAGAGTTTGAGAAAAGACATTACCTTTTAATAGAGTAACTAATTTTGGCTTAAAACAAAAGGCTTTATTGAAAGGGTTTCATCCCAATGTGATGATTCAAGGAATAAGAGAGTATTTATTGGAGACTATTTGGGAAGATGTTGTATGAACATAAGAGGTTTGAGAGGTGTGAGGAATGAGTAGAGGTTGTGTCCTCTTATAGGGAAGGAAAGGACTCACTTGGTATTCTTAGAAACAAATATAGTGTACACTTCTTATTACATAGAAAAAGTATTAAATTTAACATATATGCATTATGGATGGTTTATGGGAGACCTATGTTCTTCCAATGGGTGTTGGATTGGTGTCCAGGTAATTTGGGCCCTTAGTTTTATGGTTTTGTCTCTATATAACCTTAATTTTGTGTTAACTATTGTGAATAATTTTAAACACATTTAATAATGATTTTTGAAAAAAAAAATAATTTTATATTCTTAGATGAATACTACTATTCTTATTAAATTGGTATATGTAATATTTCCAAAGTTCAACCACATAAGTGGATAATTTTGGATTAATTCTAATATTGCAGACAGATGGATTAATTGGTTTTAATAACAAAATGTACAAAATATTTATATGTTCTTTTGTTAAATTTAAAATTTATAATGATTATAATGAAATAAATTATATTAATATAGGTATAATTGATCCAATGTGACATTAAATCAAATTTATAACATAATTTAAAATTAATAATTATTTAAACGAAATGGCAGTTTTTAACTAAAACGTAGTATTTTTCACTTCTCACTAAAAAATGATGTTTCTCAGATGAATCCAAAATATTCATCCAAAGATAATTTTGACATTAATAATTAAAAAATGAATTTTCTTTTATGAAATTCAATTCATAAATGTTTCCAAATTAAGAATTATAACAGACTCTCTATTAAAAGGCGATAAAAATTCCTTCATGAAAATATAGGTTTTTATATGGAATATTGGGTTTGATCCTATCTTATGCTTTAGAAATCAATTAGATGAATATAAAATATTAATTTTGGAATATTTAACATATTTAATACCTTAATATCACCCACTAATTGTAATTATTGTAATCTATTAGGGTAAAACAACATTGTGAAGAAAAAATATTTTTCGATAAAAATATGATTTTAATATTCAATTGGTTCTTATATTCTTTTCAAATTAATTTTTAGAAAAATAATTTTATTTTATTAACCGTATAATTTTATATGTTATTTAATTCTATTCATAAATTATTTTTTATATTAAATTAAAAAATAATGTTTTAATTATTGATCGTTTCTTTGTATGAATTGGTATTGCGTATAGTGCATGCCATTGAAGATGGTCGTTTTTGTGTGCATCACTTGCTATAGAGAATGGTTATTGTTGCGTTTGATATATGATAACCCAGTGGGGAAGGAATTAGAAGAAAAATCATTGTTTAATGGGATGACATATATAAAATATATTTTAAATATTAAATATATTACATAGTATATGGATATTATATTGCAATATGAGCTTGCAATTGTTTTTCATGTACGCTATTGAATTCAAGGTTCTTACATTATTTTTTAATGGTGTCACAAATTCCATGTCCAATAAAGGTGGGCCAGGTGGGTAAATAAAACTCCATTTCAATCTAGGTTCCACTGAAGTGGGAACATGTAGACTACTATAACCAACATCATCCCGCTGGTACCCGTATGTCAGCTGCTAAGGGTATCATGCAAAAAAAATTGCCTATGATGACCATGTATGGGATACAAGGAAGGATTATTAGTGGAGTAGGGTGTTGGATATCAAGTATTTGGCTCATACACCCACTACTACTAATAATAACTACCCTTATATTCAAGAAAGAACCATTAAGAAGGTTAATATTCCTGCTTTATTGGAACATGTTTGTGGACATATCCCCATAGCAGGAAGGGGGAGTATTATACTCCTACACTCATGCATAAATCCCATTGAAATATTCTAATGGAACAAAGAATAGAGAAGTGGGAACATATCATCACTTCAATTGAAAAGATCTACCAGTTTATTATGTAGATAGAAAATATGCAGGCTTATATCCCTAGACACACTAGGTTAAAATTAAAATTTATTTTAGTTACTGGTGAAGAACTCCACCATTATATTATGACACTATTTTAGATGAATGGATAGTTACAAACTCCTATCCCTATATCCATGATAGAAAAACAATTTGATAATCAAAATAAATATGTACCATAGAAGGCACACATTCTTGCTCTTGATCGGGAAGATTATTGATAAATTTTGATGAAAGGAGAGGTATATGAACCTACTCATATTACAATTCCAACTGGGGCTCACCATTAGAGAGTGTTACATGACTCAGGATAGGGGCACTTGCATGTTGAAAAAAGTTCAGAGACATATTACAAAGACCTAGGATCGAGCTCATATCCTTGTTCTGGTTGGGGCTCACAATGTGAGAGTGGCACCGGCCTTGGGACAGACTCATACTCTTCTTAATAAAGTCCATTGGAATACACCAAAGTCCCCAGATTGGGAAAATATCACTATTTATTTCTAGGATGACTAAATTAGAATGGAACAAGTCTTGGGAAAGGCTCATGTTCCTATTATTAAATCTATATGAAATACTCCATCAGATCATAGATGCAAGGAACATATACCTACTTTTGTCGATGAATGATTATGCCAACATCATTCCAAGGAAACATAGTGGGATTCTCATATTCCTTCTCCGATTTCAAACGTCCATCGGGATATTCTAAAGGGAAATTCATATTCAGAGTAGGCTCATATTTCTTATCAAACTGGGGATCACCACAATATTGGGGCACAAGCCTATGGACATAATCATACTCCATTATAATATCTCCAACATCATACACAAAATACACAGGATCATGTATATTTCGCTATTATGCAAGAGGATGATCATTTGAGAATGTCACAAGCCTCGTGATAGGCCCATATTCCTATTAATTAATATGAATGGATGAATCCAGCTGATCATGAAATTAAGTCATGCATTTCTACTTCCATTCATGAAAAATTATGTTAGAATCATTCCAAGGAATCCATGGAAAGGTTAAAATTCTTTATCCCATTTCTGAGGTATGTCAGATTATCTGTCAGGGAAAGACTATTTTGAGCAGGCTCATATTCTAATCCAATATAATCACTCCATGTGAGAGTGGAAAACACCCCATGGTATGCTCATATTCCTTACGAGAAAGATCAAATGAGTATTCTATTGTCTTAATATCCGTATCATATTCCTATCCTGACCACATTCCACCACGTGAGAAAGGAAAATGTGTATGGATAGCCTCGAATTCCTATCATTAATGAGATATCTCATCATCATTTTCTTTCATCTTCTCAGAAGTATGATCATCCTCTTATAACATGATACTATTATATACAAGTTCTAGAAATTGTTATAAAATATTTCCATAATCCTGCACAATCTAGAAAGGAAAGTTGGTATATTCTGACCACGATGCCGAACAATGTATGTGTTCATAATCTGATCATTGCTAGTGTCATTGAGGTCGTTCGACAGACATTCTAAACAGCACAAGGATTTTTCAACACTTCTATTGATGAAAAGGGATTATATGTCCATTACCACCCTAGTCCTCCATATGGTAGTGAGGAGATGGATTGTAGGGACTCTACTCCTAACATCAATCATGGTCAACCTCCCCCTGGTGATATCTCCCAGGAGTATGGAAATCCTCCCATTATTTTAAAAACATCATAAAGAGAGGTGATCCTAACTCTGAAACATTCATATAGAGAGGTTCTCAAAACATCGGGGTCAACTATATATGGTTCCCCATCAACATATGGTGTCACCCCACTCCCATCATATGGAGACCATTAGATCAATATTATATCTGAGGACAATAGGGAGTCATGTATTTATATTTAGAAGGAGTCTAACATTGACATATAGAAAGATTTGGTAGGAAAAAGCATCCCCATCATTTTCATCCCCCTCCCTACTACTAAATATGAGATCTGAAATGAGCTAGAATAAAATAGAATTCCTTATATATTCCAAAATGAGTGGCCTAATCATTAAATACTTAAGTATTTTTATATCCCTTATACAAGATATGAGTGTAACCATCATAAAATTAATATGCTTAGTTTTCATTAAGACAATTCTATTATATTCATGGACTTGGATCCAAAACCGGAAAATAACAGCACAAATCTCAAACATGATTTTCACCATTGCATCACAACTCTTCATTAGATAATATCTAATGCCACATTATGCATCCTAGTTAGAGGATTTTGATAGTGTGGAGCGTTAATATTTTATGATCCCTTGTAATAGAAAATACCCTCAGATTCATTATCCTATAATGTTATGGCCTCCAATGAAATCAGGTGATCGGGTAATGCTCAGGCTAGTTGACCACTTCAACAGAACTCCTCTACATCAATGGTTCCTATAAACCACATATGGGGAGGAATAATTTCTAATAAGATTTCATACTAGGCAGCCCAAGACTGATGTATGATATTCTAAATATAGAGAGTTATTTTTCTATCACCCAAAAAACTCCCTGTATGGAATGATTCTCACCATAGGTTATCAATGCACCCAACTCCCACGTGAGAACAACTGTGTTGCATCACACAGATCATAATAGAAACTACCACAGTAGTTTTCCAATAGAATAATTGTCCCCCTATGTGAAGATAATATCAACCACCACATATACCTCTTAGATCTTCAATTCTGGAGGGGGAATTAGACATACCCTTAGCTGCCGCAGGTGAACCCAACCACATAGGCTGGTGGAATTTATATCTCAGTCATTTCTAACAAGTTCATTATCCCCTCATAAGACCTTAGGTACATCAGTGGTGATTCCAGATCACCCCCACCATACTAGTTTGGGGCATTTATATCATTATATCTGTCCAAAATTTTGTAAAATCCTTGACTGGAGCCACTGGATCCTATAAATATAAAACAATAAAGGCCAATTATAGGACAAAATGACCACTACGTGATAGGGTTGGGGGAATTTTTATTATCATCATCATCACAAAGGGAATGAATCTTTACTTGGTTTGGAAGAATCAATAAATTGTCAGCATTCCACCACCTCCTCCCTTCATAAGACAAACCCTTACTCATTGGGGAATGTTTAGAAACCATAAAATGAAATTCTTGCAGATTCACAGTTCATAGACCATAATGGGAGGATTGTACAGAAAAGATAATTAGACCCAACTAGGGTTGCAAGCCAAAATGTCCCAATATGTCCAAGGGATCGATTAATGACCCAGAATAAGATAGTGAAGAATAATCCTATTATATTGAATGTAATGGATCATGAATCATTTCATGATATGCCTCTATGGATGTCATCACTAGAAACATGGAAGATATTGACCATGAAACAAAATCATAGGGATGTGGCATGGAAAATATACCTCGGGAGGATGGTGACTTGTATAAAAAAATCCATCCTCATGCACCATGAAGCAAATACAACATTAAAACATGCATCCAAAATTATCATGAAACCACCTCCACGATGAAATAATACCAAGTGGAAGGGTACAACCACATCTTGATCACTTCTCAAAACAAAGGATGTTCATTCCCCTAAGGAATATTTTTCCCAATATAAGAGTGAAATATGAAAATTCCAACATCACAATGAGGAGCTACTCATAGGCCATATTATCATTGGGTGTCACTTTTAAGAAGAGACAAATGTTCTTCCTCCCATGGTCTATCTCCCAGAAAGAGATGATTCCAAGCATCAAGTTCTCTCTAGATCCAGACATGTTATCCACATAAATGGGGAGGTCATAAATGATCATGATAATAAAATTTTGTGGAAACAACCTCTCCCACACATGTAATGTTGATCAATCTTGGTACAAATTGAAAATCATGAAGGTATAAAAGTAGATAGCCCCCCATCATCCCCCATCAGCACCCTATAAATGGGGGATGATTCAGTTGTCAATTACCGTGGAGCTTCTTCACATCATCGAGTGCCTAACTAATCAAATGGATGCCTTGTAAGGGATACATTCACTTATGTTTCTTGAGAGGAAGGCATATCCACATTTATTGAATGTCACATTACCTCCACCCAATTTCGGCAATCTTAGTATCTCTATATTTGATGGTGTGGGTGACCCCAAACAACATCTCATACACTTTTTATCCAGAAGGGGGTGATTATGGGCCCTTGATATCAATATGAGGCAATAAAGCTAAGGTGTTTGGTACATACTCTAACAATTCCAGCCTTTTTTGGCATAATTGTATCCTAGAAGGATACTTGTCAGGATGGGAAGACCTTCGTCATCAAATCCTTTATCATTATTGTTCTACATTGAGGATTACAATGATCGTCAACCTGAAGAACTGATAACAATGTAAATGAAAGGTTTTTTGATTTCATAGAAATATGGAATGGTTTAATATACTCACATAGCATTCCACTCTAACAAGAGAAGCTGCTATAAATATATAGTGAAAATATGATGGTTATGTTGTAGAAACCTCGGCTTCCAATGAAATGTCCAGGTGGATTCAATGAGGTTACGGAAATGTCCCAATATCTAGAAGAATCTATCCAACAGACCCAATCCAAAAAATGGATAATTCCTGCTGCATATGAAAAAAGAACAACTAGAGTAGAAGTTGTAGTGGTGACTCTCAATCCAACATCAATGCCTCTACAAATACCTAGGCAGGTCCAAAACCACCTAACACCTTTTGTCGAGTCGCGACAACCATAGAATCTCCCTCGATTAAGAAGAATATAGAAATTAGGGTCTTTCTGCATTTGATGAATGGATTAATAATAAATACTCTTTCTAGAATGAACAAGTCCCTAATTATTTATTCAGAGTAATGGATTAGGAACTTATCATACCTCTACAACCCCAGAAGCATGATGAGTTCAACCTCATTGACCATAATGATTACTACATATTCCACATATGGTCAGGTCATAATATCTATAACTCTATCATTTTAATTTTTTTTCATGGCATGATCAATTATAGATATGTGGTGCAAGATAACTATCCAAAGTAGGTGGATCACATTCCCATTATCTAATCAGAGGAAGAAGGTGATTATAATAATGTTTGGGCAGATGTGAAAGAAAATTTGACAACTTCATGACCTGAAAGATAGTTGGTCGAGCATGTACCTCATTAATTTCATAGTTTTATAATCATGTAATTGAAACACTACCCAATATAGGGACACAAAAATTACCTCTCATATGTGTATGTGACCACTAGATGTATAATGAAACATTTGAGGAAGAGTCATATTCTCCTCTAAACAGATCATTAACTCTAACTGAATTCATCCCTATAGATTTCAAAATAATGAAACCGTCTCACCAAATGAAACCCTCTCCAATTAAAGATATCAAATTTGGTTCAGTCAATATGATACAATTGTAAGACCCCTTTTTGATAATGATTTTATCCTAAAACATGAGTTTACCACACATATCCTTGGAATAGTAGGTTATAAGCATTAGAGCTGAGGATATAAGTGATAGAGAAAATGTTGTCAGACGCAACATTCAGGTCATATCCCCATGGAGAACATATATGAAGTTAATATTCATGGGAAAGTGCTCTAGAAGGCTCAAAAGAAAAAAAGTGCTGCCTCAGAGCCCTCCAGATGTAAACGGCTTCTAATTATGTTTATTTACCACATAGTGAGGGTCTAATCAAATCTACCCAAGCAATAGGGAAGGTCAGCATGACTAAACTATTATAAGAAGATACTCCCTCATCCTCTACAAAAACTCAATGTCCATCTACATGAAACGACACATATCCTCATCTCTGCATCCTGGAAGTACCCCATATCAGAAAACACCGAACTCAGGCCTAATAGTATGATGTACTAAAGTGGATTTTGGTGGTCCCACCCATGTTCTTAGTCCTCTATGTGGTTTATATTTCAAAAGAAATTAGGGATACACTTGGTGAAGCCCTTCAGAGCCCTGAAGAGTTGGAGACAGACGTATTTGCTGCTAATGTATGTTGAATAGAGTCCATGTAATTATAATTCCACACATCTCATTCATTGATTAATATTTGTAGGAGTTCCATCAAGGACACATCAGACCGCTATATGTCTCAATCAGACATAATAACATCTATGTTCAAAGGGATTGAATTGATAATTTCTCAGGGATATATCTTATACTTGTATAATCCAAAATATGTTTAGGATTTGGTTAAGGGGATTTATCTCCCACTAATATAGCCATCCATGTTAATGAAAAGTGTGAGAAAAGGCCAATTAGGAATATGAATATCATAGAACAATTTTTGGATCTCAAATAAAATACTGAGTTTTTGGTAATCCGGCAAGACACCACGTATAATGTCCGGATCAGAAGGCCCTAGCTATTTATCCATCTAACGATACCTTCAATATTCTTCCAATGTTGGAATTATCCCATTAATGAAAAAGTATTCATTTTACATAGTGATAGTTCTCCCTTCAATACTTACAGGGCTACATATGCTGAAAAACTAGTTCTATAAAAATGTAGGAAAACAACCAAAAATGGATGATGATAAATAGGTTATATCTCCCAATGGCTTGGGGACCACCACTATAAATCTATGGAGTTTTCTTGATGATGTGTATGTGCTCCCCATAAACATAGTTGATATCATATATATAATACCATAGGTCCAAGCCTCTCATATCCCTGTTGATAAAATCTATTTCTATAAGCTCTAACATATCTCTACAATTACTCTTTCAATAGAGGATGATAAATTTTTCCCATGGCCACCCTCTCCATGATAGTGATAGTGAATATCCTATATTTATTTCACTATCTAAAAAAGCCTCCATAGACTCAGAGATGGATGATTATGAGGATGATCATAGGAATTCCTCTATAGAATTCAAGGAAGGTGTCTCCCCCACTATAGATTATATTAGATAGAAAATCGTGGAACATAGGAAGACCCATTGACTATACAGACTAGTGCTGATATGGCCGAAAAAGGGAAATATATGTACATCACATTTCTGAAGCACAATGATATGTGTTTGTGAGGGACTACATAGATATTCCTAGGATATATCTATATGTGACTTTGCACCGTCTCAGGATATCATATGAGCATCGAGGCATGAAGAAGGCATCTAGAAGGACGCACACCTCTCATGCAACCAATGTAGAGGCGGAGGTCTCCATGTTGATCCAAGTGAACGTTGTCAAGGAAGTGAAATACCCAAGTTGTATTGCTAACATCATCCCTAACAAGAAGAATAATTGTCAGATTATAGTCTTCATTGATTTTAGTGACCTTAATGAAAATTTCTTAAAGGATTATTTCCCAATTTTGATCACATAACACTTGATACATGAATCTACTAGTTTCCACAAAAAATTTTCATGCATGGAAATTCAACGTAAAATCATATATTGATTTCCCAATGGATAACAAATCCACTTCATTCAGAACACCCTAGAGGATAATTTTCTATAAATTCATTCCCTTTTGATTGAAAATTTATGGCACCACATATGAATGTGCCATGAACCATATTTTTAATCCACTCCTTGGATGGATATCCAAATGTGCAGCCAGTGGCTTGGTGATTAAATAACAACAATGATGTAATCAGTTCACGGACCTTCAAAGAGAATTTAACAAGCTATGACAACATGGACTTAAGATTAATCCATTGAAACTTGCTTTTGGGGTAATGTTAGGTAAATTTCATTGTTTTTTGGAACACCATCACGACATTGAGGTTGACTGAGAGAATAATATATCTATATTAGTAATTTTTACTCTAGAATTATAAAATAATTGTGTGGAATATAAGGTATCCTCGCCTACCTTCGACCATTCATTTCTAATGTGGCTAGAAATGTTTTTCCCCTTCACCATGATAATGAAGAATGTGATCACCAACTAATGAGAGTATGATTGGTAATCATACTTCAAAATCACCAAGTAGTACATAATCAACACACTAGTAATGATACGTTTGGTGGAATTTTGAACACTCTACTTATATGTGGTTTCCATGGAATAGTCCTTGGGCATCATCCTTGTACAAAATAATGATGTGGGAAGGAATAAAATTCTCTATTACCTTAGTCATACTATTCTAGGTACCAAGACCCAATACTCAAATATAATGAAGAAGTGTCATGCTCTCATATTTACAGCACTAAATCTGAGGCATTACTTATAGAACCATGGTTTCCAATTGGTCTCCTGTATTAAAACACTCAAGTAAATCATTGGTCATTGAATGATAACTAGGTTGTTGGCCTTATGGGTTGTAATTTTTCAAAACTATTACATTCTTTTGGTGTTATTGAAGCTAGTGAAAGAACAATACTGAGATGATTTCATCCCCAAAAATTCTACCCAAGACACCAAGCTTCCAGATGAAGAGGTCTTCTATTCCCATGACTCTCCCAGAACATGGGAGATGTATTATGATGGTGTATCATTTAGGTTTATTGGAAGAAATATGGGAAAACGAAATCTCAATTGGGTTTTCCTAGAAATTCTATTTCTTTATCTAGACATTGTGATTTTTTATTACTCATTTTCACCATCAAAAGGATGCACAAATAATGAGATAGAATACCCTTCCCTCATAACTCACTTGGAATTATCCTTACAGATAAAAATATCCTACCTGAACATCAAAGGGAATTAGGAGTTAGTAAGGCAGACCAATTAAGAATAATACATCAAAAAGGAGGA
Organism: Viscum album; assembly: GCA_963277665.1. Classification (NCBI taxonomy): domain Eukaryota; kingdom Viridiplantae; phylum Streptophyta; class Magnoliopsida; order Santalales; family Viscaceae; genus Viscum; species Viscum album. Next base: position 689,726,990 of record OY728156.1, on the reverse strand, counting down.
ATTTTTCCCTATCATAGGCCATTTAAAGATACATAGGGGAAAATATCTATTGGACATAAAATTTCATAATATTCCCTAATCACATAGTGCTCACTCTGACAAAATTTTCAATGTGAAAACCATCTTTTATGACCTTGATCTTGAAGAAGTAATATTCTATTTCACACATCAGATAAGGATTTTGGAAATCCTCATCAATGACATATAAGAGATCAAGCTGGTCAACACTACCCCCAAGAATGATGCACAAATATTCACCATTGGATAGATGGATACAACATTTAGATATCTAAAAAATGGGACTCTCCCAATAGATAAAACTGAAAGGGAATAGATTCAGTGTCAATCAATGAACATTTCCCAGAATGATGGCCTAAATGAGAAGAAAAACCTCTATAAGCATGGATTCGATTAGATTCTCCTCCTATGAAATGAAAAAAGAGAGGTTTCTACCATCCTGAATGAATTCCATATAGGATATTACAACACCCATCAATCAAGGACCAGTATCTACCATTAGATTTGGTGTTAAGGATGTTACTATAATACCATGATATATGACTGTTTGAATTTCCAATGAAATGTCAATTATGGAAAATCCAGGTAAAAATCATCCATAATCCCCCAGTATTTCTATATAAACCTAAATATTTTGGGACATTCAATTTTTTTTAGATAGATGTTTTCAGGATGTATCCCCCATCCATGGGAAATAAATTCATGTATGTCCTAACTATTACTAAATTCGTGTGTACATATGCTGAGCTGATAACCCTCAAGGATCTCTAGATGAAAAAATTAAAATAATTATAAATTCATATATCCTCACATGGTTCCATGACCCACACACAATATTGAAAGACAAACGAAGTAATATCTATTATATGAATTTAAAGAAGATAAACTAAGTGTACAATACTGATTCCAATCACTCATCTCACTAGAATTCATTAGAAAATGGAAAGATAGATGCCTTTAATAAGATTCTATAAAATATACCATAGATGATGGCGAACAAGTACATGATGTCTTGAACCAACAAACTCTTCCATGCTTTATGGTCCTACCATACTTTCACATGTTCTTCCACACAAGAAATGTTGTACTCACTAGTGTATATGACCAAGGAAATGTTACCCATATAGGTCCATCATCCCATTCTTTGAGTATTAATTTGTGGGAAACTACCAGATGATGAGAAATTTCAAAAGTGACTAGATGAATTGGAATAGATTGACCATAATATATTGTGCACACTACACAACTTTGAGGTCCACTATAATCAGATTGCATGAGATTTCAGTTAAATGGTTAACCCTTGATCATTATTTTGAGGGGAATGGGTGTTGATCCTCAAAACATCAATGATACTCAGAATGAATCCACCAAAGATGGAATCCAAATTATAAGGAACATTCATCATACATATAGTCTAATGTAGTAGGGATTACTCATTGTAGAAAATGGAAGGGTAACTTGTCACGCCACTTACTAATGAAATATTTCTCAAGAAATAAAATTCACTAAATTCAGCCAGGTAGGGAATCCACATCAATGTATATCCCATTGCTTATACTAGATGCATGAATATGAACTGTACCAATTTTTCTTAGTATTAATTTGTTAAAATTCATGGCACCTTTCTTTTTTATTGTAAGGCAATAAACTGTAAGGTAAATTTCCTTACCACATGCCACAAAACTGCTTGCATCTATGATATCTATATCTATTTAAGTCAATTCACCAACGCCTTTACCACAAGATATTAAACTACACGGTTCATCCAGAACTACAAATGGTTTGATTCACATTTCCGGTTATATATGTAGGGATTCCCCGATCCTATATCTTGTTCCATACACTAAATGTTAAAAACTACCATTGTTTTAACCACAATGGTGAATACAATGTAGGGAAGCCATTCCCATTCAACGTTTCTCATAATGAGAATAACACATTTGAGATTAGTAATTATAACAGGGACATACCATCATAAGTAAGGAATAAAATTACACAATAGATCTATTATGGTCTTGAATGAATTACATTAAAAGGCATACCATTCATCCCCACCAAATGACATTAAACCACACAATAAATGTCCTTGTCATATGAAATTAAACTGAACTATACATTAGAACTATGTGTGGTTTGATTCTCATTATTATGAGAAACATAGTGATGCCCAAACATCCACCCTTGGGCCCAACTACAACATTCCCACCAATTCTCATAATTTCACCTTTGTCCTCACCACATGATATTAAACTTCATGGGATTTCATGAACACTGTATAGTTTGATTCTCATATTCATGAGATATGTTGTGATTCCCAGTCATCCATATTTGGGACCAGCTACAAAATTTACTTTTACTCACATTAGTTCACTCTTATCCTCACTACATGACATTAAACTTCATTGACCATCAATAACTCAGGGTATCTAGATTCTTGTCATCACATGATATGTATCGAAACTTAGATCTCTAATACTGGACACAACTACAATGGTCAACAGAAATATTTCACACCTATACATATGTGTCAGACCTATATAGAGTATTTCCCATTCAAGAAGTATATGTGGCTCAATTTATACTCTCATAGGCTATGTAGTGATTCCCAAATTTCCCACATTGAGCCCATTCCCAACAGAAAAATAAAAAAAAATACACCACCTTCTATAAGGGAATGAAGTACACATATGGCTTCAGGTAAATCTTTGTGTGGAATTTTTATCACCCTCATGGGATATATAGAGATTCTAAAGTCTCCATGATTAGTACCAACCTCAAAATTTCCACACATTCTTGTTGGATCCCATGTCCTTACTGCATGATGATAAAATGCATGGAAGTGTGCCGTCACCACATGATGATAATATTCATTGAAGTACATCATTATCGCATGATGTTAAACTTCCTAAAAGTATGTACTTCACACATGGCTTTAGACATCAGGGATGTATGTCCTTACATAATGACATTAAACTACATGGATGTGCACCCCATATACATGATGTTAAAATGGATGTAAATACATCCTTACCGTGTGATATTAAACTGCATATAATTACATCCTTACTGCATGACACTAAATTTCATGGATTTATGTCTTTTCCACATGATGTTAAACTATATGGAATTAAGTCTATACCAAAAGATATTAAACTAGATGGATGTACTTCCTTAGCTCATGATTCAAAGATACATGGAAGCACATCCTTACCACATGACGTTAATCTTCATGGAAGTACGTCCTTACCACATGATGATAAACTGCATCGAAGTATGTCATTGCCACATGATATTGAACTACATGGGAGAATTTCCTTACCACATGAAATCAAACTAGATTGAATTACTTCCGTACCAAATGTTGTTAAACTACATTTAAGAATATCCTTACCACAAGATATTAAACTACATGGATGGGAATCCTTACGGTTTGACATTGAAATGAATGTATGTACATCCTTACCACATGACATTAAAGTGTATGGAATTAATTCCTTAGATAATGATGTTAAAATACATTGTGTCAAGTGTCTCCCCACTATATGATGTTAATTTGAGAAAAACCATCACCCATTTTTCATTCTTTATTAATGGACCATAGGAGACTTACCTTGGTCAACCTAATTACTGGATTATTCCACAAAAGTTTCATGAAAATCAATCTATAAACCACATTTCAAGCCTCGGTTGTCCCATTTTTTTCAATCTTCCTTGGACATTTTAATGCATATCCGGCTTTAATGGCCATTTACATGACTATGCATATATGTTTATGGCTCCATCATAGTCTCCTATGGTAAAAAACTAAATGCGTCACTCTGCAAAACATACGTTCGGAACCTTTTGATCCCAAGAATCAATTAAGAATAACTCAACACCTCAATGTGTCTGAACTACTCCCAATACTACTATCCCATATCATTGCTCATGACCTGAGAACCACAATCCAAGATTTGTAACATTTACATCTCACATATTAGGTGCATGTGAGTCATTACCCTAAACTACATGCCAGTCAAATCAATACCACCTTAAACAATATCCTATAATAGTCCAAATCTAAATATTTTATAATACTAAGTAAAAGAGACACAATATCTATCAGGTAAAAAATAGCAATGGGAGAGCTAAGAAATATTTGAGCCTCCTCTAACTATACTCCTCATTATCTGAGTTTCTAAAAACCTTATAGTGGAAATAAATAAGTCATAAATCTCATAGGGTCTACATTGTGGCCATAGTAAAAATCCATGTTGTGCTCACAAGATCCGCTGGTCCTATAAAAAGATTGAATAATGGCTTTCCACACCATCTCGCAAAGAGAATACATTCATTAATAACTGGAACAACATTTTGGGTACTCAACCCCCCTTAAATTTCACACATTCAGAGACCACACGTCATGGATTTGGGTGTCTAGGAACATCATAACCATACATGGTCTTAGAATGATTTTTTGGATTCAGAGGACCATTTCATGACTATGAATACGAACCCATGGCTCTGGCATATGCGTATATGGCCAATATCATAATGTGTCACTCTAAAAAAATAAAATTCAATCCTTTTGAGCCATAGCAATATCAGAACATAAAATTACCCAATAGTGTGTCTAAACAACTCTATATATGACTATCCTATATAATTCTCTTAAATCAAGCACTCTAGGTTGTGATTTAAAATCCCAATATGAGACTGTCAAAGTAGATATGTTATCCTAGAGCCTATTTCACTATCTTCCATGACATTTATCAAGGATGGACTCCAACACTTCATTCCCTAGCTTTAGATATCCCAAACCTTGTGATTCTAAACCATAAGGTGTAGGGATCAAGCTTTATGATTTAAGGTATAATTTCCCTAGGGTGACAAAATCCATCATTAATATCCTTCCCTCTATTACAAACGTCATCATTTGGATTTTTGAGTCTTTAAAAACCATTCATGTCATTTGGAGAGGACTGGATATCATATTTCTTTGTGTATGCTACTGATTTATAAGGGCCTTAACCCACAATCTAAAGGCATATTATCCTTGGTAGAAAGAAGATTTAATTCATGCGACCCTTAGAAAAACAGTAAATGAATCGGGTATCTACTAATGTCCTGGGACATACTAGGAATGTTTACACCATCTAATATTCATGGACTTAGACTTTTGGATTATGATATATGTCACCCATATTCCATATATCTAGGAGGACCTAGATTACCTAATATTTCTCCTTCAACCACTATCACCACCATAAATATTCCATATCCCCTAGAAATTATACCCAGCATCAAGGAACCTTTTAATGTCAATGAATGTGTTATTATGGATCCTACATATGCTCCTATATTCATCATCCAAATTTGTCTCACTGAGAATGATATTTTCAATCCTTGTGTGCCTCAGTAACACCAATGAACGCACCCAAAATCTCAGTGCGTTTTAGTTCATTCCTAGAATGTCTGCATCATATCACATGATCATATAGATGGTTGGATCAAAAAGAACTTAAACTAAATAGATATTGGGTCCACGCTAAGAGACAATGAACTTAGGAGTTGTTAGGTATGATCTAAAAGACCATAAACTAAAGCAATAGGTGGTATGAGCTAAAATTCCATAAAATAAATATATATTAGGTCTAGCAAAAACACATTAAACTAATTAAATATTTGGTATAAGATAAAGGACCTTTATCTAAATCGGAAGAAATTCTAACATAACAATCATTAAAAAATGTGATAGAAGGTAAGAGCTAATAGACCATAAACTAAAGTGATATTAGGTTTGAGATAAAATCCCTTAAATTAATGAAATATTGGGACCGAGATAAAAATTCCTTAAACTAAATCAATATTATATTCCAGATAATAGAACATTAACTAAATCAATATTAGGTCTGAATTAAATGACATTAATGTAAAGGAGTATATGGTCTGAGATAACAAAAAATAATCTAAATTCAGATAATGTATGACCTAAAATACCATATATTAAATTGATATTATGTTTTATATAAAATACCTTAAACTAAATAAATATGGGTCCCAAGATAAAAATACCTTAAACTACAGAAATATTAGATCTGAGCTAATATAACGTAAACTTATGTACGACAACAATCGAGTCTGTAATAGCTTGTAAGGCTTATCAAATGGACTTATAAAAATCAGGCTATGCTCACCAAGACAATAATATTTTGGAAATAATGGAGAAAAATACCTTTGGGACAAATATTATACACTTTCATATATCTAAAAATTTGTAGATCTCAATAGAAAATGAATAGATCATCTGTAGAGAATTCCATGTTTGTTGGAATTCATTATCCCTTCTCCAAAATGAGTATATTGTGAACCAAAAATCTAGATCCAAAAATTTAGTTTTTCTTTATTTTTTTAAATGTATGTATAGTTTTGGTGATTCTCATAGTATGAGAACAATGAATTATCATAAACATCATAGACAATGAGAAGTTGGATAGAAATTTGAATATTTCGGATGGTCCATTTGTGTTGTTCCTAAAAGGGGGAGAATATCCACATATTAGAGTCTCTCCAAAGATCCAACCAAAATTGGATGCATTAAAAGAGTCAAGCTATGAAAAAAAATTGATATGATTTTATAGTATGGTCAACAAGACTATAGAGAGAAGCATCAATATAACATTGGAGTACCGCTCTCCCTAATTCATCTGCTTCTCCTCAAGGATGAAGAGTCTCGAACAAGGAAGTTATCTCTTCAACCATATTTTGATAGGCAGACAATTAGGATTAAAATTTTTAAATATTATACATAAAATGATAAATGATTTTCCAATCCCTATTTGTACGGTCCATGCATCCATCAGAGTTTTTAGTTTAGATATCATCTCAAAACACTACATGAATTCCTTTGACATCACCCTCTTCTCCTGGGAAATGGTAGCATCATCCATGAAGTCAGGTAGATCCTATTCACTTTCTAAAAGACCACCCATATCAAAACAATTTGCTTCATAATTTCAGAGGCTAATGGTCAAAATCATCCACCCTATGGTTATAAAATAATTGATTAAGTTGTTCCCCTTGGTCATTGAATACCTCTATGATGGTTTCATTGTTCAAGGATTGAATTCATTTCAAGATCGTCCTTTGTATCTATTGATACACTACAACTGAAGGAGTAATGAGGAAATATGAATGGAAAATTAGCTAAACCAATGAAAAATCATGATATAATTCTCCATAAGCTCTTATCTCAGGAAGTGTATTATCTATTTGTTGTACTAGTGGTCTGATTTTCTCAAGAAAACCTATTCCTCAATATAAATGACCACCATCGGAGGGGGTATCTTCCTTGATTCCTCTCCCTGGTCATTAATCAATTATTTTAATTCCATAGATAAATTAATTAGTGACACAAAAGGATAGTCATCATGACAGACTTTATAACCCAACACACCATTGTGATAAGCTATTAACCAAGCCTAGGAAAAGTCTTGGGTAAGCAAAGGGAATGAATCTATAAGAAGTATTTTGATATTAGATCTAGCATCTTTATGTGAAAATATCTTCTAGAATTGATAAATGACTCTGGGATGTCGTTATCCATAGACCCTGACAAAAGGTATGGGAGAAACACACTGAACATAGCTGAATTGTCGAGAAAATCGATATTGTGCATACAGATCATTGATTACATGATCATCCACCATGGCTGTAAGAATCCCATACTTAAGGGCGATCATATAAGATAAATAATAAAGTGAACTTCTTATATAGCCTATAACTGGAGCCCATAGTGCACAGAAAGTATAAAAGTAAAAGCCATCTGGTTCAAATAGTGTTTCTTTAACCTCAGCAAGGATTGGAGACATAGTCCCAACCCTTGTGATGTTTATTAATCTAGGATATGATGGTGCAACCAGAATCCTAGATTCATTATAGTATCAACCATAATAAAATTGATCCCTTATCCAGAGAAACCTGAATTGGGAGGGTATTTGATCCTTTAAAGAATGTTTCTATGTTAGATATGGCCTAGAATTTGGTAGAGGCATGAAAGGACCAGTAATTCAACATTAAGGAACCTCCCTTTTGTAATTTATATTTTCATCACCCATGTATTAACATGAATCTCTGAGAATGAATCCCTAACCCAAAAAATCCACTTGTTAATGAACATAGATAGGAAACCATCCATTATATATTCCAAATAATCCTATAGGTACACCTGACATACACATGTGGTGTTGTACCCATCATCTAAAATAGCCAAACACAATCTAGAACTGCCATGAACATGATGGTAAAGGAACTAAAAGATATTAATAACATTTGGTCTTTCCCCGCTACCATAAAAAACATACTGATCCACTCTGTGAATGAAGTAATTGAGTGCACTGCCAACTCTCTCATCAAATTTTCCTTCACAGTTACAAGTATATGCCTCTCAAATACTAGGGTCTCTAAATGATCAACCCAAACGTCCAAGGTATGAATGAATTCATCGTTAATCTCTCCAAGATGTGGAATAATTCCCATTTGATTAATATCCCCTAATATAATACCATCCTATTTATGAGGAAGATGGAATATGATGATCATAGGACACCAATGAATATTAATTTCCCAGAGAAGGTTGGGCTAGCAGTAAAATATGAATTGAGAGATCCACATGGATTTTTAAAGATGAACCCTATAAAAATCATCATCGAACTCCAAATATCATGGCCTAACCCAAAATGGACATTACCATTCATCAAAAAATACCACCGTACTGAAGATCTCATTTTGAATACCATCCACTCCTATAAGTCTTATATAATAGTTGACTATACTAATATATCATTGAGATATAGTTTTTTAGGAGAATTCATGACCATATAGACTTATATAAGTGTTGTCCAAAATATATGATAAATCATGGCATTAGATGACATCTAGCAGAATATCCATGGTAATTACTATCTGAGCCTATTCAAGAGAATCTAGCACCTTGTAAAATAGAATATTATAGTCTAGGGGAGGTATTATAGTTTCATATAATAAAATACCCATATATATGAACTCAATAAGACAATTTCTATTATAAATTCTTAGGTGAGTAGAATATATTTAGACGTGAATTTATAGTATACACATTGTAGTGGGGATTAGTATTATGATTTCTGGCGATCAGGGCTCTTTGATTGGCTACAATAAGGGCCCTTTATGAGAACCATAATCCATCTAAAAATAATTAAGTGGGACATGTTAGATGAAAAAATTTAATAATTTCAATGCATTAAAAGTACTTGTTATATAAGGCACATCGCAAGACTCTACAAGTGATTCGAGGACCGCATAAGTTGTTCATGGATCACATGACTTCTAGAGAAATCACGAGTCACATAGACCCTGCATGGCATCACATGAACTGGAAGACCTCATTTGATACACGTGGTCCCATGACCTGAACTTGGTCACATGAGCTTCAATTGATCTAACAATCGGGCCAACAACACTCAAAAAGTCATTAAGACAACTAAAGCCCCAATGGCTGATGTTTAAGAAGTTATAAAAGTATGATTCACAATTTTATCAAACAAGAATCAAAGTAATAAGTATTTTTTCATAAAATCTATGTTGTGATGGACTCATGGTGCACACTCAAGAATAAGGCATGTGATCAGGGTTCGTGGAATAGTCCCTCGATGGAGCCACTCAATAGTGGAAAAAATGATAGCACTATAGAGAAGGGTTGTTCGATGGAAGGAATTTTCCTCACCCTCATATATATATATATATGAACTATTAAAAAATAAAAAACATACCTTGGTAGACCAAACATCCAATAATACACCAGTTTATGGCACGACCAATGACTTAGGCAAGTATTAGTTTTCCTTATAACTGTGTCCTTGTCCGTACGGACATCACTACTGGGGGGGGGTTGATGCTATTAAAAAAATTATCAATTTCACAAATGAAGAAATACATGGATATTGAAAATTAACTTCACTAAAAATAAAACATTATTATGACTTTTTGATTCCATGATCCTCCATAGGACGTGTGATCATGGGGTTATTTATGGGTCATGCGAAAACCCCCCACACTGTGTCACACTTGCAGCGAATCCCATGGAGTAACCTTCAATGAACCTTCCTGTTCTTATAGAAGGATCTCCAAAAAACTACAGGATCACCCTCAAGCCACTTGTTTATTCATTGCAGTGTTCCTGAAAAAACATTTAAAATTATCCTGAGAATAATGTGGAATAATATCAAAAGGAAGAGACCCGAAATCTTCGTGAAGATCACGATCCATATAATCATTAAAAAGGATAAATTTCCCTGATGATACACAGAAAGTCTCACATGTATCTTAAATATCGCCTCATCTTGTAAAAGAATTTTTTCTTCATAGCCTCGCCACATGTAATTCCTCAGGTATATCGATAAAACTACATGATTTCCACTTTGGCACATTATAGACAAATAGATGGATTTTTTTCATTATATTCATGTTCACCCCCGTATGACCCATATTGGCCGCGCGAGTAATCATCAAAAAATCGGGTGAATGACCCAGATATTACTTCTACAAACTCGAATAATTACTGACCATAGTAAAATAATTAAAATGGAAGAAAAATGGAGGATAGATCTCTCACAATCACTAAAAGACATGAAACACACCTAGTAAATCCATAGCATGTCTCTACATGAACCCCTAACAAGTTAACCATACCTCACTAAGACAGATGGATTGTCCACCCTTGCCTCGTGAAATACCCCAGGCAAGGCATCAAGATCTCATAAAGTACCTTAGGCATCTCTATAGTACTACATAAAAATACCTCTGAAAGGATTTCTTGATCAAAAAAATCTTCATTAATCTGAAAAAATGGATAAAAGAAGTATTGAAGGAAGAGACTTTGTAATGCTAAAAATCATGTGATTCACAGAGAACAACCCACAATAAAGACTTCTGAAACAGTATGGAGCCAACCCACTTTGATAACTCCAGTCTAGATTTGCATCAAATATGCTATACAAAACGAAAAGCATATACGATGGACAGGCCTATAAATTCCCCACCCCAACATGGAAAATGTGTCGGCTTCTAGGAAAAGGGAACTCTTTAGCTCAAAAGTCCAAAGCATTGAAGTATAAACCATTGATCAATGAATATCATGATAGAAAATAATTCTGTCATGTAATATACTAGTGATCATCTAGATTAATCATGTTCCATTTATAATGTGATTCACATTAATGATCAAGGTTCCTGATAAATGTTGCTAGAAATGAATGAAAAGAGCATACTACATGTTTTCTATATCACATGAGACTCAAAGAATACATATACTGAACAAACATAAGGAATTCATAATAAAATGGAAAAAACCAAAATCAAAAGGGAAAAAAACATCAATTTAAGACAATCAAATTGTCCCTCTTGAACATTCTGTGATTCATACAAGGACACGTGATAGTGCCAAGACACGTTGCCTAGATCTCACGACATTCTTTGGCTTGCTATTTGGGATATGCGAATTCTTCAAGATATGTCAAATCAAACCACATTCTCACATAGGGAACACCACCTTAGTCTCAAAAAACATTATAGGTATATATCTTGAAGCCTTGTAGAATCCTATATATACAATGCCAAATTTATATAACAACATTCTCTCAGATCAGTCAAGTCTTATTGTTTCATCTAGGCATGAAAATAGATGTCTCACAACACCTGATGGGAAAGACAGTTGGCCCTTGTGATTCCCTCCAGACGTGACAATTAGGCCTTTCTATGACATCTCAGTATTGTTTCCATGATACATGAATTTCTTCAAACAATGTCACTCAATATATTGCCACACACCGAATATGTGTCCAGACAGGTCATGTGATAGCTTCTAGGATGAGCCAAGAAGGTTATGCAATGTCCCACTAACAAATCCCTTGGTTCATCATGATCCCTCTATATAAGAAGTGTAGGTCCAAGGGACCACCCAGGATTTGATAGACATATCCTTCCTCGGCCAATAATCCTAGAATACATGTCCAACCTCAATGTGTAGGTCCCGATAAAGGCAACTATGATGAAATTGACTCCAATATTCAAGATACGTTGGACACATCTCCTTATGCTTCGAGATCCATATTTATTATTAAGGGTGTGTCCTATATCTAAGTCCCTCTTCCATAGAAACATCTTTCTCCACATGATAAACCTTGTTTCTCACAGTGATTTTCGCATAGTATGTCCCCGATCAACGGGTCATCCATCTCAGTAGAAGCCTGAAGAGTTCATAAATTGTTGGGAATGGTAATAATGAATCAGATTGTGATCATCCACATTAGATTGTCCATGGGATAACGGGTCAATGAACTATGTGAAATATTATTCCTTCCATAACTAGGATACATAGTATTCTTATCTATGGTACAAACTCTATTAAATATCCAATTCAATGTAATAATCATATCTATGATATTTAAACCATCAGGACTCAGTCATTCTTGTTTGATGATTACCATACCTCATCCAAAAGTGTACTAATAAATAAACTGAACTATGATGACTCTGATTCCTTCCATTCATTGGATACATACGATTCCTTCTCAAGGCCTGCGATCTATAAAAACATCTCAAGGATAGTCTTAGTAACACCCCATGTTTTTTTGAAAAATATTCTTTTAATTTCATTGATGTCTTATATTGTACGCCACACAAAATTATCTTGTTCTATATGCAACACCATATTAGCTTTTATTATACGCATACACTATTCTTTTCTTGTGATACACACAAGTTCAATTTCTTTCGAATAAAACTAATTTTACAAAACACCAAGTATAGATTTTGATCAATGTATAACAGAACTATATTTTGAGTATGTTGTACTCAACACCAAAGGAATATTTCCTACATGGGACCCTGACATGCCTTGTGTTACACGCAAGAGAAACATTCCTCAATAGCGTGTGTTGTAAGCAATATTGAGTTTCATTAAACAGCGATATGTTGCTATAATATTATTATGAACTAGACATTATTAATAGTAGTGACTACATGTTGAATTTTATGACATTATAATTCTTCTTACACATTTAATAGAACATGGTATGAGAAAAAAATTAATTTTTTGGGTAAAATAAATTTTTTTAAAAAAATGCAGTTTTGCCACATTTTAACGGCGCACCTATTTTAAATATAATTTTTGACATGTTTATAAGTAAACTTTTACAAAATAAACATTATATTTTGAATCTGGGTATAAAAATTTATATTGGATAATGTTTTGATATTTTTCTGACAACGTTCTTATTTTGATGAATAGTACAAACATGATAAATTTTACTTAAAAACAACCTTTTTCATTGAGATAATTTGTATGGTTAAATTATAATAATAATTGTTTTTAAGTATAAATAGAATCTATTTTTATCATTTAATCTAATTTTTGTCATTATAATTAATTTTACATTGAATTTATATGTAAAAACATTTCAATCTTTGACATTATTTTAACTTTTAAACCCTGTTTTCATAACAACGGGATTAATTTTAAATTAATTACTAAAACATATGTGTTTTTAATTTTGAAAAATGGATTCCATATTTAGATTCAGTGGGTCCAAATTATGTTAATAGGTTACGTTTTTTATGTTATGAATAGTAACTACGGTAATTTTTATTCACTGCAGTTAAAGGTAAATCAGGTAATGAAGGTTAAATATAAGATTATAAAACTACCCTAAGACCTTCCAAAATTCTATTGGATGAATAATAGTCAACCCATATAACTTAAGGGTCTTAATAGATTAATTTCATGGACTTTTGACCATGAAAATGATATAATTATTATCAAAACAAAAGAAAGTGACAACATGTCACTCTCTTATATCTTATAAGTGTAATAATTTTGATTTAGTGATAATCCGCATAAAACATATAATTTAAATAGTCTTCAGAAATAAAACACCATTATATACATAATGGCAATTTATATATAATTATTATGTATTAAATAATTATCATCAATGATGACTCAATAGTGATGTTGAAATTAATTTATAGATTGAAATATCAAATAAATAGATTTAAACATTTTCAAATAAATATTATATGAACTAATTAATGGTCTCCACAAATTTTTCTAGATTAATATAACATGTTAGGAGTATATTAAATATTCTTGTTTGAATAGATCCTTTTTCTATATTTAATTTAAATTCAAATAAATGAATAGTGTCAAAATTGAAATTGTTGATTTTTTATAAAAATAACATATTTTAAAAATGATTAAAAATCACAAAAATATATACACATTATAAATTAAAATTTATATGGTCTAAAATATCATAAAGTATCCAATTATGGAAAATTAACAATACATAAGTAATTATTTATAATAATTCAAAATTTAGAATATTATTACAACAAATAAAATTTAATAGATTAAATAACGATAAATCTTGTTGATAAGGTTTAAAATAAACTACCAACATCTCTAAATATTATTGGATGATGAGATTAAAACCCTATAACATCTAATAATCATATTTGAGTCATTTTTTAGGGTTTTAAGTGGTTTTTGAGTTTATTATAAATTAATATTTTTCAAGATTCCAAAATTACCTCTCTTCTCTCTTATAAAAGGGCACCTCCTCCCTCTCTTCATAACACCACATTGAGCCTTCATGCTCGTCCAAACACTGACCATTTCTCTTTTCCACTTACCTAGAAATATACTAGAGGTATCCATCTTCTTAAAAGACCATATTCAGTGCCCTAAAAGGTGGTTGAGAAGAGGTGCATCGAAAAAGAGGTAATATCTTTTACTGATTCTTTCAAATTCATTTCATTCTAACATCATATTCTATTTTTGTTTCATAATAAAGTAATAAAATTACTGTAAATCATATAATAATATGTTTTTATAAATATTATCCAAAACTATTTCACCTTCTATCCATCCAACGAAAAATGAAATCACTGTTCGTGCGTACGTATGGATTACCGTCTTCGCGTCGTTGTGTAATCTGTTTTTCCACCACCAACTTACATGGATTGGTATAATGGTGTATAGAATAACAATATATGGTTATTATAAAATGATACTAAATTTGAGATATTATATCATCCAATCTAATTCCATTCAATAATTATGGAAATGATATCATTGCTCGTGCGTACATACGGATTACCCTCTCCACGACGCGATGTGATTCATTCTCCATGTTAACCACTCAAGAATGATTATAAAGTATATATAATAGATAATAATCAAATATATGACATATTAATGATACTGGAATTATGTATATGTTATTTACTTAATTTCATTCAATTTAATAAGGAAACGAAAATAGTGTTCATGCGTACCTTCGGCCTACCGTCTCCATGAATGGTGTATTTCATTCCATTTATCAATCTCTTATATGTATGTATATTATGAATATATATTATATATAAATAACGTTTTACATTATGTAAGTATGTAATCATTACCTATGTAATCCTATGAATAATTATAAGTCAAAACACGGACGATAAATGAAATGATTTTACCCAAAATGCTTCATTAACATGGAATTGACAAATGAACAAGTAATATAAAGTCATAAGTGAATCATATATGATATCATAAATATTCTTATGGTTATATTACATGTTAATAATAATATTAAACCCTCTATACAGGAGTCTCGGACACATACGGAAGAAATTTAAATAAGTTAATGGATAATTATTCCAATCTCGTTCTTATCCGACATTGTTTATTCGTAAGTATTTACTAGGGTTAATGATTTCATCCTTGTCCATAAAAAAGTTTTTCATAAAGTGATTAATATTCTTCCTTGTATTTTTAAGTTCATTTTTACCCCTCTTTGTCTTTTAATTTGTGTTATGGAAGGAATATTTGTTTTTTTAACATATGTTGTACTTTTTGACTTTTCTGTTAAATGAATGAGGAGAATGTTTTGTTCAACATATACGACATAAACAGATTATTATGGTTTCATAATGTGTTATTTTTATGAAGCTTTCTTTACAAGATTTCATGATTATTTTCAATAATATACTTTTCTTTTATAATTTCATTTTGTGAAAATAAAATGATTTTGAAGAAGAAAGGGTATTTTCTTCAAGAATTCATTTCATGTATTTTATCCAAACTAATTTCCATCTAAGGTGACATTATTTAATATGGATATGATTTGTGTATAATTTCCATATTGTTTACATGGTTTTATTTTGTTTATTATGAAATTGTATCAAATGTTTTTATGGATTTTGTTATTATGGGATGACGTTTATGAAACCTATTTTATTCATTGGGTTATGATGAAGTATTTATGTCTATTTTGAGGCATGCGAAAGACTGATTTCATTATGAGATGGGTGGGACCTATATCTCCCTCCAATTCATTTTTTATTTATTTATATTTCATTATATAGACATGGATATAATGGAAAGTGAATCTGGTTCAGTAATACATGGTCGGAACGATAAGTAATCTCGGTTCAGTAATGGAATTTGTGCACTATGATGGTCCAGGTAGCAATGCCTTGGCTACTATGTAAATAATAACATGTTCTTAATGGATTCTACAATTAGATGTTTTATTATCATTCTAGTTTCTCATGATAGATGTTCCTTTATTACCTATGCCTTATGCACTGCCAAGATTTATGTCACTACACATGATTTTGATATTTTATGTTCATGTTCTTGGTTCAAATGTTTAGGGATTGTTTTATGTTCTTCATGTTTACCCTTACTGAGTATTTGAGGTCACTCATTTTACGTTTTATTTTACATCTAATATAATGAAAGGTTTTTGGTATGAAAACCAAAGGGGAAGATATTTATGGGTGATATTGATGATCTTTCACAATGATTAGAAGATTATGTTTCATGTTTCCAAAGACACTAAACTATTATGGTCTTTGGGAATCTGTTTTTTTCATGTATTATGTATTCCACAAAAGTAATGTAATGTCTACGTACGTCAATATTTGGGTCTCCATAGTTGGTATCAAAGTGAAGGTTCAGTTACCTATTAGAAACTAGGATCCGAAAACTTTAGAGAGGTCCCTAGAGATATTTTAAAGGTATGTTTAGGGATGTCCATAAAGATAAGTTTATGTATAGGTTATTTTCCTATAATTACGGTAAAGATCATAGAAATAAACCTAAGATGTTATATATTGAAGGTACTCCCCATTTATTATGTTATTTTCCTATTATGATTTTTCCTCTAACACTATTATTTTTTTGTTTTATACGATGTTTGGAACATGAAGGAACCATGTTTATAAATGTAATGGACAATGCAATGATTGTCCTCCTGAACAAATCAATTTTATTGGAGATGGAGTGAAAAATATTATTGTTATAATTACACAAGCTATGAATCATTCTGGACTTCCAAATGAGTAGATAAGGGAATGATATTCTACTGAGTCCTTCATGAGGCAACATCCACCTTGTTTCAGTGGGTCTTCTAATCCACTTGTTGCTAAACAATGGATCAGTACCATTGAAATGATATTTTTCATCCATCGTTGTTCAGATCATGAAAATGTCATTTTGGTTGTTTACCGGTTAGAAGGTGAAGTAGACCAATGGTGGAATCTATACAAAAATAAAATTCCCCAAGAAGAAATTGAATCCATGGAATCAGACGAGTTCAATAACTTGTTTTTTGATAAGAAATTCCCTCATATTATTCAAAAAAGATGGAAAATTAGTTCCTTGAGCTTAAGAAAAAGGATGATGAATCTATTGGTATATATAAGGTGACTTTTACAAGGCTTGCAGGGTTTGCATCTGGCATTATCACCCAACCTGAAAGTAATTTTTATCAATTCTTCAGTGTCTTAAAACCAAGTCTATGAAGGGCATTAGATAAAAGAGACTTTATTAGCTATGATGAAATTGTGTGTTGTGCTACCAAGGTAGAAATAGAATTTGGTGTTGAATATCAATCTCATAGTTTTGAAAAGAAACGAAAGATGGAGTTCAAGGAAAAATCACATAACAATAGTGAATAGAAGATGAATGTTTCTTTATGCTCAAATTGTGGAATGAAGCATGGTGGATATTGTCTTAAAGGGACTAAAAATGCTTTAATTGTGGAAAACAAGGTCATCGAGCAGCTTAGTGCCGATGTAATGGGACAAAGGTATATAATCATGTGAATAGAGAAAAGACTACATAGAATGAACGACCTACACTTCAATGCTAAAAGTGAAAGGAAATGGGGAATTGTGATAACCAATTCCCTAATACAGGGGTTAATGTTGATCTACATCAACAACCTCTTAAGGAAATGGACAAAGGGAAGTCACATGCGTTCACTATTGGTGATGTTGAGTATAACAACGATGTTGTGGAATTATTAAGTTTTTATGTAACGGGATTCCAAAATAATGTTGTGGAATGTCATTTATATTATCTTGAAATATTGGAATATTTATGTATTGGTTTATTGTGATTTTAAAAAATTATATGGTACCGGTAACCATGAAAAATTGATTGAAATATTTTTGGAAAGCAGATGATATGCACATAATGAAGGGATAACGAGATAATGAAATGTTTGATAGTATTAAAGAGCTCATGACTGATATAAGGACAAAGTGATATCATGGTTTGAGTATATAGAAATATTTTGAATTTTGGTATGTTGAAAGAGTTGACTTTTGATAGCATTCTTGTTTTCACTAAAGATCTATGGTATCTCATGTTTCAAGAGAATACATGATTAAGGTTTTCAAAAGTTTGGAATGTGACCAACAGGATATATCTTTTGATATATGGGGGTTAAATGATGGTATTTACATGCTTGGTAGATGACCTCTCTAGTAATCTTTTACATTATACTATGAGATTGGACATATGTATTTTGGATAATCCTAACGATTGGAATGGATTAAGTTTGGACATAAGATAATTTTGTTTAAGGCATGAACAATTTTTTGGATATTATTTCTGGAATGTTATAATAGTATAGTTTTAGAAATAGGACAACCTGTAGGACGGGTGACAACCCGTCGCGTTATACAAGGTTGCAGGAATCAAACCCACAACCGAAGTGCGACAGGACTTTATCACCTACCATTGAACTAGAAGAAGTCCTTGGTTTGTAGAAATTAGTTTAATTTTATTAAGCGATATGATAAATGAATTATAAGTCCATTTAGGAACCATATATGATTTATCTCACAATAGATGGACCTATATATATTTAGTAACTTATGTGATAGAAACAGATGGGATGACCTATCATTATATCTCTTGGTCTTCCAAGACTTCATGAATTAAAAATTCTACTTTATTTCAATAAATTGAGATGAAGTGGAAATTATTCATGGTATGACCAATGATGATTTTACATAGAAATTAGGTTAGTATTTATCATTATGAAAAACAATCATCAACATTAGGGAAATGATCTTGAAAACTAAAAATGTTATCCATGTACCCTCATATCTGATTAATCAGATGGTACCTTAGATCATCACAATTTAATGGTTTTGTGATTGTTGGCTTTTTCATAGCCATATTCTCTACCACTCTCTATCAGATATTAATGGTTAGATTTCTCTTCCATATCTGTATTTTCACATATGTTCTTCTATGTGGAAACACATTGATTATTTAATTTGTGTAACCATTACATTTCATACATTAGTTTTAAAATTATGTTTTAGTATTCCTTTTTATGATGTGGGTTAATATGAAGGAACATTCTTGTAGTAAACCATTTATAACCCCGATTAATTTTGAGGGTGAAATTCATTTTAAGGGGGGTAGAATTAAACAACCCCATATTTTATGGAAAATATTCTTTTAATTTCATTGATATCTTTTGTTTTCTGCCACACAAAAATTTGTTTGTGTTATATGAAACACCATATTAGCTTTTATTATATGCAAACACTATTCTTGGCTTGTCATGCACCCAATTTCACGTTTTTTTGAATAAAATTCATTTTACACAACACCATATATAGATATTGATCAATGTATATCTGAACTATATTTTTAGTATGTTATAATCAACACCAATGGATGTTTTCCCTACAATCAACCCTAACTTGGCTTGTGTTGCACACAAGAGAAAACTTTCTCAATATCATGTGTTGTATGCAATACTATGTTTCACTAAACAGTGCTATATTGTTATAATATTGTTATGAACAAGACATTATAAATTTTAGTAACTAAATTCTTAATTTTATTACATTATAATTCATATTATACATTTTATATAACATGGTATGAGAAGAAAATAATTTTTTCGGGTAAAATAATTTTTTAAAAAAAATGCAGTTTGACCCGCTTTTGATGGTGCAACCATTTTTAATCGAATTTTTGACATGTTTATAATTTCAATTTTACAAAATAAACGTCATATTTTAAATAAAGATATAAAAATTTACTTTGGATAATGTTCGGATCTTAATCTGACAACGTTCTTATTTTGATGATTAGTAAAAGATGATAAATTTTACTTAAAAACAAATTTATTCATCGATATAATTTATATGGTTAAATTATAATATTAAATAGTTCTAATGTATAAATAAAATATATTTTTACCATTAAATATAATGTATGTCATTAGCATTAATTTTACATTAAATTCATATGTAAAACCATTTCAATCTTTGACAATGTTTTATCTTTACAAACCTGTTTTCATAACAACATGATTAATTTTAAATTAATTACTGAAACTAATGTGTTTTGAATTTTGAAAAATATAATCCATATTTGGATTCAGTAGGTCCTAATTATGTTAATAGTTAACTTTTTTTTTGATATTATGAATAGTAACTATGGTAATTTGTTCACTTCATTTAAAGGTAAATCAAGTAATTAAAGGTAAAAATATGATTATAAAATTACCCTAAGACCTTCCAAAATTCTATTAGAGGAATAATTGTCGACCCATATCACATAAGGGTAGGAATAGATTAATTTCCTAGACTTTCGACGACAAAAATGATATAATTATTATTAAAACCAAAGAAAGTGACAACATGTCACTCTCTTATATCTTATAAGTGCAATAATTTTAATCTAGTGATAATCATTTTAAAACGTCAAATATAAATAGTATCCAGAAATCTAATATAATTACCTACATCATGGGAATTCATTTAGAATTTTTAGGGATTAAATAATTATCATTAATGGTGACACAATAGTGATGAATAAATTATTTTATTTATTGAAATATAAAATAAATAGTTTTAAAAATATTAAAATATATATTATATGAATTATTAATGTTCTACACAAATTTTTAGATGAATATGAAATTCTAGGAGTCTATTAAATATTTTTTTTAATATATCCTTTTTCTTTATTTTATTTAAATTGAAATAATTGAATAGTTTCAAAATTGACACTATTGTTATTTTATATAAATAACATATTATAAAATTGATTAGAAATCACAAAAATATTTAAAAACTAAAAAATTAAATTTATATGGTCTAAAACGTCATAAATTATCCAATTATAGACAATTCAAAACACATAATTAATTATTTATAACAATTTAAAATTTAGAATATTATTACAACAAATAAAATTAAATATATTCAATCGGGATAAATCAAGTTGATAAGGTTTAAAATAAATTACCAAAATGTTTAAATATTATTGGATGACAATATTACAAATCTATATAATCTTAGATTCTGATGTGTGTCATTTTTGGAGGTTTTTAAGAGGGTTTTGAGTTTATTATAAATTAATATTTTAGAGGTTTCCAAAAGTGCCCCTCTTATCTCTTATAAAAGGGAACCTCCTCCCTCTCCTCCTCACACCACATTGAGCCTTCATGATCATCTAAATCCAGACCATTTCTCTTATCCACTTCCCTAGAAACATACTAGAGGTCCTATCTTTCTTCAAATACCAACTTTAGTGCCCTAAGAGGAGGTTTCGAAAAGGGGGGTCGAAGAAGAGGTAATATCCTTTACCGATTCATTCAAATTCATTTATTCTTCTACTTCATATTCTTATGTTTTATCATAACAAAGTAATAACATAAGTATCACTAATATACTGATATGTTATTATAAATATGAACCAAACAGATTTCAGCTTCTATCTATCCTACCGAAAATGAAATCAATGTGCGTGCGTACATACGGAAAGTCGTCTCCACACCATGGTGTAATCTATTTTTCCACCACTACCTTACATGGATGGGTATAATGGTGAAAATAATAACTATATATGGTTATTATAACATGGTACTAATTCCGAGATATTATATCATCCACTATAATTCTATTCAATAATTATGAAAATGATATAATCGCTCGTACGTACGTATGTATTACCGTCTCCACAACACGATGAGATTCATTCTCCAAGTTAACCATTCGAGAATGATTATAATGTATATATAATAAATATTCCGGAAATATATTACATTTTAATGATGCTGGATTGATATATATGTTATTTACTTACATTTATTCAATTTAATAATGAAACGAAAACAGCGTTCATGCGTACATACGGCCTACCGTCTCAATGAACGGTGTATTTCTTTCCATTTATCGATCTATTATATATATGTACGTTATATTTTATATATAATTAATTTTTTACATTCTGGAATTATGTGATCATGATCTAAGTAATCATATGAATAATTACAAGTCAAGACACATACGATAAATGAAACGATTTTACCCAAAACGCTTCTTTAAAATGGAATTGACAAATAAACGGGAAATATAAAGTATTAAGTGAATAATATATGATATCATAAAAATTATTATCATTCTGTTAAAAGTTAATTATATGTTTAAACACACTATACTGGAATCTTGGACACATACTGAAGAAATTGGATATAAGGTCAGGGTTAATTATTCCAATATAGTTCTTATCTGAGTTTGGTTATTCGTAAGTATTTACTGGGGTTATAGTTTTTCCTCCTTGTCCGTAAAAATGTTTTTCATAATGTTATTGATATTCTTCCATTTATGATTAATGTTATTTTACCCCTCTTTGGATTTTACTTTGTGTTATGGATGGAATCATTCTTTTGTTTACCATACGTGGTACTTTTTGTCTTTTCCATTAAAAGTATATGGAGAATGTTTTTTTAAATTATATGGGATGAATAAGATTTTTCAGTTTCATAATGTATTTTTTTCATATAGCTTGATTTACAAGATTTCATGATTATTTACAAAAAAATTATTTTCTTTTAAAATTTCATTTTTTGAAAAAAAAAATGATTTTGAAGAATAAAGGATACTTACATAAAAAATTAATTTCAAGTGTTTTATCCAAAATATTTTCCATCTAAGATGACATTATTTAATATGGATATGCTTCATGTATAACGTCCCAAATATTTACAAGGTTTTATATTGTTTATTATGAAATTTTATCCATTATATTATATGGGTTATGTTATGATGGGATGACGTATATGAAACACATTTTATTCAGTGTGTTATGATTAATTAATTATTTTTATATTGTGGCATGTAAAATAATTATTTCATTATGAGATGGGTGGGACCTATATCTACCTCCAATGAATTGGGTAATGATTTATATCTCATGAGATATACATGGATGGAATGTAAAGTGAATCTGGTATAGTAATACAGGGCTGGAATGACAAGTAAACCAAGTTCAGTAATGGACTTTGTCAACTATGATGGTCTTGGAAACAATGTCTTTGCTACTATATAAATCATAACATGTGCTTAATGGATTCCTTATTTACATGTTTTGTTCCCATGCTAGTTTATCATGATTAATGTTCCTTTATGACCTATTACTTATGCACTGCCCTGATTTATGTCATTACTCATTATTATTATGTTTTCTATTCATGTTCTTAGTTCAAATGTTTAGGGATTGTTTTATGTTCTTCATGTTTACCCTTACTGGGCATTTTTACTCACCATTTTTAGGTTTTCTATTCCAAAGGATATAAAGAATTATTTTATGTAAGAAAACCAAAGGGGAATATCATTATGGGAGATGTTGAAGATATTTCACTATTATTAAAAGAAGTAGTTTTGATTTTCTAAAGTCACTAAACTAATACATTCTTTGGGCATCTGTTTTTGTCATGTATTATGTATTATGAAAAAGTGATGTAATGTATATGCACATCAATCTTTGGGTATCTACAGTCCTTGTATTCAATACACATATATTTACACTATGATATATATCATATGTTCTTCCTTGCTTCTCACATAAAGAATAGATCATGTGGGATTAT
Organism: Viscum album; assembly: GCA_963277665.1. NCBI lineage: Eukaryota > Viridiplantae > Streptophyta > Magnoliopsida > Santalales > Viscaceae > Viscum > Viscum album. The sequence goes on along the minus strand of OY728156.1, from coordinate 689,702,709 downwards.
GGAGATATAATGAACCGTTCATTGGGAATCATGAATCACAACTCACCAGGGAAATCCAAGTATGTAATCCTCAATGAGTTTTATGGTATGAACACCCCTCATATAATTGATTATACATTGGGTCCAGACACAAGGGTGTGATTGAACTATGATGACTCTGATTCGTTCCATAACCATGATATATTGGACTTATCTTTAGGACATGATCTCAAACATTTGGTGTCTCTGTATTGGAACATATGTCCTCTCCTCATGATGCTAAACTATATGGGATTAACAAACTATATGCATTATTATTCAGGAAATAACCATTATACATTGGATGACTCATAATGTATCAATCCCCTCCTTATAATAATAATCACATCCTCATGTGACATTGTATTCTAAAACATTTAGTCATACAACTTCATCACGTAATGCTGGTATTTACTATTACGGATATGTATGTAGAAACTCAGATACATATAGATGGATTAACTAATGAGACCATACTCCACTAAGTTCCTCGATGAGACTCCCTTTCTTTTTTAATAATATATTTAACTAATGAATTGGTTTTAGGGTTATCGGTCACATATCAGGTCTAAGTAGAGATACATGAACATATTGAAAATTTATATGAGAGTCCTGTAGAAAAAAAGTACCCCAAAAAAGGTGAGATGAGCTTGACCTCTAATCCTCTTAAACCATGCATGTACAAAAGAGTTTTCAATCATGATACCATGGATGACTGTTATTCTTCTTAAATATGGTATATACCCATCTACATATGGGGAAAACATGTAGAGTTTATGTGAAATGTGACAGCGTTAGCTTAAAGATCGAAACCCATTTCACACATCTAAAAACCCAATGAAATAATAACATTGTTTTATTATTAATATTTCTTTCTGATAATGTTTTGATATTAAGAATCATGTAGACGTTGGTCCCCATATCTATTGGCCATTAAAATATATTTTATTGTATCGGGATGGAAGATTATTGCTTGGAGATACCACCAAACCTCTTTCAATTTCATTATTTATTCCTTATATTGGTTTTGGGGTATAAAATACCTAATAATTCAGATATAAGAAAATCATATTTTATATATCTTGAGAATGATCACTCATATTTACAAAAATTGGTGGAAATTCGAGAATGAGGAGATATGTTTTGTGGAATAAGACCACTCACTTCACAAAGTAATGTCGTGAGACAATAATTTTTTGGATGCTAATTGGGAAACCAAGAATATATTGATTTATAATTTTCTTAATAATTTTCCATCCAAATAATTGAATTTCAGGTGTCTCGTTATTTTAAGAGGGGTAATATGTAAAGCACCAATATTTTTGAATAATTTTTTTATTTAATAATAATAATGTGATGAATAAAATGTGACACACACAACTCCGAACATAAGAGAACATTTAATTATAAAAATTTAAATTTAATTTAATTAGTATAGCGTAAATTAAAATTTCTATTTTAAATAATAATTTTAAATGAGCAAAATTCACTTAATGAAATAGTATAAATTCATGGGAACCTATATTGAACTTTTTTTATGTATGCCTTTTTTTAAATTTAATACATTTTATTAATGGTATCAATAATAATTATTTATAAAATTGCTTCAATAAAAAATAAAATTATTTAAATAAATCTAGGAATTTCATATTAAGATAAGAAATAATAGTGTAATAATTCTTAGTTATATGGAAATATTTTATTTACAAACATTGTTCTGTTATATTTTTTAAATTTTAAATAATTTCTTCATATTATATTTAATCATATATAAAGTAATTCCATATAGATATTGATAATTAATTATAATTCATATAGTGAAAATCAATTATTTGTAAATGATGATTAAATAATTTTAGTGTAAAATGAATGATTTTTTGAGAAAAAATAATGTTATTCTGTGAAATATAATTTGTCTTGATAAATAAAATTAACCTCAATTCAGAAATAATATTAATTAAATATGTTGATAGAATATTCCATTAAATAAATAATTATTCATATAATCCTTGTTAAATAGATGGTAATGAGAATAAATTCTATATGATTTTTAATGATATATTTTTTATGCATTATTTTATGAATTATTTGAATGGATATGAGAATAGTTAATAAAAAATAATGATATTTAATTTGATAAAATGAATAGGTTATTTAAAATAAATTTATCCAATATATATTATGTGGTGAAATTATTTTTAATTATAATAACAGGATACCATGTTAAAAAACAACTTATCATAATATTGGTCAAAAATTTTTAAAGGGATTAAACTAAGGGATAAAGAATAAAATATTATGAAAACATTATCAGAAGTAAATTTTTTGAGTTTATTTTTACCTCCATGAACATTTTCACAAAAATTGGGACTATATTATTCAACATTCCAATGAAAATAAAATTATAATGTTTTAATGTTAAGGTTATTTACAAGGGTTCCACTCCCCTCATTTATAAAAAGGAATTTCCTCTCCTAACATGTTTACACTCATTGAGCACTTTATTAGGGCCAATGTCTACCTAAATCATGTTCAAAATCACATAAAAACGTCTAAGAGGATTTTTATCACCAAAATAACATCATATGAATGATTAAGGTGTATTAAAAATAAGGATTCGTAAGGAAGATTGAATTTAATTAACCAAGCTCTTATAATCTTATTTATTCATCCACCACCAAAACATATATTATATTTATCATAATCTGTTGAAACTATTAATATTAATAAAAATAAATTTTATTCATTATTTAATAATTTTTATCAATTACTCATATATATATTAGAAATTTAAGGTGTCACACATGCATAGATGTGAACTACTACCACCACAAATCGATGTTAGTCATTTTTCATCATAACCTTTAGTAGTTGGTTATATAGATGGAATTAATTAAAATATATTATATTACTGATATAATTATTATTTTTGGAAATATAAATTACTATAAATATTATTTTATGTCCATCCATTGAAAAATGGAGACATCACTTGCATGTTTGCGATGACTACTCGATAAATGAAGTGATGTAATTAATTTTTTATCACTCCCTTATTTGGATAGGTATAAATGTTTATATATTGGTTAAATATGATATTAATAACATGATTAATAGTCAATATAGGATTAAATATGTACCATGGTAAATGTACTAAAACCATGGAAGTTAATCATTTACGTAAAATATTACAGTTGATATCAGAATATTGATTTCAATATATAAATTTATTAAGGGAAAATAATAAATTTCAAATAAATTATACATAGTAAGAAATGTATTCATTTGGTTATACTTTTTATTATTAATAATTCTAAATTTATTATATAGTAGTCTACAGTGTGTATGAGAAACTTTAACACTTGATCTAATAGTATATTTTACAATATAACTTCTTATTAATATTGATTGTATTTCAACTTGATTGAGTGAAATAATATATTTTTTCTCTTTAAAACAAAATTATTTTCATTTAATCTTGTTATTTCCTCAATTATCTTTTTCATATTCCATTTTCTCTTATAAGGTATATATGAGTACTAATGTTATATTTTTTCTTGAATTGTAAATTGTATTTCTTCTTTATGTTATATAATTTTTTCCTTATTAGAAATGTTATGAAAAATTGTTTTGTAACGACCCATGTACTTATAGAATAATAATTTTTTTATTTATATTAATATTTATGAACAATATATTATTTTCACATTAATTTTGATGATTTTTCTGATATAGTACTCTACACACAACAATGGGTTTCTTTGAAATATTAGGATGCACACTACTTTTGAGTCATACCAAAAAATAATATAATATTATTATTAGTTTAAATAGTAGTTATCATCCAGCCATTGTATTGGAAAGAATGAATAAAACTAAATATAATATGATTCTCCATATTTTTTAATTATCTTTATTTTTATCCAATAAATTATAGAGGCTTAAAATAAGATTTATTCTGATTTTAATCATGAAACACTCTAATATATTTTTAAGGGTGCTTTAACGCCTTTTGATGGCAAACCCATTTTTAAATATATTTTTTATCTATTATATTGACTATTTTACAAAATAAACTTATTCTATAGTAGTGGGAAATAAATATTTACATCTGATTTTTTTTTTGGTAATTTTTAGATAATGTACATTTTTTAATAAATGCAGAACAATAACACATTTTATGTCAAAATTGCATTTTTCATATAATTTCTTTATATAGTTTATTATACATTTAATTGGTTTTAAAGTTTAATTAGATTATATTTTTATCCTTTAATACAATTTTGTTCATTGGATGTAATTTTAATTCGAAATTGGACATAAACATGTTTTAATCGTTTGATAGTTACTAATTATAAACCCACTTTTTTATTTTTGAAATGGTAATTAATTTTTAATTAATTATTGCAACTTCAGTGTTTTTAATTGGGAAAAAAATTCCATTTATGTAATCATAAGGTACAAATTTTTTGAATATGTTCCTCATATTTTTTTACATTTTGAATAGTATGTTCAATAATTATTTTATTTACCATGGTTAAATGGTAAATCTATTACATAAGGGTAAAAAAATAATATTATAATATTATTAAACTACCCTAACACATTTCCTAATCATATTGGACGATGTAATTCAGACCATGGGCATCCTTGGGTGGATTTTTGGTCCCCATGAAGCCACATGGATGTGAAAATGACACTTTATAAAAAATATTTTAAAGTTATGAAAAAGGTTTCTTTAATATGTCTTCTATACTAAAACAATTTTTATATTGGTTTATATAATTGTTATCATCTACTATTAATAATAATTGGAAAACTAAAAATATTTCCTACATCATGATATTTTATTTATAATTTTTGGACATCAAATAAATATATATATTTCTAACACAATGATGATTGAGTTATTACCTTATCAATGAATGATTTCAATAAATGAGATTATAAATATTTAAATAAATTTACATTAATACTTTTTATGTCGCTTACTAATTTTATAGATGATTAAGACTTTTTATGTTTGAATTAATTATGTTTTTTTTGAATAAATAAATTTGTTATGAATTTTTAATAAGTCATGATATGAATAGTATAAATATTCACATAATGAGTTTTTTAAAACAAATACATTTATATTAAATTATATAATAGTCCTAATATTCTATTATTCTATCAAATTACATTGATAATGATTAAAATGTAATTAATGAACATCTTTAGGTTTTATTTCTATTGTATAGTATCAATATTAAACATATAGTTTTAATATGTAAGAACACATGGTAAGAGTTAAATAAGATAACTAAGGGTTAATGCTAAAATATTAAAATAAATATTTAACCTATACTTTTATAAAAACTATTTTTTGAGAGGGTTTAAACCAAAAATCATATTATCTTTAAAATAAATGACATCGAGACCATTTTAAAACGCCAATATTTTTATAATAATATAATACATCAAAACATTCCTAATGTACCCCTCCATCTTATAAAAGAGCATCACCCCTTCCCATTTAATAACACCTCTCAAGCCCCTTGGTTTATTAAAACATGGGCCAAATAATCTCCCTACATATTTATATTTTTCATAGAAACCTTACATTTGGCATATGACAATTCATTAAATCCTTTTGGCTCAAATTAATGGGAGTTACACGTTTTAAGAGGTAGCATCTTCCCTAAAGTATCTTTCCATTATTTTACTTCTTCACTCCCTATTATATTCGTAATTATTGAAAACATAACAACCCCAGTATACTTAATATACTATTATGTTGTTATTAGAATGATTAAAACAACATTAACACCAACCTCCATCTTATGGATATGAACATACTATTCTTGTGGACAACAAACTACTTCCTCAGGAAATGATGATTGTTAAATTATCCCTTACCACCATATTTTTCATTTAAATAATACCTTTATTCCTTCCATGATGTGTAAATACGATAATTTTATTTGAGGAGGTGCGTACTTCTGCCCCCTCGAAATGATGGGATTCGTTCATGTAATACATGGAATGCATAATGGATGGAATTAATTAAATTATTTAACATCATTAAAATATTATATAGTACATGAATAATAATATACCTATTTTTTTGTTTAGTTACAATTCATTTAAATAGGAAAATGAAATGAAAGTAGTGTTCATGCGTACGTACGGCTTGCCGTCTCGATGAACGGTGCATTAAAATTATTATATCCAATATTTTGGGAATATTATAAATACATATATATACTGGATATATATTTTATGTATGATATTCAAATAATTAATCTTGTTTTAGAGATAATGGACTTTTGAGAACATGGAGAATTTTTAATTATCTCATGTTTATTTTCCACTCAATTACCGAATATCGACAAAATGACAAATATGAACTTAAATAATTATGAAATTTTTATAACATGATGATAAGTAATATAAAATTAACAACAAATATAAAAATTGGTCTGAAGAGAGTATAAATTAAAATAATTTTATTATTCTGGAATATAAATACTGAACTAGGAAAGTCGGACTTCTGGAAAGGGAACTTTTCACCCTTCTCTTTTAGTCAAAGTCTTCTTTTATGTTAGGTATTTTAATTTCCATTGTATTATATTGGGGATATGTTACCCTATAGCCTTATTATTTTAAATTTTATGTCGATGTGATGACAGATCATTTTCTCTCTCATCATCTCATTATCTTAATTTAAATGTGACATCGTATGTCTGTCGAATTTTCCTAATGGATTTCTAAACTAAATTTCCACTCATTCGGTTTTAGGAATTCTTCATTGATTATATTATTCCGTGATTATATTTTGAATACAAATTTATTTATTTTTGTTTTAATTTACACATCCCTTTGTGTTGAATTGTTTTTTATACAAATATTCAACCCATTGATAAATTCGGATGTCATTTATATGATCTTTGTAGGGGATTATGATTCAATTTACATTACATTGAGACTTATTTGTTGTTATTCACTAAATTATATTTATATTGTGTATACACTGAACGTGGAAAAATTATATCTTGGATTACCTTATTCTCATGGTATTACAAGTTGTTTAAATTGTTATTCTTTAATTTTATTAATTCAAGTACTTTCTGTAGTGGTTAATGACTCTTTAACTAAAAAGTCATTTTAAATGTTTTAAAGATTTATATTTCTCATTAGTTTCCATGATTTAAAATTGTTTTAAGGATTTATTTATATGGACATTAATTTTATAAAATTATAATTTATTTCAAAAGATTCAAAGTGGTAGGGGACACTGTGATTCAAATTTATCTTTATCAAATTTTTTAAATGGTTTAGAAGATGGATTGAATATTTCAAAATATTGAAACAATTTATTTTTATTTATGAGTGAAATTTTGATAATTTCAATATTTTATGATTTGTGAATATTTTATGGTAAATTGAAATTCGATGGGTGGTTACATGATAAAACAAATAAACGTGGTTCCATGATTATCCTATAGTGGGTGATCCCATGTAACGCCCCGACCCCAGTTACCCAGAGTCGGTGCATTACTTCGTAACATTGGCATGATCATAAGAAAGATCAATTCTCGAAAGACCGATTGGTTTAGTAGCCTTGGAAAATTCCAGATATATTCATAAGTTTTACATTACATTATAAAATGAAAAACTACTACAACAACATAATGTCTCAATAGACCACACTATTATCCCCTCATAAAATCCCTGCAGGTCATTCATAATTTACTTCTTCACATCCTGGGAAAAATAAAACATAGAAAAGGGGTGAGCTCAAATGCCCAGTAAGGATAAAAATATAGCAGAAATATTCATAAATAAGAATAAACATTTAAGGCAATGCATTACTAAAACAAAAGCCTTTTAAACTTGAACTTCAACATAGTATGGCAAAAGTAAAAATGAAATAATGCCATTTACTTATTCACATGGATATTATACTAATCGAATAATCACATGCAAAAATCAATAACCACTTTCATAATGTTGGAATGCATAATGCTAAACGTTAATTTCTTTGTCTAGGCCTCATCCCAAGACCTAGGGGTTACTTCTAACCGGAACCCAACCCGGAGTGCCTCTAATAACCGGACACCAACCCGGAGTGCCTCTAATAACCGGACACCAACCCGGAGTGCCTCTAATAACCGGACACCAACCCGGAGGGCATACTTTTACCAGTCCCTAACCTGGAGGGCTTACTTTAACCAGTCCCCAACCTGGAGGGCTTACTTTTACCGGTCCCCAACCCGGAACATACTTGTTTAGCACATTCATCTGAAGAAAAGTTTGAAATATAACATAAACATTCGGATTAAAACTAGCATACGAAATGTCAATAGTTTCACCATAAACTATGAATGGTATAAAATAGCACATCCACAGTCAAACATATCACAAAACCTTCAATACAATATAGAAGTTTTGTATTATAATAAATCCACTTCAAATAAGCGTAAAATCCATTAAAGGATGTTGACATAGATGAAATAAAAACACTTTTTAGAGAAATATCTCTTTCTATTTTTGAAATCATTTAAGAGCCATATAAAATAAAACATTTTCTTGAAAATATTCTTGTAAGCTTGTAAGGAAAGCATTGACGATTTTATAACGGCGGAAAATAACCGCACCCGCCGTATAAGTAAAAAAAACATTCTTATCTTAATTCTGTCAAAAAGGTTAAAAAGGACCTTGTTTTGAAAACGACGGAATGATTCCTTTATAAACCTCTTACAAAAAGTCAAACAAGGGTATAAATGAATTTAACCCATATTCTGGTAAATAATAAATATGTTTTGAAATACATTTCGAAGAAACATGGATGTGGATGATAAAGAAATCCCAGTAGATTATTATTATAAACAACCTCGGATAATGAAGAGATTGTGAAATAACCCTTACCAATTTGGTAACTTATGAAACATACAACCCATAAAAGAGGTATCATACAATGAATATGTAAATACACATAAATTGGAGTGTATTACACAAAGAATATAATTATGGTCAGTACATACACCACACAAAAGGTGATGGTGGCAATATGGCATGAATCTCACGGGAATAAGGAGTGAGATGAAAACCCCTTACCTTGTACTTTTCCTTGGTTGGGGTAGGTTAACCTCCTTTAATTTAGGTAACTCACTTTGGTTGGAACCAAAGGACTTCTTGAAATGCTTTCTGCCTAAGGGGAAGCTTCAAGGAGGAGGAGAGGGTTGTGGGGAGCTTAGTTGGGCAGAGTTTGGACGAGCAAAGTGGCTTGAGAGGTGTGAAGAAATGAGGAGTGCCCTTTTATAAGTGGGGTGAGGGGCACCTTTGGAAAAGCTAGAAATATTAATTTATAATAAATTCATATTCGGTTTCTAATGGCTCCAAAGTTGACTATTCAAAGGTTGAGGTGGGGATGGGTCGAATACAACTCATCCAATAGAATTTAGACAGGTTTGGGTACTTATATTAACCTTATCTTTAAGTATTAACTCTAAGTTAATTAGTTTCACTTTTACAATGTCTCTTTGTATTTTTATATAATATGGTTAATAAACATACTATATACATCCAAGAGACCCCCAAGTGGTCCATTAATGATTAACCTATCATAATATAAGCCTCTTGGCCGAACCTTAGATTTTTAGGAATTTAATATCAATTAATAATATAATATTTGTTTTTAGAACTCTTTTATGTCAATTTTGACACTATTCATTAGTTGATTTTTTTGAAACTCATAAAAGATTGATTACTTCGAAAAAAGTCAATTAAATCAATCCTAATATATCATATTATCCTAGAAAATTAGTTTAATTCATATAAAGTTTCATATTATATTTATTTGGGTATTTATAATATCACTTATTTTAATGTTTCACTATTATAGTATTTACTGCATCATCATTGTGTCATAAATAAAATAAATTATTTAATGTCTAAAAATTATAAATAAAATATCATTATGTAGGAAATCGTTTTAGCTTTCTAATGAATATTTATAATCGAAAATCCAACATGTATAACCCTATGTAAAAATTTTTCTTCTAAAAGATGTAAGCTTATGCCATTTTTATTTTTATTTTAACTTTATTAATATAATGTGTCATTATCACTTACAAGTGGATCCATGGGGTCCCCAAATTGACCCAAGGATGCCCATGGTCGGTTATGTGTCCACCAATAAGGTTAGGACACGTTTTAGGGTAATTTTGTATTATTATAATATTATTTTTTAACCCTTATTTACCGGATTTACCCTTTAACCATGGTAAATAAAATATTTACCGCAGTAATTATTCAAAATGTCTAAAAATAAAAGTTACCTATTTACACAATTTGAACATCCTGATTCCAAATATGGAATCCATTTTTCTAAATTCAAAACACAGAAGTGGCAGAAATTAATTTAAAATTAATTCCCGCTGTCAAAACAAAAAGCGTGTTTTTAAGAGATAATAACTATCAAAATATTGACACTTGTTTATGTTCAGTTTAATTTTAAAATTATGTCCAATGACCAACATTATATTAAATGGTAAAAATATATTCTAAATATACTTTAAAACTACTAAAATTCATAATTTATCAATATTAATTATTTTGATTAAAAAAAGTTGTTTTTAATTAAAATTTAGTAATTTTCACTATTCATCAAAATATAAAAGTTATCCGAAAAGTACCAAAATTTCACCCTAGGTTAATTTCGATATTCCGAATCCAAAAATGATGTCCATTTTGAAATATAAAATATATATGACTTCAAAAAGTAGGTATTACTATTCACAACGGCTAGTTTAATCGGTTGTGGTGTGTGTTAAAACTCGAAGTTGCGTATAACACACGCTACTGTATTATTCAAAGGAAAGCATACCGTAGAAGCTTGGGATGTTTCATTTTATATTTTTTGATGTCCCCATTTAGTCAAAATGTTTAAAATATTGTATTTAAAAAGGGTTCACTATTAAAAGTTGATAAAAGTGCAATACTGAAAATGAATTTGTTCTTGCATTATATCAAAGAAACTCATAATATGGATTCTAAAATTATAAGGATTATATAAAGTTTAAAATTTAGATAATACTATTCATAACCGCTTTTGAATGGCTTATTTTTGTAAGTCATGGTGTGATTGAACTCGGTGTTGCGTGTAGTGCAAGTTATTGAATTATTTTGAAGAAATAACACACTATGAAATCTTGGGGTGTTACATTCTCCCCTCCTTCAATAAATTGTGTCCTCGCAAGTTGAAATTGTTCTTCAAAAAAAAAAGGTTGAAAATAGAAAATATATTTGTGGGAAAACCCACATCGGAAAATTAATCAATGAGGCCTCTATTTAAAACAAAGAGTGGTAAGTATGAAGATTACCGAAAATAACACCTACTAGGGTTCCATGTAGGAAAATATGGATATGGAAGAGAAATCTAACCATCAATTATCTGATGGAGAGTGGTAGAGAACATGGCTATGAAAAGGCCAACAATCCCAAAGCCATAAATTAGTGATGATTTAAGGTACCATCTAGGACAAGATTTTTGTTCTAAGTTTCTTTTATTAATGTTGAGGAATTTATTTATGAGATTGGCTAAGATCATAAGGAGATATACATACTTTATAATTAGAGTTTTATCCATCAATAAATTTCTACCACAAACTCATCTTTCACTCTAAAAGATAATAGAATGTAATTTTTTTTCTATTTATACTATTCGTACAGGGTTCCAAAATAAATGAATTTATAATTCATCTACCAGATCTTAAAAAAAACTACATTATTTAATCCAGGACATCTCGTGGGCTAGTGGTAGGTGTTACACCCTTGTCGCCCATCAGTTGCGGGTTCAAGTCTCGCAGCCTTGCCGGACGCGACGGGTTGCCACCCGACCTCCGGGTTGTCCTTTTATGGCAATCCAAAATTAATCTCAAACTTAGAATTTATCCAAAATACTTCTGTCCAAACTCACAGTCCAACATTTATAAGGAAGGTAAACATAATGTAGATCCTTTTTACCCTGTAATAGAATATTAATACCTTCATCATGTATTCTTTTAAAACACAGAAACATCCTGATTTACCATAATCCTTTTTGATTACATTCATGCTCTCTTATTCCATATAGAATGCTGGATATACTTCATCAATCCAAAAATGTTTTAAACCCCAACAACGATGGAATATACAAATCATTAATCAGCTTCAAGGTAGTCAAGAATATCCAATATAATTTATCCAAATAAATCATGTATTATTCTAAAATCACTACCTCGGTATCAGAACCATATTATGGTTTATCTTTCTCTCAACCATATATTTTCCAAAAATTTAACCTTTTATTGAGTCACTTTTCTTTGTTCCACACAATCTCAAGTCCTTAATGAAATAGTACTGCAGTACAATCCTTATATACTCCATAATTATTATAACAAGTACATTATTGATACAACACTCAATTGACATAATCAACATAAGAACTCTAATCATTCCTCTTTATCTGTGGTAGTATCATAACTTGATTATTATCCAATAGCATCATTTGCGGCATAGTCTGATGACTGGGACATAGGTTCGCGTAGTGTCCAAACTCCTTGCAAATGAAGCATTGTACATTTAAAACCATTTTCTTACCCTTGCAGTCACGTACTTTGTGCCCTTTTCCTCCACACTTATAACAAACTCTCATTCCTTTCAGGCAAGTTCCTGGGTGTTTCTTTCCACAGTTACCACATATGGGAAAATTCTTCTTTTCCCTCTTCCCTTTATCCATCTTTCTCTCTTCCATCCTTTTCTTCTCTTGCTTCCCTTCAAAGCCATAGGACTCAGTAAACTCTTTACATATCTTATCAACACATGATATTATTTCTTCATATGATGATAATACATGGGAGACTATTTCTCTTATAAATTCTAGCTTAAGACCATGAAAGATATGATCCTTCCTTCTCTTTGAATCATGTGTATTTCTGGAGTTCTCATTCCTTCTACTGGGCGCCATTTCTATACCATGGCATAAACTAGATCAGTTTATGAATCAAAACACATAATCCCATACTTATAAAACACTTAACATAAATTGAACTATTTATGGATATAATCCATAATCATAAGAATGTTTTCTTTGAGGATGTATATACTCATAATCCCTTCAAAATGATATGTAAAGAAAATGAGAATTATCCTAAGCATATCCCCCGGGAGTGTCGTAACCAAGAGTGCAGCAAAGCCCGTTGTCATGCACCAGTTCCCGTTCGAGTCTAGCTCAAAGCGGTGTTTTCGGGTTTTACCCCTAGGTACATCTGTGCCAGAGCCGCCTCTACCTGCTCGTATCCAGACAGGGATGTATTGCTCGGAAAACTCACAAAATCTCTACAATACCAAAATTCTAGGAAGTTCTTCTATACTAATCCTCAAAGTTCATCTTAGGTCTACGTGCTCTAATCAGAGTTTATCTAAATCTAGCTTCCAAGGTTTGTACTAAACTTCCTCTGATACCAACTGTAACGCCCCGACCCCAGTTACCCAGAGTCGGTGCATTACTTCGTAACATTGGCATGATCATAAGAAAGATCAAATCTCGAAAGACCGATTGGTTTAGTAGCCTTGGAAAATGCCAGATATATTCATAAGTTTTACATTACATTATAAAATGAAAAAATACTACAACAACATAATGTCTAAATAGACCACACTATTATCCCCTCATAAAATCCCTGCAGGTCATTCATAATTTACTTCTTCACATCCTGGGAAAAATAAAACATAGAAAAGGGGTGAGCTCAAATGCCCAGTAAGGATAAAAATATAGCAGAAACTTTCGTAAATAAGAATAAACATTTAAGGCAATGCATTACTAAAACAAAAGCCTTTTAAACTTGAACTTCAACATAGTATGGCAAAAGTAAAAATGAAATAATGCCATTTACTTATTCACATGGATATTCTACTAATCGAATAATCACATGCAAAAATCAATAACCACTTTCATAATGTTGGAATGCATAATGCTAAACGTTAATTTCTTTGTCTAGGCCTCATCCCAAGACCTAGGGGTTACTTCTAACCGGAACCCAACCCGGAGTGCCTCTAATAATCGGACACCAACCCGGAGTGCCTCTAATAACCGGACACCAACCCGGAGTGCCTCTAATAACCGGACACCAACCCGGAGGGCATACTTTTACCAGTCCCTAACCTGGAGGGCTTACTTTAACCAGTCCCCAACCTGGAGGGCTTACTTTTACCGGTCCCCAACCCGGAACATACTTGTTTAGCACATTCATCTGAAGAAAAGTTTGAAATATAACATAAACATTCGGATTAAAACTAGCATACGAAATGTCAATAGTTTCACCATAAACTATGAATGGTATAAAATAGCACATGCACAGTCAAACATATCACAAAACCTTCAATACAATATAGAAGTTTTGTATTATAATAAATCAACTTCAAATAAGCGTAAAATCCATTAAAGGATGTTGACATAGATGAAATCAAAACACTTTTTAGAGAAATATCTCTTTCTATTTTTGAAATCATTTAAGAGCCATATAAAATAAAACATTTTGTTGAAAATATTCTTGTAAGCTTGTAAGGAAAGCTTTGACGATTTTATAACGGCGGAAAATAACCGCACCCGCCGTATAAGTAAAAAAAACATTCTTATCTTAATTCTGTCAAAAAGGTTAAAAAGGACCTTGTTTTGAAAACGACGGAATGATTCCTTTATAAACCTCTTACAAAAAGTCAAACAAGGGTATAAATGAATTTAACCCATATTCTGGTAAATAATAAATATGTTTTGAAATACATTTCGAAGAAACATGGATGTGGATGATAAAGAAATCCCAGTAGATTATTACGTATAAACAACCTCGGATAATGAAGAGATTGTGAAATAACCCTTACCAATTTGGTAACTTATGAAACATACAACCCATAAAAGAGGTATCATACAATGAATATGTAAATACACATAAATTAGAGTGTATTACACAAAGAATATAATTATGGGCAGTACATACACCACACAAAAGGTGATGGTAGTAATATGGCATGAATCTCACGGGAATAAGGAGTGAGATGAAAACCCCTTACCTTGTACTTTTCCTTGGTTGGGGTAGGTTAACCTCCTTTAATTTAGGTATCTCACTTTGGTTGGAACCAAAGGACTTCTTGAAATGCTTTCTGCCTAAGGAGAAGCTTCAAGGAGGAGGAGAGGGTTGTGGGGATCTTAGTTGGGCAGAGTTTGGACGAGCAAAGTGGCTTGAGAGGTGTGAAGAAATGAGAAGGAGGAGTGCCCTTTTATAAGTGGGGTGAGGGGCACCTTTGGAAAAGCTAGAAATATTAATTTATAATAAATTCATATTCGGTTTCTAATGGCTCCAAAGTTGACTATTCAAAGGTTTAGGTGGGTATGGGTCGAATACAACTCATCCAATAGAATTTAGACAGGTTTGGGTACTTATATTAACCTTATCTTTAAGTATTAACTCTAAGTTAATTAGTTTCACTTTTACAATGTCTCTTTGTATTTTTATATAATATGGTTAATAAACTTACTATATACTTCCAAGAGACCCCAAGTGGTCCATTAATGATTAACCTATCATAATATAAGCCTCTTGGCCGAACCTTAGATTTTTAGGAATTTAATATCAATTAATAATATAATATTTGTTTTTAGAACTCTTTTATGTCAATTTTGACACTATTCATTAGTTGATTTTTGTGAAACTCATAAAAGATTGATTACTTCGAAAAACGTCAATTAAATCAATCCTAATATATCATATTATCCTAGAAAATTAGTTTAATTCATTAAAAGTTTCATATTATATTTATTTGGGTATTTATAATATCACTTATTTTAATGTTTCACTATTATAGTAATTACTGCATCATCATTGTGTCATAAATAAAATAATTTATTTAATGTCTAAAAATTATAAATAAAATATCATTATGTAGGAAATCGTTTTATCTTTCTAATGAATATTTATAATCTAAAATCCAACATGTATAACCCTATGTAAAAATTGTTCTTCTAAAAGATGTAAGCTTATGCCATTTTTATTTTTATTTTAACTTTATTAATATAATGTGTCATTATCACTTACAAGTGGATCCATGGGGTCCCCAAATTGACCCAAGGATGCCCATGGTCGGGTATGTGTCCACCAATAAGGTTAGGACACGTTTTAGGGTAATTTTGTATTATTATAATATTATTTTTTAACCCTTATTTACCAGATTTACCTTTTAACCATGGTAAATAAAATATTTACCGCAGTAATTATTCAAAATGTCTAAAAATAAAAGTTACCTATTTACACAATTTGAACCTCCTGATTCCAAATATGGAATCCATTTTTCTAAATTCAAAACACAGAAGTGGCAGAAATTAGTTTAAAATTAATTCCCGCTGTCAAAACAAAAAGCGTGTTTTTAAGAGATAATAACTATCAAACGATTGACACTTGTTTATGTTCAGTTTAATTTTAAAATTATGTCCAATGACCAAAATTATATTAAATGGTAAAAATATATTCTAAATATACTTTAAAACTACTAAAATTCATAATTTATCAATATTAATTATTTTTATTAAAAAAAGTTGTTTTTAATTAAAATTTAGTAATTTTCACTATTCATCAAAATATAAAAGTTATCCGAAAAGTACCAAAATTTCACCCTAGGTTAATTTCGATATTCCGAATCCAAAAATGATGTCCATTTTGAAATATAAAATATATATGACTTCAAAAAGTAGGTATTACTATTCACAACGGCTAGTTTAATCGGTTGTGGTGCGTGTTAAAACTCCAAGTTGCGTATAACACACGCTACTGTATTATTCAAAGGAGAGCGTACCGTAGAAGCTTGGGATGTTTCATTTTAAATTTTTTGATGTCCCCATTTAGTCAAAATGTTTAAAATATTGTATTTAAAAAGGGTTCACTATTAAAAGTTGATAAAAGTGCAATACTGAAAATGAATTTGTTCTTGCATTACATCAAAGAAACTCATAATATGGATTCTAAAATTATAAGGATTATATAAAGTTTAAAATTTAGATAATACTATTCATAACCGCTTTTTAATGGCTTATTTTTGTAAGTCATGGTGTGATTGAACTCGGTGTTGCGTGTAGTGCAAGTTATTGAATTATTTTGAAGAAATAACACACTATGAAATCTTGGGGTGTTACATCCCATGATAGCTCTCCAATGCATTTGGAAATGTGATGGAGGTAAAAATTAATATATATGTTATAGATTTAGAGAATATAATGTGATTGGTACTCCAAGAATATATCCTTATGTAGTTGTGAAAGCTACAATGTATGTATGTTATAGATTCCACAAGTTACATTTATGATTTGTGAATTCTATGTGTTATTCATAAATCATATAATTTGATGAGGTATGTTAATGAACTTATGTTTTATGATTGAAAAGTATGTTTTCATTAAGTTTTATGAATTTATAGACTAATTTTTCCCCTTATTTTATATCCCTTAGAGATATTTTTCCCTCATCCCATGTTTTTTGAAAATTTTACACTGTATATAAGGAAGGTTAAGACAAAGGAATAATTCACGAATATTTATATCTTGAAAATAATTATTGTTTTATATTAAAGAGTTTTATTATTGTAAAAAACAATTGGATAGATAAGAAGATTGTACTTTGTCATTTTTGAGATGTAATTTAATCATTAAGGCCAAAATCTATAAAACTAAAAACTAGAAAAGATCATCAATGTGAACTCTTAACATAACTCAAGATTATGTAATCTTTAAGGATGGGGGATTACAATTGGTATCAGAGGATGGTTTAGAAATATTTAGAGGTCAGGGTGTTATCATGGTGTAGGTAACTTAAACCATATAACCAAGAGGTTTTTAACATATGGAAACATTTGTATGGTTTTGGTAAAATATTTTTATTAGACAAAAACAAGAACAATAGAGATATTAGGAGGTTGATGAATTAGCGGTATATAAATATTTTTTTTCATCTTTACCCAATAAAATATTATTACTTATTAATAATATTTTATACCGTGTTTATGTTTTTATTATTTAGTTCATATTAAAAATCATCATTCAAAATGGAACGAAAGTGATCTTTCACAACCTTATTATCTCTCCCTGGTGAATTGATCATCAATATAATGGAAAAATCATGTTTGAATGATTTTGATAGCTTCATGAGTATTAAAATTACCTATAAGAAAATGTTTCAGTTATCCAACACCAACTCATTTCTAACACAATTTTATGGGATGTGGTATCATTTTAATATGTTTTCAGTAACTCAACATTTCCAACTCTATTGAAAAGTTAAATTACAAAAGTGGAGAAAACAATTACTTTTTAAATGTATGACAACATCCCGAAAGGGAAAGGGAACATCCTGAAGATCATGATAAATAGATTATATGTATGATTTATTTTCTTAAACATATATAATGTAGCATCATTGGATTGATATTTAAAAAGGATAAGGAAATTCGATCTTCAATAATCATGTTTTAATAAATAAGGTGGAAATGCATAGTTAAGAGATTTTGAAGAACACTGAATGAGTAATAAGTCTTCATAAAAGGGATTATAGTGTTATGGATGATGAAATGTGGAAAATTATTAATGCTCTTTTAATGATGGGATTAAATTCGACGACTTTTTCTTGAATGTGTAACCATGTTGTTTGATATGTGAAAATGTTATTCATGGATGAATTATATTTTCTTGTGTGGACATAATGGATAAACTTATGGGTTCATATGTTATTTTTTTGAGGTTATTTTTTGTTATTCGATTTTGTGATGAAAAATGAATCTTATTACATATCACTTTAGGATATAATATGATATTGTTATTTTTTAAGGATATTATCTTATTTTATATATTGTTTTATATGGAGAACCATTAGGATGGGTGAAAACCTATCGCGTCCGACAAGGCCAATAGAATCAATTCCACAACCGAAGGGTTACAAGGGCTCGTCTCCTACCATTGGACTATGCAATGTCCCTGGTTAGTCTGACATATTATATTTAGTTAAATGATTTTATTGATCAAGAAAAAATAGATTTTGGGAACATATGATTTACCAAATTGATATCCTTAGTATAAGAAAATAATTTTTTTATTATGTGATAAATGTTTTTTTGGATTATGTTCTTTTATTTTGAACACTATATGCCAATGGAATATAGAATACTATGGGATTTCATTTTTAGAGTAATGGTTGAATTTTATTTGAAAAAAATATTTTTTTATTGTAGATATATGGATATTTTTGGTTATTTATGGAAATGATTATCATATCATGGAGAACATGAAACACTCCATGATTTCATAGTATGTTTTTTTATTTAATGTAATATAATAGATTTCACTACACACAACATCGAGTCTGAGCACACCATGACATACCAAACGTGTCGTTCAAAAGGGATTATGAATATTTTTAACTGAATTTTGAATTTCATATACTTCATATATTTTTAGAATCCATATTATGTGTTTCTTAGACATAATATAAGAACTAATTCATTTTTCAAATAAAAAAGGTATTTTTCAAAAAATAAAATTTTACCACCTTCAAATGGGAAACCATTTTTAAAAAAAATATTTGACACTTGTATATATTCAAGTTAATAAATTTAATTTCTTTTTCATAATCGGGACATAAAAAATAATGAATACGTTTATGGTACTTCTTTAATAACTATTATATTTTGATTAATAATGATAATTACTAAATTTTAATTGAAAAAAACTTTTTTAATCGAAATTTTCTATTAGGTTAAAGTATGCATTAGATTGGTATGTTAGAATAATTAGATTATTTTTTTATCATTTAATACAATGTAGTTCATTATAAGTAATTTCATATTTAAATTTGACATAAACACAGGTGAATATTTTGAGAGTTTTTAATTTTATAAAACCCTTTTTTCGGTTTTGACAATGGGAATTAATTTTAAAAAAATTAATTCAACTTCTATGTTTTAAATTTGGTAAAATAGAATTAATTTTTTGAATTTGGTATATCAAAATTAGTTTAGGGTATATTTTTGGTATTTTTCTGAGAACATTCAATTTTTTTTGAATATTGAGAAACATTGTGTTATAGTTTAAAGAAGGCGTTTTATTTAAAAAATAGTCATTTTGATTAAATTTATTTTAAGTTAAAATAGATTTATAATACCTACATTAAATAATTAAAATTATTTATGCCACAATGATGATGCAGTAATTTCTGAATTAATGAATGATAAAAATAATTGATATTATAAATATTAAAATAATTTTAATTTGAGACTTTTGATGAATTTCACTAATTTTCTAGGTTTACAAGACATATTAGTGGTGATTAAATAATTTTTTTGATGTAATAATGCAGTTATGGATTACACAAAAACCAAATACAAAATAATAAAAAAATTGACATAAATGAGTTTTTATAACAAATAATATATTATTGGTTGATCTGATATTTCTAAAAATATAATGTTTCCCAAAATGGATTATATAATAGTTTATATGTCATTAATTAACCACTTGTGGTTCTCTTGGATGTTTAGAGTACGTTTATAAACATATTGTGTAAGAATACAAGAAGAGAGCGTAAAAGTTAAACTATTTAACTAATAGTTAAATCTAAATGATAAGGTTAAAATGGTAAACTAAACTTGTCTAAGACCTATTGGACTCATACCTACCTTTTATTTTAAATAAATAATTTTTGAGCAATTATGAACCAATAATTATTTTATTATAAAATAATATTTCAAGGTTTTCTGAAAGAGACCCTCACCTCTCTTATGAAAGGTTAATTCTACTTCTCTTAATTTAACACCTCCAAATCCATTTGGATGGGGCTAACCCTTTCTGAATATACACCCAACATCCCTCACATCAACCTAGAGTCCTTAATTTTGTTATAAATCCAATCTATGGATCCCTTTGGATCAATTAAAAAGGAAACACCTAAAGAAGAGGTAATAATTTCCCCACCCTCTTTAATGTTCTTTTATTATTCCACATCCTCTTTCCTTTTTTATTTCCATAACAATATAAAAATTAACAACCATATTCATACTATGATTTTATTATAAATATGGTACAACCATATTCTTTATTCTATTCAACCTATAAATGACAATGTCATCATACGTGTGTACGTATGACTTACCATCTCCACGTCGTGGTGTAGTATGTTATTCAAACACTTAATTATTTGTATGGGTATAATAATGAGTATAGATGATGTAATAATAAATATAACATGATAATGATTCTGTATATATGATATTTAATCCATTTTCATATGAGTTCACCATCAATATAATGATATTGTCGCTCGTACGTACGTACAGATTATCGTCACCACAAACGTGATGAGATTCATTCCCCATCGTAATAATTCAAGAATAATTTTAATTTTATGATTAAAAATAATTTTTATGAACATAATATAATTATTTATATGAATAAAATATGTCATACCCTTAAAAACGTGGCTTAAATAACCATGTATATAAGGAAAAATGAATCAGTTAACACAAAAAACGATGATACTACATAAATATTTGTAACAATGCAATATTAGAAGATCATATATGGTGTCATATTTATGTATTTGGTTCATTTATAATTTAATAACAATGATTTTACCATTATAATAGAGGTTAACCTACCCAATACTAAGGAAAAGTACAAGGTACAGGGTTTTTATCTCACTTCTTATTCCTGTAAGATTCATGCTATATTGCCACTATTTCCTTTTGTGCGGTGTATGTACTGCCAATGATTTTATTATTTGTGTAATATAAATTATTTTATGGGTATTGAAATATCCATTGTATGATACTCATTTAATGGGGTGTATGTTTCTTTGTTACCAAATCAGTCAGGGAATTTCAAATTTCAATTTCCACTCATTGGGCTTAACACATACATCGTTGAAATTTTTACTCCATGATAATGTGTGGAATCACTATTTATTATTTATGTATTAATTTCCATACCCTTTATGTGTGTATAACTTTGATACATATAATCACTCCATTGATATATTCGCATTCCATTAATATGTACTTTTTAAGGGTAATCTTAACTTAGTTTCCATTCATTGAGTTAAACATCCATGTCATTGGTTTTATTTTTTCAAGAGTATGCGTTAAGGTAATTTAATTGATTTATACATAATATCCAATTATATTTAGTGTATTTATATTTTTCATTGATAATTATTACATTTATTTATCCTAAAATCTAAGGATATGATCTTAATATGCTATTTCTTCTCAATTTATATTCCTTTGAAACCTATTTGCAATTATGCACCAATTCACTTTTATATGTTGTATATACTTCTCTTTGACTTATAATATCATGAATACCTTTATAATAATGATATTATACTATTTTGATTAATGTTATTCCACAATTACATGTATTCAACCGTCTATTATTTGGTTGGAAACTATTTAACTCAAATATTATTTTAGATGTTTTAAATATTTATTCTTATAAATCTATCTCATTAATGTATATGATTTATAATTGGTATTATGTATTTATTTATATGGACATAAATGTTTTGAAATTAAAATTATTTTTAAAATATTCAAAGTTGTATGAGTCTCTTTGATTCAAAAATCTCTTTTAAACCAATTCTTTGACAAATAGTGCGACATTTAAATGTTTTAATGAAAAATGGATATTTCATTCAAATAGTTTTAATGACTGTTTTCATCTATGTCAATACTATTCAGTGTATATTCTTCACTGAGGTTGATTTATCATAATACAATCTTCCATATTTTATTGAATGAGTTATGTTTGAAAGTGGATGTGGTATTTTTATTCCTTTCATTGTTTGTGGTTAAAATATTGATATTTTGTATGCAAGTTTTAATACGAATTTTTAGATTATGTTTCACCCTTTCATGTGACAAATGAATTATACTTAGTAAGTGACGGGTGTAGCCCGCTATAGTTCCTTGATGCATCGGTAGGTCTCATGAGTCAAACTAGTGTCTTGGCACAAGGCCTGGACAAAATCATATATGTAGTCCTAGAACATGGCCGTGACTGTGGGGTTATGATGTCTGGAATAATGCATTCCATAATTTTGAAATTGGATATTGATATTACATTTGATTATACGACTATTAAATGGAATTATTTGATTTATCTTTATTGCATTGTGGGGAAGTTTATTTTTAAAAAGGATTGTGCTCTAGTCTTATAAATTTCCTTAAATGTTTGTTCTTATTTATAACTGTTTCTGCTATATTGTTATCCTTACTGAGCTTCTAAGATCACCCCATTCTTATGTTTTATTTTTCCTAGGATGTGTTTATTTATATTATGATTAACCTAGAAGAATAGTCTAAGGGATATTATAGTGTTAAAAGGGGACACAATGTTGTATTTTTATTTCATGATGTAATGTTAATCTTATTTATCTATCTAGTACTTCCAAAGCTACTAAAATGATTTGTATTTCAGGAAATGATACCTTATATAATGATATTGTTATGTAATAATGCACTAATTCTAGTTAACTAGGGTCACAACATTATATTTGGTATAAGAGAAAGTTTAGTAAAAGCCATGGAAGCAGGATTTAGAAAAAAACTCTCATTAAGAAACACTACCCTATGATAGACATTGTATATTAGTATAGAAGAACATCCAAAAATATTTGTAATTTAAATATTATGTGGGTTTTCCAAAAAATACATCCATGTCTGGATACTAGTAGGTAGAGGCGTCTCTGGCACAGATATACCTAGGTGTAAAAACTCTTACTAGGATTATCGGGCATGACTCTGGGTATGCTTGTACATGACAGCTGTCTTTATTGCACTCTTGGTTACGACACTCCCAGGGTATATTATTTGGATAATTAACATTTCCTTTGAAAACTGATTTGATGGATTTTAATATAAGATGACAATAAATAAACTTGGTCAATCCTAAGGTGTTTTAGATTGAAAATAAGGTGTTATGATATTCTCTAAATGATTCTATGACTCATATTATTCTTTCGTGTGTTAGTCAATGGTTGGATTCCAAAAAAGTCATAGTAACATTAAACATGATGTACAAGGTGGGAATGGTGGTTGGAATGAGCAAAAAAATGGATTGTTAAAAGGTGTAAAGGATATCATGTTAATTCAGAATCAATTTTCCAAAAATATTTCAACAACATATATATTATCCAACTCCCGGACTCAACAAAGAAAAGAATGGCGGTGAATGATAAGAGCTCCAGTAGTGCAGACCATATGGAAATGAAAGATGAATTTTCATCATGAAGGAAATGTGAATGGAGATATCTAGGAAAGTGTCTCAAATGAATAAATAAATGCTTTATGTGTGGGAAACAAGGACATAAATTAAAGAATTGATGAGGAAAAATGAAGAGTAAGATGAAATAACATAAAAATGATCCAATGAATCCATTTACTTTAATTTGTATTAAATTTATTGGGAATGGGAATTACCAGAGTGAATTCCATATTCTTTAGGATAACCACATTGCCAAGGAAGAACCTATATGGAAATAAATGGTTGTAAAATGTTTAAAATTATTAGTGCACGTTGTTTATGGGATTACATTGGAAGACTTTTCTCTTGTATGTGTAACCTAGAAGTTTTTTATATGAAAATACTATTTTTGGAAGAATTATCTTTTATATTATAGTTATAAATATCCATTTGGGTTTATATGATCCGTGAATTTGAGGAAATTACATGTTATTAAATTTTGGGATGAAAATGCGAGGTTTGAGATAACATTTGGGGTGAAATTATGTTATGGTTATTTTGAAGAATTTTTCTCATTTTGGTAATGTTTTAAAATATAATTTTTAAAAAGGAAAACATGGAGACCATGTGATAACCCATCATGTCAGAAAAAGCATTAGGAATCGACCCATAACAAGAGTGCGATTGGGATTTATCACCTACCATACTTCTACGTGAACTCCCAGGTTGACAAATTATTTTTAATTTAATTATATTATTGATCAATAATATTTAGATTTGGGATATTATGTCTTATCAAATGGATATCCTTTGTATAGGGAAATGATTTTTTTATTAATTGATAATTATTATTTTAGAAGATGTTGGCTTTGTTTTGAACAATATATTCCAAAGAAAATAAAATACAACGTGATATCATTTGAGGTGCAATGGTGGATTTTTTATCTATGTTTTTATTATGGATTTATAATGATTTTGGTTATTTATAGAAATGATTAATCTATCATAGAGAACATGTGATTAGGTTATTTACATTACGTATTGGACATTAATCGTATTCGAACTTATTTGGAGATACAATTTAACAAGGAAGACTACGTTATCAAATTATATAGTGTTTTGGGTTTCAACATTAGTTAGGATTATATTGATGGATTTTAAAGACAATTGTTTTCTGAATGGTATTTATTGAACATTGAGTATTGTTGGTTTAATTTTAGAAATTAAAATTAGTATTTCATTCCTTAAAGGATTACTCTTTTAGGGGATCATCTGGTCTTATACTAAACTTTTTGGTTTTTGTTAATCTCTAAAGACAAAGTAAATATATAGTTTATCCTTTGTGGATCATGTGATTCTCTAGATGTTTATTCTAGCACTTTAGGTGTGACCAACTCATCTGGAATACATATCATTTGAAAAAAATATGAGTTAGTGGAATATATTAATTAAAGGATGAATATATACATAAAAACTATATATATCTCTTTATGTTCTTATACAATATCATAAATAAATTCCTCAACATTATGAAATGGAACTAAAAAAAGGTTGTCCATTTACTTTTTATATTGGGAAACTAATGACCATTTATCCAATAATAGGATTGTGGTTTTATTATAGTTATCTTTCTCATAATCATGTTTTCTATCACTCTAAATTATTACTTAATACTTAGTTTTTCTTATATATCCATTTTCTCCTATATGGAATCCTAGTATGAGTTATCTCGGGTGACCTTTGTTCTTATCATTTGTTCTTTTAAAGTGATAGTTTTATATAATCTTTTTCTAATGTGGGACATTCAATGATGTCTCCAATCCCAATTTTAAAATTTGGAGGACACAATTTCCAAAAGGGTATGAGTATGAAACACACCATGATTTTATAGTAAATAACTTTTTTCAAAGTCATTCAATTGCTTTCCCTAAATGCAACACCGACTTTGAGTGCACCACTACTTACTAATCTAGCCGTTCAAAAGTGGTTATGAATAGTATTAACTAAATTTATAATTTTATATAATATCTATAATTTTCCAATCCATATTATGTGTTTTAGAAAAAAAAAATAAGAACCAATTCATTTTTTCAGTTAAAAGAAGTATTTTTCAAAATATGCAATTTTACCGCTGTAAAATGGAAAACCATTTATAAAACCAATATTGGAAACTTTTATATAATCAATTTTATGAAATTAAATTCTTCTTTAGAATCATGACATAAATATTTATTTATAATAAATTTTTGTTATGTCTCTGATAACTTTCATATTTTGATGAATAATGAAAAATAATAAATTTTAATTGAAAACAACTTTTTAAATTGAAATAATATATAGGGATAAATTATTCAATTTACTGGTTTGGAAGTATAATTTGATTTTATTTTTTTCATTTAATACAATTTAGGTCATTATAAGTTATTTCACATTTGAATTTTTCATAATAAAATGTCAATCTTTTGATAGTTTTAACTTTTTAAAAATCCGCTTTTTGGTTTCTACAACTGAAATTAATTTTAAATTAATTATTTCTACTTTTATGTTTTGAATTTGGTAAAATGTAATTCAATTTTTAATTTGAAATATCAAATTTAGCTTAGGATGAATTTTTGGTATTTTTCTGAAAACATTCAATTTTTGATGAATAGTGAAAAACAATTCGTTGTAGTTTAAAACTGACTTTTTATTTAAATAATTATTTTATTTATTTAAATTTATTTTATGTAAAAGTAGATATATAATTCCTATATAAGTTAAATGTAATTAATTGGAGTCATTTTAACATGAATTTGATGTATAAAATTTTATTGAACTTTTTACCGCCTTTTACCCACCATCTGGGAGCATTTTTATACTTGCATTAAAATTAATTTTACAACTTCTGTGAGTTGAGTTCCCATAATCTGACAGAAATGGTTGAAATTTGTTAGTAAATTTCGT
This sequence comes from Viscum album, assembly GCA_963277665.1. Taxonomy (NCBI): domain Eukaryota; kingdom Viridiplantae; phylum Streptophyta; class Magnoliopsida; order Santalales; family Viscaceae; genus Viscum; species Viscum album. The sequence goes on along the minus strand of OY728156.1, from coordinate 689,675,450 downwards.
TCAATATGAAGATAATAATTTTTGGTGAATTGTAACTTTTGACTTTTATTTAGCACGGTTAAAAGTAAATAGGGTAGTTGAGTGTAAAAATGATATTATAATTACAGAAAAAAATATCCTATTTATATTAGATAAGCATAGTTGGACAAAATATTATTAGGAATAAAATATTATTTCCTTTGGTTCACATGGATAAAATTAGGACATTTGTTATTATTTTATTTAAAGAAGAGTTAAAAGAGTTAAATTCAATGTTTAATAACTAAACCATTTTCAATATAGGGATATAAATAAGATATATTCGACTATAAATATTCATTATAAAGTTAAAAATAATTCCTACATAATGGTATTTTATTTATAATTTTTAGATATTAAATAATTAAATTTATTTATGACACAATGATGATGTAGTAATTACTTTATTAATGAATGATTAAAATAATTGATATTATAAATATCCTAAGAAATGTAATACGAGACTTTTGATGAATAAAACTACTTTTATAAGTTAATATTAAATTTTAGGGTTTATTAAGTAATATTTTTTTGAAGTAATCAAGATGTTATGATTTTGAAAAAATCAATATACTAAACAATGACCAAATTGACAGAAATGAGTTTTTAAAACAAATACTATATTATTGGTCGATATAATATTCCTAAAAATATACTGTTTGGCCAAATGAATTAAATAATATTATATATGTCATTAATGAACCACTTGAGGTTCTCTGGGATGTTTACTGTATTTTTATTAACCACGTAGTGTAAGAATACAAGATGATATGGTAAAAGTTAAACTATTTTACAATGAGTTAAATTTAAAAGAAAATGTTAAAATGGCAACCTAAACATTATTCAAACCTATTGGTAGATATTTTTTCGACCCATAACCAACTTAGTATTGAAATAAATCATTTTCAAGACATTATAAATTGAAAATGATTTTATTATACAATAATATTTCAAGGTTTTCCTAAAGTGACCCTCACCTCTCTTAAAAAAGGGTACATCCCATTCTCTTAATTTCACATCTCCAAATCCATTTGGATAAGAAAATACCTACCTAAATATCCTCATAGAATCCCTAAAATCATCTAATATTCCTTACTTTAAACTGATATCCAACCTAAGGGTCCCTTTTCATCATCTCAAAAGGAAATATTCGAGGAAGAGGTAATAATTTCACCTCCCACTTTCAAGTTCTTTTCTTCTTCCACTGCATCTTGATTTTTTTTATTTCCATACAAAAATAATAACTCTAGTACCATATACATAAAATTATGTTATTATAAATATAGTACAACCATATTTGTTATTCTACCCATCCAATATATGAAAAACTCACCAAATGTGCATACGTACATCTTACCATCACTACGTCGTGGTGTAGTTTGTTATTCAAACACTTTATTATTTGGATGGGTATAATAATGAGTATAACTAATGTAAATAATAAATATAACATGAAAATTATTATGAATATATGATATACCATCCATTTACATACAATTTCACCATCAATATAATGATATTGTCGCTCGTGCGTATGTACGGATTACCGTCTCCACAAACGCGATGAGATTCATTTCCCATTTTTATCATTCAAGAATAATTTTCAATCTATGATTAAAAATAATGTTTACGAACATAATATAATTCTGTATATGAATCAAATACATCATATCCATAAAAACATGGCTTACTTAACCAAGCATATAAGGGATAATGAATCAGTTAACACCCACAACGATGATACTACTGAAATATTATTTGCAGAGGAATATTAGAATATCATTTATGATATAATATATATGTATTTGGTTCTTTTATAATTTAAGAACAATTATTTTACAATTATACTTGAGGTTATCCTACCCTATACTAGGGAAAAGTACCACGCAAGGGGTTTTCATCTCACTTCTTATTCCCGTGAGATTCATGCTATATTGAGACTATTTCATTTTGTGTGGTGTATCTACTACCCACAATTGTATTAATAAAGTAATATAATTTATTTCTTTTTTATTTACATATTCTTTTTATGATACTTACTTTATTTGTTGTATGTTTGGAATGTTACCAATTTGGTACGGGAATTTCAAATTTCAATTTCCACTCATTGGGATTTACTCATACTTCATTGATTATTTTACTTCAAGATTATTTAAGGAAACAATATTTATTATTTATTTAATAATTTAAACACTAAATTCATAGGATATACATTTGATACACATATTTTCTCCATTTATCAATTCACAGTCTATTGATATGAACTTTTTAAGTGTAATCTTAACTCACCTTCCATTTAATGAGTTTAACATCCAACTCATTAGTATTGTTTTTACAAGAATATGTTTGAATGTAATCTGATTTATTTACACTAAATATCCAATTATATTGAGTGTATTTATGTTTTTTACTGATAATTATTTCATTTATTTACACTTAATATAAGAATACAGTCTCTATAAGGTATTCCGTCTCAATTTATATTCCTTTGAGACCTCTTGGTCATTATACACCAATTAACTTTTATATGGTGTCTATACTTCCCTTTGACATATTATATCATTAATACCATTATTCTCTTAATATTATAAGGTTTTGATTAATGTCATTCATCAATTAGTTGTATTAAAGAGTCTCTTATTTTTTTAGGATATATTTAACTATAATATTGTTTTAAATTTTTTAAATGTTTATTCTTATAAATCTTTATCATTAATGTCCATGATTTAAAAATTGATTTTAGTATTTATTTATATTGAAATAAATCATTTGAAATTAAAATTCCTTTTAAAAGTTTCAAAGTTATATGGGACACTTTGATTCAAAAATCTCTTTTAAATGACTTCTTTGATAAATAGTGAGACAATTAAATGATTTCAAGAAAAAGCTAATATTTCTCTCAAATAGTTTTAATGACTATTTACATCTATGTAAATATCCTTAAGTGTATCTTATTCTTTATTGATGTTAATTTATCATAATACAATTTTCCATGTTGTATTGAATGAGTTTTGATTGATTGTGGATGAGCTATTTTTATGCCATTCATGGTTTATGGATAAAATATTGACATTTCGTATGCTAGTTTTAATATGAATTTTTATATTATGTTTAACCCTTTAATATGAGGAATGAATTAGACTTAGTAAGTGACAGGTGGAGCCTGTTATAGCTTCTCGATGCATCAGTAGGTCTCATGAGACAAACTGATTTCTTGGCACAAGGCCCTAACAAAATATTATTTGTATTCTTGGAACATGGCCTGACTATGTGGTTATGATTTCTAGAATTATGCATTCCATCATTATGAAATTGGATATCGATATTACATGTGATTATTCAACTAGAAATATATCCATTTGAATATGTAAATTGTGTTATTTGATTTATCTTTTCCACAATATGTTAAAGTTTATGTTTAAAATGGTGTGTGTTCTAGTATTATACATTTCTTTAAATGCCTTTTCTTATTTGTTATATATTCCCCAATATTGTTATCCTTACTAAGCATTTGAGCCCCCCCCCCACCTTCGTATTTTTTATTTTTTCCAGGATGCAAAGAAGTATATTATGATTAACCTGTATGAATTGGATAAGTGATATAATATTGTTCAAAGGAGACATAATGTTGTTTTATATTTAATGATGTAATGTAAACCTTATATTTGTCTCTAATACTTCCAAGACTACTAAACTGATCAGTCTTTTAGTACATGATTCCTTGTATCATGCCAATTTTAAGAAATAATGCACCAAATCCAGGTAACTAGGGTTGGGGCATTCTAGAATATGTGATTACGATAATTGATTTTTAATATGAGACATTAAAAGCAGTCGATGTTATTTTGATATAAATGATAATATTTTTCATGGAAGACTATGTGATCAAATCCTTCTAAATTTTTGGTTTCCATCTTATTTATTATTGTTTTAATGAATTTGATTTAATTTTAGTCCTTGAATGATCTATGTTGATATTTTGGAATTGTTTTTTTAATTATCGTGATTAAGAGTAATTTTTTTTATTGAATTATACTTTTTTGGATTATTTGATCTGATACTAACCTTTTTGGTTATGGATAATGTATAAAGACATAGAAAATTTATAGCTAATATTTTTTAGTTTAACGTGATTCTCGAGATGTTTATTCTAGTGCTTTAGGTGTGACCATGTCATCCTTTATACTCATCATTTGGAGAAAAGATGAGTTTGTGGTATATATTTATTAATGGATGAATGTCTACATGAACAATAAGTATGTTTACTTATGTTCTATGTCAAACTCATAAATAAATTCCTCGAATTTATGAAAGGTACTTAGAAAAATAGTTTACTTTTCCTACTGTGAAATCAATGTCTGTTTGACCTATCACAATATGGTGATTACCTAGTGGTTAACATTCTCCTAATCCTATTTTCAATCACTATCCATCAAAACAAGATGGTTCATTTATCTTCCATATCTATGTTTTCCTACATGGGATCCTAGTATGGGTTATCTCGGGTAACCTTTGTACATCTCATTAATTCTTTTAAAGGGATTGTATTATTGACTCATTTCTTATGTGTAACTTTCAATGATGTTCCCAAACCCCATTTTAAAAATGTGAGGGCGCAATTTCCAAAAGGGGGAAGTATGTAATGTTCTGGTTATCTATAGAATAATACTTATTTTATTTCTATTAATATTTATGAATAAGAAATTATTTTAAATTAAAATGGGATTCTTTTTCTGATAGCGTACTCAACTCACAACAACAAGTTTCTTTGAAATCTTACATTGACCACAACTTTGAGTTATACGAAAATAAAATATAATATTATTATTATTTTAAATGGTAGTTAATTCCTTGCCATTGTAATGGTGGAAATGAAAAGAACAGACTACAATTTGTTTATACATGTTTTTAAATATATTTAAATTTATCCCATAAATATTGGTTGCTTCAAATTAGTGTGAATCTGATTTTTAACAGGAAATACTGTAATATTTTTTTAAAGGTCGTTTTACAAACTTTTGACGGAGAACCCTTTTTAAATCTTGATTTTTACACTTTTCTATATTCTATTTTACAAAATAAAATTCTTCTATAGAATTGGGGTATCAAAATTTACATAGGAAAAATATATGAAATTTTTTTGTTAAAGATGACTTTTAATGAATAGTTAAAAATACCACATTTTAAGTCAAAACTGACATTTAATCTATTTTTTTTATATAGATAGATTATATTTTATATTGGTTTTAAAGTGTAATTGGATTATATTTTTATCCTTTATTTAAAATTTGGTAATTGGATGTAATTTCACTTTGAAATTGGACACAAACACATGTAAATATTTTGATAGTTATTATTTCTTAAAAACCTGCATTTTGGTTTTGACAATGGGATTTAATTTTAAATTAATTACTGAAACATATGTGTTTTTAATAGTGAAAAATGGATTAAATATTTTTAATTATTATTTCCATGTTTTTTTAATAGTTTCCATTTATTTTTGGACACTATGAATAGTCTATTCAGTAATTATTTTATTTACCACGGTAAAAGGGTAAATCAGGTAAAAAAGGGAAAAGATAATATTATAATAATAATAAAAAATCTTAACATGTTTCACATTCCTATTGGATGAGTTATTTCTAACCATGGGAATCCTTGAGTAGATTTTGGGACCCCGTGGAGCCACTTGGATGTGAAAATGACACATTATAAGAATTATTTTAATGTAAAGAAAAATGTAACATAAACATGACTTTTTACTAAAAACAATTATATTGGGTTGTATAAGTTATATCATTGATTATAAATTGTCATTAGTAATTTATAAATATTTCCTACATCATTTTATATTATTTATAATTTTTATAAATAAAATAAATAAATATATTAATGACACAATGATGATGTGGTGATTACCTTATTAATCAATGATTTAAATAAATTGGATTATAAATATAAAATAAATTTATTTTAAAACTTTTTATGTCATAAAAAAAATATATGGATGATTATGACATTTTATTTTTGAATTTAGGAAAATTGTTTTTGGAAATAATAATGTTTTAATGGTTTTTTAGAAATTCATGATATGAATAGTATTAAAATAGACATAAATGAGATTTTAAAACAAATTCTATTTTATTAAATGATATTACTGTCCAAAAAATCTAATATTGGGAGAAATTACTTATACAATGTTGAAAATTTAATTAATTAACCACTTTATGTATTATTGACATGTTATAGTAAATATATTATTCATATAGTATGAATTTAAAAGAAAACATGGTAAGAGTTAAATTAGTTAACTAAGGGTTAAAGATAAATGATAGGGTTAAATTTGTAACCTAGACTTGTATAAAACCTATTGGTTCATAGGTTTTCAACCCAAAAGCATATTATCTTTTAAATAAATTTATTTGGGACCTTTTGAAATTGTAAATTGTTTTATAATGAAATAATACTTCAAAACGTTCCTAGAGTGCCCCTCCTCCCACTATTAAAAGTGTGTCACCCTTAACCATTTAATCACACCTCTCAAGATCCCTGGGTCATCCAAACTCTTACCAAATAATTTTCCAAAACATCATTATTCTTCATTTAAGAATTAATTTAGTATGAATGAAATTCGAGAAAACCTTTTGGCTCAAATCAATGGGAGTTACCCATTTTAAGAGGTAGTGTCATATATAAAGTACATTTTCCATTATTTTACATCATCACTCCCTATTATATTATTATTAATTGATTACATAAAACATATTTATCATCAATATACTAGGTTTTTTTTATGAGAATGATTCAAAATACACTTACACACACCTCCATCTAATGGATGTCAACATACTATTTTTTTGGAAGACGAACTATTTCCTGAAGAAACAGTTGTTGTTCAATTTTACCAAACAACCTCTCAAGGTAGAAATTATGATGTAAATATATTTATATATGATATATATTTTCTTTATATATTCATTATTCATTTTTATTATAAAATTACATAATATCATTATGCTTTACAAAATAAGTAAATACGATAATTTCATTTGAGGAAGTGCGGACTGTCGCACCCTCAGAGTGATATGATTCATTCCTTCCATACACGAATCATATAAAGGATGGAATTAATATAGTTATGTAACAAATATAAAATATTATATTATATTTTAATTATAATATAACTATGTATTCATCAGTTTTCATTCATTTAATTATGAAAATATAAAAGTAGCATTTCAGCGTACGTACGGCTTACCGTCTCCATGAATGGTGCATTTCAATTATTATATCCAAATGTTTTGAAATATTATAAATAAAAATATATACTAGATATATATGATATTTAAATCATGAATACAATTTTTTATATAATGCACTTTTGACCACATGGACAATTTGTATATATATCAAGTTCATTTTCGACTCAAGTACAAAATATCGACTAAATAAACGATATAAAATTATATAATTGTGTAATATTTATAACATGATGATTATTAATAAAAAATTAATAATAAATGTGAAAAAGGATCTAAATAATTTTTAAATTGATCTATTATTATCATTCAAGAGTATAAAAATTACTGAGACGAGTCTGAGTTAAGGTAAAGGAACCTTTTACCCTCCTCTTTTAGTTAATGACTTATTTTATGTTATGTATTTTAATTTACATTTTATTATGATGTGGATTTGTTATTATATATCCTTATTTATGTAAATTTTATGTCCACGTGATGATAGATCATTTCCTCTCTCATAAACTCATTTTCTGAATTGTTATGTGACATTGTTAGGCTGCTAAATTTTCCTAAGGGAATTTCGAAACACAAATTTCACTCAGGGGGTTTTATGCATAATCATTTGATTATATTATGAAATGATTTTTTTAAATTAGTTATTATTTATTAATATTGTAGTTTCCATTTCCCTTTTTTTGGATATTTTTTTTTCTACACATAATCACCACATTGATAAATTCTTTTGTCATTTATACTATCTTTGTAAGGGATTTCATCTCAATTTACATTTCATTGAGGCTTATTTTTTGTTATGCACCATTTCACTTTGATATGTTTTATATACTGACCATGGTCATATTATATCATGAATATTCTTATTCTCATGATTTTAGAGGCTTTTTCAATATTATTATGTAATTATTTTTATTCAAGTATTTTATCATGTTGTAAATGAATCTTTAACTAAAACATCATTTTAAATGTTTTAATGATTAATCATTCTAATAAATTTCCATGTTTTCCAATGGTATTATGGATTTCATTATATGGAAATTAATGTTTAGAGATAATAATTTATTTAAAATAATTCATATTTTTATGGAACACTCTAATTCAAAAATATAATTATTAAATGGTTTAAATGGTTTTGGAAGTGGATTGAATATTTCAATATCTTTAATTGATTTATTGTGATTGATAAGTAAAATTATGATAATTTCAATCTTTATTGTGTAATTCATATGTAATATTACATCAAAATTTGATGGGTGGTTATGTGATAAACAAAATATGGGTCGGTCTGTAGTAATTCTAGTGGGGGTGAGATCAAGATAGCTCTCTAATTCATTGGGTAAAATGAATGGGGTAAAAATTAATGTTTCTATCTAGAGATTTAGGGAATATAATGTGATGTGTATTACAAAAATATCTCCCTATGTAGCTGTGAAAGCTAAAATGTATGTATTTTATGGATTTCACAAGTTACCTTTATGATTTATGATTTCTATGTGTTATTCATTAATCGTAGGATTTGATGAGGTATGTTAAAGAACTTATGTTTTATGATGGAAATGTATGGTTTCATTGATTTGTATGTATTTATGGAATAATGTTTTCTTACTTTATTTTATATCCCTTAATCTCATCCCAATTGTTTATAATGCTTTTTACAGAGTATAAGGTAGGGTAAGTGAAAGTAATAATTCAAGAATATTTATACCATGAAAATAATTCTTGTTTTATTTTAATAATTTTTATTTTAATCAACAAAACTTTGATAGAGAAAAAGTGTCTACTTTGTAAATTTTGAGATGTAATGTAATAGTTAAGGCCTAATTCTCTAATACTCAAAACCTCAAAAGATACACAATGTGAATTCTTGACTTAAAAAAATATTATGTATCGCTTAACGCTGGGGCATTAATATTTTATAAAAGTTGTTTTATGCATTTAAATTATTTTTTTAGATATTTTTCATATATATTTTTATTTATTTATAATTTATTAAGGGGAGTAATTTATAATTTTCTTAGTAGGACATTTAATATTTCTTTATAAATGTATGAAAATATATATATTTTTAAACATTTAATGTAGGAAAACAATTTCCTAGTATCACGAAGCTTTATTTAAAACATTAAATTGTATAAAAAAATAGTATTGCTCTTTTTAAAATTTATATTTTTTAAAATTTATAGAAATAATAAATAATTTTATTATTATTTTTCAAATAATATTTCTAATTCGTTAATAATGTTATTTATCTATATCAACAAACATTATGGATTTTCATTTTTCACTCGGGATATGATATTATGATAACATCTATATACATTCTCTGGAGGTCGTATTTTGATATTTTTTAGATATATTTTTCCTGAAACCCATTTTATTATCATAGTTTAATTAATATATGATAGAATAATTAATTATTTTATGTTCTTGTGTCATATATAAATATAGTTTATTATTATATTATCGGTGGGTCTATCGTGGCCCTTCAATGAATATGGTAATGTTTTATATCTCATGATCCAAAAACATGCATTGTAAATTAACTAGATACCATGGAGGAAATAAGATATTTACCCCAATCCTAAGAGGGTACATAGGATCTTTTCCTAAGACCATGATTATACGTGGATGATTATCCCAATCTGGTTGTGTGACAAATGTCTTGGTCTGTATCCTTGACATATGATTTTGATGCTTAATTTAATTTCAATGTTTTTTATTCATATGATATGAACTCATGTATAATGAGTGATTATTGATGATTCATCACTCTAAAGACTTATGAAATTGTTAAATCAAAGCCTTATGAAATGACACATGAATTATGGTCTATTAATTTTTGTGGATTTTTTCATAAGATACGATCATGTTCTCATACCCTTTTTATTTTATAATGCTCATAATTCTTCATTAATTTAAACATTAAATGTTTTTTCTTTACTGAGAATATTGGATCACCCTTTCAAATGTTTTCAATTCATATGGTTATGAACAAAGTTTTTCAGTATGATATGTCAATGAAGGGTACTAGTGAGATGTACATTATGAGATAGGATTATAATATTTCATGAAATAAGATGATTATGTATCTAGTCCTTGAAGATAATAATCCATTATATTTATTTTGAAATTATATTTTCATATTTATAAGATATTAATCATAAATGGTTAATATTTATGTAATTGATACTATAGTTGCCTTAGATGGTATCAAATCATGGCTTATTTAATTTCGGTGGTAAGGTTATAACGAATGAGAGGAAAGAATCCATGAAATCCTATGATCAACCAAAATAGTATATGATGAAATTTATGTGAATTATTTTTATAATAAGGTGTCATGATTTTTGACATCCTATGAATTTATTTCAATATAATTTGACTTCTCACTTTGATTATAGATTGTTGATAGTCACAATAATATTTTTTTGTTCAGTTCCTGTAACTAGTATGAATCATGTTAATGATTAATGTTATGACCAATACAATGAATATATTCATGAGAAACTATGTGGTATAAGAGATGGGATAACACAATTTGGTATTATTCAAACCCAACTATACCAATCTATGAGTAGTAACATTAATTAGGTTAAACAATGAAAAATCCAATGGAAGGAATGAAATTCCATTCTGTTTCTTATGTGGAAACATCCACCATCTTAGCTTGGTCCTATAATACACTTCTTGTTTATAAATATATTAATTATATATAAACGATATTTTTTTCTCTATTGATGAATCTATGAAATAATATGTTCCGTTGTGATTCTTTTGGATGGTGGAGTTGATTAATTTTAAAACACTTATCCAATATATGAATGAAGAGGAAGAAATTAAATAAGTGAAATAAGGATATATTAAAAGTGTATTTTTTTAATATGTATTTTTATTAAACTCTTACCACTAAAATATATAGTTTATTCTAGTAAATAATGTTAAATAATGTTAAATACATTTGTATCTATGAGGAAAATTCCCTAATAATTTATATTGATTTATAATATTCCCATAAAGAATAATTTATTTATCCATTAGTGGTTAAAAATTCACATACAGAAATTTTTTATATGTTTCTATTACATAAATGGTGAAATCATTCATTGTGACATCAATGTATAAATGGATAGTGGGGACACATATAATTCTCATTATTTTTGGGAAAATAAGATTAAATTGATTGTTCAAAGTGATTAAAATAATTAATACAATAAAGAAAAGAAACATAATCTTCTTTATGCCAAAAATATGCGATGAATCATAGTTGAAATTGTCTCTAAGGAATAGTTAAATGCTTAAGTTTTAGTATAGATTTTTATCAATAAGATGAGTACAAATGGTATTTTTATGAAAAAATAAATTATAAAAATGTAGCACTAACACAAAAGTACTTCATTTATAATAAGTATAGGAATTATGGTAAAAATATTCACTAAATTGTGGGTTAAATATGATAATTGTCATCAAAAACCACTTCATCCAATGGATAGATGGATGACCAATATTATCTCAATATCTGGATTATTTCATAAAAATGAAGTTGTTAACTATATTATTATCATCCACTACAGAACACAAAATTCATTATTTGACTCAAGTAAAACCCACTATTTTTTATATAAAAAATTTTCTAATAGTATCACATCTCCACATTGATGGTTAGTTATTTAATAATTAGTGAACACTCTGAATGTTATGTTGATTTAATTTCAAGACTATAGCTCCTTTTGAATATATTTCGGTGGAAATATGATTCCGATAAATTGTGTTATTCCCCATCTTGATTAATTTTTTGTGATTTTTTATTTGATTTGGAACCTTATATATTGATTTCATTTAAATTTATATATAACCGTAACTAAATTTTATATCCCAAATAAACCTTTTATAATTTATTACTGTGATGTTAAATTTAAACATAAATGGGAACTAATTACATTATTTGGGAATTCCTGGTAATATATGATGAGTATTTATCTCAAATGGTTGGGTACAAACTAAACATTTTTTACGTCCCAGTAGTCTGTGAATATTCTTAAGTATTAAATGACCATCATCTTATTCTCCCACTGAATCATAATATTTTATCAACAGAACCCATACATGGTTGTAAAATAACATATTAGACATCTTATAAAATGTCTACAATTGAGATTCTATAATAAAATTAAAAATTCTTTATGAATATACGTATGTTATTAGTATGTGAAACAGTATTCATTATAGTAGTTATCTTTTACGAAGAAATGTGGTTTAATTCATCATTTCATTATTATTTGGACATTAAAAATATTTGTAAAGAACATGTATCATCTACCCTATATTGATGATGGTTGAATCAAATATGAGGAGAATAAATACATTTCAAATTATGACCATTGGTCAAAATATGAATAATTATCCATCAAATAGATAATATAACTAAGACAGCTTTACATAAGAGGTTTGAATTCTATGAATTTATATTTCTTCCATTTGGACATTCTAATTCCCTATTAATGGTCATGTATATAATGAGTAGAGTCTTTATAGATTACATTAATCAAATTTTGATACTCATTGTAGATGATATTCATATATATTACGTGAATAAATAAGTGCATTAAGATCAATATTGGAATGTGATAAATCCTTGTGGAGGAAGAAGATGAATACAAAATTTAAACTATATTAATTATATCTATTTAAATTAACAAAAATGGGTTATAAAATACAAATTATGTTATATATTTGGTTCATTGGATGACAAATGGTTTTGGGTAATTGACCATCCAGACACTATGCTTGTGTTTTCTTAGAATGAATGGATACTAATGATGCTTTTTGAGAAATAATTTATGGCTATAAAATAAAAAAAATATGTTGATATGGAAGGTATCCTTGTTTATATAAATATTTGACTATGAAGGAACATTCAAAGAGATGAAGAGAGGTTCTTTCTATGAACTTATGGGTACACTACCTTACATTGGAGAATGTATTTTTGATATAGATTGATGTATCAGATAATTTATAGGGAGGTTTCTCCAAGAATAATTACATTGTAATAGTGTACATATTTCATAAATTAATGGTTTAAGAGAAAACTTACTAAAATCGTGATTTAGATCTAACAAAAATGTGTTTTCATTGAAAATATATAGGTATTATCTATATGGTAAAAAAATTCATGAATCCCCAATCCTCCCCACTACAAGTACCCTTCTTTGTCTAATACTGTTGAGAAAGAGTAGCCATAGATTCCTTCCTCTAGTTGGAAGATAGATAGTGACTAGAAAAAATAATGTATAAAACTCAATTGGGAGTAATTACCTTCAATATATGAAATGGATCAATATGAATGATAATAAACACTATAAAAATCCCCAAAAATATAAAAAATAAAACCATCCCCCCAAGTATTTTATGAAACCCAAATTATGGAAGAAATGTATATTCTAAATAGTAAACAAGGGTAGTGAGACTACTACAATATCAATTGTCAAGATATTAATTCACTTATCAGTCATTGTAACCTTCAAGGAAATCTGATAACTATTTACACATACATTGGGTGAGAATAACATGTATACCCATCTAGATCATACCCATGTTCCCTTTTGTAAATGTGATAAGATCATATTAATGCACCAATGATCAATCAAAAAAACCAACTAGCAACTATTCAGGTCTTATATCTATCTCAACATCACTAAAACCCAATCACCATAAAATGCTTATATATTTTAAGACATTAACAAGAATATATCAATAAATGTGACTAATAAACACTTCCCCCATTGATTTCCTTCAGTCATACCACATTCTCAAACATTTTTCAATGCCATACCTTATATTCTATCTCAACATTGCATATCTGACAATCGATGTTGTGGGTCAATTTATAACCCTACCTACCCCAGACTCCCATATTGTCTTGTGTCCCATTTTGAATAAATTTCATCAGGCACATCTCTCAATCCACAATTGATACTTCATACTTCCTTCTACATCATCTCAAACATGGTATTGGGTTTGAATAATGTGAAGGACATCAGACTTGTTCCCTCCACCTACCATGTATGACCCTCACTGTATATCATATCCTATCATGATTGGGAATCTACATCAACTATATCACTATCATGATTTATGATCCACAACTAATTGTCTATTTTCTTGTTACAAATTTCTAATGAAGGGAAGATAATATTGGGTAATAATCCATCCATTCAACAAAATATGGATGTTGAGAAAAACTCTATTATAACCTCAGGGAGTCAAAAAATGGTACTCAATATGGTTTGGGTTAAACTAATCACAAAATCAAAAAAAATGTTTCTATATATATATGTAACATAATCATGTTGAAAATATTACATATCTTCACATTATTGACTATATGTTAACATCAACACCTTAATAATGTTGTCACATTCTTCCACCAACTAGATATAACTCCACTACACAAAAAAAATTACCTATACCCATTATCTTTTAATTCCATTATAGATCCCACCCCTTTTTAAATCAATACATTACCAACCACTTTTTATTATTTAATCCATTTAAAAATAAATTTGGGGACTAACTGTTGCTGTAAAAAAAATTCACAAACATACCATTTTTTCCAGTTTATTTTTATTAATTAAACTCAATTATTAATTTACCCCATGTTAATTTTGATCCTAAATTTTTTAAATTCCACCATAAAATTTGAATCACAAAAATACCATGCTACTACAATATATACCAACATAGAAAACCATCTTCTTCATAAATTAATACATTTAATCCTATATTTCACACATTCTATCCACAACCACAACACCAATCACATCCACAACCACTAAAAAAAGAATGAATCTCATCATAACAACTATGATTCAAAAATTAAAATTACTCATCATAAAACACATCCCACACTTGAATTGTACACCACCATCATCACAAAAAACTCCACTATTTAAACAAAAAAATGAAAAATAAAATCATACTAGTATAACACAATATCATATTTCCTATACACATAAAACACACATCATTGAAAATATATGAAACAAATATAATGTCTCCACCTACATATCATGAAGGTGATGTCAGGATCTATCATAAAATCCAGGGAGAGTAAAGTGGAATAAAATTGAGAAATAAAGTATTACTTAAATGGATACACTCTATAGTAGAAAATTGTTGTTGAACTAATATGGTGAACACCCATGATATTGTAGGAAGTTATTATATATATGAATGAAGACAATACTCAGGGTTCAAGAACATGGTTATAGTTTATCCAAACTCAAAGGAAATAATTATCTACTCAATTATAGTAAATATCATACATTAATATTCAAGAGAAAGATAATAGAATATTAGAAAATATTAACATGGCCAGCTATCCTATTTATTTATATTTAATTAGTTTTCATTTAAAACACATGAAATGACCTATTTTAAACCACATACATTATGGGAATAAAATACATGATTTAATATCATTAAAATGATTATAATAAATATTATTTAATCTATAAATCAAATATTTTACATTAAATAATTTTTCATGTTACTCTAGATATATTTGGGTATTTTGGGAAACTATATAACTACAAAACTATTGAATTAAATATGATAAGTGATCAATAAAAAGGAATCATAGTAACTAATAGTGTGAAGGAAAGTGTAATGGAAAATAGAAGCCAACCAACTATATGAATGAAATAACTAATCACATTGGCATACCAAAAAACTATGTTAAGGAATCAACCAAATTCATAAAAGAACTAACCAATCGAATGAAGGAATCTACTAACCACATGATGGAATCTACTAACCAACAGAATGAAAAAAATGATGTCAAGAAAAACTAAGAGACTATATAAATTATCCACCAGACCAGAAAAATTAACTAACTGGCTGTATTAATGAAAAAATTACCACAAAGTAGTTTAACTTGCTATTATGGAAAATATAGAAATTACGAGTAAGAAAATATATAAGTTCTGTCAGGAAAAAAAATCTAGCTATTAGTAAATCATAATGGAAAGGTTTTTGGGGACCTAAAAGATTACATTAAATATCTCCCAAACAATTCAAATCCTTTATAACAGAAATATAACTAATATATAAAATATGATGATGTTTTATAAAATCACACATGAGATACCAATCAATAAACTAATTACTAAAATTACACATCCACACATCCCTGAAAAAAACTCATATCTAGGAAAAATCATCAACTAAGAGATCGAGTTAAACTCATATAAAGCTTAATACTAAATCCATAATCACATTTAAATTAAAAAAATGAATCTACAAAAAACATTATTGATAAACCATCAATTAATGTCGGGCATTTTGAGTGCATCTATGACTCCCCTGCCAAGTACTATCATTGACTCTACCATACCTCCACAAGAAATGAACCCAATGTAACTCCCCCTTGAATCACCTTACCCCAATGATCCTATATCATAAAAAACCACTCCAAATTATTTATTTCATACATAGCATCAAAATCTCCCCAATCAATGAAATGATAGTCAATATGATGGTGATGATGATTCTAGGACACATAGATAATGTTGTCAACTATATCATGTTATGGTGGGAGAACAAAATGATAATAAACCTTTATATCATTCTATAAATCCTTGAAAGTGACAATAAAAATAAGATAAAAATTATTCCCTTGACTAAACCTATATAACAGATATGGGGAGAATATTTTAAGAGAACATTGTATCAGTAATCAAACTCCAATATCCTAATTATAAGATTTGGATATGCCATCTGGAGGTCATGTGATTCCTTATTATACACTCCAAACTCATAGGTCATATCTTTTATACTATGTTTCAATACAACACCAAGGACCAATGACTCCCCAAACTAATTATAGTAGAACATATAATGACATATTTTCTTGTAAAATGCATCAAATTTGGACATATTGATTGGTGATGAATAATTTTAGTTATATAAAAAGTCAACCACCTGTTAGAGTTCCACCAATGATCTTCCAAAGTACAAAACATTAACATCAACATAACAGTTAGTTTCTAGATTGTCCAATTTGTCCTCCAGTCTCTTTGGGGTTGAATATTAGTGAAAATGACTAGATGATACCCATGATGTAATTTTATCAAGATTCCTAGGTTTAAATGATCAACCCTTTTACATATAGTGGTATTTTGTAACTTTTGGAGTCCTATAAACTCATCCACATACTACCCCATTTTAGAATTAATACCCCTCAAACCCATGCTCGATAGAAAATGGGATAAATTTATTAGTCATCCCATGATCAATAAACAAAAATCATAACCATGCTATGAGTGAGACAAACTAATGAAAAAATCCATCAATATATCCTCATACTATCACTCATGGGAATATAATAGATACAAAAAAATCTAATGGAATATGGTCTATTTACTTCATCTAATGAAAAACTAGATTTTGTACCATGATCTCTACCACTGAATGCATTATGAAGGACCACCATATTTGATTCCTCAAACCATGGTACATAATTGATGCACCTACTAACACATATAAGGGTAATCTTTGAAACTCGTAAATAAATCCTTCATGAATCACCAAATAACATAATTGTACCCTCAAACAACATCTGGTCCTGAAAATTTTTATACCACCCCATGGGGGAAGCACTATAACTAACATGCTATCACATTACTTATACCTTAGAGTCTATCTACTAAGACTCCTCCACCTACCATATCATATATAATTCAAATTTAATTTTATATGGATAAATTTTTTCACTTAATTATTCTAAATAGATAAATATATATAAAATATCTTCCACCCCTTTATAGACATTATAAAACTAGTGAAAGACATCTCCCCATGGATTTCATATTACTGAATCAATGAAAAAAATTCCTTCCCCTAGGATTTTTTGTATATAAATATAAGAATAATATAGAAAATCCATCGACCACCGCCCATGATAGTTTAGATACCACTGAGTTAAGACATAACTCTTACTCTTGTGTTTAGTGAAGGCTAAAATGATCTCACTAATGAGGTAATGTCACAACATCAAAATGTAAAACACCCCCACTACAATATATATGATATGAATATCATAGTTATGGTTTTAGGGAAGAAACATCATATAACCATGAGTAATCATTTCCCTTTATTTCATTAATAAAATCCCAACAAAAAGTAAGAAACATAAAAATATAATTCAAATAGAGCTTCATCATCTGGTAACTATAGCCCAATGGTTCTAAATAATCTCTCTTTTAGACTATAAAAATCTGCCTAACCCTAATAATGGCCATGTAAATCCCGTTATTTCATTTAAAAATATATTAATTGGGAAATAATAATTGAAAATTTATGCAAACTCCAATAATTTTCATCCAGGATATATAATATGTGAACCTCATCATAGTTCATGTGTGTGTACTAATAAATTTCTAGATTGATCATTGATAGCCTCAAATTCACACCATACTCAGAAAACACATATATATAAAAAATTATATCTCATGAAAAAAACATGAAGACAGATTGTTTTCCAATTATTTTCTGGTGTCTACAAATTTTCAAGATAGTTATGAGATGTTTGGCACGATCCTATTTTGACCATGCGTATAAAAGGTGGCCACATGGATAGAAATGCATAAATTGTTCAAAGAACTCAGTGAATATATATCTTATGAGACACATGATCATGTTTCTATCTCATATGACACCAAATGACATGTCCAAAAACTCTACAATCCACTACATATACATGAAATAACTCTCCAGGATGTCCCCTTATTTTACCAACATTATGTAATATGCATACCATAGATCAACCTTAAAAATTATCATGAACACCTTTTTGGTAATATTTTTCATCTATTCTGGGAGGGGGTAATGGTTCTTGAACATCTCCTAGTTCAAATACCACTAGTCAATGCACAACCATATACTACCATAACCCATATTAGCGAATAAACCATGATCATCCAAATAAGATACACTAGTCTGAATGAATCTCTTATGGTATAATTCAGTAGTGTAGAGTCTTATACCATGTAGGTATTTGGGTAGAAAGTTGTAATGATCCATAAAAAGTATAGATAATTCTGATTATAACTTTTCAAAACGACATGTAGGAATTCATCGAAAAACTCCCCAAAAACTATGGGGATCTCCACCAACTGGGTCTCTACTATAAACTCCAAAAAAATGATAAATGAGGTTCCACAAGCATTTTTCCATATAATAAATCCTATAACAAATTACCACAACTCTTAGAACCTAAAAATTTGTAAATATGAATCCCCTCCAAATTCAATCACTATTTAATACAACCATTCCATTCCATAGATGACAACATATGGTTAAATTTGTTGTAAAAAGAATCGCACAACAGAATAATTTTAACACAAAATGTTTTTTATGACAAATATTTTTTTATTTATAAATTTATTTTTAATTACTAGATGTATTTTGATATATACTACACTAAGATAACCCATTTGTTATGTGCAACATCAGATTTTCATGCAGTAAACAGAACATTATGCTTGTCTTGTGTTATACTAAATTTCATGGTTTTTTATATAGTTCATTTTACAAAGAGATGACATTAATAGAACAATGAAATATTATTATCCAACATATAACATACCCATTATAATTATGGGTATGAAAATTATTAACTAAATCATAAAAATATGATTTACATATTATTATATAATAAATTCTTTTGTGATAAATAAATTATAAATGAAAATAAAACCCTTTTTAAATAAATGGATGTTATTTTCTAGAATACTATCTAAATTTGAATACATGAATTTGTAAAATAATAATTTAACTCTATATTCAATATTTTTTTTTATGAAAAATCATTCTATATGTTTTCTAAACATGATATAAGAACAAATTCAATTTTTCAGATAAAAGTAGAATTTTTTTCAAAAAATGTAGTTCGTCTGCCTTTTGAAGGAAAACCCATTTTAAATCATGTTATTAACACATTTTTTAATTATATTTGTCAAATTTAACTTCTTATTTGGAATCATTGTATATAAATTTACTTCATATGAATTTTTGATTTATTTCATAGAAGTTTCAATTTTTGATGAATATCCAAAATATACTAAATTTTAATTGAAAAAAACTTTTTTCATCAAAATAATTCATATGGTTATGTTATATTAATGAATAGTTTTTTAGAATAAATATATTATATTTTTATCATTTAATATCAAGTAGGTTATTGGAGTTAATTTTTCATTGAATTCATGTGTAAAAACATTACTATCTATTGAAATGTTTTGTCGTTTAAAAATCATTTTTGAATTCCAATGAGATTTTTTTTAAATTAATTACAAAAAACTCTTTGTTTTTTAATTTGAGAAATAGATTTAATATTTTTAATCATTTGATATAAATTATTTAAATATTTTTCTTTTATTTGTGGTTATTATTTGTTGTGACTTCATTAATTTTTATCAATATGCTAAAAGGGTAAATTGTGTAACTGAGGGTAATAATAATGTGATAAAACTACCCCAAAACTTGTAATAATAACATTTTATGAGTGTGTTTTGACCAAAATAATCATTTTGTCTAAATGGTTGCATTTGGAATCCCCATGGATGGGATTAGGACTTTTAATTTATTTTATTTAATGAAAATATAAAGATTTATTACTCAAATTTTAATAATTATATCATTTTTAATATAAGGAATAAAGAAGGTAAATTCAACTATAAATCCCCATTTTATAGATAAAATGTTCTTAATTAACATTTAAATTTATTTTTTATTTTTAAGAAGTAAATTATTAAAAAAAATTAGTATACATTGATGGTGAAAAAATATTTATTTGATGAAAAATTATTAAATAATTTTTATTAAAATCAAAATAACCATTAAAAGAAAAAAAACCCAAATATTATTGGGAGAGTATATATAATCCATAATTATCCAATGGTCGAGTTATTGACCATTTGGAGACATATTAAATAGACTATGAGACTAATAATATTTTATCAAAATTAATACTAATGTTTTTATATTCATGTTTTTATAAATATAACATTTTAATGCTATATTTTCTAGAATATATATTAATATTTAAGTATTATTTTTAAATATATTGGATTTATATTCATCTTATTATTTTATTTTTAATTTTTATTCAACATATAATTATATATAATAGTTACCCAAAACTCATGTGGCATTGATTTTATTTATGTAAATATCAAATTATTGTTATTAAACAAATCAAAATAAATATAATTTGGGATAATTAATAAATATAGTGAATTTTATAAATGAACATGACCCCATTGGTATATAATAAAATATTTAGTTTGAGGATGACATCTTATATTGATTATTTTAAAAATCGAATAAATGAATAGTGTCAAAAAATGAAACTATTGATATTTTTTACAAAATAATTATTTAAACGTCATAACGCTTTTTTAAAAATAGAAAATAATTATTATATGGCCTCTAATGTTTTTAATTGTTCATTTATGGAATAATTTAGATCCATTATGTAAAAATTGATCTATTTTAATATTTTAAATTGTATATTTTTAGTCATATAATTATATAGAGTAACTATGTGTTAATGAAAAGGATACAAACTATATTGACAGAAAAAAAATGTATAAAATTTATTTTACAAGGATATTACCACCCTATATCATGTGACATTCTAAAATATGAAATTATGGAGGTCTTTTATGTGGTTTTATTTGATTATAAATTATTATTCTTGGGGATTCCAAATGTTCCCATCTCTTCAATTATAAAAGGGAACATCCTACCTTACTATATCACTTCAAAATTAGCACTCAACATCTGGTATACCATTAAAATTACCCTTATAAACATCCTTATACATGTTTTATGGTTTCTGTTCTTCTCAAAAGACTATCTCTAGTGCCTTTAAGTGGAGATTCATAGGGAGCACGTCAAAGAAGAAGTAATCCCCTCTACTTATTCATTATAACATATTTATTCTTCAACATACTATTCATTATTTTATCAATACTAATATAATAACTACAAGATAACTAATATAATGATATTTTATAAACATTTTGAAACAACCATATTCCACCTTCTTTCCATCCTACAAAAAAGTCACCATGAATGTGTACACATGGAATACCATCTCCACACGGTGGTTTAATATATTTTTCTCACCACATTACTTGGATGGTTGTAATTATGAAAATACTAACTATAAATTATTACTATTTAATGACATTAAGTATTAAATATTATATACACCATCCACTTCAATACAATTTCACAATTATAAGAATTTTATCGTTCCTCTTGCGTATGTATGACCTACCACCTCCAAGATTCGATATGATTTATTCTACATGATATTAATTAAATAGTGATTATATATGTAATTATAGTAAATAAATTTTATAAATTTTATAATAATCACATTATTTAAATTGAATAACTATTACATAATAAGAATCTATAACTTTTCTGATAAAACATGTGTAAGAAAATAAATCTCTTATTACTCGATAGGTGAGTAATATTTTTATTAACAAACGGGTAAAAATATGATCACTTATGATATTATAAAAATGAATATGATAATGGAATAAGTTAATGAAATTATTTAAACCCATATA
Organism: Viscum album; assembly: GCA_963277665.1. Lineage (NCBI taxonomy): Eukaryota > Viridiplantae > Streptophyta > Magnoliopsida > Santalales > Viscaceae > Viscum > Viscum album. The sequence goes on along the minus strand of OY728156.1, from coordinate 689,652,532 downwards.
TAAGAGGTTAAGACATTTACGATGTATCCCAGACCAAAGTTAAGAGATAATTTTACAATCTCATTATAATTTGAGATTGATTACACATAAGTATTTAATGGGGTATATTTATCATCCATGTATAGGTTTCCTAAATATATATCCCAAAACATGTTTTATTTTGTTCTATAATTTTTTAACGTCAATTTTACCCATTGGTGAATTTTTAATGGTATGAAAGGAATCTATTTTCATTTACAATGTGAGAAACTTTTTGACCTTGTAGGTAAATGTACGTTAGGAATTTTTTTTAACTTATACAACATAAATGGATTTTTAAATTTACAGAATTCCTTATTTTCAAGAAGATTTATTTACAATATTTTATGGTTATTTTAAAATATATTATTTTCATTTAAATTTTTTTTGGAACATTGAGAAATGAAAATGATTTTGATGAAGAAATAATAATTTCCCAAAGAATTGTATTCAAGTTTTTTAAAGAAAGTAGTTTCAATCTAATATTACACTATTTAAGAAGGATATGTTTAAGGTATGGTATCTCTATTATTCCTATGGTTTTATTATGTTTATGATGGAATTATATTTATGAAATTGAATTTTTTTTCTTTGATTATGTTATTACATAATTATTTTTAAGAAACCCATATTATTTTGTGGGTTATGCTTTGATGAATAATATATGTTTTTGTGGAACATGTAATAATTATTTTATTATGAGATGGGTGGGACATATATCGACCTCTAATTCATTGGGTAATGATTTATATCTCAAGAGAAATATTGGACAAAAATGGTAAATGATCTTGGATTAGTAATACAGGGATGGAATGGTAAGTAAACTAGGTTCGGTAACACACTACTTGAATGAGGAGTGTAGTTGGTTTTGTAAATTAATCTATCCACTATGATGGTATTGGAAATGATCCATGTATAATATAGAAATTATTTTCTTTCTTATTTGTTAGCCACAATTCCAATTTTTATTTCAATGATATTTTTTCATGGTTAATGTTCTTTTAAGATTTATGTCTTTTTAAATACTAAGATTAATTTCATGACACAAGATTTTTATATTTGTTATATGTGGAATATTTTTCCAAAGATATGTTCTTTCTGTTAAAATTCTAATTTTTCAGATTTGTTTTATATTTTTCCATTTTTACCCTTATTGATCATTTGTTATTACCATTTTCAAAAAATATATTTCCCCTGGGATATGAATAATGTAATTTGGTAGGAAACCATAGTGGAAGATATTTATTGTATATATTTAGGATCTTTTACCAAATTAGAATAACATGTTTCATTTTTCCAAAGGATCCAAACTTAGATGAACATTGGGAATATTTTTTGTAATGTCTTAATTGTTTTGAAAAAGTAATGTAATGTACATATATGTCAATCATGTTTCATTATAATTGTTATCAGAGAAAATGTTTAGTCATCCTTTGGAAGTTAGGATGAGAACTTTTTTGTGATATCCCTAGATATATATATAAGGATATATTGATGTCTACAAGGCTAAGAAAATTTATAGGTTAAAGTACTTGAATTTTGTTAATGATATTGTTAACCAAGGACTAAATCTAAGATGTCATAAATTCAATGTACTTTACCATGGTTATGTTGTTTTCCTATTATGAGATTTTCCCTCACACAATTCTTTTTGGGTTCTATACAATTGATATAACTTGTTTTTGAACAAGGGAATAATACCACTAAAATGATATTTTATATAATTCACTATTCATAGCATGAAAATTTTATTTTGGGCATTTATCTTTTAGGTGGTGAAGATGACCAGTGCAAGAATCTAATCCAGAATATGGGAAGCATGATGAAATTGAATCCTTGGAATGGGATTGGTTCAAGAATTTATTTTTCAATAAGTATTTTCCCAGTATTATTTATATGTAGATGAAAACGGGTTCTCATGAGCTTAATCAAAATGATGATGAATCTATAGGTATATACAAGGAAAATGTTACAAGACATGCTAGGTATGATGTATGAATTACATCCATCCTAAAAGTAAAATAGATTGGTTCTTCAGTGGCTTAAAACCAAGTCTCCAAAAGAAATTAACCAAAAAAATACTTTATTAACTATGAATACATTGTTCATTGTGCTATAAAGGTCGAAATGGATGTTTTTATTACATTACAATCTCTTTGTTTTTACATGAAATTGAATATAATGTTTAAGGGTAAATCTCAATAATAGTGTTGATAAGAAGATGACTATTTTCTTATGCTCAATGTGTGGAAAGAATCATAGTGGATACTTTCTTAAATGTACTTATAATTATTTTATGTATGGAAAATATTTTCATTGTTCAGTTTAGTGTCTACGTAATTGGAAAATATATATACTAATTTGAATAGAGAAAATGCTACAAAGAATGCACCTCTCACACATCAAAGCTATAAATGAATCAAAATGGGGAACTATGCCAACCAATGCCCTAATATAAGTTTTATCGATGATAATCGATGTAATACACCTATTAAGGCTAATGAAAAAAAATCTATGTGATAACTATTGTGAATACAAGTGAAACACAACCTCTATGAAACGACATGATTCATTTTTCATATATACCATGAAACGATAATCAAATGGACAGAATTAATGAATAATTATGTCATTTATGACTGATTTATGATTATATAATACTTAAATAATATATAATTTATATATTTTCCACATTTAATAAAAATCATAACATTGATCACAGAATTATAAGAATTGTCATCATTATAAAACAACATGGCTAATTTTTTATAATCCTATTACATGCTTGGATTTAATAGTTTATTTGAGGTAAAAATTTTAAAATTATTGTTTAAGATTGTATAAGAAATATAATCATAACTTCTTTAAAAACATTCAACACTCCAATGTTGTCATGAGGATATAAAAATAATGACCCAAAAATCTCCAGTGTGAACTAATGTGGTTTATTCAAAAAAATACTACTTGGAAATAAATTAAATTAAAATAATAATATCAATGACTTGATAATCATAAATTTTATTATGAAATAATAAATATAATATATTTTTATTGTTCAAACATTAGGGAATATGCAAATATATATGATACTTAATAATTGGGTTTTATATTTATATCATTATTATAATATATTCAATTTAAATAATTCTACAACATATTCATGTTCATAAACATTTACCAAGAATTTTATTACTTATGAAAAAAAGATTTAAAAATATCCACTAATTATGTAGTAATATTTTAATTTTATTAAATGAATTCTTTAATCATTTTTTATACCCGTGATTTTTATGTTTTTTATCAAAGTAAAAAAAAGAATATTTATCATCATATATGGCCTGACTATGTTTCCACACCATGATATACATTATTAAATATAAAAAATTATATATAATTATTTATAAATAAAATATTTCTAATGATAATCTATGAATTTTATAAATTATTTTCATTCTAAAGGAAAACATTTTTCACATCTTTATGAGATTGAAGAATGTGTTATTTCTTATGGGATGAATGCAAGTTAAAATCATTTTTACTATTAAGTTTAAATATATTGTTTTATTAATCATGTTATTATTATTGGTTATTTTATATTAATTATTAGTGAAAATGAAATGGTTCTGATGGTGGGTGATCCATAAATAACTCTCTAATGAATCTGGTTAATTGATGGTATTTACTGGTTATAAGTTACTTTTAATAGGTATGCCAATTATCTTATTATGTGATTCTATTTCAAGGATTATTTTACATATGAATTTATGGGTAATATTACATATTAATTATATTATATGATTCTAATATTTTTCAAAGTAAATCCTTTAATTTTATAATCAATAAAAATGACCTTTTAACACTTATTTAAAAAATAAAGGTGAAATGATATTTTTCCTGGAAATGTATTCAAGAGTTTCATAGTTTTTTAGAAACCCTTATGGTTATTATTTTCTATTTAATATTTCCTATGAAATGTTTTATGAAATTTATATTTTTATGTGAATCTTTTTTTGATGAAAAAATTTAAATTTGAGTTCAAATTCTTATTGTGAAAATGTAAACTTTTATCAAGGATTTTTCAATTTACAAATTAACAGATGGTTTATTTCTTACTATGTATTTTACAAGGTATTATTATTCTCAAGTAACATATTTAAATTAATTTTAAAAAGTCTTATTGGTAGGAAAAAAATAAACAAGTACATAATTTCGTATATAACTATCACAGTGAATGAATAATGGTATATTTATAAAGAACATGTTTTGTGGTAAAATATGGTCACTATGTTGAAATGTGCACATTATTATGTGCTATTTTACCTAAATATATAAATAAAAATACTAAAAAAACACTTTAAATGTAATAAAGTGTATAACTTTTTATAAATATTTTTTGTATGGGGTGAATATGGTATGGTTAATTAATGTTGGTATCCATGGAAGGGTTTAGATAGCATTAATAGTTATAATGGTATTAAAAAACAATTAATGAAATTTTAAATTAGGGTAATACTATAAAGAGATACCATTTGAATATTTTCATGTATCATAAACTAATTAATGTCAATTTGAAATATATTTTTGTAGTGAACATAGGGAAGTTAAGGTGGAAAATCTTCTGATGGATAATATCATTTTATACCATTAACTTATAATGGTTGGAATTGGAAAAAATAAGTTTATTGTAGTGTTAACCCAATTTATGTTGGATATCAACGGAGGATCTAATGAAAGAGAGTCACCTAATTCTTTATATAAGAACACATATATATGAGATCATTTCATAGAAATTACCCTTTATATTTTGGTTAATAATCATGCCTAGTGAAAGATAAAGGATGTATTAATTATTTTCATGATATATTTATAGTTCTATGTTCTTAATAATACCATAATTTAATTATTTCAATTTATCATTTTGATGGCGAAGCTGAACAATGTTAGTTTCCATTAAGAATTCAATGGTAAAGAATAAAAAATTTCCATGTAATGGATGGTATTGAGTGATCACTTCCTTGAATAGTATTTTTCTAATTATATTCAAAATATAGTGCAAAAGTAATTATAATAGTTAAAGAAAAAGATTGAGGACATTTTTTTCATTTACAAACATAATTTTATAAGAATGTATCAGTATGCACTGAATATCATTAGGGGACATGGTAATAAAATTGATTAATTTTACTCAGTATTGAAGCTATATTTACATAGGGGTATTTGATTTCTGAATTTATAAGGAAATATTACATTTTTTAAAAATTGGAAAAGAATATTGTGTGAATTTAGAATAATAAAACATTAAAAAATCTTGTTATAATGAAACATGGAAGCATTCATTTAGGAAACCAAAAGTTAGTAAAATTCAATTACACAATTATAATAAGTGAGGAATAAATAATTCTAGAGAATTTTTTAAGATATCAATGAAGTTTTATAAATTTTGAAGGATTATTCATATGTCTAATGAGCGAAAATAAAATAGAAACATTATTTTTCACACAAATAATGAAAAGAAGGATATGAAATATTTTAATTTTAATATGTTTGGAAATTAAATGAATTCATGTCTGGAGTTAGATACTCAAGGTGGGAATCATGAAGATCAAAAATAGTTAGGATTAGTAAAGTAAGTTTTTACTAATATATATGGTGAAAGTATCCAAATTAGGTGGTGAAAGGTAAAATAATTTTTTATTTAGGTTGATCCAAATTCTTATTATATTCAAGATCCAAACATTATGTTAAATCATGGAAATTTTAATGAAAAATGGAAAAAATATCTTCTAAAATTGAGATCGATATATTACTAAAAAAATTTATGAGTAGTATAAATAAAACAAAAATATATATAAATCTTGTAATTTTCATCTATGATTACATTTTTTCTATAAACCATATCATCATTCTTATTGTTGATTTTGATGATATTTGAGGTATGGATTGGATTTGAGTTTATCAATCTAAGATAGATTGTAGTGGTAAAGAATTTATTTTTATGAATGAGTTTATACTTATATATTAGAATGATTCAATACCTTTTATGTCATATAAAAAGGCTATGATACTGATAAAATATGGAAAACAAATTGATCATTCACATATTTGTTATAAGAGAGGAAAAATTCAAATTCGTGATGTCTCAGCGGTAAATACATGTCATTAAGTATATCCTAATGATTTTCTTATTTTTTTTACCTAACCAATATGTTGAGATTAATATTCAAATAATTCCAAAATATAATCCAATTTAATAACTTCACAATACAATGTCATTAGTTGTGTTTCTATAATGGAAAAATCTGTTGTAATAACTTCATGATAAATATTTCATCTTCCCTAACATGTCAACATGCAATGATCATATTATATATTTTAAAAGTATAGAATGTTTTTTGATACATTAAATTTAATGTAAATAACTCAATAATATAATTATTAAGTACACTTTTCCTTTTACTCATATCGATGACTTGTTTGATCATATCTTGGGAGAAAAATATTTTTTAACGATTAATTTCATGATTGGAAATAATTATCTAAATGTGAGGGAGGAATAATTTCCAATATTGATGTCTAATACTAATCTTGGCCATTATGATATTATGTTAATGTCATAGAATTTTAAAAATACACCATCAAAATTTATGGATCTATTTAATAGAGTCATCTAAGAGTATTTTCATAAATGTTTTGTTTTATTAATTGATCATACTTTTTTTTATTATAAATTTTATTTTAAACATACAAATAACGGTATTTTTTATATAATTTCAAATAAAATAAATTGTATTTGAAATTTAGTAAATGAGAATTTTTGTTATATAAGATTTCATTCCATGGTAATATTGTATATATATATGGAATAATTATGGATTCTATTAATAATAATGTGTTAAGGGTATCCAAGGCCTCTAAATTTATGTTTTATATGATTATTGATTATATAAGTGGGTCACTACTTATGGGTTTATGAAAAATCTTCTTGATTCTCTAGCCCAATCACTATGAAAGCTTCAAAAGGAGTAAAATACATTTGGTCAGTAGAAAGTGTCAAAAGAACCCAAGAATTGAAAAAAATATTAATGAATGGTTTATAGATATCCTTTAATTAAATAATTGGTTAATGTTTCTTATAGAGGTTCTACATTGAATTCACATGGTTGTGTCTTATGGAAAATTGATTGGGAAATCACGCATGCATTATTTCAATTGAAACATCATGGGATGAGTTATTCCACACATGACCCTGAGCTAGATGTAGTATTTTATGCTTTAAAAATATAGAGGAATCATATATATAATATGAATATTAAGAAATGTAAACATATTATAAAATATAATATTATAAATTCTTATAAAATTCTGTTGAACATGATGTAGGGAATTTTTCTAAAAAGGATTAAGGATTATGATTAAAAAATTCACAATTATATATGTAATTAAAACCAGGTAAAATAATCATTGAGTTGAAATGATAATGGATCATTAATAATTTATGGTCTAGAATATGATCCTATAGTTAATTATTTAGTAAATTTCTTTCTATAAATTTTGAATGTAGAAAATCATTTTATTTTGATTTATGTAATATTGAATTCATTTTTTCATGGATAAGTAAGCATTATTAGAGATAAGATAATTGTTTTCATTAAATAGTTGATTTTGTAAAAAAAAGGTATGGTTCCTATGTTTAATGCTGATAAAGGAAGGTTAATTTTGATTGAATAGTGATTATGGGTTCTGAGTGGTACCCAGTTGAAGAATGAAATTTTATAGAAATATTATAGCTCTATTTTCCCTATTATTTTTGACAACACAAATATGTATAGATTGAATTTGGAATATTATTGTTGAAATGGTATGAAGAAGGATATACCTGAATTTACAATTAAAATATTAACATTTCATAACTTTAATGTTAAATGAAAACTAAAAAATATGATTCTCCTTGCTCTGATTATGATAGAATTGAAATGGAAGAACATATCTTTGGACTTTATATTGGGATTACCAAGTACATCTCATGGTAATAAATTGATTTGAGTTATTATTTATCTTTTGACTAAATGTGTTCATTTTAATCCTATTTGAGAAACTATTTTTTTGGATCGGATTAAAATACATCACCTGAAATATATGCTCATGTTACATAAGGTATGTCTCTCAATTGTATCATATCATGATACCAAATTTATAGAAATATTTTTAAAGGTCTTAATAATTAAATTGGTTCTGAATTAAATTTCATTAAAACATTTTATCCTCAATTTTATAGTCAATTAGAGTGTATAATTATGAAATTAGATAATATTAAATGATATTTATTATTAAATTTTTTGGGAATTTATTATCAGCATTAGTATTGAGTTGAAATTTTTTTATAACCGTTTTAATAGAAGTTTAAAGTGGATTCCATTTAAGGAAATCTATAGAAATTAGTTTCTGAATCCAATTGTTTGGACATAGTTAGTGAGTTAAAAACAATTTGGACCATAATTGGATGAACATATGGTTGATAAGTAAAATATTATATAGAAAAACAAGAAGGAAAAAGGTTATGAAAAATATTTTCGTAGATAAATGTAGGGAATTCCATTCATTTGATGCAGTGAGTGTTGTCTTTCTTAAAATATATAAGTGTAATGGTGTAATGAGTTTTGGGGAAAAAAACAAAAGTCAAACCCATGATTTTTTAAACATAATGAATCACTAGAGAATATGGGATATTATTTACATGACAGCCTTATCTCCAAGATAATGTTTTGTGCAATAATGTATTCATTCTATTTTTACCATCCTGATTAGTATATTAAGGGTTACAATAATAGATTTTTGACAATGAAATTTGAATTGATGGCCTCGACCTGTAGGATCATAGCACATGAATCCCATTTATTAGAACTTCTAAGGTTAATAGGATCTCTATGATTTCCCCATTACCAAGAAAAAATATTGATTTAATAACAAAATAATGAGTGAAACTATTTATGAGATAATTTAAGGCTCATCATGATCACAACCCAAACCGTGTAGGCCGAACCACCCCATAAAAAATTTTACCATTTTACAACTTACCTTTAGGGTGTTTCCTGGTGTAATATTTATTTATACGTCTACACCTCAATAGTATACATTTTTATATTTTTTTTTTCAAAAAAATAATTTTTATTTTTATATTTTATTATTTTATATTTATTATGATATGTTTGTTAAAAATTTGATTTCGATGAAATGAAACTAAAATTTAATTTTTAAGTAATAAATAGTTTTAATCAACAAATAAAATTTAAAAATTCAATATTTTTTAAAATGATTTTTCATTAAAAAATTTTTTTTGAAATAATATTAATTAAAAATATATATGATAATATATGCTTATCTAAGTAAAAAATATTTTTTATAAGGGTTAAAAACTTGTTATTGTCAAAAAAATATTAATTTTTAATAAATGTGGATTTTTATATAGTTTTTTCAAATTATAATATATAGATAATTAATTGGAAAAATGAAATATATTTTTTCGAATCAACGTATCAAAATTAGACAATAATTAGTTTTTCATAAATTTTCGACAGAATTGATTTTTTGGGTCAAAATTAAATATGGTATAAACATATTATATGTATTATAAAATCAAAAAAACATAAATTTATATAATAAACTATATAAAGATTTTTCATTACCAAAATAATTTTTATATATATATTAATTTATTTTCTTGGTTGTTTTATAAATTTTATAAACCCCAAACTAATCCTCCAACACCTATATTATGTTTTAAGGATTTAAAATGGAAAATTAATAATTATGACTCCATACAACATCACCAAGTGACTTATTTTATTAATTTTGGTTATTATCCTTAAAAAATAATGAAATAAAATCCTACTTGGTAAATAATATGGGAAAACCATTGTATATTTAATTATTACTCTATCATATAGATTACAAAGCCTATGATTAGAAATAATCAATAATTATCCACTCTTTTGATATATAAACCCACCATACTCTCATTAATATTCACCCAGAACCCTTAGATCCTGAAATTATAATTCAATTATATATCTAGAGTCCATGAATGGTTCCCCAAGATCCTAATAAGATACTCTTAGTATTTAAGAAGCATCCTTTAAAATTTTTAAAGTTGTGGTATGTTTCCAAAGAGATCCATTATTATCATTATTATTTAAAACAATTTACAGTCCTCTTTCTCTCTCATTCGACCACTATATAATCCATTATGTAAACATATTATTCTACTAAAATATCCCACCACTTTTCCATGATTTTTTTTCTTTTGAATACCCATCATTGTTTCCACAAAAATATATTCACCTAGTTGTACCTAAACATTATTGTTTTGGTCTTCACCTATATATAACTCACATTCCATTTTCCTGGGGTTGAAATTTTTATAATGCATCTATATGTTGTATGATTTATCTAGCACGCATAAAAATCTACATGATATGAAAGTGCTTTATGGGAATGAAATTATATATCCCACTATTCCAATGGGTGATGTTTTTATTTCATGAGATTCCATTTCTGTTGAATATATGGTTGTAATGAGGACACTATGTTATGATTTTTTTGAGGATAGAATAAACATATTTTTATGATTTCAAGTTATATTTTTTTAACATTCTGATGTTACCTTTATGTGATTATGTTATAACTTGACTCATTGTTCATGATTATGAGTATTATCCCTATTATGTTAACATGATATGCCTATTGTACCACATGTATATCTTAACATGATGCTATTTATTTATTTCTTCCATTAATGGGTTGGATATGTCCCTATTTCTTATGTACATTCCATTATTATCACATGCAGTTTTAGAAGATCTATGGAATATATCTGCATGTTATATAGTTTTTAAATAATGTTTTAGTATTTTTTTAGAGTTGTTATTTTATGTACCTAATTTCCCTAAAACACTAAACATCAATATCTTTTGGGATTGTATAACGTGTTACCTTATGAAATAATTCATTAAATAAAGTAAATTAAATATATTGGTTTTCATAGTTGTTATCAAATAAAATTAATTTTTTTTAGGATTTGGAAGAGAAAACACTAGTTACATCATTAGGGATAATATTAAACATAGAAAAACATACCTAATTTTTAAAAAATTATAGAATAATTTTTTTCCAATAAAACACATCTCTTTTTTGATACTCTATGTCGATGTTGATATAAATTAGACGTACCTATATTTAATAACACTAAAATGTTGTATTGAGTGATACTTTATCATATTTTGGTTCCTGAAAATGTGCCTTCTTTCACACATATATCGAAACATTTTAGGATACTATTTTGTAAAGTCATAGGATCTATACAAAACATTAATATGATAAAATATTAGATAACATTTTATGTTGGTTAATATATCATGGATAACATAAATTAAATATTATAAATACATGGTTAAATAAATTATATCATTTCTTATCCATTTATTTTTATAGGTTTCCCATTTTTGTGATTAATAGTATAAAAATTCTCATACTTAATTTCGTACTATTTTTCTTCAATGGATATAAATATGAGAACCAACACATATAACTAATGTTATAGTAAATGTGTTGACATCCAAATTGTGATGCACAACTTGATAGGAGTAGGAATTGAAAACATTATAATAATGTTCTCTATGGGAAATCATGTTTTTAATCAAAAATAATAATCACAAGGAATTAACTTATCAGCCTATTAAAGAAAAAGCTTCAACTAAGCTCATTATGTGTAAAAGGAATGTTAAATTAAGTGGATCTTATGATCCTTTAATCACACAATAATGAATCAACCCCATTGAAAATAACTTCTTTGGACATCAACGCACTGAGTAATAGAAGTTTATTCTAGATGTTAATTATATTGAATGAGAAGATTATAAATGATGGAAATTAGACTAAAATTTGATGATAATTGAGACTATTGAAGATCTGGATTTGATAGAATTACAAATAAAAAAATCTCAGATTTTGTTCCTGACACTCACTCACAAAAAATAGATCGGGGCTTCCTTACCAATAATAAAAAAGATGATTAATCCATTGGATTCAATAAGAAATATTTAAAAATAATAACACAATAAGACTATATATTTTTCACTTCCCAAAATTGTAAATTTAATGGCTTATATGGTATGGTAAAGTCAAATATATGGAAGATATTGGTTATTCATGACATTAAAAGCTATTAGGAAATTGTCTGATGTGGCCTCAAAGTCCAAATAGTGATTATCAAATATCAATGGTATCATGGGATTAGATACATAATGTGGATAGTGGATTTTAATTCAATTAGTGTGACTGAAAAATATCATGGGAGAAATAAATTACATTATCCCACTTGTAGAAACTCTGTAAAAAATAACATCAGAAATATCTTGGGTGAAATGAAATGATTTAAGTGTGGGAAATAAGGGTGCCTATATAGTGAATAATTATGTGATGGACCAACCAATGACACTTAATAATGTAATTATTTAGTAAAATCTATTTTTTATCATACAATGATTCAATTTCATGGAACATGGGAACTCTGTGAATCAATACCCTAATCTAAGGGTTATTTACAATATCCTAAAAAACAACCTCCAAGTACTAGAGAGAAATGGTGAGATTATGAAATCACAATCACTATGTTCAACCCAAAAGAAATAAGTGGTGATATATACAATTGTTATTCATTCAATTATAGGGATTTTACTTCTCAATTATTGTTCTATACATTCTTTCAGATCACAATAGTTTGTTATGCATATTAACACACCACCTTAAAACATGAAAGTCAATCCTTTGATGAATGTGAAAAAGATTAAACTATTTAATCCAAATTATATAAATCAACCCCAATCCAAATATACTGGATAAATTTCTCTATAATTCCTTTTATAATCCCTTTAGAGTAATTCAATTTTAGTCTAGTCATGGATTGTATTTTTATGTATACAGCCTATATTAATTTAAATGATAATAAAGTCACCCTCTATATCAAAAATAAACCTTTGATTCTATACATATTCAAGGAGGAGGAGGATTCATATTTTGTTTAAAATTTTCAAGAACGGATATTATTTCATTTCAAGTAATAATATCTGACCCAAATGATGGAGATTAATGAAAATGTCATCCTTGATGAAATTTTCATGGTACAATATTTTACTAATGTGTTTTATAAAGAAATTTCTAGTCTTACTCCATTTTCTAATGTTGAGTTCTCATTTAGTCACATGAATAGTGATTTCCCAAATCCAATATTACATATAGAATGTATATGTATTTTGCATGATGATTTGGAGAAACATTTATAAGAGAATTTGGAAAATTGGTTTACACACCTAAGTGATTCACCATGGGGTACATTGATCTTATTCATCAATACGAAAGGTAGTTTAGCGTTCCTCTAAAATAATATCATGGGCCTTAAAATATCATGATGAAGAATATGTATCCTATTCAATGGATTTATTTTTTGACTGATTAGCTACGTGGAACAAAACACTTATCTATGGTCAACATTTGGTCAGGATATTGTCAAGAAAAGGCGAATATGGTAGATATGCCCAATAAATATTTTTATACTAGGTACAATCATTAAGAGTTCAAATAGATTCTATATGGACTCACTAATAATCCATAAATCTTCATGGACATGATGAATAATGTCATATATGATTAAAATGAAAAACAAATCAGTAGACTTTATATAATATATTCTTATCTACTCTAAATTATATAAGTAACATGAGGAGCATTAAAATACTTTACTAATAATATCATGAAGTAAATTTTGTTTCAAAATAGATTAGTTTGAGTATATATATTTTGAGGGAAATTCTATCACCAGCAATGGGATATATATGGATGCTTAAAAAGGAGGAAATTGCAGCATAGTTGAGACCAAAATATTTGTTGAAAATGTATAGATTCTTTATAATATATTTGTCTTATCCATGATTTGTATGAAACTTTTAAAAATTGTAAATCTCACTAACCAAGATTACAAGGAAATTATCTTAGTTATTCTGGATTGATAACTATGAGTAAATACTTAAAGATATTAATAAGAGAATAATCATGTAACATGTTCCCACATTACCCACTTGTGAGGAATGATTTTTGATCTATAGTATTGAATCCATAAAGTTCATTTGTTCTATACTCATTGACTATTCTGCCATATAATTAATGATTTATGAGTATAACTATAAAATTATTCATCTATAGTTAGTAGTAGAGGTATTCATATTTAATATTTGGAGAGATTATCTCAATAGAGAAAAGTATGACATATATACTACTCATAAGACCCTCAAGTATATTTTAAAAAATAGGAGATTCATTTTTACCAACAATGGTGGGTAGTACTTGTCAAAAATTATTATTATTCTATCTGTTTCCTTCTAAGGCATTTAAAAAATTTATCACATTCTCTAGGGGGAAATTATCTCATAACTATATCTATAATGGGGATTCAAAGGGATCCAATATATTTGGAAATGAAATGGATTGAATAAGGAATAATAAAATTATCTCCACCTTTCCTTGATCAAATAACATATAAAAAACTATTCTTGAGAAGATAATGTATGAGTATAAATATGATGTTTTTTAACAGAAGACAGTAGAGGGTACTCTAGAGTTCAACATTACTGAATATATAGTTATAAGGTTTGGAAGATGGATATGAGTCCCATTAAAACCAAAATTGAAGAGGTAACTTTTGGATGACTTTCTGATATCTTGTATCTCTATAAATCAATGAAGAAATAATATGTATATATATTTTAATAAAAACTTGTAGTATTCTATTATGATGAAATATAATTTTCCATTATTTATAGATATTTGGTATGCCAAAAATAATAAGAGTCATTAATGAAGTATAAGTGTATAATGAAACCATTTCTCATACCATTATGGAAATGAAAAATCATAACCATGTATTTCATCATAGGACCTCCCCCCCCCAATACACATGAAATAAATAATTCTATTTGGTCATAGTTGATCACTATAAAATCATATTACCTTGACCATGTATCTTTTTATCACTCACCTAGCTCCCTTTTTTGTATGTATTTTTATATGATTATTTCTCTATTTTTTCTAGGATGTTGGAGAGTTTCACACTGAGTAACTAGGTTACAAGATGTGTAATGTTTATTAGGTTCATGCCATAAAAAGTATTCACACTATGATAGGGTACATAAGGTGATAATCCTTTAAATTTCATGAGATATGTAAACATAGAATTTTAATTTGAGGAAATATGTTTTTCATCATACTTAGACATCGTGTATTTGAGGATCTGTAAAGGAATTACACATCCTGTAATTTCCCAAGGATGTATTTTTAGGGTGTCATACATGTTTGAGTGAAAATTTGAGATACCAGTTCCCCTTTTCTCTCGACCACGGGTTCGTCTTTGGTAATTTTTTGAGACATCGTTCCATTCAAATTCATCTGTTCAGCATTCAAATTTCATTTTGGTTTTCATATGCCTCTCTAAGTGAGTTATATTTCTGATTTTTTTTCTATTCATCATGGTAGATCCTTTTAGTTGTGTTATTTGATTTTTTGGTATGAATTGGTGTTTCATCATGTCTTCTTCTACATTCATTATGATACCTCTTTCTATAGTTTGTTTCATTATTGGTTGTGGTGTCGCGGTGTTCCTTTTAACATTATGTGGTGTTTCCTTTTCTCTATTGACCATATTTTTAAAATGCATCAATTCAAAGATATTTAGACTAGGTTCTAGGTCCTTATTTAACATCGTTGGGTATTTGTTGTTGTTGGATCCCTTTACGGTAATGTGTGACCCATGTTTTGAGGTAGGTGGTTCTTTATCTAACATATTTTGATGACACTTATTTTTTTATTTCTTGTAAAATTATTTTGCACATGGAATTGGAATGACTATTTTGTGTGTGTTGAAAATATATTTTAAAGAAAAATGGTTTTTCCTTATTGTTGATAAATGGAAATAAAATAGGTATTTTTAAAGCATTGAAATATATTTTAGAAGTGGTTTTAAAAATAATTTGGATGAATTGTGAAAACAGGTGATAGGTTACCATGGGTACTTCGGTGGAAGGTTTATCCTGAGGGAATTATCCATGTTTTTTTATTATTTGTAGGTTTTGTCATGGGGTATACTTCTATTCCATAGGCCAGTTGTTCTAGGGTACTGATATTGACATCATTGGGGGGGACTTAGTCATGTCGTATTCCACTCTTTCCATTTCATATGTTATTGGATCTGATTAGTTAACAAGATTGATTATCATATAGGAAGTATGATATTATTTCTTATAATGATACTCAGTGAAGATAACTATGATTTTTTTTTTCAAGGATTTTTTGTTTTTTCCTTGATATTCAGGTTTCTTCATGTGAATTTAGATATCTAAATTTTTTTATTAAATTGCTATACCTTATTTTGTTTATAATTGATTGAATGGGAAATGTTTTCCATGTTTTCTATAAAATTGCTTTACTGATTATCATGCCAGGATTTATTTTAAATGATCACCTAGTAATTTTTATACATAGACATGTTATAGAACACATTGGTGGGATCTTATTAATCTTTTCAGCTCACACCCTGAACAAAACATCAGGGGTGCACAAACCTATGTATGTCTTCCATTACAAGGAAAGGCAAGGCATCGAAGTGAGAAAGTGAGGATTGCTACTAGATGTGTTTGGTATCTTATGGTGAGATGGTTTGAGTTCATCTACACTATAAAATGGATTACCAATTTGATAAACAAACTTTTTAGTTGGACACGCCTCTTGGAGATTTTAACTACTTTTATAGTAATTGTGTTTCCATTTTTCCCATAATGTCATGAAATATATATATTATCTTTCTATTTTTCCATATTGCTATATATATATATATATGCCATCTTGTTGTTCATGTTGGGAGAAATCATTCCCTCTTTTTTGTTTTTCAATGTTTGGGTACTTGTTGAAAACGTGTAGGGATTTGTAATTTCCTTCGGGTATGTGATAGAAATGTTCAGTTTACAGGTTTTAGGGTAACAAGGGTGGATTTATTAAAAACTGGTATCCAGTGGATGTTTCTTCCAAAGTGTCCTTTTTATGGGAATTTTTTATACTGGAGATAGTATTTTTGGGGCTGGAGATATATGTTGTGATATGTTACTTTCCGTATATTTTCATGATGAGACTCAAGTTTTGATGGGATATTGGGTTAGGTGTCTCTAGTGTTGGGTTTTTGTTTTAAATAATAGTTTCAACTAATGGTTCTTCTTGTTTGAACTGAGATTTACTCTATTATCTGATTATCCATTATTTTGTGGTGTTTAGTTGTATGCCTCTATGACGTCTTCCAATGGTTCCTTGGGAGGCTGCGATTAATGATTCACATGGTAATGCACCCATGTATCATAATCTAATAGAGAATATTGCAAGGTCAATTAAATATTTTGATCTGGACAAACAATCAGTTCAAAACATAGTGGTTGAGGTACATCTAGGATTTATAGGAAAGGGATATCGGTTATAGGAAATGATGCCTGAGAATTTTCAGTCTTTTAATGGAATGAATAGACCTTATAAGGTGGAGGACTGGATGGATATAATTCATCAAACATTCTTCATTCTTGTGACCCCTGATAATATCATGAAAAAATATGTAGTGTTTAGAATTGTGGGTTCCAGTAAAAGATGGTTGGATTCTATTTTCCTAACAGACGTACACGTGGACTTGGATTGGAAGGGTTTCAAAACCATATTCTTTGAGATGTTTTATCTATATTCACTGATGTTGGAAATGTCTCTAGAGTTCCAATCAATATAGAAGAAACATCAATTAGTGTTATCATACACCAATCAGTTTTCTAATATTTTCTATTTTTCTTCAGATGTGGGGAAGAATGGCTGCTTTAAGACTCGGAAGTATCTATAAGATTTGTGACCAGATATCATATCACAATTATATATGTTAACTATTTCTACCTATTTGGAGATGTTAGAAAGATCTATTAAGGAAGAGATAAATATTTCATATAATGTTATATTTCCCACCTCTTCCATTCCATCTATTGGTAATATCAGTGGTGTGCATGAGATGAAGAGGAAGTGGGAGGATCATCGCATGAGTGGTGGTGATGGGTCTCAGCAACAAGCCTCCTCTTCACATTAATGACACAAAGTATTATTAATGGAATTCCTTTATTTAAATTATGTCAAATAATATCACAATTAGAACATAATAAATCCTATATAAATGAATAATTAATGAAATATAAGGAATTTCTAGAAGTTAGAAAGCATATACCAAATGAATAGTAAAATCACCTTTATAATAGTAACAAGACCCTTATGAATAGTAAACTAGAAAAGTGAATATTAAGCTCACCAATGGAAGTATAGATAACATTTATCCATCATATAAGTGAAAATATGATATAATTATATCTGAGGATAAGTAAATAAATATATAAAAATTTATCAATTATAAGTTGATTTTTTTGTATATCCTAAAAAAATAAATACCATTTTATGACCAATTGAATAATTTTAAATAATAATTATTCTTATAAAATTTATTATAAAATTAGTATTTTTATTTCTTAAGATTATAATATAATTTTAGGAACCCTTAATTTAGTTCCCAAAGTGTTAGAAAAACCTTATTAATTTTAAAAATATTATTTTACTGGTAAATAATGATTTTAATTAAAAATTAAATTTAAATATTAGTGACATTAAATGGAGTTCATTTTTTAATTCAATACATCAGAAAATTGTTCTGATAAATATTTGGTATTTTTCTAAAATAATTTAATTTGGGTGAATAGTAAAATATGATAATTTACAGTATATATACATTATAAGAAAAATACACTATTCTTAACTTAATTGATAACATAAGAACTATTATTTAATACTCACATGATCAAATTAAATTATTTAGTATAAAAAAACTATATATTTTCTTCTGAAAAATAAAAAACTATAGAATTAAATAATTAAAAACACCCTACTCTTGAACAATAAATACAACCCCTTACCACTGCTTCACCTCACACCTCTCTAGCAGTGTACCATTTAAATATTCTACTAAAATGTAATCCAAATACAGTACTCAATTTCTAGTATCTCTACGTATTAAAATCATTCTAAAACCAATCCCCTAAAGAGGTTTCCAAGAAGAATGAATCAAGAGGTAAACCCCTCTTCCTTTTGTTTTAATTTCTTTTCTGGTTCTTTATTTTCTAATATTCTCCTCTTTTCCCATTCAACAAGTGGAATTAAAATTATTTTATCATAATTATAATATAATTTTATCATGTTTATGGAATGATTTATGTACCATATATCATCTCTAATCTATTTTATATTTAGAATGAAAATATCATTCATGAGGTACAGATTTACCACCATCATGGGTGACCAGATTTCATCATTAAATTACACATTCACGGATAGTAATGAAACAATATTTATGGTTGATCCCAATTATATAATATTTATTACATCATATTTAATTTTCTAGAACCATATTATATACATAATAATAAATTATAAAACAAAACGACTTCATTGTGATCGAAAAACCACCAAATTTACCAAAAATATTATAATTAACTATTATATAAATATTCATCTTGACCCAAAATAATAAAAATGATTTATATTATTATTGAAAATGAAATATTTTAATTAATTACATATAATTTTAATTCTAGATAATTACCGCCCACACTACATGACCATTCATACATATATACAAGTAAACCGATAATGAAAATCAAGGAAACGAACACTCGAAAACAATGTAATTGAATCTCATAACCCATAAAAACTTCCATAAATGAACATATTTAAGTTATAATAAATAAAATTAAAGTATAATTGGTTCTATAATTATTAATTAATGTATCTACTTTGATTACCCAGGACATTATGATATTTTTAAGAACACCTTTTGACTTATGGTAATGGATTCTACTCGAACATCAATTTTTCCTTCAGGTTATTTTTTCTATCTTTTAACCAAATTAAAGTCACATTTATTTTTATATAAATATTATAAATCATTTGTATAATTCCAAAAATTATGTACCATTGTCCACTCATCCTTCTTTTGGGTGGATATGCATTTTTTAAAATGTTCCCTACTCAAAAACATCAGATAAGCAAGCCTCGTTCTTGGGAACTTCTTATATATTTAACCATTTTAAATTACACTCTATAATCTATTTTTAGACACCATTATTTTTATAAAATAAATATTTTCATCATAAAAAACAAAGATGTTACATTTTTGGTTTTATGAAAATAATAATTACTTTATTATTTTATGTATTCATTGTTATTTTCATTAAACTGCATGAAAATCTTTTATTTCTAAAGTGTCTTAAATTTTTTTTTTCACGAATCCAATTCATCTCGACCTAAATATTCATTATATATATCTATTTTCCATTATGAATGTCAATGTATGTTTCTAATTCATTCTTTCATGGACACATTTATGATATTCTCATTTGTTATGCCTTAAGACATGATTATGATACCCACTTCATTACATTGGTAACCCTTATGTTTATTATTAATGTGGCATAGATATTCATGAACATGTTATGATGGGTTAACCCAGATATCACTCTTAATAATTGGGTAATTTTTAATCTCATTATATGTCATGTTGGGATAGGGAGTATACCTTCTTCTTTTATGGGACTTTTTCCACCATGTTATATAGACTTTGTAGTTTGAATTGAATAATATGTATGACATGTTATATGATGTTTCCAAATTCCTATGATGCCATGATTATATGTTACCATGTTATAAATGTTATTATTCATTATTTTTATTCATTTTCCATGCATTATATTATTCTATCTTACTAATATGATATTTTTTTTATTCTTATGATTATTCACATACTTGGATTTTTTAGCTCGTCTAATTTTCTCATGCTATTCCTAGGTCATCCTACGTGGATTTATTGGATCAATGTATGCTAGGATATATTTATTAAGATAGATGAATGAATTTTTTTATTTCTTCCCATGTTTTGTATTTTATGTACCTATTCATCCAAGAGATTATAATTTATGATCCATAGTTTGTTATTTTATATTTATTTATTTTTAATGTCAAGTAATAATTTTTGAAAATGGTTAGGGTTTCAATAGTTGGTTTCAGAGGATGGTCTAATAATTTTTGGATATTTTGTCAATATAAAATTATTAAAAACCATAGGGGTAATACAATATATGAGAAAACATCAAAAACAATTTGTATGTATATAGTATATTGTTTATCAAGAAAATACACTCTTGTCAGAGTACTACATGTGGATGTGGTTCTATAGAACATGTAACTAGGAGTGAAATCTCCAACATGTTGTTTCGGGCCCAACATGGGGTAACATGATACATGACAATAGGACTTAATTTTAATTCTTTGGAAAATTCATATTCTCATTGTGAACCATTTCGTAGGGAGAAAAAAATGACATAAAAAATTATGTAAGGAAACAGATCATCGATAACCTAGATTGAATCAAAGGGAATCACAAGTTAGGATATACTTTTTCATTATAATTTTATCCCATTATGTTTATTGATTCCTTTTATTATAGTCATTTATTATGTATTCAAGCCCCCTAATTGTATTGTCCTTTTCTTAACTAATAGTGGGAAATAGAAGAATACATGGCAAAAAATCAATTTGATAGGGAATGTGATGATTTCCATAATGAAATTCCAAATATGATGGTAATGGGAGATCAAAACATTAAGAAAATACATGCTCAGCTTGATCAAGTTATGAATAATACTGTGATTCATGTGAAACACCCTCTTTATATAAGGAAATATAATGTTACCATTGAATCATTTATATGGAAAATACCTACAATTCTTAGGGGATCTCCTATTACTCTCCTTGTTTAACAGTGGATTTAACTCCATTGAAAATATATTCTATGCCCTCTAATGCTCAATTGGAGAAAAATTTGTTGCGTAAGTATATCATTTTCAAGGGTAATTAGATCAGTGGTGGACACTAATCAATCAAACAATGTCCAAGGAGGAATTTGATTTCATGAAATGTGAATATTTGAAGAATTTTTTTAAAATAAGTATTTTCCATAAACCCTCCATTTCAATATGGAAAGGAAATTCATAATAATGAATAAATGGGATGATGAATCTATCATGATTTATGAATAAAACATAACAAGGTATGAAATTTATGCCTCTGTCTTGGTCATAAACACATAAATAAGGTGCATCTCTTCTTAAGAAGACTAAAGTCGAGTAAGTGAAAATAATTGGCAATTATAGACTATTAAAACTATGAAGAATTTGTTCATTCTTCCCTAATGTTTAAATTAGACATCAAATAATCTCATTGATATCATATTTTTTATGATAAAAAATAAAAAATAGAGTTTAATATGAGTGATAAATCCCATGATTGAAAGAAGACCAAAAATCCCACGAGTAAAAAGTGTGGGAAGAAGAATCGTATAAAATGATTAAAGGGAACGAAGTGATATTTAAAAATGTAAAAAAAGAGGGAACATGGCTAATAACTACTAAATGTGTAAGAAGAAAGGAATGCTCAAATATATACTCATCTAGTACTGTAGTAACTCAACTTCAAGGAAAATAGGTATATTGAAAACAAATACCCTAAACCAATGGTTATTGGAGTCGATCAAGAAAAACATCTAAGGAAATAAGGAAGGGTTTATGATATCACTACTAAAGAGGTGGTTCTGGAAAACAATGTAGTGATAGGTACAATAATAATTCATTCGAAAATAGAGAATGTGCAATTTGATTCTAGTTCTATATATTCATTAATATCATACAAGTTTAGTAGAAATATTCAAACACCCCCTCAAAATATGTTGATTGAGCTCTCTTTCACTACATCAAATGGGTAAATTATTGCATCCAATGTTTATAACACCTCCCTAGAAATTTTTCTTGGACTAAACCTCTAATAAAATAATTTCATACTACCTTTTAGAGTTTGATTCTATTATAGGAATAGATTTTAAATCATTATATAAATCCTACATTAACTGTTGAGAAAGGGATATCACTTTTCACATCTCAGAGCATCCTCTAATCTTATATAGGTGTTCGGAGGAATATAAATCTCTTTTAATGTCATTTTCTCATGTGGGGGTATTTTTTTCCTTATGAGAAAGGATATATTTTCCAAATGATTGAGACAAAGGATAGAATCATGCTCGGTGACATTCCCGTTGTAATATATTAAACAAATATGTTACCTGAAGAGTGTCTGAGTCTTCCTCAAAACTGATAGGTTGATTTATCAATTGATCTTACTTCTGGATCTCTTCCAATATTAAGAACACCTTATAAGGATGCATTATAGAGCCAGAAGACCTAAAGAAGTAGTTAAAAGAGATTCTAGAGAAGGGTTTTATACGACAAAGTGCTTCAACATGGAGTGCACGAATCCTCTTTATTAAAAATATGGATTGATCAATGTTCCTATTCATTTATTATTATGATATCAATAAAATATTGATATTGTAAAAGTATCCCTTGCAATGGATTATTGTCTTGTTAGATTTTCTACATAAGATTAGTTATTTCTATAGGGTGGAAAATCAGTTGGGATATCACCAATTAATTGTGACAATGTAAGATATTACATAAACTTCCGTTAAAACGAGGTATAAAAACAATGATTTAATAGTTATTTCCTTGGGAAAGACTAATTCTCCATTAATTTTCATGGATTTATTTAATAGTCTTTAGACAGTACGTAGACAAATTTCTAGTAGTCTTTATCAATGATATTCTGATATACTCAAAAAGAAAGGAGGAACACGTGGATAATTTGAATACTATTCTAAAGACATTGTGAATTGAAAAACATTATGTAATGTATAGAAAATTTGTGTTCTGGATGGATGATGTATCATTCATTGTCCTTGTTATCACCAACAAAAATATATATGTGGAACCTTATATGAAAAAGGAAATTGAAGAGTGGCCTAAGGAAACATCTGTAACAGAGATCCATAGTTTCCTGGGTATATATGGGTATTACTAATGAATTTTGATGAACTTATAATGATTGTAAAACCTACTAACCATATAAACTTAGAAGGAAAAGAGGTTTTTTGGACCAGTTAATGTGAAGACTGTTACAAGGATTTCAGAAACAGGCTTTCCCCTGCCCCAGTGCTCACACTACCATATTGTGGGGAATTCTTTGTGATGTATATATAGGATTCACAAGGATATTTCGTTGTTTACTGATGAAAAGTGATAATGTAATAGCGTGTGGATCATGGTTGTTGAATATACATGGGGAAAACTATCCCTATAAGGATCTGTAGTTGGTAGGTGTGATCTTTTCATTGAAAATATAGATTTCTTATCTCTATGTGGACAAGTTTGAGATATATACTAGTCATAATATTATCAAATATATATTCACACATAATGATATTTATACACCTTATTAAATACAGTTAGAGCTCATCCTAGATTATTAATGTTAAATCCACTACCACTACAGTAAGGAAAATGTGGTGGAAGATTCTTTAAGTTGAAAGGATCCTGTATTTTTTCAATGATGAGAATAAAAAAGGACCCAGTCTTCTTAGACTATCCAATGATATAAATGGGAATTATTAAGCTAGGAATATCAACAATCCTCTCCCAAATGATTGATCAACCATCCCTTATGGAGAAAATAAATAATGGTCATAGAAATGATGTTGAAATTCCAAAAAGGGTGGAAGCTATCAGAAATGGGAAACAATCTATGTCCAATATTGAGAAGGATGTAATTGTAAGAGTTGGTTCACAACTATGTGAACCATATGGTCTACGTACAAAGAATTAACTTTTTAATGACACACATAGATCATCCTTCTCTATTTTCCTAAAGAGAAAATTGATTTATCGAGATGTCTGAGAGACCTATTGGTGGAACAATATGAAAAATGAGATTAATAAATATACATAAAAGTGACTAGTATGTCATCATATGAAGTATTAATGGAAAATTTCTAATGAGATGATGACAAAAATATCTACACTGTCATGGAAATGGGAAAACATCACCATGGACTTCATCACTAGACTTATAAAGACATCCATATGAAATAATTTTATATGGGTTATTATGGATTTTCATATAAAGACAACTCAATTTTTTTCAATTCAAGAGGATTTCACATTGGATCAACATGCATAGATATATATATCAAATAATTGGTAAGGCATCATGGAGTACCACTATCGATTTTATCTGATTAAGATCTTTGATTCACCATAATGTTCTCGAAAAGTCTCCAACATGCTCTATGTACTGAGCTGAACTTTACTGTGGCTTGTCATCCTAATACTGATGTTTAATGCTAGTGAAGTATACAAACATTGGAAAACATGTTGACATAATGATATGTGGACTTCAAAAGAGGATGGTACTAACATCTTAATCATGTTGAGTTCTCTTACAACAGTAGTTTCTATACAACCATTAGAATTGTTCCTAATGAATCCCTTTATAGGAAATGGTGAAGAACACTAGAATGTTGGGATGAAGTCGGTCATTGTAAGTATTGATTACCTGAAATGGTATATGAATTGGTGGATAAGGTGAAATCAATTTGGTAGCACATTGAGGAAGCCCAAAGTTGAAAAAAGAGCTATGAAGATAATCATCAATGAGACCATGATTTTATGATTGGAGCCATTGTATTCCTCTGAATATATCCATGTAATATATACGTGAGATTTGGGATAAAAGGAAATCTATGTCCCAGGTACATAGGACCCTTCAAAATTCTTGATCTTGTAGAAGATGTGGACAATTGACTATACATTGCACATAACATTCTAAAGTACACGATGTATTCCATGTTTCCATCATAAGTAAGTACACACCAGTTCCTTCACATATACTGACTTCAAGGGTGGTACACATAGAGAATGATATTTCTTATGAGGAGTAGATGGTAAGGATATTAGATCATATAGATAATGTTATATGAAACATGACTACTTAGCATGTCAAATTTCTATAGTGAAAGCATAAGTAATAATAGGCAACATGGGAACTGGAGGAAGCGATGAATGAAAATTATGTACAACTATTTTCATTATAGATTGTAAAATAAAATTTTGAGGGTGGAATTTTATAACGGTAAAAGAATATAAGATCCCATAGTTTTATCAATGGAATTCCCTTCTTATAATTATGTCAGATAATATCACATTAAGAACATAATAAAAACACTATAAATGAACAATTAATGAAATAAAATGCATTTATATAAGTATTAGAACGTATACCAAAGGAATAGTAACATGATCTAGGGATTACTAATATAAGCCTTAAGAATGGTAAACAAGATAATTAAATAGTAACCACACCAATGAATGTACAAATAAAATGCATCCATATAATAAGTAAACATTTTATATAATTATATCATAATCAAAGTAAATAAATATTTGAAAAAATATTAATTAAGTGTTGCTATTTCTGAAACCCAGAAATATTTAATTATTATTTTATGAATAACATACTAATTTAAAATAAAAATTTTTATCATAAAATGAATTCATAAATTATTTTTTTTATGTCTTAGGATTATAAGATAGTTTTGTGTGACATTAATTATGTTTTCAAAGTGTTATAAAAGCAGTTTTAATTATAAATTGTGTATTTTCCATGTAAATGGTGATTTTAATTAAAATTTAAATATAGAAAAATATTGTTATAAAATTGAGTTCATTGTTGAATTATAATCATCAAGAAATATTTTTTGTGATGTTTTGGGATTTTTCTGAAATACCTGATTTTTTTAGTGAATAGTAAAATATTCTAATTTATGATATATATACATTATAAGTTAAATACATTATTACTTGAGTCATGAAAAATAAAGTATACATTGGTTCAGACTCACATGATCTAATTACTATATTTAGCCTCAATAATCCACATTATTTCTTGTCCTAAGAAAAATAATAATCTAATGAATTTAATAATGTGAAAACAAACATCTCCTCCACTATAAATATCACCACTTACCACCTATTCACGTCACACTTATAAATCCTTGAGGCTTATCCAAGATCTACGCAAATACCCTCTAAATACCCTCCCCCATGTCCAAGAGATATTTTTATTAAATAAAATAAGGAAACCGATCCCCATAAGAGGTTCCCATGAAGAAAGAATAAAGAGTTAAACCCCACTGAATTTTCTTTTTATTTATTTTCAAGTTATTTTTTTCTTATCTTCTACTAACTTCACCTTGTAAAAGTTTAATAAAAATTCAAATAACTTACATATACTATAATTTTATCATGTTTTTAGAATATTCCATCATCACATATGTTCTCCTCTATATTTTATTTTAAGAATGCTATCATCGTCTATGTGGTTCTCATATACCAACTTTGTGGACAATGTTATTGAATAATTAAATTACACCTTCATGGCTAGTCAAGAAACAATTTTTATAGATGAAACAGGTTGTATTATTCTTATTATATTCTTTTTTATTTTGTATATCCATTTTATATATATAATATTAAATGATAAAATCGAGGTTCTTTTGATAAAAAACCTTTATATTAACCTAAATGATTATCATTAACATTTATCTAATGATTCATCCTCATCCAAAATAAAAAAAGAATTATATGATCATTTAAATCTATATATATTCATTAATAATATATAATTTCAATTTTGAATAATTACCCCCACATTACATGATATTATGTACATATATACAAGTAAATCGGTAATGAAAAATAAGTAAACCAATGCTCCCAAACGATGATATTGAATATCTTAACCCATAAAAATGCCATAAATGAATTTAGTAATGTTACAATAAAGAAAATAAATTTATAAATAGTTATAGATTTATTAATTAATCAATCTAATTTCATTATCTATGACATTAAGATCAATTGAAGAACACCTTCAGAATTATGGTATGTGATTCAACCAGAATCACCATTAATCCTTCAATTTATTCTTCACCACTTTTAAAAAAAATTATATTATTGTTTATTTTCTTGTACATATAATAAATTAAGTCTATATATACCAAAATCATGAATCAAGATCCACTAATCCTTCTATTTTGGGTATCTTCATTTTTTTAACGGGTTCCCTACTCAATTCTTCCTGATAAGAAAGCATAGTTTAAGGGAAATATCAAATTCTTACCGATATTTAAGTTCACTACATAATATGTTTTATTCCCCTGTGATTTTTATAAGATCACTATTTTTAACATGAAAAACTATCTTGTATAATTTCTAGTCTTATGTAAATAAATATGGCTTTTCCAATTTGATGAATCTTTAATATTTTCCTCAAACCACAAAAAAAAAATTAATTTATAAAGTCTCTTAAACACTATTTTTACATGTATCAACTTCACCATGACCTCACTTATCATGTTATTGGGCTATTTTAATTTAATAATTTTAATGTATTTTTTTAATCCATTATTTCATGGTCACTTTTAGGATTTTCTCATTTTTATGCCTTAAGTGATGATTATGATAACAATTTTTTTACATGGGTAACCCTTATGTTTATTCTTCTTGTGGCACACATATTCCTGAACATGATTTGATGGGTGTTCCCATATAAAACTCCAATGAATTGGGTATTTTTTTCTGGCGATAATCCATTTTCAGATAGGGAGTGATCCTAATTTCATTAAGGTACTTTTTTAACCATGTTATATTTTCTCCGGAGTTAGCGGTGAATCATGTTTATGTAACGTAATATGATGTTTCCACATTCATATGATTACATGTTTATATGTTACCATGTTATAAATGTTATTCTATATTATATTTATTCATGTTCCATGACTTAATGTCATTTTTTTATTACATATAACAAATATTCTATGTTTTATTCCAATTCTTATTCCCATACTAGGCTTTTTTAGTTCATCACATTTATTTATGTTATCCCTAGGTTATCTTATGTCGACATAAGGGCACAAGGAATGTAAGATATCTTTATGAAGAGTAAATAATTAAATGTGTTATTTATTATCATGTTTTTAGTTTTATGATCCTAGTATTCCAATAATTTATATATTGTGATCCATAACGTGTAATTTAATGTAAAATTGTTGTTTAAATAATGTAATAATATGTTAAAAATATAAGGGTTGTAATAGTTTGTGTGAAATAAAAGTCTACATATTTTTGCAGATTATAACTACATCACTATATTAAAAACCCAATGAATAATACTATGTTTGAGAAAAAATATCTAAATTTTTGTTAGTATAGAGCATGTTCTTTATCTACAAAATACATCTATGTCTAGATACTACAAGTGTATGTCGTTTTAGAACATATGTACATAGGAATGAAAACTCCAACAAGGTGTTCTTGGACTAACTCGGGGTAACTCGGTAAATGAAAATAGACCTTACTGAATATCTAGTTTCACTCTCTTAGGGGATATGCTTTGGTTTATTCAAATTCATATTACGTAACATTATTAAGGGAACAAAAAACATTCATAGGAAAATAATTCAGGAAACATATCATGTATAATGTATATTTAACCCTATAGAACCCCTTGTAAGAATATTGTTTTTCTTTTACATGTTTATCCCTTTATGATCAATGTTTCTATTTATTATTATCTTTATTTATGTAATAAAACCCCCTAATTTCCATTTGTTTTTATTACCTACTAAAATGAAATAAAAGAAATAAATCCAATAATAAATTAGGGGTGGGGGAAATTTAATGATTTACATAATGAAACCCCAAATAAGATGGGAATGGGTTCTCAAAACATTATGAAAGTACTAGATCATCTACCTCGAGTTATCAATAATAACATCAACTGTGTGGAATTACATCCTCATAGGAAATTAAAATATTCTGTAGAATCCTACATATATTAAAGGACTCCCATGTTTAGTGGAACATCTGATCACATCCTCATAGAGTTGTATATTAACCCCATTGAAATGATATTTTCTATCATCTAGTTCTCATAAGAATAGAATGGTATGCAGGTAGTATAATGTTTTTATGGAGAAGAAGATTAGTGGTGGGCCATGATCAAGAACACAAATTCCAAGGAGGAAATCTATTATATGGACTATGATGACTTCAAGAAAATATTTTCAATAAGTATTTTCCATGAACCCTCCATATCAAGATAGAAAGGTAATTCCATGGATTAAAGCAAATGGAAGATGATTATATTAGGGAATATGAAGTAAACATCACAATAATTGCAATATAAACCTATAACATTGTCATCCACATCGTAAGTAAGGTAGATCACATCATTAAGAGAATAAATCTATGTCCATGAAAAGGATTAGATATTTGAGACTTTGACATCAATGAGTATATTTTTTTTGTTCCCTCATGGTTTAAATGGAGATCAGAGACTCTCACTAGTCTCTTGTGACCAAGGAAAAAATGAAAAATAGAGTTTAATATGGGTGATAAATCCCATGATTGATAGATGTCCCAACATCCCACATGTCAAAACAATGGGAAGGAGCATCATGGAAACATCTTAAATGGATCAAAGAGATTCTTCAATTGTGGAAATGAAGGGATCCTGTCTAACAACTATTGAAGGGATATTAACAATCCCATGAATGTGGTAGAAGAATGGAAGGTTAAAATCAATCCTCATATGGTAGTGAAATTTTTCAATGTAAAGGAAGAAGATAATTTTGAAAACCAATGTCCTATGACCAGGGTTGTCAGAGGAAATCAATAACAACCTCCAATGAAACAAGGAAGGGTATATTCTATCACTATTGATTTGATGGATCTAAACTATTATGTGGTGACTGGTACATTGGTAATTCATTCAAAAATAAAGAATTTAATTATTTTTTCTCATTCTACATATTCTTTAATATCTTGTAATTTTAGAAGAACAATTAAAACAGAACCACAATATATGGAGGTTGAGCTATCAATGAGTATTCTGAATGGGGAAATTATTGAATACAATGTTTTTAACACATCCCAACTATAATTTTATAGACTGAACCTCCGATAAAATATTTTTATTACTATTTTTCAGAGTTTGATGAAATTGTTTACATGGATTGGCTATATTTATATAAAGAAAACATCAACTGTCAATTAAGGGAGAAAATGTTTTACATCATGGAGCATCCTTCTATCTGCTACGAGTGTATTTGGGAAGATTAACCTCCTTCAGAATCATCATCTAAGTGAGGATATTTTTCCCTTATGTGAAATAATATATTTCTCAAATGATTGGTACAAATAAGAGAATCACGATCAAAGAAATGCACATTATAAGAGAATATACTACTTTTTCGTAAAATATCATCATAGTCTTCTTCATAAATGAGAGGCTGATTTCTCAATTAAGAATATTCCAAGAGCTTTTCCTATATCAAGGACATCTTATAGAATAGTCCTTTCTTTGTTGGAAGAGGTAAATAAGTAGTTACAGAAGAAAATCGAGAAGGATTTTATATGCCCGAGAGCCTCACCATGGGGTGAAACATTCCACTTCATTAATAATATGGATGGATTAGTGTTCCTTTGAATTGATTATCCAGACCCCAAAAAAATCACGATAATGTACAAGTATCCCTTTCCATAGATAAAATACTTGTTCGATTAGCTATGTGGGGGAAGTTTTTTCTCTAGAATGGTATTTGGTTTAAGATATCACTAATTAAAAGTTAAGAAAGAAGATATCCCAAGACTGAAATTCGAACAAGGTAGGGAGACTATGAGTTCATAGTGATGCACTTATTAAAAACTAGTCCATAAATTTTATTGGATTTAATGAATAGAGTCTTTAGAAATTTCCTCAAAAAATTTGTGGTAGACATTGTCAATGATATTTTGAAATAATACAAGGGAATGGAGGAACATGAGGAGCATTTTAAAACTATGATAAAGACATTGAAAATGGAATAAAATATTGAAAAGAATAGTAAATTTTTTTTCTGGAGGGAGGAAGTTTCATTCTTCAGGCATGTTATCACTATCAAAGAGATATCAGTGGACCCTTTGAGGACAATGGATATTTTAGAGTGCCCTAGGACAAAAATTGTAATTGAGATCCATAGTTTCCTTAGTTTATCAAGGAATTGTCGACAATTTTTTAATAAAATATCATGGTTTTCAAACTCACTAACCAAAGTAACTCAAAAGGTATAATGTTTTTTTTGGTCCAGTAAATGTGAAGACTACTTCTAGGAGTTGAAAATGGGGTTTATCACTACCCTAGTGCTCACACTTCCTACATGTGGAGAACACTTTGTGGTGTATTGTGATTATTTAAAATGTTATTAAACAATGTTCTGATTAAAAATGATAATTTATATCCTATACATTGAGGAATTTTAAATTCCATGTGAAAAACTATCCCATGAATGATTTGGAGTTAGAAGCCTTGATATTTTCATTGAAAATCTAGTGGTGTTATCTTTATGGGGGAAATTGTGATAAATATAATGATCACAAGAGTCCAAAATATATATTCACACAAGAGGATATTAATTATCACCAGTGAAGATGGTTTTATCACATAAAAGAATA
This sequence comes from Viscum album, assembly GCA_963277665.1. Classification (NCBI taxonomy): domain Eukaryota; kingdom Viridiplantae; phylum Streptophyta; class Magnoliopsida; order Santalales; family Viscaceae; genus Viscum; species Viscum album. Next base: position 689,619,863 of record OY728156.1, on the reverse strand, counting down.
TTACAGATCTATCCACTTTAATCCTAGTAAAGAAAATAAGGTAGCATATTCTCTAAGTAGAAAGGAACTGGAATCTTAATCAATGATGATAATAGGGAAGGGGCCAATATTCATAGACATGAAAAGTATGGAAATTTGAATTCTCAAGGGAGGAATATCATTAATCTTTTACGAACTGATTTTTCAACCATCCCTCATGGTGAATATAAATTATGCTTAGTTAAATGATGTGTAAATTCAGAAAAGGGTGGAAGCTATCTGAAATGGGAAATACTAAAAGTTCACGATTGAAAAGGATGGAGTTGTAATATTAGGTTAAAAAATGTGTGTACCATTCAATCACAAGATAATGTAAGATCTAATAAAATATGAACATAGCTCAAACTTTTCTATCACCCAAGGAGCATAGAGATGTATCATGAACTCAAATGGAACTGTTCTTTAGACAATATGAAAAACAATATCGCTGAATATACATTAATGTGATACGTCAGTTAGAATGTGAATGATGAATGTAATAATTCTAAGGGGATGATAAAATAATTACCTATACCAACATGGAAATGGGAAAACATCTCCATGGACTATGGAATTGGATATCTAATGAAATCAAGAGGAAACAGTCCTATATGGGTTATTGTGGATCATCTCACAAGGACATCTCAATTTATTGCAATCTGAGAAGAATTATCATTGGACTAGCCTACAATGCTATATATCAAAGTGTTGTTAAGGAATAATTAGGTATCATTATCAATTATATCCCATAAAGATATATGATTCACCATGATGTTCTACAAAAGTATACAACAAGCCCTTATCATTGATTTCTACTCTAGTATGGCCTATCATCTTCAAACCAATGGATAATCTAAGTGAACTATTTCTAATATGTAGGAAAGGATGACAGTGTGTTCTATGTACATCAAAGGAGTATAGGAGAAACATCAACATCTTTTTGAGTTCTCATACATCAATAGTTTCTACACAAGCATCAGAATGGCTCCATATAAATCCTTTTATTGGAAAAGGTGATAACACCCACATATTGGGATGAATTCATTGATCGTAAGCATCATGGACCTGAAATGGTCAATAAATTAGTGGAGAAGGTCAAAATCATTCAACAGCACATCGAAGTAGTCCAAATTCAAAAAAAAGAGTTATGTTGATAATCATTAATGATACCTTAATTTTTAAGGTTTTATACATGGTATTACTCTGAATATCTCTATGGAACAAAGTCATTAGATTTGGGAGGAAAGGAATATTATGTCCCAGGTACATTATCCCCTTAGAAATTCAAGATCATGTTTGATTTATTCCCTATAGACTAGTCCTTATACATACCATGTATAAGGTACATGATTAATTCTACATATCCCTCTTAAGAAAGTAAATTCCATATAAATACCATGTACAGACATCAGAGGTGGTACATTTGGATAATCTTTTTTCTTATGAGAAATAGCCAATGAGGATGTTGGTTCATAGAGATAGTGTTATTTGAATCATGACTTCTCAACTGGTCAATGTACTATGATGTAACCATACGTATGTTGAGGAAACATTGGAACTGGATGAATCAATGAAGTAAAAGTACACACAACTATTTTCAACATAGATTGTAAAACAATTAAGGGTAAAATTTCATAATGGGGAATAATGTAAACACCCAATTTTTAATCAATAGAATTATTTTCATATAACTATGTCAAATAATATCACATTAAGAACCCAATACAAACTCGAAATCTGAAACATTAATGACAGAAAAGGAATTCCTATTATTTAATGATCATATACCAAATGAATATTAACATGAAAATTTCAATAGTAACATGACCATTTTGAATAGTAAACTGAAAAATTGAATAGTAACCTCACTGATGGAAGTATAATTAAAATATATCAATCTTATAAGTGACAATATGATTTAATTATATACTATCATATGTAAATAAATATTTAAAAAATTAATAAATATGTGTTGGTATTTTTGTAAGTATAAATATTTAATTCAAATTTGATGATTAATTTAATGATTTAAAATATAATTCATTATTATTAAATTTATTCATAAAATATTATTTTTAAGTCATAGTATTATCAGATAATTTTATGAGTCTTTAATTAAGTTTTTGATGTGTTATAAAAATAGTTTTAATTGTAACATTTGTATTTTCCATGTAAATGATAATTTTAATTAATATTTTAATTTCGAAAATTATTTTCATAAAATGGAGTTAATTTTTTTATTCTACATGTCAAATGATGTTTAGGGTGATTGTTTTGTATTTTTATGAAATATTTTTGTTTTTATTGAATATTATAATACTGTAATTTACATTACATATACATTATAAGTTAAATACAGTAGTCCATGAGTAATGGTTGATCAATGAACCATTAGTTTCAAATCATTTGATCAAATTCATTAATTTGGTCTTATTAGTCATCATAATTTCTTCTGTATACCAAATAATTAATCTAATTAATTAAATAATTAGACACCACCCCTCTACTCCTCTATAAATAACAGTCATCGCCACCTCTTCACCTCACTCTTCTCAAGCCTTCTAACTTGTCCAAATTCAACTAAAATCTCCTCTGATGCCACCCCCCCCCCATTTTATGAGCTCTTCATCTTATCAAACTACCAAAACCAATCCCCGATGGAGGTTCTAAATAATAGGTAAACCCTTCTGCCTTTTATTTTAATTACTTTTCAAGTTCGTTCTTTTCTTATCTTCTTATCACTTCCATTTTCCAATTGGCCGGAAAGCTCTAGTATCATAAATATAATTTAATGTAATCATTTTTATGTAATAATTCTTTCTAATATCTCTTCACGTTGTTATTTTATTGTAATAATGAAAATATAATTTATGAGGTGTCGATTCACCACCTTTGTGGATGACATGCTTTTATATTTCAATTGCACCTTAAAAAATGGTCATGATTCCATTTTTATGGTTGAACCAAATAATAGGGTAATTATTATATCCTATGTAATTTTTTGGAACTATTTTATATACATAATACTAAATGATAAAATAATGTGAGTTTGGTGTGATCGAGAAACTGCCAAATTTACCAAAACAGTTATCATTAACTGTTAACTAATGGTTCATCCTCACACAAAATAACAAATTTATTTATATGATCATTTAAAATTATATATTTACATTATTAAAATATAAGATCATTTCTTTATAATTACCCCCACATTACATGATCACTCATATATATATATATATGTAAATAGATCAAGAAAACCAAGGAAACTAATGCTCTAAAACGAGGAAATTGAATCTCTTAACCCAAAAAAAATAGATAAAAGAACTTAGTAATGTTATAATATATCAAATAAAGGTATAAATGGTTTCAGTATTATAAATTAATTAATCTAAATTTGATATATTGTACATTAAGTTCATGTGAATAACACCTTCCATCTTTAGGTGAGGGATTCTACCCGGACCTCCATTATACCTTCGAGTTATTCATTCGGTCCTTTTACTCAACTAAAATTATATTTTATTTTTATTTTAATATTATATGTTCAATTTATATGTTCCAAAATCTTATATCAAGATCAACCCATACTTATTTTTTAGAAATATATGTGTTTTTAAAAGGTTCATTACTTGATTATTCTAGATAAGCAAGCCTGATTTAAGTTAACAACCTGAATTCATACCATCTTTCAAGTACCCACTGTAAATTGTTTTAATCCACCATTATTTTTATAAAATGACTCTTTTTTAATGAAAAACAATCATTGATAATTTCGGGTTTTATGAAAATAATTTTTCCTTTACTATTTTAATGAATCTTTAATATTTTCCTAAAACCACGCTAAAATATTTTATTTCAAATGTCTCAAAAACCCTATTTTTAAATGTATCAACATCAATTTGACCCAAAATATGCTTATATCTGTCTATGTTACCTTATTAATGTCCATGTATGTTTTTAATCTATTCTTTCATTGACACACTTATGATATGCTCATTTCTTATGCCTTAAGACATGATTTTGATACCCATTTATTTCCACGAGTAACCCTTATGTTTATTCTTCTTGTAGAACACATAGTACTGAACATGATATGATGGCTACATCGAGATAGATATCCAATGATTTTGTAGGTGTTTAGTCTCATGAGGTGTCATATAGGGACGGCGAGTGAACCTGATTTCATTATGAGACATTTTCCATATGTTATATAGCCTTAGAAATTAGCCTTGACTCATTTTTATGTCCTATTATATCATGTTTTCACATTTCAATTATTCCATGATTATATTATACCATTTTATACATGTTATTATTCATTATGATTATTCATGTTCCATGCCTTTATGTCATCTTGTTATGACATCTAACCCATATAAAATGGTTTATTCCCATGCTTATTCCCTTACTCGGCGTTTTTAGCTAATCCCTTGTGTTCATGTTATCCCTATATGATACTATTCTGATATAAGGGCAAAAGAAAGTTGGGATATCTTTATGATGATTATATAAATAAATGTATTATTTAGTTTCATGTTTTCAATTTTATGTACCTAGTCTTCCAAGACACTAGACTTTACAATCCATGGATTGTAATTTTATGTTTACTTATGTATGAAATCATATAATAATATATGATAAAGGATAGGGTTGTTATACAAATTGTATCATATATATTTCAATGTTTCCCTAACTTTCTATTATTTTGGAAAGGTCGGACACATAATACATTATTGTCTAATGCATGTAAATACATACAACAACTCTGTACATTTTGGACAGATATTGTGTTTATATTAAAATTTGAATATAGGTTGTTAGGATTGGGGATCCTTGTCTCCAAAGGATACTATAGGGAAGTCATAGGCTTCATAGAATAACGGGATCTGGCCATAAGCCTCAAGATTAATGAAATTTCAGATAGTTTATGAGTTTTGATTGGTAGTCGATGCTAGTCCAGCAATAGTGAGAGGTACTATCTTTATTGCATCTTATTTTTTAATTTCATTATTGGATATAATTTTACCCCACTTTTTTATATCTATAGGTAATGTTGATATTTTTAAGCTTCCAACAAAACTTATTTCCATTGTAATGGAATTAGTGATGCCTATTGGTAAGAGGAAATATTAGAGGGTTTCAGTTTTCTTATTCATTAACGATAACTACTATAAAGTTGGCTGGGACATATCATTCATGATCTTGATATGTTAGACATCATCATCTGTAAGGATTTTCATGTCACACATTAATTAGAGGTTGATTTTTATCATTGGGGTGTTTTGTTTCTTAAATCTGATGGGATCTCTCATGTGTCTCAGTGGGAGTGGGACATGAGTTATTGTTGTGCATGATCATCTCTCCTAAAGCTTAAGAGTTTGTAGTATGCTTTTTCAATTGAGACTTTTGACATTTCTTATTCTTTTTATCTTATTGTTAATGTTCTGGACTTTTAATATGTTTTCCCAAATGAAATATATGGTCCCCCTCTATAGGGAGAGGTTGAATTTATGATTGAAATAATTTTAGGTACATAGCTGATATTGATATCTTCAAATCATATGACACCAGTGGGGATAAACGATATTAAGATTCATCTAGATGTCTAGTTGGAAAAAGGTTTTGATTTCCTAGTGTTTCTCATTAGACAGCCCTTTTTTTATTTTATAAGAAGGAAGATTTTTTACTTTAATTTTGTTTAGACTATCAAATGGTTAACCTAGTAAAGTTAATAACAAGTATGTTTTTCCCGATGATGATGATTTGTATGATCAATTAACGGGGATAAAGAGGTTTTCAATTATTAATCATCAATAGGATAATCATCTGCTTCAAATTTTGTATTCTAGTATACAAAGGAATGAATTAAGAAGTTGGTATCGACATTATTAATATATTGTGAATCCATTTGGTCTTGAAAACTCTCATTCAATTTTATGGAATTAAATAATCATATATTACATCAATATCTTGACACCTATTTGGTAGTGTTTTTGGATGATATTTTGGGTTATTAAAAATACAAGTGTGATAATGACAACCAACTAATTTTGGTTTTGTAAATTCATTGAAGTCACCATTTTTATGGTAGGATTTAAAAATATTGTTTCTAGATTCAAGATTTAGATCTCTTAGCAAATAATATTTTTGATAATTTCTTATCAATTTATCTTAAAAAGGTGTGAGGTTTCTTTTCATGGATATAACCACAGATTGTCATTGTGATATGGAGCTTCATTGGTCTTACTATATACTACCAATGGATTTATTTAGATATCCCTATTACGGTGTCAACATTTACTACTCTTACTCTGAATGCGGTGAAATTCACATGGGAATAAAAGTGATAGTTTTCATTCGATGAAATAAAATGACTTATGATATTGGCTTCTATTACATTCTTTCCTAAGCTTGAAAAGGGGTATCTAGTGTTTTAGGATACTTCTTGTGTTGGTTTTGGATGAGTGGTTATGCAGGATGACCATATAGTAACTTGCAGTTCTCCTCATTTTTTGTCACATGAGGATAGTTTCCCCACTCATGATTCAGAACATGCTTCTATTTTTCATGTACTTAAACGTTTTTGGTGCTATCTTTTTTGGGAAATGTTCGTAGTCTTTGATAATTAAAAGGGTATCAGTTTTTTTTTTAATAGAAATAGTTGAATATTAGATAGAGATTATGGAAATAATACATTCAGAATCTTAAATTTGATATCTCATATACCCCTAGGATGGGTAATGTAATTTCAAACGATCTTAGGAGGAAATTATCATCATTGGATATTCTTGAATAGTTGGATGAGTGTAACCTTATTGGAATTTTCACCCAGTTTCACCCAGATGATCATGATGATGTTATAGTTATGGTTTTAACAACTTTTTAGTTCTCATAATCTATCATGGAGTCCATTTTTTTAATTTAATACAAGGATGATGAGATTTGAGAAATTAGAGAATGCATTTATGGTGGGGAGAACATTTTTGTTTGGTCTCTCTCTTTAGCTGGTGTACTCCACTTTAGGAAGTGGGTGGTCATACTGGCATCTCTTTTGAGTTTATTATTTTTTAATTGTCAGATAACATTGTGTTATGATCATACAATAACAATGAAGATGTATTAATACAGTAAATGATGATTTGAGTGGTCTATTATAAAGCATGAAATTACAGATTATGTTTCCCAATGTTATACATTATAACGGATAAAGTTAGAGCACTTGAGACCCTCTATTTTCTTGTAAAACCATTTATGGTTATGGTGGGTAATTGGATAAGGTATCCATTTATTTTGTTATTGGATTAACATAGACTCTATGGGGGGAATTCTATTTGGGTAGTTTTTGTTCAATTGACAATGTCTGCTCATTTCACGCTGATTGAAGATACCACTATGGTTTACGATCTTGGTAAGTTGTATGTGAAGGATAATGTGAGAGTATTTGGGAGTCCTTCTTCTATTTTTTAAGAAAGGGATCCTAGGTTTACCTCGATTTTTTGGAGGAGTCTTTAATATAATATTTTAACTCAAGTCAATTTGAGAATATCATACCGTCCATAGATGGACGGTTATTGGGATCAAGTGATTTAGACGCTGTATAATATTCTATGTGCATGTGTCTGGGATTTTGGTTGATCATTGGATATCCATCTAGTATTGTATTAGTTTTTTTATAAAAAATGTTATCTGTAGTTGATTATAATGTCCCTCTTTGTCCTGTTGTGTGTTCCCCCATTAAGGTCACCTCATTCAGGGGTTGAGGTGGGTGGAGTATGTTTTTTGGACCAATTTTGGTCCAAGAGACGTTAGAAAAGATTTAGGATGTGAATAAATGTATGGTAATCTCCCAAACTCAATAAGAATCATATACGCAATGGCAATTTCATCTTTTGGAGTTTTCCATTAGGAACTAGGTTTTTGTGAATGTTTCTCTGTGATTGGGTCACTATTGTCCTGTAAAATTTATAATGTTGGATTCGAGATATGTTGGACCATTTGAGGTCATAGAGTGGCTCTAGAAGGATTCATATCAGTTAGCATTGTAGATTTAGTTACCATACATTCGGGTTGTTTTCTACATATTTTGGCTAAAGAAGAATTATTATGATCCTAATTGCATTCTATGTTGGGAAAACATTGAGTTAGTGCCAGATATTTCAATTTTTGAGAAACCAGCTAAAAGTGTTGATTCACATGTGAATGTCTTTCATGGGAAGTCAAATATTTTTGTCATTATTATATGGAGTCACTGATAAAATTCTCACGATACTTGGGAATGTGATCCATTGATGATAGGGTAGTATAATCATCTTTTTCAATGGATTACATCTTTAACATTACTTCCTAAGGATAGAAGTTATTTGTGGTGGAGAGTTTGTAACATCTTATTACCTAGACTAGTTACATGTATTCCTCTCTTCGAGCTCCCTTTTGGGTGTGGAGTATTAGATGTATAATTTTTTTCTACAGTATATAAAATAATTTTACTCCTAGTAAATTGGATACAAAATTTTTTATGGTTTATGGGTGAAATCCATGAAATGGATTCATGATGTCAATGTTTACACAGTGTGAAAATCTTTTACATGTCACGCTTTGTTTATATATATGATATTAATCTGAGGTAATGAGTTATTTGGAATATTTGGACATTGTGGATTTCACAATGTGTAAAGGAATTACACATCATGTAGTTTCTCGACAATGGATTTTAATAGCATCATATAGTTTTGACTTCCCATTTTGGCCACCATTTATCCTTTCGTCTGGACCATGTGTTCCTTTCCGATGATTTTTGAAGACATTGTTCCTTAAAAATCAATTCACTCATAATTTTATCTTCACTGTGGTTGTGGTGAATATCGTTAGGAGAGTGACCTTTCTATATATTCTTTCCATTTATTATTGTAGTCCCCTTGAGTTGTGTTAGTAGGTTCATTGGTCTAAATTGGTGTTTCTTTGTGTCTTATTCCAGATCTGTTGTGTGATCTAATTTTGTAGGTTGTTTCATTGTTCATAGTCATGTGGAAGTTTTATTTCTTGAGATATGTGGTGTTTTATCTTCTCTACTAACCCTATTTCCCAATTGAATCATTTTTGTGATGTGTAGACAGGGTTCTAGGGCCATCATTGTCATTATTTTAGTTTCATTGTTGTTGGATCGCATTGCAGGAATTTAAATCCTGAGTATCGTGGTAGATGGTTCCATATTAAGACTATGTTGTTCATGGATGTTGTTCATATTGAATAAAAATATTTATACATGTCATTGGAGTGATTTTTTTCTATGTTGAATTTTTTTAATTGGGTGTTCCATGGTTTTTTATAAATGGAAATAAATAGGGTATTTTCTAAGCATTGAAATGGATTTGTGAAATGGTTTTGAATTTTTTTTCAATGAATTTGAATGAAATGTGAAAATAAGCACATGGGTTTCCTTGGGTACTTGGGTGGAAGGTTTTTCCTGATGTCATCTTCCATGTTTTTGTGATTATTGGTAGGTTTTTTCATTTAGATTTCATATTCTTCTAAAGCTTATTGTTCTAGGGGAATAATAATGACATTGTTAGGGGGTTTATTTACTAGGTATTCCTAGGCTTCCTAGGCATGTATTATAGGATCTGGTTTTTTCACATGATTGATTATAGTATGATTACACTTCTAGAATAAACTATATTGATTCTTGGTGATGATACAAGTGCTTCTATTTTATGGTTCTTGGATTTGTTATTTTATCCATTATTTGAATATTTAGGCTTCTGAAATATGATATGGAAAATGTGTCTAGAAATTGGTATACCTACATTTGTTTTAGTACTATGAAAAAGGGAAATTATTACAATGTTTTCAATAAAATTGTATTACTACTTATCATGACATGTTATACATGAAATGGTCATATTGGAATTTATATATGGAGAATTTTTCGCGAACACCTTGATGGGATCCTATTGAGCCTGTTAACTCACACCCTATGCAAAAATTCGGTTGTGCATGGACCTATGTATAACATCTACTGAGTGGAAACATATAGTTTCATAGTGAGGTGGTGTGTTTTCATGTTTTTTGAGTTGGGTTGCTATCAGGGATATGGTGGGAGTTTATCCACACTATCACATGGAGTAGATGTTTGGTTTTGGTACATCGTAGTTGTACTTTCCATTTTGAGATTTTGACTACATTTATAGTTGTATTGTCTCAACTAATTAATTATAATTATGTCTTATATTTATTATCTATCCTTCTTTACTTCTTTCTATATGTATATTTATTCCATGTGTTTGTTTGGTTTGAGTGAAATCATTCCTTCTGGGTTTTGGTTCAATGTGTCGGTGGTTGTCATCAGCCCATGGGGATCGGGAATTCCCTTCGGGTATGTGATGGAACAGGTTGGGTCCCAGGTTTGAGGGTAACTTAGTTTAGGTCATTCCAATCACTGTATAATGTTGAAACATTTCATTATTTTCCAGGAATTTTTATATAATGACCAACTCCCTACGATATAAATAATATAAGCTGTATGAATCCATGGATATCCACTCTCTATTGTATTTGATCATGATATAATGTTTAATGAGATGTTTTTAAGAAACCTTTAGATATTTTTGGATAACTTACTAATCATCTACCCTACTTATTACCCTAATAATGATAGACATAGTATAATAGAAATTAAATATCTTGATGATATGGTGATATCTTGATAAATGGATTTCAAATGATGTTATGATCCTCACCTTCCCCTACTGGAGTTCTCATATAAAAAAAATTAATTATGACATTTAATTCACACATAATGAATGTTCTATATAGAAATTGGTGTTGGACTCAACATGTAAAGATGAAATTAAATAGTGGAATCGAATTATACAAAATCTTATCTAAGATATGACAAGGATGGTTCACATCATTCATCTCTATATGAAATCTAAACAAAGTCGACAAAAAATCAATATAGACTGTCATTAATGAGACCAGAAGTTTAAGGATGGAAGTAAACTATTCCTTTTTATTTGTCCATGGAAAATATTCATGGTTTTTTTGAATAAGATAATGACCATTCTTAGACACATCGACCCATTTGAGATCCAAGATCACATCCTAGTGATTTCCTATTTCCTTGAAATCCCACCTCACATATATCATATACATGTGTTTTCCATTTATCCTTATTGAGGAAGTACTTACACGACACATCACATTTTCTAAATCCATTAGTGGTAACATTTTATATTTCTCTTTTAGACGAGGAGTAACTGGTGGTGATCATATATTATAGATACATTGTTCTCAGGAAAAACAAAACTCACCTACTGAATTTTTTTTGGGGGAACCATAAGCTCTAAGAACCAACATGGAAACAGGAATGGGTGATGAAACAAAAGTATCCTCTGCTTTTTATTATGTGAAATAAAAATTTTGACTGTATAATTTCAGAAGTGTGGAAGAATGTTACAACTACAACTTTTTAACTCAAATTCCCTTTTTAATAAATATTTTCCTTACCGGTTAATGTTTTTATTGAAAACCCAATCACATATTTAGATACATTAGTCCATTATAAGTTATATCCACTCATATTTAAAATGTTATTATGCATCATAACCATTTATTATATAGATATTTTTCAGTGACCGCTAACACTAGTATATTATGGGTCATAATAAAGTCTATTTGCTACACAAAAATAAAGTGACATCATCGGCCAATATGAACATACCCAATGAATCCAATTTATCGGAGCTTTTGAGGGAGAGTGAATCTATGGTATTATCCATTAACAAAAAAAGTCCAATATTCAAAAACAAAATCATGATATACAATTTTTATAGGGTAACTTAATTCTCAATGAGATTACGGTAAAAATCTAGTACAACAAACCACCCCAAGAAAATATCACCATCGGACAAGTTAACCTTAGGGAGTTCGCTAGTGTAATAAAGTGCTATGTATCATGATCATAATTGTATTATTTTATATAAATTTATTTTCAAATAAATAATTATTATAGCATTATTTTATTACTTTATAACGATTAAATAATAACATTCTTAATAATTATATTTGGATGTGATGAAATAAAAATTATATTTTAGGGAAATATATAGCATCAGTCAAGAGAATCATTTTGATGAATTATACAATTTTTAAATTATATTATATTTTTCTTAATGATTATTATTATATAAAGATTATTATATAAATTCATTCATGTCAAATGTAATTTTTATAGGTGTCAAAAAATTGTTATTATCCAAAAACAATTATTTTCAATAAATGTGAATTTTTTATTTAATAGTAGAAAGTAATTATACATAGAGAATTATTTTTATAAAATAATTATAATTATTTAAATTATCACATCAATATTAATCAATGATAATTTTTCATAATTTTCAGTGATAAGAATTTTAGGATGAAATTTAATTATTTTATAAATATGTAGTCTGTATTATGACATCCTAAAATACCCTAAAATATGTAAAAATAGTATTACTGACAAAAATTATGATTTCAATTTCAAATAATTACTTTTCATGTTTTTTTATTAATTTTGTAGACCCTAAAAGAATATTCAAAGAACTATATTATATTTTATGGTTTTAAAAGAAATTATATATAAATATTACTCACTTCCCTACTACAAAAGAGGCCATCAACAGCACTTGCATTTATCAGCGCTAGAAAAATGTGCTGATAAAGGTCCAAAATAAAATAAAATAAATAAAAAATAAAAAATAAAAAAATAACCACATTATTATATAAATAATTATTTTTAAATATAAATATATTGAATTTACATATATATAAATGAAAAAGATATTTAAATAGTATATATTAAATATATAGATGTTTGAAATGAATAAAATCTAATACTTGTCGAAATTTAAATTAAAAGTGATTAAATTAAGAAAATATTAAAAAATTTATTGATAGAATTGAGAAGATTTAATAAAAATATATAAAGCATTTAAATATTAATAAATATTATATATTAAATAGATTTATATAATGAATAAATTGTGATAATTAAAAAAATTAAAAATGAATAAATTGCGAATTTATTGAAAAATATATTAATGAAATAATTATTTATAAAAAAGAATAAGTATATTATATATATATTATATATATTTATAAATAGAATATATTAAATATAAATATATAGAAATTGAATAAATTGTAATAAATAGAAACATCGTAATTTATTATTCTTATTTAATGATGTTTGATTTTTCAATTTAATATATTTCAATCATCGTGTGTTACATTAATTTAAAATGTGTTTGTGTGTGTGTGTTCACATGAACCTTAGCCCAGTTGATGAGGTCTCTCTAAGTGTATCCAAGAGACCTAGGTTCAAAACCAGGTAGAGGCATCACTCCAGCTTACTATAGAAGAACTATAGCAGTGATGTGTGGTTATTGATGAAGTTACTATTACAGGTACTATTATGTATTTTAGCAACCACAACTATTCCCCTTGGTCCACTAGTTTGGGTTTGGAGTCTTTAAGGCCTTTGGGAAACCCATGACATTGGGTCAATAAGGCTTTTGGGCCACCATTACGGCCTTCTGGCCACCTCAAGGCCTTCAGCCCACATGATCAGTATCATTACATCAGAAAAACTCTACAAAAAGGAGTAGCCCAAGTGGAGGATTTAGAGGAGGTGATCTCACCAAAGCAGAACCAGTGGATTTGAATGAATGAGCAAGTATGGATACACCATCGAGACTAGCTTGTGCTTTCATGGGAAGCATAACCAGATGGCCCTATGAACGTGGAGAGATACCATTACGATGCAGATGCTAGGGAGGGGGTATTTCATTGTATTTATAGTCTTGCTGAATTCTCTAAGACCTTAGGGTCATGTATTGTCTCTTAATCTTATGGGTCATATAATCTCTACGCCTAAGGGCCTTGTAAGGGTTCCCCCACATCCCATGAGAGGAGGTTATCAAAAATCCATAAAAATAAAGGCCTTTAGGCAATTCGGGTTATATATATATATCAATGTTTGTGTGTTCCTTTGAATGCACGTGTGTGTGTGTAACAACTGGTTTTGTATAAACATTGCACTGACAAATATATTTATGCAAATAATGGAATAATATAGAGAAACACATACCCACCTGATATTTTTGAAATTTATTCAAAGGTAATTGTATTTTATAATTTAATTATAACATGGTACATTTAGTATATTATTTTTTGATTGGTTATTTAATTTATTTATTTAAAATACTATTATTGTTATGGTATTATTTATCAATTATTATTATTTTTCATTTTTATTTTTTATTTTATTTTCTAATTTGATCATTTTATGTTATTTATTTATATTTATTTATTTACTTTGTTTTATTATTGTCAAAATATATACATATTTAAACAAACATTTATATACCCTTGTTTTTTAAATAATTTATATTTAATTAATAAAAATTATTAATTTTTTTAATATTTTTAAAATTTACTCATTTTGAATTATTCAATTACACTCATTTTTAAAATACATTTATTTAAGATTATATATCCACTAATAATATTTACAATATATATATATGAAAGTAAATATTTATAAATATATATATTTATAAATGTATATTTACTATATTTAAAAATTTATATATTTATACTTGTTATAATTAAATAAATATTTTTTTTAAAAAGTATTTATATAATTATAAAAAAATAATTATATATATTTATATTTATATTTATCAAAAATATATTTAAATAAATATAATATTAAATCCTTTATAACTGATAATGTTTTACTCTTATTAAAAGTTTATTTTTTCAGTGGTTTTTCTGCACAGATAAAGCTAGATGTTTATTAATGCTAAAAATGATCTATTAAAATAAATCATTATCATCTTTGACAAAAATATCTTCTGTTAGTGATAAGATTGTGCCACTAAATATTCCTTTTATCATGACATATCTCTTTCATGCTGATAAAAGTGATCTTTATCATTTATTTTTTGAAGGTGATGTTAAAAGTGTCATCGATCTATTTAAAAGAACAAAAATCATAGCCCAGTCACTCATGATTCTCATGTTCTTATGGAAGTCCACTGCTACCAAAGATACTCTTCTATGTTCCATCAAATGAATCATGGTTAGAATCTAATTTATGTTATTTTCTACTTTTCCTTTATTGTTGTTTGATTTTTTAACATCCCCGATTTGAGTTTTGTATGGTTCTTAACCTTGATGAACCCAAAATATCATATCTCTCTATATTTCTCACATAACCATACCTAGACAATGCCACCCTTAATCTCTAAATTCAATTTGTCTTCATACGAGACAACTATGAATGCATCTCTATCTGTTGTTGCAATTGAGGTTGATTTTTTTATTTTTTCATTATATTATTTCTTGGTACATTTTACATAGTGTGGGTTTCCATTGTTTGAATATTGTTTCCACACAACAACAAAAACATGAAAATGAAAAAATATTTATCATTATATTGGACTAATTATAGAGTTAATGTTATTGGATATGATTAATATATAGTGTGTTTATTTACAAATTGTTTTAATGAGAATGGGTTAATATAATTCAGGGTACTAAAGAATAAATATTCAAATTTATATTGGATACCATTATCAGTATGTTTTATAAATATTCTTTAATAAGGAATAACCAATTTAAATTTTCATTAAAACCAAAATAAGCATAATTTTTTGGTTTTTTATTTGATCCAAACTCATTTATAGTAATGTACTATCAATAAGAAGTCTATTTTTAATTCATTGACATGTTCTTATTATTAATAAGTTTACTGAAAAATATATTTACTGAATCATTTTAGTTATTATAGATTTTTATATTCAAAGTGTTAGGTAAACCATTAACATATATAGAATTTGTGTCTATGATCCAAGAATGGTTACCCATAATTTCTAATTTCAATTAAGTTTATAATTAGTTAAAATAATGTATGAAATTTTATATTATAATACTAAATATATTTTATGAATTTACATTATTTTATATTTATAAATGAAAACATGTCATAACACAAAACACACGACTATATTCTAGTAGAAGTGTTTTCATATTTCATGTCATATATATAAGATGTTATATAAATGAGTTAACTTTTCATTCAAATTATTTTATTAATAAATTACTCTCAAAAAAGAAGTGATTTTTTATGAAGTTACCTGGTGAAATATATTTTATTTTATTAATTTTTTTATGTGTGTTTTGTCGTATCAATAATGTTACATTATATAAAACCATAACATCACAGTATAGTCTAAAAATTCATAACCTGAATTGATCGGAATCAAAATGTTACTCAATCCTCAAAACCATCATCCAAAATCCAAATGACGGATAATAAATATGTATCATTAATCATGGTCCATGAAAGATGGTTTAAAAACCAACACACATGAAAAGTTCATATATCTTAAATAAAATACCATATAATCCTATGAATCTAAATTCCAATATGGATAAAAAAATCAATTTCTCAATTCCTAGGTAAAAATAAAATGCTATATGACTAACCAACCTACCATTGATGAAAAAAACCTTATAAGTCTCCACTGGCTATCATTTCATACTCTATTACATCCAGTAAATATTAAATCCAAGCAACCGTCATCCCACTGAAACATCAGTTACATGTGCACCAAGATGAATATATATTATTTATGTAGGGTAACGTGGTTCATTTTATCTAATGATTTTTCGTGCCCTTGATCAACATGAAAACCATGTATCTCAATTTTTATTTTATGAAAATATTCCAAATGTATGATAATTGAAATAAGAATACAAATATTTTTCATAAGCATCATAAATAACATTTCATAAAAAAGGCCACCTGATTCACTGATAAGGTTGGGTAAATGAAGATTCATTTTAGTAATATAGGGATACAATACAATACACTCACGGCATAAAATTCCACATTTTCATGCATCTTGCATGAAAATTATTACTATCTTCAACAAAGATATTATACTTAAATACTCCAGTTTAACGAACCTCCACTAACATTATTAAATCTTACCTAAATGCTTGATTTACTTTTATATCTTGATGATGGAATAGAATCCCTCATTTAAAATAGCCATCAAACCTTCATTGTGGTTCTAATGTTCCTTGATGTCATACATCCCGCTTGGATTCTATTCTATAATTTTCCTCAAAGACATTTCTTTTGATTTGAAAACCACATCTCCCTACACATTCTTCATCTATCGTATCATATCAATCTCACTATTTACTACTTCATTAGAACACAAAAAATGACACCTAATAAATAATCAAAACATACCAAATAATTTTTTTAGGTTTTGTAATACACATTTTCTTATATGACTTGCATGGTTACATTTGAAAATAATTGATAAAAAAATAATTTTAATTTTAGTGCAGTCACATTAGATCCTATTATATTTATGTATTTAAGAATACATGCACATGAATACTACTACGATGGGTGAACTCTTAAAAATACTCATGTTGCATATTTTTTTGGAAAAAATCATTCCAGACATATCTTTTGATTCTTCTCCACATCAACATTGATAAATTTAAAAGGGTGAAACTATAACTCACGAAGGTATTCCTCCAATAATGGGATGATCTCTTTGTACTTTCTTTTGAAATCATCTTCAGGATACATTATCTTGGTTTCTTGGATAAATGGTTGGTTCTAAAGATCTCTCAACTTCCAAACACTAATAACACCACAACATTGTTTCTCCTCTATGCCCTCCCAAAAAAACATTTCATAGGAAGTATAAAAAACTAAAAATTTCCATGTGGAATTAAATTACAATCATTGGACGTCGTGTTTATTTTAATGTTAATTCCATTATTTTTTTAATATTTTAGATGTCATAATAAAAACATAATTTAGGTTTTTATTATCCTTACTAGATATTGATCTCTTATATTTGAGATACAGGTGAAGGAAAAGGACTAGTGACATTGGTTAGAGTCGGTTCAAATCTGTTGGGATACGTTGATGTTCTCACGGTAGTGTAAGGGACCTTTAATCTCCCAAATAATTATTTTTTCATTTTTTTCATGAGATTCATTGTATATTTTTTTAACTACTCATAGAAGTAGTCATCCAAACTGATCGCCATTTTATTTGATTTCATTTAGTCAGAGTAGTTCAAACAACATAGTTTGGTGTCCAAAATTTAAGAGGGATGAGTATCGTGAAACAAAATTCAATAATAACTATTCAGGAGGTATGAAATCAAGGGACAATATAAATAAAATGATTAGAGGAATGGTAGTTGGAAAGAAGGATTCTAATCCCTCATCAAGAGATAATATCCAATCAAGCATCTGGGGATGGATTAAATAAAAGTAGTGGAAGATACTTGTACTAGAGTATTTAATTAATATATATTGGTTCAAGACAATAAAAATTATCATGATATATGTATGAAAATTCTGAATTTTTTTCATGTAGTGTATTTTATTGTTCTTATTCACGAAAAATTATATATTTGAATAATCATTCAAGAAAAGTCTTCTACACATTATAAAATTTCCAATCCTAAGTAAAACTAGACATTTTATGATGAAAATGTGAAATTATAAGGGGATCAATGGCATATTGATGAAAAAAACATTGACACACCATTACAATTTTGAATAAAATTATAAATTCAATAAGTTATGGTATAAATTTGATGTTTTTTGGAATAAAAATGCCAAACTATTGACCTAATAAGTCAGAATTCATTAGTTATCTTGGGGTAACAATGAGGATGAATATGTTGACTTATATAGTTTCATGGCCCCATGACCAACCTATGATAATGTAAATCTATTGGTATGATATAATGGTAATGTTATGATATACTTTATTTATTTTATTGAAAAATATATAACGAAACATTTTTTTAATTTCGATCATTCCTTGTAGATTTTGTTTATTTTAGAATCATTCCATAATAAATTTTCTTTAATGCTTGCTGTGAAATCTCATATGGGTTTTCAAAATCTTATTAAAAAGTTATATCTTAGGGATGTTGAGGGGATTTTAATGTCCCACCCACTAGTTAGTTATGTAAACATTATAATGAAGGAAACATGGAATTCATTCATCAATTATTTCAATGAAAAATAAATTCAGGTTCATTGAAGCTGATAATATATTATTTAACATATATATTTTATCTTACATGATTCGAAATTGTTAATTTATGAAATAGGAATAGAGAACAAAAAATAAGGAATGAGAAAAAAAATCCAATATATCCCTGTCACAAAGCATTGATGAGGTTTGATTCATTAAATATGAAAATATAATTTATTTTAAATCAAAAAAAAGTATAATTATATCATATGAAACAAAATATATTACGTTATTAATATAAAGATTTAAGAATCAAAATTTGAAGCCACATCCATCCAATGTCATGTTCTATGGAAGGATGCACTTTAAAATTAGGAGGGTAAATCAGTAAATCATATCCAGAAACTGTATTGGAATATTGGGTATGTATGAAATAAATGTAATTTTTTTGATTTATAACATTATTAAATAATACTATATATTTATGTTCATATTTTTTAATATGGTTTATACATAATAATGAATAGTCAATGTACCAGAAGAAAAACTACTTTTAGTTGCTTTGAAGAATCTTGAATAAAATGGTCATGTAAGAGGATTGGGTTTTGGAGTCTCCCATCAAACATATTTTATGAATATAAAACCACAAAAAGTTACAAATAATATTGTGAGATTATTTTGTACACTAATAGAGTCCCTAAAATATATTATTTTGTGATCTAGTTTGGAAGAAAAATGTATGAGAAATGATCAAAACGAATCAATAGTGTAACAAATATCTGCATATGAACAAAATGTTCCCATTATATTTGAGGCTATTAATTCCCAAAAACATCATAACATACTCAATGTAATAAATTTTTCACTAACAAATCTCCTAAATGTAAGTTGAACAACTCTTGATATCTTTTTAATATTAAAATTATATAGGGTACAGTTGTATGTGATCTGAATCTATCAACACACATACTCTACTTTGTTGTAATGGGTACAGTGTATAATATCCCTAGAGACAATATTAACCATCAAGAGCTCCAAAAAATCACATGAGAGTAGGGTTTGAGGTATCTTATGAGCTGACTTCTATGTTTCCAAGTCCACTTGACGGATCAAATATTATGACGATCATTGATTCCATTAGAGTTTTCATAGGTTGGACATCTAATCATATAAAGATACATGAGGAATGAATTTAAAAAAAATTTAGATGAATGACTTGTGATAATTGAGGATAAAATTTCCAAAGTGAGTTATGATATTACAGATGAATAATTCAGTGGGGAAACTGAAGGATGAATCCAAAAAACTAGTGAATCAACATATAAAACAAAACAAACTTATGAAAATACATTCTCCCAGCCAGTTCAAGAGAAACATTCATTATCATTACAACTTCATGCAGAGAAAATATTTAAATATTAAACTTTTTATTATTTTTAATGTCAATGAAAAGTTCATGGATATACCTTAACAGATGGAATAATTATTGAGACACCAAATGAGAGTCTAAAATATGAATGGTTTTGTGTCTCAGTTTGGAATACATATATATGGTACATTTCCATAATACATCGTTCCAAATAGTGAGATAATATGTTTATTAATGTTAATATATATTCTTATTTTATAAATGATTTTAAATTATATCTATATAATGGAAAGACTCTGTGATAAAAAATTTGGATTCATTAATCCAATTATCATTTCTATGAAAAAACAAAAATTTCATAAGAATCAAAATTATTAATAAAAAAGTTTATTTTCTCGATTAATTTATTATGAAATTATCATACAGTAGACTACTATTGATTCCAAAAATGTAAAAGTAAAACAATTCAATCTAATCACATAAACTATATTTTTAATTTTTTCATTAGATAATTGTATTTTTTATTGAGTGCTTTGGATACTGATAGCAGTTAGTCTAGAGAAATTGAATATTTATTTTTTATCCATGGAATGAATATAAATCCATCCTACCAAACAAGATGTGTATAGTGAATATTTATTAATAGAAATCAATATTTTGTTGATTAACATTGAATTATACATTTTCTATGTGTTTTAAAATAAATTTTGTTGTGATATGATGGAATCTGTATATAAAATAGATCTTGGAATTATGTTAGTGTAAAATGGGATATGTAACACCCCATGATTTCATAGTGTGTTATTTCTTAAAAATAATTCAATAACTTGCACTACACGCAACACCGAGTTCAATCACACCATGACGTACAAAACAAAAGCCATTAAAAGAGGTCATGAATAGTATTTACTACATTTTGAACTTTATAGAATCCTTATAATTTTAGAATCCCTATTATGAGTTTCTTAGTCATAATGCAAGAACAGATTCATTTACAGTATTGCACTTTTATCAACTTTTAATAGTGAAACATTTATAAATAAAATATTTTAAACTATCTGAATAAATTGGGACATAAAAAAATTTAAAATGAAACATCCAAAGCTTCCATGGTACGCTTTCCTTTGAATAAAATAGTAGCGTGTGTTGTACGCAACCTTGAGTTTTAACACACGCCACAACCAATCAAACTAGCCGTTATGAATAGTAATACCAAAATTTTAAAATTTTATATATTTTATATTTTAAAATGGACTTCATTTTTGTATTCGTAATATCTAATTTAGCCTAAGGTGAAATTTTGGTACTTTTCGGATAACTTTCATATTTTGATGAATAGTGAAAATTACTAAATTTTAATTAAAAACAACTTTTTTAATCAAAATAATTAATACTGATAAATTGTGAATTTGAGTGGTTTTAAAGTATATTTATAATATATTTTTACCATTTAATATAATGTTGGTCATTGGACATAATTTTACAATTAAACCGAACATAAACAAGTGTCAATCTTTTGATAGTTATTATCTCTTAAAAACACGCTTTTTGTTTTGACAGCGGGAATTAATTTTAAATTAATTTCTGCCACTTCTGTTTTTTGAATTTAGAAAAATGGATTCCATATTTGGAATCAGGATGTACAAATTTTGTAAATAGGTAACTTTTATTTTTAGACATTTCGAATAATTACTGTGGTAAATATTTTATTTACGATGGTTAAGGGTAAATCCGGTAAATAAGGGTTAAAAAATAATATTATAATAATACAAAATTACCCTAAAACGTGTCCTAACCTTATTGGTGGACACATACCCGACCATGGGCATCCTTGGGTCGATTTGGGGACCCCTTAGAGCCACTTGTATGTGGTAGGGACACATTATATTAAAAAAGTTAAAATAAAAATAAAAATGGCATAAGCATACATCTTTTAGAAGAACAATTTTTACATAGGGTTATACATGTTGGATTTTCGATTATAAATATTCATTAGAAAGATAAAACTATTTCCTACATAATGATAGTTTATTTATAATTTTTAGACATCAAATAAGTTAAATTATTAATGACACAATAATGATGCAATGTTTACCTCATTAATAAATTATTTAAATAAATAAGATTATAATGATTAAAATATTATCTAAAACCTGTCCAATTCTTATTGGTTGATGTTATTTAGAAAATGAGTCATCTTATCTTCGACCTCAATGATTTTTGGACCATTATAAACCGAATATAAATATATTATAAAGTAATACTTTCACTCGTTCCTAAAGAGCCCCTCCTCTCCCTTATAAAAGGAGACCACTTCTACTCATTCCTCACACCTCTCAAGCCACTTGGCTCGTCCAAACCCTGCCCAAATAAGCTCCCCACATCCCTCTCCTCCTCCTTGAAGCTTCCCCTTAGGCAGAAAGCATTTCAAGAAGTCCTTTGGTTCCAACCAAAGTGAGTTACCTAAATTAAAGGTAATGATTTCTCTTAAATTATTTTCATTTATTTTGCTTCTCCAACCCCCAAACTCTTTTTATTTCCTTTCTTTTGTAACAACAGCAGTATCCAAAATATACTAGGATGTTGTTATAATAAGGATTCAAACTACACATACACACAACTCCATCTAATTGATGATGAACATAATGTTTCTGTGGATGGAAAACTAACGCCTCACGAAACGATGATTGTTCAAATACATTTTACCGCCTCTCATGGTGGCCATTATGATGTCACTGTAATTAAATATGATATTAATGATATATATTTTATATATAAGCTTCTGTAATTCCATTTTATTTCATATAATTATTCTTTTCATGTTGTATATACATACGACAATTTCATTTGAGGAAGTGCGGACTACCGCCCCCTTAAAATGATATGACTCGTTCATACCACACATGGAACGTATAAAGGATGGTGTTAATGAACTTAAGTAACATATATAAAATATTATATTATACTAGAATAGTAATATACCTATGTATAATTTGGATTTGATTCTTTTAAAATAAAAATTAAATGGAAGTAGCGTTCGTGCGTACGTACGGACTACCGTCTCCACGAACGCGATGAGATTCATTCTCCATCGTATCCATTCAAGTCTTATTCTCATTTTAGGGTTAAAAATAATGTTAATATCATTCTGATTATGAATAATATATAATCTATCCATTACACACATGTCTTACGTAACCAAACATTTAAGAAGAACGAATTGATTATCACCCGAAACGACGATAATACTAAGATATTATTAATAAAGCAATGTTAAAAGATCAAATATGATATCATATTAATGTATATGATTCTTGTATAATTTAATAACAATTATTTCACCATTATACATGAGGTTAACCTACCCCAACAAAGTAAAAGTACAAGGTAAGGGTTATTTCACAATATCTTCATTATCCGAGGTTGTTTATATGTAATAATTTACTGGGATCTCTTTATCATCCACATCCATGTTTCTTAGAAATGTATTTCAAAACATTTTTAATATTTAAAAGAATATGGGTTAAAGTCATTTATACCATTGTTTGACTTTTTATAAGAGTTTTATAAAGGAATCTTTCCGTCATTTTCCAAATAAGGTTCTTTTTAACCTTTTCGACAAAATTAAGTTAAGAATGTTTTTTTTAACTTATACGGCAGGTGTGGTTATTCTCTGCCATTATTACACCTTTGAAGCTTCCATTACACGCTTGTAAGGATATTTTCAAAATAAAGGTTTTCTTTTATAATTATGTGATTTTTAAATGATTTCAAAAAAAAGATATTTCTCTCAAATATATGAAAATCCAGTGCAAATGTATACGTATTTTACGCAAGCTTAAAAATGTTTTCAGAAAACCTGACTCTCGAGTTTGGTAGACAGGAAGGGATTGGGATTGGACCCATCATGGCCTGTAATTAGTCGAGTAGTCTTAGAATCGGTTATTTTGTTTTTAGAAGCTTGCATAATGTTTTTAGAAAAACACTGGAGTGTATTTTAGCAATTTTAAACGTAAGTATCTTCTAAAAAAATTTCATCGGTAGGTCTCATGAGACAAACTAGTGTCTTGGAACAAGGCCTTGGCAAAATCTTATTTGTAGTCTTGGCACGAGGCCTTGGCTATGTGGTTATGATAGTCTGGCATAATGCATTCCAACATTATGAAAGTGGTTATTGATATTGCATGTGATTATTCGGTTAGTAGAATATACATGTGAATAAGTAAATGGCATTATTTCATTTTATTTATGCCATAATATATTGAAGTTAATGTTTAAAAGGCTTTTGTTTTAGTTATACATTGCCTTAAATGTTTATTCTTATTTATTAAAGTTTCTGCTATATTGTTATCCTTACTGGGCATTTGAGCTCACCCCTTTTCTATGTTTTATTTTTCCCAGGATGTGAAGATGTAAGTTATGAATGACCTGCATGGATATTATGAGGGGATTATAGTGTGTACTATGGAAACATTATGTTGTTGTAGTAGTTTTTCATTTTATGATGTAATGTAAAACTTATGAATATATCTAGTGTTTCCAAGGCTACTAAACCAATCGGTCTTTCGAGATTTCATCTTTCTTGTGATCATGCCAATGTTATGTAATAATGCACCGACTCTGGGTAACTGGGTTCGGGGCGTTACAGTTGGTATCAGAGAAGTTTAGTACAAACCTTGGAAGCTAGATTTAGATAAACTCTGATTAGAGCACATAGACCTAAGATGAACTTTGAGGATTAGTATAGAAGAACTTCCTAGAATTTTGGTATTGTAGAGATTTTGTGAGTTTTTCGAGCAATACATCCATGTCTGGATACGAGTAGGTAGAGGCGGTTCTGGCACAGATGTACCTAGGGGTAAAACCCGAAAACACCGCTTTGAGCTAGACTCGAACGGGAACTGGTGCACGACAACGGGCCTTGCTGCACTCTTGGTTACGACACTCCCGGGGGATATGCTTAGGATAATTCTCATTTTCTTTACAAACCATTATGAAGGGTTTATGAGTATATACATCCTCAAATGAGACATTTTTATGATTATGGATTATGTCCATAAATAGTTCAATTTATGTTAAGTGTTTTATAAGTATGGGATTATGTATTTTGATTCATAAACTGATCTAGTGTATTCCATTGTTTAGAAATGGCGCCCAGTAGAAGGAATGAGAACTCCAGAAATGCACATGATCCAAAGAGAAGGAAGGATCATATCTTTCATGGTATTAAGCTAGAATTTATAAGAGAAATAGTCTCCAATGTATTATCATCATATGAAGAAATAATATCATGTGTTGATAAGATAAGTAAAGAGTTTACTGAGTCATATGGCTTTGAAGGGAAGCAAGAGAAGAAAAGGATGGAAGAGAGAAAGATTGATAAAGGGAAGAGGGAAAAGAAGAATTTTCCCATATGTGGTAACTGTGGAAAGAAACACCCTGGAACTTGCCTGAAAGGAATGGGAGTTTGTTATAAGTGTGGAGGAAAAGGGCACAAAGTACGTGACTGCAAGGGTAAGAAAATGGTTTCAAATGTACAATGCTTCATTTGCAAGGATTTTGGACACTACGCGAACCTATGTCTCAGTCATCAGACTATGCCGCAAATGATGCTATTGGATAATAATCAAGTTATGATACTACCACAGATGAAGAGGAATGATTAGTGTTCTTATGTTGATTATGTCAATTGAGTGTTGTATCAACAATGTACTTATTATAATAATTATGGAGTATATAAGGATTGTACTGTAGTACTATTTCATTAAGGACTTGAGATTGTGTGGAACAAAGAAAAGTGACTCAATAGCAGGATAAATTTTTGGAAAATATATGGTTGAGAGAAAGATAAACCATAATATGGTTCTGATACCGAGTTAGTGATTTTAGAATAATACATGATTGATTTGGATAAATTATATTGGATATTCTTGACTACCTTGAAACTGATTAATGATTTGTATATTCCATCATTTTTTTGGGGTTTAAAACATTTTTGGATTGATGAAGTATATCCAGCATTCTATATGGAATAGGGGAGCATGAATGTAATCAATAAGGAATATGGTAATTCAAGATGTTTCAGTGTATTAAAAGAATACAAGATGAAGGTATTCATATGATATTACGGGGTAAAAAGGATCTATATTATGTTTACCTTCCTTATAAATGTTGGACTGTGAGTTTGGACAGAAGTATTTTGGATAGTTCTAGTTTGGATTATTTTAGATTACCATAAAAGGACAACCCGGAGGTCGGGCAGCAACCCGTCGCGTTCGGCAAGGCTGCGAGACTTGAACCTGCAACCGAAGGGCGACAAGGGTGTATCACCTACCACTGGCCCACGAGATGTCCTGGATTAAATAATGTAGTTTTTTTTAAGATCTGGTAGATGAATTATAAATTCATTTATTTTGGAACCCTGTACAAATAGTATAAATAAAAAAAATTACATTCTATTATCTTTTAGAGTGAAAGATGAGTTTGTGGTAGAAACTTATTAATGGATAAAACTCTAATTATAAAGAAAGTATATCTCCTTATGATCTTATCCAATCTCAAAAATAAATTCCTCAACATTAATAAAAGGAACATAGAACAAATTTTTTTTCCTAGATGGTACCTTAAATCATCACTAATTTATGTCTTTGGGATTGTTGGCCTTTTCATAGCCATGTTCTCTACAACTCTCCATCAGATAATTGATGGTTAGATTTCTCTTCCATATCCATATTTTCCTACATGGAACCTAGTTTATGTTATTTTCGTTAATCTTCATACTTTCCACTCTTTATTTTAAATAGAGGCCTCATTATTTCATTTTTCGATGTTGGATTTCAACTAAGATATTTCGAAACGTCAAAAATGTGTTATCCTAATACCCTATGTTTTGTTGAACCGATGGTATTTCAAATCATCATAGATTGATGAATTTAAGGACCTCAATTTCATACTTGTTTGTGATTGATGACCTCAATCACTACCTATAAATATTTACGTTTTTCCTCCAATCATATGTCTCTAATTGCCACCAATGCTCTCCTAATCGAGATCATAATTTGGTGGTGACCCTTTCATTTCTCTTTTCCTTATATTAAGACTAAATTTTAGTAACCCAATTTCCGATGTGGGTTTTCCTACAAATATATTTTCTACTTTCAACCTTTTATTTTCGAAGAACAATTTCAAATTGCGAGGACGCAATTTATTGAAGGAGGGGAGAATGTAACACCCCAGGATTTCATATTGTGTTATTTCTTAAAAATAATTCAATAACTTGCACTACACGCAACACCGAGTTCAATCACACCACGACGTACAAAAAAAATCCATTAAAAGAGGTCATGAATAGTATTAACTACATTTTGAACTTTATATAATCCTTATAATTTTAGAATCCCTATTATGAGTTTCTTAGTCATAATGCAAGAACAGATTCATTTCCAGTATTGCACATTTATCAACTTTTAATAGTGAAACATTTTTAAATAAAATATTTTAAACTATCTGAATAAATTGGGACATCAAAAAATTTAAAATGAAACATCACAAGCTTCCACGGTACGCTTTCCTTTGAATAAAATAGTAGCGTGTGTTGTACACAACCTTGAGTTTTAACACACGCCACAACCAATCAAACTAGCCGTTATGAATAGTAATACCTAAATTTTGAAATTTTATATATTTTATATTTTAAAATGGACTTCATATTTGGATTCGGAATATCGAATTTAGCCTAAGTTGAAATTTTGGTACTTTTTGGATAACTTTCATATTTTGATGAATAGTGAAAATTACTAAATTTTAATTAAAAACGACTTTTTTAATCAAAATAATTAATACTGATAAATTGTGAATTTGAGTGGTTTTAAAGTATATTTAGAATATATTTTTACCATTTAATATATTTTTTGTCATTGGACATAATTTTACAATTAAACCGAACATAAACACGTGTCAATCTTTTGATAGTTATTATCTCTTAAAAACACGCTTTTTGTTTTGACAGCGGGAATTAATTTTAAATTAATTTCTGCCACTTCTGTGTTTCGAATTTAGAAAAATGGATTCCATATTTGGAATCAGGATGTCCAAATTGTGTAAATAGGTAACTTTTATTTTTAGACATTTCGAATAATTACTGTGGTAAATATTTTATTTACCATAGTTAAGGGTAAATCCGGTAAATAAGGGTTAAAAATAATATTATAATAATACAAAATTACCCTAAAACGTGTCCTAACATTATTGGTGGACACATACCCGACCATGGGAATCCTTGGGTCGATTTGGGGACCCCTTAGAGCCACTTGTATGTGGTAGGGACACATAATATTAAAAAAGATAAAATAAAAATAAAAATTGCATAAGCTTACATCTTTTAGAAGAACAATTTTTACATAAGGTTATACATGTTGGATTTCCGATTATAAATATTCATTAGAAAGATAAAAAGAGTTTCTACATAATGATATTTTATTTATAATTTTTAGACATCAAATAAGTTAAATTATTAATGACACAATAATGATGCAATGTTTACCTCATTAATAAATCATTTAAATAAATAAGATTATAATGATTAAAATATTATCTAAAACCTGTCCAATTCTTATTGGTTGATGTTATTTAGAAAATGAGTCATCTTATCTTCGACCTCAATTATTTTTGGACCCTTATAAACCGAATATAGTTATATTATAAAGTAATACTTTCACTCTTTCCTAAAGAGCCCCTCCTCTCCCTTATAAAAGGAGACCACTTCTACTCATTCCTCACACCTCTCAAGCCACTAGGCTAGTCCAAACCCTGCCCAAATAAGCTCCCCACATCCCTCTCCTCCTCATTGAAGGTTCCCCTTAGGCAGAAAGCATTTCAAGAAGTCTTTTGGTTCCAACCAAAGTGAGTTACCTAAATTAAAGGTAACGATTTCTCTTAAATTATTTTCATTTATTTTGCTTCTCCAACCCCCAAACTCTTTTTATTTCCTTTCTTTTGTAACAACACCAGTATCCACAATATACTGGGATGTTGTTATAAGAAAGATTAAAACTACACATACACACAACTCCATCTAATGGATGATGAACATAATGTTTCTGTGGATGGCAAACTAACGCCTCACGAAACGATGATTGTTCAAATACATCTTACCGCCTCTCATGGTGGCCATTATGATGGCACTGTAATTAAATATGATATTAATGATATATATTTTATATATAAGCTTCTGTAATTCCATTTTATTTCATATCATTATTCGTTTCATGTTGTATATACAAACGATAATTTTATTTGAGGAAGTGCGGACTAACGCCCCCATAAAATGATATGACTCGTTCATACCACACATGGAACGTATAAAGGATGGTGTTAATGAACTTAAGTAACATATATAAAATATTATATTATACTGGAATAGTAATATACCTATGTATCATTTGGATTTGATTCTTTTAAAATAAAAATTAAATGGAAGTAGCGTTCGTGCGTACGTACGGACTACCGTCTCCACCAACGCGATGAGATTCATTCTCCATCGTATCCATTCAAGTATTATTCTCATTTTAGGGTTAAAAATAATGTTAATATCATTCTGATTATTAATAAGATATAATCTATCCATTACAAACATGTCTTACGTAACCAAACATTTAAGAAGAACGAATCGATTATCACCCGAAACGACGATAATACTAAGATATTATTAATAAAGCAGTGTTAAAAGATCATATATGATATCATATTAATGTATATGATTCTTGTATAATTTAATAACAATTATTTCACCATTATACAGGAGGTTAACCTACCCCAACAAAGGAAAAGTACAAGGTAAAGGTTATTTCACAATCTCTTCATTATCCGAGGTTTTTTATATGTAATAACTTACTGGGATCTCTTTATCATCCACATCCATGTTTCTTAGAAATGTATTTCAAAACATTTTTAATATTTAAAATAATATGGTTTAAAGTCATTTATACCATTGTTTGACTTTTTATAAGAGTTTTATAAAGGAATCTTTCCGTCATTTTCCAAACAAGGTTCTTTTTAACCTTTTTGACAAAATTAAGTTAAGAATGTTTTTTTTAACTTATACGGAAGGTGTGGTTATTCTCTGCCATTATTACACCTTTGAAGCTTTCATTACACGCTTGTAAGGATATTTTCAAAATAAAGGTTTTCTTTTATAATTATGTGATTTTTAAATGATTTCAAAAAAAAGATATTTCTCTCACATATATGGAAATCCAGTGCAAATGTATACGTATTTTACGCAAGTTTAAAAATGTTTTTAGAAAACCTGACTCTCGAGTTTGGTAGACAGGAAGGGATTGGGATTGGACCCATCATGACCTGTAATTAGTCGAGTAGTCTTAGAATCAGTTATTTTGTTTTTAGAAGCTTGCATAATGTTTTTAGAAAAACACTGGAGTGTATTTTAGCAATTTTAAACGTAAGTATCTTCTAAAAAAAATTGCATCGGTAGGTCTCATGAGACAAACTAGTGTCTTGGCACAAGGCCTTGGCAAAATCCTATTTGTAGTATTTGCACGAGGCCTTGGCTATGTGGTTATGATAGTCTGGCATTATGAATTCCAACATTATGAAAGTGGTTATTGATATTGCATGTGATTATTCGATTAGTAGAATATCCATGTGAATAAGTAAATGGCATTATTTCATTTTATTTATGCCATACTATGTTGAAGTTAAAGTTTAAAAGGCTTTTGTTTTAGTTATACATTTCCTTAAATGTTTATTATTATTTATGAAAGTTTCCACTATATTGTTATCCTTACTGGGCATTTGAGCTCACCCCTTTTCTATGTTTTATTTTTCCCAGGATGTGAAGATGTAAGTTATGAATGACCTTCAGGGATATTATGAGGTGATTATAGTGTGGACTGTGGAAACATTATGTTGTTGTAGTAGTTTTTCATTTTATGATGTAATGTAAAACTTATGAATATATCTAGTGTTTCCAAGGCTACTAAACCAATCGGTCTTTCGAGATTTGATCTTTCTTGTGATCATGCCAATGTTATGTAATAATGCACCGACTCTGGGTAACTGGGGTCGGGGCGTTACAGGATAAATAATTTTAAATAATACTAATGGAAACAAATTTAGGTTTATATTGGATTATTTAACTACCAAAACATTTGAAAACAATTTACACATTTTGGTAAATCATTCTACAATGTCTAAAACATGATAATGAAATCGAGTATAGATATTATGTTTTCAAATTTAAGAGGTAAAAAATAAATCAAGAAAGTAATAGCGTCCCCAAATTGGTAATTTCTGATCATAATTGAAATTTCATTAAATATATTTCATAATGATTTTTTGTGTATATTTTCTCATTACTATCAATATTTCTGACAACCTATATACTCAAAAAAGTAATAAACTTGTTTAGACCTGAGTGGGAAGCATAAATTTTTTAAATGTATTCTGACAAAATATTTATTTGATTACGTTCTATTTTTTGGACCTAGTATTAGTTATGAACTCATAAATATATTTGGGGAGTGAATCAATAGTGTAATAATGCTTATATTTTATTTTATTAATCTCTTTCACAAGGAGTAGTGTAATGGAACAAATCAATTTATTCAAAATCATTGACCTACAAAAAATTAAAATTTTGGGAAATCATGGACATGGAGGCCGAGGTAGAGTCGGTGGTGGAGGTGGAGGTAGAGATAGAGGTGAAGGAGGAGGGAGAGGTGAAGGCCGAGTTAGAGTTGGAGTTAGAGATAGATGTTTAGGAGGAGGCAGATGGAGAGAATGAGGTGGACACAGAGGTGAAAGAGGATAATAATCACTAGCTTCCAAACAATAAAAAATTTTGGAAATTAAGTTGAATGAGGATTCTATTTATATTGAGTTATTTAAAAAAATAAAATTTCTCAAAATAATTTTCACTTAATATAAGATCCATTATAAATGTTTTTCAGGTGGCTTATTGGAATAATGTTTTTCACCAATTATTTAATTGATTTTATAGAGGGTATTAATCCACCAATATGATCACTCTGTGTGGGAAACTTCAATTTCTCCACTAGCATTATTGAAGAGACATATGTACATCTACCAATCATCCAATAGTAATATAACCTAAAATAAATGTTTGAATAAATATTTTTGTAATCAAACGTGGTTGTATTATGTAGTTTTACAGAACTATTGGAAGGAAACCAACATTGATATATTGTGGTCATCAATAAGAACTATTGTCAAAGGGTCTGCTATTATTTTTTAATTTATATTTTAATATAAAAAGTATCACTAACTAAAAACCAAGAAAACATAGTCAGATTTTCATGATAATTTAAGACAAGAATTCTTAATTAATTTTTGATGTGTATGAATTAGCGTCCTATTAAACTCATTCTTGATGTAACTTGTATGACTCAAATTGTATGTTCCTATTTTAAAAATAAATTTTATTAAAAATAAAAAAGTGAAATGCTCAAAAAAGAGTAAATTAATTCCGATTATTTTGATAATTTATTAAAATGATCCATAGTTAATTTGAGACATTTTTTAATTAGCCACACCTCAATCCAACACATAGTTTTAAAGGTATGACTCAAAGGGTGTCTTTTTATTATAAATTAACATTAACTTTATAGAAAAAACAAGGGAAATACTCAAAACTAATAATAATCATTCATATTTTTTGGTACGTTTCTAATATTATTTTAAATTATTTAGGTATTTGTAGAAATAATCCTCACAAATATGACTCCTAGTGTGATCGGTACGACTCAAACTTTCCGTCATCATTTTAAAATTACTATTTAAATACAAAAAAATGTCACTCAGTGAAAACTAAGAAAAAAACTCATATTTTCCCAATAGTTTATAAGAACAATTCTTAATTAATTAGTGATGTGTATGAATAATTCTCATATACAACCCACAAATAATGTGTCATGTATGATTCAATTTACAAGTTTCGAGTTTAAAATTATATTTTATTAAAAAACTCATGTATAAAACTCAATACCATGGAAGCACATCCCTATTGTTTTTATAATTTATAGAAATGATACATAAGAAATATTGGACTTGTAGGAATAATCTAATCCTCAATGTAATTCATTGTGTGACTGGTATGACCCCAAGTGCATTTTTTTTATTCAAAATTGACATCAATTTTATTGAAAAAATCAATTGACATACTCGAGACCCATAAAACTCATTCATATTGTTTTATTAAATTTGGAAAATAATTCAAATTTCATTTTTGATATTAGGAATCATCTATATCTGAATAAAACTCATACTGTGATCATAATGACTCAACGTGTTTGTTATTAGTTTAAAACAGAATTTTAATAGAAAAAGAAAAACTCACTAAAATCAAGAAACAAAATTATATTGTCTTGATAACATAGTAAAATGACACATAATTTATTAGTGACGTGTATAAATTAGTCCAATATCGACCCCATAGATGATGTCACGTGTATAACTCAATGTGCATGTTTCCAATTTTAAATGATGATTTAGTAATAAACACAAGTTTCATACTCAAAACTAAAGAAATAAAATCTTATGGTTTTGATACTTTATAAAAATGTTCCATAAATAATTTGGGATGTGTAGGAATCAATGGAACCAAAATATAACACATGGTGTGATCATTATGACTCCATTCCCATAATTTTATTTAAAATTGATATCAAATTTTGTGACAAAAAACATGATATACTCAATAACAATAAAAATAATTCATATTATTTTGTTACTTCATAAAAACAATATATAATTCATTTTTATAAATGTAGGATTCATTTTCAGCACATTCTGACTCACAGTGTGACCGATATGATTTAATGTGTGAGTTATCAATTTAACTTTTTCATTTTAATACAAAATATATATCACTTACTGAAAACCATGAAAATTCATTTGAATTGGTTTGATAATTTTGGGAAAAAATCATAATTTGTGACATGTATGAATCAGTCTCAAGTCAATCCCATGCATGATACAACCTATATGACTTAATGTGTGTGCATCCAGTTTAAAATTACATTTTAGTAAAAAACCAAACTGGCGTACTCAAAATAGAGGAATTACATTTAGATTGTTTTGTTACTTTACAACAATGGTCCATAAGGTATATTGGATGATTATAAATCAGAAGTACCTCAATTCAACTCATCTTTGACTTGTATGACTCCAAGTGAATCTTTTTATTCAAAATTGACATTACTTTAACTGAAAAAAATAACTAGAATACTCAAAACGGATAAAATTCATTAGTACTATTTCGATACATTAAAAATGATCCATATATCATATGTGATGTGTAGGAATCACTGTATCCTCAATCAAACACACAGTTCCACTACTATGACTTAAATTGTCCCTTATTAGTTTAAAATTGAGATTCATAAAAAAAAAGTGCCACTCACTGAAAACTATAAAAACACACATGTATTGTCTTGATAACATAGGGAAGTGATTGATAATTCTTTTTTGAAGTGTATAAATAAGTCTCATGTCAAAAGCATACATGATGAAACCTATATGAGTCAAAGTGTATCTTTCTAGTTTAAAATTAAATTCTTTAAAAAAACACAAATGGATAGCTCAAAAACAAAGAAAACACATTTATTTTATAATAATAATTTAGTATAATGATCTATAAGTCATTTAGGATGTGTAGGAAACAACTGGACTGCAATATAACACACATTGTGATCGATATGACTCCATGTGCATATTTTTATTCAAGAATGTAATAAATTTTAATAAAAAATAACATTCATGCACAAAACTAAGAAAATTCATTCTAATTGTTTTGGTAAATTAGGAAAATGATACATAAGTAATTTGTGATGTGTCAGAATCAATAACACCTCAATCTAAATCATGATCTGACTGGTATGACTACAAATGATCCTTTTGATTCAAAATAGATATTATTTTTTGTGAAAAACTACTAAATAGCTCTATAATAGTGTTTTTCATAGTATTTGTGTTAAAAATTTTATTCCATTTAAATAACATATTTTTATCTGATTTTGGTATATTTTGATGCACTAGTGTAGAAAACGTTTTTAACCTCACCATTTTTAACGTCGGTTATATTTAACCAACGTGAAAATCTGTGATATGTGGGTTTTTATGTCAGTTATTTTATAACTAACGTAAAAAGTACTGAGAGTAAAATTTTTTTTCATTTATCAAATAAACGATGTAAAAAATGAGGTATCTATGAATTTTTTAGGTCGGTTATTTTATAATCGACGTAAAAAAGGAGGCATCATAGGCCTTTTTGACGTCGGTTATTCGATAACCAACGTAACAACCCAACCTGTAGTCTTTTATATGTTGGTTATATTATAATCGACTTAACAAACCAACACCCCACAGTTTTTACATTGGTTATAAAATAACTGACATACAAACTCTGGTTTCCAATGTGTTTTTTACGTCGGTTATAGAATAACTGATGTAAAAAAACCAACAAGCGGCTTTTTTTACGTCAGTTATAAAATAACCGATGTAAAAAATGTGGTATCTGATACATTTATAACATCGGTTATTATAATAACAGATGTTATAAATGTAATAAAATTATTTTGTGAGGTCAATTATTAAATAACCGATATTATAAAACAAATAAAAAATTTATCATGCCTTGTGGATTTTCATTGCTGATTTTTCAATCGACAGACCTCTGATACGTCTCTCCCGCACAGAAAACCTAGAATTGACTCTTCAATCTCATTTTTTTTAAACTCGTTTTTTTATTATCTTTTATCATCTTTACTCTCATCGGCTCTATCATCTCCACTCACAACACTCTGGTAAGCCTCCCACGACTTTATTTATTTCCTTTTTTCCTGATAGTCTATATTTACATTCTGTGATTTTTTGTTTAAACTAGGCAAGATTCTTCGATTTTGAACCCTCTTACCCCGTTTTTTCATTTTCATCTTATTTTTTACCTTCAGTTTTATTATATCGACTCGAAATATTCAAGTAAGCCTCGTCTACTTCTATTTAATTTCTTTTTGTTTAGTGGATACACTACATTGATGGTAATTTTTGTTATCATTGACAACTAATGATCTCATTCACCTATATTACTACAAATTATATCTAAACCATTGTAATAAACACATTCCGTGTACCATTTTGGTTTATTTTATATGTATATATGTTTTTTCATTTTTGGAATGTTTGTTTTGGATCCTTGGTTGTTTCTATTTTATGTATCGCTTTTTGTTATTCCTTAATCTATTTACGTCGCTAATTTTTGTGGACTATTATAAGTATTCATATTCATTTAAAACCCGATTAATTGAACAATAGATTACTTTAGACTAGTAGGAGATATAGTTAATGGTGCTCATTTTTAATAATTTGATGATACCAAAACTAGTAGCTCAAGGTTAAAATCCTGAGATATGCCAAAACTAGTAGTTTGAGGTTATAATACCACGGTTCTGGGGGTTGTCCAGAGGTTTGGGGCATGTCTAGGGTTTCCATGGAGGTGGGGGTAGTATGTGGGTGGGTGTGTGCGGGGGGGGGGGGGGGGGGGTCCAAGGGGTGGGGGTGTCGAAGGGGGTTGGGGGATGTCCAAGGGGGTGGGTGGGGATATCTAAGGGGGTGGGGCCTGTCCAATGGGTTTGGGGGTTTTTTGGGGGGTGGGGGGGCTGTCCAGAGGGTTGGGGTGTCCAGGGGGTGTCCAAGGGCGTAGGGGAGGGGGTGGTGTCCATGAGGGGTGGGTGTGTTGTCTAGAGGGGTGGGGGTTGTCCAGGGGATGGGGGTGTCCAGAGGGGTGGGGGATGTCCAAAGGGGTGGTGGTGTCCAGGGGGAGTCCAAGGGGCTGGGGGGGTGGAGTTTAGAGGGTTCGGGGGGTGTCTAGAGGGTTGGGGGTGTTCAGGGTGTCCATGGAGGTGGTGGGGGGCAGTCCAGGGGTGTGGGGGGTCCAAGGGGGTGGGGTTGTCCAAGGGGGTGGGGGCCTATCTAGAGGGTTTGGGGGTTGTCCGGGGAGCTTTCCAGAGGGCTGGGGGTGTCCAAGGGGGGTGGGGGTAGGGGTGGTGTCTAGGAGGGGTGGGGTGCTTCCTTGAGGGGTGGGGGATGTCCAGGGGGTGGGGGTTCCTAGAGGGGTGGGGGCTGTCCAAGGGGGTGGTGGTGTCCAGGGGGAGTCCAAGGGGGTGGGGTGGTGTTCAGAGGGTTCGGGGGGCTGTCCAGAGGGTTGGGAGTGTACATGCAGTCCATAGAGGTGGGGGCAGTCCAGGGGTGTGGGGGTCCAATGGGGTTGGGGTGTCAAAAATGGTGGGGGCTATCCAAGGGGGTGGGGCATGTCCAGAGGTTTTGGGGGGTTGTCATGCGGGCTGTCCAGAGGGTTGGGGGTGTCCAGGGGGTGTCCAAGGAGGTAGGAGGTGGGTGGTGGTGTCCAAGAGGGGTGGGGTGTCCAGGAGGGGTGGGGTGTCTAGGTGGGGTGGGGGGGATTTCCAATAGTGTGGTGGTATCCAGGGGGTGGCGGTGGTGTACTAGGGGTGGGGGATGTCCAAGGGGGTGGTGGTGTCCAGGGGTGTCCAAGAGGGTGGGGGTGTCTGGGGGTGGGGGGTGTCCAAGGGGGTGGTGGTGTCCAGGGGGTGTCCAAGGGAGTGGGGGATAAGTTTCAGTTGGGATTGACTATTACATCATGGTTTGTGAGATTATGACATGATGATTGTATTGTTTCTTGGATATTAGTGTTGCAATATGATTCTATTTGGTTATATATATTTTGACCACTCAATGACTATGATAAAATTATGGGTTATGGGGGAGACCAAGTCATGGTTTTCAAATATGTGTAGTTATCCTGATCCCATTTTTCCCTGATAATTGGATTTACATTGTGATTTTATCCATCTGAGTTTTTATTTTAAATTTGATTTGATTCTTAGGTTTACTCCATTTTCTCCAATTTTCTATCAACTATTATATGCCCCATGGTTTTCTTTGATTCCATTGAATTTAAATCTGTTATATCTAACTGTATTTTCTTTTTAAAATCTTATTCGAGCATTTTTTTAAATACTCATAGATTTGTTTTATATTTCAAAATTGTTTTACATTCAAATTATGATTTTTTGCACATAACCATATATTTGTTTTATCTTAATAGGATGTATAATTTTGATATTTTTTATAGGTAATAATGAGTTGATGTTTGATTACAACACATCGAATGAGCAATGAACATGAAGAAGGTTTTGATGCCTTTTTTGAATTTTCTAAACAAAATGATCCAAGTAGTGGCATTTTTTTCTGTCCATGCCTGAATTTTTTGAATATAAAGAAGTTGAAAAGCAGAGAGATAAAAGATCATCTAATATGTCATGGTTTTAATCTGAGTTAAATCCCTTGGATTTTGTTTGGTGAAACTAGATGGAATGTCACTGATGATGATGATTAACAAGATGGTAACTCTGGTGGAATTGAAGAAATGACTCGCGATATTTTAGTAAAACAAATTGAGATAGAACCAACAGTTGTGCATCTATATGGTGATGCTAAAAAATAATTATATCCTAGTTGTACATATTTTACAGTTATTTCAGTAGTGTTAAGATTGATTAACCTGAAGGAAAAACATGGATGGAGTGATAGAAGTTTTACAGAGATCATACAATTGATTAAAGACATTCTTCCAAAAGACAATGATCTTCTAGATTCAAATTATAAGGCCAAGAAAATATTATACCCTATGGGATTGTGATACAAGAAAATACATGCGTGTCCGAATGACTATATTATATATATTAAAGAATATGAATTTCTTTCAAAGTATCCTAAATGTGGGACATCACGGTATAAGGTGAAAGAAAAATCATAGCATGATGTAGAGATTTCAAAGATCCCTTAAAATGTATTTTTGTATCTTCCAATAATTGATTGTTTCAAACATTTATTTTCTAATTAAAATGATGCGAAATGGTTAATATGGCATGCTGATGACCAGTTATGTTCTAGAAAAATACGCCATCCAACTAACTGTCCACAATGGAAGAAAATTAATGAGAAGTATTATACATTTGGAAATGAAATGAGAAATCTAAGACTGGGGTTTTGCACAGATCGAATGAATCCATAACGAAACCTCAATTGCACACATAGTTCATGGCCAGTTTTATAGCTAATTTAAAACCTCTCTCCTGAAATTTTTATGAAGAAAAAATATGTCATGTTGAGTATAATGATCTCTGGTTCAAAGCAACCCGCCAATGATATTGATGTTTACTTGTCACCGTTGATTAATGATTTGAAACATTTATGGGTGGATGGTATTAGGGTGTATGATTCTTATAAAATGGTTTTTTTTCAACTGCATGAAGTGCTTTTTTTCACTATAATTGACTTCCCAACATATGAAAATTTTCTCGATATAGTGTTAAAGGTCATAAAACATGTCCAATTTTCAAACAACAGATATCATACTGTCAATTGCATCATGGGAGTAAAATAGTGTACATGGGTCATTGAATGTTTTTTCCTATGGATCACCCTTATATAAGACTAAAAAAGGTGTTCAATGGCTCAAAAGAATTTGATATTTCTCCAAAACCATTATCCCTGATCTGTATTTTGAGAGAGTGAAAAACCTTGATGTGACATTGGGAAAGGCAAAAAAATCTGATAATGATATACATATTTGGAAGAAAAGGACAATATTTTTTGAGCTACCATATTGGAGATATCATGGAGTTAACATAATATTTATTTCATGCACATGGAGAAGAATATTTGTGATTGTTTGATTAGGACATTGTTATATATTAAAGGAATGACAAAAGATGGGTTTAATGCAAATTTAAACATACTATAAATGGGAATACGTTTTGAGTTATCTTCTAATACTAAAGGAAGATGAACATTTATTCCCTCGACTTGTCATACATTATCGAAAAGGGATAAAATTAGCTTTTTCAGTGTCTTCATGATATCAATGTTCCTCAAGTTTATTCTTCAAAGATAAAAAATTTTGTCTCATTGATGGACAAGAAGTTGATAGGTATGATATTTCATGATTGTCACGTCATGATGCAACAACTTATACCAGTTTCATTGAGTGGAATAATTCCCATCAGTGTCAGAAAGAATATCATGATGTTGTGCTATTTTTGAATTAAATTTGTAATAAAGAGATTGATGTAAATGCTTTTAACATTTTGTAAAAAAGATGAAATTTTTATACATTGTCAATTGGAAATGTATTTTCCTTCAAATATTTTTTATATAATGGTGCATTTAATGATTCAACCGGTTCGAGAAATAAATAATTGTGGACCTGTATCTCTTCGTTGGATGTATACTTTGAAAGGTATATGAAAATATTGAAGGGGTATGTTGAGAATCAATATCGACCTGAAGCCTCCATTATTAAAAAGTATATTTCTAAGGAGGTTGCATAGTTTTGTACGAGCTACTTGGTTGTGTCATAGCACATAGGTTTGCCTCTATCTCTCCATGAACGAGTAATAATAAGGGAAATGGGATTAGTGGCTTGAAAGTCAAATCATTGTCAGCCGAACATATGAAGATGTTAGAATCATACATCTTTAATAACATAGCTGATGCTCAACCATATATCACATTGCATATTAATTAGTTGAAAAAATGTCATTCAAAGAGGAATGAAATGTGGATTTAGAATGATAACAACATCAAAAAATTTCCATGGTTTTAAAAGACTTTTCTTGGTAGATCAGATGTATCCGAGACATTAAAATGGATAGTTGGTGGTCCATGTTTAAATGTGATAACTTGGTCTGGTTATGACATTAATGGCTATACATTTCATATGAATGCTCAGGACAATAGAAGTGAAGTTCAGAATAGTGGTGTATTGGTGTTTGCAGAAGCAATGCATTTTTCGGGCACTAAGGACAAAAACCCAACTTCTACATCAAGTTAAAATTATGTAGTGATTGAAGACATATTGTAGGTTGATTGCTTTAAAAGTAAAGATCATGTTTTTAACTATAAATGGTTTGTCGGTAATAATAGTGTCAGACATGATGAATTTGAAATGACACTTGTTAATTTGAATAGATTGGAAGACACAAATGATTATTTTATAATAGAAAAATATACAAAAAAAATTTCTATGCAGTAGATCAATCAGATATATAGTGGGTTGTTGTTTTACAAGGGGAAAAACAATTTGTTGGTGAGGATGAACATGATGAGGATGCTGATTTATGTGAGATGCCTACATCTATGGAAATATTAACAGAACATAATGATGATCATGTTGAGGACATGGTGTGTGCCATAAGGAATGATCACGATGAAGGAATTTGGGAAAACAATCCATTTTTAAATTCCAAAAATCACTGTTAACATTTGTTTATTTCTTGTTAACATATATTTTTTTTATAAAATGTTAGATATTATAACTTTTTTCTTTATTAAAACATGATTTAAAACAAAATAAGTATAATATTTTTTTATGTTTTTTTAGTTTACTTTATCATTTTTACCATTACATAAATTATATATATATTATTTTTGTTCAGTGACAACTACATTTCCATGTTTACCAGGTTTACCAGGTTTACCATTTTTACCATGTTTACCATCTTGAACATCTTTACCATCTTTACTATTATTTAACATGCTTACCATATTAACAATGTTTACGATTACGTGTCATAGTACAATTTTCTATTTTTTAATTACAATAGTATTAAAATATTTGAATTTGTATATTTGTGAACTAATGTTTGTTTTTTTAATTTGAAGGATAATGACAGATCAATCAGATTATCAAACACATAATTCTAGAGATGAGCATATTGGTCATACCTCTAGGGAGGAACATTCACATGCTCCTCTTGATGTTCCCCAATCATCCTCATGTGCTCCTATTGCGTCAAAGAGTTAAAGAGTTAGTAATGTTTGGTACACACACGCAGGATCAAAGGATACTCATTGAGTTTGTTGTGGATGATATTCCTAGAGGTCCAACTGAAAAGGAATTTAAGATTTTTGTATCATCACAGGCTAAGAGAAATGTTAGCATTTTGTATAATGATTGGAGAAGTGTGGATAATGAGATAATCTCTCAGTTGTGCGAGATGATTTTTGTATGATCATTTTCTATTGTTTGACTATTCTTTAAATGATTCTAGTATATATAATTTGTTTAAACTCTTCTTTTTTAGATGATATTTGATATTCCTGACATTGGAGGAGTCATGAAGAAATTATTATCGATGGCTTCTAGGAGATAGAGGGATTTCAAATCAACCCTCTCATCTAATTTCATTTTTGGTCATAGGAGTCATGAGAATCCATGTCATATATATCCTTTTATAGATGAAGACACATGGAGACAGTTTTTTGAAAGTAGATGAAATGATTCTTTTTTTGGAAAGGGAAATTTAAACATTTATACTATTTCTTCTATAAATGATCTTATTAATGTTTTGTGAATGATTTTTTATTCTTAGTTTACAGCAAACAAGGAAATATCATCTAGATATCCAATCTAAAAATGGATACCCTCATAGATTATCTCGG
Organism: Viscum album; assembly: GCA_963277665.1. Taxonomy (NCBI): domain Eukaryota; kingdom Viridiplantae; phylum Streptophyta; class Magnoliopsida; order Santalales; family Viscaceae; genus Viscum; species Viscum album. The sequence continues at coordinate 689,576,838 of OY728156.1, read as the reverse complement.
GGAGGGTATGCATTTTTGGAAGAAAAAATGTTGTCAGAAAAATTTCAAAACCGAAGAGCTGAGTCTTCACGATCTGGAGAGGTGGCCCCTCTATCCCCTCCATCTATACATGAAAAATAGAAAAGAGATCAGATGGTAAAAAAAGGGAAATATATTTCAAAAGAATCGATAATCGTAGCTGAGAGGATTGTAAGATATCCATTTTATTTATTTAAGTTAACTATTTTATTTATATAATTTCAATCATTACAGAAATGTTCAAATAATTAATAAAGGACACTCTTGAGGAGAAGAGCTCACAGGGGGCATTTACAGATGCTAGGAGGCATGATATTTTATCTATAGCATTGGGAAATCCCAAACATCCTGGTCATGTACGAGGATATCCGGAAGGTGTATATTTAAGAAAAGTGTCTCCACGTTCTTCAAATTCTAACGCTGAGTGTGTTTATAAAAAAATAGAATCCTTGGTGGTTGAAGTTTATAATATTAATGTGATGATGGAGGAAAAGATTAGAGCATCAGTACAATCTATGTTTGCAGACACTTAAAGACAATTTCGGACTACAGCCCCCACTCCTCCACCTCCCCTTGCAGACCCCATTATTTATCCTTCACCTCCGCCAGTAGCTCCCACTCTCCCCCATCAGCCTGTGGGCCCCATTTTATATTCTACTCATCCGCCACTACTTCCTACTTATTGTGAGTTTTATGTTGATGATCCTCAACATCATATAGTTTCATATGGGTTGGGAAATTGTATAGGAGACACAGTTCATCATCAAAAATTAGAGGTAGTAAATCATAGGGTCATTGTACATGATATTATAGATTGATCAGCTCGAGTACCATTACCTTCAGATGAGGTGATGACAATTAGACATAGTATCAAACATATTTTAATTTTTCCATGCAGACTACTTCGACTCATTACCATAGATTTATGAATTTTATATCTTTTACTTTATTTAATTATTAAATTTATTTTATCATTTGAAAACTAATAAATTTTTCTATATATTTTAACAGGAATACTTCAAAGGTAATGAAATAACGTATAGACAGAAAAAGACAAATGGCTATGACATCATATACAGATTCTATTAGTGTTGACATATTTTCAAGATATTCAAATTTGTTGGAGGGTAATTATGAGTTTCCAATGGAAGCTCATGTTTATAGACGTGGAATAACTGTGGGGATGTCAGGGGTTTATAGCCCAAGGGAGAAAACACTTTATTGGATATGATCTATCCATGATGATGTGCAAGAAAGTTTTATGAAAATATTGGAACCGTAAGTTTCAATTTCTTAATAGTTTTATATATTATAATGAATTTTAAATTTACACCATTTGTATTATTTTCTAACAGGAGATGGGTCAAATTTCGAAAAAATACAATGAAAAGGACTGTGAAGATCAAATAAGTAAATGTGAAGGTAAATATCCATTTATAATTTAAAATTATTGATTTATGACATAAAATAATATATTGAATTTACACTCATTCAAACAGAATTCTCATAAACAAAAAGGCATCATCGAATGCAAATATTATATGTTAAGATTTATATATGAAATAATAACAATAGGGACAGTTGTGAACATTGACCTGGTAAGATTTCCTTTTAAACATTTCCATAATAATTCAATTTGATTTATTCATTATACACATTAAATACTATCCTTTTAATTTGTAGTTATTTTATGACCCCCAACCCTATACCGCTCAAGACATCAAACACTTAAAAGTGGAATGGTCAAATTATTTTAACGATTTGATTAAATTTTAGTTGTATTAACTGAAAAAATTAATTTTTAATATTGTCGTTGTAATTGTGTATTTGGTAGTCATTTAGGTTGGATTTAGTTTTTTTGTGAAGTCCAAAGTGTAAGTTTTGAATGATATATATGTGAATGTTTAATTTTTCTCTAATTCTTGTTTTGGTCTAATTATGATGGTTTTTCAAGAATGGATTCCGGTCTGGGGGGGAGGGGTTCTAAGGGTGTGGGGGTGTCCAGTGGGGTGGGGGTGTCTAGGGGTGTGGGATGGCTGTCTGGTGGGGTTGGGGGTGTCCTGGTGTCCATGAGTGTGGGGAGGGGGGGCAGTCCAGGTGGTGGGAGCATTTCCAGGAGGGTGGGAGGGCTGTCTGGGGGAGTATGAGGTTGTTCAGGGGGTGTCCAGGGGTGTGGGGGAGTCATGTGGGGTGAGGGAGGTTTCCAGGGGGTGTGGTAGGGTGTCTGGTGGGGTGGGGGGAGGGGGGATGTCTATTGGGGTGGGGGTCTAGGGTATCAATGGGGATGGGGGGAGGGGGGCAGACCAGGGGGTGGGAGAGGAGGTGTTGCTATCCCTTGGGTGGCTGAACGCCGCTGAAAGGTACTCATCACACACACATGTGAAAAAATTTGAGAGCTCAAGCTTCTCATGTGGGAGGGATGAGTACCTTCTAGCCGAGTGCACACCGACGGGGTGTCCAAGAGGGTGTCCAGGAGGGTGGGGGATGTACCGGGGTGGGGGCAGTCCAGGGGTGTGGTGGTGTCCAAGAGGGTGGGGGGAAGTGCTGGGAGTGGGGAAAATCCAGTGGTGTGGGGGTGTCCAGGAGGGTGGGGTCATTCAGGGGTGTGGGGGGTTGTCCAGGGGGTTGTGGGGAAGATGTGGTGTGGGGGTGTCCGGGAGGGTGGGGGTTTTTCCAGGTGTGTTGGGGGCTGTCCAGGGGGTGGGGGAAAATCCAGGGGCGTGGGGATGTCCAGGGGTGTTGTGGGGGCTGTCCAGTCGGGTGAGGGGGTTCTGGTCTATTTTTGGTAACTTTTTGGTCTGTTTCAGGGGTGTGGGAGGGCTGTCTAGGGGTGTGGGAGTGTTGTCTAGGGGTTGGGGTATACAAGAGGGTAGTGGTTTTCCAGGTGTGTGGGGGCTGTCCAGGGGGTGGTGGGGATCTCCCGGGGTGTGGGGGTTGTTTAGGGGGTCGGGGGGCAATCCAGGGTTGTGGGTGGGTGTCCAGGGGTGTGGTGGGGGTTGTCTAGTGGGTGAGGGGCTGTCCAAGGGGTGGTGGGGTAGTCCATGATGGTGGGGGTGGGGGAGGGTTTTCCAGTGGAGTTGGAGGCTATCCAGGTGGGGGTTTGCAGGGTTGTGGGGGGATGTCCAAAGGGTGGTGGGGAAGTCCATGGGTGGGGGTGTCCAGGAGGGTGGGGGGTTGTCCAGGGGTGTTGGGGCTATCTAGTGGTGGGGGAAGTCTTTGGGTGTGGGGTGTCCAGTGGGTGTCGTTGGGGCTGTACAGTGGGGTGAGGGGGTTCTCGTCTGTTTTTGGTAACTTTTTGGTCTGTTTCAGTGGTGTGGGAGGGTTGTACAGGAGTGTGGGAGTGTTGTCCAAGGAGTGGGGTTATACAAGATGGTGGGGGGCGGGGGATGTCCATGGGTGGTTGTGATTTCTATGGGTGTGGGGGTGTCCATGGGTGTGGTGGGGGCATTCCAGTGGGGTGATGGGGTTCTAGTTTGTTTTTGGAAATTTTTGGTCTATTTTAGGGGTGTGGGGGGCTGTCCAGGGGTGCGGTAGTGCTGTCTAGGGGGGTGGGTGGTATACATGAGGGTGGGTGGGTGTCCAGGGGTGTGGGGTTGTCCAGGGGATCGGAGGTAGTCAAGAGGTGTGGGGGTGTCCAGGGGTGTGGTGGGGGCTGTCCAGTGGGGTGAGGGGGTCTATTCAGGGGGTGGTGGGGGGTTGTCTAGTGGGGTAATTTTTAAAGGTTCTCAATGTAAATGCTTAATTTTTCCTTGGTTCTTTATTTGTATACTTCTGTTTTTCTGGTACGAATTATTGATTTGGTTTTTGGTTGTTTCTGAGGAGAGCAGAGGACTGCATTCTGTTTTTAAAAAAAAATTGGTTTTCCATGTTGGTTATTTTATAACCGGGGTGATAATGGAATGGTGAAGGGTTTATCACATCGGTTATTTAAATAACTGATGTGATAAACACCTATGGAATCATTTTTGACATCATTTATTTATTAACCGATGTGATAAACACGCCCCGACACTTGTTTATCACGTCGGTTATTTAATACCTGGCGTTATAAACATCCCCCACACTATTTTATCACATCGGTTATATAATAACCGACTTGAGAAACCCTCCCCCTAGGTTTATCACTTCTTTTATGTAATAACCAACATGATAATGTCCTAGGAATTGGTTTGTCACATCGGTTATTATATAAGCAATGTGAGAAATATTTTCCCATGTGTTTATCACATCGGTTATTTAATAACCGACTTGATAAACACACCCACACAGTTTTATCACGTCGGTTATATAATAACCGACCTGATAACCCCACTGGTTATTGCACGTCCGTTACTTAATAACTGACATGATAAACACCACGATGTTATGTTTTTACATCGGTTTTTAAATAACCGACGTAAAAAAGAATATTTATAACATCTTCCTTATTAACGTCGGCTAAAAACCAACATAAAAAATGAAAAATAACTAACGTAAAAAACTTTTTTCACTAGTGATGTTATTTATGGTGTTGAATTTTTTTTAAATCACACGGGATACCCTATTTCTGGTACTATAGTGTGTTGTATCGTCACACTTTAGTATTACCATTGATCAGAACTACTAAATGCACTAATAATGAATCCATTTATTACAACCTCCTTGAATATATACTAAAGATCCATTTATCTATGCTTTAAAAAAACTGATAATTATTACCTTTATAATCCCTTGTAGAAGCACTAATAAAGAGTTTTTATCAGTGATTTTCATAGCACTAATAAAGGTATCTTTATCAGTACTTTTAAATGGACTAATAAAAGGTCTCTTTAACAACCCTAAATAAATTTTTGATAAGTGGGGTCTTTTATCAGCACTATTAAAATCAATAATAAACTAATGATTTAACATCACTTTTTTTACATTGATAAAATCCATGTCCTTTTATCAAAACTGTAGTACTCTACACTTTTCTAGCGCAGATAAAGGTCTATTCTAGCGCTATTAAAGGCCTATATTATAGTAGTTTTTCCCATCGCCAAGGGAATTATTTTTTTGTTTTAGGTTCTTAGACTTATTAAAGAATTAAAATAATCTTTATTTAATAGAACCCATGTGTAATAACCGAGGATAGTTACATGGTCTTGATTACATTATCATATATAGTCCAAAACCTACATTTGGAAGTTAATAAATAATTTTCCCTCTTTTCCTTTTTAATACCACCCTAACACCATTCCACATCACTATGAACCATTGTATAATGATATTAATCGACACATATATCTCAATGGGCCTCCCGATATAACCATAATCTCTTAATAATTGCATCCATTCTATAATAAGAACCCACCCTTGGTAATGGATCCTCACATTCTCCTCTTTATACATGAACTATATTTATGTTAGGCCTGTTTATTTTGAATTGATCATGATACATTTTTACACAATATTCTTACAATACTTATGAATCCCAAGTATTGAGAGACCCATGTCGTTCTTATTCATCCATTCTATGGACCTTTATATACACCCATTTTGTAGTTGAAATTATCATGTGATATTCCATACCAATAATTTGTGTGGTGAATTCCCATCACCACTTCCAATCATGATTATTCACCTTATTTAACTAAAACATAATTTATTGTGTATTTTCATGCATGTGGCCAAAAAACATAATCATGTGGATAAAATTGATTAAACAAATCCTTAGGTTGTATGATCAATGTTGCACACTTATGAATGTAAATTATATGAATGTTATGGGTGGGCCTAGATTTATATATCCCTCCAATGAACATGGTAATTCTTTTATCCCATTAGATACCATATATGGTGAATGGCAGGATATCTTAGTCACACTACATTATAATTTATTTATGGTTGGACTTTTATTCTATTTATGATGTCATGTTATATGTGTTTATATGTTACCTGATTGCCTTCTGGTTTTCTTGTTATATCATCCCTTTATTATTTAATATTATTATATACACCCCTCTTATGTTACCTTGATATGCCTCTTGGATTATGTGTACTTATTTACCTTTTTTTATTCTTCATTTGTTCCCTTATTGGTATTTATAGCTGTCCCATTTATAATATACATCCCCAGGTTATCCAATGCAGTTCCGAAAGATCCATGGAATATAATCACTTATTATAGAGTTTTTAAATATATTTTTTTGTATTCATTTTTCATTTTTTTGTTATGTAACTAATTTACCTAGGAAAAAAGGGATCATGATCTTATAGAATTTTATTATTTGTATCATTATGTAATAAATCATGAAATAAAGTGTACTAAAACATAGAAGGGCTATTTTGACTTTCATTTTTAATGGTTTAAAAAATCATTATATATTTATTATATGAGTTGTTTTGATGTTTTTATCAATGGAAAAAATGTATATTTTCTTTCATGTACCGCATGTTTTTTTCCCAACATCACATCCATTTTTCGTTACAAGAATTCCTCTATAAGTTTACGCTTTTAAGTTTCATTGAAATAATTTCTCTTAATATTAAAGGAATTTATTGTTTTAAAAGTATTTCTCAAGAAAACCAAAACACTTTCTCATCAATTATGATTTGACTAAAAGTGTTATTGGATATGGTATTAAATACCAATTGAAAAGGGAGTTATGATTAGTGTGAATGATATATGTTTTTAATTTATTATTTTGTTCTCATACTTTTTATATAAATGAATCTTGATCCCTAAATCGCTCTAATGATGTGATATCGTGATACATCTCTCAAATTCATTAGTTAAAGTTATAGTTTAAACTTTAAATAGGATAATCATAAGTGATATAGGAATTATACGGCCATTAATTAAATTATTATGGTTATTATAAAGATTCATGTTAGGATAATTACCTAAGTTAACTTGATGATAATATATCATCGGTTTATAACATAAATCATTTTATTTAAAAGCGTAATTAACCTTATATATTACTTTGGTTTTAAAAATAATGGTGAAATGACTCTTTTTCAAGGAAAGGTATTCATGAGTATTTAGGTTTCCTAAGAAAACGTTATTATTAGGATTTTTAATTTAATCTTTCATAAGTTATTTTTCAGGATTTTTTTTTAATAAATAATTTTCATTTCAATGAAATGTAAGAGGATATTTGGGCTTAAATGCTTAAATTGAAAATTTCAAAATTTATTATGGATTTTTCTTGTCGAAAAATGGACTAACTTGTTTATTTTCATTTATATCACATATTGTTATTATTTATTATCATATAAAATTTTCAAATGATTTTTATAGGGATAAGGATGAGTAAATATGATAATAAAATTAGGAATCCTTATATGTGTGTTATCTAGAATGAAGAAATTATTCCTTTTTAAAGAACATGATTTGTGGAAAAAATAAAAACTATATTGATGTTTCCAATTCTTAAAGATAATTTTTATTTATATCTATTAAATTATAATAATAAATATCTATGAGATGTATAAATGTTCGAACCTTTTTATATATCATGTATTTATTGGTTGAATAAGGTCTGGACTATTATAAAATCTTTCTCTTAGAACTTCCTCCAATGCAATGACATGTTTATGATGATTTTTGTGTATCACTTTTGAATAAGAACATACCTGATACAAGACATGTTACAAAAATAGAAATTATAATGTTATAGCATGATCTTCTTTATGGGGAATGATGAGGATAAATTCAAGATTGGAGAGATAAGTTACTGAAAAATAATTCCACTCACCTCATCAAAGTGTTTTGGTAAAACAAAATATTTGATTATGATATTTATTATCCAAAGGATGTAATGAGGTATACGTATCATCATTTTTTCCATTATAATAATATAATTTCTAGAGGGAATTCATTTAATAGGGGTATATTGTAAAAAACATATATTTTAGAATATTTTTTCGTTAATAAATTATATGTTTTTTATATCTTATAATGCCCAAAACACACAAAAAAGTGAATGTTTCATTGATAATATATATCGTAGAAGAAATAATTTTATACTATAAATAAATTTATATATTAAATGAATTTTTTAAATGTTTCCAATCCACTCAATGAAATAAAATTAATTCTTGATAAACTATTTTGAACAATTTTGTTCAATTCTACATTTTTATGAAATTTAATACTTTTGATTATTTAAATCATAACATTAACTGATAATATTGACCTAAAAATTAAAAAAATCTATTATGTTTATACATTAAATTATTATGAAATGATAATAAATAATATATTAAAAATTCTTGTTTAAATGAAAATTAATTCTTTAAAATAATTTTTATAAAATATAGTTTTTTATTTAGATATTAGTTCCTCTTATTTTGGGTACTAATATTTTGAAATATTATTTTTTATACAATTAGTAAAAGTAAATATAATTTGTAAATTTATGAACAATTTAATTTAAATAACGACAGAATTATTTGAAGGGAAAATTTTATATTTTTCAAAAAATTGCTTTTATTGTGTGTAATGTATTTTTTCTTATTAAAATAAAAAAGTCACTGTAGATGAATTATTTAAATGATATTTGATTATAATAATTTCAATTAAACAAATAATGACTAAACTAATGGTTTTTATTTCAAAACTAAGGAGTAGAAAAATGTATTCCTAATGATGTATTTCTAATTTTAGTGTAATTTACATGTTTTCTGTTTGGATTTTAAAATTAATTTTTGATAAAATTAAATATTTAATCTGATAAAACAGATTAAATATTTGGAATTATCAAATCTACATTTTTTATAATTTTCATTTAATTATGAATCTTAAAAGTATGTTTCCAAGTTCAAATGTTATGTTATCCCAATAAATGTTAAATGGGGTTGAAAGGGGTTATACTAAGGGATATGAATTCCAATATTAGAAAATATTATCTTTATCTAATAATTTGAGTAGATGTCGACCTACCCTAAACATAACATCAATTAGAATATATATAGGGACACATTATTTGGAAATTTTATTTTTATTATTTTAAATTAATGTGTATTTTTAAGGCTTCCACTCTAATGACATATAAAAATGTACCTACTCTTTTCACTTTTTCACACACTTTGTATAATACCCTCAATATTTGGAATATACTTTTCTATAAACAAATGTTATTTTTGATATATTTATACAAAAAATACCAAAATATAAGGATTTATGGTATTTTATTCGAATAATATGATGAAAATAGGTAAAATAATAAAAAAACATGAAAATATAAAGTTATTACAAATAAAAAAATCATAAATTTAGAGGATAAATAATAAGAAGGATTTAATATCAAAAAAATTTGATCATTCTCATAATTTTTTTTATGTATTATAAATTTTATCCTAAAATTTAAATTTAATAGTTTAAAAATATTATATATGAACTAATATAATAACATTATTTAGAAAATTTTATATAAAATAATATTAAGTACCCTTAAATATGTTATTTTTCAATAAAGAACATTTTTCTATAATGTATTATATGTTCATTTAAATATTAAAATTTTTAATGTTAAGTATTTATATTAAAAAAATAATTAATTAATAATTTAAATGTTTGAAAAAAATTATTTATTGAGATTTTTCAAAAATAAATGTGTTTTAGTGTAAATAATGATAAATAGTGATTTTCCCAATACTTTCACATTTAAGAAATATTTATATTGAAATAATTCTTTGAATGTTTATAAAACATATTTCATATGAATAATATATATATATATATATATATATATATATATATATTTAAATAAATCTTTTAAGAATATATTTTATCAAGACAATGTTTACTATTTTAAGAACATAGTTAATATTTTTGATTAATAACAAAATTTTTTTGGGTTGGTTTCATTCGACTAAGTATCTAATTGTTAGAATTGAGTTTATTATTATTTTTTAAAAACCAAAATAAATTATTTCGTTAATAATAAAAAAAATATTTTGTAAAAACCTATAACATTGAATATTTTATCTTAATTATAATTTCAATGGATAAAAATACATTGTTTCAAAAGAAAAATTACGCATTATGTGTTATATTGAAAAATTTATTGTTTATCACACGTAAAATTATTATTTGAACTAATGGATTGAATATTTATATTAAACATGTCTAATTAAATAATATATTTCATTTTTTATTATCCATTAATAGTAATTTAAATATTGAGATATTAGTTACTATAGTAAAAAATAAAATGGTAAAAGTGAAAAATCATAGAGTAACTGACATAAAAACTTTCGAAAAAGATGTATAAAAAATTGTAGTGGGTAATTTTTCCACATTAACCCTTAAACAACTCAATTATTTTCAATTATTTTATCCAATAGGAATTTTAAATGAGAAATTACCATTTATGTTATATGATTAATTTCACTCCTCTACCTTATAAAACAAATTCATCACCATAACACTTATCCTCAAAAACCAAGTCACATTATCTCAACAAAATCATTGCCAAATAACTCAAAAACACTCAGATTCAGATACCATAGGTATTTGTCCATTAAAAAACCACCTCAAACATCCCTAATCTCATTTTAATTGATCTCTATCAAGGAGTAAGGTAGGAATTCTCAATTACTTATTTCCAATTTATTTTAAATTGTATCTCATTATAACTTATTTGAATCTATTCTACCCATGTTCATATAATTTCATAATTGTAAAAAGTATACATAAATATTATTATGATTATTGGATTATAATTTTTACCCTTCATTCGAACCATTCAAAAATCAATAGTGTTTCTTGTGTTATGTAGGGACTACCACCTCCATGAACAATGGATCTATTTTTTATAACATTGATACATGGATGGTTCAAAAGGGGTATTTAAAAAATAATCATGATATTTAAAAAAATTTAACATTCTTAAAAAATAAAAGCAATTTATACCTTCATTACTTAATTGGAAAACATTAATGTCTTACATTTGTATGTGTAAACATCCCCCTCCAAGAAAAATGGTATTTTTTCATCTGGACATGTATAATGTATCAATATATATTAATATATATTTAAATACATAAAAAATAAAAATAACATCATTATACGTCTAAACAGAGGATATAATACCAAAATAATCACTTTCGTAACCATACTCACCCACGGATTTTAGATTGTCCTTGTTTAGGTTAATTTATCATTCAATGTAGTAAATGTTATAATTTTATGATATGGATACATATGGAAGCATAAATACAGGTATAATTAAAAAAATATGATTAAATAATATTTATTTTGAGATTATATAGGTTTTATATTGATATTTAACTTATTGTCAATATACCATCTTTGTTCATTAAATATTACTAAATCAAGAAGTCGACAAAATTAATCTCTAGGAACTATAACCAAAACACTGATAAATAGATATATAAACTATGTAATTAGATATAAAACATATATTCCATTATCTTAGATAATATATAAATTATTAACTAGGTATTAAATAATTCTTATTGACATTGACATTACAAAAAATTTACAAACCAATAAAATTATAACATCTAATGATAAAAATAATCTATAACTAACAATTCAGTATTTAAAAAATAATTATAATTTAAATGTAAAAAATTAATTATATATAAATATTGAAAATTATTAAATGATTAATTGTGTTTTGGTTTTTATACAGGTGTATATAACATGTTCCACTAAACGAGAATACATAATAATTGGATTTTTTCTAAATTTTATTTCATTGATAGAAATTTTTATTCTTCACCACATGTCATTTAAATGAAATTTATGTTTCCTATTAAATATTTATTACATTGACTTATCATTTATTTATTTTGTATTAAATTCAATTTCATGCCTACTCCTTCATGGTTTTCCTGTTAAAATGATTATTATTTTATAAGGGGGTTTCATAACGTAACATTTTTTTCTTGATTCATAACTGTTCTTCATTGAAAATTTTATTACAAGAAAATTATAGTTAATAGTATGATAAAATATATTTTATATCATACATATCCTATCTCTAATTAAATTTCATTCTTCATAAACTTTTATGATGTTAATAATAATTATCGTTCTATTTAGATAATCTCTTTTTCTTCTATATTTATTACAATACTCCTACTAAATTTATTCTATATTATTTTAAAATTCAAATATGTATAATTTTTAGTAATCCTAAAATACATAATTATATTTTTTTGAAAGATTACATTTATTACTATTTTTATAATTTGATTTTTAATTATGGAATTTTGAAAATATTAAATAACATTTCCCACTCATGTTTTTATTTGTTTCTCGCAATCAAAATTTTTTCACTGAAGACCCATTATATACTTCATAAAGAAAGGCAATTGATGACTTTTTTTAAAATTATAATTTTTTAATGTTTCCCACTTCACCATTCTAAATATTAATTTTCAATGTGTCCTTTAACATTTTGTTTTATAACAATGGTAAAAAAATATTTCCAAAAATATCATTTATGGTTTCATTTACTATCATGGGATAGTTTCATTATAAATAATACATAACATGTTTTAAAATAATTTTCCAAATGATTCTTATCCTAAATTATTTTGAATAGAAAAATAATTTTTTGTAATTTTATAATTTAAATTTTTCATTTTAAAATAAATTCATGATTTTGAAATATATTTTAAAGTAATGTGTTTTTAAGAAATAATTCATTAGAGTTTTTTGAAATATTAAAGAATTTTTTTAAATAATGTTTTTTATAAAAAGTATCTAAAAATAGTCTTTGTTTATAATGTATAATTTTTAAATTTTTTATCATTTTAAAATTATTTTTAAGGTGTATTCAATCATTACAAAAATATTCAATTCTATTTTTTTCACACTAATCCATCCAGTCATCTTAAAGGGGTTTTTTCATCAATGTTAACATTATTTATTATTTAGAGTTTTCGATAAAATATATTCTACACTCAATCCCATGATGCCTAATAATGATTATATTTTAAGGATGTTTCTATCAATCTAATTATTTTTTACTAGTTAAATAAGCTATGATTAATTGATCATGGTTTTATTATCATGAAAAATAATAATGTATGTTTTTATCTATGATATGTTTTGGGTATAATAATTAACTAAAATAGATGGGGCCCTGTAGATCCCATTAATGAATAGGATAGTATATTCTGAGATACAGATGTTACACATTGAAAAAAATTTCCAACATTTTGTATTGGAATTATGTATGTTCTGAAAATTTACTAGCGGCATATTTTTTCTAAGATTATTATAATTTCCTATGTTATTATCTATTTATAATTTATAAGTTGTGTTCCTTTTTTATTCACCATCTATTTTATTTATTACTTATTTTATATTATCTCATAATATTATTCTATGGTACATGATTGATCATCTGAGGATATGAGTACTTCTCTCCTAACATGTGGAAAAATCTTATTTTCCCATATTCTTTTTAAAATGTTATTTCTTCATGTATTTTGTTTTATCATATTCGTATGAACCAAAACATTGATGACATGTTAATGGATTTATACAATAAAAATTAGTTGATCCTACCCCATTATTTTGTTTCTATTATAAAGGATATTTTGTTACTTATATCTTTAAAGAAGTCTAGATTATAGTATAGATTCATATGAATATAGAGTATCATTCACCATTATTTTAAAATAAGTTTCTCATTAAACTGATCCTAAAAATTAGATAACTATTAATTCATGGGATTAGGTGATTATTGTAATATTTAATTTATGGATTATAGAAATGTAAAAAAGTTTATCATTATTTAGCTAACATTTTATTTAATATACTTATAAGGAATTTTTTAGCACTAAATCTTGGACTACCGATTTTACATTCCTCAGATGGTCTCACGGTAGGTTTTAGTTATTTCTTTATAATATGTTTAGATATTTAGGGATTATGATGATATAAAATTATAAAAAACAATATGGATAATTTTAGGTGTTGGATAAAATCCAAAAAAAACATGTATTGAATTTTTTTGGGATTATCTAAGTAAATAAATCCCTATATAGGTACAATATATTAATGTAGGATCTTACACAGATATACAAGAGGTCTATAATGATTAAATGGGAATATTTTATATTAACTCAATCATCACTTTGTTCATGAAAATGTGTAAAAGATATGAACCTAGTTTTATACTCTTAAAGGATATTCTTTGGTTAATTCCCATTATCTTCACAATAAATTATAAATTATTTGAAACGTGTTAGCTAAAAAAATAATATGTAATTATTATTGATGAAATAGATTAAATTTTCTATATATTGATGTCAAGGTACATAATAATTGAAATTTAATTTTATGGTTAAATAGTGAGTTTAATTTTTGAGAGAATATATTTAACAAATTTTTTTCAAAATATTCTAAAAAACATCAAGATAATATGGGGATAATTATTTTCAGGATTTAGAAAAGTAATAAAAGGGTACCTAACATAAGGAAAAATATATTGAGACAAATGTATCAGAGGCTATGAATAAAAAAATTGACATAAGAGAATGAATCTTAATAATGATTTTTCATATTAATATCAAAATTACCATAGAGGACATGACCCAAATACCTTGAGTCAGTGCCTTTATATATTTTATTGTCATAGGATACTGAGGAATTGCATCTTGTTGGATGGAAATGTTTTATAGTCTTGATAAACTAGATACAAAATTGAGTCTTGAATTAAAATTCAATACAAAAATTATGACATAAATTTTTTCGTGAATAACCTTATTTACCCAATCATTTCTATGCATATCAATCATAGTACTCTTCATGGAGTTATTCTGAATAAATGCAATGTTAAAGTGACATAAAGTTCTCGTTAAGGATTAAGTATAATAAAGTCTATCATTAATAAATAAGGATAATATAAATGGAAAGGTAAATAAATTAGTACACAATACATTTAAATAATTGTATAAATAATAATCAACATGGAAAGGTAAATAACAAGAAAAACACATGAAATTTAATCAATATGATTGAACATAAATGAATCATAATATAATATTATAATGAAAATATCCTGAAATTTAATAAATAAATTTTTTTCGAATGAAAATTTTTGATTATTGGATTTAGTGATTCCTAGATACATGAAACCTTTACCATAAATATCTATTAACAATAAAGTTTAAACATAATAGGTAAAACCCCGTTAAACTATGGTAGGCCTGATGATTCATCTAATGAGTCCACTGATTCATCAAGGGGATGTAATTAACTAGACCCCATATATGTACTTGGGTCCAAAAAATTACTCATATATCATATTATCTATTTAATTCATAATCATTGTGTCTTATCATCCAATACCCATATTAATTAAGGAATACATATTTACCACTATTTCAAGTACCAATCAAGTAAAAATCAATGTAAAACACCATATATATAAAAGTGATATTGATTAAGAAATAATTATATCTGTGATAGATAATATGGATATTTAGGGGAAATTAAATTTTCAATGGTTATACAAAATTGAATATTTTATGGGGGTTAATCACAACAAATGAAACAAGGAAGTTAATGTGAACACATTCCTTGTTCAAAATAACCTTAAACCAACCCTTAGAATAATAAGGATGGTAAAAATACAAAATATACCCATTTCTGTAATAATAAATTCATGTTGCAAAAAATTAATATAAATACCATAAAAATTCTTTTAAAAACATTCATGGAGAAAATGTACTTTTCTTTTCGAAAAAATTATCGAAAATTCTTATCACTGAAAATCAATTTTAAAAACATATCATTTTAAAATAAACTTGTAAACATAAAAATAATTATTTAAAGAAATGATGGTAATTGCAATGGGTAATTTCATACATGTCATAAAATTAAAAAAAGAACATTCTTGTAACTATGTAAAAAGGGTAGGAAAGTGAATTGTTTATAAAATTATTAAAACACTCCTTTCACATTTTTTGTAAACTAAAAATAGTAATTGGTTTGAAAATGACACAATATTACTTTCATAAAATAAAAGAGTCAAAATAGATAAAATATCCTTTCATAAATAATTATGAAATGTTCAGAAAAATATTTGAAAAAATTTTATAAAATTATGGTTTTGGAAGAAAACATAATTTCGACCATAGTTCGAAATGATGCCAAATTTTCAGAAAAATGTATATTTTAATATAACTATCGAATACTAGAAAATATAGTATTATTACCCAAAAATATAATGAACAAACATTTTAAAATATTCTTAATATTTTTATTAATCAAATATCAAATAATTTATTCTTATTGAAATTCATTTATAATCAATATTGATTAAAATGAGATTGTGAAATAAACCCTTCAAATGCTCATATTGATTAAGTGAGAATTAGTTAATGAATAGAGAATGTGTATGAAATATTAGTCTACATAAAAAAATTATTTACAAAATTAAAGTGAAAAAATTTACTACAAACATAATCAATGAATACAATACACATTGAAGGAATATCATAGCCTAATGAGATGAAATTGAGTTATGAAATTCTTTACCACTTGGTAACATTTATTCTTAATACACACTGATAAAATAATTCTAAATAAAACATAAAATACCATGAATAAAGAAGTATTAATGGTTTTTCGTGTCAATGTGGTAGTATCTATTCCTAATAAAAGTGACTTGGTGCATAATAACAAATCTCAATCGAATGTAAATTTAGTTGAAGTTACTTACATTATGTTTCCTTTTGGTTACACACTCATTAACCACACGTATAATGGTTTTACAAATGTTATCAAATTATGAACCAATTATATTAATATTTAATATAACATAAATAATATTATTAAAACATCTTATCACAAACTCTTTAATACTGTTTCATTATTTTCATTGTTTCAGATTTTAATTGACTTGTTTTCTCATGCATGTGTTTTCATAAATGATCTGGTTCTTAAAAAAATTATATATGTCTATAATCTCCAGATTTATTATCCTGTCATAATAATCATATAATTTATTTAATCTCAGAAATTTTATGTGGAAATGAAAATAGATACACATCGATTCGTGAAGGATGTTTTCCACACATACATGAATGATGTTATCACCATTATGATAGTGAAGATGAAAGAAACCAAATGATATGTATATACATATATAATTTGTTTTTATAATGATAAATATTTTATAAATATCATAATTATTTTATTCATATCACATATTATATAAAAACAAATATTTATCTCATTCCTTATGGATCTTCAGTGAGTGATAAATCACCTTGCTACCTTAAGCTGTTGTCTATCGTACACACGAGACAGTATTGTATATCCTACCGAACTGATAGTAATATGATTTATATTATATAAATAATCTATATATATAAATATGTTATAAATATCATATATATCATATAAAACTATAAATTTATCATTATACCCAACATTTAATGGTTGTAAAGGAAAAAATGAACGACATCAGTTGGTGAGGTCGTAGTTCTCTGTACGCATGCATGATGATTTCATAACACATTTTTTGGGTGTTTATAGGTAGTAACCATAACATAAAAACATCATTGTATATGTAATATATCTAGTTTATTATATAATAATGGTATAATGGTTGTTTAAAGAGGTGGCGAAGGAAATAAGATAAATATTCCTTTTGAAGACATTACCTTTTCTTTGGGTATCTTTACTTGATTTTCCATGAACACTTCCTAGGTAAATTTATTACTATAATATTGATTTTAGGATTACCATAAGGAATCTTGGTATATATTTGGGATGATATTTTCTGAACCAAATTGTTTTTAAAGTTTGAATAATGGGGGAGAGGGAGTGCCCTTTTATATTGGAGGAGTTCAATTCTTGTAAATACTAAAAATTATTCACTATTGGGAGGTCTCCCACAACTCATGTGACTCTAAAAATGAATAATAATTGAGGGGAAGGTTTATTTGGTCTATAAAAAATTCACCACACATGAATAATTTCATTTCAATAATGTTGTTCCTTAACTTCTAAATTTCTCTACTTTTATGATTTTGGTTTTTATTAAGGTAACTAACTATAGAACCAAGATAATTTTTATATTATTTCTAAAATAAACTATTAAATATTTGAAACCCTATACCCAGTAATTATAAATATTATATATATTGTATAAAATATTAATAGATTGTGTGATAGAATTTAATTTTAATATAAGCACATGTAACAAGGAAAAACACAACTTCAACCTTAACCTCTAAAACAATGTTTTTACTATTTGGTAGTTGATATATTTATAATAAATTATAAATTGGTCCATGATTTTGACATATTTGATACATAATATCAATTATAAATAACATTTTAGATTATATTATTTTTATTAATTTAACTTATTTATAAAAATATAATTTATCATTAAATTGCCTTAAAGTCAATTTTAAAATTATTTATTTAAATTGAATTTACAAATATGGAGAAAATTACATAATAAAAATATATTATGTTAAAATTGTTTTATCATGGTATATTAATCTAATAAAACAATGGATTATAATAATTCATTCCATTTTCCTCACCATTAATATTTTTGGTATTGTTTATTTTAGTAAATTATTTAATAAAAAATTCCTGTATTTTTGTTTCTTATGAATTTGAAGTAGATATGGTATCTCTAAAAAATATATCAAGGTAAAAACTTATTTAACTTTAAAAATTATATTTGTAAACTAATATAAGATGTTTTTCCTTATCCCAATGATTTATAAAAATTATGTCCATTAAGGTTCCGTTTTAGTTTTTCTTTAGTCAACTTTTTATATAGGTCAAATTCATCTAATAGTATCCCACTAGCTAATAAAATTAGATCATAAACTGTTTAATGTTCAAATAGGTCTGTAAAATTGGTTTTCACAAGTTTATAAATTTTATAAACCTTATATTCTAATTTTAACCACCAAATAAACACACTTTCACCTTAATCCCTATTATTAATTTTAACTGATTTCACTACTATGTTTTCTAAAAAACAAATTTGAGCTCATTATAAATTATAATTTTTTTTATCCCAAATATGGAATCTATTTATTTAAATTCAACTTTAAAAAGTAACAATATGTAATTAAATTTTATCATTAAGATGTGGCGGGAAAGCGGGTTTTTAATGTATAATTTTTCGAAAGTTTAATAAGTATTTATATAATAATTCAAATTGAATATTATTAAAATAAACTAAATTGATAAAAAAATATAAAATTTTACATTAATACATATTTAGAATATAATTTAATTGTATAAATTATTTAAATGAAAAAAGGTAGTTTGTAATTAAAAATCAATAATTTTCACTATTCTTAAAAAATTAACATATAAAAATCTATAAAAATTCAACTTAAGATAATTTTTATATTAAAAATTCTAAAATGAAATGTATTTTTTAAATTAAGTATTATATAATGGGTAAGTTTTATTTTTATAATTTTTTTCTTCATCATAATTAAATATTCTTTTTGAAAATTTATTATTTTCAAAAAGCATATCTTTTTCATTTAAGTAATTCATATTTTATTTCTAACCAATAGATACCAAAGAAAAATTTATAAACTATATATTTTCATAATATAAATAATCCTATTCATTCTTCTTATTACAATATCTTGGTGATAGCTATCATATTAAATTATAATATTAATAATATACAGTAGTTCAATAAAACTCAGTCTATAGTATATCAAACGATAATAAAGGAAATATTTGTTGTGTTTAATGATATCTAAAATAAATGTTGAATATAACACATGATAAACTCATAATTTCATGTATTTCAATAAAACATGGTATCATGTGAAACATATTCTATCAAATAAAACATTTTTATTTTATAATTTTTGGGTTGTTACATTCTCCATGCCTTAAATAAATTGTTCCCTCTCAATTTAAACATAATATCAGAAATAAATGGTTAGTTATTTGAATATAAAATTATTTAATTCTAATATTCTTGTTGTGTGGGAAACAGTCCTCTTAATGAGTGATTATGGGAAGTACAAAGGATATATGTAATAAAAAATTTTCATTGGTGGATTGAAGTAGGAGAATATTTATGGAATGTGAAGATATGGAGATAGATGAAAAGTGTAAATATTTATAGGGAGTGATATTGATAATAAATAAAAATAATTTTAATGATCATTGCGATGTAAATGGGCCAAAATACATAAATTTAATATCTGTGAAAATATTATTGATGTCTTAAAAATTATTGTAATAGGATAAAATCTTATTTCAATATCATTTTTCCAAATGTTGATAAAGTATTTTACACACTAATAATATAGGGACATATAATTACATTATATTTTTCGATTTCATATCATCAATTTCATATATTTATCATACTTTACTCAGTATTCCATCCATACCCTACGAACAAAAATCAATTTTATAAAATGAATTTTTTATACCAAAATCAATAAAATTCACTTTTAACGGGTTGTATTATCAAAACAAATTGACACATATTTGTTCATATCCCTAACTATTCCAAAACCATTAATGTAATAAAAATAAACTAATATAATAAATTAATCTCAATAACTCCGAAGTAAAAACATCAGTTCATCATTATTATTTATTCAAAAACAATATAACTAAAAACAATTAAATATTAACCATGACATCATGTAGGCAAGTTGTAGGTGCAAAAACATTATTTTTCATCAGTTGTGGGTTCCATCCCTACCACCATGCCGAATGCAATGTGTTTTCACCTATCCTACAGGTATTCCTTTTGAAATTATATTAATATTATTCATATATTGTTCCCAAAAATATGAAGGAAAACCGTAAAATAAAATTAATCATAAAATAAACATTCTAATAGGAATTTAAATAAAAACCTTTTTTATTGAATAACATTATTATTTTATTATTATTAAAATTCTATTAATGGTCTTCTGAACTCAAAATGTTAGGAATACCTTTACCCTTATGACTATAAAAATTAAAGGCATTATTCCAAAAATAACTCTTAAACTAAATAATGTATTAAAGTAATGGGTTGTATTACCCTAAATTTCATATAATTATCATTAGAAAACTCTGATCACATAAAACCCAAAAATAGTTGTTTATATCATTTAATTTTTTTAAATCATTAAATCAACACCCATTATGGTATCCATTAATAGTATGTTAATGAAGACATATAAGTCTCAAACATAATCCAAAGATGTTTTATGATTCTTATAAACAAAATACCATTTGTAAGAATACTTATAAAATTAAATATTATTTTAATCCCATTAAAAATAATCATCTATTTTATTTCCAAATAGTTCCATCATTTTTCTAGGGTTGGACCTATTTCATTCATTATCTTTTTCTATTAAAATCATTGACAATTGTTTTAAAGAAACTGTGATTTATCAATAATATATACCTTAGTAGTGTTAAACCAGGTGTGTAGTAATTCCATTCTTCATGCATTGGGTAATGATTTGGTAAATCCCAATGTTCCCTTTTTGGAGTAATTACACATAGGAACATCAGTACCAGAATCACATCCACTTTTAGTATCCATAAATGGATTTATTCTTAAAATATCACATAATTTTATACATACCAAAACATTAGACTATTCTTCTATACTGGTCATCAAATTATATAAAGGATTGTTTCCTATAATATATTTTCATAAAAAACTAGTTCCTATGTTTTCAATTAATCCTCCCTTTAATTCCATCTACAGTGACTTGAACCCCATCAGCCCTAACCCAATTCCTCACTACATTATAATGGAATATGATACATGGAATTACATCCAAAATGAGAATAAATTTTAGTATTATTGGTAAACTAGATACATAATTGAGTCTTTAATTACAATTTAATACACAAATGAAAACCTATTTTTTGGGAATAACATTATTCCATATTTTATATCCTTTCTAATTGGAAATATTACTCTTTATAGAATCCTAGTTAATGGATAAAAAATAAGGGTTTTATTGAATTCTCATTAAGGGTAAAGTACATTGGAAGATAACATAAATCAATGAGCATATTAATTTGGGAAAGGTAAATAACTAAAAACAAATTTAATTTAAGTAAATAGAAATTTAAATTTAATATGGAAGGGTAAATAACTAAAATCTCATTCTATTAAGTAAATAAGATGAAAATGAAATGAATATATATTAAATATCTTGGTGATAATATTTGGTATAATAATAAATGAATTATAAATGATGAAAATGATTAATTATTTGACATCATGTTTCCAAGGCAGGTAAATACTTTGTTTTTAAAAAATATTCACTATATAGTTTAAATCATATAGGTAAAAACCCAATTAACAATATGTAGTAAATTGGTTCATCCAATGCTACTACCGATGCATTGAGTGGAAATCATTATGTGTGGCACATCATTTTATTTTGGTACAAATAATTCATTATATATTGAATAATAAATTTAATTCATTAATAATGTTCCTTATCATCAAATTTTCATATTGAGTAATGAATATAGATTTATCAATATTAATCAAGTCAATCTAATAACTATCAAAGTAAAACACCATATATAGAAATTATATATATATTAAGTAATAACAATATTCATGATAAACAATATGGTTATTTAGGGGAAATTAATTATCTAATTATCAAATGAAATTGAATATTTCATGTGGTATTTAATGACATTAAATGAAACAAGGATGCCAATTTCAATAAATTCCTTGGTCAAAATAAACATAATCCCTCTACAGGAATAATTATGATGGTATAAAAATATAATATACACATTTGAGTAAGAATAAATATTTTTTTCTTGGATTCAATTAAATACCATAAAAATGTATTTAAATACATTCTTAAGGAAAATTTGCTATTCATTTTGGAAAGTATTTTTCAAAATACATTTCCTTCATGTTCAATAATAAAAATATTTTCTTTAAACATAAACTCATAAAATTGAAATGGATGATTTAATGAAATTATGGTCTTTATAGAGGGAAATTCCATACAAGTCATAAGAGTTAAAAAAAATTATTTTTTAATAAAATAGTATTAGAAACTTTCATGGTTTATAAAATGACAATAAGATTCCATTTGAATTTTCAGTAAAATACACAAGGTATTTGTTCTAGAAATGAAATTTGAATACTTATATATTGTTTTATAAAAAATTTAAAATGGGGGAAATTAATTTAATATATGATTTTTAAAATTTTCAAAATATTTTCAAAAACATTTTCAGAAAACATGGTATTTTAAGAAAATATATTTCTGACTGGAGAGAGAAAATAAGTAGGATTTCCCAAATCATTTTCTCATTAAATTTAATTACAAAAGAGTTGGAAAATGGAACTATTACATGAAAATATTATGAATAACCATATTATAATAATATTAAATGGTATATTAAACAATGATAAAATAATTTACTTCAACAGAAATTCATGAATAAACAATCTAGTTTAAAATGGGATTGTGATATAAGCCCAATAAATGTTCATAATATTGTAGTGAGAATTAGTCAATGAATAGATTAAATGTATCAACTATAAATCCACATAAAATAATGGAAAATACATCAATATATTTTACAAATTTATTAAAAACATAGTATTAGAAAAAAAATACAACGCAGTAGTATTAAAACATAATGAGAAGAAATTATGTTTG
Source organism: Viscum album (assembly GCA_963277665.1). Lineage (NCBI taxonomy): Eukaryota > Viridiplantae > Streptophyta > Magnoliopsida > Santalales > Viscaceae > Viscum > Viscum album. Next base: position 689,553,189 of record OY728156.1, on the reverse strand, counting down.
GAAAATCAGTACAACTTTTAAATTTTAATCCAAATCCCATTTGATGGAATAATTAAAATGGAAAAATAAAATACAATTTAAAATAATTTATTAATGATATTACTTTCCAAATTGGTAGTATATACACCACTTAAAAGTTAATTAATTCATAATAACAAGTCTCAATGGAATGATAATTCAGATGAAATCCCTTAATATACACTTCCATTTTTTTGAACACACATTAAACTAATATATAATGGATTTAAGAACATTATTAACTTATTAAAGAACCATTTAACATTTATAATTTCATATATAATCATCTTATGACATCATATCACTCTTTTTTAAGTACAATTTCATTATTTTTGTTGTTTTGCGTGTTAATTTCCTTGTTTTATCATGGTTGTCTCATCAGGAATGATCTTGTTCTTGTGAATATTATATAGTTTTATCACATTAATAATTAAAATACGAACACATTATTCATGTAACTTAATTAATTATAACAATATATCATCCATTTTTTGGCCGATGAAAAGAGGGGACATCCCTTAATGAAGACGGTAGTCCCCACATAGAGGAACAATGTTATCACCTTTACATGAGTTACATTAAAGGAAAGAAAATGATATATATATATATATATATTATATATCAATAATGATAAATATTTCATTAATCTCATAAAATATTCATTTATATCACATATAATAATAATATTGATCTTTATCACCTTCCATGTGAAGTGTTAGTGAAAGACGAATAGCATCACATCATGAGGCAGTATTCCACAATACACATGAGTGACGTAATTGTATCACCTATAGAATATAAGGTAAATATATATTATTAATATAATGAATCTTTAGGTATAAATATGTTATAAATATATTATCTATCAAATAAAAAATATAAATTAATCATTATTCCCAACCTTGAAAAGTGGTAATGGAAAAAATGAATGGCATCAATCATGATAGAGAAGTTCACCAGTCACAAGAAAACTGATTTACTAAACCATTTGATTGGAGTGTGTGTGTTAGTTTCTAATAAACATAACATAAAAATATATTAGTATATGAAATATACTGAGTTAATTATATAATAATTGTATATTGGGAATTTAAGTACCTAGAGATCGAAATAAGATAAAGATGCTTTTTGAATAACATGGAATCTCATTCATGTATCTTCCATTTTTTCGCTAACCCCTTACTAGGATGTATTTATGCCTAATAATGGAATATTTGATGATTTAGATATGTTGGTTAGTGATTTTATGATGTATTGGATAAATTAATGCGATTTTAATGAGTTAAAAATGGGGGAGAGTGTGTTTCTTTTGTTGTTGAGAATGAGCGGAATTCATGTTAATAGTCAGAAGTATTCACTATTTGAGGGTCTCAATTACCTAATGTGGCGAGGGTTTACTATGTTGATAATAACATTATAAAAACATTAATTATGTAATTTTTTTAATTTTTTCTCTTGGGATCTATGTTTCCCTACTTTTACCATTTTGGTTTTTATTAAGGCAATTATTTTTATGACCAACATTATTTATCAATTAAGACTAATTTAGAGTGAGAATTATTATACAATTTATAAAAACTTATTCAAAATATTATATATAATTTATAAAATAATAATCTCATGTGTTTTTTAAATTAATTTAAATGAAATTGGAAGTTACATGTGGAAACACCGTTTACACTCAAACCACACTAACAATGCTTTTTCTATTTAGGGATAAAAACACCACCAACATTGTTCTCCTCACACTAAATACTCTTATAATTGAAAAACAATGGTTCTAATAACTCTTAATAACTCTTATAATATTCTTAAAATGTATATTCCTATCAAAATAAACCCTCCCAAATCCATTATTCTATTTGTGAAGGGGAACATACAAGGGAAAAGATGAATAATATCAATTATTAATTTTTATTTCTAATTATTTAATTATTCTTATATATTTTCATATTCTAATCAAAAAATGTCAAAATTGTAACTAAATTATAATAATTTTACTAAAATGTTAAAGTATTTATGGGATAACCATATTCTACATTCCACTGAACCATTCAAAAAACAAAAACAGCTATTGTGTTACAAGTACATTACCCCCTCCCTAAGAGAAATGATTAATTTTTAATAATTAAAATACATAGATATTTCAAAGGGGGTTATTTAATAGAATATATATCCACTTTTTACCCTTTTTATGTTCTATGTATAATCATAATGTTTCTCTCTAGACAGTCGCCTCTACAAATAAGGGTATTTCAGTTTTCATATACACTTATATTCATTAAAAAATTGTATAAAATATGATCCTTATAAATAAAAAACAAAATAATACCACTAAACATATATAATGATGTTATTATTCCAATCTAATAAATTTATAAACTGTACTAAGTAGAAAATTTTAGGGTGTTCTTGTTTGGTTCAATTAAAAAACCTATGTGAAAAATGATATAATTTTATATCACATATGTAAATGGAATCATATATAATAATTTTATTAGATATAAATGATAGAATGGTAATTGGTTCCTGTTTGTGTAATTTTTATATTAATATTTATAATTTTATTAATATGAGACATTTTTCATTAAAAATTACGCAAATAAGTATCAAATTAAATTCACCTCCATAAACCTTTAAAAATAATAATTGTATCAAATTGTAACATTATATGTCATTTCAAAATGCCAATTATATTACCTTAAATAATCTTGGAATAATGAAAATGGTTTTCAAGAAGGGGTTTTACATATAAATTATAATGAATGTCGAAGAAGAAAAAATTACAAACATAAAATAAATAAAATAATCTATAAATAATATATATATATATATAGAATAATTTATTATAATTATAGATTATAAAAGGAAATATATATAAATTGGGATCCTAAACAAGTTGTTAAGAATATTATTTTTGTTATACATGATGTTATATTGTCTTTGAATATGTGGAAATACAATATAATGGTATTTCTTCTCAATTTTCTTTCATTGAGACATGATTTAATTTATTCACCAATTTTCATTTCTATAGTTTTTATACTAACAAATGGATATAAAATATAATTATTTTTCTTTTATTTATGATATTTTAAGTTTAATTTCATTTCAATCTTTCAATGGGTCTTCATAAAACTATTTCCCAAGTCATATGGGGTTTTCCTATCTCATATTCTTTTCATGACACATAGTTTTTCCACTTTGAAAATTGTTTTAATTTATGTTTTTGTTCTAAATTATGATGAAATTATGTTTATTTTTTCCATTATTTTCATGGGAAAAATATTTATGTACCGATTTCATCATAAATTATTATGTCATTTAGAATAATTATCATTCTCTCTAGATGATATTTTATTCTCCCATATCCATTTTCACCCTTCTAGAAGATGTTATCCTTTCATATATTCAAATATGAATATGTATTATTTCTATAAATATTAAAAATTATATTTACATCTTTATATGTATAATATTTGTCATTACATTTTTTAGTTTCAATAAAAGAATTTTGAAAATAACATAATGGATTTCACATCACATTTTTTTGTTAAAGAGTATTTATGAATTTCAAAAGGCTCCATTATTAAAGATTATTTTTTAAATAAATGATTTCAAAAATAATAATATTAAATTCATTAAAATTAATTTTTAATGTTTTATGCATCTTAATCTACTATGACTATATTAAAACACATTTACAGCTTCATTCACTATTATGATAATTCTTCATTACAAAGCCACATCTACATATTTTAAAAGGGTTTTCCAAATAATTTTGATCCTTATTGATTTTGAAACTAAAAATGAAATATTTATATAAATTTCAAATGTAAATTTTTTAAACTTAAATTTATATTATTTATTATAATATTTATTTTCCAATGATGTACTATAATTGAAGAATACTTGAATATTTTTATGTATTAGAAAAAAAAATTAAATACATATTTCTTTTATAGAATTTTTTCATTGTAAAAAAAATTATTTTAATAGTTAATTTGTTAATTTATTTCATTAATAATTTATTATTTAAACAAACATTTTACAGAGTTTTCACGATTTTATCAAAATTAATTCTTCTAGTCTTCAATGTTATTTATCTAATAAAATTAAGGATGTTTTTCATCTACATGTACATCCATTGATAATAAATATTTAACACTTGTGATATGAACATATTATATAATCCTTGTTATTTCTCTTGTTGGATAATAATTGTGATTTTATATAAACATGTTTGTATCACACAAGGAAATTAAGATATACAGAAATGATTAATGTTTTATATTCTTGTGGATCATTTATATATGGTTTTAATTTGGAAAATGATTGGTTTTGATAAATTTGTATGAAATTTTGGTTATATTTGTGCCCTCCAATGTATTGGATATTTTTTTGAAATAATTAGTTTATGATTGGAAATGTTTTTTTCACAACATTTAGAATAAGAATTTAAATTTTTTATAACACAGAGCATGGTTATTTTATTTTATCATGTTATAATATTTTATGCTAATGTGTTCACTGTATTTCCTTTTTTGTTACATTTTTATTCCCTATGTATCTGGTTTATTTCATCATGTATAATATCCCAAACAATGATGACATGGTACATGTCTATCCATGTATATTTCATGTCCCCTTATCATGAATTACTGACACCCGTATTTTTCTATATCCTTCTTAAGAAGTTATTTTCACCCAAGGTCATTTTTCACATATCCTAATAATTTGTTACTTTTATGATATATTGATAAGTTTTTTCTTTAATGATTATTTATTGTCACCTCTTTTATTTGTTTACATTAGCCATGTTATAAATATATTTATATATTATGATTAATCATGAAGGGGGTCTTATAGTGTATGATTATTAAGGAACAAATCAGTTAAGGAATAATCCAAAAATATAGTTAACCTTTAATTCTATTGGATTGTGAGATTATTTAGAGATCTATTTTTTATGATATTTAAATATATATAGGTTTCTAATGGGTCACCTCAATTGATATCAATTCATTTTGTAGATTATGTGTTTTCAGCACTAGATCTGGGAGTTTGGCTCTATGTATCCTCAGATATAGTACCTTATTTTGAAGAAACACATTCTAAATAACAACCAAAATCTCAATCCCAAATCCTTGAATTTTGGGTCCCACTAAAAGAGTAACTTTAATAGTTTTAAAATGTAGTCCAAATAAGAATACATGATTAAGAGGTTATTAACTTGTCCAAATTAGTTTATGTTTATTTATTTTACCACCTCCTCAAATTATATTTTAATATTACTAATATTGTTAATTCTTTGTCATAAATATACATAAATTTTACTATATTTAATAAATAATAATTCTTAAATTCTCATCCATCCAATGGAAAAATGAAAATTTTATTGATGTATTCATGTGAATTACTACCTTCGTAATGAAATATAATTAGTTTTTCATAATTTACTCAAATGGTTAGTCATATAGTTGTATTTAATGAGTATATATGACATTTATTATAATATTATTATTATTTAAAGATGAATTTTTTGTTAAATTCTTTTCATTATATCTATTGGAAATTTAAAACATTTCTCAATTTTATGTGAAAACTACATCCTCCAAAAATTATAGAAAAAATTTCCCATAACTATATTACATAGATTTTTTAGAAATTATATATAATTTATAAATAATATATTTATAACATGATTAAATGTCCATATGTGATAAAACCTGATGAAATTCATGGACTATATTTGTTGAACCAAAACATATGTGTATAATAGAATAATTGACATTCAAATATTGATTTAAATGAGAACATGTTATTGAATAAGAAATAAGATATTACAATTAAATGATATATATCAAGATAATTATGAATATAGTTGTATCATTGAAGTTCATTAATTCTTAATTTGTTATACATGTGGTTAGAGTGTGTACGAAACATGTCAGGAGTAATGGTTAGGATTTGAGTTAAAATCATAGTTTTTATCAATATTTTTTATTACTTAATTTAAATTACATGACATTGTTTGATAATTATCTCATAAATACAAAATATTTTATTTTTATATATTTTTTATGGTTATCACATTTTCTTTCCATTTTCTTCTAATTCCTCACTCAAAAGGGAAAAATTATTTCATTACCAAATTATGACATCATTTCTATTTTTTGGTATGTAAAAAATATACTCCAAACACAATTGGTTAAAATTGATTTCTATATGATATTTTTTAATTACAAATTTTTTGTAAATTTAACATTAATAAATCTATGAAATTATTTATAAATTGTATAAACCATTATTCTTCTCATTTTCAAAACTACTCAATTTTGGAATTCGTTACAAAAGTATTGAAATATTTATTTATCAAAATTTTGAGAATGGAAATATTTTACCACCATAATGAAGATTCATTTACATATTTTCATGATTTTATAAATTAAATACACATCCATATTTTCTAGTAATTTTTCTTTATATACTGTAATGAAAAAATATATATATTTCGTCTTGTTATTCTAAATATATATTTAATTCTTTATTAATAGTATTATTAACTTACTCAACGTCCTATAAGGATTTTTTAACATCATTATGTATATGATCTAGTGATTCCATTCACATAATTTCTATTAATGGATCATGATGATGATGTTTTAAGGACGTTTTTATGAAATTCTTCACTTTTCATGAGTAAATTATGATCTGATAAATTAATGAATGTTTGCATATTATTGTTGAACATATATATTAATGGTATGTTATTATGTTATAGGTGGTTCCATTATAACCCTACAATTTGGTAATTTTTTATATCTATTTATCTAAAAGGTTACTTGGATAATTATCCATATCCCATGTGAGAAATTAGTTTTCAGTCAATACCCTAGAGTGTACACTATCGATTTACACATTCCCAAAAATGAAAATTGATTTTATCTCGTGCATATTATGAATTGAATTGACAAATATGTAATATTAAAATTTGATTATGATGCTTATGTTTATTCTAAAAAATTTTGTATTATTATTATGGTGTCTTCTCATCCCTCTTGATTGATTATTATTACTCCCCATACTTTTTACTCATTTCTTTTTTTTAATTACTTATTCCATGATTTGTGATTTATAGTCTATGAATGATGGGGTATTATTTCATAAGTAATGATTGTGATATCATACCATTATGCTTATCTTATTCTAATTTCATATCATCAATTGTTATCTCAAATGTTTTCCCTTACATAGAATCAAAGTTAATGATTCCTTATTTTCCATTTACCTATCCATCCATCCAACGGCCTGAATGCCATCATTTTTTATTGATTTTTGATAATCCACCTTTCAAGGGGTTAGGTGGAACCTTACAAGGCCTGTATGTGTAATTATTACATGGCTCATAGGCCTTAGAGGAATTCATTTTCCGTTGGCCTCCAACATTATATAGAACCATGACTAACTACTTAGAACTGATCCTCCCGTACATATTCATCATGAAATCAGCTCTCCACCATAGCATGGTTGTTTGGCTTGCCTTTCTTGTGTATGCACAGGCTTGTCCCGATGGCAGGTTCCACACCCGATCATTCTTGCAATCTGTTAAGCTTGTGCACTAGTGAAATCTCCGAAATCATCATCTTTCTAAATATTGTTCCTTATACGTTGTCTAGTTTGAATCTACATTAAAGGTGGCACAAATTCTTTGAGGTGGCCCAAAGGAATTACGGACCCGAATGTTTGGGTGGCCCGAAGGCCTTAATGGACTTGGCCAACAAATCAGTGGCCCAAAGGAAAAACAGGGGGAATATTTCCAGTTATTATAGTGCCAAAGGGTTCCTTCTATAGTACCAATATAGTACCTTCTATAGTACAACACAATTTCTGCTACATCACTTCTATAGTGCCCCTCAAATTTTCCTCTTCTTGGATTTCATCTCGGCACATCTGGAGGCACCTTAGGAGTCCTCACCAACTGGGATAAGGCTCATGTGCCCATTAACCTATGTTATGAATAAAATTTTAAACTTGATTAAGTCTAAGAAGGGTTCAATATAAGGAGGGCATTGGGCGGTATAATCAAAATCATTCATTAAATAATTTTATTATGTATCTGGCCTCTAAAGATAGTAAACTACTGCGCTTGTTAGGGATGTGTTGCTCTGAAATGTATATAATCTTCATTTAAAATTGTGTAATATTAATTTATGTAATTATATGGCCACCTCATAATGGTGGTTGATTATGACCTTCATGATTTTATGAATATTCCTGACAAGTTAAATAACCATGCATTGATTTCATAGACTAGTATTTTTACTAAATATATGATGTTATTATATTTACTGAGAATACAAAAGATATTATTTAGAACATAATTTAGTGAAAAAATAATTAAAGAACAAATTTATCTAGTATTTAATATTTAACCATTTGATAATGAGATTACTTATAGAATATATACCACTAAAAAATATTATGTGTTTGTTCAATAATGATATTCATATCATAGATTAAGTCACAATAAGATTTATATATGTTTTATTTAACTTGAAAGTTTCTTTTTAATTATTATGATATATATATATAATCTATGTAATTTTTATGAACAGTGAACCTATAAGAAATAATTTTGATCCAGTTTTTTGATAGATACACTGAATTTTATTTATTATACATATTTATATTGTGATATCAATGAATACATAATACAATATAAGTATTGATACCACATCAAACAATATATTAATGGGTTTTCTGTTGTATAAACTAAACCCAAATAACATGGCATTTTACCATTGAATATTTTTAATTTGGAATTTATTAATTAAACATTTGGACTCAGGGACTGGAAGAAATTATTAAATTTTGATTACACTATTTTTATTCTTGTTTTAAGTTATCTCATTTATATTTTAGTTCCTAAATAGTTAGTTATTTTAAATTTTCTCTAAGATCTACATTTTGTGAATATTTAATAACAACATCTTTGTATTTTAATTATAATTATCATTTTTAAAATAATTGATTTTGAATTAAATCATTGCATGAATCAATTTGTATAATCATTGAGATAAATGGCTTTGGGGGAAGAATATATAACCATTCGTTTAGGGTTATAGTCGATGAATCTCAATGTGCTTGACAATTCCTTTTCATTGTATGTCTGATCAAGGAAATATGAAGTTATGGAGATAGATATTTTCAACTAGATATTCTTTAAAATTCATGGTATATATATTCTTTGGTTGGAATTTATTTAGGTTGTTGAACATACAATTAAAGAACTTGAATCTATTGATGTGGTATATCTATTATCATGTTTATAGATCCAACATTTTATTTTTTAAAAATTAAGATATTTCCTCTACATTGGACATTTATTAGTCAATAATTTCCTTTATGTGTATTCTTAATCTTATCTAATACTATAGGAATTGTTTTTTTACATTGTAATAAAGTTTATATTTTATTTTTTCTTACTATTTTTTAAAATAGTTTTTAGTTTCATATTGACTTAATTACCTGGAATTTATTTTGTCAACTCCCATGTTTTCTATATTGACCAGAATAATGTATCTTCTATTCATATAACACAAGAGTTTGATGAAAATTTTTTGTAATATTTTAGTATAAAATTCATCACATATCGTATTTCTATATATCACTACCATTTGGTCTGTCGCTTCTTATCTAAAAAATTATTTTGATATCTAGCCATATCTATCCTTTATATGGGATAATGAATTATTTTTCATACACTAATGTGTATAATAGAAGGTATATTTCTATTCAATATATAGTTTGAATACATGTTGGATAAAATTTCAATCTAAATAATGATATAGCATTAATATTTTATGGAAGTGAAATTGGGTAATAGATATATCTTATTGAGTTATATTTTATCAATAATAGATTAGAAAACTATTCTATAATAATGGGATGTTCCAAGATTCTAGAGAAAGATTTTTTTTTCTTTTACTCGTAATGAATAGACACTATTTTAGCACATGTTCTAAGTCAGTAACAATCTACATTTATTTATTTAATGATATATTTACATTTATAATTATTCTTGTCGGATGGAATGTTGTGTTTGAAAAAAAAAATATGTAACTCTCATTGAGAATTCCAATGTTATGAAAACAAAAATATTAATTTTACAAATTTATTTTCAATGTATTTTATTTTAAACATGGATAAAAAATTTCTTATGTGTATTATAGATTTATGACTATCATATGTTTACTTCAATTTTATGGAGAAAAAGAACTATGAGATGATGAGATTATAAATAACATCATCCTCATTTTAAATAAAAAGTGAGATTCCAAGAAGAATATTATATATGATATATAGAATATTAAGTAACATATTCTTGAAAAAGAAATTAGAATATTGTTTCATTTTAAAAAAAATTGAATACATATTATGAGTAAGAGAATACAAAAATGGATCATCATTTTCTCTAAAATATGAATCCTCAATATGTGTGTGAAAAACATTAAGAATATTTAATCATAATGAAATTATATAGCATCATCTAGAGATAGTGATTGGGAGTCCCAAATATTGAACATAATTATATGGTTAAAGGAATTTTTAATAATAATAATCTTATTTTGGAATATATAATGGATAAAAAATATTGAAGTGATAAGTTTCAAATCAAAGCGAAACAAAAATAAGTATATGAAACTGATAAATATTCAACCAGAATATCTAATATTTAAAAGAATAAGAAAAGAAACTAAGATTAGTACAATATGGAAAGAAAGAAAATAAATTAAAGTAAAAAATGAAACATTACAAATTATTAATGATCCATAGTTTCATTATTCATCATGCAATTGTAGAGATATTCGTACAATCACTATATTTTTTATCGTAGCTCTTGATAATTATTACTGAATAATAAAAAATATATTTCCTAACTCTAGGTTTGATTTATCTTTTAGACTGTATTTTTCATTTTTATTAGATGATGAGTTCTATTTAGAATAAGATAATGAAGTTCCTCATGAATATGATAAAATTAAATAATATTATTTATAATTTGAACAAATTTAACATAAATTATAAAAAACAACATATGGAACATAAAATTGTAATTTCAAGGAAGAAAATTATTATATATAAATGAATGGATGAAGTAGATATATGGGAAATGGAAAAGGTAAAACTATCTTACAATTAGATAAATTAAAGTGTATGATTTCAATTTTTACATCTTAATATTAAATAAACATTATATCATTTATTGATGATGATAAGTTAGTGATAAATTATTATGTAAATTTTTAACTTACTAATTATTTTATTATGCAACATTTCATTTGAAATAAAATCTTTTTACTAAATATACATGTAGTTGAATCCAATATATTTACTTCTAGATTCAGACATAAATCCATTGGAAGTTATCATTATTGGTAAATTTAAATTTATCAATATAAAGCTCTTTTTTGTAAAAAATGGGAGTGATTTATAAATCAATTGAAATTATGTCCATTAATAAGATTAAATCCCTCATAAAATTTGGTATTAATATTTTATAGAAATTTCCAATGTGTAACATAAAATTGTTATGAAAATTTGGGTATATTCAGTAATCATGGAAAACACTTCTTGAGTGAGGTGGGTCTAGATTCCCTAGATGTAATTCCAAATGAAGTGGATATTTCACATAATAATTATAAAAATTATATATCCATAACCCAATATCATTTTCTATGTTTCATAGAATTTACATTTTATGTAACACTTCATATTAAATTATTGATCATAAGTATTTTTGGTAAATTAACTATAAAATAATTCACATATATTTAATAAAGAACATGAATAAAACTAAAATGAAAAAAAAATTAATTAATTGAATTTGATTAATTTACATTCATTTTTGGATTAATAATTTTAAAAAAACCTTATTCTGAATTTATTTGATATTTGTAGAAATTTTTTTTATTATGTGAATAGTGAAAACTACAGATTTTTGTCAAAATTTCATTTTTCATTAAATCATTTAATATAAAAGATTAATAATTTATTTATTTTATAATAAAGTTACACATGTATTATTTAATATAAATTAAATTGATTAATTATAGACGGGTCATAATTATTATTGATATTTTTATAAGTTCATTTTTTGGTTTTAAAGTGAATTTTTCTAAAAACCATTTTTCAACACGTTTATGAGTTTGCTTATAATTTTTAATATTACAGTTATAGAAATTAAATTATATAAAATTTAATCATTAATTTAAATTATCATTTAATATATTCTTACTATTATTCTTTCATTTTTGGACATAATTATTAGTAACCATGGAAAAAACTAAAAACATTGGTAATGATTAAAACTTATAAATGGGGTGGATAAAATAAAATTATAAGGGTAAAAATTACATATAATATTTTTTGAATCATATTTTATCGCTATTTTTCAATCATATATCTTACCCCCCTAACAAAAAATTTTAATTTAAGCCATGAATCTTGAGTAATAAATTAATATATTTTAATCAATTGAAAAATTAAATGATTTCTTATCCATCTTTTATCAAAGGACACAAAATCTCCTCTATTCATCACACTTCATGGGACATGAATCTAATAATACTACTAGAGAAATAACTTCTTATAGACTTACCACATGATCTACAGATCTTAGTTTGATCGAAATACCATATTTATAAGTGATTAAGTGTATGTTAATGAAGGTTGACCAAATAATATGTATAGATCTTAACCGAGTATTTTTCATTGTATTTTTTATTATATGTTATTATATTTATTTATAATTTTTATGATATAATCTATTAAATATATCATATATTCTGAGATTCTATTTTCTTTATGGATTAAAATATAATCATCTCCTTCTCTACAAAATGACATACAAAATCATCATTCATGTGTACAAGTGGACTACAACCTCTTGAATTAATTTATTTTTGTTTTTCCTCATACCATTCATGGATGGTTATTAGGATTTATATAATTTTTGAATTAATATTTATATAATATTTATTACTTTTAATTCATATAATATCATTTATTCCTTACCCTTCAACCCATTAAAAATGATAGCATCGCTCCTACGTACAGATAGACGACCATGACCACGAAGCAATGTGGTTAATCTTTCATTTCCTACATTCATGGATTATTATAAATATGTATATGGTGAATATATATGATAAATATATAATTATTAATATTTTTATATGATTTAACCATGATCAAGATGTAGTACCATATCTTTTGAAAATAAATATACATGAAAAACACAGTCGCTAACACTTGAAATGATGATGGTGATGTAATATTTTTAATGAATGGTTGTTGAAATGACTTCAAAAGATCATATAGTATATCATAAGTATGTATATTATTTATTTATATAATTTAATAAAACTAAATTTGTTATATCGGAATTCAATACCACATATGAGGCATGTTGAACTTATTGTTAGGTAATTATTTTAAAATGCATTTTATTTCAAGGTTTTTTATTTTTAGATTTATTTTGGAAAAATTATATGATACTAACCAATTATACATCCATATATTTTATTATTCTATAGGTTAATTTATTTATATGTTTTTCTTTGATATCTATTCTTTTTTGGAAGAGGAATCACCTTGAAAATTACATTAAAGGGACATTCTTTTTTGTTAAAAAATATCTTTTTCTTTCCAAAACATATATTTAATGTCAATACATTCTTTAAAAAATTAAGGTGTGTTTTTAATATTATCCTAATACTGATTAAATATATTTTCCCCCATGATTGAAAATTCTTAAAAATTCATATATTGAATCTTATTTTTATTTTTTTAAATGAGTTAATCTTTATTAAAGGAGTCAATGAAATACGTGTTTTAACATCCACCACACGAATTGATTTTCCAAATACCAAGACTTATATTTGTATAAAAGATTCCATTATACTTTTACATAATTATTTTTAAAGGTAATTTTTTTTCAATATTTTTTAAATTTTTATTTACTATCTAATATTGAAATGAAGGGTATTATTTTCTTAATGGAATGAAAAGAAGATTGAAAATTTATTAATAACTCCATTATTACATGAAATTAAATGTAAGTAACTTTTAATAAATTTATTCTATTTTATTTTTATAATGTATTAGGTTTACTAAAAACGTTCATTTATAAATAATCAGTGGAACTCAAATACTGATAATAGAATATACCTTTTTTTAGAACATTCAATTTCTTGAGATCATGTTTTATATCACAGTCCATTATGACCCGAATGGCCCGAAGGCCTTCATTTTTGATGATTTTTGACAACCCCCTTTCATGGAATGATGGAGATCCCTTAAAAGGCTTGTAGGCTTAGAGATTACATGACCCATATGTTTAAGAGTCATTACATGACCCGAATATCTTAGGGAATTCAACAAGACTATAACTATAAGGAAATAACACTCCCTTGAATTTGCGTTGTGATGGTAACTCTCAACCTTTACACGGATGTTGAGATAAGAATCCCATGCATGCACATGCTGATCCTGATGTTGTTTCCATACCCTCCAATTCCTCCAAATCTTTTGGTTATGATCTGGTTATTGCACTTTCTCTGAATCCTACTCTAGGGCTTCTCCTTTCTCTAACGTCTGCATAGGGCAACAACATTGATCATGTGGCATGAAGGCCTCTGGGTGGATTGAAGGTCATAAAGGTGGCATGAATGACTTACTAAACTAAAATCCATGGTGTTCTGAAGGACTTAAGGATTCCAAGCCCAAACTGGTGGCCCAAGGTAAATAGTTTTGGCTGCTATAGTTTCGAATAGTACTTGCTACAATAACTACTACAGTACCTTCTATAGTAACCACATTGTATAGAAATAGTAACGTAGAATTATGCCTCTTCTTGGTTTTGAACCTGTGTCTCGTGGATTCACTTATAGGGACCACGCCAATTGTGCTGAGGCTCATCTTCACATTGACCATTATGCATTATATATTATTTTTTCCCTTCATATCCATATTTTTAATAACATAGATGATTTTTTTATAATATCTACTACATTTAATATGTTTCTATATTATACCAAATACACATACAATATTAGTTCAAGGAATCTTTATAAATTACTTGGGAAATATGAATGTTACATATTCTTGATTCAATTCAGATATTTGATAAATTATAAGGAATATTTGAATGAATTATATTGATCATTCAGAATATGAGGAATTCGAAGGATATAAAAGTGACCAATGAGGAATAGTCTTATATATCTCCAAAATGCTTCAACTAGACACATGATACAATATATTAGTCATTCCATGTTATATGGGTAACTAGTTTTCACCTACACATTTTTTAAGAATTTTTTCATGGATGAGAGGCCTTGATAGTGAGATTCAAGATTTATTGGATGATAAATATTGATCATGAATGTCTATAAGTATGAATTTCATTATTTATATTCCAATATATATTATCATTGTAGTTTCTATACTGATATTATCCATGTTGGTTCATTTAACATATTTTATTTTGTGAATGGAAAATGTTTTGATTATCCACTCATCTATATTTATTATTCCATATTTACTCATGATAGTTTACACTATAAATAACCCATAATGAGAATCTGAGCTCACCCTTTATTTTTATTCCATTCCTAAAAATATGAAGAAGGTTATGAAAATGTATTTTAATGATATTTGAGTGTATCTTATTCTCTGTTTTTATAAATATACTATCATATTTGAATAATGTATTTATCAAGTTTGTTTAAACTAATTAATTCATCGATACTACTTGATGGGATCCCTTGTATCTTGTTTCAATGTAATATTTTTAACACTAGATCATAGATACTAGTGCCGAGGTGTTATAGTTGAAATTAGATGAAGTATAGAAGGGTTCTTTGGAACTAGTTTTTAAATGAACTTAGCTAGTATGATAATTCTGATATTCTTTTAGTGTATTTGATAATATTTAACAATATAAGGATTTTAATTTTATTTTTATATATTCATGATTATTGTGAACTAACTTGGTGTGAGAAATTATATAGAGATATCTCTTATAGTAAAAAATAGTGTTAATGTCCTTAATAAATGTAGGTATTTCCTTATTATGCAAGTGAATACTGATTGTGTTGTAACTGAGTAAATCCTGGCCATATTAATGTAGTTAACTAATGTTATGATTAATAACCAAGACTGAACGAATTAATATATTATTTTGTGCAATGATTAACCTATTTTAGATTAATATGTGGGAAAAAATCTTCATATTTTAATATAACTACAAATCAATTTTTTTAATATTGGATTATGTACATTGAAAAGTAATTCCCATCATTTTTGAGTAATGAAAGGGAAAAGGTTATTCAATAAGTGTATTGTATTAATGGATATTTTTATAAATGGTGGAAATTTGATCTATAAACAAATTTGATGATAAAATATATATTATCGAATATATAATTTATAATGTAGTATTATTTGGGAAATAACTTCATCGTTAATAAAAAACTGAAATTGATTGGAAGTTATACACATTACAATAAGAGTAAGATAGAAGTGTTATAGAGTATGAGGATAACATTATAATATTATCTTGTTATGTTTTCAACTAAATTCATAATCAAATAAGATATATTAATGATTTCATTGATAGGATAAATATATATATCCAAAGAGAACTATTTACTCATGTTTTTCATATTTTCATATTGTATCACATTACTTCCAAAAAGTGAAATAATTTTCAAACTCATATATATATAAGGGAAATAAAGAAAATATTCGTTTTTCTGACTATGAGAAATTGTTTTTCTAAAATAAGAATAAAAGTGGATGGAATTTCTAACGTGTGATAATTATAGAAAGAAACAACTAGGTGCATTCTTAATGGGGATATGAGTTTGTTTCATGTTTGAATAAAGGGTCCACAAATATCTAAAATGTATTTGATTAAATGAACCCCTTATTATTTAGAGAATGGGCTATATTGATGCTGAGAATTATTCAAACCAATATCTCATGAATCAAGGTAAACTCTTTTGGAGGAGTTCAATAGTAGACGTCCCAGATTATGTGATTACTATTGTTCAGGTTGATGTCCCAAATATGTGGTGTAAGATACTATGATTTTGAAATAAAATTTAGAAAATGGTATATTTGATATAGATAATATCTATACTTAATATATTCAAATGTTTTCTAATAAAATGTGATATTTTCATACAGCCTTAAGAAATTGTTTTTTAATCAAGGATTCTAATGGAAATATTATTAAAATATATATGTGACTATAAATTCCCATTATGACATATAGATATTATTAGTTTTCAAACATGATTATTAAACCTATAGTTTACTAGGATATAATCATTATTATAATGGATTTAAAATTATAATGTAAAAAATGTGTTTCTAATATAATGTTATTATGTTTCACAATGGTGATATAGAATCCCTTTACACCATATGATAGACTGAATCATCTGAATCATGTTTGGATCCACATCTGATAGTTATTCATAAGGAATTTCAAGACGAAAATGAGAATACACAAACTATGAATAGTAATGGTATCGTTTGATTTGAGGACATACTGATTGGGTAATAGTACATATATTTGTATCCTTAAGAACAAACTAGATATACAATAGTGCATGAAGATATGTTTTATAATAATATCACCACTAATAGATAATGACCCGCATCATTGTAGAGTGTGAGTTTTAGAGTATGTATGAAAATTTCATCTCATGGATAGATTGTTCAAAAGAATATGTGTCTAATTGAAATGATGCATATTTTATACTTTTAAAGAGGTGTTTTGAACCATTAATTAAATAACAATTGAGAACCCATGTCATGAGTTTTTTTTTATTGGAGTCTTAGAGATGTTTAAGACTCTTCAATAGAAACTAGAAAGACGACGGGGAATATAGTATCCCTACAACTATGTAGGATGCACCGACCAACTCACAAGCTTGCCGAAGCATATAGGTGGTGTGGGAAGAACTTATTATTCATATAAGGGAAACTAAATCTATAGAGGATCCTATACAAGAATTCTATTTTTCCATCCTCTAGTTGATGGGGCATATTAGGAAGTGGTTTAATAAGGACATTTTTATATTTTATCCTCCAATTCCCCTATGGATTTATATCCCATGAGTTATATTTGGAAACGAAATATGCCATGGAGGTCTCTTCTCCCCCATCCTTGATATTTTCATGATCTAGTATGGATGTATATAAATAATTATGGTTAATCTAGATGAAATACATCATTCATCAACACTCTTGGTCTCTTTATTCCTTGTAAGGTGGAGGATTGTAGTTCTATTAATCGGTGTTGATCCTAAAGGAAGGAATTGTCCCTTATGATCTTTTGTTGTCTCAAGTCTTATTAAATCTTGTTCCACTTGATCATATTGATCCATGTTTGATTCTTTTTGTTATCTCTATTAGAGAGTTGGATGAAATTTCCATCAAATCATGATGGAGTTTTCATTGAATGGTGGTCATTTAATCCGCATGGATATAGTATGTTAGGAGATGATGATAACATACTATTTATGGGATTTTGATGAATGTATTCCCCTTTGTATTTCCTTATTTAATTTTTTTCAAGTTTAATAAATAGGATAATGGATCTTATAATTGAATTAGGGATTTTTAACATCTCATAATCAGGTGTACGTCAGGAGTCACTGAAATCTCATAAATGTTGTTTAATCAATGTTACATACCTTGTTTCACTTATTCTAAAGAAGAAAATGTAATAATATTATATTGCAATTTTTTCATTTTATTATAATAAGGATTTTTCTAAGAATAATTATATAATCATATTAAGGAAATTATATTGATGGTTTTTCATGGTTCTAGCTAGGTTGTGATATATGTTGTGTTTATAATCATGTATTTATTTTTTCCATTGAATGGTAATTAAATGTAATTATTTAATTAATTATATGATAGTTTTAATTAATTAATTTTTATTTCTAATGGTTATGTTAGGATGTCAATGAGGTCAATGCCGGCCAAGTGGACATGGATTACTTGAACAATGAAATTAGGATATTCATATATTGTAGTTGACACTATTTAGAATAGGTGGCCTCATGAACTATTCCCTAAGGTATAATACACATCTATTAGAATGTGGAATAATAATTTCCAACTTTGTGTAACAATAATTAAATTGATAATGTGTTATGAATAACAAGTAATAAGTAATTAATGATCATTAAGTCTTAATTAATTAATGGTACAATAATCATGGTATTTAGAAAAAGATCCAAGGGACTTGATAAGAAATTGTACACTAGATTAATATTTGTATCCTATGGTAGAAGCTTTTCCACGGATGTATGACTTGGATTACATGGATATTCCTTGATGTGTGCATCTGGTGCATGAGGCAAAGAGTCTAGAGAACATGTTTTATTCCTTGATAACATGTGTTTGTGTGTGTATCATGTGTGACTATATTTGATGACATTATTACATTTGGTTGTGTGTGTCTGTTTAATCTATGATACCCATATATGATGCTTGATTTTTTTATTTTTCTTATGTTTCTTATTATAACATGTTTAAGGATGATCACATGTTCTATTTTCTAATACTAATTTCCTTTTAAGGCATAATTTGTGATTCTATTTTATGATATCTATTGTTTTATATATTACCATTCCAGTAGAGTAATTTATTTGGTACTTAGAATAAATTGACTTTCTTGTAATTGTTATACCTTAGATGAGGATTGTGCAATAATTTCAAGGACGATGAAGTATACCTAACCACATACTATGAGTATGATGACCTAGTGTAAATAACCATTCTAGTGAAATTGACAGTATAATGACCTTGTTGATGCAAAGTGACAACTTCACATGATGAATTATGTATTTTTATTGGCATGGTGTCTTCATGATACATGGATCTTAAGTGATGTGTTGTTTCAAATCCTTGTGGATTCTGAGTAATATGTTCTATATTCATTTATGTATCATATCATAAAACACGATTCCTTGTGGAAATTTACTAACATATTCATTATTCCTTTTTATAGACCTTGATTATTTTATATATCCATTATGAACACATTTTGGCATAGATCCATGAATTGTATAATTGAGGGTTATGGAAACATGGTCTGTTCATGACTACTTGGTATATGGGTGTTGTTTTCTTATTTGTGCATTATTTATTATATGATACACTTGTGTATATTATTTCACTTCTATTTATTTTTTATTGAGTTTATCACATGTTTGTACACTATATTAATCTATTGGTTATTGTACCACATTGGTGGTGTCTTATTGATGTGTAATCATACCCTAATTATTAATCCATGGAGCATACATACAAGATCATTCCTCACTTATTATAGGTAATGCTAGGGTTGAGGATTATTTTTTAAAGCCTTTTGAGATAGCACACTATGAGGATAAAGATCATGATGAGATATGCTATGGAGTTGGTCAAAACACCTCATGTTATTTCTTTCATTTCATTATGTGTGTATATGATCGTTCTGGTTAGTGATTAGTGTCTGGTATTTAGGTGTGACCATTCTGGTCTTTATTTTTTTTATTCATACATAAGGAAAGTTACTAATTATTTTATTTATTTTATTGTTCTATATTTACAAGTTTAGTTATTTTTTCATTATTGTGTACTTTGACTGGTTTTATAATCCCAATGACTATACATACACAATTACTTCTAGTGAGAAACCTTTAGTGTATGGAGAAGAATTATGGAGTTCATATAAACCTTTGGATCAGACCCATTGATTTGTTTCAGGATGATAAAAATGGTATCAGATCCTATCCTATTTTTATGATTTTGGATTAATTAAAATAGAGACATATATATGTGTCAGAGCTTCTGATGAAACTCATTTTAGTGTCTCGTTAGAACAATTCTCAAATGATGTTCTAGTCAAAAGGGAATGAGATTAATGTTTCAGGTTTGTGATATTATTCTTACATGAATTCACCTCGTATGAAATATGTGGATTTTTATTTTCCCATTTTACATGTATTTTAATCTGAATGAAATGGGAAGGAAGAATCACATTCATCATATTTTTAATTTTTTCAGATGTAATATATACTTCTTTTGAATGATTGTACTGATTATGATGGACTCATCATCTTAGTTTTGAATACATATACTACGTTTTCTCATATTAAGAATTTATTACCATCATTTATCTAATCCCATATTATAATCTAATTATGATATAATTCCATGTCAGATGAGGGTTTAGTGAACCTTCAAGGCAATTATGATAGTGATGATGATGGATATAATGATACCAGCTACACTATGAGTGTGATGTTTATTAAACCTAGTTTGGTTGTCATTGGGTGATAATTATTGTATTAATAATAATGTAAAATTAGCTTTCAAATATTTATGATTAATTAAGGATCCAACTATAGCATATGTGTAGTGATCTATACAACAATCATTTGTATTCTGTTTAACCGGACAAGGGATCCATGACACCTCAACATGGTTGGTATTAAATAAAATCCATCATGGAATGTCTATTGATATGTTCCAAGATGACTTTATGGAATCTATGATCATATTTTAATCGATGGAAATGATTATGTAAGACCTTCTGGTCATAGAAATTTTAATTCCTTAATATTGATTTGTTGTCTCCTGTTGTGTTGAGGTATCCCGAGAAAGGATGTTCCATGTAAAGGGATATTCCATATTAATGGATTTGGGAAGGTTTACATTGGGGAATATTCCTTGTTCCTGTGAGTAGCCAAAGGAGGGAATAAGGAATGGAATTACATGTTTACTTGAAACCTAGAAGTATAAAGATACATAATAGAGTGTACTCATGATACAAGGTTTTGTTTATAGTGATTTTATGATTATAGAATTAAGGGAAATAACATGTGCTGCTTAACCTGATAGTTTGGAATAAAAATCTAATAGGATTCTATGTAAAGATCCTAGGTGGAAGAAACTATGGTTGTTAGAGCATGAGTTGATGGTCATCGAAATTGTAATGTCCTTCATCATTATGGGTAGTTATTTTCATACGATGTTTGAAATATTTATCAGCTAGATGAATCATTCTGAAAACTAAGAATGAGACCAAGATGTTTCTGTTTGAACATATTTTGTTGGATTTTTCAAAAATTAATGAATGATTATACGAAGACTCAATGTTTGGGTTTTCAGTAGAGGATAATCAATTCCTACAAGGTTGTTGTAGTATTAACCTCATATCCGGTATCTCCCACCATAAATCATTGGTTATGGGTGTTAGCCATAATACCTATCCATATTGAACATTGAGCCGGTGTGGTGGGTAGAACCCCTTCATCCTTATAGGGAATAAAATATTACAAGGGAGATTACACCTAGTGGCCAATGGTCCACCGACTAGCTGGTGGACCTTGATAGATGATATGGTGGGGCATGTTATTCATCATTTTAATGAGGCTATTTTTGGTATTTTATCCACCTATTATTCCATGGTATTTAGATCCCTTTCTCAATATTTTTTGGAGGAAATAATTCTTTCACCTCTCTTATTCTCCCTCTATGATATTTTAACAATATGATGTGGGTCTGCAAGCCTACTAAGGGAACATGTAGGAGAAATCATTCCTTCCCCATTACTCGTAACCCCATTCTTCTTCTATTAGTGTCATATACTTATGTCATTTTTTAGGGATGATTGTTTTGGTAAGTCTTATGCATTATGATCCAATTATGTCACAATTTTCCATGAATACTATTCTGTTCATTTATATTAATCAGTGATTTATTATTTTCATGATCTAGATTAGATAATTAGATAAATATTCCATCTGATATTGGTATAAGTTTCTACAACTATATGTATTTGGATCAATATAGATATATGATATACTATAATTATGAATATGTTCTATTAATAGGGGTTTCGATAATGACATATCATTTGGTGGTTCCTTTTATGTGTTTTGGTGGAATTATGTTAATTTACCAATAAATCATGGAATTGACTTGAGTATTTTTTTTCATCTTAGAAGGAGGAGTATATTGGGAGTGGTCGAGCTCTGTTGGATGACGTTTCATTTAAGGTACATCCCTTTATTTATTTTTTATAAGGGGTCTAATGAAATTGTATTAAATTTTACTTTGTTCCATTATTGATTAATATTTATTTTTTATTATTTTAATAATTATATTAGAATGTTATTATTACAACACGAGGGTGAATTGTATTTTAAAAACATAGTTTCAAAGATTTAAACTAAACAAAACACAAATACCCTTTATGAAAATTTATCATACATGCACTCAGTCCAACTATCAGTGTCACATATCCAAAACCAAAAATATGTTTGATTAAATGATAGTGAAAATCACAATCATGATCGTTCTGAATTATCAAATCATGTATATCATAATCAATGTCAATATGATGAAAAAAATAGAATGTGGAATATATTGAATCACTTTCTATAAAAAATGAAGTTGAATAATAATGGGTAAAGTAATAAGAAATTAAATACCTACGTAAAAGTAAGAATGAATTACAAGATATTATTAAAATATTAAACAACTTTTAAACATAATATTATGGTAGTGAATAACCCTAACTAATGGTGTCCACTATTTTATAGTTACAGTAATGGTTTTCCTTCCAAATAAAGAAACCCCTTGATATGATGATTGGATTTTCTATGTATTCTTAACCTTAGATTCACATGATATAAGGATTGGCTCTGTCATCCTATACCCCGAATCATTCGATCTAATAAATCCTATTATCCATATTTCTATACCAAGAATAACTCAATCATAACAATGATCATACGTGGATACAATTAAAAAATTTATTAAGGAAACAAATTGATAAGGATTCGTTAATAAGTCAACTCTCTAATGAACTACAAAGACTAAGAATGAGTAATTAATTCTAGTTATTATTTATAAAACTAAAGAGAGAGTGTAATAAACCATATCAAATCTTCTCAAATGACTCATCATCTTTAGGAAATGCTCCAACTATTATATTTCCATGTTTTTTGTATTGGACTCAGTCAACTAGCACTTCATATCACATCATAACTGAATCTTCAAAATTTTATTGATTAACCCCATTATAGTGTTAATGATATTCCATAAATTATAAAGAATCCTTTTTTTCAAATTATAAACTTTAGTAATTATGATAGAAATCTTAACAATGTCAATATGAAAAACATTATGAGTGTCAGTCAGATTGTTTTGATACTGATATCAGTCTGATGGTCATAACTTGTTCCTATATACTAGATGTGAATAAATTTTGACATCTAGTTTGATAATAGTGAGTCCAATAAGACATTTATAGACTCATTTTGATAATCGTAATTAATAATAATAAGTTTATTTTCTAAATACATTAGAACATTTTCTATTTATGGTAAAATTTAATATTTTATACAAGAACACTCTAAAACACATGGGACCTAAAATGTTCAAAAAAATGTTTTAAGAAACTGCTTCTGACTCAATAGTATTGTCATTTTTTGGAATGAAAAAACCCCAAAACATAAATAAAAATTAATTTGAAAATCAAACTGGCCATTTTTCATTTAATAAAATTATATTCAGATTTATGCTTTAATATGTAACTCCCCTTGAGTTTTTAGCTCTTTTGAATACAAAGGAGAGTATTTTGAATATATAATTCTTAATAAAATGTCTCCCCCTCATAAATTTTTCCCTACCTTTTAATCACAATATCCACCTTAATAAAGCATCTACCTTTTTAGAAGATCGTCCCTTTTAGATAAAACATCATTTAAAAATTTCTCCCCATTTTTGAATCTAGCACCCTTTATCATTTTCAATATAGAATGGGGAATAATATGAGGTTTCATGAAAAGGTATAGAAAGAAAACATATGAAAAAATACAATAAATTAACTATTCATTAACAAAAGTATGAAATAATATATGTCTAACATCAATTGGATTATCATTCAGGAAAATTATATTGATATGAAAATATAATTATTTACAAAACAACAATTATTCTTTAAAAACCCTTATATACGAGAAATAAAAATAAAAAATATTCTTAATTAATTAATGAATTTAAAATGGCGTTCATCTTGTTGAACTCCCATCATAATTTCATCAGCACAAAAATTCTTTCTTCCTGAGTGTGAACATCCATAGACAATAATTTTTTCTAGCCTCTCTATATGATTTCATATTCTCAAAAGGGTTAATTCCTACTCAACTACAACTCCATTTCCTGGATCTTTCATTTCAATGAATTAACTTCTTCAATACATTCATCGGTTTTATACGTGAATTATTCAACAAAAATTACTCTGTCATCCATAAATTAGTTAACTAGTTGAAATAACATTATAACTCTTCGATAAACATCATTATTTCATCAAATTTATTAACATTCATTCTGATTTAAAAATTTAATTGATTTGAACACTTATCCATTTGATTTCATGATCTCTTTTGAGTGTGGGAACATTCTTGTAAAGTCTTAAACCCATCAATGATTAAGAGAACGAAGTCCATTAAAACATTGATATACTATTATTTGAGATTTTGATTATCTTGGATAAGTTGAATATGAGATTCAAGATTAGGGATGTACATAATTAATCTTTCTAGCATTCTCAATTCATGAATAATGTAATCAAACCCTCATGTGCACTAATTAAGGAATGTTAAGATAGTTTCGGATCAGTTTATGAAGGTTTAGTTCAGCTCATAATGACAACCATTTCTTTCCCTTTCTTCTTATATTTCTTTTATAAATCTTTATCTCCTTCCTCAGAGACATTCATTTCATTAAAAATATCCATAATGTTGATATTTTTTAGAGTATTTACTTTTTCATCAACTTTTGTATTATAATGTTGATCATATTATTCATTATTAGATGATAAATATGCTCCATTTTTATGAGGATTATTCTTCTTTAGAACAATAAGATTTCACATCCTTTTCTCCCATTAATGGTAAATTTGATGATGATGATGACTCTGATGATTCTTTTTTAGATTGATTTTCTTCCTCATTTGGCTCATCATTCTCATCCTCTTACTATTTTACTTCTTCAATTTGTATTTAATGATATTTGTATTCATCTTATAAATAATTCCAATATATTTATACATCATATTTTTAATATCTATTTTCTTCATAATCTATTTCCTTTTCTATCTTTTCTTTTAAATGAATTTTCATTCAGAGAGATCCCTTACCAGATGCCTCTCATTATATTTTATTCTGAGGAATATCTAGAAGGGATTTTTTACCATTTACATTTATTTATCCCATTTTTCCCTTATAAGGACTTCATAATTTACCACTACTATTTCACGAATTTTCTTAGCCTACTTCTAGTATGATCTGATTGGTGTGAGAATTTTGTGGAATAACATTCTCAATTTCCCTTTCAACTTCTTTCCATAATATTTTACACTTTTGATCTTCTATTAATATCATCATTTGATTATTTTTCATATATTAGTATTATAAGGGTATAGTAGCTCAAATAATTATGGCCTTAGCCTCTACTAGGTTTTGTCTGATTTTTGGATCCCCTCACTTCTCATCTTTTTCTTTCATCCACTTATCAAAAACGTCATCAAGTGCTTTATTTTCATTATTCCAATTTTGAGGAGGATATGTCTCTAATTTTATATTGTTTTTAATCTCATCAATATTTTTTAATTTCTATTATGGATCTACAAATAATGTAATACCATAAAGTTTCTCAAAATATTTTATTGAATTATCATTAAATACTAACCACATTATGTTTATTGTATCTTCTCTAGAAAGTTTAGTATTTTCCCTCATCAGATAAGATTTATTTGAAATTTCAAAGATCTCCATACATTTTTCCACCATATTACTTATAAAAATTGCTAACATAATTACCTTGGATTTTATAGATGATGTATTGATGTTATTTATATTGAAAATGAAAAATTTCACAAGATCACTTTTTTATATTTACATGAAAATCTAGAATGAAAACATATGATGCCTTCAAGGTATCTCTATATCATTTTCTCAGAATCAAAGAAAAACCATAAATAAAAAGTGAAACTACAATATTATTCATTGTTAGATGTTACTCTTGTATAAATTATTTCTATTCTGAAAATAATGATGTTTCAACTTTGGTCCTACTAAAAGAACCATGACTACTTAGAAACTTTTGTGGAGGACCATAGCCTTCACCTTATGAATGAATTCTAACCAAGTATTCAAGTTTCTTATATAATGTCTTATATCTCATTCCTTGCATCATAAATGAAGTTTTTTATTTTTTTTCTATAATGAACAAGAAAAATACAAAAATATCAATGAATATAAGGATGTTAATATTAGAATGATTTATCAAGTTTTTTCAGGAAGAATAATTCCCATCATTAAAAATAAATTATCTTCTTCATAGCAGAATAATATTTCTCAAACTAATAACTTTAAAAAACCCTTCATTGAAGACAACCCAGTTTTAATAATATTCATTTTTTCGACATAAGATCTGAAAATGAAGCCAGTGGTTGGTCTTATATGAAATCATTCATATAATGAGTTTTGTGGGGTGTGACATGTCAGGAGTGCCAAGATAGAACAGCTGATGTGGGACATAGGCATGTTTCTCCTTTATATAGGCATCGAGTGTGATGATTCATTTTTAATAACATTATATACTATTCATATTGAAATCTTTCTGATCTAATGGTTGAAATTGACCAGAACAAATTTTTAAAAGTTTTATTTAAACTCTTGATGTTTTTTAAAATATTTAACATATTAATAATGAATCCTAATAGAAATATTTTTACAAATAATTAAAATAGACCAATTTTTTAACAATAAATAAATACAAACATAAACAAGAAAAATTAAGATACTAATGTAATCAGATAATGAAAAAACATAAAGAATTGAAGAGTAACTTTTTATGTGGAAATATCAATCAGTATGATTATCTTGTTTCATTGTTTTTTGTAAATTAATGGTGATAGTTTTTTCATATATTATAAAATGTACATTACAAAGTCAAAATAAAATAGTTTCTATAGAATACTAAAATCCTTAGTTTCATACATAAATGATGGTTATGATAAAGCTTTATTAAGATAATTTTAAATCTGAAATTTTTTTCTAAATCTTTTTCACCATAAATTATATAACATTTTCTTAGTTTGGAATCCATTTTGAGAATTATTACACCAAAATGTTATTATAGGATCCATGTTTAAAAACCTAATTATGATGAAATATTTAGAAAAAATAATATTTTTAGAAAACGAATTGTTTCAATAAAAAATAAAAGTTTTTGAAATCATTAAACATATGTGATTCCCATATGAAAAGGAGTAACAAAATATAAGTACATGGTTCAACAAGATTTATTTTTTAATGATTAATTTATTTTGATCATTCAAAAATTATATTTAATTTGTTGAAATCTATTATAACTAAGGGGTTTAATAAAAATACCAAGAATTTTATTTTAAATTCCAATGAATTGTAAAATGATATATATTTTAGTTCTGTGAAACTGAAATAAATGGTGTCTTATATCTATGTGATTAACATGTTGGATCTATGATAGGTTTTTATTTTTCAAATGGAAATTTTATTATAATAATATATATTATTTATAGTAGATAACATTCCATAGTTTGGGAGTGTGTGTTGCATCCACAGTACAGGAGCACAAACCACATACAGAAACCATATATTTAGCTTCAGTAGTGGACAGTGATACTGAATTTTCATTCCTAAAATACCATGAATCAAAACATTCTCAAAATAAATGAAACGTTATTTAGGTTCTTATCCAATCCATTATTATACAACAAAATCAGAATTTTGGAATCTTTTTTGTTCTAAAACATTTCTAGAAGAATAGAAGTGCGCTAAATCCAATGTTCTTGTCAGATAAAAAAAATATTTTACAGTATTAAGATGGTAATATTTTTTATTTTATTGATATCTTATTAAAAAGAATACTGAAATAATTAAATATTGATGACTATAAGTTAATTATTGAAAACTTCATATCATACATATAAAATTTTCTGATAAACTAGTTTCTTATCCTCTTTATGATATAAAGTATTTGAGATACTTATTAGAGTAATAATACTTTTAGTATTTTCATATTAAAATTTCTTAAGAGTATATTTTATATACTTATTCTTGTATATAGAAGTTCCATCTATATTTTGTGAAATTTGAAAACCAAAAAATATGTTAACTCACCATCATAATCATTTCAAAATCATACATCATAAGATCTTCGATAAAATTAGTTAACGATTATTGAGTAAACCCAATATAATGTCATAAACCTATTTTTTTTAAACCAAACCATTTTTATTAACATCTTATATAAAAATAGTATAATCCATAGCTCCCTTTACAAAATAGTTCTATAATTTAAATCCAGTTAGTTAGTCATAGAAAGATCTAAGAGTTTGTTTAAGTCCATATAAATATTTGGTATGTTTAAAAACAAGATTTGTATTTTATTTAATTTCACAAACATTGGTTTTCTTAACATAAACTTCCTACTCAACAAATCCACCCAGAACATTACATTTCACATCCATTTTAAAAAGATTTAAATTTATGAATATTACAAACGTTGTAAATATTCGAATGTCTTAATGTATTTCTATTTGAGTAGAAGATTCTTAATAATCAAATCCCTATTATTTATTACATCCCATAGAAACAATTATATATTTTTTCTAAAAATTATTCCATTCTCATCACACTTATTCCTAAAACCCCATTTCACTGTAGTTATATATGTTTCACTAGGGTGTTAAACTAAATTCCAAACTTTGTTACATTCAAAATCATTGATTTAATATTGAATTACCTTTATCCAATCCTCGTCACCTAAATCCTCAACAGTATTCTTAGGTACATATTGGTATATGAAAGTAATATGTTCAATTTCACTTCTTAATGAACTTATATTCCTAACTGGTTGATCCATATCAATAATGATATTTTTGAAAGGATTATTCATAAGAAACAACTATATTATTAGTTTTTGAAAAACCAATACTTATAAATTTGGTACAAAATATTCATGAGGAAAAAAATAGTAATTCATTCTTGAGTTTTTTCATTATGATAAATACATTCAAAAAAATTTAAAAAACATTTTTAAAAATAGCATATGATGATATAGGTTTGGTTTGATCGAAAATAATATGATCGGTTTCATCCAAAATAACATGTAATTCTTCCTCAACTATACATGAAATTTTATTAAACCCTCAATATTCCTTAGAAGTAGTTGAATTCCCTACAAATATACCTTCATCTTATTTTCATGAATTATTTTTTAAATTATCTTAAGTACTCAGAATGTATACCTTTCAACAAAAAAAATTGATTTAAGTGACTTTTAATTTTTGTTCTATCCATAACTCATAAGGAATTTTATAAAAAAAAGTCTACTTAAAACTCTATTTATAGTTTATAATGTATTATTGTTCCCATAATCCCACAAATTACTATATAATGAGTTTTTAGTTAGTTTGGTTATAATTATTTCTGGAAGAATTCTATTTCTTCTTTCAAATACATCATTTATCCATGGGGTTCTTCATGCGGAAAAGTTATTACCTATAACATTAATACTATTAAATGTTTCAAAATCATAATTACCAAATTCTTTATCATGGTCACTAAGAATAGTTATCATGAAGATGTTTTATCATTTTTTACT
This sequence comes from Viscum album, assembly GCA_963277665.1. Taxonomy (NCBI): domain Eukaryota; kingdom Viridiplantae; phylum Streptophyta; class Magnoliopsida; order Santalales; family Viscaceae; genus Viscum; species Viscum album. The sequence continues at coordinate 689,522,367 of OY728156.1, read as the reverse complement.
TTAGCTGCCAATTAATTAAAATAAAAAATGGTTTATTATTTCTTTGTGAGAATATTAACCCATGTATATCTAGTTTAATAAATAACTAAGACATGTAAATTTTATTTTCCACCAATAGTTATATTTTGTTTTGGAACCAAAAAAATTCCATGTGGACTAACATTATAGAATCAAAAGTCTGGAATTCACTAATAGATTAAAAACCTGACATATGATTCCTACTATATTTAAAATGGTCAAAGAATTTTTAAGTATCAAACCTATGTTCTGGTGGATCCTTAACAATTGTTTTCATAGTAAATTTGGATATTTTTTAAGGATATAATTCCTTAACCTTATATTTTAAAATCAATATTGATATACCATTGCACTAATGTAAGGTATGTATTAGATCCTAATCTCATCAAAGTTAAGTGTGTAAATATTCTCATACATATTAGCAGAAAGAATAAATTTATCCTTGTGACTATGTAATAAGAATTTCTCATTCATAAATCTCACAATATAACCTTCATAAACTAATTGAATTATGTGTATATGATTATTATTAATACATTTAAAAAATAATACAATTGAAATAAGTGTTTTTTCAATATGGATAATGTTTACTATTCTGATAATATCTCCTAGTGAATTATCACGGAATGTTACTTTTCCAGCTATAATTTTGATGATATTGTTGAATAACACTTTGTTACCTATCATATACCTAAAACATGAACTATCTATGTATTATATATACTTATTTGTTTACCATTTGGGTTTTCTAGAAAAACAATTCTACTTTTGGAATCCTATCCTTATTAAGTCTAATAATTTTATAAAATAAATCTTTAGGAATCCCCATTTGATTTGGAAAATAATCTTTTTGAAAAAACTATAAATTGAACATTGTTTATGAAATAATTTTTTTTTGTGTACATCAGCATAAAACTTGATGTCAAAAAGGAACACTTTTCGAACAATGTAACTATTACTGAAGATAGGTTTTTTACTTTTAAACTCCATTCCATTACTATTAACTTGAGATATATTTTTTTTGTACATTGAATTAAAATTTTCATTTCATGTGGTAGAGTATTTTAAATTTTTTCTCAAACTAGAAATTTCATATTTTAATTTTACAACTAATTTTTTATTGTCAATAAAATGAGTTCTAGATCTCATATTTTCATCTCAAATTATTTTTCTTGAAAACAAAATTTTCAAAATAATCTCAAATAGATTATTTTAATAAATTCGTTTTATCAGGATTTTAGAATGATCTATTATATCATTTGTTAAAAAATTTATTCTTGAATCATTATTTTATAGTTTAGCTTTAACATTATCGTGTTTTTTTACTAATTTTACAATTCTTATTTTCTAAAAGTTTGGAAAATCATGAAACGTTATCATTATTAAGTAGTTAATTATATTCTACACAAGAATATTCCTCACCATAAGATATAAAATTTTTATCGTTATGATAATTATCATTTAAATACATTTTTTGATTGTTTAATAATGTGTTTACCTTATACATGATACAATGATTTACATTGGGTATATTACTAAAAAGATATATGATCTTCTATCAAGAAAAATCATTGTCTGAAAAAACATTGAGATGATTAACCTCCAATTGTACAATACATGTAATATTATTTTAAAACATTCTTTACTTTATATTTTTAATACTTTTAGTCATTCCTTCCTTGATTCCATTATTTCCTATATTTCCTCTTCTTCTTTGGATAATCTAGTATGATGTGTCTATATTTCTCACATTCATAACATGTGACATCAAAATATTTCTTATCAGTATTATCCTTTGGACTTTTATAGTATCAGTACTTAAAATATATATTTACCACATTCTTATTCATCTTATTAGAATGATTATATAATTCATTCATAGAATATTATAAACTTCTAGAATAGGATTGAATACAAAAAATATTTCTCCTCAATGATTTTTCAACTTTACCAGGTGTTTCATATTTAGAATTTAAGGTAAAATTAGTAGAAAAATAAAAACATCAATTTTTCTTTATATCTTTTTCATCATATATCTTATGAAATCCTTCTTATTATCTAATATTTTCAATTAAGTCATTTGAAGTAAAATTATTCAACTTTTTTGTCTCATCAACATTTGTTCTTTTTGATTTTCACCCATTAGACTTGATAACTATAATCTTTTCCACAAGAATTACATAATCAAAACCTTTTTCACGTATAGATTGTAAACTAATAATAAGAGTTATCTACCACTGGTTCATCTCTACAACTAATTCTCTAAAAAAACATTATAGTCTCCTCTAAACATATCTCTCCTAGAATCAACAACATTAGAAGTACCAAGGTGTGTAACATCACAATTTTTTCATATACAATTTATTTCACCACATGATCATATTTCACTATAAATGATTCATATCAGCGAACATAAAAATTTATTCCTTAATCTTCAATTCAAATGATACTCTTGTTTTTATTGATGAGTAAAAGCAGTGAATTCTTTATCAATAATATTATAGCCTCCGGTAAGGATAAGAATAATAAAAAATCCAATATTGATAAAAAAATTCATTACATATCTCTGTTACTCATTGTCAGCACCGTCAACGATATGTGTTCTATTTGGATTTATATTTTCTTTTGAACAAAAATTAATACCTTCCATATTAAAAAATAGAACTTCTTTATCAAATATACATGTTAGTGTATAGTAGTGATTAAAAAAATATATATTTCAAAAGATACATTTTAAATAAGAAGTAAAAAACACAAAAAAGTATGTAAGCAGTAGAAATAAATTATGATACTAATTATAGGATCTTAATAATTAGCTTACATGGCTATATATACAATTGGGTTGTTTAAAAAACATATATTAAATGGTTTAAAATAAATAGAACACAAAATCATCTTCAATAATCTTTATCGAATGTGTCACAGCCTAATTATCAGAGTCACAGAAGCTGAACCAAAATATATCTAATTTAATTTGAGTGAAAGTCGTAATCATGATGCATCAGATTTATTAGACTAAAAATAGTTTTATCATAGTTAATATGATAAAAAAATAAATGTTGAAATTATGACTCACATTATATTAAAAATGAAACAGAATAGTAACATGAAAATACAGATTCATCAAAATAGCTATATAAAACATAAAATGACTTACAATCTATTATTAAATTATTGAACCTCTATAAATGATAAGATTAATTTAGTTAATAACCCAAACTAAGGTTATTTTATGTTTTATACATATAGTAAAGTCAATCATTAATTTCCCAGAAATCCATTGATATGATGATTGGATTTTCTATGTCATTACATCCCTAGAATACCATGAAATAACAATTGAATCTATCATAAAATACCCTAAACCCATTGATCTGATGGATCAGATTCACTGTCTTCCTAACCCCAGAATCCCTCAATCGTAACAATGATATGACGTAGATACAATTATATAAGTTATTAAGGAAACAACATGGAAAGGATTCCATAAGAAGAAAACACACTACAGATATACAAATACTAAGAATAAATAGTACATTCTAAGTATTCTTCTGAAAACATGATTGTGAATGTAATCAACCAGGTCTAAACTCTTCAAATTACTCGGATATTTATATGTATTACTCCAATGGTCAAATTTTTCCATTTTATACAATGTCATTGGATAGTTGACAATTGAAAACTCAATGAAACTAAATGCCTGACAATATATTGATTTACACCATTATAGTGTTAATGATATTTCATAAATTAGAAACATGCCTTTTTAATCTTATTATAAACATTAGTGATTCTACTGGAAATGAAAAAAAATGTTAATATAATGACCATTATGAGTCTAAATTTTAGTATTTTGGTACCAGTATCAGATCGATGGTATTGACTTTTTTCAGTATGATAGATATGACAATAGTCAAAATTATGTTCTGATAAATTTGAGTCCAATAAATCTGACACAAACATATTATTATAACCATATTGAATAATTGTAAGTATAACTTCATAAGACATTACAACATTTCATATGTATGCTATAAGAAAATTTTATCTACAAAAAAACATTTTAAAACTCATGTGGCATAAAAATTTATTAAACATGTTTGAAGAATGTGTTAGGGATTTCCAAAACTAAATGAATGGAAACATAAGAAGTAGAAATTATAACATAGAAGATCTTCTCAAAATCAAGATGGTTGCATGATTTGAAAATTATATTGGTGGTTTTTCATGGTTACGGATTGGTGATGATATCCAGTAAGTCTTTTGGTACATCTACATTTCATTTATTAATATTAATTCCATATAATTATTTAATTAATTATAATATAGTTATCAGAAATTAATTTTGAATTCTCGGGAGTGAGTTTGCATCTCATGGTGATCTATGGAGGCTGAATAGACTTAGATGACTCATAAAACGTATTTGGGATTTTCTTGGATGGTTGTTGGCTAAATTTGTTTATGTGGTCCTATATACTCTACCTGTATGGTATTATGCACATCTATATCCATGTAGTATGGAGTTCTCTACCTTGGTAAATATACCCTTAGATTTATAATTTGTTTTTTATAACATGCAATTCATAACTTATTAATGATCCTTAAATAATTATTAACCAATGGAATAATTCATAATGTAATTGGCAATATTGTTAAGGGACACGAATGATCCATGTTCACTAGATTGATGTTATCCATTGATGGTCGATGCTTTATCATTAATGTGTGACTTAGATTATATGGTAACTCTTTGTTGTGTGGTTCTTCTGCATGAGACCTAGGGTCACGAGACCATGACTAGTTCCATGATCACATATTTATGTGTGTTTAACCCATGAGATCGTATTTTATTCATTGATAACATGTGATTTTATTTATCTACCCCATGATACACATATATGATTCTTTATCCCCAATGTGTTCTTATATTTCTTGTTATACCATGTTTTATGGTGCTCACATGTACTGTTTGTTTCTATTTATTTATCATGATGACATTCTTTATTGTTTAATTATATACTCTATCATGTTATATGCATTACCATGAATTTGGGGTATTAATTTGGTAACAAGATCATGTATATCATCATGAAATGGAAATCCATTAGAGGGGGGTGTGCATAACATGCGATAATGATGATGATGATGGACTTGAGAATAGTGTAGAAGCATGGTGGCCTTCTGGTAGTATAATTAGGGTTCTGATGACCATATAGATGTTAAATAACATATTCACTCAATCCCTTGTGTATTTTGAGTAACATATTTTCTTGATTCCATGTGGATGTTGAGTGTCATTTTCTCAGGATTTATTGTGGATTACGAATAACATTTTAACCAGTTAGCCTTATATCACAAAATGAAAATTTATTCCTTGTAGATATAGATTGAAATGTTCATTAGACAAGTAGTTGTACTTTGATTACTCATGATATTTATTATGAAAAAATTTCATTATGCATTCGAATAAATTACATATAGATTTTTGGAAACATAGTAAGTGCATGACTACTCAGTATATGGGTATGTTATTTTTGTTTTCACATTGTTGATTATATGTTATGTTTATGTAGTTTATGAATTTTATATAAACGTTTTTTGATATGATTATCACATGCACATAAACTTCATTTTAAAATTGGGTATCGAACCACATTGGTGGATTCCTAATGAGTTATACTCATACCCTACATAGGAGGAACAAACAATTAGGTTGCTATGAATCACTCACTTATTATTGATATCAGACGGCTAGAGGATCTAGTTTTAACCACTAGTGGGATATCTCTCTATGATTCTAAAGACCCAGATATGATGTGTTTGGAATTTGGGTGTAGATACTCTGATAATATTTTTTCTTTTCATTATTTATATATGTTATTATCCTAGTGGGTGATCTGTATCTTGTATTAAGGTGTATCATCTGGGTTTTTTATTTCTATATTATGTCATATATATGGTATGATATTTTTTTTGATTAATCTATTTATATTTTTAACATGTTTGGTTACTTATTTTTTATTTGGAACTTTGATTGAGGGTATTGTCTCCCCATGACTTTACATGGATGTACACTTATATTTTACAACCTTAGGCTATGGATTGGAATAAATGTGGTCATGTGGAACTTCTTCTCAGATTCATTGATCCAGGTCATGGTGTCAAATGGTGAAAACCCTATGTTGATTACTCTAGAGAGGATATACCAAGTGGAATTAGTGGAAATAAAGAAACAAATGTAGAACCCATGTGATAATAGATTTAAATTCATCGGTTATTCACCAAGTGGAGCACCAATAATTTTTATTGTGAAGAAAGTTTGGTAAGTGTGGGTTTTTAGTGAATACAGTTAAATAACATCCATTACTATATAGAAAAAGTATCATATGATTCACCTTATTTACTTTTTTATTGAACTACAATGAGAAAAATATCTTTTCAATGATTTATACTTATTATGTGTATATCACTTATGAGAAAAGTATGAAATTAAGGATACATAATTTCAAATGAGGTGTGGATATAATGGATTTATTGTAATAACCTATGGATTAACCAATTGGCCAAATTTTTTAAGGGATCTAACGAATATATTTTTCAAGGATTATCTTTTTAATTTCGTTGTGTTATTTATTGATGATATCATTATATAATCTATAATATATTATGATCATAAGAGTTATATGTGAATTATTCTTAATAATCCTCTAGTAAATGAGATCTATTTCCAATTTCTCAGTTTTGGATTTCTGGATTAGGATATTTATATTCATGGCCATGTTGACTCTAAGTAATTAATATAATTGTATCCCTCAAAGATAAAGGTAGTGATTGAAAAACTAGTTCCAATTTATATAACTAAGATACATGGATTCCATGGTTTAACATAGTACTATCAACGACTAATTAAAAAATTCTCAATTAGATAACTTGTTAACCATTTTGGAAAACAATGATGTTATGTTCATATTTTAAAAGTAACCAAAATATTTTTTATTGAATTATAGTGTATATTGGTCAATACAACAATGTTTACATTTCCATCAATAAGGGATGGATTTGTGATATAAAGTGAAACATCCTAAAATGTTCATGCATGAATTCTTATACAGAACAATGGTTTTCTATCTTATGTATCATGGAATTTAATGATTTCTTTATAGTTTTATCCAACCCAAGATTGTTTTTCTTAACTCATAGTTTTTCTATTCATGTCATGGACGAATTCAATTTATACATTCAAATATGAAATATATACACATTGTAAATGTATAAAATACATATTATGATAGAAATGTATCAAAATAAGGAAAAGGTGAGGGATATTTTAACTCAAGTATTAGAGATTCTCAATATATTACCACCCTGGGAAGAAATATGGTGACATATGGATTGGGTATAAATGATCATTATGTTTTGAAGAAAATGGTGATTGAAAGGATGATATGTTAATGGATTTAGTAATGTTGGAAATAAAAATAATTATTTATGTCTAAATACTAAATATATTCTAATTGATTTTCAAACAATCCAGATTATAGAAAATAATATTTTTATATCTTGATGATAATAATATTCAAATGAAAATATATGTCGTGAATGATTTTAAGTTAGTATAATCCATATATTAAGATGGTATTTGGATGGTTGTAAATAGATAATGTATTTCATTAGATATATATATAAAAAAAGAATTATAATATAAATCACATAGTTCAAATTTTTCTATACACCCTAGTAAAAATAAATGTGTCTGGATTTTAGATAACATTTATATTGTGATAATATGAAATAAGAAATTTCAGACTATGTATCAAAATACTTGGTTTTTTAAAAGGTATGATTTGAGGGAAAAAATCCTAGAGGATTATTTCAAACATTACCAAATCTTACATGGAAATTGAATGATATATATGACAACCACCTTTTCTTGTATGCTATTATTTATACTATTTTTTATTAATTCTGGTCAAATAAAAATTTAAAATTCCCATATTTTTAGAAAACAATATTGTGTCTTGGTTGCACATGGTTAGGTGTAACAATATAAAAACCATGCGTGAGGTTCTACTACCATGGCACTACCATTTATCCAGGTTTTCATATCTTTAACTGAGTCTTGCGAGGTCCTTGGGAAAACATCGTGCTATATTTTTCCATATCAATTATTAATATTATTTTTTTCCCAATGTTTTTTAGACCCTGAAAATTAACCATAAAATGTTCCTAGAATTAAATTTTTATTTTTATTTTCATTAAGTATTTCCTTTATTATTGAAACTTTTTTCTTTATCTCCCACAATTACCCTTCCCAATTATCATCTGATTCATTAAGTTCCCCCATAGGATGATCCCTCTTGTATGCCTCTCTCTCCAACCCCATTGTGATCCTTCCTTTATTTCCCTTGAATTTAGGTGAGATCTCCAAATGTAAGGTTTTATCATCCTCTATTTTTTAACTTCCTAGTATTTATTCCCATATTATTTTACATAATATTTTATAGACAATAAGGGTTATAGGTCATCTATTATTCAGTTGATTTTTTTTGTTCTTATGGTTTGTTGGGATTCCATATTTTCAAAATGACTATCTTCAATCAAAGGATACATGTTTTGAATTATCTTCCACTAATTTGAGGTTTGTGTCTCATTGGAACTCTTGAAAATAATATTTAATTAAATTATTTTTTAGTCTAAAATATTTATTATTAATTTACAAACATCATTTTTTCCTTTATAGGCATGAATCTTTGTTTTAATTGTTTAATATCTTGATAATGTATTAGAACGCAAACCATGTTCTTGTAAAATTTCCCAAGATGCACTTTTCAAAATATTTCAATATTTTAAAATATCTTTTGTGGTTATTTGTTTACCTGAGAATCTCTAATGGAATTAAATTGTCTTTTAATATGTTTTGTGAGTTTTCATGTACTGCAAATGCATTTCATGGCTTTTTTCAAATTCTCAATTAGATATTCTAAAATTAAATTAAATATATGAAAAACAATTGGATGTATATTAATATTTCTTAAAGGATGAAAGGTTTTAAAAGGATTATGTTATATATAAATTTTAATTGGAAAACTTTTCAAATGATTTTATGATCCTAGGTCTCATGGTGATTTGAAATTGCCTTTATATGGGGTTTAGGTGTTTTTTAGAAGGGGTTATATAAACTATTTCATTTCATTTAAAAGTGATATATTTAATTTAAAATTTTATTTTATCTGAAAGAGTTTGATTTAAATTTCCGTTTTGATTTTCACATGATGTTTGAAATGTGTCTTTTAAATGATTTGAAAATGTCTTAGCTCCACAATGTCTTTTGTGAAATACTCATGGGAACGTTATGTAAAATTTCTTTTTAAATGTCTGAGATACACATTGATCCACATGATTTTTCATTTTCTATATTGTATTCTTACTATTTAGGTTATGATTTATGTTGAAATTAATTTTTTAGTTTCAGGTATGGATAAATGTTTGGGTTTGTTCCATGTGAGGGTGTGGGAGGTGAGTCATGATATTTTTTCAAATTATATATTATTATATCTTGTAATGATGTTATTTCTCAACTATTAATTTGAATTTTCCTAGAAAACATAGTAATATATTAAGTGAAATCTTTGAGTACATACTCTAGCTTAGAATGTGTGTTGATGATTATGGTGTTTTTTTCATCTAAACCAAAATGACTAGACGAATAGGTTTAGTGTGACATTTGAGGAATATGGTTGAAGCATCCACCCTAAGAGTTTTATTTCCAGATAGTTCAATTGGACTACTGAGAACATAGTTAGGTCAGTTATTGTCATCTTAGGTTCCCTATCAGTAGTTTGGGGATTTTATAATAAGATTGTAGTGATATTTTCCATGATGTTCAATACCTTCATAAGATTCTTTAGGGGATTCCATTATATAAATTATTTGTATTTTATCTTTTTTTTGAACTCTTTCTTAATTTTTTATTTGATTACATTCCACAAATCATTTATTATATATATATTTTTAAAAGTTTCATTTTTGATTTAGGAATAAAAATCTAATTAATATTTTCCCCATGACATATTTAGGGAAAGAAATCCATTGTACATTCACTCTGTTTATTGAGATAAATCAATATAAAGTGTGTTTCTATAATTACACTGAACTAGTTTCCATCTTGTGGTGATCATGAATTCACATGGTCCAGTGCAAAGCTAGATTAATTGTTAGTTTAGATGGAAACCTAGGTTGGTTCATTACAAATTATATCAACGGAGGTATGTTCCATTTTCAATATAAAACTAGACTCTTTTACTAGTATCCATATGTTATTTGGTGTGTCATGGTAAGACCGAGTTTGATTTTTTATTGGGAAATGGATTTTTCTGATGAGTGGTTTAATGATAAGAACACTTCACGATAATTCATGAGTTTCCAAGGGATCTGAAATTTGAATTTTTAATTTGTAATTTTATTGGATTTAATGTTTATTATGTATTTTTCCTCATTTTTATGGTTTTATTTTTGTTGGGATGGGTTCGATTTTGGGATGGAAACATAGAATGGATAAAGAGAATAAGGTTGGGCTCAATGACCCGCTAAACTACACAATGATCATTAACTAGATCTTAAAACATATTTAGTATTATTGTGTGATTGGAATGTGGCCAAAACACCATATGGTCATGTCATGAATAGTTAGTAATTCATATATAATTTTAAATTAATATTATTTTGAGGCATCCCTAAGGGTGAGGGATGAATTGTGGTTCGTGATGAGATATGTTGATGATGTGGATTTGGATTATGTTTTATTTTGTTGTGAATATTTATTCGTATGGTGTGAAATGGGTTATTACAAAACAAAATAATTTTATGGAAAATTATTTTGGTTTGAAAAAAATTCCATTTGGATTTTAATAAAATAATATTTTTCCTCTATATGAGTTTGGTGTATTTTTTTCTATATTAGTTTATTTGGATATAGAATCTAGAAAACATTTTTCTGTTAAAACTAATTTTTTGTTTACTTGTAAATGAATTTGGAAAACTATGGGGTGATTTTGATACTGTATATTTTAATTTTCTAAATAAATTGGTTAATTTTTTGCTAAATGTTTAATGACATATATTTTCATAGCTCATATAGTTTTTACAAAATAGGTGAAAGTGTTTTTTAATTCTCTTATGGAATTTTGGTTTCAAAAAGGTATTTTTTATGTGGTTATCCAATTTAAATAAATATATTGTTTTTTAAAAAATCATTTTAATTTCCTTTGGGGAGTACTAATTTTTAATGAAATGCTCTTTTTTATGTGAGTTTCTTTGTTTTTAAGGTGTATTTGGGATTTTCCCATTTTGCTGGTTGGGATAATTTGAGGTGATATTCTGAACATGGTCTAGATGAGTTCGTGTTATATTAAATATAAATATGAAAAATATAATGGTGTTGGTAAATTTTTAGTTTTTTCATTTATGAGTATTTCATACCTTGTTCTTTTTTATATTTCATAGACTCCAAGTTGACTGGAAAATGTAATTTTACTTTTTGTGAGAATTATATAACAGTAATTTATTTGATACTAGGTAATGTGATATTTTTCAGTTCATTTGGGTTTAATTATTAATTATTAGTGTACATGAACTCTCACGGTGATGGTTTTTTTGTGGATATTTTTACCAATGATTTTAGATCCATGATTCCTAGAGGAGTTCCAATACATTATTACTCTATTTGGGTGGTGATTATTGGTTTGTGCATGATTATTTCTTTTAATTACTTTTGTAGATGCATTTGTTAAGGATATCAATGTAGAGAAGGCATTGCATTGAATTTTGATTCATTTTTTATATGTGGGAATTCCTTCAGTGAGTTATTTTATGGTCTAGAATAACTATATAACTATTTGATATTATTCACTAAAAGGTGTCTATTTAGATCTTGTCAGGTTCACCATGTGAGGGTATCCTAAGTATGAGGTCCTTGTTTAACCTATTATATCTTATTTTTTTGAGTATAAATCCAATATATTTTCAATTATTGAGGAATTTTTTTAATCGCTTCAAAACTGGGTGTTTTGAGATGATGTACCTTTGATACCATGGAATCATTAACATTCGTTATATTCGATGTATATCATATGGATAGTTTTAGGGAAATGATATTAGGAATATATATTTTACTTGGGTTTTAGGTTTATTTATTTTTTTATGGAACAAGATTTATTTTTTAAGACTACCTATTTATATAGGTCTGTGGAAAGTGGAGTATCATGGTCTATTTTAGTTTTGATGAAATCATTATTATCTTGGTGATGCTAGTGGTGATTACGTGCATTACTATTTAGGTCAATTATAAATGGTGGGGATATCCATTTTCTATATCCCTTTGATTATAATTTTTTATTGGATACTTGGGGATGATTCATGTTTAATGTTTTTGTTTTTTTTATGAGGAAATTTTGTGGATCATAGGAGGATAGATCATGTTCTCATATTTAAAAGTCATATGATACCATGTGTTTTCTCTTACCCATTTCTGATATTATGATTTATAGAGAAAAAATTTCTCTTTTTATGTTACCTTTAACTTGACTTGGAACATTCTGGGTGAAAAAGTGGCTTGGTGGGGAGATTTGGGACACCCTCAAATCCCTATATTATTTATTATTTATTTGTAGCTAATTGGAATTATAGATTTATTTTACCATAAAATATAGATTCATTAAATGTAACCCTTAAAAAACTGAGGTTCGTGGTCTACTATCTGGATAGTTTCATTTGGAATGGTCATCTCATGATTAGTATGTTCATATGAGGACTTATGAAAACATATGATCATAAGTTTTTTGAATCTATTATTGGAATTATGGTTTCTATATTATTTATTATAATGTGTAATGAAACCATGAAATGATCATAGAAAATAAACTTTTATATTTATGTTTATTTCCTTTCATCATTCGTATTTACAACATTTTGATTAGTCTCCCTCACTTATCCCATCTCTCTTCTTTACCTAATCACATGACATTGTTCCCCCTAGTAATGATGCCTCGCATTCACTTCACATTCCTCCTTCATTATGTAGTTTCCTCTATTTCACTTGATTTAAAATTTTATCCCCTTAGGTATGGGTTCGTCCACATCTATTGTGTTATTTTCCCCTAATTTCTTCATGTACGTATTTTACCCAAATTAATTTGAACCATATGGGTTCTAGGTTGTAAAATTTTTAAATGATTTTTTATTTCCTACGGTTCATTGGGATGTCCTTTTTCCTATTAATGTGTCTACTATCATATGGGTCATTATTGGACTAACTCCCAATGATTTAGGTTATATGGAACTTTGTGGCTACACATTATAACATTTAATTAAATTTAATGTGTGATTAAATGATTTATTAGGAATTTAAAAATATCGGGTTTCCCTATAGTAGGTGTAAATCTTTGTTTGAATGGTTTTTGCGATTTTCATGGGATTACATCGCATACAAATTTCTAGTAAAATTACCTTTGGTATTATTTAATATTATTTGTGTTTTTAATCCCATTTTCTTTTATTATATATGGTTTTGTTGAATTTTATTGTATTTTTTTATAAAGTAAATGGATTTATACCTCTTTATAATATATTTTTAGGATTTATATCATGTGGTGTTTTCAAATAGCTTTGAAAAAATGATTTTATAGTTTTTTAACGACGTTTCATCACAACATTCGGTCTATTTTGAAGTAAGATTAATTATATTAGAATGTGATTACAATAGAAAGAGTTTAATTTAATAATTTTCATTAAATTATATAATTTATTTTAAAAGGATGTTTTAAATGTTGTTTTAAAATTATGTGAAAAAAAATTTGTCACTCAACTTCTTATGTGAAATATTTTTTTTTATTCACATAATTTTTTTAGAAATTCATGGGAGTCTCCAAACCCCTAGGTTGGTTATATTTCCTATCATATATTTTCAACACATGGGGGGGTTATTCATGTTTGAATACATTTAATGATTTTCATGAATTTATTTATTTTTTTGGATACATCATGGAAGGGTTTCGGTGGTGAGGTGTAATTTAATAACATATGATTTATTCTTTTTGTATGTGAATTTCTTACTGGCCACCTTTTTTGGCCAATTATGGGGGTCCTATGATGATATCAGTTGAGTTTTTTGTGTAAAACCCTAGATTAGAGTTTTTCCTTCTAATAAGTGAACATTTTGATTGTAATACAATGATATCTTAATAAACATAGGTATCATGAACTTTTATATAATTTGGTTAAGGTATCCTCATAAGGAGGTTTATTTTGGGATAGTTTTCTAAAACAGCCAAAGACATGGAAAAGTTTTGTACTTCTACCTAAGGATCTCATCCTCCAGTTCATGATTTTTTTTCAAGAGAATAGGGAGGTTGTACAAGATTTTTATGTGATTATTGGGATGATTTAGAGGATTATATTAGTTTAATTGTTTCTATTTTCCCTAGTTTCTTTAATTATTAGAACCATTTTTCTAGATTCCTTTATTTCATTATTATTTGATATTTTTTTATTATTATTATTTTATTTTTTAATAGATGTATTACATAAAAATGTGTATACCTAATTTTATAAAATATTCTTTTTTTACTAAACATTGATTATTAGGTGAAATAATTCCCATAATATATATATTGATTCCCTGACACAATTTACAAGACCATGAGAATTAGGAACTCCATTCATGTCGATGGAGAGCTGGGTGAGTTTCCAATTCAGAGGGAATCATTGTTATTTTCATTATAAAAAGCTATTGAAGGAGGAATGTTCCTCACATAATTGAAACCCTAACTCAGTTTCCAAAAACACCATGTCTTTTTTGTATTTCATGGAATTATTGAGTTAGATTTTATATTAGGAATGAAGAGGTTGGTTGTGAGTGGGTGCTTGATCAATACCCTTCATGAAAATTCTTGAGTTACCATGGGATGTGAGATTTGAAATTTGAAATTATTTTTTTTTTAATTTAATTTTCTTTTTGTATTGATCATCATTTGTGTGGTTTGAGATTCCTTGGGCGTCCGGTTAAATTTTTTGACTAAAATAGAGTACGGATTGTTGTCATAATTATTTTCTATATATACTAATATAATAAAGAGTAACAAAATTCATGATCTTTAAGAATGTTAGGAATTGTTTCTTGACTTTCAAGTGGTCCCCCAAAACGTATGACCACGCTATATATAGTTCAATATCCCATTTAGATTTTAATGTTGACCACTTATGAGTTACACCTATTGGAGAGGAATGATTTAACTTAGGTCTTTTGATATGATGATTATGTGGATTTAGTTTTTATAGTATCATGATGTGCCTCTATATTGGTTTCATTTAGAGTGTAATGTGTTTTATGAAAAAAAAATATTTTATAAAGAATTATCCATCTTTTAAATGAAGCATTGATCTTGTTTATTAAATGGGTTTTATTTTCATTACAGTGGTTTCTTTGTTATGTCTTAAGGATTATTTATAAAATAAATTTTTTTTATTGAATAGTGGGGTGCATCAATTTCAAAAATTAGTTATTTTTATTATAGTTTCTAGAAAACATTTTATTTCTAAAACACATTCGTTATTTAATTTTAATAGAATTTGGATACTCATGTGGTTATTTTTAAAATGTTTTTTAACTAATTTACCACAAAAATGTGGCTAATGTTTTAATGAATGAAAATTGAGGTTCCCATGGATTTTTTTGGAATTAAAAGTATCGTTTTTCGAATTTCATTCAATAATTGTAGTTTTAATGAAATTATAGTGTTTTATAATATTTCAACCTCATTTAAAATATTGTTTCTTGTAAAGTGTAATTTTTTCCCACGGGGTCTAGTTTTTTTAATTGAAATTGGATTTTGTCCCTTTCAGTTACCTTATTAACTTAAATGTTTTGGATTTTTCCCCTCATGCAGGTGGGTAATGTTTGATATAATTATTGGAACATAATATTGTTGAATTCATGATTCATTGTTTATAAATATGGATTTATGAAATGTATTATAAAAAAATGATTATTTTCCATTAAGGAAATTTCTTCACATATTATTTTTACACATACATATACTCTAAGTGGACTGTATTGTGTTTTTTTATATTTTGGTGAGACTTTTCTTTTTAAAAATTTTTTGAGACTAGACTAAGTGAGAATTAGATGTTAATTTTGGTCTAATAGATCCCTATTAACCTAATTGATCTATTGGGAGGATTCATTTCATTGAAGATTTGTTCTATATGTTTTTTAAATCCCTATATCTTTTAAGTGTACAATATCATTGATTATCTGTTTGAGCTTTCATTTCATGATTTCATTCAAGCCGATTTTGTTTTAGGAATTGTCTGTAATATTTTAGTGATTCTAGACTAAAGGGTAGATCCTTCCATTGATTTCTTATTCATTATTTGGATTTTTATTTCATTGCATGAGTGATTCCATATACTAGTTTAGCTTCTAAAATAGTATAGATAATACACTTACTAGTTCTGGTTTATATCTGGTTGGGTTCACAATGAGATGGAATCCAATGTATGAGGTCTTTATATTCCCTATTATCTCCCAGTTATTTCCCAAGGATAGAGACCAGGTTATTTTTTTGATTGAGTGGTGTTTTCAGTAGGTACTTGAGATTACATTTTCAAGATTTTATAGTTTTGGTAAATTATTCTGATGAAATTTCTTCTTTTTTGTTATATTCAATATGGATCATTTTAGAGTATTTATTTGAGGATCTTAGATGTTCCATAGTTTTTAATTCCTTTGAGTGTTTCTTGGAGAGTGATTTTTATTTGGAGACTGCATATTTACATAGGTATGTTGTTAGTGGAATCGTGTGGTCTCTTTTTTTATTAAGGAAATAATTTTTATCTATGTGACACCACTATTGACGAAGTGTTCATTTTATGCTTTAATGATAAGAGAAATTTATAATGGTGGGGAGTCCTCTATTTAGTATCCCTTACTTCAATGTTT
Source organism: Viscum album (assembly GCA_963277665.1). NCBI lineage: Eukaryota > Viridiplantae > Streptophyta > Magnoliopsida > Santalales > Viscaceae > Viscum > Viscum album. The sequence continues at coordinate 689,505,353 of OY728156.1, read as the reverse complement.
TGTGTTTTTTCTTATTGTTGATTACTTTTTCGGGTTGTTACCAATTCGTAAATACTATTATATGATATTTTAATTATGTATTGGGTTTGAAGTTTTTGTGGTCTTAGGATCCCTTCAGTAGTCTTTGTCCCTTTATAATTATTATGAATACATGATAAGTCATTCTATTTTTCTATTAGATTTTCCATTACAAGGGACATTCTGGGTGTTGAAAGTGGAATGGTGGGGAGAAAAGTAACACCATAAAGTCACTTTATTCTTTTATATATATATTTTTTTATTTATTTTGGGATAATGAAAATTTAATTTTCCTCAAACTGAACAATTCAAAATTTTATAAGTTTTTTATTGTGCATGGTTTGTATATGGCTAGGTGTAAATATGAAGAAACCATGTGTGGACCTATGTTACCATGATAGGTTAATTAATAAGGGTTTATAAATGGTTATATATGTACTTTGGGGTAATAGGGCCCACCATGCATATATATGATTGGTGTCCATTATATGTAGCATTGGTTTCCCTATGGTTTCTAGACTTTGTAGTTACACAATTCATGGATCCCAAAATTAAAAATGTATATTTATTTTTATTTTTATTTTTCTATATTTATTTTATTCTTATTTCCTTCTTTTATTTTTTTATATACCTCACTTTTTCACTCCCATTTACTATCCCTGTTATGTAACACACCCCTTGGTATAATACCCCACACACACTGCTCTCACCTCCTCCCTTTTGATCTGGACTCTATTTCACTCGATTTTGGGGCAATATTCATAGGTTAGGGTTTCTATTCCACTAATTTATTTATTTACAATTATTTAATTGTCATTATGGTGTTCCTTAATTTAACGAAACCATAAGGTTTTCGGAACATCTCATTTTAACTTCAATTTCTAGTGTGTTGGGTTTAATAATATATCATGTTTCCTATTTCAGTGTCTACTATTGAAGGAGACTTGTTTTGGATAACCCACTATGGAATTATGGTTCGTGTCTCTTTCAATATTAGATGTATTACATGTTAGTAAATTTTTTTTGGCTTTAATCTATTTACTAATAATTTAGATTCATTTTTTTATTAACTTATTTTGAATTAATATTTCTTTAAATGGTTTTATTACTTTTCACAGGATAAAGAAGTATGCCAATTATTTGTAAAATATATCAAGTGGTTATTTTAATGTTATTTTTCTGTTTTAAAAATAAATGTTGGTTTTACATTTAACTATAATTCAATAATGGTTTGTTTGGGGATTTTTATTTGTGTACTAACTTTTTCTAGACCTCAATTACATGTCATGTGTTGGTACTAATCCATGACGGGATTTTCTAAATATATTTTAAAAGTTTTGAAAATATTATAACTTAGGTGTTAATTTTAAATTAGATATGTGGTACTTTAAAGGGGTTTTGTGGTTTTCTAAAAAGGGATCTTGGAACAATTAGGTTTATTTTATAAGATTTTAATTTATTTTAAAAATTGACCTTAATTGAAATAGATTGATTTCAACTTTTTCTTAAAAACTATGTTTTTTTTACAACTAATTATGAAATTTGGTTTTCAAATGAAGTGAAAACGTATTAGACTCTGAAACAATTTTTCAGATCTCTTATTGGACATTATTTAAAATGGTTTTATAAATTTATGAGACCCCCTGGATCCCTATATGTTTACTTTTTCTATTGCGACATGTGACCCCATGGGGGATGCTTTATATTGAAATGAATTTTGTGATTCTCATGCATACTTTTATGTTTTTTGGTTTCATCGTGGTAGGGTATTTGAGGTGAAGATTGAGTTATTTTCTAAGGAATTATTCAAATTTAATGTGACCTCTTGTTTCCACACCACATCATTTGACTTTTTATGCGAGTCCTAGGAAGATAGAAGGTGACCTATATGAGGTAAAACCCACAATTAGAGTATGTTTTGTTTACTATAGATTATTTTTATAGCCATAATAAGATAATTATAATAATATGGATTGTAAGAACTTTTGTGACCCATTATTTTGGTATTGTATCATCCTACCCCTCACTTGTCATCATGGGAAGAGGAAGTGGGTTTTATTGGCCTTAGGTTACATCCCCAAAACACCAATGGATGTAAATAAATTCTAAGGTCCTCAACATCATTTTGGGTATGGTTTTCTCTATGAAAATTAACTATCTAAACCATAAGAAAATAACCCCACGTTCAAATATATGATCCCTGATTACAGATATAAAACTCAAAATAAATGAATACCATCACATATATTATAGTACATAGAGGAAACCATGGGACATAACCACAGAATCTAAATTAAAAAATACCTAGTGATTCTAAAGAAAACCTACTAAAAACCGCCAACCTCTTCCAATATCCAAATAAATAATCCCCACCCATATTACAATTAATAATCACTAAATAATAGATATACCTTTCCATTGAATGTGTCCAGATATAAAACATTTACCAAAAACAATATCTCCTATGCAGGGGGTGAGTCTAAACTTTGCAGGATTTTCCTAATGAATTCCAAAATTTCACAAGAAGGGCCAAACATCTTATAAAAATTAAATAAAATAGTTTAAAAATAATTTATTTTACTTTCTATCAATATGAAAACAATTTTTAAATTAAAAACTATTTTCCCTGGAAAGAAATAAAATCAATCCATTAAAACCTTTCTCAATTATATTTTTCAAACTCACTCCATGTTTCCACAAACACCCACATCCACACATGCATTCCCATGTGGTAGTTCCATACTCGGGAATATTCTCTTGTCGATATGAAAAGTAATCCCATGGTAACCAATGTAAAGGTTCCGTCATGTCACATGACCATTCTTTAGTGTCACATCATCATACCCCAGTGGTACACAAACCTTATTCAGGGTGTCATCATCGATAGAATATACTTAGACTGACCTTGTATTCCAAAAATAAACTCTAATAAACCTCACATAAACCATTCTTCGATTAAAAACTTTAAACAAACATCTTCCATTAATCAAGACAAATACATACTTTTAAAATCATCAGTTTAAATTTATCACTTAGGAACATTTTCCAAAAACCATCCAATTTCGATAATTTCCAAAAAAACATCACTATAGAGAATTCCAATGAGAATCACACAATAATTTTATAATAATATCTTTAAGAACATATATTTCATTCTAATACATAATGCTTTAATCAATTGTATTCAATATAGAATCTGCATACCTCACAATAGTTCCTGAAAATGGAGAATAGCACAATGATTCTATAAATCCAATCACAAACCATCAATGCATCCTTAAACTCAACCCTAAAATATCACAATTACCATTATGAAACAAGGATATAACCCCATATTATTAGATATAAGGATCTAGGAAAGAGAATGATATGTAATCTAATAAGAGCAGGTATAAATGGGTACATACTAACAAATCATAGCCTACAATGCACATTGATTCACCAATATATCACTCCCATATAAAATAGGATCATCTCTTTCTCCTCGGGAGAATAAATACTTCATTTAACGAGAGACTAATTTTAAAAATGAGGCTAAAAGAAATGATATTGAATTATATCCACTAATTTCAATGAGAAAAATATATGCCACATGGATAGGTATCATTGTTTGGAAAACTGTGTGACAATTGTACGAGCTCTACTATCTAAATAAACACCTAACATGGTTGGATCACATGATTAGAAATAATTGTGAACCAACAATGATTTTCTCTCTATGTATTTCTTCCATATTTTTCATAGTTATCTTCACATTTTGGTCAAACTATGCACCAGCTATGTGGAGAAACTATCACTCATTCCAAACAAGCCACTCAGTTTCTTGGATTGGGTGAAGGGTTTTTACAAACCATACACCTTCAAAAAAACCCACAAAAGTATTCCAAAACTACACTATTGCACTTAAAACATAACTAGATAATTATAAATAAAAAATCAAAAATAAATCATAATGTAACTAAAAAAAGGTGCTACATTATCTCAACTATTTGTCATTCCTTCCTCAGAAATTAAAAAACAATATTTTTCCTAGAATAGTTTGGCCACTAATCTGAAATTTCTTTTTCATTCTCCTGCATTTCTTCCTAGATCTAACCATTTCTCCAAAAAATACTCACTGTACAAATACTTTTCCAACACAATAAAATCTATTTCTTATCCTCAACATATACCAACACATGGACCAATATATAATCTGACTCTAGATCCCTATGATCCCATTAAGTCACGTGGTCATGATCATATTGATAATTATTCCACAAATATACATGAAACAAATTCTTCACTAAACTCAACCCTTATGTAAAATCCAACCATATTCCACCTCACCAACATGTTCGTGTATCTCCAAAAGGACAAAATATCGAAGAGATAGCATTCTGTTATTACTAAAAATATTAAATAGAAGCCATTGATGTATTCACAATAACACAGGATATTTCAACTCAAACAATAATGTTCATCAATGATGATCTGCATAAAATTTTTCACTACTTTGTTTCATCTATATTCTCTTTCTGATAAACTGAATATTCACCATTACCTTTTTTTCAAGGCTTAGTACAAAAATTAACGTCTTTAACATTTACAATAAACAATGTGTATAACGACTGTAATTCTAATAAAATACATCAAAAATATCTATATGTATCATGTTCTAATAACTATTTAAGTATGGGAAGTCTACTAATGGTACGTTCTAATATCACGAGTAACCAACATCCATTACACAAGACGTAAGAATTTCCTACTATGTTTTTTTCATCCTTTATTTTTGTTCATACATTTGAGGATGATATGGAATTATCATAGCCAATCGATTCACAATGGTTCCCTATAAGTATTTTCAATAGCAATAAATGAACCTGGGTACACCATAAGATACAATCAAAATTCAATTTCTATGCATCTTTATAACTTCTCAGATATTTATTTTTTGAAATTCCACCACTGTATGATTTTCATGAATAGGGATAAAATTATTCTACTTTGTGATACAATCCCAAATTACCTATATGGAATCATGTTTCCTAACCATTTTTGGTAAACTTTTTAAAAATTCCATGGCTATATTCTCTCACTTTCACAAGGTAATTGGCCACAAGTACAATGTTGTTGTTAGTCGTTGGTTCTCTGCCTTGACCTACCATCTAATGAGGCATCTTGAAACATACTCCAACATTTCCCTTTTCATGTATACCTTCTATAACTATGAATTCATAACCCTATACATTTTTGGAATTCCTAGATGAAAATATCATTTCAAATAGTGGTAATCATTAATAATGTTTTATTAACAACAAAAATATACCATATTATGTACTCTAAATTGAAATAAAATACTATCATCCATAATTTATCCCTAAATGGACTCCCAAAAATTCAGTTTTAACCTCATAGAAACAAATTCAATATCAGATATATTTCCACCATTAAACACTTATCAAAAAAAGAACAAATGAAACTAATAAGAAGACTACAACGTGACCTTTTTTGGTATAATCTACGTGAATTTTTTCTATTAATTATAGCATATTTCACTTATTCAATGCTTCTTTATCCTAGTGGTTATAAAACCTCTTTCTTAATGCATCCACCATCAAATTTTCATTACCTGGAGTGTAAATCTTGTTAAAGTCAATCATTTTAAGGGCTTATATCCACATCTTTTTCTTAAGATTCAAATCACTTGTTTATAAAATGTGTTTCACAGTCTTATGATATGTAAATACCATAAATTTATCATGAAAAATATAATGACACCAAACTGTAAAATATTAAAATATAACATCTAATTGCAATTCATTTTTGTGTTGTTATTATCAAGCATCCATAATTGGCATGAACCATAAGCACCAACAGGGCATATCATCTTGAGAAAACATCTTTACCAAGTTCCTTATGTGTTATAATGGACTACAAAGACTATCTATACAACTAAAACATGAGGATAGATTTTGATATAAGTCAAAAATTATCCTATAGAAAGGATTTTTATATTCCTCATTCCACTAGAATTCAATTTATTTCCTTTTCAAAGATTTCATTTGTGATTCCAAATGGGATTAATCACATGGAAAATGTATGTGGTACCTGTCTTATCTCACGAAACAATGCATCTCAAATACATTCATTGACTATTTCAAAGATACAATAGCTTCAATATTCCCATGTTCTATAGAAATTTGATTCTCATAAATTAATAGGACAATTAAATGAACCTTTTTTATCTAGAAATCACACTTTGATATCATGGAATAGAGATTATTCTCCCATAAAATACTCAACACTATAGTCAAGTGTTTCTAAAGGTCTTCCTTTTTCATTGAATACACCATTATATCATCAATAATAACCACCAAAAGAGAATCTAAATACCTTTAAAATATATGATTCTTCAATTAAACAATTTTTTCTAGTGAATTCATAAGAAAAAAATATCTTAACAAAGAAATCATAATGACCATATCCACATTAGAAATTTATTATTCCAAATAACCTTTTTTTTAAACTATAGTTTGTAATTTACCAAATGTAATTAAATTGCAGGGATCATCCCCCAATTGATCAAATAGATCATAAATTCATGGAAGAGTATATTGATTCATTATCATAACATTGTTAAAATTAAGAAATTCTACACAAAAACTAAATGTTTCTACAATATTATTCTCAAAAACAATTGGTGCTACACATGGATACTTGCTCTATCATATGATACCTTTAATTTATAACTCCTAAAATTGATCCTTCAATCCCTTCAATTATATTGGTTTTGTCTGATAAAATGGAAGGAAAATATTACTGGTCCTGGTTGGATATCAATCTTAAACTCCATATTTCTTTTTAGTGGAAACCCCAAGAAATTTTTACTAAAAATATCAAGAAACTGATCCACTAATGTTGGAAAAATAACTATTCTAGATCTCATCAACAAATTCTAAATCCACTATTATCAATTAATAAGAGATAGTTACAACCATAGGTACTAAGGATCCTATTACACTTTCAGTGATATCTCAATATCTTCTAATGATATTTATGAAACCATCGTAATATTTGAAACTCACCTTTTATTCATAACAATCTATGTGGCCCTCAATGTTTGTTGGTCCATCCATTTCCAAAATAAAATCACATACATATATATTTATCACAAATAAATCCCATATCAATTTAGTCCCATTGATTTTTATCAAACATGCTGCACATTTCACTACTCAACAATCTAACTGTTTTAATGGTGTTTGGTCTTTCAAAACATACATCATTATCTCAATATTTAAACTCATATGATAAATTACATAATAATAAATAAATAAGTGGCTGGCACCCATATCCAAAAATTATTAATATGGGTATAATTAAAATAAATAATACCTCTATCCATCAAAGGTCTTCATTGATCATTCATGATCACATTCTCATCCCTATATAGATTCTTACTCTACATACATCTTTGTATTTTAACCTGTTGAGAATTTATTGGATAATGAGTCATGGTATTTCTATAATCACTATAAATTTCTCATTATGTTGATGAGAGATACTCTAATTCACTCTTCCCATTAAATCATATGATGATTGATAATAATGAGATGTGTCTCTGAACCCCATCTTTGTTGAATTGGGACAATAAATATAAAAATTCTCCAAGTACATTGACTGATTTAAATTCTAGAATGAATTGATGTTGTGGCTTACTGTTTGAAGATGACACTGACCCTCTCTAAAGTTCACGATGTGGTCATTATATATTTATTGAGAAATATAATTCTAGATATAATTCATGTGATCACCTACTATGAAATAGATTTGGAACAAGATTTATCTTACCATGAAGATCTTATAAGGATTCTTGAAACTTTAGAAAAAGTGTTTCAAAATATGGAGACTCAATTAGTGTAGGTACTTTGGACAAATAATAAAATAAAATAGGTAATATGGGAAAATAAATAAGTAGTCATGATTATTTATGCACATTTATACACTTGGATTAATTATATTAATTTCATGAATGATTTTTTTAAGGAGGGATGAATGTATCAACCCAGATTCATTATAGTAGGTATTATTTTCATTTTCCATAATCTATCACATAATAATCATGTTTTTGTTGGGGTATTTTATTGAATAAATTATAAAAAAATATAAATTATATTTAAACAAATTAGTTTCATTTTTTAACAAATTATTCCAAAATGTGCTTCTGGTGATTTTTGGTATGTTTTAGAAACAAATATTTTTAAGTGAACCATGAAAAATACAAAAAAAATTAAACTATTATTTTTTCATTAAAAATATTAATTTAAAATATCATTATGTTTTTAATTTGATAATAAATTAGAAAAATTATACTGAAATAATCAAAAATTATAATCAATTATAATGGAATCTTCATTATAATTGATTTTGGTATAACATTATGTTTGGGATTAAAAACACATTTTTCTAAAAAAGAAATTCATCTCCATTTTTGGTTTCTTTTAAAATTTAATTCTTCCACTTATAGAAATTTAATTTTATAAAATTGGATCTATAATTTTAATCATCATGTGAAAATTTGGTAATGGTACATGTTTCATTATTTTCATTATGAATAATAACTAAGGTAAAAAATTCAATATTATGGTAACGGTTAAAATGGAAAAAGTGGGTGATAAACTAATTATATAATAATTAAAATCACAAAAAACTTATATAAATATTATATCATCTATATATTTTGATAATATATATTCATCAATTGAAAATATTCTAATTTAGATCCACATTTCTGGATTAATACATTAATAAATTTTAATATTTTGAAAAACAAACATAGGTTGTCATCTCCCACCTTTTTAAATGTATACCATCTCTCCTCTCTTAATATATATTCAAGAGTCATATAACTGAAAAAATTAAATGAATAAATACATTACTAACATAACTCCTTAATTCCTAGTGATATTTAATTGTTCCAAATATGAACAACATAAGGTTTAAGGTGTAACCCAATGATGGTTTTCCAAAGAAGAGGTATAGATCTTAACATAGTGTTTTAATTTTATTTATTCTCATACCTCATTCAATTAAATAATAATCCTAATTATATTATAAAATAATTATCTACCACATACTGATAATTTTTTAATATTGATAAAATCATTATACATATCATTCTCTATCAAATGATATTTAAAATCATCATTCGTTTAAACATGCAGACTACTACCTCGAAAAGCAATGTTTTAAATTTTTCATCACCACATTTATTGGATGATTAATAGGATAAATATAATGTTAAAATAAGATATTTAAAATGTAATTTTGATTCAACAAATAATATATATAATTTATCTTCTTACCCTTCCACCTGTTTAAAAATGCTAATGTCGCTTGTCCCCGCGTATATACTACAACCCCCATAAAGTGGAGTGATTCATTTTTCATATCCTCCTTTCATATATTATTAAAAGTATATATATAATTATAATATTTTATATTTATATAATGTTAGGAAATTATTCTTATTTACTAACCAAGATCAATATGCAAGGTCCATAACTTCCAAATCAAAAAAAACATGAAAAATGAATAAGTTAACACCAGAAATGATTATGATAATTGAACATTGTAAGTAAAAAAGTGTTGAAATGTAATATGTGGATAAAATATAATATTATAATTACATATATATTATAGTATATAATTTTAAGAATTATATATTTTTTATATATGAATTTAAAATCACATTTTATGCATGTCGAAGATGTCTAATGGATTTCTATAAAAATCTAAATTTATTTTGAAATTATATATTTTCAAATTACCTTGGGAAAAATCATATTAACCTAAATTATTAAACCATACATATTTTATTATCCTATATTTATATTTGGGGGTTAAATTTTTATTTTAAATTTCATCTATTATGGGATCGACATGTATATTATATGTAAGATGATTTATTTTAAAAATACTGTTTTCATGATTTTCTACTAATACATTTCTAACAAGTCCATATTTTTATTGTAGTTGTTTTTAGAATGTTTTTAGTATTATCCAATAATTAATTAAATTAATTTTTACCCATGTTTTACTTTCTATAAAAAGTTTTAAAAATAATATTCTTTTCATTTCCAAATGATTTACTTTTCACCAAATGTGAAAACATAATATTTATTTTAATTTACACTATAGGAATGGAATTTCTCATCAAAATGAATTCCATTTTCATTGAGGATTCCTTTAAAATTTATCATTTTTATTTTCAATGAATTTATTTCTTTAAATAAATTTTGAATATATATTTTAAAATATATAAAAATAAAAAGTATTATTTTCTTAAAAGAATGAGAATAATTTTAAAAAGTAAATTATAACTTTTTTCTTACATGAATTTTTAAGGATGTAACTTTTGATGTGTTGATTCTATTTTCTTTTATAAAGTCTTTTATTATTGTAAAAAAATAATTTCTAATGACTCAATTGTCTTATACAACTAATTATGGATTATAACTAATTTTGATGTCATTCACATTCTTGTGATAATGTTCTATATCACTCTCCATTATTAATAAAAATTGTTCCACATTAATATACATATATTGAATATCATTATAGTTTTTAGAATAATCTATATTACATGAATGATGTTTCAACCATATATAATTCATATAATTTTTTCAAATGAATGAATATATAATGATTTCTTAGGAAAAAATTGATGTTATGTTTTCTTGATTTAAACAGATAATTTTTAACTTAGAAGAAATTTTGAAAATGAATTGTATTGATCACTCAAAATATGTGGAATGAATAAGATGTAAAATTGATCGATGAGGCCTAGCTGTAATTATCCTTTTGATGTATCAATGGGTATAATAAGACAACGAACAATTTATGACATATTAGATGGTTAACTAGTTTACACCTACATATTTTTTAAGAATGATGTCTTGGTTGAGAGTTATTGACAGAACGATTCAGGATATTTAGTTGAGATTTTTTTATCATGAATGTTTGTAATTAAAATTTTCTTTATTAAGAATTAGGTTTTTTGTTTTCCTTGTTTTTTGTATAATAATATGAGACATAGATATTAAATGAAATTAATTAGTTGAATTAATGGAATGTTTTTTTATTATCAACATTTTCATATTTATTTTTTATTATTTACATATGATATTTTCAGATGCACGTAACATTTAATAAGAATTGTATCTCATCCATTCTTTTTTTATGTTCCCTAGGGTATGAAGAATGATATTATGAATAATTTTAATAATTTATGATTGTTTCTTATATTATTTATTCATATTACCAATATAATATAGTAGTCATGTATGTATCTAGTTTTCTAAGATTGTTAAACTAATTTCTCCTTTATTTTTAGATACCATATATCATGTACTAATATAATTATCATTACAATTTCACCAGGTTACTAGATTTTGGGAGTTAAATTTTATTCATATGCTCATTAATAAGTTTATCATATTAATTTAAACATAAATATCCTTCTAGGGGGTAGAATAATTTCATTATAGGTTTGTTTATCTACGAAAAAATCAACTAAATAATTGAATGAAACTTTTTAATGAATTTTGGAATAATATTAAAAGTAAGATGATCATGCTACTGATATATATGATCACTTTTGGGTGGTTCAAATTATTTATTCTTATCATATAGAATCTTTAAATTGGTTTTATATCTTAAATTTATATGTTTTTTAATTCTAATATATTTATATTTTAGGTTATGAATTTAACTTTATTTTATGGTCCAAAAAAATATAGGAAGGATAGAAAATATGGTCTAAAAAACTATAACATGGAATACATTTCAAATTACAATTTAATTTTCTTCCAATTAATGTAAAATCATAATTTTGGGTATTTTTTTAGAAATGTTATTTTCAGATTCAGGAATGTCATTTCAAATCATTTAATATTTTAACTATTTGCGAATTATTTATTTTATTGTAATGTTTTTTACATTAGAAAATAACTAGATATTTCTGAATTCGAATTTTTAACACAAGGGAAGTATATTGAACACTAATAAATAGTTTTTCAATTTATTTTTGATTTTATCCTTTATTTTCATATTAAGGATAACTAATGATTAAATATTGAATTAATGAGAAGATATAATAAAATTAACCCATATATTAAGTGAAAAATAAATATATTATGGTACAAAATTGAGTAGTTTAAAAATGTTAAGCTAGTTTAACCATACATTAATGTGTTTACTGAACTTTAGGCTTAATATTTTAACTTATATATCATTTATTATTTAAATCAATAAATGGGAGATGTTTTGAGATTGTATTTCATTCCTTATTCAAGGGTTTTTTTAATAATTTGTTTTTTCAATAAATTTTAAATAGAGATATTTGTAACGTAGAAGTTATTCTATCAGACCAGCCAGAGAGTTTCTTTTTTTAAAAATATTCAAACATAAATATTTCATTTCATGTACTCTGATTTTTTAAAGGGTGATATTATTGGGTCTAAGAGAACTTTTTCTTACTTTGTTCATAAAATTGAAATACATTAAACACAAAAACTATCTATTTTATTAAAGAAAACAGTACAAGCCAGGAATGACATACTATGGGGGATATTAAAGTTGATTATAAGGTAATATCTAATAATAATATCAAAACCTCCTGATAAGAGGAACCCAGTAATAGAAAACACTATGATATGGAACGTCGATGATTCCTTTGAAGGTAGTAAAGTCTTCCACGTTATTTTCTTCAGGCAATGAATAAAGGTGTAAATAACCTTAAATATCAAGGAAATATTTTACGTAATTTTCTTTAGAATTTTACAAGAACACAGTTTCTGACGGCACATGATTCCGAGGCCCGGTGTTCCTGGAATCATTTTTTGATGTTTGGCTCGGGTATGTTCAGTGAATAGGTTTTTCTAACTTTTGAACCAGTGCTCGGAATCGAATTCTAAGGGTACCGATGGAATCGCAGCGCTGGTATTTGCTTAGAAACACCTGTTCCGGAGTTTCTTTTGCTCGGGTGTGGTTTTTAATTTTGGGGCATTAAGTTATTAAATAAAATAATGTGGAATGACAACTTTATTTTATTTCACTTAAAGCTGCTTAAAAGCCTCTTTAAGCTGATTAAGCTGAGTTATAGCATATAGGGTGGAACCCAAAAATATCCTTCCCTCTTGGTAGGATATTTGTGAGGTGGGGCCCGCACGAGCCCCATCGTTTCTTTTCCGCTAAGTAACGCACCCGCGAAAAACCCTATTAATTGAAAGTCAACTGGGATGTTTCTTAATCTATTAAAAGCTCCTTTTAATTTGGCGGTTTTATTCCTTGAATTAATTTTATGAAATAATGGTTCGTTACTTAGTTTGTTTTACGTTTGTTGGCATGTAATAAAATAAGACCAACACTGTTCTTCTTGTGTGTTGTTCGTTGAGAGGATTTGACAGAACCTTAAGTCCTTCATCCTCCTTCACGAAGAACGCGAAGAACGCCAGCCTCCAATGAAGGGCGACGAAGAACGCTGAGCCCTCGGAGATCAACGACGTGACGCCAAGTACCGCGACGCTGACGATTCTTCTCCTGCGATGTTCTTCTATGACGTTCCTTTATCTGCGAAAAATCCTCGATCATCCATTGAGGTAAGAGATTGCGGAACCTTTAATTCCTTTGTGGATTTTCTAGTTGACAAGGATTTAATTCATGTAAATTAAATCCGTATGTTCTTGATCCTAGGAGTTCGTCGACGCAACGTCGTATACCGCGACAACGCGACGCTCTTCCGGGATGCGATGATCCACTTCTTCTGTGACGATCGATTCCGCGATGAACGCACGCTCGACGACTATGGCGAGGTAGGAATTTTTTTTGAAAATAATATTTTATTCCCATAATTGATTCCTTCTAAAACAAAGAGCCCGGGATCAAAGTATAATTTTAATTTATTAAAATTGTATCTTGTTATGTCTTCATGTGTTGATATTTTACCGATTGTTATCACCTAAAGCGGAGGGTGCGTGCCAAAAAAATACGGCACGACAACCCTTCACAGTTCTTCGTTGATGCACGAAATGGTGGACTATGACAAACGGGGCCGCAATGGCGATTTGAGGGCCTGGCAGTGATGAATGGGACCCGGGAGGAGCTTCGGCACAGACGAAAGTGGAATCGGACCACCAGAGCAACTACGGTGGCCTGCGGAACCCACCGGTGGTGCGGGTCACTGGCGCGGTGGAGCGGGTCATAGGCGCGGCGGCGCCGGCCGACCAGACCCGCGACAATGTGGGTCCAGTGACACACGGGACGCGGCAAAGCTGCGTCCGCTGACCCAGAGCGGCCCCACACGGGGCTGTGGTACCTCAGTCTGCGGGGGCAGTGCCCCGTGGCTTCCTCCGCTCGGCCGCTCCGCCGAGCCGAGCTGGGCCGACCCGCCGGGCAGGGCCGGGTCGCGCCCAACCAGGTCGGACCCGGACCCGGGTCGGGCCGACCCGGTTCGGGCTGACCCAGGGGGGTTGGGCCGGGTCGGGCTGGGCCCAGACCCCCTGTTTCCGGACCCTTTTCGGTTATTTGCTCATAACGTGAGATACGGGCCTCTGAACGACGCACCATCAGTGGCGATGAGATCCTTGAATCGAGACGGTCGTTTCGGTATATTTCACTGAAGGTTTCGGAATACTTTGTGTTTGGCCGGATTGGTTCGTCCACGAATCCAACCGGGCCCTCGGAGCGGAAACACTCATATCTTGAGCTCCGGACGTCCGATTGACGTGTCGTCGACTTTGTTGAATTCCTCTATGTGAGACAGATCTTTTGGATTACTCCGCCCGAGGTTTAAACGTAGGTGGAGTACAGTCGGGTTGGTTTTCCCTTAAAAACCAACCGGGCCCCTAGGACGAAAAAGCGAATAACTCTCTGACCGGGCGTCCGATTTACGCGTCGTCTGTGACGTTGAGTACCTATTGACGATACGGAACTTTTGGATACATCAACTCTAGACTATGTGTCAGTTTATGTATCAGCCTCTCGGCTCGTGGAGTGGTCCCTCCCGAATGAGCTTGCTTTGTGCGGAAACCCTAGAGCTGGCTGCGACTGCTACTGTGACGACGACGACGATTGTATAGAGATCCTCGGTGGATTTGACGGCGACGACTACAGCACTCAGCGATCCTTTATGGGTCAGTGCTACCTATCATGTGTGGGTCCGATCCTGTGTGGGTCAGCGCTCAGCGGTCCTGTGTGGGCCATCGCATACAGGTCCTGTGTGGGCCCGATCATGTGTGTCTTTACAGGGGTTAGTTACCTATCGATCCTTTGTTGGTCAGAACCTTTGTGGGTCATTGCGGGGGTTAGTACCTATCAATCCATTGTGGGTCCGATGACTTAGATGGATCAGTGATCATCTCTATCATCATTTGAAGAAGTATACATGTGTGAGCTGAATCCTATTACTTTCCTTTGTGGATTGTGTTGTGCTATCATGTGTGGATTTATGTTTGCTTTCCTTTGTGGATTGTTTTGTGCTATCCTGTGTGGATTTATGTTTTTCTTTCCATTGTGGACTAGGTTTTACTTAAGCTCGGATATTGGAGCCGAGCGAGAATTTATGACTTAGGCATATGTATGGGAATATACCTAAGTCGTGTCGGATGTTACTTCGTGATTGTATCTTTCCTTTGTGGTTTATCCATTGTGGATTTTGGGAGACCTTCGGGGGTCTCGGGGTCCCTACTAAGTAGATTATACTCACCCCTGCACGGGCTATGCCCGCACTACGTTGTGTTAGTTGCAGACGATGGACAGTGTTGATAGTGGTGGAGTCTTGCGGAGTAGGATGGTACCTGGAGGTGGACCACTGGGCGGGACGTACTCGGAGCGGTCGGATAGACCCGAGGAGAAGTGGAGGCTTTCTGTACCCACCCTTCAGGTGGGACTTCCAGAGGACAGCTTGACGCTACGGCTTCACTTTTCAGCTGTTGTTTTCTCTTTCGAGTTGTACATTACATTCAGTTTGGGTTTGTCTTCTGGCCCACTGACTTTCCGCACTTACTATTGTTCCAGTTTTTACTTAGTGATTACTTTTTCCGCTTTCTTACTCGGTGGTTCTTGTTTACATTACAAAGGCAATGCCTTCCCTTTACTGGGATTTACGCCTTGGTGCTAGTCGCCAGCCCCTGGACTATAGAAGGTGGGCTTGGGGTAGTCACGGCCCGGGCCCCGAGGACGGGTCGTGACAAATTGGTATCAAAGGAATTCGGTTCTACCGCAGACTCTGATCTTCCGTGTATGTGAAGCAATAGTGTTAAGCGTATTGAGTGTGGTTATCAGTCCAGGGAGCCCAGTGTTGGTACGGCAGTCGACGTATCCGTACACCAGGACCCTGACTTCTGATTTCTGACTTAATGCATGAAAACATTGATTGCATGTGGGTTTCAAGTTTTCTTTGTGATTACATTGTATCAGATCCCCAGGTATTCTGTTCTTACCGTGGTGCACCTGTTTCCTTTCAAGATAGCACCATGATGGCAGCCAGCTAGGGTTCCGAGAGTTATACGTGACAACAGCCCGCTGAGCAATGAGGCCTCAGTGTAGGGCCCTTTGTCAGCAGTGGCACCAGCTGTAGCTCTACCCGCCGAGCCACCGATGCTTCCAGCCCCAGCCACTGACGATGCACGTCGCCTTAGTGCACTGCATGAGTTCCAGCACCAGCGACCGCCCAGGTTCCACGGGGAGATGGACCCCCAGGCAGCCGAGCACTGGCTGGAGGTAGTGGTATGAGTTTTTCGGTTAGTGAGGACACCAGCAGACCTCATGGTGATCCTCGCAGTGAGCCTACTGCACGCAGGAGCGGGCCGAT
The DNA here is from genome assembly GCA_963277665.1 of Viscum album. NCBI lineage: Eukaryota > Viridiplantae > Streptophyta > Magnoliopsida > Santalales > Viscaceae > Viscum > Viscum album. Next base: position 689,488,477 of record OY728156.1, on the reverse strand, counting down.
GGTGGAGCATGATGTTCCAGGTGCACGATGAGGCATCTCTTCTCTAGACGGACTTTGAGAGCCTCTTCCGCTAGGAGTTCTTCCCAGCCACCCTCTGTGCAGTGCGCATCCAGGAGCTTCTTCACCTGCGGCAGGGAAGCTTGACGGTCACCCAGTACTCGGCGAGATTTACCGATCTCTCATGCTACTCGACCGACATGGTACGGGACACGTTATTCTGGGAACGGACCTTTGATCAGGGATTGAGACATGAGATCAGGGCATCACCGATCTCCCTCAGCATTCTGACGCAGTCTGGAGTACTGGAGCGAGCCATTTTGATCGAGAGCTTTCTTGGTTAGACTTCTACAGCAGCGAGACCTACCGCGGGGCGGCATGTGCAGAGTGTTCTGTAGCAGGCAGTCGACGGATGACTCAGGGGTCCCGACAGACCAGACCCTCACGTAGACGACCTCAGGACACTGGCTCAGCAGTGTGGGGCACACAGTATGGAGCCAGTCTTTCGAGAGGCAGGCAGTGCTACACATGCGGCCGGCAGGGCCACATGGCTCGTGACTGCCTGACCCACCGTGCCAAGGAGCAGCAGACAGTTGAGGTGCCACCCAGGAAGAGGTAGAAGGTCGACCGTGGCGGTCCGCAGGGAGAAGGTAGACGAGGCATAGGAGCTGGCCGAGTATCAGGTGGTGGGTGATGCTTTGAGGCTCTACCACCCCCACCACCAGGAGGTCCAACCCGACCATAGGGAGCTGGCGAGCAGAGACAGGCACAGCTCCAGGCAGCGGAGGCCTACGACCACGGCATGCCCGAGATGATTTGAGGTATGATCTGTGTCTATTCCACCCTTGTTACAGTTCTTATAGATACAAGAGCGAGTCACTCTTTCATAGCTGTTGCCCTTTTTCGGATCTCAGAGATTCCGACAGAGCCGTTGGCTAGATCCTTACGGCTAGAGACTCCTACGGAAGCAGACTCGATGATTACGCACTGGTGCCGGTTGTGTGAGCATACTCTAGGAGCCGAGAGCTTTGGATGTGATCTTATTGTAGTGGCATCAAGGCCTTACGACGTCATCCTGGGCATGGATTGGTTATCTACAGTCCATGCACAGATTGACTGTATTAGGAGCAAGGTGCGATGTGTATGCACCGACGGGATCAGGTTCACCTTCACCGGCGAGACGGGAGCCTTTGTAGCACAGGATGGACTTCCACAGAGGAGAGTACAGCCCATCACTCATCATTTGGCTAGCCTCATCCTTGGAGCATTTGACGTGCGGAGTCCTAGTTTTCCTGCAGTGGTGGATCAGTATGCGGACGTCTTTCTCGACGACGTTCTAGGGTTACCTCCTCGCAGAGAGGTAGACTTTTATATTGATATGTACCCCGGGACAGCCCCAATATCTACTCTAGCATATCGGATGGCCCCCGCTGAGCTTCGAGAGCTACGGGTATAGTTGGAGGACTTGCAGTGCAACGGATTCATCTGACCCAGTGTTTCACCCTGGGCTTCCCCGATACTGTTCGCCAAGAAGGCGGACGGGAGCTTGCAACTGTGTGTTGACTATCGTCACCTGAACCAGGTGACAGTGAGGAACAAGTATCTGCTACTGAGGATTGATGACCTCTTCGATCAGCTCAAGGGAGCACGGTGGTTCTCGAAGATAGACCTCAGGTCAGGCTATCATCTGCTCAGAGTTCGATACGAGGACGTGCAGAAGACGACCTTCAGATGTCGGTATGGCCACTATGAGTTCTTGGTCAGGCCATTAGGCGTAACCAATGCTCCAGCAGTGTTCATGGTCCTCATTAACAGGATCTTTCAGCCATACCTCGATCGATTTGTCGTAGTCTTCCTTGATGACATTTTGATTTACTCTACGATTGAGGATGAGCACGCCTACCACTTACGGGTTGTACTAGACACACTCCGAGATCACCAGCATTATGTAAAGCTCTCGAAGTGTCATTTCTTGATACGTGAGGTCCACTTCTTGGGACACGTCATCTCTGAGGCGGGAGTTGCAGTGGATCTCATGAAGATCGAGGCAATGCTAGCTTGGGAGCCACCCAAGAGCGTGACAGAGGTGCAGAGTTTCTTGGGACTAGCTGGATACTATCAGAGATTTGTGTCGGACTTCTCCAGAGTTGTGGCGCCACTCTCAGCTTTGAAGAAGAAGGGGAAACCCTTTGTGTGGTCAGACAGATGTCATCAGAGCTTCCAGGAGCTGAGACAGAGATTGACCAGCGCACCTATCTTGAGGTTGCCTGAGGAGGGAGTAGGGTACGTAATCTACTGCGATGCATCAGGGACTGAACTCAGATGTGTCCTGATGCAGGAGCGGGCAGTGATGGCCTATGGATCACGTCAGTTGAGGCCGCATGAGCCGAAATACGCTACCCATGACCTGGCGTTAGCAGCAGTGGTCTTCGCCCTGAAGACATGGCGACACTACCTGATGGGCGAGTGCTTTACAGTCTTTTCTGAACATCAGAGTCTCAGGTACATCTTCTCGCAGAATGACCTAAACCTGAGATAGCGGTGATGGCTCGAGTTCCTCCAGGAATATGACTTTAAGATAGTCTATACTCCTGGGAAGGGTAACATGGTAGTCGATGCTCACAGCAGGATGGCGGGCATTCAGCTACTTGAGGAGGTGACAGAGCAGCTAGCCGCTTTGCAGATATCCTTCGTGGATAGAGATTGAGCATCCTTCCTTCAGTCTCTCACAGTCACTCCTCCACTACTGCAGCGGGTCAGAGAGGCACAGCGTGGGGATGCCGACTGTGAGATGTGGAGTGTGCAGTTATCCTCAGGACAGGCACCTGATGGCTTCTCCTTTGGATCAGAGCACGACATCCTATTCAGAGGACGTACTTTGGTACCAGTTGCTTTATGGGAGGAAGTGTTGAGAGAGTTTCACACTTCTCCCTTAGTGATACATCCTGGAGTGGCAAAGATGTACCAGGATCTCAGACGACAACACTGGTGGCCAGGCATGAAGAAGGTTGTGGCAGAGTTCGTTTCTCGATGCTTCACCTACCGGCAGGTGAAGGCAGAGCATCAGGTACCAGTAGGCTTGGTACATCCCTTGGAGGTCCCGGAGTGGAAGTGGGACGGGATATCTATGGAATTTGTGACTGGACTTCCACGCACTTCCAGAGGTCACGACTCCATCTGGGTGATTGTTGACCGACTCACCAAGTCGGCTCACATCATAGCCATCAGGGAGCAGGGCTCAGTGGAGATCTTGGGGTGTCTCTACGTTCATGAGATTGTACGGCTTCATGGTGTGCCATAATCTATCATCTCCGATCGAGATGCTCACTTTACTTCTCGGCTTTGGAAGGGGTTTCAGGAGGCGTTCGGAACGCACCTACGTCTGAGCACTGCCATTCACCATCAAATGGATGGTCAAACGGAGAGGACCATTCAAACTCTCGAGGACATTCTCCGCGCATGTTTCCTCCACATTGGTCGCAGCTGGGAGGACCACGTACCCTTGGTGGAGTTTGCGTACAACAATAGCTACCACTCCACCATCGGGATGGCACCAGACGAGACGTTGTACGGCAGGCCTTGCAGATCTCCTTTGTGCTGGACAGACCCTGGGGAGTCAGCACTTATAGGACCAGTGATGGTCCGGGCCATGACAGAGAAGGTCCAGGTCATCCAGGAGCGGATGAGGACAGCTCAGAGCTGGCAGAAGTCTTATGCTGACAGGAGGCTGAGGCCACTAGAGTTCGAGGATGGCGACCACATCTTCTTGCGTGTCTCACCTCGACGAGGATTACGGAGATTTGGCCAAGGCGGCAAGTTGTCTCCATGCTTCATCAGACCATTCCAGGTCCTCAGCAGGATTGGCGAGGTGGCTTATCACCTGTCTCTACCACCTTAGTTGCACCGGGTGCACGACGTCTTCCATGTATCTTAGCTGAGGAGATACGTGCACGACCTGACGCACATTATTGACCATGGGGAGCTAGATGTTGATGATGGGGAGACTTTTGCAGAGGTCCCAGTGGAGATCGAGGATCGACAAGAACGGGTCCTAAATGGATGGTCGATTCCTCTAGTGCGCATTAGGTGGCAGCATGGGAACCTCCAGGAGAGCACTTGGGAGCGGGAGGCTCAGATGCGTGCTCAGTACCCAAATTTATTTCCCCAGCTTATGATGTATCATTATGGGGACGTAAATCCCTAAGGTGGGAGTGATTTAAAGACCCGTAAATTTCAAGGAATTTTTTTTTTAATTTTCTTTGGAATTTTACAAGAATGGAGTTTCTAACGGCACGTGATTCCGAGACCCGGGGTGCCCAGAATCATTTTCCAAAGTTTGGCTCGGGTAGGTTCAGTGAACGAACGAGCGGGTTTTTCTAAATTTTGAACCGGTGCTCGGAATCAAATTCCTAGGGCACCGATGGAATCACAGCACCGGTATTTTCTTAGAAATGCCTCTTTCGGAGTTGAGTTTTCTCGGGTGTGGTTTTTAATTTTTGGGCTTTAAGTTAAGAAATAAAATAATGTGGTACGACAACTTTATTTTATTTCACTTAAAGTAGCATAAAAGCCACTTTAAGCTTCTTAAGCTGACATGAAGCGGATAGGGTGGAACCCAAAAATATCCTACCCTCTTGTTAGGATATTTGTGAGGTGGGGCCCGCACGAGCCCCACCATTTCTTTTCCGCTAAGTAACGCACCCGTGAAAACCCCTTTTAATTGAAAGTCAACTGGGGCGTTTCTTAATCTATTAAATGCTCCTTTTAATTGGGCGGTTTTATTCGTTGAATTAATTCTATGAATTAATGGGTTATTACTTAGTTTGTTTTTCGTTTGTTGGCATGTAATAAAATAAGACCAACACTGTTCTTCTTGTGTGTTGTTCGTTGAGAGGATTTGACAGAACCTTAAGTCCTTCATCCTCCGTCGCGAAGAACGCGAAGAAAGCTGGCCTCCAACAAAGGCCGACGAAGAACGCCGAGCCCTCGGAGATCAATGACACGACGCCATGTACCGCGACACTGACGATTCTTCTGCCGCGATGTTCTTCTGCGACGTTCCTTCATCCAGGAAAAATCCTTGATCATCCGTTGAGGTAAGAGATTTCGAACCTTTTAATTATTTTGTGGATTTTATACTTGAAATGGATTTAATTCATGTAAATTAAATCTGTATGTTCTTGATCCTCGGAGTTCGTCGACGCAACTCCATATACCGCGACGACGCAACACTCTTCCGAGACGTGACGATCCTCTTCTTCCGCGACGATCAATTCCGCGAAGACCGCACGCTCGACGACTATGGCAAGGTAGGGATTTTATTGACAAATAACATTTTATTTTCGTAGTTGATTCCTTCTAAAACAAAGAGCCCGGGATCAAAGTACAATTTTAATTTATTAAAATTTTATCTTGTTATGTATTCATGTGTTGATCTTTTCCTGATTTTTATCACCTAACACGGAGGGTGCGGTCCAAACAAACACGGCCCGACAACCCTCCGCAGTTCTTCATTGATGCACAAAACGGTGGATGATGACAAGCGGGGCCCCAATGGCGATTTGAGGGCCTAGCAAGGAAGAATGGTACCCAGGAGGAGCTTCAGCACAGACGGAAGTGGAATCGGACCACCGGAGCAACTCCGGTGGCCCGCAGAACCCACCAGCGGCGCGGGTTGCCGGTGCGGCGGCACCAGCAGCAGGAGGCGGCGGTGCCCCAGCACGGCGCCTGAAGCCGGAGGCGGCAGCACCCCTGCTCGCCGCCGGATGGAGCCGCCGCGGCTGAAGTGGCGGCGGCGGCGGCCAACCAGACCCGCGACCGCGCGGGTCCGGTGACACACGAGATGTGGCAAAGCCGCATCCGCTGACCCAGCGCGGCCCCACGCGGGGCCGCGACACCTCAGTCCGCGGGCGCAGCGCCCCGTGGTTTTCTCCACTCGGCCGCTCGGCCAAGCCAAGCCGGGCTGACCCGCTGGGCCAGGTCGTGCCCAGGCCGGGCTGGGCCGCCTGGCCGGACCGGGTCGCCCCCAACTGGATCGGACCCGGACCCGGGTCGGTCCGGGCCCAGACCCCCCGTTTCCAGACCCTTTTCGGTCTTTTTCTCATAACATGAGCTAAGAGCCTCCGAATGACGTGCCTTTAGCGGCGATGTGATCCTTGGATCGAGACGGTCGTTTCGGTATATCGCACTCAAGGTTTAAGAATACTTTGGGTTCATCTGGGTTGGTTCGTCCACGAAACCAACCGGGCCCTCGGAGCGGGAACACTCATATCTTGAGCTTTGGATGTCCGATTGACGTGCCATCGACGTTGTTGAATTCCTCTAAGTGAGACGGATCTTTTGGATTACTCTCCTTGAGGTTTGGACGCAGGTGGAGTACGATCAGGTTGGTTTTTCCTTAAAAACCAACTGGGCCCCTGGGAAGAAAAAGCCAATAACTCTCAGACCGAGCATCTGATTGACGCGTCGTCTGCGACATTGATTTCCTGATGACGATACAGAACTTTTGGATACATCAACTCTGGAATATGTGTCAGTTGATTTATCAGCCTCTTGGCTCGTGGAGTGGACCCTCCCGAACGAGCTTTCTGTGTGCGGAAACCCTAGAGCTGGTTGCGACTGCTACTCTGACGACGACGACTATACAGAGATCCTCAGTGGATTCGACGACAACGAATACAGCACTCAGCGATCCTTTGTGGGTCAGTGCAACCGGTCATGTGTGGGTCTGATCCTGTGTGGGTCCGATCCTCTTTGGTTCAGCGCTTAGAGGTCCTGTGTGGGCCAGTGCCTACAGGTCCTGTGTGGGCTTGATCCTGTGTGGGTCTTTGCGGGGGTTAGTTACCTATCGATCCTTTGTGGGTCAGATCCTTTGTGGGTCATTGCAGGGGTTAGTACCTATCGATCCGTTGTGGGTCTGATCACTTAGATGGATCATTGATCATCTCTATCATCATTTGAAGAAGTATACCTGTGTGAGCTGAATCCTGTTACTTTCCTTTGTGGATTGTGTTGTGCTATCCTATGTGGATTTACGTTTGCTTTCCTTTGTGGATTGTGTTGTTCTAACCTTTGTAGATTTACCTTTTGCTTTCCTCTGTGGACTGAGTTGTAATTAAGCTCGGATGTTGGAGCCGAGCGAGAATTGATGACTTAGGCATATGTATGGGCATATATCTAAGTCGTGTCGGATGTTACTTCGTGATTGTATCTTTCCTTTGAGGTTTATCCTTTCTGGATTTTGGGAGACCTTCTGGGGTCTCGGGGTCCCTACTGAGTAGATTATACTCACCCCTGCATGGGCTATGCTCGCACTACGTTGTGTTGGTTGCAGACGACGGACAGCACTAATCATGGTGGAGGATTGCGGAGCAGGACGGTACCTGGAGGTGGACCACTGGGCGGGACGTACTCGGAGAAGTCAGCTGGACCCGAGGAGCAGTGGAGGATTTCTGTACCCACCCTTCAGGTGGGACTTCCAGAGGATGGCTCGACTCTGCGGCTTTACTTTTAAGTTGTTGTTTTCCCTTTTTAGTTGTACTTTACTTTCAGTTTGGGTTTGTATTCTGGCCCACATACTTTCCGCACTTACTGTTGTACTAGTTTTTACTTATTGTTTACTTTTTCCACTTGCTTACTCTATGGTGCTTGTTTACTTTACAAAGGCAATGCCTTCCCTTTACCGTGATTTACGCCTTGGTGCTAGTCGCCAGCCCCTGGCCTATGGAAGGCGGGCTTGGGGTAGTCACGACACGGGCCTTGAGGACGGGTCGTGACAAAAGGATCCCAATTAAATTTTTTATTATGGTCAAGAAATATTGAATCTATTAGACTATTTTCCCAAGGGGTGGAAGAGAGGAAATTAAGATTGTTCCTTGTGATCTATAAGTTTGTCTCCATAATGGAAAAGGGTTGCATGGCATTCCCTTATACCCTAATAGAGTCAGAAATCCCATGAAAGGAACTGAAGGAAAAGAACGAAAACTAGTATAACAATGGAAAACTCATCCTCCTAAAATGTAAACCTGGTTACAGGATCTGTCAATGTTGGGTTTGAACCTAGGGGGTGGGTTCTAGCAGACTCAATGTCCCATTAACATTGATTTGGAAAAATATAAAGGGAAACATCTGACCATATAGCAGCTCAAAGATTGTGCCTCATCATGTTAACTTGTAAATTGGAAAAAGGATCACCTAGAAGAACCTATATATAACTAAAAAAGTATAACCAAATGTGTTGGGGTCACAATGAATAGAATGGTTCCTACCCTCCAAAATACACCAGCAACCAGCTCCCAAAAGGATTTTTTGGGCCCACTCATCCTATTTTTATTAGTTGACACTACTAAACTATTTTTTGATGAAGTCCTCTACAGACACAACCACCACTAAAGAACTGTAAAAATATTTTTGGTCCATCCACATCATATCCACCCACTCAAATTGAAACAATAAATATGCAAAATGGATTTCTATTTATAGCCCAAAAATCGGGAAGAATTGGAATATAAATTAACACATCTACCATTAAATTCTGTATCGGTTAGGATCGCTTGATTCATAATTCTTGAAATAAAAAATGTTGTATTTCGATGGAATAGATTTACAATAGAAAAGGTCAACCCACGTATCAATACACCCAAGAGAAAACATGTCCTATCTATGGGCCATCACTGATAAGGTAATTATATAAAAGTAACTTTACATTCATTAATTGGGTATATCATATATTTTGATATCATCAAAAAAATTCTAGCCAGGAGAAAAGATCTCATGTAATAATACAGGGTATTATTTGGCATATTCAAAGGAAAAATAGTGAATGGGGCCTATTGGATTATCAAACACCTATCCTTCCCAATTATAGTTTTAAAAGTTGATATCTCCACATCCAAGAACCCACTAGGAACAAAGTTGAATTTCTAGTATATGCAATAAGAGAGAATAATATAAGGGGATATTTCCATTAACAGTTCTCAAAACATTACCATAAATTCTATTGATGAACCTTCCCCAAATATTCATCCATTAATTAACGTCCCACACCAATTATACAGGTTGAAAATACATAGTCACTCCCACATTTCTCATTGTAACCCCCCAATTATCAACCAGTCTGGATCACCTATACCTAGAGGCCCAGTAATATTTTCCCTACCCTTGGGCATCCCATATTAAAGAGACTAATATGTTCTTAATCTATTTTATAATCTACCTTGGAAAATTGGTGACTAAAAATATATGTATGGGAATGGAGGAAAATAAATAATTGATGAGGGTAATTTTCCCACTAAGAAAAATAAATGGTTGTTCGAGTTGGTTATATGGTTGGGTATCTTGTAGACCAACACAACAAATTCATGATCTGACACCTTTTAAGAGACAGTGGTGCTCCCAGATATTCCAAGGGGAAGATCCTGTTTTCCATTCCTGTAATAAATTAAATGTAGTGCCTTTTTCTCATTAGGAACAAAGGAGGGAAGATTGAAAATCATTTATCCTCATTGAAAATTTTCCAAATTCACATGGAGTACTCTTCTATGACATTATTGAATCCCATAACTGAATCATTGTGGACATTGATAAAGAAGATGATATCATTAGAAAAATGTTAGTGATATTCCTCATAGGAATGGGATCTAAATTGGTTGGAAATGTTCATGACACTCTGTATCCAGGACATGACATATTTACTGATGGAGTCTAAGACAATAATGAAAATGTTGGAAGATAAAGGGTTACATAATCTTAAACACCTTACATATTTCACGAACCCTAAATTTATCCCCATGAAAATGATATTGAACTAGGGTGATCTATAGTAGTGAAAATTAAATTCCATTACCCACTCTATGAACCCCATGCACCTCATTATCCATACGATAAGATTCCACTCATAATGATCATCAGCCTTATCCATGTCCACATTAATAATAATATTGGATCCTACAAACATCCTGTTGATTTCACCCACTATTTAATGTGTTATTCCTATAACTCATTTAATTGACCTACCGTTGATTAAGTAATGACTATCCTCCCAGTACCAATTGTGGATGAATTTACAGAATCAAAAATTGATTGTGGACTCTATGATGTTTTATGAAAATTTAATAATGATTATCATTCTGAATTGTTTGACGAAATAGAGGTATTTAACATTAGGTGTGAGGACCATATAAATTTCACTGACAACCTGAGCAAAAGAACATCCAAAAAAGAAGTCTTTAATTAGGTAACTCAGTCATTCATATTGATTTTCTAGGAACTAATATAAAATAACCCTGGAAAGCCATATGGTCTATGTGAGCTCTTGTGATTAATAGTTTGAATGGTCTCTCACACTTCCTCCTCTTCTGTTATAGCCTACAAAAAACCATTGTCATGGGGAGTGACCTCCTGAGGGATGTAATAGATGAACTATGATATGAAACTAGTGTAACCTTCCAACATTATTAGGTTAGAGTTACAAAACAAGTAATTGACGTTTGAGAACACCATACCCTTAATCACCCTTGGGTCACTAGAGAAGGAAACCTCCCTCATCAGAATATTTATAGAACTACTATGATGTTTATCCTTCCTGAATTAATTTAAGAATGCAGTGTTGTGATCATGTTACCTTATCTTGGTTACCATTGAACATTCCTAAAATAATCCCTCTTTCTTAAGAAACATCTAATTAAACTAGATTTTTTGGTGCCAAGGGAGGACAAGGTGTCTTCATCCCTAGATTCCTCTAGTCTCACTCCCACCAAATTTATCTCATATTTAAAAAAATATAGGTGGTGATTATCTGAGGGGATGGAGATGATCTGGGTTGTTCATTATTTATTTATCTGTCAAATATTGTTGAGAAATATAATCTATAGACTGCCTTGGGTAGGTATCTTCTAAGACTTAAGAATATTTTTTTAATATGTTTTCTGCAAATTTTTATTAAAGAGGTATAGATTATTTTTTTAAAACAAAATATGTACTAAAGGAAGAAGTGTTACTAACACCAGTAGGTTTAGAGTGAAATATGGTTTTTCCATTGCTGCCTTTCTTATAAAGTTGAAAGGCTGCAACCCCATTCTCTCTATTCTCCTAAAACCAAAAAAAATTAATAATTTTTTATTTTAGAATTTTTTTTTTTGTTTTTTTTATATATATTAATATATATATATATAATTCTCAGTAGAATTTATCTGCTTTTTAATATCCAGCAGTACTGCTATTACAATAGTCTGAATCCTACCAGATTCTCTCACCCAAGGTTCCCTTTTATAAGAGGGCTAACCCTTGAAATAATTCTACATTTCTGATGTTGAATTTTGGTTTTCCCTTTCCTGCGCAGAATAGTTTGCATTTCCGATGTGGGAGTCAGAACTATTTCAAGTACATGGATTTGGACGAATTTAAAATATAAACTATAAGACCAATATAAATGAAACTTAAAACATGGATTAAATATATAAAAAGTAGTTGAAAATAAAAAAAAATTGTAATAATTGTTGATGAAAAATAATTTATAATCTTTCAAAGGCACCTACTTGAAACATAAAAATGTTTCAAGTTTGTGAAATTGAAATCCTATAAAATATAAACTATAAGATCAATACATATATAACATAAAACAAGGTTTAAACATATAATAAATAGTTAAAAATAAAAATAATTTTGTAAAAAAGGTTGATGAAAAATAATTTATAAGCTTTCCAATGCACCTACTTGAAACATAAAAATTTTTCATGTATATAAATTTGAAAACATATAAAATACATACTATAAGACCAATATAAATGAAATATAAAAAATGATTAAACATATAACAAATAGTTGAAAATAATGAAATCATAAAAATATTAATGATAAATAATTTATAAGCTTTCAAATTCAAATGCATGAAATATAAAAATGATTTCAGAATGTTGCATTAAAAGACTATAAAATATAAACTATAAGACCAAAAAAAATTAAAAATAAAATATGGATTAAAATTTTTATAAATAGTTGTAAGTGAATAGAATTTCATAAAAAAATGTTGATGAAAAATTATTTATAAACATTCAATGGAACCTACTTGAATCTTAAAAAAGATTCATGTTTGTGGCTTTGAAAGTATATAAAATATAAAGTATAAGAGAAATATAAATGAAACCTAAAACACATATTAAACATATAATAAATAGTTTATAATTATTTTGTTAATTAGTAACATAATTTTTAATTAAATAATTATTAATTACATAATCAGAAATATAATTTTTTATTATTAATTATTTATTATTAATTATTAATTATCAATTATATATTTAATTAGATAATAAGTAATATCATTATTAATTATATTATAATTATTTAGTAATACAATTATTAATTATATAATAATTAATTTGTTAATCATTGATATATTTACTAATAATTAAAAATTTATTGTTAATTTTATATTTAATTGTTTAATTACTAATATAATTATTAATCATATAATTATTTATTGTATAATAATTTATTAGTTAATGAGAAATATAATTAATAACTTTTAATTTTTAATTTTTAATTATATAATTAATTTCATAATTAGTAATATCATAATTCATTTTATAATAATTAATTAGTAATATAATAAATAATTATATAATTATTAATTATATAATAATTAATTAGTTAATTAGTAATATAATTATTAATTATATAACAATTAATTAGTTAACTAGTAATATAATTATTTATTATTTAATAATTAATTATTTAATTAGTAATATAATAATTAATTATAAAATAGTTAAATAGTTAATTAATAATATAATTATTAATTATAACTATTCAGTATTAATTATATAATAATTAATTTTTTAATTAGTTATTTAGTAATTATTAATTATATAATAAGTAATTAGATAATTATTAATATAATTATAAATTATATAATTGTTAATTAGTTTTTTCTATGAGAAAGATATAGATGAGGCCTTTTTTATAATTAGTTAATTAGAAACATAATAATAAACTATAATTATTCATTATAAATATTAACTAATATTTATTAAAAATTATTATATAATAATTAATTAGTTAATTAGTAATATAATTATTCGTTATAATTATTTATTACAATTATGAAATAGTAATTATATAAAATTATTATATATTAATTAATTATTTAGTTGGTAATATAATTATTCATTATAATTATTCATTATAATTTTTAATGACTAATTAGTAATTAGCAATTATTAATTATACAATTATTAATTATACTATTATTAATTATATAATAATTAGTTAGTTATTTTGTAATTATTAATAATTAATTATTTAATAATTAATTAGATAATCAGTAAAATAATTGTTGATTATTTAATAATTAATTAGTTTTTAAGTAATATAATTTTTAAATATATAATAATTAATTTGTTAATTACTAATATAATTATTAATTATAACGAATAGTTGTACTACTAATTACCTAATTATTTATTTTATAATAGTTAATTAATAATTAATTTACTAATCAACTAATTAATTATTATATAATAATTGGTAAAAAATTATTTTAAAATTTAACTAATTAATTATTATATAATTAATTATTAATTATTATTATTAATAATTATAGTAATAATTAACTAAGTAATTATTATATAATTAATAATTGAAGTACTAATTTACTAATTAATTATTATACGATTAATAACTAATAAATAATAACTAATAGTTAATAATTATAATGAATAATTATAATTTATAATTATATTATGAATTAAATAATTAATATTTAATATTTACTAATTACTAATTAATAATTAAAAATTATAATGAAAATTTTAATTAAAATTATATTACTAATTTACTAATTTATTATTCTATAATTAATAAAATTATTACTAACTAACTAAATAATTATTATCTACATTATTACTAATGATTAATAATTAAAAATTATAATTAATCATTATAATTAATAATTATATTACTAATTAAATGATTCACTATTATATAATTAATTATTATATTACTAATTAACTAATATATAATTAATAATTATATTACAAATTAATTATTATATAATTAATAATGGTATTAGAAATGAACTATTTAATTACATAATTAATAATTATTAACCAATAAATATGTTACTAATTAACTAATAAATTATTATACAATTAACATTTAAATTACTAATCAACAAATAATTTATTAACTATTTCATATTTGTTTAACCAATGTTTTAAGTTTCAATTATATTGGTCTTGTTGTTTATATATTATAGTCTCTCAAAGCCACATACTTGAAACATTTTTATGTTTCATGTTGGTATTTTTGAGAGCTTATGAATTAGTTTTCATCGCCATTTTTTTTCTTTTTTTTGTTTTGAACTGTTTATAATATGATTAATGCATTTTTTTAATTTTCATTTATTTTTTCCTTATAGATTATATTTTATAGGCTTTCAAAGTCAAATACTTGAAACATTTTTATGTTTCAAGTTGGTAGTTTTGTAAGCGTAAAAATTATTTCTCATCAACATTTTCTAAAAAAATAATTTTATTTTGAACTTTTTCTCATATATTTAATTCATGTTTTTAGTTTCAGTTTTCCATCTAATAGTTTATATTTTATAGTATTTCAATTTCATGTACTTGAATCATTTTTAGGTTTCAATTGCATGGTTCTGAAAGCATATAAATTATTTTTTATTAACATTTTTTATTAAATTGTTTTTTATTTCAACTATTTCATATATTTTTAATCCATGTTTTATATTCCATTTATATTGGTATTATAGTTTATATTGTGTAGTCTTTCAACACCACGTACATGAAACAAAATCCAATATCAGAAATGCAGAATGTTCTATGCAGGAAAGGGAGAACCTAAATCCTACATCGAAAATGTTTAATGATTTTCACAGAAATCCCTCTTATAAAATGCTTCCTTGGGTGTGAGTTTCTGTTAGAATCCAGACTACTGCAGTGATAGTACTATTTGATATTAAATAAAAAATAAATTCTACTAGAGAATATTGTTATATATATATATATATAAACAAAACAAAACAAAATAAAATTGAAATATATTGAAATATAAAAAAGAATGTTTGAAATAGTAAAAAAATGGGTTTATTGGTGAAAGGGGGCAGCACACCATCCTCCTTTAACACCCATTTTCAAAAGAAAATAAATAATTCATTTTAAAAAAAAAATTATTCTCTTCAAAAAATATATTGAAAAAACTCGACTCTTTAAACATTGATATAAAGGAATATTGTGGTGTCCACTATTTGGAGTAAATGAAGCATTATCAATTGTGGTGCCATGAGTTCAGATGATGAGTAGAGGAGAATGGTCAGATAGAGTGTGATCCAGAGGAATGAATTCTATTATCGAAAAAGAGGAGATGTCTGTGATAATTTCGATGCATCGATTCAACCTATATCATGGTCTAAAATTTCATCTCAAGTAGATAAATCAGAAAAAAAAAATCACCTAAGAAGCCCATTTCATGAAGGGCATCATCGGTAGAAAAATAAGTGATGGTGATTCTTTCATTGTGGGGGATAACATGACATCCATTCCTCTCAGTCACGACCATAACAATGTTAAAGTAACCTCTGACAATCAAAGCTGAGTCATCTGAATTGAATAATTTATGATCCCTCTATAGTTGATATCTTGAACATGCCTCACATCATTTGTATACAATGGAGAAGAGCCATCAAATGTTTTGAACACAATTATCTATGATTTATGATCAACATAAAGGTCCATTTTTCACCAAGATAGTGAAATTACAAAAAAACTATATTTAGTTATTTTAAATCTATCCATGCATAATGTTCCACAAGTAAATCCTTAAAGAAAATTATCTGATCTTATAAGATAATTTTTTGGGTTCTAGAATCACAACTATAGTCATGTTACTCTTGGATTCCCTATTGGAGATGAATTTCGTCTTAACTGGGGCTCCCAAGCTATGGCCTTCCTAAATAATAATCAAGATCATTGAGGTTGGGGGCACCTTAAAACTATCGCATGGTGCTGGAAGCCTCATGACTTGACGGAAGGAACGTGAAGATAACTTATTGGAATGAGATCTACTGCATACTCCAGACCAGGAAACAACTAGGATGAATGGGGTCTTGGGATCTAATGATTAAGGTTAAGTGTTATCCTAGAATGTTCCCTGGGATGAAGGAATAATATATTGATTTACATGTACATGTGATAATACGTTTTACCTATTGAAAAATGAAACCATGAAGCTTGAAGATGAACCAGGGTCACTCCAAATAGAAAATATTAGAGGATATTTTGAGCGATATTTTTATTTACCATTAGGATCAATCCTTACATGGTGGGATGAAATAGATTAAAGAAATATATCTAGATTTGGAGGAAACTTCAGGAGGTAGGGTATGAGAGCCATGAATGGTGAGTCCACAGAGGTATCTGCTACCTCAGTTGATGTTGGAGATAGAAGAGGTCTATTAAAGGGAGAAACCAAGGAAAATTCACTAACAATACTATTCGAAATGGTCTCACGATTGCAAAGATGGGTTCCAACCATCAATAGATTTGATGATTTGATTCTGACTAAGGGATTAAACTGGTGCATTGATAGATGAAATGATTCCTACTTTCTGCACTATGACATTGTGTGCCAGTAGAGGTGACAAGAAAAGAAGAACTGCGGCATCGAAGGATAATCCACTGATTTCCTCCATTCCTCTAAAACCTCAATGTATTTTGTATGTATCAGAATGTTATTTCACCATTTCAACAAAGAAATAAAGTTGTAATTAAATTTCTAGCAAATTTTAGACTGTAATCTAACTCCCTATATGGATTCATGCATCTCAACACCTTTTATACTAACATTATGTTCCATGGTTATGACTTATGAATGAATATATCCACATCTATGTGGTTATATACACTTCCAAAAGGAATATAGTTCTCTTTAAAATAATCAAAATGTAAGAAGACATGATTCAAGATAAATGAATAACATTCACTAAAATTTATATAGTAACATAGAATCATTCCGGGGTTTATATAGATTTATATAATTTATTATATAGAAAGGAAATTGAAATTGTATATTGATAAAATAAATCAGGATCGAAAACATTAACATTAATATGGAAATCATCAGTGAAAGATAATTTGTTATGAGTGTATTCTACTTATTAATTATTTGAGATACAAAAATTTCATGTTTTCTACAGATATCATGCATCCTTTTAGTGTAAAAAATAACACTTATAATACATTGATAATTATTTAGGTAAATTATAACATTTCCACATAGTTGTACTGGAATCACACGTATATTATGATGTATCTCTAAGTTCCCAAACTGAAACAAACTAGTAGTGATATTGACATTTATTTAGATCCATTTATTGAAGATCCAAAATTCATAAGGGATATGATTTTTATAATGTATGATGGTAATATAAATTAATTGATTAAATTCAGATCCATGTTTTTTGAGAATGATAAATGAAATTTCGACATATTTAAATGTATTTGTGTATAACAATAAGTGAATGTTCTGGTGTCCCATATTTGAATATGGAAAAAAAATAATTTTATTTGAAACATATTATAAGGTAAGTGTTTATTAAGAATAGAAAATTTATATCCTTTTATAATAAATATTTATTGTAGTAACAATATTCTAACGGATGGAGAAATAAGGTAATCTAACATCTCAAATATTATTTAATTAATATTTTGATAAATTAAAGGATGTTCCCTTTATTTTTTATAAAACATTTCAGAAAATATTATAAAATTATGTTAGAAAAATAGATTGTTTTTATAACATCCCAGGTAAATAAACAATAATACTTTTTCATTTTTATTCATATTTTTTAATACAATTTTAATATTATTTTGAAGGGAATGATATGCTCAATGGCGTACCCAATACGCATCAACGAGTTTCTTCAAAATATTATGTTGCACTCTAATAATAATGTAATATTATTTTAGTTAATTCCTTTACGTTGTAATGGCAGGAATGAAAATACCTAACTACAAAATTATTATATATGTTTGTCAAATATTTTTACATTTTTCCAACAAATTTTATATGATTAAAATGCGAATGAATCCAATTTTAAGCGTAAATATTCTAATATTCTTTAAAAGGTTGGTTAACCACCTTTTAATGGGGAACCTATTTTAAATCCTCTTTTTGAAAATTTTATGAGTTATAATTGACAAAATAAAATTATTTTTAGAATCGGGACATCAAAATTTACTTTGTGTAATTTTTTGGTATTTTTACGATAAAGTTCATTTTTAATGAATATGTGAAAAATTTTGTATTTTTATTCAAAACCCCTTTTTTATCTAATTTATTTATATGATTATATCATCTTTTTAATTGGTTTTAAAGTTAAATTTGAATATATTTTTACCATTTAATCCAATGTTGGTCATTGAAATTATTTTCACCTTGAAATTGGACTTAAACTAGTGTCAATCTTTTAATAGATATTGTTTCCTAAAAACACGCTATTTGTTTTGACAGCTAGAATTAATTATTAAATTAATTAATACAATTTATATGTATTGAATTTTTGAAAATAGACATCATTTTTTAATTCGGAATATCATATACATATTAGGGTGAATTTTTGGTATTTTCCTGAAAAACTTCAATTTTTTATGAATAGTGAAACCACTAAGAGGTAGTTAAAAAATTGATTTTTCTTTTAAATGAAACTTTATCTCGTTTGTGATTTGATTTTTAAAAATCCAACATACATGGTAGTCATTAGGATGTAAAATTTTGTTCAATGGGATTAAAATATTTTTTTGATGAATAGTATATTTTAAGTATTGTTAATTGCGATTAAAGGTAATTATTGTAATTTAAGGTAAAGATATTGTTATAATAATATTAAATGACCTTGAAACTTTTCCTACCCTTATTGGATGAGTAATGGCCGACCAATAAAATCCATGGGTCAGCTTGGGGACCCCATGGATCCACTTTGGTAGGAAAGGACATTAATAACTTTTTATTTAAGGTTAAAATTAAAATGTCACAAACATCTATTGTTTTACTAATACAATTTTAACATGGGGTTATACAAGTCATATTTTTTACTATAAATATTCAATAGAAATATAAAACTATTTCCTACATCATGAAATTTTTTTATAATTTTTATACATTAAATAAATTAATTTATATATGACACCGTGATGATGCAGTGATTACCTCATAAATGAACGATTTGAATAAAATGAGAAGATATGATTAATTCTAAGTCTTACAATTGTAGCTAACCTACAGTATGGGTGGATTTCGAAACCTTACCACCTTATACTCTAATTATATTCTTTTTGGACATTTGAAATCCAAAAATCATTTTATAATAATGTAATATTTTATAACATTCCAAGAGTGCCCCACCTCTTCTCTTATAAAATCCCCCCCCCCTCTACCTCCTTACCCACACATCTCAAGCATTTGGCTCAGCCAACCCCTACCCATTTCGTCTCTCCACATCCCTCTCTTCATCATTGAGTCCTCACCTTAGTCATAAATCTCTTCAAGAAACCCTTCTGGTTCACACCAAATGGAGTTACCCGATTTAAAGGTAATGTCTTCACTTGTGTTATTTTGTTTTATTTTGCTTCTCCAACCCCCTAAACTCTTTTTATTCCTTTATTTTGAAACAACACCAGTATATTAAATATACTAGGATGTTTTTATAAGAATTATTCGAACTACAGTTACACACACATCCATCTAATGGTTAAAGAACATATTGTTTCTGTGGATGGCGAATTACTGCCTCACAAAACGATGATTGTTCAATATTCTTTTAACACCATTAAAGGTGGACATTATGATGTCACTGTATTTTTTATATGATATATATGGTATTTATGTTTTCTATATGCTTCTTTATTTTATATTTAAAACATACCTTTATTCTTTGCATGTTGTGAAAATGCGATAATTTCATAAGAGGAAGTGTGGACTACCGCCCCCTCAAGTGATGTGACTCGTTGATGTAATACATGGAATGTATAAAGATTGAAAATAATGAACATATGTGACCTATATAACATATATATTATACTATAATTATAATATATATGTCTCTCATTTATTTTTTAATTCCATTAATATGACAATGAAATGAAAGTACTGTTAATGAGTACGTAGGACCTACCGTCTCCATGAACGGTGCATTTCATATCTTTTTATCTACAAATGTTATGTAATAGTATAAAATGAATATTTAATTGATATATATTATATTTAAATCATTAATACAATTCTTTTGATAATTTACTTATAACTACATGGACAACCATTCTCAAACAAGATCATTTTTTACTCATGTACGAAACATTGAGAAAAAAATCTGATATGAACTCACATTATTAACCAATTATTATAACATTATAATATGTGATATGAACTGAATAATAAACTTTAAAGGAGGTCCTTAATCAATTATAAATTGACCAAAGTTTATTATTCAGGAATATAATGAAACAAACAAGACAAGTCGGACTTGAGGTAAGGGATCCTACCTCTCTCTATCTTTTTAAGTAATATCTTTTATGACATTTTTTTAAGCTCATATTTCTTATGTTTGGGGATGTAATTTTATATTCCTCATTCTGTAATTTTTATTTTCATATTATTAGAGAACCTATTTGATCTCATAAATCCATTTTTGGAAGTTTTAAGTGGCGTTGTTAGGCTTGCGAATTTTCATAAGGGATTTGTTACCTCACTTTTAATTCCATGATATTTCCATTGTTCGCCACTTATTTATTGCATGTGGTGTATTTTGTACTGCCTTTTCATATATATTATCCTGACTATCATTATATTCATCGTATTTTGTTATTCATTTGGTGGTTATTATCATTGGTTCACACGTCTTGATTGATTACAAAGTGGTAAGGGGTTTGTCATCTCAATTTTATTCTTGTGAGATTTATGCTACATTTGCCACCATTTCCTTTGATTGGTGTATGTACTGCCCACTATTATACTATTTGTGTAATATAATTTCGTTTAATTGTATTTACATCAATTTTGTGTAGTCCTTCTTTCATGGGGTGTATGTTTCGAAGGTTACCCAAGTCGGTAAGGAATCCTTTCACCCTCCTCTTTTTAAAAGACTTCTTTTAGTTTGATCTTTTAATTTACAACTTATTATGGTGGGATATGTTCTTATATATCATTATTGATGTCAAATTTATTTACAATTGATGAGATACCCTTTTGACTCATAAACTCATTTTCTGAATTTTAAAGTGACGTCATTAGGCTGTCGAATTTTTACAAGGGAACTTCTTAACCCAATTTCGATTTCTTTGGGTTCAACTTGTACTTATTGAATATGTCATCCTATTAATATGTGTGAATAAACTCTGGTTTTTTTACACTTAATATCCACTTATATTGTTTGTATTTATATTTTTCACACATAATTATTTGATTGATTTATCCTTAATTTAAGGATACCTTCTTTATAAGGAATTTCATCTCATTTTACATTTCTATTGAGACTTCATTGTTGTTATACACCAATTCACTCTTATATAGTGTATATACTGTTCTTTGGCATATAATATCAGGAATCCCTTCATTATCATGATATTATAAACTTTTGATTAATTTTTATTCTTCAATTATTTGTCTTTAGGTGTCTATAATTTGGTTAAAAACTATTTAACTAAAATATCGTTTTAAATGGTTTAATGATTTATTCTTATAAATATTTCTCATTAATATCCATGTTTTAAAAGTGGTTTTTAAGGATTTATTTATATGTATATTAATGGTTTAAAATGTTAAAATCTTTAAAGTGGTATGGGACATCGTCTCAATCTCCTTCCATTGAGGCATATTTTGTTCTAATACAAGACTATATTTTATATGCCATATAAAATACCTTTGAAATTTCATTTGACTCAAAGGTAATCTTTTTCTATGAATTGTTTTATTAAATGACAAAAAAGAATTTTTCTTTTAATGTAGGTGGTGACAACGACCTTTTCCACTGCCATGAGTATTATTTGGTCTTTGGATTCCTTAATAAGCCGTAATGTTTTTAAAATGAATACCATATACTCTTTTTTGTATTTTGGTATTGAAAATGGTTTTTATAATGGATTTGTTATGTCAATATATTTAAGTGATATATTGTGATTGAAATGTGGAAATTTTTTCTTTCCATTATATTTGTTTTATGAATTATGATTTTCTAATGGTACTTGGAAATTTGGCGGGTGGCTACGTGATAAACCATATGACGGGTGGTGCCGTGAATACCAAGACGGGTGGTTACGTTATAACCTCCAATGCATTCGGTATGGAATTTCTCCGTATGGCTATTCCATTAAGTGATATGTGTAGAAGTCGACCGTATGGTTATTCCATTTAAGTATGTTTATGTCCAAAGCTACCATTATATGTTATGTGATATTTATATGGGTTTTATGGTAATCCTTTGGTTACAAAAGGGTAAGTAATGATCTTTTATTCAGTGAAGAGTATTTACTACTTCATAATGGTGAAAATTATTGCATTGATAAAGTATTCGTGGTTTACTTGTTGTTTTGAAAAACTAACAGTTTTCCTTCATTGTGTAACCCTTACTGAGATTTTTATGCTCATCCCATGTATTTTTTGAAATGTTTTTCACAGGACATAAAGTTTAATAGGGTCAACGATGGGATTAAAGAAATGTCAGGCTGTCTAAAACAAGGAACTAGACATGACTCTTTTGTTCAAGAGTTTTTATTTCATGAAAAAACTTGACGTTGAGTAAATGTGTCTACTTTTTAATATTTGAGATTTAATAGTTATGTCTTCATTCTCTAAAACTCTAAACCTTAAAAGATTCTCAATGTGATTTATCTAATTTAATTAAAGATTATGTAAGGATTAAGGCTGGGTCCTTATAGTTGGTATCAGAGGTCGTTTTAGATAACTTTAGAGGTTAGAGTGTTGTTTAGTCATAAGTGACAAGTTGTGTATATCCACAATGGATATTATATTAGGTAGAGTCATTGTTATTTTTGAATGTTGGAATGAGTTCGAGATAACAGGGATAAGTATATCTTAGTGTTTATCTTCTTCATTAGTACATGATGATTTTGTTGATAGACTCACACTGACCTTTTTGGTTTTAGTAAATGGAAGGATCTAGCAGGCACCAAAGTGATAATGGGTTTGAAGGAAACTGTGGTGTTTCTCTGATTATGTGACTAGATGAAATGGGGGATTCAATGAGAAATATCATGGTAATTCTAAACCAACTATCAGGAGTCATGATCAACCCCTTGAACCTTGGTGAGTTCTCTAATTCATCATGTTTGAGAGAACCAACTTGATGTTGATGTGCAGGGGATAATTATAAAGGTAACAGTTATGGTTTATATGATCATTACTATTGAGGTAATTATGGGTTACTATATGTTATAATTGAAAATGAAAGGCATGAGATAAACTTGTGTTTAAAATATGTTATGATTATTTTTGAATATTTTATCTCGTTTTGGGGAATGTTTTATGAATTATATAGTTTTGGAAAAAGGAAAACATGCAGACCGTGTGACAACCCATCACGTCGGACAAAGTTGCGGGAATCGAACCCACAACCAAAGTGCGACTGGTATTTATCACCTACCAGTAGACTATGTGAGGTCTCTGGTTAGTATGACTTATTATTTTTAGTTAGATGATTTTATGAATCAAGAATAAGTTGATTTTGGGTTATCTAGTAAAATATTGACCTATCATGGAGGATATATTATTAGGTTAATTACTTTTCAATATGAGACTTTAAGAGAAACTAATGTTATTTAGAGATAAATGTTAATTTGTACCTTGGATGACTATGTGATTAAATCCTTCAAATATTTGGGTTTCAATCTCAGTTTGGTTTATATTGAAGAATTTTATGGAAAAATTGATTATCGAATGGTCTTCGTTGAGCTTTGGGTTTTGTTGGACAAATTTTGGAGATTAAGAATAGATTTTCTTTTTATAAAGGATTATCCATTTGTGGATTATCTTATCTTATTCTAACAATTTTGGTTTTGTTTATGGTCTAAAGACTTGGGAAATATATAGTCCTCTTTTGTGGATTAGGTGATTCTCTAAAAGTTTATTATAGCTCACTGAATGTGATCAAGTCATCATAAATACTCCGCTTTTGGAGAAAATACAAGTTTGTGTAAGAAATCTAGTAGGATATGAGAGTCTACACGACAAGTAAGTATGTTTCATTATGATTTAATTAAGCTCATAAATAAATTCCTCAATTAAAAGTAACTAAAAAACAAAAATGTTATCTGTTAACTTTTCCGACTGGGGATTCAAATACCGTTTAACCCATCACCAGTTTGTGATTTTCTGGTGGTTAACATTCTCGTAAATATGTTTTCTATCACTCTCCCTCATAACATGACCCTTTTTTTCTTCCATATCCATTTTTTCCTAAATAGAATACTATAATGGGTTAACTTGGGTGACCTTTTCACTTCCCTTTCACTCTTTTAAAGTGACCGTTTAATTTACTCCTTTTCCGATGTGGGGATTTCAATGAAGTTTCCAAGACCAATTTTAAAATTGAGAGGACGAAATTCCCAAAAGGAGGTAGGATGTAACATCCCAGGTAAATAAACAATATTACTTTTTCATATTTATCCATATTTTTGAATAAAATGTTAATATTAATTTAAAGGGAACGCTATACTCGATGGCGTACCCAATATTCAATAATGAGTTTCTTGGAAAGCTTACATTGCACTCTAATAATAAAAAAAAATTATTTTAGTTAAAGCCTAGCCGTTGTAATGGTAGGAATGAATAGAACTAACTAAAAAATTATTATATATGTTTTTCAAATATTTTTACTTTTTTTCCAATAAATGTTAGATGCTTAAAATTCAAATGAATCCAATTTTAAGCGTAAATATTCTAATATTCTTTAAAAGGTTGATTAACCACCTTTTGATGGAGAACCACTTTTAAATCCACTTTTTGAAAATTTTATGTGTTATATTTGACAAAATAAATTTTTTTTACAATCGGGACATCAAAATTTACATTGTGTAAATTTTTGGTATTTCTACGATAAAGCTCATTTTTAATGAATAAGTGAAAAATGTTGTATTTTTATTCAAAACCACTTTTCAATATAATTTATTTATATGATTATATCATATTTTGAATTAGTTTTAAAGTAAAATTAGAATATATTTTTACCATTTAATCCAATGGTGGTCATTGTAATTAATTTCACTTTGAAATTGGACTTAAACTAGTGTCAATCATTTAATAGATATTGTTTCTTAAAAACACGCTATTTGTTTTGACAGTGGGATTTAATTATTAAATTAATTAATTCAACTTATATGTTTTGAATTATAGAAAATTTAAATCATTTTTGAATTCGGAATATCAAATATACCTTAGGGAGAATTTTTGGTATTTTTCTGAAAAAAAATCAACTTTTTTACGAATAGTGAAACCACTAAGTGGCAGTTAAAAACCTGATTTTTCATTTAAATGAAACTTTACCACTTCTGTGATTTTATTTTTAAAAATCTGACAAAAATGGTTTTCATTAAGATGTAAAATGTGGTTCAATGGGATTGAAATAATTTTTTGGGGAATAGTAACTTTTAAGTTTTCTTAATCGCGATTAAAGGTAATTAGTGTAATTTAAGGTAAAAATAATGTTATAATAAATTTAAATAACCTTGATACATGTCCTACCCTTATTGGATGAGTCATGACCGACCCAGAAAATACATGGGTTAACTTGCGAACCCCATGAAGCCACTTTGGTAGAAAAATGACATTAATAACTTTTTATTTAATGTTAAAATTAAAATGTCACAAACATGTATTGTTTTACAAAAACTATTTTTACATTAGGTTATACAAGTCATATTTTTTACTATAAATTTTTATTAGAAATATAAAACTATTTCCTACATAATGGTATTTTTTTATATAATTTTAAGACATTATATTAATTAATTAATTTTTGACACAGTGATGATGCATTGATTACCTCACAAATGAACGATTTAAATAAAATGAGAATATATGGTAAACTATAAGTCTTACACTTGTCAAAAAACTATTGGATGTGTGGATTTAGAAACCATATCACCTTATCCTCTAATTATATCCTTTTGGGACCTTTAAAATCTGAAAAACATTTTATAATAAAGTAATATTTTATAACTTTCCAAGAGTGCCCCTCCTCTTCTCTTATAAAAGGCCCCCACTTCTACCTCCTTAACCACACCTCTCAAGCCTTTTTCTCAGCCAAACCATACCCATTTGATCACTCCACATCCTTCTCTTCATCATTGACGCCTCACCTTAGGTAGAAAGCTCTTCAAGAAACCCTTTTGGTTCAAACCAATGGGAGTTACCTGATTTAAAGGTAATGTCTTCACTTGAGTTCATTTGTTTTATTTTTCTTCTCCAACACCCTAAACTCTTTTTATTCCTTTATTTTGTAACAAAATCAGTATCTTAAATATAATAGGAAGTTGTTATAAAAATTATTCGAGCTGCACATACACACACATCTGTCTAATGGTTAAAGAACATACTATTTCTGTGGATGGGGAATTACTGCTTCACAAAAAGATGATTGTTCAATATTCTTTTAACACCTTTAAAGGTGTCCATTATAATGTAACTGTATTTTATATATGATATATATGGTATTTATGTTTTATATATGCCTCTTTATTTTATATTGAAAACATTATTTTATTATTTGCATGTTGTGCAAATGCGATAATTTCATAAGAGGAAGTGTGGACTACCGCCCCCTCAAGTGATGTGACTTGTTCAAGCAATACATGGAATGAAAAAGAATGCAAATAATGAACATATGTGACCTATATAACACATATATTTTAATGGATTATAATATATATCAATAATTTATTTTTTAATTCCGTTAATATGACAAATAAATGAAAATAGCATTCATGCGTACGTACGACCTATCGTCTCCATGAACGGTGCATTTCATTTATTTTTATCTCCAAATGTTATGGAATAGAATAAAATGAATATGTAATAGATATATATTATATTTAAATCATTAATATTATTCGGGATATGATTAACTTATAACTACACAGACAATCATTCTCAAACAAGTTCATTTTTGACTCATGTACCAAACATCGACAAAAACATCTGATATGAACTCACATTATTAACCAATTATTATAACATTATAATATTTGATATGAACTGAATAATAATAATTAATGGAGTTACATAAGAAATTATAAATTTACAAAAGTTTATTATTCATGAATATAATGAAATGTATAAGACAAGTCAGACTTGAGGTAAGGGATCCTACCTCTCTCTTTATTTTTAAGTACTCTTTTTATGTCATTTCCTTTAAGCTCATATTTATTATGTTTGGGGATGTTATTTTATATTCCTAATTCTGCAATTTTTACTTTCATATTATGAGAGACCCTATTTTATTTCATGAATCCATATTTGGATGGTTTAACTGGTGCTGTTATGCTGCCGAATTTTCGTAATGGATTTCTTGCCTCACTTTTTATTCCGTGATATTTCCATTGTTCGCAACTTATTTATTTCATGTGATGTATTGTGTACTGCCTTTTGATATATATTATCATTAATATCACTATATTCATGTTATTCTTTGATTCATTTGGTTGTTATTAGCTTTGGTTCATATGACTCGATTGATTACAATGTGGTAAGGGGTTTTTCATCTCATTTTTATTGCCGTGAGATTTATGCTACATTTGCCACCATTTCCTTTGAGTGGTGTATGTACTTCCCACTATTCTACTATTTGTGTAATATAATTTCTTTTATGAGTATTTACATCAATTTTATACAATCCTTATTTCATGGGGTTTACGTTTCGAAAGTTACCCAATTCGGTAAGGGAACCTTTCACCCTCCTATTTCTAAAAGACTTCTTTTTGTTTGGTATTTTAATTGACATCTTATTATGTTGGGATATGTTCTTCTATATCATTATTGATGTAATATTTATTTCCAAGTGATGTGATTCACTTTTTTCTCATAAACATGTTTTCTGAATTTTAATGTGACGTCGTTAGGCTGTCGAATTTTTACAAGGGAACTTCTTAACCCAATTTCGATTTCTTTGGGTTCAACTTGTAGTTGTTAAATATGTCATCCTATGAGTATGTGTGAATGACCTCTGGTTTTTTACACTTAATATCCACTTATATTGGGTGTATTTATATTTTTCACAAATAATTATGAGATTGATTTACCCTTAATTTAATGGTACCTTCTTTATAAGGGCTTTCATCTCATTTTACATTTCTATTGAGACTTCGTTGTTGTTATGCACCAATTCACACCTATATGGTGTATATACTCTCCTTTGGAATATATTATCATGAATCCCTTCATTATCATGATATTATAAAGTTCTGATTAAATTTTATTCCTCAATTATTTGCATTCAAGTGTCTCTCATTTTGTTAAAAAACACTTTTAACTAAAATATCGTTTTAAATATTTTAATCATTTATTCTTACAAATATTTCTCATTAGTATCCATGTTTTCAAAGTGATTTTTAAGGATTTATTTATATGGATATTAATGGTTTAAAATGTTAAAAGCTTCAATGTGGTATGGGACTTCGTCTCAATATCCTTTCATTGAGCCATATTTTGTTCTAATAAACGACTTTCTTTTATAAGTTGTATAAAATACCTTTGACTTTACCTTTCATTCAAAGGGAATATTTTTCTATGAAGAGTTTTATTAAACGAAAAAAAGGAATGATTATTTTAATGTATGAAGTGACAATGGCCTTTCCCGCCGCCATGAGTATTATTTGGTCTTTGGCTTCCTCAACAGGCTATAATGTTTTTAAAATGAATACCATATACTCTTTTATTTATTTTGGTATTGAAAATGGTTTTTATAATGGTTTTGTTATGTAAATATATTTAAGTGATATATTGTGATTGAAATGTGGAAATTCTTTCTTTCCATTATATTTGTTTTATGTCTTATGATTTTATAATGGTACATGGACATTTGACGGGTGGTTACGTGATAAACCAAATGATGGGTGGTGCCGTGAATACCAGGACGGGTGGTTACGTTATAACCTCCAATGCATTGGGTATGGAAGTCAGCCATTCGGCTATTCCATTAAGTAATATGTGTGGAAGTTGACCGTATGGTTATTCCATTTAAGTTTGTTTATGTCCCATGTTACCTTTATATGTTATGTTATCTTTATATGGGTTTTATAGTAATATTTTGGTTAAAAAGTGTAAGTAATGATCTTTTATTCAGTGAAGAGTATTTACTACATAATAAAGCTGAAAAGTATTACTTTGACAAAGTATTCATGGTTTACTTGTAGTTTTGAAAAACTAACAGTTTTCCTTCTTTGTGTAACCCTTGTTGAGTTTTTTATTCTCATCCAATGTTTTTTTTAAAATATTTTTCACAAGACATAAAGTTGAATAGGGTCAGGGATGGGATCAAGGAAATGTAAGGCTGTCTAAAACAAGGAACTAGACATGACTCTTTTGTTCATGAGTTTTTATTTTATGAAAAAATGGAAGCTAAGTAGATGTGTCTACTTTGCAATTTTTGAGATTTAATAGTTATGTCCTAATTCTATAAAACTATAAACCTAAAAAGATACTCAATGTTATTTATTTAATTTAATTCCATATTAAGTAAGCTTTAAGGTCGGGTCCTTATAGGTTTTCTTGAAAATTCCTTTTTGGAAATATTTTTATGTCAAAAATATTCATGACGTAATGCTTATAAAATGTGTGTTTGTTTGTATGTTTGTTTTTTTGTGTGGGTGTCTGTGTTATAGTATCATTGAAACATTATTAAATGAACCTAATAAGATCAATGGTGTAATAAAATCATAGTTTATATAATTTCATTGTGGATTAAGGAACAATTTGCCTATTAAAGGAGTATAGATGGACTTGTCCTCCCCTAATAGATCACCATACTTCATGGAAAGAGATATTTTAGATTTTTAACTTCAAAAATAGGTTAATTTTTATATAAGGGTATGCAAAAAATATTAAAAACAATTTTTTGATAAATTTTTTGAATTTGAAGGATTAAAATCACATTGGAGTATTTTTTATGTAGGATTTTATTGTACTTTATTTATATATAATTTTTAAAATAAAATCTCATAATAATTAACTAATCATTTCTTATTTATTAATATATTTACAAACATTTATAGTCCTAAAAATGTTTCAGTTGATGGAGAAATAAATTTTTACCACATTACATGAATTATAGATGTTCTTTCAACCACATTCAACGATATAGTATTTAATGCGAGGCTTCACTTAGTGAGAGAGATTAAAATATTAGGTTCTATAAATTATAATATATATAGCTCCTTATTCAATGGTGTATAAATATTTTTTACAAGTTAATTCAAAAATTTACGTGACACATAATGATGTATTATATATTATATATTGTTGAATAATCATTGAAATTATTTACCAAATTAGTAAGACATATGAATCAAGAATACTAAATAATAAATTAAATACATAATCTATTGTAAAATTAATATTATATCAATTCATCAAAATGGTAAACTACATATCATAAGAAAAAACAACAAAATAATATTAAAAATAATGTTTTCAACTAATTTGATGACATAACATTATATAGAACAATTATAATATTTTACTCTAGATGATCATAAATTATAAAAATAATGATTAATATATAATATACAATTTTATTTTGAATAAACAATAAGTAATGGAATAAAAATAATATAATAACTAATCGATGTGTATGGATGATCTTAAAATTTTATAATGGATTAAATATATAAAATTTAACAAAACTATTGGAATCAACCCTGTAAAGGCTCATATCTCTCTAAAATTTCATTTGATAATCTAGATTTTCTGGAGATTTTTGAGAGTTTTATGTTTTAAATAGGTTTATTAACAAAAATAGGATTTATAAATTTTATTAAATAATTTAAAATATTATTTTTAAATTTGGGAGTAATATTATTTCATTAAAAAAATTATATTTTGGAGGATAATAAATATTTTACTTAAACATGAAATTATAAACATGTTTTATAGTATAAGATATTTTGAAATAATTTTATAAGTGATAATAATAGTTTTGAAGTCTAAAAAAATTAACTGAAAATGTAGAGTTTTTTTATACCCTTATAGGTGACTGCTTTCTTAGTTCAAGGTCTTTAGTCTCATTAAAGCATAATCCATTTGCTTCTACTATATAATAAATATATATAAACCTTCTTATTCTAAATGTAATGGTCAAAATGTTTTTTCTGCATAAAGGCCTTACACTACAAATGATCATGTGGGACTTATTGTATTAGGTTAAGGATGATTTTTTGTTTCATAATG
Organism: Viscum album; assembly: GCA_963277665.1. Classification (NCBI taxonomy): domain Eukaryota; kingdom Viridiplantae; phylum Streptophyta; class Magnoliopsida; order Santalales; family Viscaceae; genus Viscum; species Viscum album. The sequence continues at coordinate 689,457,013 of OY728156.1, read as the reverse complement.
GACATTCATGGTTTAGTATAATTTTTTAAAGATAGTTCTTATGTTACATAAGGGTTTTCTCATGTTGTACTTTTTCGTGTAAGGGTATACCATTATCTTGTAATGGTAAACTAAATTTCCTTAATTCTATATAATGATAAACTGATTTTTCTCAAAATGATGTAAGGGTATACCCAGAATATTAATCTATGTAATTGTAAAAAATTAACCATCGCCTAATTCTTAAACGACTTGTAATATTGTCTTCGTATCTAGAATTTCCCCCTCTTTATTCATTTTAATGACATGAAACTCATATATTATGGTAATTAATGATATATCATGATGAAAATAAATTGAAATTAATATGAAGAGTTATGAAATAATAAGCGTATTATTTGAATAATTAAAATGTGTGTCATAAATAGACTCTCTAGAAAAATAAATGTTGAAATGTTGAAAATCATAAGTCCATTTGTAGAAATTATGAGTAAAAAAGTATATCATTCTCCCTTATTAGTTTTTTTAGGACTAATAATTAAATGAATGATATGATTTGGAGCCTCAAACACCCCATCCTTCCCATGTTTGTAACAGACATGGGAGTGGGATATTGAAGTAGCCAGTTCATAGACCAGTTTTGTGTCTATACTATATTCACTCGAGATTATTCCCCAATGTTTATCCCTTTCTTATACCCATATCCAGACATAACCATAGGCTTACTCAACGAATTAGAAAAAAAATGTGGATAAATTTAATGTTTTATACATCGCATGTTTGATTAAATTACCTCAATAGGCAATACTTGAGTGTTTCATAGAGTAAAAAACATCCCCTATTCTTCTCATTATATACAAATATTTTGATACTTTTGAATACCATCATATTCACCTATTGTCTAGGTAATAAATCCATGAATCTGATATAATAATTTTACTTATTTCAAGTGAGTGGTTGAATAAATCATTCTTTCGATTTTTATGATACAATATATTTGATTACCCTAGAGAAAAATAACAATCGAGAAGAAAATGGAAATAATATTTTGAAACATTATGAACTAGTAATGACAAGAATATGAATTATGTGTTTTTGTGTGAACAAATTAAAATTTTCATAATGTGTAATTTAATAAATTTTGTTAAAAGATGACATCATATGAAATAAATAGTTACTTTCCTTACATAAATTAATAATTATATGAAAATGATAATTACTATTATAATTAACTAATATACTATATTAGCTTGTAGTAGCCTGATAATATTATCATTAACCAAAAATTTACTTACAGATATATATTATTTGACAATATATAATATTTTCATATGAAATCAAAATAAATTATAAAATGTTGTATATTAATTATGAATATTAATTAAATTATCCTGGACATAGAAATAAATAATTTTTATCATTAAATAAATATTAATTTATAATAACAATGTTCTATAATTCAACAAAGTAAAACATATTAATAAATTAAGATGAGGACAATTTTTTAAATTTGTATATGAAAAATTTAAAATAGATATTACCACATGTTAATAAATATTAATAATCATTATTGGATAATTAAATTTTTTTTGGTTGATATTGATTGAATGTGATTTTTATTACCCCTTGATATTTAATAGATAGTATGCATTCAATTTTTTATTATTATTTGTTTTATATATATTAACTTTTATTCATGAAAATTGATGAAAAACAATAAATCTAGTTCTTTTAATTAATTAAATATAATAATCCAATGCAGAATAACTACTATTCTTTTGGGTATCTATTAAATCTGGAAATAATTATTGAATCATGTTATAATGAAATTATCTATTTATATATACTAATATAGTTCACGTTATGGTTAATAAATATATAAATTAAACTGGTTAGTTCATAATGGAATTAAAATGGTTGTCTGTTAAAGAATACATCATTTTGTCTGAATGAGCCTATTTCTATTTCTGGGGGCATAAATATATTGATTCCATGGCTTAGTGACATTTCATAGGTGTTATAAATACATTTCAATTTTTATGTATACTTTAATTATTTAGATAAATAATGTTATTTATTGATAACCTTGTGGCTTGGAATAATTTTATATCAAATGTGATGGAGGTCGAATGTTATATCTTTGGTTGATTATGTATTTAGCAATGGGCTGGGAGCCCAAGACTATAGTTTTGGTCAGTTCTGGTGATTGTGGGGAAAATTATTGTTTAAAATATTGTGTAAGAAACTATGATTGTTTGGATTATTTCAAAGAAGGTATTTCTAATTCATGCTTACTTCTTACTCAATTCTTACTGGATTATCAGATTGTTTTATTTTATTTATATGATTAGTATTGAACTATGGCGATTATCATAGTTCTTTGTGTTATAAGTGTGTCCATCAAGTTGTAGAAAGGAAAAAGTCATAGAGTACACATATGATTATGAAATGATAATCCAAATAATAAATTTAATGGTTGGATCATGGGGATCAAATTAGATAATTAGATAAATGAGAATATAATTAGTAATAAATAGTTCCATTAACACTTTGATTGGAGTATAATAATGAAAATCATTGAAATGAAAATGGAATAAATTAAATTATTCAATTATAAATTAAATATTATTAAAAATGAATCTTGTGTCATTGTCTTATAGCTAGACCATATAATTTCTAATTATGGGACCCCTTTGATGATATAAGTAGATGAGTCTATGGTTAAGTATTTTTCCTTTGTTTTATTTGGCATTGACATTATTCTATATTTTTTGTTTTTTATATGTGACCCTAGTTGTATTAGTAACAATAATAACACCCATATGTTTTGAATGTTATTAAGTCCAACATCATATATGGTAAGGGAACATATTATGGACTTCCCCCTATCCCATTCTATTCCTATGTATATAGATAATTCAGTATGTCTTGGGATATAATGACTTATTGTATCAGGTGTATTTCAATTAAGGATTGGATGGTTCATGTTTTTTCTATACATTTTTGTGTGGCCAGTAATGGATTGAGGAATATCATATACTTGAATCCAAATTTTTCGGTATCGACTTCCCCAAGGGTGTCATTGCATAGGTTGTGATGTCTTTTTGTACGATACAGATACACAAGCTGTAATGAATCCCTGTAATACACTTAGATACATATTATGTTGATTATGATGTGTTTTTTGGTTTCATAGGATGTATCAATGGTTTTGATACTCTTTCATGAGGTATAGGATTAATCCTATTAGTGATGAGCAATGATGTTGGAAATTAGTTTGTGATAATGAAAAAATAGGGGGAGTGGAAGAACAGAACCTTCTATTTTATGTATTTTTTTAATATTGAATAATTTAATTCTTTTTTACATAGTTCATGAGTCTTGGTGAGGATGGGGAAACCGGTATTAATTGATTAGGTGAGTAGTTATTTTCATTTATTTATTCATAAAGCTTTAATATTCTTAATTAAAAAAATTTAATGATAGGTTTCAATGATGATCCTAATAAATATACAAGTAATTCTCACACTATGTTCATATAAATCCATTTTTAGGTCTGTGGGAACGTGATGATGGTCTTGTTGGTAATTATTAATATGATTAGTGGTTCAAGGTATTTTGGATCATATGGATAGTATTAAGTATGTTTCTTTGGTATTTTCTTTTGATCAAAATCTTGTAATATGAAAATATACATCATTTATTTGAATTTATTATTTTATTTGTACATTTTATTATTTGGTATAATTATCATGTTATCTCTTACCTATTAAAATATTTTAAAGATAATTCCATCTGTGTGTATGATTATATATCCTTTTTGTTAGTTCCCAACCTATGGCCTATTAGAGATAGGGTTCATTGATCATTATCTCTAGTCCATCATTTCTGTAATAGGGGGGATAAATTTAACAGGATAGGTTCATGAAAGATTTGTATTAATGGTGATTGTAGAGGCATTGGATGGATTTTATGTTAGTCACTAAGAATTATTAATGGTTTACTAGTGAAAACATATCATTTAGGCTTAAAATGTGATGTAATCAAAAGATATTGGACATGACCTGGGATTTTGGTCTCCCATGTGATCTAATGTAAAGACCTTAATGTATATTAAACATGTTAAACAAAGGGATGATTCATATTGGGTAGATACCTAAAAATGGATCCTAAATCATGTATGGATATTCTTGTGTTTGAAATACATATAAAATGGAAAATAGATTAAAATATTAATTAATTAATTAACTAATTGACTATAACTAATTTGTGTCATGGGTTAGGAGTCCCTAATTTTTATTTTTCCGAATGCCCAAAATATTATATCTCATATATTTTATTCCAAATTTGTTCAGTAGAATATTACAACAAATAAATGAATAGTGGAGGTTGATTATGAGTAAAATTTGAGGATTTAGGTCCATGATTTTTAACTTTGAAGTCTATAAAGTCTAATTTCTCTATTCCATATCATGCTATGAAGGTTTTATTTGTAGGAGTCGATGATATCCTTATTTCAATTTGTTCACATATAAGGTACTATGTTTTCACTGTCTATGATGATGTTGAGTGGAGTAGCTCTGTAGTTTTTCCACTTGATAATTAGGGTTTCTGAGCATTAATAATTTTTTAAGGGATGTTCAAATATCAGTTTCAGGATGAGTTTCTTTCATTGACTACAAATGGGTATTGTAAGCCAGTTATTTTTTGTTCCATTGAGGAGGGGGGTTGATTTCTTAAATATTCTATTAGTATTTTTTTGAACCCATAAGGAATTTTTTGAGCTTATTCCCTTGAATTTTTAATCCTTAAAGTTAATGATTTAAATTATCATCATTATTTGATTTTTAACCATTCAAAATTATTATAGGGAAACCTCCTCAATTTCCTAAATGAAACCTAAAATTTAAATCTTCTATCTATGATTGTGTGTACCACTTAGACCATTACTTTCCAACCAATACCATATTACCCTCAATGATAATAATCGTAACTAATTTCACGGGTCTAGTGTTGAGGTGAAGATGTGGTATGGGGAAAGTGTTTCTTTGATATTGTTTAGGCCATTTTATAACTCTCTCATCATGTAAAGTGTTGTAATGATATATTCTGGGAGAGGGTATTCTATCATTATATGCATTCTATTGATATCCTCTTAGGCCTAGTGTGGTGGATATTCATTCCAAGGGAATGGGTTATTATATGTAACCTTTTTTTTAATAAATATTCTCTCCACTTTATACCATTTATTTCGGAACTGGTTTAGTGAAGGAAATATTTTATGTTTTATCATTCAATTATTTTTTTCTTATCATTAGATTATTTACTCTATTGTAAATTAAATTCTTGAATTTTGTTTCTTGTGTATCAGACAATATTCGTGATGTATTTTTGATTTTGTGTTTATATATTTTTGATGGATTCCTATTCGATATGTAGTGTATGTTATCTCCTAAAAAATATGAATATGAGGACAATTAACATATAAAATGAGTTTATATTTTAGGATTTGTTTTATAAATTATAGGAATGTTAAGCCCAACCAAAGAGGAAAATATCATGGTGTAATTGATGTGTTTCCATTTTGTATTTTTTTGGAATCCATGATTATGCTGATGTATGTTTATATAATTTTAAAGGAATATAATATCATTTTTATTTAAATTTTTTTGAAGTAAATGGAATTCACCCGTAGTAAATGGTAATTACAAATTAAAATATTTTTTATTTATTTTATCTGTGCATGTTAAATGAATATTCATTAATAAGCTTAGAAATTTTTATGATGCATAATGTTATTTCCTTAAACCTCATGTTTTTTATGATGCTTATGATGGGTTATATTAAATTCAATAATTCTAAATGATAGCATGTAACCATTTTAGGTATTTGATGGAATCTTATTAAATTTAGAAAGTTAGTCATATTGTTTGGAATTCTTTATATTTCCTACCATTATCAAATATTTTTACATAATATATATAAATTCCATTTTTATTTATATAGTTAGTTAATTATTCAAATATGGGGGTTCGATAAAAATATATGGTTATTCCAATGTTTAGTTAGGTAACATAATTAGTAATTCAATGTTTTTTGGAGAAATTTATTTTTTGGTAATATTTATCAGGAAATGAATGAAAATATTTCTTTTAATAAACATACAATTATTTTTAATGCAATTTTTCAGAAAATTAATTGGGTGTGTTTTTTACAAAGTGATGTTGATGAACCCTCATTTTGAAGAAGTGTAAAAAAATTTCAATTAGAGTTTTTTCATCCATCTGGATTTTTAATACAAAGGTATTTATGAAAAAAATCCTTAGTATCATTCTTTATAATTTTAGAAACATTAAATATTAAATTTTCAGACATGTGACGAGAAAATAATAAATTATTTGAAAATAATTTTTCTGTTTTCAACTATCTAACCCCCATGACAAAAAAATATATACCAAACCTAGTATTATTAATAAATTTTTTTTCAACCATTCTAATGCATTTTTACAGTAAATGATAATAACGATATCTTTTTATTGTTATTAATTAAACACACAACATGATTTTTATACCATGTTTTCATTAAAATAATTCATAAAAATAGGACATGTATAAATTTAGTGATAAATTTAAATCATACAAATACATTAATTAGAAAATTAATAGAGTGACATTATTAATGTATTCATTTATAGAATGTTACATGAGGATAAAGCATGTATGGATTTTCATTTGATAGAGTTCCTAAGTAAAACTGTTGAATTTCAAGATATACTGAAAAAAAATTCTTAAATAATGCTATGTGATTTTTTAAAATACGTATAAAGATATTTTTTTATTTTCATACAAATTGATTATATAATGTAGTATTTAGTGACGTATCAATTAATATGAATCGATATTTGTGTCTTTTTGTAGATGTATGGGTTCCCCTACTTGTTATTATTTGAATTTAATTAGAAATGAGAGTTGGGGATGTGCACTTATTAACCAAAACTATTTCATTCATGGTTTTTTTTAGATGATGTATTTGAACTCATTTTGATAAATGAGATCAATTCCCCTATTTTATGCAATGATTCATTGAAATCCTTCAACTTTTTTAAGAAGTATCCCCCTAAGATAGTGCTTTGATAGAGTTTTGCAGTTATTATCTTTCTCTTATAGTGTGTTTGATGTGTTAAAAATGTAGTTATATCCTTCATAAGTATCTTTTGGGGTGGATAAACTATCCACCTACATTATCTATTATTTCAATTTATTATTTTTATTTATTTAGGAAGATACTTTCTTGAAAGGTATTTGATGTAAGGTTCTGAATTTTCTTAATCCTTTCATTTTTCATTCTATGGTGTCTGGTGGGTTGGGATATTATTTTTATTTAATTTTTTTATAATTGTTCATTGATGTATAAATTAATTTAAATTTTTCAAAAAATATTATTTTGGAAATGAGAATTAATGTTCTTTTTTTAATGAAATCATATGTTTCATAGGTTAACAAAAATTTTATTTAAATTGGAAGTAAATCAAAAGTTTAATATTATATGTTTTTATAAATGATTTTAAAAATTATAAGGTAAAAAAAATTATTACAAATGTTTTTATGTTAAAATATTGAGTATTTATTTTACCATTAAGTGAGACATCCTTATCACATCATGGAATTTGGGATCGAGTAAGGGTAAACCTGAGTTTCTTTTTTTGGTTGAAGGTATGTTCACCTTCACATTATGTACATAATGGTATAAAGTAAAATTAAAAATTAAGGTCTTTTTGTTGTGTAAGGGTTATATGGGGTTTGTTTTATTTCGGTATGGGTATTTTTTCCGATAAAGGTCATTTGTATTGTATTCTACTTTTATTAATTTATTTCACCACATGGTTAAGGGTTAGCTCTTGTTTTCATTTATTATTTTAGGGTACACCATTATCAAATAAAGGTAAACAAAATATTATTTAGGTTTTATATGGGTAATATTATTTTCACAAACATGTATATTGTTTTATGTAAATATTTTGTTGTATAATGGAAAATATATTTTCATTTTTTTATGTCTATCATGGAATAAGGGTATCTTATTTTCATGAATTTCACCCCTCTCTTCCCAATAATGACATACAATTCATATTTACTGTAAATAAATGATATATGATTATGAAAATTATGATAAAATCATATGAATATTTACAAAATAATAAGATGGTGATTTAAATAATCCAAATTCATCAAATAAAAAGGAACATAGAAGAAATAATAGTTGAAATGTTAAAATTCAAAGATCTACACCTAGATAGATATATAGTATTCAGAGTTCTTAATTCAACCTTTTAATTGCAGTAACTCCTACTTTTGACTGAATTCTATGACTTGGTGCTTCAAACAACCAATTATTACCTCGTTTATATCAATTATGAGTGGGTATAATCGAAGGGATAGTTCAGAGACCTGTTGTTGGTCTATACCTTATTGAATCGAGTTGTTTCCTCTACATGTTTTCATTACATCCCCCCTAAACCATACATTACTAGGGGATTGTTCCTTGATATTATCAATTTATATCCTTTAATATTTAATTTCCTTCTTACATTGATTCAATATATAGTCATTGAGAGTTCTATGTAGTGGAAATTGTCATCTCTTCTCCTCCATGAGTGTATTATGTTCTAGACATTTGAAGAACATCCTAATATACTATTTTCTATTTGATACATCCAAATTTGTTATTTTAATCCACTATTTTATTTTATGTGTATTTTTTTAATTAATCGTGATTATAATATGACAACATAGATTAGCATTATTTAATTTAATATGGATAATAATATGGAAAATGTTTTATAACATACTGTAACATTTGAAGCTCGAAATAACATGAACAATAAAAAAGTGTTTTTATGTGACGAAAATTAATATTTTCATAATATGGGATATGAGAGAATAATTTATAAGATTATACCACATGTAGTATATAAATATGTTACTTTTATAATTTTAAGATTTCATGTAGAGGATAATTGTTATTCTCATTAATTAAGAGAGTAGAGTGGAATATAGAATTTGATGATATTATTCATAATATGAAATTTTCATTGAGCTCAATATTATTTCTTAATCTATGTGATGGTTAGGAGAATAAGAAAATAAATTTTCAAGACCCCCTCACCACAAATTTTACTACTATTGGTGCAGAAATGTGAGAAGAGATATAATTACCCCTGAGTCCCACCTCTAGTAGGCCCAGGGTTGGTGACTATCACCGAGGGTATAGTAAACACACAGATGGGAGGCATTACCCTCTTAGAGAACACATGCAGAAGAGTTACAAAAGCTAAAAACCAACAAACTCTGCCACAAACTACAATATAAAAAGAATCCCATTTACACATATGTAATGCCATGCAAAAAAACTACAATAATAAGAGAAAATTTCATTTTCCAAAAGAATGAAAAACATCAACAACCACAAAGCCTGAGAAGCTCATGTAAACCCAAAGCTAATAGTAACTAGACTGATCTCCAACTACTGCAAGTGACCTAAAAATAGTTTATATAACATAGGTTGAGAATAACTGTAAACTCTGTAAGATCCTCCCTAGCGCATCTTGTGAAAAATTTAGGAAAGCATGCTAAAGTATAGTGAATAATAAGAGAAGATAACTCATCACATAAACTAGTATATAATTTTCCAAGTCCCACCATGGATACACTCATCAAGAATCACATAAAATAGTATATAAAATAATAAATAATTCCAACGGTACCCCACTACCGCTTCCCCATTGGTTTTCCTTGTTGCCCCAACATCGCAGGTCCTAAGCATCTCTCTCCAAAAAGGTTGGTCCAAAGACAACTCAGCAAGCACCACAAAATGCACATCATGCAACATTAAGGCTTGCCTACAGACACCTGGGAGAAACACCAAATCATCCAAACAACAATAAAAAATACAATTAGTTTCTTGGATCCACCACATCTCACATATTGTGTATTATACATCTTGAATTATGCCACAAGCCATTTCAGCCCATACACCGAGTAAGGGTCCTCAAGCCATCATAGCCTATACACATTATACCTATAGAATCCCATAGGAATATGTATCCAAAATAAATGTTTGTGAATAACCACAATCAATTATAGACCCCAGCATACATATATGGAAAAATTAACCATTGTGCATAACCACACAATTAAAAACCATGTAAAGAGGGTGAGGCTAAACAGGGTTGTTAGCCTTCCATCCTCCCACTGGGATGTTAGGGAAAACACCCATCTAGGGCTCAGAATCCATATGGAATTAGTTTCCCTTACTGATAGGGTGGAGTTGCATATCAAAACATAAAAAGTACAATATATAATATATCTTACAACCATAATATGGGAAAAACCTATTCATGAATCATCTACAGCTAACGTCTCTCGGACTCCCAACTTCCACTGCTAAGACTAGATATTCGATAATAACACAACCATTTAAAGTGATGCATTAATTCACTTTATCACTTTTTCTCAATTTCTCATTATGTTAATTAATTCTTTAAGTGTTAATTTACAATTATAAATTTCACATTACTTTTTATAAGAATCACAACAAATTTCCAATCCCTCAAAGCATAACCAAACTGAGTCCACAGTTCCATTAAATTTTAACATCTGCATTGCATCCCAGAAAGCTGTAAACCCATGGTTTAATATCATTTCTTCAATCATTTATTAACAACATTTTCACTTTCCAATAATTATTAAGCATTAAATAAAATCATTTTATGCTACCAAATCAAAAGGGGCTCAACACAGTGAGTAGATGTGCTACCCATCAAGCCTTTTCCACCTACAGTAGGAGTTTAGACCCATCCATCCTATAGAATCTATACACCTAAATCACATGGTATACCCCAAGATTATTTTCTTCTTTTTTAAATAGGTTAAAAAATACCATCTTCCCCATGATGTGGGAAATGTACAACACATAAACAAAAAAATTATTCAACAATGACCACATTCACATCAACAAGTAAGAATATCTTCTACATTCTTCATTATCTCTTGTGTCATTCGTAACACCCATGCATAATCATATCAATATATCCACTCTAGGTGTCAACTACACTAATAAAAACTATGCCTCCCTACCCCCACATAGCACAAAAGTCTTCCAGGCTCATCCATCCTAGGATCGTGTCACATCCAGGCCTCCCAGCCACAACAACCACAAGTCTCGTCTCTGGAGCACATCAACAGAATCAAGAACAAGAAAATAAAAGTTCTCTTAACACCTAAGAAAGGCATTCAGATTTCAAACACAATGATATCTTCTAAATAGAAATCATAATAATGTGGTCTCTATAAAAAAGTGGGAAAATGAGGGCCTACAAGGCATTATCATTATCACATAATAGGTTCTTATTCCATCTTGAATTAACCAATTCATTATTCATAGGTTTCAACTATAGACAACCTATGAAACAAAATATCACAAGATATCACCAAATTAATTAAACAATTAATATAACATTCCATTAATTCCTATTTAAAAAAGATTCAACATTTTTCAGGTTCATCAACCAATTCAATTAAACATGCTCACATGCATCCATTTAATTAACATCAATTTACTGTAGCAACACCTAGATTCTTTAAACATGCATATTTATATTTTTTCTATTTAATTATCAGTCAATTTAGACTTTACCATATTTACCAATTTATATCATGAATGAAAATATAATTCACAAAATTAATAGATATCACAATACATAGAAAATCAATAGGAAAACTATTATCATGATAAAAAAACCAACAACAACTCTCCATGATCGATGCCAATTTCATTAATCTGGTTCATATAATTATATGGTCAATTCCATTAAGATCCAAGGGTTAAACCATAAGAACTCTATGATTTCATGTAAATAAAAAGATATGTAGTGAATTCCCTACCTCAAGAGGTCTTTGATGTTCTTCGCAAAAGAATGGATCAATGCAACATATCATGATAAACTCTCCTGCAACAATTGTATCCACCTGAGGATGTCGCGACACAACCACAACAAAAAACAACCAAGAAAACTCCATTATATCCATATGATATCATCCTATATAGAATTGTGAGAGGAAAGAAGATTAAAGAACCACAAAATAGAGGTAGAACCTACCTCTAATCGAAGAGGGGTCGAAGATGGAGGCCTGCAATCAATCCTCGCTGAAGGGTTCTCTAAAACACCAATGAGGGGAGTGTTAGGATGTTTGGGATGAGAGATAGGGGAGAAGTAGATGTATGGTTGTGAGAACCAGACTAGATATAATTTTATAATAAACAAACTGCATCGTGGCATTAAATAATGTGTAATACCCTATCACATCTTATAATGCATCTATTCGAGTTTCTCCAAAAAAAAAATTCCTCCTCTGTCTATTTTATTTTTTTGAACACCAAAACAATACACATTGTGAATCCCCCAGTCACATCATGTAACAACCTATGAAATAGGATGTCATGTTGTTTAATGTAGTTACATGATGTGTAATCCCCTCTTCCTAACTTTTACATAACCGAGATCTTCTAAACTTCTTCTGAGCCCCCTCTAATTGCTTCAATCATCAAAAAAATGTAATGGGTGGACCAAAATTGATCCATGATCTTACAGTAGATATCTATAAAAACATTATTATCCTTGATAATCCAAAACCAACCTATGAAAGGGGTAATAAAATAATGGGGTCTTATGAATAACCACCCATGAGATACATCTCAATTGCTTCACCGCCACAGGAGCTCACCGCCTCACTATAGGAATAAGTGCAAAACCATGCAACAACCACAACCATCATCAAAACACACTCCTTGGGATATACCTCTCAAAAGATACCTAGTCACAATAAACAAAAATATAAATACATCCCAAATTATTTAAGGTTTTACAACCACCAAATGAACAACGTTACAAGATAAGAGATAAATGTCAAACAACTCAGGGTACTAAGTGCATATCTACGACTCTAGTTCCATGTTACTCTACACCATGACTCCATGCCACAACAATACATGAACCAATCTGATAGAACTCACATTAAACACCTTCTCTAGGTGGTATAGGATTTATACAGGTTTCTCCTCTAAGGTCGCAACATCATTAACAATGATTTATCCCCAATCTATTATGTGATAGTCATCATGAATATAACGATGGAGATGCAACCCATGAAAAAATATCATGCATCTAGATCATCTTTGGGGAATGTGAAAACCAATATTCTATAGTTCCATCATGATTCAACACCATGAAAGGCCCCAAAAATGGGGATAAAGCTTACTCCCACAACCACACCTCCACTCCCCATGATGGGGATTCACCATCATAAACATGTGATCCCCAACATCAAACTCTAGAGTTCTCATCATATGATTAGCATAGTAATCCTAATGATCATGTGATTCCTTCATTCTCTCACAAATCACCTCAACTATCTCTATCATATTTTGTACCAGTTCAGGCCCATGAATTGCTGCCTCTCTAAACCCAATCCAACATAATGGAGAATAGAATGTTCATCCATTCAAGGAAATAAATAGCACCAAACCTATGGTGGGGTGGAAAATATAGTTGTAATCAAACTATGCTATGTGTAAGTGCCTCATCCATGAACCTCCAAAATATAAGACACTAGATTTTAGCATGTATTCAAGAGTATGGATGGTCTATTCGGTCAAATCGTCCATCAACGGATGAAAATCATTGCTAATGAAAAACTGATAAACAAAATATCATTGGAGACCTATTCACACTCTGGAGTTAAAATAGGACCTATAGAGGAAATGATCATCCTCAGCACTTCATGGAGTCTCACCAACTCCTCTAGATAATATCTAAACATAACCTCCACTGTGCATGACTCCATGATTTCAATAAAGTGGGATTATTTTTTCAAATGATCCACTACTACCCATATAGAATCACATACTTTATGAGCATGAGGTAAATCAATAACAAATTCAATCTAAATGTCCTCCCACTTCCATTAGGGTGCATCTAATGGCTGGAGAAAACCTCTAGTAACACTGTGCTCAGCCATCACATTCTAGTAGACTAAACATCAAGACACAAACTCTCAATTGTATTCCTCAACACAGGCCAAAAAAACTGAATCCTCAATGCTTGGTACGTCTAGTTCATGATAGGATTTACATCTAAGGTCTAACTATAGAACTCTATAAGAATCATATAATGAATAGCCAAATGGAAAAATCCTTCCCTAAAAAACGCCATGTGTTGTTCATCCTTAGACCAACCATTAAGGGCCTCACAACAAACAACTCAGTTTTTCAAGACCTCCACCTCAATATCCCCCAATTGGGACTCTTCTTCCTGCTGCACCATAGATGATTGCACCATCATCTGAAAAATATAACCTCTTCCCCAAACTTATCTCATATCAAGATGTAATCTGGAATGTTATTCCATCACTCTCAATGAATCACTGGATTCACACACTATATCGCAACATGATTTCATTCTGAGCAATAGTAAACCCCTTTCAATGTGGATATAAAATTCCTATGCTATAGTAATGTAAGAACTCCATCAACTAGTGTTGGAATAGGTTGATTTCATGTTCATAGAAAATATTCCTTACAAATATATTATTAGTGAACACCAAAAAGTGCTCGCCAATGTGGTAATGTCTCCACAACATCATGGGAAAACCCACCTCCTTCTACTCAAGATCTTGGGTGTAATAGTTATATTCAAGGGGATGTAACAATTGAGACCCATAAGAAATGACTAATCTCTTCTGTACAATAACACAACCCAACCTAAGATGCAAAGAATCACAGAAAACCTCAAATTGAACTCTTTATGTTGGTAGAAAATAAACCATTGAACTAACCAACTTCTCATTTAGATAATCAAAATCCTCCTAAAATATATCATTCCACCATAATGAATGATCCTTCCTAGTTATCATTGTTAGTGGATTCAAAACCCGAGAGAAATCAGTTACGAACCTCCTATAATGGATTGTAATACAAACAAAACTTCACACCTCATCCATTTTCTTGGGGGATTCCCAAGACAAAATTTTTTCTACCAATGATGGATCCACTAAAAATACATAATTAATTATAACATCTCAATGATACTAACTTCCCAATCACAAAACTCACACTTCAACAACTTCCAAAATAGTTGGTAATGGAGAAGAACTCCTAAGACTACAGGCAGTTGCTCTACATGTTCCTTCTTAGATGCAGAGTTTAGAAGGATGTCATCAATGAAACCCATTGTTAACATATCTAGGAAATCACAAAACATAGTGTTCAACAACCCCATTAACACATCTAAATTAATTTTTACACCGAATGGAATCATTATGAACACTTAATACCCATGACAACAACATAAATCAGTCTTCGGGATATCCTCACTCTTTAAAAAAAATATGACGATATCCTGACTACAAATTGATTTTTAGGAATCTACATCCACCCTTAAATTAATCGAATAAATCATTAATCCGTGGAATGGGATATCAGTTCTTCACTATCACTCTATTTAAGCGACAATAATCAACACACCACTGCAAAATTCCATATGCCTTCTTCACAAACCAAAATGTTGCACACAATGGTGACATGCTTGGCCGAACGATACCACACTACAATAGACCAATGACTGGTATTCAAATCTCCCAAAACAAAGAAAGCCCCATTCTATATGGATATATCTTGATAGGAGACATTTCTAGTTATAGTTCGATCCCAAACTCGGTCTCTCATTGAGGGGGTAATGCTATAAACTCTTCTGTAGAGACAACAAGGTACTCTTCCACAACCATGGGGAATGTCAACTATTGAACCTCCAATGAACCTAACATTAGCTTAGTCATCAAAGATTATAATGGAAGAAAAGGACTTTGACCCATCCTAGGGTCTCACTCGCCAACAAACACTTTTATCACTTCATCATAATCGAAGAACCCCTCCTACCTCATAAATCAATCCATGATATCCTACACCGAATACAACCAATCCATTATAAGGATGACATCATATGGTTGTATTCATAAAATAGGAAATATCCCCAAGGGCGGTGATTCTAAATCACTATCTTACATTCTCTATATAATTCAAACATGTCATCTCAACATCCAACTAGAATAGTCAACACCATGGGAACTGAAAGCCTCTCTACATCAAGTAAAAAAGCATGGAAAAGGAATGGTGATATGTAGTATTTTGATTCTCTTGAATATAGAAAGGAATACACTGAAGTTGAAAAAAATTGAAATGGGAACCCCTAATGTTTTTTGGATCACCTAGTGTTATCAACGCTAAAGCATGAAGCTATTCTTGAACTACTCCATGGCCTCTCTGAATCTACTAATGACCACCTCCATGGTTGTTCTCTACTCTCTGAGAATGAGGAGCATCCTGGGGTTGTCCTCTGTCTGCCCCATCTTATCTCTGTTGACCCAAATCTGAAGCAATATACCACTCCTACCTCAGATATAACTTTCTAAATGGAGGAACCAGATGCAGAACACCTGACGCACACTGACTACACAAAAATCATGGGCACTCTGAATACAGATGACATCATCCTCTAAATGAAATACAAGTACCAAATAAATTGTAATAGGTTTTAGATCTACTTCCCCCATAGAAATTTGATATTGATGTCTGGGACCTACCCTAAGGTGAAAGAAAATATCTCTACCCTAAAAATTGGGAACCACAGACCACAAATATTTTTCTTGAGGGATCCTAATGACTACCATATCATGACGATACAGTTCTGTATAACATCCTCTCAACAACATCTTTCCTTTCCATCACCACAATATATGTAATCATCATAAACGTGGTGACCTAGTGCTGGATCTCTAGACACAATGCCTCTTCAAAATGACTCAACATGGCCTCCTCATCTGGTAACGGGTCTAAAGAATACTGTAGAAGGTTCTTGAAATAGATCTTCAAATCTTTCTCAGTGGATCACCCCCTGCTAAATGGTAAGTAGCATCTGGCAACTGGAAGCCTTCACGATCGAAGATAGAAACTCTGATATGAACTGAACTTAATAATTATCCCATGATACATCTGAATCCTCGTGATCCATGAAGAACATAAACCACCACTAACTCACTATCCTACATAGCATTATCACAACCAATGATACCCATTGCTCTTTTCGAACATGGATCGAACAGAAAGCTATCTCAACCTCCTCCAACCAATCTTATGAGACTACATCTAAAATGGATCCCTCAAACATATGTAGAATATGGAGCTGATACTCTCATAGTATCCTCCTCCATGTGTCTTCGTCGTCAACCACTACATTGTGGCTATCTGTTGGTGCAACATATTGAAAATCTTCTACACAAAACTGAAGAGAACTTTGAACAAGATCAATACCTACAAAACAACAAAAAATAGTTAAACCTCTTCAACCTAGATAATTGAAGACTTTAACATTAATTACTTGTTTTATTTTATTCATTTTTTGTTAACTTGTCCCAATGTAAACCCATTAAATCACAAACACAATGAAAAATGATGTTTGATACTTTCAAATGTCTCTACCCTGAAACAAGTATCAGCTTGTTTAGTATCCACTGTAAACACAAATGCATGAGCATCAGATCATAAGAGGCCCTAAATTCCTATGTCTCATCCAATATCTAGTGGTTACAACACTTTTTATACATGACTAAAATCATTTCCCTCCCAACCAATGCTACCTCACCTGTGCCTAACTCTGAACTCCATCATATCCCTCAAATAGACCTTGGATACAAATATGTCATGGCCCCCTCCCATCAAAGTGTACCCCTCCTAGTCTGTAAATGTGAATAAAGAGATAATGACCCATGATTCCCTCTTCTAGTAGGCCTTGGGTTCGTGACTAGCACCGATGGTATATTAAACACCGTGGTGGGAGGAATTACCCTATAGAAGAACGCTTACAGAAAAGAGAGGTATGATAGACACCAAAAAACACCTGATAATACTACAATATAAATAGAAACTCAAGTACAGATATGTAATGTCATGAAAAAACAACTATAGTTGAAAGGGAAAATGGAAAGTACCAAAAGAATGTAATACAACAGCAACCACAAAGCCCGAACATTCATATAATCCCAAATATTGAAGTAACTATCCTAATCTCCAACATACTCCAAGTGACTTAAAATAGTTTATATAACATAGGGTGAGTATATTATTATACATATAAGGATCCTCCCTCGAGCCTCTTGTGAAAATGTTATGAATGCATGCAAAAACATTGTGAACAACAAGTAAAACTATATCATCACCTAAACAGGTATACTAAGTTCCCATCATCACCATGGATACTCTCTCCATGTATCTTATATAGGATCATATAATATAATATATAATTCCCACCTACCAATTCCCCACAAGTTTTCAATTTTTCCCAAACGTCTCATGTCCTAAGAATATCTCCCCAAAAATGATGGCTCGAAGACACTAGAGTGAGCACCACAACATGCACCTCATACCACACAAAGTCTTTCCCAAAAACACCTTGGTGAATCTCCCCACCATCCGCACAACCATAAGTCACCAAGTAGTTTTTAAGGGCCACCACAGTTTTTATAATGTGTATCATATGTCAGATATTATACCTCAAGCCATTACATCCCATACACTGAGTAAGGATCCTTATGCCAACATACCCTATACATGTTATTCCTATAGTAGTACATTGGAAACTATATCCATAATATATATTTGTGAATAACCATAATCCATTACATATCTCCACACATATATATGGGTAAAACTAACCATAGTTCATAACCACAAATGTAACTACAAAATAAAGATTGTGGGGCCAAAAGGGCTAGTAAGCCGTCCATACTACTAGTGGGATGTTGGGGAAAACATCCCCCCACCCCCCATGCTCAGAATTCCAAGGGTGTTAGTTTCCCAAACCTACATATTGGAGTTGCATATTGAAACAAAAAAAGTATAGGATATAATATTTCTCACAACAACAATATGGTAAAACCCTAGTCTTATACTCATCTACAACCAACATCATTCGGACTCCCGACTACCACTACTGAAGACTATATATCTTATAATCAAAGAACCATTTAAAGAAAAAAATTAATTTAAATTATCCCTTTTTCATAGTTTCACTTTACATTAATTAATTATTTAACCATTAATTAACCACTATCAATTCTGCATTACATTTCATTATCATCACAATAATGTCCCATGCCCTTCAGGTATAACCAAACTGAGTCCATAGTTCCTTTAAATTTTAACCATAGCATTTCATCCCAGTAATCTCAAACCCCATAGGTTAACATCATTTATTAAATAATTTATTAATAGCATTATCACTTTTCAATAATTCATAGGAATTAGAGAAAATTAATCTAAGATACCGATCACAATGGGCTCAACAGAGTGAGTAGATGAGCTAACCTTCAAGTCTTTTCCAACTATAAGAGGAGTGTTGAACCATCCAACATCGAAAGGCTAAAAAGAATAATAATTCAGAAAATTTTGTGTGTCTTTGCCTCTTCGGAATGGTGGGTAAGCAAGACCGTATGCCTCAATCAGTGGAGAAATTAAAGTGGAAAACAAACAATAGATTCAATAGCAACCACTTTCACATCAACAGGTAAGCCCAACTTCCACATGGTTCAACATCTCTAGTGTCCTTCCAAACACCCATGAATAAAATGATGAAACTCACAACTCTTGGCATCAACTACAACCACACACACAGGGGCTCCTTGCCCCCTAATACTACAACAACCCTCTGGGCTTAGCCATCCTAGGCTCATGTCACATTCTGGATTCCCTACCCCCATAACCCCAAGTATCATAACTAGAGCACATCACAAGTAGTAAAAATAAACATAGTAACTGGATCTTGGTCTCAAATGAAGGAATTCATCCTTCAAACACAATGAGCTCTCAGGGATCCAATGCATGGGCACTAGGCCTTTATAAGAAAGAGGTAAACACAGGCCCTACAAGGCATTAACTTTATCACACAACTGGTTCTTATTCCATAATGAATTAATCGATTAATTATTCAAAGGCTCCAACTATGGGCAACCTAAGTAACAAGATATCATCAAATTAATTAAACAATTAATTTAACAAGACTTAAATTCCTTTATCGACAATAATTCACATGCTTCATGTTCATCAACCAATTCAATTAAACATGTTCACATTCATCAATTTAATGAAAATCAATTTACAAAAACCACAACATGATTCTTTAAATATGCCTCTTTATCATTTAGATAATTAATTATCAATAAATTTCGGCTTTAATATAAATACCAATTTCCATCAATAATTCCATGATAAATAAATAATTTCATAGATATCACAGTATCTATAAAATCAAAAGGAAAACCATTATCATGTTATAAAACAACACCATCATAATGCGATCGATACCAATTACATTAATCCTGTTCAAATAAATATTAGTTCAATTACATTGAGATACAAGGGATAAATCATGAACAAACTATGATTTCATGTAGATATATATAGAAAAAGACAATACCCTTCCTCAAAAGCCCATTGATGTTCTTCATTCAATAATGGATCTAAGAAATGGATTGTGATCACCTCTCCTGGAACAACTGCATCCACCCGAGGACACCACGACACAACTACACAAACCAACGAAAAATAAAAATACATTATAACAATATGAAATCAACTTCCATAATATGTTGATAGGTTGAAAGAGGAAACTAGATCAATGAACCAGAAAATGGAGGTAGAAACTACCTCTGATAGAATACGGATCAAATATGGATGCCCACGATCGATCCCCATCGAAGGAATCTCTAAAGATCTAATAATGGGAGTGTCAGGTAACCTCGGATAAGAGGGATAGGAGGAGTAGCTATAGGGTTTTGAAATCCTAAAAGGCTAAAATTTTATAAAAACATACAATATTGGTCCATTACACGATGTGTAATTCCTTTTAATGTCATATTTTGCCTCGAGGTTGTGTTTTTTGGAAAAAACGCATTGCCTCCTCAGTTTTTTTAACAATGAAAACTTATACATCTTGAATCCCCCATTTTCATCATGTATGATCCTATTAAACAGGATATCAATTTCGTGTAAAGAAATTACAAGATGTTTAATCCCCTCATCATAACCTTTATTTAACCAAACTCCTCAAATCCTCTGTTGAGCCACCTATAAGAACATATATCCTTAAAAACACACAAATGGTTGATTCATATGGATTTGGGACCTTACATTAATAATTTCATGTTATAAAATAATTATGGTTATTCAAGAAATAATGAAATAGAGTAAAATAGATAATTTCATTTCTTTTGTGTATTTTTTTTAAATATAAAACTGGTATCAAGATGGAGTGTTAAACTACATCATATATTTTTCGGATTATTATTTTTATAATTTCATATTAAAAAAATTGATATTTGTATTATTAAATTTGAAAAATATTAATATTCATTATTCGTTAATTAATATATGGGTTGGAAAATTGTTATTCGATGTGTTTTTGTTACTTCATGATGTTTAATAGATTGTGTGTTATCTACATGGATGTATTTATGATGTTATGTAACAAGATTAATATGCTTCAAATTTGGTAAAACAATATAAAACAATTATATTGATTGATTAAATGGAATACACATGAGAATAATAAGTAATGATCTTCTAAGATTATATTATGTGTCGATTTAATACTTGAAATATATTTTTATTCATTATAGCTATTAATATCCATCACTATAGGTTTCATGATGGTTAAAAATGATTAATAATAAACTATTTAAATAAATATGAAATTAAAATGAATGTGTTTTAACTAATAAATATTTTGTGATGAATGATCTTGTTACATGTTTTGAAAGGCATAAATGTATTGATACCATGCCCTTAGTTCAATTTATTGTGCAAAAAAAATAAATTTAAAAATGTTGGTATGATATAAGGATGTAGAGCCTTAATTTTATTTATTGATAACATTATTTTGTTGGAATTATTTCATGATCAGTCATCATGAGGCTTAATAAAAAAAATTAGTTGATTATGCATTGAAAAATGGGATGGGATCCCAAGGAGTAAGTGATGGTCTATTCCAGTGATAGTTGGAACGATTATTTTATGTACAATATTGTGGGTCACTATGGCTGTTGGGATGAGTTTAGAGTGATGATTAATTGTTGATGTTCATTTATTAAATTATACTTTCTGGATTTCTTGATGGTCTGATATAATTTTTATGATCTTTTTCCAACCACAGGGTTCAATTTGATGTTACGTAATATATGAACATATTTTAAGTGTTAGCATAGGTTGAGACCTAGAGAACTTGTATGATGATGAATTTAATATTCAAATAATAAATATAGAGTATATTTAACGGTGTCCATAGATGTTAATGAAAATATTGATAATCTATGCAATAATAAATAGTTCCATTGGTCGATTCTGATAATGATGAAAATATTAATCTTCAGAAATGAAAAGGGAATAATGTTAATTGATGAAAAATTAATTAATTTAAATTAAATTTGATGATTGTGTGCATCGATGATGCCTAGACCATAATAGTAGAATCTAGGGGTCCAAATAAATGACATTGATAAGTGATTTTATTTTTTGGGGGTTTTTTTAGTGTTGTTTCTACGTGAATTTATCTTTTAATATGATACCTGACATGATTCAATAGGGAAAAAGGGCCCCAAGTGTTTGGGGTGGTGTTTTTTTAAATGCATGATAGTGAAGGACCATATTTATAACTTCTCCCTCTCTCTCACACATTCTCTAGATGTATATGATTAGGTGTATCCTGTATTATAATGGATCATGGTATATGAAGAATTCACACCATTGTTGTGATATCTCAAATGTTTTATATACATTTATGGGTGTGCTATAATGTAATGAGGTGTATAAAATACTTATATTTGGACATGATTATTTATGCTTCCCATT
Organism: Viscum album; assembly: GCA_963277665.1. NCBI lineage: Eukaryota > Viridiplantae > Streptophyta > Magnoliopsida > Santalales > Viscaceae > Viscum > Viscum album. Next base: position 689,434,023 of record OY728156.1, on the reverse strand, counting down.
AGTTTACATGCAAAGGTTATACTGGCTTGAAGTATAATTTATGTACACATGTTGTAGTGGGTTATATGAATACACATATTTACATATGATGATGATAATTATGATGAAATTTATTGTATTTCATTTGATACAACAATAACTAAGATAATATTACCTAATGTGCTTGATTACTCATAAGAGGGATGATCATAGGATGTGTGGAATCGAGGCATGAGAAAGAAAATTTAGTGGGGAACTAGAAGAGGGCTACATTAATATATATATATATATATATATATGATGAATAACATCTATGTGTTACTTAGTGAGTGATCCATAGTGAGGATGGTGAAACTAGTTTTATATGTTTATGTAATGAGTTAGTTTCATTTTTTTATTCACTTCACATTATAATTCTTTTTTCTCAATTAAAATTATGGGTTTTAGGGACGATCTTTATGGGGATACAGGTTATGATCATCTTATGTATAAATTAATTATATTTTATGTTTAAATGTTTTTTATGGTGATACAGCTAGGCATTGCCAGTTTTATAAGTTTTTAAAGGGCTATTTGATCTTTTGGTGACCATTAAGTATTATGATTTGATTTTTTTTAAGAGTTATAACTTGTTAGATTGGAAATTACATAAATTAATTTTATTTCTTCTTTTATTTATTTATGTTGTTGGTCAGTGTCTTTCTCATATAATATATTAATCCATAAATCATTATGAGGTAAATTCCTTCCATGTGTATGATTTATAAACCATCATTTTTTGTCACCATACCAATTCTTATTATACGAATTTATTGGGAGTTATTATATATTTACTATTATTGTTATCCTAGGAAGGGAACCTTTGACATGAGATGGGATGCGATGTAAATAATGGGAATCTAATTATTTTAATAGTAATTCAATAGTTATTTATTCAGTTTCTTAATAAAATTATTCAAATTATTTGATAAATTCATTTAATTAATTATTGGTAATATAGTTCTACATATATTCATTTTAATAAAAAAATAAAATTTGATTTTAAATTTTTGGTGTCGATCACATGGATTTTAAATAAAAAAAGTGTTTTACTTATTAAAAAAAATTCATTTGTAGAAACAAATTTTTCATTGAAAGGACATAAAATTTATAATAATCATTTTTAATTTTTCTAACGGATATATTTTCATACTTTTGTATGATAGACAATCTTTTGGGTAAATGGTAACATTTGGAATGAATATATAATCAATATTATAACAATATAAACATTTGTAATTAATTTAATAAAAAATGTATGTGATTTCAAGACAAAAAATAACACATTTTATTATATAATTTATGTTAACAATCTAATGTCAATTTAAAACCCTATAATATAATTTTCAAATTATGGAATGGAAATTAATAATTAAACACCAATGTTTTGTGTAAAAAATGTTATTCTGGTGATAAGGAAACTAAACTAATCGATTTAAATTTGTAAACATATAAATATTAAAAAAAGTATAAAATTTATAAAATAATTAGAAAAACCCCTGGGTAGCCCAATAGTTTTTTATTTTTCATAACATATATTTCAGCGGAACATGTTTTTGAAGATGATAAAAAATTAACCATAATTGAATATAAATACCCCTCATATCCACCAATTATTCTTCACTATAAAATTATTGATCATGTGTGTAACTGTATTTCCTCTTCCTAGAATCACTTGGAGTAGTTTATAACATTATAAAGTGTAATTATCAAGCATTATGATTCTTATTTTCAATGTAATGGTTCATAATCTACTTATTTCAATTTCAATTGCAGCCCTTTTGTTATAATATCATTTAGAATTCTTATTCATTTACATTCATACTTGTTATTACATGGTATAATTATCGATTTGATATATTTATTAATTGATTATTTTTTATTCTCATTCATTATATACTTTTCCTAAGACATTATTATGTCGTTTCAAGGGTCCCTAATCCCTTATTATCTATTATTTATTTAATCGAGTGAAATTAATTTTTATATCAATGTGAAATTATTTTTTGCAAAATTGTTTAAAATTCATTATAAGATGATCAATGATAGATAATCATTTCCTATCATTATACTACATTCATAATCCGTTATAATACTATAACATTTGTAAGAACCCAATGGATAAATCTAAACATAGGGAAAACTCCTAAACATTTGGTATTGTAATTTGTATGTGGCTCATAGAAATAATATCCCTAACTAGATACAACTAGGGGATTTAGGTGCTAGATCATACATCCCTAGGGCTAATGACCTTGAAAATGGTTTTTACGGAACTGACAAGACCATTAGTTAATGTACAACAAGTGGGGCTATCAGCACACCTTTATTGAAACTCCGGTAGGATTTTATTTTGATGAATCACAATATCTATAAAAACCATAATAAAGGATTTGAATTTTTTATTATAGTTCTGTAGTAAAAATTTGATTTATTTATTTAATTTATGTAAAGGTTTAACCTGATCTAGGAGTGCACGTCTAGGAAAAGTTTTCAATCATTTCATTATTCCAAAATCATTGTAAACTATTAACCCAAATGAAAATTTCCTATATTATCCTTACACCAATAAAGTAACTTTCACTTCTATATTTTTATCATTCCATTATTAATGTATATTTCAATTACATTGTGAATACTCAATATTTTTTGAGTTGATTTTAGGATATTCACCTATATATCTATATTTTTCAATTTTAAAGGGAAATTTTTGATAATCATTATATATGTGATCTTTATATGGAAATGTATTGATTACATATCAATCTATATATATATATATAGTTACTTAGGTAATATTGTGATATTTATTGTTTTTTAATTTTCTTGATATGATTTAGTCATTATAATTATAATGTGATGGGTGGATCCCAAAATTAGGCATCCCTATGTTGCATTAGCTTGTCTCATGAGACAAAATATCTTCAGTATTTGTTGTATTCATTACACATTTATGTATAATTTTTCTTTATGAATCATTGAGGGTGTGTTCATAATGACAATAATTATGAATTCCATCACTATGAGATTAGTGGTTCTTATTTTTGCACTTATTTATTATTTTGTAATCCATGGAAATATTAATCTCAATGTTACATTTTTTATGTTACTTTTTATTCTTTCCTTGTAATTTCTTTCATACATATATCATGATATATTTTATTTTTTTCATGGATCATATTAGAATATATTCTAACCTCCCTTTATATTTTTTCTCTTTTCCATAACAAACCACTGAAATTCCTACATATGATATATGAATTTTGTTGAAGTGTTAATAAGTTTTTCTTGCATTCATATGATGCATCTTAAAATTTAAATGTAATGTAATTCCATTTTATGCCTATATACTCTTAAGGGTACTGAACATTTTGATCATGTTTATTTTAATGTATTCCTAGGATACTTATGATAATCCATGTACTATCACTAATAGTATTGGGTCACGTACCCCTGAGTGGGTGAACTTGGTCTAGGCCAACGCCCTTTGGTCTTCCAAACATTGGACCTTTATAATTTTTTGGGGAATCACACTCTCACTTTTTAATAAAATATTCATAAAATTGTATGCGTGGATAAATAATGTGTACTATGATATTTGAATGTTGTACCAATGTAATAAAATAACCACAGGATCTAAAGTACTAGATTTGGGGTTATCCAAGTTGGTATAAAAACTTGAGTAATAAAAATCATTCAAACTATAATTAGAGTGAAATTTTTAGGGAACATAACCTCAAGAAAATCTTTAGGAAATTCTACAAATGTTTATTGGTTAATTGGATTCAATTTATAAAAAATGAATATGAATTTTTTATTATGATAGATAATTTGTTATTTTATTAATTAACTATTTCATTATATTTTATTAATTATAAATAGTTCCTATAGATGGAATGAAATCCCCATCTATGACCATTATTACTGTAAGGATTTCTCTGAAAATTTAATCATCCCCTAATAAATTTTTTGAGTACTATGTGCTGATATTAATCAATGAACTAGTTTTAACCTTATCATCTAGAGAAGAACTATTTTTATCAAAAGATATGAAAAATTAATTAATTATTGCAATTAGTTATGAAAAATGTTATAGTTATCTCATAAGCATTGCTGAAATTAATAACCCATGAAAAAACCTATCCCTCTCATGATTTTGAGATGGTACTTGTAATAATTACATTAATATTATGGAGACACTATATTTATAGTGAATGATATGATATATATTACTGTAGATAAACAGTTTGAGGTATATATTCACACAAAAAGAGATCAAAAAGACATATAATATATGGTTGTAACTACTCATAGACAATGATTTATAAATTCAATACCATCATTGGATGGAAAAAAAAATTTATCATCATCAAGAAGGAAGTATGAATGTGTTCTGTCTTGGATGATGATAGAAAATGATCCAATATTCCTTGATATTGTAAATTTGAACATATAAATTATGAAGGATCATGGTAATCAATATATGATTGTGTGCTTCTATTTGTAAGGGGACGATGTGAACAATAAGTTCATAATATAAACAGGGAATTGATTGATGAATATCATATCTCAAACTTATGTATACACCTAAATAGTACCAGGAACTATAGGGATCTAAAAGATAAATTCCCATGGGGAAAATGAAGTGGGAAATTGTTAACAAAGTGTCAAGATACTTGTTATTACAATAATAAAAGTCAAATAGAAAACTTCTAAAGAGTGTTATAAAAACTATCCCTATACCAATGTTTAATTGAGATAGAATTACAATTTAATGTTTTACTGAACATCAAAACATGTCTAATAGGAATGATTTTATGTGGGTTATTATGGATTAACATACCAGGTCTGCACATTACAAATCAATAAGAAATAACCTACCCCTTGAACACCTTTAACTAATCTATATCAATGTTAATCTATGACAATATGATGAACCATTAATAATGGTATCTGATCATGATCCTCATTTCTCATCAAAGATTTAGTAGAGAATTCAAATTGATTCAAACACTAATATACATTTTAGAACTCTTTGTTACGCTAAAACTAATGGGAGGTTGGAACGGATGGCCAAAAACACAAAGTATTTCATATTTTCTTTCTCACTTGACGTCCAAAGAATCCGGGACAAATACCTACCAGTTTTGTAATTTTTTTACAAAAATATCGTTCCTTCAGGATTAAAAATAAAACCATATAGGGCCTTATATTAGAAAGTATATAGAACTTTAACATGAATGGTGAAGTTGAGGAAAGGAAGATATTTGGTCAAGATCTTTTTGAGGTGAAAACTGATAAATTGAAACCAATATATATTTATTTCTAGGTATCACAAATTAGATAAAATATTTTGGTTTACAATCTAAGGAAACACTGGTAATTTCAAGTATGGGATTGGGTCTTCTAGTATGTATCACAATGGAAGGGGTTTTAGAGGTTTGGAAAGAATGGGAATCTATTAATAAGGTACATTAGTCAATTTTAAATTTTAGATATATTTGATATTATGGATTATCATCTATACATACCACAAAAACTCTCTATTTTTATTTGTTTATTCAATGTTTCAATGTTGAGGAAGTAAATTCATATCCCATTTCATGTACTCACCACAATGGAAATGATGATGAATATCATATAATAAAAATCCTTTCAAGATTATTGAAATTATAGGGAAAGTGTATTGGGATCATACATCCATAATAATGAATATAAATTAGAGGAATCATAATTTAGAGGAAATACATGGAAGCATATGGAAGTAATGGGGAATAATTACACATGTTTGATTATTGTTTAATGTGCATTGTAAATTTCGAGGAAAAAAGATTAATTGATGAAGAATAAAAGACCCATGATTCAATAATAATAAATAAATACTTCATGAATATAAATATTACACCATGCACATTATATTATTTTATCATAATGATATAACACATAGTTAGATACGAATATACAATATTACATTCAAAATAATACCCACAACTGGTGAGACAGAACATATTTCCAAATATGGAACCACCCCAATATTGAAATCTAGAGGATCGTACACTAATATTAATCATATATATATATATATATATATATATATATTAAACATCACTATTAGGATGAAAATATTATGTAATGGAATAGTCATGGAATATGAAATAAGAAAAGGAAATGAATGATCATAAGATATTAGAATGAATTGTATATATAAGAGTTAATATGAAAGTGTAAAATCTATTTAGAGTAATTGTAATGAAATATTTATTCAAGAACTTTTCCAATAAAATAAATAAAATTAATTGTTAAAAAAATTAATAATTAAAAAATATATATATTAATCAACCAATAGTAATATTGATAACCCCATTTTTCATAAAAAAATAATTAGATGGATGAAAATATGTTTTTCATATTAAACAGATGGTTTTCTAAAACACCATCGAACTTACATAAAAATTAATATTTTCAGATATTGAAATTTATTTTCGTATAATTGAATTAAAATGTGAAACCTACATGTTAAAATTTTCCAATAGTTAATTTTTCATCATATTATAAAATAGAATAACTTTTTTTGTAAATAATTATATATTATATGAACATATAGTAAATATTATGAAATCATAATAATTGATAAATTATTTAACAATTAATATAAGTGATTCCACCACCAAAAATATAAAACTTTATTAATATAACTTATTTAAATGAATTAAATCAACTTTCAAACATATAATTTTCTTTCTAATGAATAAAATTGTAATTACTAACTTAAAGACAATACTTTTTGTAAAATTTATTTTTCCATGTTCAATATGAAATTAAGTAATGGATTTCACTTTTGAATCCTAAAATTATCTGAAACTATAACAACCCAAAAATTTTAAATGATATTTGATTCATAATTAAATGTTTATTTTATATTATAAAATATTATACACATACAAAATAATGACAAAAAAAAATATCTCATGAACAATTATCATTAAATTAGACAACTATAAAACCAATGAAAGTATCAAACATTACAACCAGAAAAAAATAATTAAAATATAATTGCTAAAATGGGAAATTATGGATCACCCTAGTATTGTAAAATAATAACCCACATTAAAATAATATATATATATATATATAACAAAATATAATTAAACAAGAAAAATATTGTATGAAATTAAAATATAACATTTAGGATAAATTTTAGTGAATTTTTTAGAAAATGAATGAAGTCATATTTATAAAGAATATAGGGAATTGTGGCTATTTGGATTTTATCGTAATATGATTAATGGTTAATTTTACCATTGGAAAATATTCCCATGGGAGATAATTTTTCTATTATAATTTGTCTTTAGAAGTATTAATGAAAAAGGATAGTCGATATAAAAAAGAAGAATCGATTGACTCAACTAGTAGATTCATTCTATTTGAAGCCCTTTTATCAGAACATGGGAAAGACGTATCATCCATGAGGTTTCCCCTTGACCACGCCCCTGAAGATATTAAACAAGTAAATCTTGAATAAAATATCATATATAATAAGTTCATGTTATTGTGTATTTCCACTCACTTGAGGTTAGTTGATCCACCCCAAGAAACTACCACCAGCGCACACCATTCGCTTTGGGTGTGTGTGGGTTTAATAAGGGGTTTTATATCTATAACTTAGTTACGAAAATTTTAAACCCCTTTTTACCAATAAAATGGTTATTCTCTCAGTTCCTCTTAATAATAGTTTTTATTAATAAAATATATGTTTAATGGAGATTAATTTTGATAATTTTATTTTTGGACACAAATAATAAAAAATTGTATTTTATTCTTGAAAATATATACACTTTTATAAAAACTCAAGTATTCATGATAGTTTTTTTTATAAAATTTTATTCTAAAACACATTATTCATAATATAAATGATAAAATGCTTTTATAACCTCCCATGGAATTTTTTTAAAATACTTTATAAATTTGACTATGCCTTAAAACTACTATTTATAAATAAATGATACTTTTAATAGTTGAAAGTGAAAATTCCCATATTTAGAAAATTATTATTGAAAAATAACCCATATATTTTAAATAAACTTTTTGAAATTATGATAGGTTTAATTTTTGAGAATTTTTTGAAAAACTATATTATTCTTGAATGCTAAAAATACATTTTTGGATTTTTTTTGTATATTTTATGACTTCATATATATTTCACAATTATGTAATAACTAATTATACATAATATAAGACCTAAAACTTGTTATTTTATTTATATTAATTATATTAATATATTTTAATTAATTTCTAAAACATTATGTGAATTTCCAAACTCTAAAAAAACAAAATTTTATTTTTAGAAACATTACATTTTGTAATATTTAATTTTAAATGCCAAAAGAAGTATGAAAATCATGTTTGGTTATATTGGCTAAAACTATAATAACATTTTACCCAAATTTCCTATACCGGTAGTATAATCCATTGTTAAGATATGGTTTTTTATTTTATACAACCAATATTTCCAATACCTGTATTTAGAAATTAGCAAACAACCCCTCCCCTATTTTCATAAATAACCTCCCATTTCACCATTAAACATTACTAAAAATCTATCCATAATGATGTTCTAGTGATTTTTCTACTCACGAAGTCCCCCCATGGTGTCCCCAAGTCCTCAAGGTTCCATCTTCATGTTTTAGGAACAACTCTTCACAATAAGGTAAATGTCCCCTTCTCTTTTCCATTGAAGTTCCCTTTTCCTATTGTATGTATTCTAATTTCCAAATAAATATATTTTTTCAACTTTATATTATAATTTTACATTAATAATTTTTTCATTAATGGGCGACACTTTTCCCCTATAATTTTAGTCATTTCTAAAAACATGTTTTATACTCATCATGTTACCAAATTTACTTCTCAAATTTCCATCTTTTAAATGAGAAATTATCTTTAATATTATATTTCAATTCCAAAAATAACTTTTAATTTAAATGATATTAAACTAGATTTAAAAATTACTTTTTTATTAATATATTTATATATATGAAACCCACATTTCCTTTTTTGGGTTAAAATGATATATTGGTCATGTCTTTAATCTCTTTTGAATTCCATGATTATTTACAAGAAACTAATTCTTTATTATCCATTGGTTATTAATGTAATTATTTAGTATGATCATTGGGGATAACATAAAATTGATACATATTAATGGTGTCCTATTATAGAATACAAATGAATTGGATAAAGAATGTAATTTTTATAGATGACATGTTGTATAATAGCTTGGTGAATAACCTTGGTAATTTTCACTTTTGGCACCATTTTATAAAACATGGTGATATGATTATGAATGAATCATTTAAATGGTATATTCAAATTTCCTTTTTAGTATTCATTTTCATATTATTATGATACACATGTTTTTCACACCTTATTGTTATGCCTCATTTTTTTATTATATGTCCCATGATCACATGGTATATGTCTCTCTTTCTTATTCCCTTTCTAGGTTAATTTCTCACCATTTTCCTTCTATGTATGTCCCTGGGGTCTGAGATGTAGTAAATGTAACATTGTGTGAACCCATGAAGATGTATTCAAATTGTATTTTAGATGATGGTTTTATGTTATCATGTATTATATAACTTATTTCTATGAAACTAAACTTTTAAAGGTCCTTTGTTTATGCCATGTAATGAAAAGTTAAAAATTAAAAGGTGGGATACCATAATTAATATCATAGAAAGGTCTAGTAATTTTTGGAATTTATGACCTTAAAAAATTAGTATGAATTCTATGTACAAGTAGATATATTTGAAGACATCTTGAAACATTGGTAATTATTAATTAATTGGTTTCCAAAAAAATACGTCCATGTTTGGATACTACAATTTTTTGTGGGTCTCGAATAGATTTACATAGGGGTGACACTCAAAAACACAACTTTCAGCTAGATATGAACATGAAATGTTGCATGAAAATGGGCCTTGTGGCACACTGGGTTTGACACTCTCACGGGATATGTTGGGTCAATAAGAATATTTTTATGAACCTTTATGAAGGATATATAGAAAATGTGATTTTTATTAAATGAGATATATAACTCATTTAAGAATGACTTTTTAAGACATAAAATACCTATAGAATTAAAATACCCATAAAAGTAACATCTTTCCCACTAAGGTTTTCTTCTTTTAGAAAAATATTTCAAAATTGTAGGAACTACATAAATGATGAGTGAAATGGATGATGCAATAATGGAATTCTAGTAGATGTTGGAATGGAAAACCTCAAGGGGGTGATGAATCAACTAATTTGATTTTTTAATAATAAATTGAATCATGTTGATCTAATGGATTCCCCTCGAAGGGATGAACTTTCAGTTGAGTTCATTATGCATTTTTGACTACCTTATTTTAGTAGATCTACTAACCTATTGATATCTGAATAATATATTAGCTCTATAAAAAAAATATTTTATGTAAAATGATGTTTGGAGAAAGATATAGTCACATTTGATGTATACCACTTATAACATGAAGATTATTTGTGGTTTAAAATGATTATAAACAAAAATACATTAAGGTAGATTGATTCTATGGACGGGGAAGAGTTTAGGGGAATCATTTTCAATAAATATTTGCCCAGTTTGATGAGAAAAAAAATGAATAAGTGGATCCTAGAACTGAATAATGGGTAAAATTGATCAGTGGGATACTATGAGATGAACATTACAAGACTTTCATGATACACCTCTAGCTTTTATATGGATCCTAAGAGAACGTATGATAAATGTTTTGTGGACTGAGGCCCCATATTTAAAGGAATCATAAAAATAAAGATAATGAAAGCTATGGGGAGATGGTGGGGTGTTCTATGAAGGATGAATTGGAGTTTTTAGAGATGAAATTTTCATGTAGATCTAATGGAAATAAGTGAGAAATGGATCCCAAATCAGGTAGGAACATTGATCATATAAAATATGAAAAAAAGTTCAACATCAGATATGAAACAAATATGAGAATAAGAATTTGGGGAACTATATTTAGGGAGTGGAATGTTGTTCATGTTCAGAATTTATGGCCATATAGCATGGTAATGTCATGGTGAGGTTAAGCCCAAACATATCAACACATAAAATAAATAAAAGATAGTGATGTCCTAGCTTAAAATTCAAGGCATCAAGTGTGGATAGCTTGCATAATTTTAAAATCAATGCCTAATTCATAAGATAATATAGTGGAACAATTATAAAAAATAGAATATGCCAAGGTATCAAAGTTGGTAATTCTCAATCATGAAAGATGATGTAGAGTATCAAAATGAGGTGGTTGTAGGTACACTATTCATTCTATCAAATCTTGCACGTACATTTTTTGATTTTTGGACTATGTATTCCTTTATTTCCTCCATGTTTCCAAAGAATACAGAATGACCCCCTAAACTTCTATTTATATATTTATCATCCAAGACTCTAGGACGGTCTATCCCAGTATCAATAGTGTACATAAAGTCATGTATTAAATTTGGAGAGCACAACATCATCAGAAATATAGTATTCATTCCCATGGAATAATTAAACACTATACCGTGGTTGTACTAACACTCAAAGTATAATGATAAAATCTACTAAAAAGGAATGGAACTTTCCAGAGTCTTGCATATAAAACTGATAGTTATTTTCGAAGGTGATATATCCCAACTATATCATTGTATTGATGCACCACCCATATATTTTTTGTAGATATGATCTATGATTAGAGAGAATTAAATGAAACTATAAATTTATAGAATTTCCCCATCATTTATGAATACATTGATGAATTTCATGAAGAGTATCCTCATCCTCACCCGGAAAGGAAGGTTTATTTCAATATTGAACTCATTCATTGATCCAAAATAATATCAAATACCCCATAGAAAATGGAAATTTTGGAGTTATAGGAATTAAGGAACCAACTTAAATATCTTCTAGAGAAGGGATTCGAATGACCATGTGTGTCTGCTTTGAGAGCACTTGTTGTATTTGTGAAGAATAAGGATAGGACAGTGCATATTAGAATTGATTATTGAGACCATAATGGGATCACAATGAAGAACAAGTATCCTCTCCCAATGATTGATGTTTCATTTTACTATTTTCATGGGGAAAAATTCATCTTTAATATTGACCTTTGATCTAGGAATTATCAATTGAGGGTGAAAAAATAAGATATTCTAAAGACAACTTTCTGATCAAGATATCAGCATTATGAGTTTGTTTTTATTCCCTTAGGCATGAATGATACTCCTATTAAAGTTATGTATTTGTTAAAAAGATCCTTTATGGACTTCCTTGATAAATTCATTGTATTTTTTTATATCCTGATATGTTAAAAAATCACAATGATCATGAGGATCACCTAAGGGTTATATTGAAAACTATAAAAAAGTAGAATATATTTAAAAAACTAACTAATTTTAAATATAGTTAACAAAACATTCATTTTTGTGGAATATTTTAACCAATGATGGAATACCAATTAACCCTATGAAGACAAATGTAGTAGAGGAGTGGCCTCATCCGATAATAGTAACTGAGATTTTTAGTCTCCATGGTTTATTAATATATTATAGAAGGTTTTTAAAAACTATTCATGATTTTTTAACAAACTAAACATGTCAGCACGTAAAGGATCTAAGTTCACCTTGAAAAAAGAGTGTGAAGAAGTTTTCCATGAACTGATGAAGTGATTGGTTACTATACCTATGTTAACTCTACCCTTTTTTGAAGAATGTTACATTATTTATAGTGATTCGTGTATGAAAGGTAATGGGAAAATCCTCATGAAACATTACAAGGTGATTGCATATGCATCTTGATAGTTAAAGCCACATGATCAGAATTATCCTATTCAAGAACTTCAGTTAGATGTATATATTTTTGTTCTGAAGATGTTGAGGCACTATATTTATGGAGAAAAATGTGATATATACACATACCAAAAAAGATTAAAGTATATATCCAAAAAAATGAATTGAATATGATACAAATTATATGGACTGAAATAATTAAAGACTATGAATTTTCAATTCATTATCACACTTGAAGTGAAAAAAATATGCTAATGCATTAAGTATGAAAGGCCATGTTGTGCTAGAAATTGTGAGGATTCAAAGAGATCCATTGATCAAAGACCAATTAAAGTTGGAAAATTGAATCATAAAGGAAGGGACATCATAAAACCTATCCCAAATGATTTATAAACCATGATTACTATAGAATATCAAGGGATCCCAAGTATAAGATCCATTCATACAAAATATAATAGAGGCTGTGAAGAATGGGATGTTTCCTGAGACCAATATTGATCGTAAAGGTGCATTGAAATTTCATACAAGGCTATGTGTGTTATCTATAGAAGATATAAAGAATGACCTGATGGATGCATCTCATCACTCTACATTCTCTATATATCATAGAAGTAATAGAATGTATAGGTACCTTCATGATCACTATTGGTGGGATAATATGTAAATAATGATTGCTGACAACATTACATGGTGCATGGTGTGTCGGCAAGTGAAGATGGACTGACAACATTATAAGGAGGAATGCGACCACTTCATATACCAATATGGTAGTGGTAAAATATCCCTATGGACTTCATTACTATTCTCCTAATAACATATAGTAGAAATAATTTGATATGGGATATAGTGGATTTACTCATTTAGACTTTTTATTTCATCATTGTTCTAGAATATTTCCTGCTTCACCAATATTCCATGATATACATAAAGGCTGTGATGAGGTTTCATGGGGTGAAAAATTCAATCATTTATGATCATTATCCAATGTTCAAATCAATTTTATTGAGAATTATTCACATTATTTGATTGCTAAATAGAATAAAGTACGGCCTATCTGCCCCAAACTAATGGCCAGTCTTAAATAAATATTTAGACACTTGAACACATTTTGATAACATATTCAATTGAATTTAATGATGGATGGGATAAACAGCTCAAATTAATTGATTTCTCACACAATAACAGCTTACATTCATGTATTCAAATGGCACCAAATGAAGATCTATATTGGATGTAATATATATTTCCAACATTTTGGGATGAAGTTATTTAGAGGAAAATTCTCTGGCCCAATCATGTGATAGAGATAATAGAAACATTCATGCCAGCCAACAATATATAAAGGCTATTCAGAGACTAAAAAAGAGCTATGATGGTAACAATTGAAGGTAAATGTAGTTTTATGTTGGGGAAACTATTTTCTCTTAGAAATTACAATGGAATAGATTCTTATCATTTGGAAAGAATGGGATTCTTATCCCTAGTTACATCAGCCCCATTGAAATCCTTGATCACATTAGAGAAGTGTTCTATCTTATAATACATCCACCAAATCATTCTCAATTTCATGATGTATTCTATGTACCCCTATTGAGGAAGTATATATCTAATCCATCACATGTAATAAATCTAGAGTTGGTGTTACTTGAACATGACCTCTCTTATGAGAAGAATGTGGTGGAGATCTTAGACCATATATACAATTTTAAATGAAATGATACTACCAACCATGTAAAAGTGTAGTATATGAACCATAAATATGAATATGTGATGTGAGGACCAAATGAGATAATGAGACAAAATTACCCTTATGTTTTCTGAACTGAGAAAATGAGTGGAAATTCTAAGTATGAATTTTATTAAGGGGGAGAAGGTAACCACCCAAAATTTTAAATGACATGTGTTTCTTGAAAAAATTTCTATTATGTACTATATAATATTATACATGTACAAAATACTGAAAAAAAAAATTAATTTTATCTCAATAAAAATGATCATTTCATTAGTAATCTATGAAACCAAATAAAATGAAAAACATTACAACTTGAGAAAAAACAAAAAAAAAATAGAATTCCTAAAATGAGAAAGTATGGATCACCCCATTCTAATGGAATAATCTCCCCCACAAAAAATGATATAGAAATAAGATAATAGTAAACCAACTAGAATTTTTAATAAATAAAAATATATCCTTTGGGTGAAATTTTAGTGAATTTTTTAGTGAATGTTTGATGTCTTATTTATATAGAATAAATGGAAATGTGAAAATTGGGATTTTATAATTATATGACCATTGGTAAAATATGAATGTTGGAAAAATATGACCATTAGTCAATTTTACCATTTTAAAATATACCCTTGTGCGATAATTTTACCATTTTAATTTTTGTTTATAAGTAGTAATGGCAAATTATAATTGATAAAGGAATAGGACTTGATGGTCTCAAAAGGTAGAGTCATTTCATTTAATTCCCTTTTATTATAAAATATGATGTATGTATCATCATTATTGTTTTCCCTTGACCAATCCCAAGAAGAACTTTAGAAAGTGAAGCATGAACATAATATCCTACAGTAGAAAATAAAGGTAGTGGATAATACAACTCGTTTTATGTTAGTTGAGCCACCCCATGAATGTACCACCATATCCCAGCTTACCATTTCAGGGGTATGCAATTCAAATAAGGGGTTAAATGTCCAGGTCATAGTTACTTAAATTTTAAATTCATCTATATAAATAAATTTTTATTCTACGGTTTCTTCTTTAAAATATTTTTTTGTAATAAATATATATATAATTAAAATTAATTTGATAATTCTATTTTTAGATTCAAATAAAACACAATTGCCTTATTTTATAGAAAATTTATACACTTTTATAATAACCTAGGTATTCTGAATAATATTATTTTTAATCAAACATTCGTTAAAAATGATCTTATCAAAATATAAATGATTAAATAATTTTATAATGGTAAAGGAAAAATTTTTATATGTTTCAAAATTTTCAACATGACTTAAAATAAAATTTTAAAATTAATAATGATTTTCAAAAATAAGAAATAAAATTATCATATTTATAGAATTATTCTATAACAATAAACCTTGTATTTGAAAGTAAAATGTTTATATTAGGTTAGAGATAATTTATGAGATTTTTATAAAATAATTTATGTTTTCAGGAATGATAAAAAAAATACAGTTTTCGGATTTGAGATTATTTAACAACATAAGATATTATTTTAATGATAAATAATTAAGAAAACACAATATATGACCTAAAACATGTTAATTTACTAACAATAAATATTATAATAAATTTTAATAAATTTCTAAAACATTAAGATACTTTCAAATGTTTTAAAATGAAATTTTGTTTTTTTTAACATTGCTTTGCGGAATATTTAATTTTCCATGAAAAAAAAGTATTTAAAATTTTTATTCGTATTATTGCATTATATTACCATAAAATTTTACCCAAATTTTCAACAACATGATAAATACCCATTGGTAAGCCAATGGTTTTCCATTTCTCACAACCTAGATTTTCAAGACCTATATTTGGAAATTAGTAAACAATTCCTCAACTTTTTCTATAAATACCCACACATTTCACCATTTCCATTTACTCCCAATTCATCCTATAGTAATTTCTATTTATTTATTCCACAATTAGTCCCCTTAAGGTGTCATTGGGCTCCCATGTTACCTTCTATAAGTTTTCAGAACAACTCATCAATGTAAGGGAAATCTCCACAACTCTTTTCCATCCGAGTTCACTTTTCTTGTGGTGTGTCATATAATTTAAAAAAATAAGTCATTTGTTCCACTTTTTATTATACCATTGATTTAATAATATTTTGTTATGTATTCTATACCCTTTTCACTCTAATTTTACACTTTTATAAAACAATATTTTATACCTATCACGATGTTGAATTTACTTCTCAAATTTCCCTCTCTTACTTGAGAAATTTTATTTTCCTATTTGTTTGAATACACAAAAACTTATTTATTTTTTAAGATTATTCACCTAGACATTAAAATGGATTTTTTATTTGGTTATTTATATATAGGATACCCAAATTTCCTTTCATGGTTTATAAAGTACATAATGATCTTGTATTCATACTCTTGTATTCGATGATTTTTATTAAAAGATTCTATTTTGTATTCATGGTGGGTAATTAATGGAATGAATTATTCTGATCTATGAGGATCATATAAAAATAAAAAATAGTAAGGGTGTTCCCTAGTAGCACATCAATGAAATGGGTAAATAATTTAATCTTTATAGATGACATGTTTTCTGATACCTTGGTGAATAACCATGGAAATTTTAATTTATGACACATTGTTTATAAATATTAGTGATAAACTTATGAATGTTTCATATAATGTTTATAGAGACATTTACATGTTAGTATTTATGTTCATAATATTATGATATTCCACTTTTTCCTCCCACATTTTTTTCCTCGTGATCTTTTTTATAAGTCCCATAATCACATGTTATATGTCTATATTTCATATTCCCTTACGGAGCTTCATTCTTACTATTTTAATTTCATTTATTTCACTATGATATGATAAGTAGTGTAAATAACTTATATTGAACACATTAATAGGTTGTTCAAGTTTTTTTTAGTGTAATGTTTTATGTTTTCAGGGATTATGTACATAATTTTCAAAAAAATAAACTTTAGAATATCCTATGTTTGTACGATATAATGAAATGGTATGTAATAATAAGGTTGTATTACTTAGTAACTATTTATTAAATTTCAAAAAACATGAACTAAACCCATGGTTCAACTGATGGTTTTCTATTTTCAACAAACCATATTTCCAAGGCCTATGTACAAAAATTTGTAAAATAATATCCATGATTTTCTAAAAATAACATCCCATCCACTCATTCCATTTCACTATAAATGTATTCATAATTATTATACTATAATTTTCTCTACTTAGACTCCCTTAAATTTTATATTTTGATTTCTAGTTATTTTTTTATTATTTAAGAATCTAGTTTTAATGATATGTTTTATAAAACCTATACCATCTTTTTCAATTACTTTCCTTTTGTAATTATTCCATTTTATATTATTTTTCAGATTCCTTGATTATTTTTATTCAATATTATTATCACATGTTTTATATATTTTTATTGAGATTTCATTTATTCCCCCTCATTGTGGATTAATCCTAATTCTATATTATGTCAATGTAAGGGTTACCAATCACTTATTGTCCTTTATTTTTGTAATAATCCCTAATTAATTTTTATTTAAATGTGTAATGTTGTTATGTATCATTTTTAAATATTACATATAATATTATAAATGATGTATTATCACTACCTATCATTATATAAACTTTATAAGATTTAATAAAGCTCAAACAATTGTAGAAATCAAAGAGAAAATTCTAAAAAGAGGAAAACATCCTAAAAAAATTTGAAGTAATGATTGTGTGGTTTCCTAGATATGAAATACCTATTTCAATACTATAAGGTGATACAATATCAACCTCAATCACACCTAGAGGTAATAACACTAAAAAATATTGGTTGGGTATTAACTAGATCTTCACTCAGAGAAAAACATTTGAGCCTAATAGAACAAATTGTTTGATAATCCTAAGGGATATGATTTGTATGATTCCAAAGATATATACATTCAATACTGAAATATAATAATATATTCTTTATATTTTATATAAAATTTAATATTATTTATCTAATGTATGTTACTATTTCACTAGATTTAAATGTGTGGGTATAGGGGAAATTTTTCATTGTTAGATCCTTGCCCATTGGAAAGGAATTTTATAGTTAAATTTTGTTGAAAATCATTTTATATGGATTCTAAAATTATTCTCAGATATAGGGAGGGTATTAGGAAATTCATGTGGGTTTGGGACATGAAAGATGTGGAAAAGGGGGTATTATTGTAAATGGTGTATAGTTAGCATGTGGTAACTAATAAATGTGACACATAGTCATGAAACATGGATAACGGGATAATCACATTTTTAAAACATTAATGGGTATCTTGGATAACATTTGTTTGTGGATTGAGCTAGTTTTAAGGCATTTGTATTTTAGTCCAAACTATTTGGGTGTCCCAAAAAACCATGCAACTCACTTTCAACATGGATATATTAGACCATAGAGTCACCACATAGTTTTGAAAACCATGTTCCTCATTAAATATCATTAAGTTGTGACTTTTTCCTCTTAATATATTATCTAATTTCCTTGATTTTCACCCTCATTCCCATACCAGTAACCTATGGGGTGTAACGGCTTCTCAAAACTCTCCCATGTATGGTTCTACTTCGAATCTAGAGAATTTTAAGTATCATTTTATTTGATTTTAAGTCCCAAGTAAAACTATGTGTTTGTATCCTTTTATTTTTGTGAGTTTTAGGACTTTTTTTATCCCTTATTTTATGTCTCGTGATCCACAATTCCATGTTGTTAATTACATTGTGATTTTAGTTTGCATATCCAGAATCAATGGATGGGTTTGGCTGAGTGGTTTTCTATGAGACTATGGAAGATGTTCTATAATATTTTTCCCATATCCTTGATTATTAATCATTTGTATTCTTTCTATTTAATTATTCCAAAGGGATGTGAATTTTTTTCACCTTTTAAGAATCATAGATCGGGCTTATAAATGTGTTGTTGGGCACTTCAAGGATCTTATTGGGTCCATTAGAGACTATGAGGCTCAGCCTATGGTTACCCAAAGGTGTTCCAAACATTGTAAAATGGAAAAGTGGTTTGTAAATAATAAAATTTAGGGTTTATAATATTAAATTCTGTATACATGCTTCATGGCTTGTTAATGTGGAATAATGGGATATTTGGCTTAATTCGGGAATTTTATAGCTTCATACTTCATAATTAGAAGAGATGGTAAATGGATAAAGGGGAATTTATAAGATGTTAAATGGATTTGAAGAACACATAATGGTTCTGTTATATGATTATATCGTTGAATAATTAAATTTTAAAATGGGGTAAATGTGTTGAAGACAATGGACTATGGTGATTTATGAATTTTGAAAATTGCATACCTTTTGTTGTTTTATATATATGAAATTGACCAATTGTGTAAGACCATGAAATTGGTTACTAATTTTAGACATATCCCTCCACCCCCATGGGGTAGGATGTTGTACATCACACTATATATCTCTAATTTTGGATTTCAATGGATCACATTACGCATCCTTGACAAGAATTTTTTGGACATAGTATTCTTTATTCTTGTCTTGGGTGTCGACAAGATGCTCTGGATTATAATATAATTTTACATGGTGAGAGTAACAATATGGATGCTCGTCAATTCCCAAAATATAAAATATAAATTATTTCTCCCTTTAATTTAAATCTTTTAACCCCTTTTTTGTTTCAGACTTCCTATAAGGGCCGAATAAGGTTTGATTTCCCGAGTTTCCCGATTGAACTAAGGATCCCAAGAGGAATTTTTAAATTATTTATTCCTAAACCTATTTCATTCATTAAAATGTCTATTATTCATATTTTAATCCTATATACAGTATGGTTTAGACTAGATATTTATTTATAATCCTTAGTGGTGGGATATTGATTTTTACTCAGAGCCTGCTTAGGCCTCCATTGGTACCTTAGTAGAGATCATGCATTCATTTTGGGATAATGTAATATCACTGTGATAGGTTGATTATTAGTTATTTGGTATTCATCATGGAAAAAGGTATCTAACACGTTTTCGAGTCCCATTTTTGGGATTCTCAATGTTTCATTATGTTTTGTCTTCTTTTGACACATGAGACTAATATGGAATGATATATTTACTATATTGGATCTCACCTATATCCTTGTCTTATCATTTGTTTGAGAGATATGTGTTAATTGATATATTATAATTTTCATTATTTTTAATTATTTTTGTTGGTACATTACTCAGATAAAGAAGAGGTGGTCTCCCCCCATGTCTTATTAGACCCTTGATGGTAGTTGGAAGCTTCTAATATATGGGGAGTGACACCTGAGGCCATTTAATTTATTGGTTATACTACTTGGTTCAATGATCCATGCTGGGATGTTTCATTTTTATTATTACTTTGGTCTACATCCTTTCAAAACTATTAAATTCAAGGTTTTTTTCATATTTATATCCATACAATTGGAATGTTCCCTTCAATGCTACCTTTTTATCATTAATTTGAAAATATTACCCTCCATGACATTGTGAATATCCTATAGTTTCTATTCATATTATTGTATTATTACCTATTTATCCATATTATTTTATAGAATGGTCAAATATTGATAATATATATATCCCTTATTTCTATAAGAAAACTAATGATTATTTTTCCATGACTATGTATGAGTATCCCTAGGGAACATTAAGATTGGTATTAATTATCCATTCTCTTCGTATAATGGATACATTGGTCATATTATGATATGTGTGGCATTTAGAAAATTATATCCCAATGATACATCTATAGGTCTCAATAGATAAACTATTTTGAGTATTTGGTGTATTCCATACAAATTGTTGTATTATGTGTTAGAATAATACATTTATTGTACATTTATTGTGTTGAAAATTATTCATTACATCACTGTGATATCATTTATTCTTATCCAAGAATGTATTTATTATAATTTAATTCATGGATATATTATCCTCATAATTTCATTTCTTGTGTAATTTATTTATTCATTACATATTATTAATTCTATTTTTATGTAACGATATCTTCTACTTTACACTACCATTTTCTGAGATTCTGAGCTCACCCCTTTATGTTGATTCACATTTCCCTAGGAAATCATGAATATTATTACTTGTGATGCATGAATTTATAATGACTAATGATAAAGATATCATTTATTCATATGATGTATCATAAATTTTCAATATAATGGAATGCTTATTTTTATATGTATTTTCCTAAGAATTCTAAATTGTTGAATATATTGTGTTGTATTCTATGTATTTTGTACAAATGTAATAACATTACTACTAAATCCAAGATACTCTATTAAAGGTTTTTATATAATACTTATATAAACCACACCGTATTTGGTTCCCAAAAATCATATCACAAAATAAGCGGTTAGCGTGATGGGGTTTCAAGAAGTCATGTTGTCACAATTACCATCATATATTCAGAAAAGGCTCACCTACATGTCTTATAAAATAATATTAAGGATTAAACCAATGTTGAAAAATAATGTTATAATAATTTGAATCAAATTAGGGATGAAAGAAAGATAACAAAATCAAATATTTACTAATTAATAATGTGGTTTCAAGACCTTATTTTAATCAATTTTCATTAAAATCTAAATTAGGAAGGATATAATAGATATCAAGGGGACTATGGGGTCACATATGATATTCTAATGCTTATAAAATTATCTATTATACATTTTTATTAACTAACAATGTATATTTTAATTCAATGTAAAATAGTGGACTTGAACTTTTGGAAGAAGTGCATTAAGTGTCCCATACAAGTGATAGAAATAAAATCATTAAGAGTATATATTACATTGAAATCATAGATATTATGTTAAATTTGGATTAATATACATTCCCCATGATGATTTTTTAAGGTAAATTAGTTAATAATATGATTTAAATTAAAATTGAAGAATTGGGATTACTAAAATTGAATTATAAAAAATATTGATATTTGGATGAGCCCTATTAAATGGAATCCCATGCAATATATATATTTTATTACCAAAATCCAATAATAAATTTGGTTGTTTTATATTTCTAACTAAAAAATATAAAAAAATTAAAATTAAATGGATTATAATACTCTCATTTTAAAATAAAAATCATTTCATGTTGGGAAAATTATAGATGGTATATTGTATATCAAAGGAGACCATTAAGAGGGTATTTGATAATTGATAAAGGGGTAAATCCCCTTTAAACACTATCAGAAATAAAAACCATGTTGTAAATATCTTTGATGTCTTGATTTAATTTTTGAATACAATCTATCTTCCAAATATATTTTATGTTTACAAAAATGTTTTCATACTATAAATTATTTATATAACTAGTCATATAGACAATGTCATTTTCACCTATTAATGTTACGCTTTTAGGGATCTATGAAATAATTATCTTGAAGGTAAGAAACATTATGATGTTCTGAAACATATTTACGGTGATAAATATACTAAAGGAGAGTAATAGATTAAATGTGACAAGTCTAAAAAACTCAACAACGTTATATCATGGTGATGTCAAAAAAAGTTATTATACACAGAATTAGATGTATAAACTGAGATTCTTCTATAGAAAGTATTCAATATATCCCATCATCTATGTCAAAATTCATATTCAATTTCATCATAATGAGAATTTATTTTTCATTTAGACATTATCTTCTTTATCTGTGGGTGTCAAAATGTGCTTCATGTTTCTGATTTTGGACATTTGGCCAGCTTTCCTTATACAATTGAGAAAGAATCCATGAGATTCAAACACTACATGTATTTAGAAAAATAATTAAATTAAATTATAAATTTTTTAAATATATTTCTTTAGATAAGGGATATTTAATTTTATTAGGTTTATTCTACTAGAACCATCAAGAAAATTCAATCTGAAATATTTTTTAGGTTGGTTTAAGAAGAACCAATGTTAAAATATTTTCAAAATATTAATACATGTTTGTTCTCTTTTTTATGACATCCAATTTTATGAAACCACATCTTTATGACTCGTGGAATCACTCCACACGCATTCCAAACTATTCATTAAATTTATGTTTTACACATTTTGAATCATTTTATCTATCTAACATTCTTCTATATTTATGTTCTCCTAATTTTGAAATCGAACTCTATTCTGAAACAAAAATTTTATTGACCCAAAACTATGCTCCACTAGAACATTAACTTCATTATTTCATCAATTTTTTACTTCTTCGAAAATCATTTATCCTCACATTCCATCATTCAAAATTCTTACACTGCATTTAGTAGCATTCGACCCACTAATGTTATCTTATAATTTTATGATTTGAGCCCAACAATGTTTGACATTAAACCTAAATATTCATATGTGGTAAGTTAGTTTTTTTGAATGATTAATTACATATTTTTAGATAAAAATTAGACTCATTCATTTATTTATTAATAAGTTTATTATTTTCCACTAAAATTAATTGTAGTTATATTTAGTTTGAGGTAAAAATATGTGGTTATAAAAATTTTCAATTTTGAATCATTGGCATAATTTATATTTGGTTGTAGCTATTTTTATTTATAATTATTTATATTAAAAAATAATTTATAATTTTTTCTGGTTAAATTTGTTTTTTTATAAATTTATATTAATTTTAAATTATTTTTATTATTATATTTACTTTTATTTATAAATTTTACTTTGGTTACATATTTTTTTTCCATTACAAATTTTTATTAGTTATAAATTTTATGTTAAATATTTTTTCTTGTTTAAATATTTATATGGTTATAGTTTTTAAAATGATATTTTTATATATGTTTAATTTTTTATATTATTGATATATTTATCTATATTATTATGAAAATGTGTAATTATTGGACTGTAAGATGAACTAGTGCTGAATATGAGAAATCGTTGGATAGTTTCTATGAATTTTATAAATGAAATACAAAAAAATTGATATGATTTTTTATCCATGTTTGAAATGTTTCAATATGAAAAAATAAGGTAATGAGAAATCATATATGTAACATCCATACTCAGAAACCACTAATCTGGTGATCCGAGCGAGTTCACCACAAAACCTCAAGTGCACCTTCTCATATGCTAGAGGTTGTTGACTATTAGAAACGGTCTAAGGAGTTTCTTTGATGAAACTATGAACACATATCATAGTATGAAACCTGTGGAAATAACTAAACATCATTTATAGAAATAAATAAATAGATTCAAGATGAAATGAATATAATCAACATATAAAAAACTAATGAAGTAAAGGACCAAATGGCCATGTAATAAATATAGAACTAATCTCCCACTATGCCGACCATATATATACAAGATTACATAGAGGAAACTAAAATAAATGTTCGTTGATATACTTTTAACTCTTATAAAAACCCCATACCCTGCCTTCAAGACATTACTGAGTTGTTCAAACCTAAAAATAATAATTACACATATATGGATCCAATCTATTATGAAACCAGGGTCCTTCTACCTATATTTCAAATATTTGTGCTCACGCTGAATGAATACATAATTTTTCTTTCACTCTAGCATGAATGTTCATGGGGTGAGTTATAAATCTCAGAATGCCACCCCCATTGGTGAACATATAACCAATTGTCAAATGTGAATTCTCAAGAAATATGTTCTTCCTATATGAGACATAACTAGAATAATAATGATAAAATATTCTATGAATGAAAATAATACATACCCAACCCTTAGTTATGTAGTCATGATTGACCATAAATGCATCAGTCGAGGCTAGAATTTCATTTAACAAATTTCCATCATGTATATCTGTATATATATATAGTGTGTATAAATATAAATTCCCATAAATATATATATATATATATATATACACTTAGAGATATATATGTATATATATACATATGAGTAAGGTGATAAATAATGTAAAACATGCATACTTGATCATTGGGTCTGTAATCAATATCAAATTGACATCCTATAAAAAAAATAAAAGGATCTAGATTTCATACCACTCAATCCATATATATTTAAGTCGGTCCTTGTTTATTTAATATCAACTAAAAAATATCTTCTTTAGTTATCAATATAAATGTCTCTAAACATTCTACTGCACCACATGGGGATACATTTCAAAGCTCGCAGATCACCTTTACTCACCTCCCGTCATTATAAAAGATGATTCAAGGTAAAATTTTCAAATCACAATGATATAAATCTTTTACATAGATAAAAAAATCTTGGGCCCAGGGGACATAAAAATAGTTACCATTTATAATGACAAAAATTAGTCTATACATAATTCATTTTCACTGGGATGGAATCAAATTAAGTCCTTTATGGGGATCCAAGTCTCACTAAATGAGTATATATTACATTTAATTACTGATCCTATCCATGGTGTTTTATATAAAGATCCAAATTACGACACATGACTAAATGTAGTTCATTCAACCTCTAATCTTGTCCAAGGAATTCTATGTAAGGAACCCAATATTCACTCAAGGTAAAAATAATATCAATAATTCTATGAGCCCATCCAAGGAATTCCAGGTACGTAACCTGAGTATTGCTTAGTACTTACAATAATGCCTACCATAATATGACCCCTCTCAAATAATTCAATCCAAGAATCCAGAGTATCACACAAGGCATACATATAATCTCATATAGCCTATGAGCCTTTCTATGTAATTTCATGTGACGAACCTGAGTAGAACTAATGAAATGCATTTAAAAAATTCTGTATATGTGTTCATCCAAGGAATTCCAAAATGGTAATCAATGTATCACTAATGGTATATATAAACTATTCTATCTATGAGTCCATCCAAGGAATTACTACATGGGAATCCAAGTATCAATCAAGGTGCAATATAATTTTTTGAATCTTAAGAAGTGCCTCTGGGCATCCTTCTTATATAACATTCAATAAGAAGGGTCTCATAATTCAGGTCATGGGAAGTACCTTTCAGCATCCCAAACATATACCACATCATTTTAGGATTGTCGTCAAAATTCCAAAAAATAATCTTTACATCATAGTTTTGTCATCAATATCCATTTGAATATATAATAAAAGGGTGAGGGTGGACAAGGAAATGAACCCACCACTACACACACAACCTATTTGGAATATAATATTGTTATGGGTTATAAATTGAAACCAACTACCATATCTACCGAGACCCCATATACTAGCTCAGGTTCAGCCAAACAATGGGGCACCCACTAGTTCTATCATGTCATAACCATAGAGAGGAATCATACATGGGAACCAAAATTTATATATATAATAAATAGAACACCTATAGAGATTTTATATGTCATCACATAGGAAGAGGAATCATACAAGGGATCTTCATAAATGATAAAAAGTGTAGGGATCCTACCAGGGATTCTATATGGCAGCATGTAAGAAAAGGAATCACATAGGGGACCCATAGAATAGTATGATGGAAGAAGTATCATACACAGAATCCTAAAAAAGTGGTAGGTAACAGAAGAGATCCTACATGGGATCCAATCTGTCATTACATAAGAATATGTATCCTATATGGGATCCTTAGAAACAACAAACCTCATGAACTCTAGGGCCAGAAGGTAACACCTCATAAGGGAGACATCCTCAAGGGAAAAGGTGTGGGAAAATTACTTACATGAGATGGATCATGGACCATATCAGTTCAAGGTTTCACTATAGGAATTTCTTTACACCAAAAAAATCTATCTCACTCTATGGATATGTTCAAATATATTTATTGAAGGAATCATCTCTCTATTAAATCTGATTTTCCTCAAAACGTATCTTATGGGACCTTAAATCATCACAAGGCTTACACCATCATGATAAACATAGAAACTGCTAAATATGGAGTACTTATATGTCCAAAATTTACTCTATGGTGTAAACACATTATAAATCATCAAAAAGGATGCACTGGGTTAGAAAATGGAATGTATACCTAAGTACACAACATGTACTTAAAAATTCCCATGTTGGCATATAATCTACCCTAAAATTGAATGTAAAATATTGTACACAGTGGGAAGAACATGAACACTTCTTGTACCCTATATTGGGTACCTTCCTATGTACCTCACATGGTTAGGCCATATATCCTTGCATGCTCGTCTACTTTTACACAGCGTGCATCCCACACAGGGGTCTAGTCATGTAATCTACATATACAAGTTTCCCTACATGGGATGTATGTCCATCTTCTTAGCTACAAGTCCAAGATCCAGTATGTATAATGCACTACCAATACATGGTGTGTACTTATAACTAGTCATCTTCCCTAATGGTGATAAAAGAAAGTATATTTATAGAACTAGACACCATGTGATGGGGATTTTTTAATGGAAAACCCCTTCAATCAACATGTGACCCCATCTGCCCCCCCCCCAATCAATAATGACCATATTGTGGTACTATGTTGTGATAATAGTTCCTTGAATCGAGAAATAGATAAATATACATGTATTTATAGCATAAAATTAAAAACATATTACCTTTCAGAGTAATCCACCAAATCTTCACTTGTATTCACGTTCCACCACTATCTCGCAACAATCCACCTCTTCCCAAGCTCCATAAAAACACCTCTATTATTCTATATCTCTCTCTCTCACTCTCCCTCTCCCATTTTTCTCTCAGTTTCTCAAAGGGGTAGAGCATAGGGATATACATGAAAATCTAGGGGGTATAATAAAATTATAGTGGAAATGAAAATGGAAAGAATGAAAAATAATAGGAAAAGAAAATGAAAATGAAAATAATTTGGGACAGGGCTCGAGCTAGGTGTAATACATAAGATTTTTCCCATATGTAAAACCCCCATTCTAAACTCAACTTAGAAAAACATTCTATATTACACTCTATTAAAAATATATAATCGAACAAACTTATGTGAATAAATCATTTTTAAATTAACTACATATTAGTTATTAATTATTCCATAAAAATTAAAACTACTCAAGATTCAACCAAACAATTTTCATAGAGTTAAAAACTTATTTTAGGACCAATGGAGTGGTCATGAAAAATAATCTTAGATCATATTAGAGTTTAAAATTACCATTTTTCCCTTACAAGAACTTGAACGGAAAATTCCAATTTCAAATCAAATTCTAGCCCATAAAATCGGATGTTCTTACAATGTCTCTATTATAACCCTTCTCTTCCAAAATAATCCTTGGTGGTCCATCACAGTCCCTCCATCATCCCAAGAATCTTTATAACTATCCTATATTGACCATCCAATGACCGGTCTCATATAATTAAAACTCTCCCATCATGATAAAATTTAAGCTATGATCTATTTTATACTAGCCATCATTTGAGTATCATTATCAACATCATAAAACCGAGTTTCAAGATCATAGTCCCACATTCCACATATTATCAAACATAGTGATTGGAGTGCCCAAACATTCTGATTCCTAAGATCCAACTAGTATCATCATAACATCACATGTTCTTTATTCCCATGAAATATACCCACATTAATCACTAAATTTCAAATCATCATGAGGTTCTCCACCCCCAAAAAACCTATGGTGCACTCCCCACCATATAAATTACTATATAAAAATCCTAAATCATAACCTTAATTGGTTCCTTCAATAAACCATGATTTATATTTTAAATTATTATCATATAACCGATGCTCTCTCAGCTTACTCAGGATGATGATAAGATAGAGGGAAAGATCCTCTCTAACAAAAAGGACGAAAATATTCCATCGATAGGCATGTATAAATCTCTCTAATCCATGATCACATCAAACAATGTTATACATTACATTAACCTACCCTTGACACCACATATCCAAACATTGTGTGTCTATGTCCTACCAGAATTCATCCATCTCACAAAACTCCCTCTATAATTTATGTCTCATCTACCATGGTGGTACATTTATCATTTCTCATTGATCCAAGAAACTCTACCCAAAAAATTATTTAAAATAGTCATTCTTCTTCTCGCACATAACCGTCCATCAATTTATAATATAAAAGATATATTGAGTAACTAACATGTACCATCCTAACCTGACAGACACTCTTGTGATTCATCAATCACAAGGACAATATGACAATTATACACAACAAACTAGTCTCATTGATCTTGAACATCCCTTGGAACTCCTCTAAAAAATCAAGGATGTATCTTTTTCTAGGATTTATTCAATTACTGAATTCCACATAGTATCATTTCTAGAAAATACACAATTAAACATGATACTCTAGATCAAAAGGGAGAGGCATCAGAATAGTCATTCCCATCAATCCCTGTCTTGATAACCAAGAAACCTAGGTGATTCCTCATAAATTGAATGCATTTTCATGCCTATATCTCAAATTTTATATTACATATCATGAAGTTTTGTCAAATGAGTGTACAACCAATATCATTTCCTAAAGGTTATCTAAAATCCAAGTCTAACATCACTCTTAGATTACCCACAATCAAAAAAAACATTGACCTATAAAGGATTGAGTCAAAAATAGGGTCCTCTTGGTCTCCCACCAAGACATTGTGATCATGTATTGTATATGGGTTGCTATGACATCCCACCAAGCTAGATGATCAAACCTCTGATCAAGGTTACATATCACAGGGTGTCATCTATACACTTTTCTCGACATTAAGAATATAACACACCTATTAGCTCTCTCTCTCTCTCTCTAAAAGAGGTAAAAAACATAAAACTATAATGTTCAAAACTCTCAAAAATAATTCTACTGGTGCCCTAATATTCTTCATGAATTCTCATAAGTTACTACCCCTTGATAATCATGATATTGTCATAGTAAAAATGATAAAATAGAACTCACCATTTTTCAATATAAGATAATATCCCCTCGAGGTTCCAGTCCTCAATAAGCATTTAGGTGTCTATCAACATTCTAAAAAGAAACCAAACTATATAACCTAAAACCAGTGTATCACCTACCAATGATGAAATGAAATTTTCAATAATATGAACACATCGTTTTCTCAATGATTAATGTAATATCAAAATCATGTAGTTTGGGTAAGTATAATTTCATTCTAAGCTACAAAAGGAAACATTATATAGGTTGTTACTGAAATATTAAATAACTAATCCAAAGTAACAACACCCTATGATGGATTTATCACTAGGAACCATATACCCTATCAACTGACTAGGGTCACTACACCTCCCAGGCATGAGGGTTAATTCATGATCCCCACCATCAATCATCTCACCATATATCCACATTGCCTACCATTAGAAATAAATATATATATGTATGTTAGGAAAATAATGTAAAATTACACAATGAATCTATATGATAATATACCATTTATATTGATTTAGACACATTAAACAGTTGGCCTATAATGTTAGGAAATCACACCCTATCAGTCATAAACAAATACACAATATGTGATAATTATGATGCATGAGATGCCTCTAGACTTCGCCATCTAATAGCAAAAATTAATCATTAGCCCCTTGCTAATGGTAGAAGATCCAAAATTTCATAATAACTCATAAAATCCACACAAAATGTGAATAGTTCAAAGTGAAACTTATATAATATTTTAACATCGTATATCAAGATCAAAAATCACATATCCCTAGTAACGTATACTGCCTACTAAAAAAGTGTTCTCGAATCACAATTCTGATATCCATCATTATTTCTGAAATATTTCTCATTCTCCATTGAACCATATCACAAATAGTAATACAATGCCCAAATAACAACTCTAATATGACTTTCTAATGTCTTCAAATGGAATCCACTAAACTAGTGCCCTGACGTGGTTCTCTATAAGGCCTCAAGTACAGCCTCCTGTCTGATAGGGGCTACCGACTAACAGGGAGGTCCTAGGGTGTGATGGTGAGGATATTATGCCCTTAAATCAGAGTAATAATCCCTCAAAATAAACCAAGAAAAAATTTTATTAATAAATAACACCAATAGATACTATTGTGTAATTTATACCCTCATACATTATAACATTGAGGATAACTTTTACTAGAGGAAAAAACTATTGCAGAAAAGTACGATTCATTAAGAGATAAGTCATGTAGTGATTGAAAATATGTTGATTTTGTTCCTCCACAACCCCTATCCCTTACTCTATGAAAAAAATGAAAATGTTGAGGATCACAAAAAATTAAAAGCATTCTTACATTCCATCAAGAGAAGGGGATAATAAAATTATAAGAAATTAATTATAATTTGTAATTAATATTAGTATTTTTGCATAATATTTCATAATTTCCCTCATGATAATGATATATAAGATAATTTTATCCCAAATGGTTGGATAGACATTCTTGGAAATACATTATGAAATCCTGAACACTTAGGAAATGTAAGAGGATATCATTTTGTTGGTAGTATTAGAAAAAAAACATCCGCATACAACTTTAGGGGTGGAAAACCCATAAGGAAATAACTTCCTTGAATGATGAGATGTGATATATTAATATTTCAAAATAAAACAGAATTAAAGTATCTATAAAGGATATTTTTATAGCTTATTTTAGTCAAATACAGCATTTATATCCTTCAACCCAGATCCCTGACTTTCTCATTCAGATGTGATCTTATACTATGAGTTGTGTGCAATGGATCCCCATGCACATATTATATATTATGGAATCCTATATAATTTTAGTGAATTATGTAAACAATCAAATTATCTATCTTGTTCAGGTATGAGTATAGGTTCATGATATTATTGATCCAACACCTCTGGTGGTGTTACATAGTATGGATTATTCCTAAGCTGATGATGGTATTATCCATTTTTACTCTTGATCACTATGATTATTATTCAGCTAGAATATGAGGTATGTTTCATTTTTTGACTTTTACATACTTATGATTTCAAATATATTTTAACTTTTTCTAACATTTACTTTATACAGTATTATCCTAAATCAAATGAGTCAGTTCAAAATAAATAAAAGATTAATGAATCATAACAATTATATTCATTTGATATTTTTTATGCGATAACAAAATCAACTCAAAATTATTCTATGTTGGAGTTATATTATTAGTTTCTAAAGACCTGTGATATATATGGGAGAGAATATACATTAAAAATATTTCAAAAAGTTATCATTAATCCTACTAAAAATGAGGATCTCTCCACACATCTGTTATAGTTTTTTCTACGTAAGTGAATTTCTATTTATATTTCAATTTCATAAAATAAATATAACTTATAGTGAATTAGTATATTAATTATCTAGTTAGGTATTTATACAATATTTTCATAAAAAAATATTAGAATTTTTTATGGTTTTTTAGATCTAGAGTGCTGTTAAATGGTTGTAGAATATTTGAATGATGTTTTTTGAGATAATTATATATATATATATATAAGATTATAAAATACTGATATTGGGTGTTGATTTCTTAAATTCCCTAAATAATAAGAATACTATAATATAATTATGAAATACTATTTATTATAATTTAATTAATGTTGAACATTAATTTTATAGTGTTCATTGGATATTATTCATATTATTCTTACATGAATTAATTGCATATTGGTTATACTCGTTACTAGGTGGTGTTCATAAATGTTTTTAACAATATATGAATTCATAATTTTTATTGTATTCTATTAGTTTTATAATATAAAATGTTTCTTTGATTACATGTTATGGTAATTTATATAAGAAATTATAGGTCATGGAGATAATTTAGCAATGTTCTACTATCAATCAAGAATAAAAATAAAATTAAATATGTTAATGTTCATACGATGAGATACCCTATTTTCTCTCATAAATCCATTTTGGATGTTTAAATTGGCGTCGTTAGGCTGCCGAAATTTTGTAACAGGCTTTTTATCTCACTTTGTGTTTTCGTGAGATTCATGCTACATTTGAAAATATTTCCTTTTGAGTGGTGTATTTACTGTCCATTATTATACTCTTTGTGTAACATACTTTCGTTTATGAGTATTTAAATCAATTTTGTATAGTCCTTCTTTCATGGGGTGTACGTTTCGAAAGTTACCCAATCGGTAAGGGAACCTTTCACCCTGCTCTTTTTAAAAGACTTCTTTTGTTATGTCTTTTAATTTTCATCTTATTATATTGGGATATGTTCTTATATATCCTAATTGCCGTAAATTTTATTTCCAAGTGATGAGATACCCTTTATCTCTCTCATCAACTCTTTTTCTAAAATTTGATGTGACGATGTTAGGCTGTCAAGGGAACTTCTTAACCCAATTTCGATTTCTTTGGGTTCAACATGTAGTTATTGAATATGTAATCCTTTGAATATGTGTGAATGACCTTTGATTATTTTACACATAATATCCACTTATATTGGGTGTATTTATATTTTTCACACATAATTATGAGATTGATTTATCCTTAATTTAAGGATACCATCTTTATAATGGATTTCATCTCAATTTACATTTCCATTGAGACATCATTGTTGTTATGCACCAATTAACTCTTATAAGGTTTATATACTATCCTTTGGAATATTATGTCATGAATCCCTTTATTCTCATGATATTATAAAGTTTTTATTAAATGTTATTCCTCAATTATTGTATTCAAGTGTCTCTCATTTTGTTAAAAACTCTTTAACTAAAATATTGTTTTAAATGATTTAATGATTTATTCTTATAAATATTTTTCATTAATATCCATGTTTTAAAAATGGTTTTAAGGATTTATTTATATGTATATTAATGGTTTAAAATGTTAAAATATTCAATGTGTTATGGGACACTTTGATTTAAAAATATCTTTATTAAATGTTTTTAAATGGTTTTGAATATAGTTTTTAGAATGGATTCATTATTTAAATATCTTAAAATGTTATATTGTTATTGTAATTTGGTAATGTTATATTTCTTTATTCTTAAGTTATGTGTTATGATTACGTTATGGTTCTTGGGAATTGTTTATGAAGACAGGTGGTTTCTTGATAACCTAAGGGCGGGTGAGCCTGATATAGCTCTCCAATGCATTGGGTAACGTGAAGGAGTTAAACAATAAGGTTTCTCCGAAGAGATTTAGGGGATATAGTATGATGGGTATTCCAAACATAACCAAGTGGATTACTCCCTACGTAAGAATTTTATGAATTCCTCAAGTTACCTTTATGTCTTATGATTTCTATGGTTTATTCATGATTTTATGAGGTATGTTAAAGTGCTTATGTTTTATGGGTAAATTATGATTTCATTCTTATATATATATGTACTCATGTTTCCTTTCCATACTTTTTATAACCCTTACTAATCTTTTTATGCTCATCCCAAGTTTTTGAAATGTTTTTCACAGGTTAAGGGAATGGTACATGATATGATGATAGTGTCAAGGAAGTGTCAATAATGAATCCATGTTTTATTTTAAATATGTTTTCGTTGATGGGATAAATGAATACCATCTTTTATGTAACCACATTGTTTAAATTTGGAATGTAATGCAAGATTTATGATCTAATTCTCTAAAACTCTAAACTTGAAAAGATCCTCAATGTGTAATCTTGTAATAACTCAAGATTAAGTAAGGTTTATGGCTGGGGCCTTATAATTGGTATCGGATGTCGGTTTAGATAAATTTAGAGGTTAGAGTGTTGTTTAAGAAAAAGTGAAAAGTTGTGTATAACCACAATGGTTAGTATATTAGTTGGAGTAATCATTTTTTTAAGTTAGAATGAGTTTGAGATAACATAGATAATTATATCTTGGTCTTTATGTTCCTCTTTTTTATTTGATGATTTTACTGATATACTCACACTGACCTTTTTGGTTTTAGTAAATGGTTGGATCTAGCAGGCACCAAAGTAGTAGTGGATTTGAAGAAAACTGTGATAGTTTTATGAAAGAACAAATAAATGATATGTGATATGCAATGAGAACTATTGTGGTTATCCTCAACCAACTATCTAGATTCATGATTGACCACCTAAACATTATTGATTTTTATAAGGCATAGTATATGCGAGAAACAAATCCCTACAGAAGATCAGGTAATAATCATAAAGGTAAGTATGTTCAAAAACTTATGTGTCAAATATGTGGAAAGAAACACATAGGAAAATGTTTCAAAGGGACAGAAAGATGTTATAGATGTGGAAATGAATTTCATAAAGCAAGAACATTCCATGGAAAAAGGAAGCATCTAGTTGACTCTAGGAAAGGGAAAGAAGTTCTTTCTGAATGATCAATCGAATGTTTTAAATGTGGTGTGCATGGTGATTATTAAAACACATGTCCTACAAAGAAGATTCTGGAATTGGGTCACCAAGATCGTATAAATATTCATTTACCAAGACCTAATGCCATTCCGATTGAGGATGAAGAAACTGACAATGAAGAATGAAAGGTATGAATTATTTCTTAACATATGTTTTCCTATTATTGGAATCTTAGGATATGATTCATGATTTTTTTTGTAGGAAATAATTATTTTAGAATAAGTTGAAAAGGAATGGCTAATGGATGATGAATAATGTTGAATTAGTAAGAAGTCATCATATAACGGATTCAAGAGTTATGGTAGATTTTAAGATGGTAAAATTCTTAGATATATTAAGTCTCTTTTGATTAAGGGGTTATATTAGAAGACTTTTTATAATAACCCTGAGGATTGATATACGAAAATTTTATTCATGTAATAATTATCCTTTCTTTTGTTGATATGGTTATAAAGAACCATTTGGGTTTATATGATCCTTGAATTTGAGGCAATTACTGGTTAATACATTTTGGGTTGCAAAATGGAAGTTATAAGATAACCTTTGTGTTAAAATATGTTATGGTTATTTTTGATGAATTTATCTCTTATTGAGGAATGTTATAAAATTATATAGTTTTTGAAAAGGGACAACACGCAGACCGTGTGACAACTCGTCACGTTGTATGAAGCTGCGGGAATCGAACCCACAACAAAAGTGCAATTGGTATTTATCGCCTACCACTGGACTACGTGATGTCCATGGTTAGTTTGAATGATTATTTTTAGTTAGATGATTTTATGAATTAATAGTAAGTTGATTTTTGGTTATCAATGGAAATTATTAGCCTATCATGGAGGATATGTGATTAGGTTAATTACTTTTTAGTATGAGACTGTAAGAGTAACTGATGTTATTTTGGGGAAAAATGTTAAAATTTATCTTAGGAGACTATGTGATTAAATCCTTCAGAGAATTGGGTTTCAATATTAGTTTGGTTTAATTTTTATAATTTTATGTATAGATGTTTATTGAATGGTCTTTGTTGAACTTTGGGTTTTGTTTGACAAATTTTGGAGATTAAGAATAGATTTTTTTTATAAAGGATTATACTTTTTGGGTATTATCTGATCTCATACTAACCTTTTTGGTTTTATTTTTGGTTAGAGTCTAAAGACATGGGAAGTATATAGTTCTCTTTCTTGGATTAGGTGATTCTATAGAAGTTGATTATAGATCTATTAATGTGAACAAGTCATCCTAAATACTCACCTTTTGGAGAAAATATGAGTTCGTGTAAGAAATCTAGTAAAAGTTGAAAGTCAACCTGACAATTAAGTATCCTTCCTAATGTTTTAGTTAAGCTCATAAATAAATTCCTCAATGAAAAGTTACATAAAACAAAAATGTTTTCTGTTAATTTTTCCTACTGGGGAATCAAATACCGTTTAACCCATCAGAAGTTTGTGATTTTATTATTGTTAACTTTCTCCTAGAAATGTTTACTATCACTCTCCATCAGAACATGACCCTTTGTTTTTTCCTCCATATCCATATTTTAATACTTTTAATCCTAGTATGGGTTAACTCGGGTGACATTTGAACTTCTCTCCCATTCATTTAATGTGATATTTTTACTGACTCTTGTTCCGATGTGGGATTTTCAATGAAGCTTCCAAGCCCAATTTTAAAATTGTGAGGATGCAATTCCAAAACGGGTGGAAAGATATAACACCCCAGGTAAATAAAGAATATACAATTTTCATATTTATCCATATTTTTGAATAAAATATTAATATTACTTTAAAGGGAATGCTATGCTCGAGGGCGTATCCAATACGCAACAACGAGTTTCATTGAAATCTTACGTTGCACTCAAATAATAAAATAATATTATTTTAAAAGGTAGTTAACTCCTATCCAATGTAATGGAGGGAATGAATGGAACTAACTACAAAATTATTATATATGTTTGTCAAATATTTTTACTTTTATCCAATAAATGTTGGAGGCTTAAAATGCAAATGAATCAAATTTTAAGCATAAATATTCTAATATTCTTTAAAAGGTCCATTAACCGCCTTTTGATAGAGAACCCTTTTTAAATATACTTTTGACAATTTTATATGTTGTATTTGACAAAATAAAATCCTTCTTTAGAATCTGGACATCAAAATTTACTTTGTGTAAAATTTTGTTATTTTTTCGATAAAGATCATTTTTATTGAAAATGTTGCATTTTAATTCAAAACCTCCTTTTAATCTGATTTATTTATATAGGTAGATTATATTTTTAATTTATATTAAAGTTTGTTTAGAATATATTTTTACCATTTAATCTGATGGTGGTCATTGTAATTAATTTCACTTTGAAATTGGACTTAAACCAATGTCAATCTTTTAATAGATATGGTTTCTTAAAAACATGCTATTTGTTTTGACATTGGGAATTAATTATTAAATTAATTAATGCAACATATATGTTTTGAATTTTTTAAAATAGACATCATTTTTGAATTCGTAATGTCAAATATAGCTTAGGGTGAATTTTTGGTATTTTTCTGAAAAACTTCAATTTTTTACGAATACTGAAACCACTAAGTGGTAGTTTAAAAACTGATTTTTCATTTAAATGAAACTTTACCACTTCCGTGATTTGAATTTCAAAAACCTGACATAAATGGTTTTCATTAGGATGTAAAATTTGGTTCAATGGGATTAAAATAATTTTTTGTCGAATAGTATCTTTTAAGTTTTTAATCGTGATTATAGGTAATTAGTGTAATTTAAGGTAAAAATAATGTTTTAATAATATGAAATGACCTAGACACGTGTCCTAACCTCATTGGATTTGTCATGGCCGACCAAGAAAATCCATGGGTCATATTGGGGACCCCATGGAGCCACTTTGGTTAGAAAATGACATAAATAACTTTTTATTTAAAGTTAAAATAAAAATGTCACAAGCATTAGTTGTTTCACTAAAACAATTTTTAAATGGGGTTATGAAAGTCATATTTTTTACTATAAATATTATTTATAAATATAAAAATATTTCCTACATCATGATATTTTTTTTATAATTTTTAGACATTAAATAAATTAAATTATTTATGGCATCATGATGATGCAGTGATTACCTCATTAATAAAGGATTTAAATAAAATGAAAAGATAATGTTAAAACTATAACTTTCACTAGTCAAAGACCCATTTTATGAGTATATTTAGAACCATTACCACATTATCCTCAAAATAAATCATTGTGGGACCTTCAAAATCCGAAACTCATTTGAAAATAAAGTAACATTTTGTAACATTCCAAGAGTGCCCTTCCTCTCCTCTTATAAAAGGCCCCCACCTCTACCACCTTACCCACACCTCTCAAGCCTTTCTTATGACAACCCTGATTTTTTATTACAACTTAAACATGCTTTATTACATAAAACATCACTTGATACAACAAAGAAGATCGAGAGGTTTAGTGTCTTTGGGGCTTAGGATCATTACATAAAAACTTTAAACTTGAAATACAACATCCTTATTGAAAACTTCCTTTACATGACCACTACATTCCTTCGTACTTAGCATTGCATGGGATAACCTGAGGACATGCATAAGAAAAGGGTGAGCTATAAAGCCCAGTAAGGGAGTACATAATGAATAACATGAGGAGTACAATACATGTTAGGCAATAGGCATATAAATAGAGCATAAGAGAGACATGAACATAAAGGCATGATAAAGCATGATAATCATAACATGGAAATGTGGCAACAACACATAACATTGAATTAGCATGAGCCAAGGCTCATTGCACATGGAGCATGAGTAAACCCTCATTGCACTTGAAGCACGAGTAAACCCTCGTTGCACTTGAATTAGCATGAGTAAACACTCATTGCACATGACGTATCATGATACTATACTTTACCCAATGCATTGGAGCGCTATAAAGGGCGCACCCTTCTTAAACATTTCATTTCATGCATAAGTGTGCCACATGGATCATAAAACATGGATTCATAAAACATAATCATTTCTTCCACGATAAAGGAATGTGGAATTCATACATGAAACTTTATAATCAATGTGTAAATGTGCATAAAGGTGAATACCCTTGATGGAGAAATGGGCATGGTATTCACTACACAAAGACATTGGCTTAGAAAATCGGTGTGATTTCGGCAGCGTAACAGCGTGACATAAGAATTCATAAAAAAGGTTGATGAGAGAGAAAGGGGTTCCTCATCATATTTACATGTAATGGAAAGTAAGGAGATCATATATATACATGTCCCAACAATAGAAATTGAATTTAGATTCATGATACAAAAGTATTGCTTGAATGTAAAAGAAGAGAGAGAAGTTCCTTTCGGAATTTTGGCATAGTAACGGGTGTACATGGGAGGAATTTAATGAGAGAGAAAGGGTTCTCCCATCATTCAAAAAATAAGAGGGCAGTATGGGGGAGGTGCGAAACCATACCCCAAGATTCATAATTGAAATAAAAAGGGAAATACAACTTAAAGAAAATTGACAAAAAAAATGAGAAAGGAAGAAAACCCCTTACTTGGATGTGTGCTTCCAAAGGCTAGAGAGAGGCTTGTGAGAGGCTTCTTGGGAGCTTGGGGCACCTTGAGAGGATTCTAGAGAGAGTAGGGCAGAGGTTGGACGAACTTCAAGGGCTTTGAGTGAGGAGGAAGTGGGAGCTTGGGTGGGTTTATATAGGAAAGGTGAGAGAATTCTTTATTATTTAGGTTTGGGACCCCTTATATTAAAATAATCCAAACCACAAACCATCCCATGGTATTTGCCCATGGTTTATGCAAAAAGGAAAGAGGAAGAAAATATTTTACAAGGCCAAGGTCCGAACTTATTAAAAAATTAGGGTTGTTTATGTGGAGGTGAGTCACACTCCCATGGAAATTAATTTAAAAAGGCAAAGTGTTGAATAAGTCTTGAGGGCTCCATTAATGCTTTGAAAAGTGAGTCAAACAAACCCAAAACCTCATTATTTTAATGATAAAACACATATTGGCCGAACATAAGGATTATGGTATTTTATTACATCACCATTGGGTCATTATGATGTCATAAAACACATTATATATTTAAATGGTATTTAATTTTTACCCAAAAATTTGACTGTCTCAGAAAATTATGAAAAATTCACCGTTGGATAATTTCGACGTCCTGATTCCAAAAATAATATTTATTTTATCTAAATAATTTTATAAATATGTGAATTTTCACTTTTAAAAATAAAAACCGATATTTATAAAAAATTCACTGGTTTTGACAGAAATGGCTTTCAAACCTTAATAAAATTTTAATTGCATTCATAAAATTATAAGATCATTTATATTTAATAAAAATTAATTTAATATTAATAATAATATTTTATTAAAATATTATTTAATTCAAAAATCCTTTAATTTAATAAAATATAATTCTTAATTAAATAATAACTAAAAACACCGTTTGTACATTAAAAACTAATTACAATGTATCAAAAATGACTAGAAATTATATTCATTATTATATACAGAAATAATGTACATGAACATGGTGCTACTTATTTGTTACATAACCCCTTAAAATAGCCGCATAAGACCTAAGGGTAAGGTGTGCGATGGTGACAGACTCTTGGGGTTGCTCGGATAACATTGCTCGAGTGGTAATCTCTATCAACTTCCATTTTTCCCGTAGACGATCACGTTCGAGCTTGACTTGATGAAGCTCAGCTTGGGCTTGGTCAAGGGAAAAGCCCAAAGACTCCACCTCCTTTCCGAGCTCCGACAAATGGGCTTCGTAAGGGGCAATTCTACTGGATGAGGCCATCGCTTCCTTTGTCTGAGTAGAAAATTGGTTCGTTAAAGCCTTATATTTAAACTACCCAGATGATCACTGTTCAACGGCTATAAAAGTAACGGTCACAAATCTTAACGTTAAACTAAAGAAGTTGACATCATATAAAAACATTTTTTTTTCATAAAGAAACATTTAACTGGATCAAGAGGGATTTTCCATTAATGAAATTTTGGGTCGTTACAACATTCCCCCCTTAAGAAATTTCGCCCTCGAAATTTTCCTTTTCCCACACTAAAACAAATGTGGGTAACGTAGCTTCATCATATCCTCCGACTCCCAAGTTTCTTCTTCAAACTTGTGGTTTCTCCACATCACCTTGACGAGGGGCATTGTCTTATTTCGTAGAACTTTTTCTCTACGATCCAAGATCTTCACTGATTGATCCTCATAAGAAATATCGTCTTCTAATGGTACCACCTCGGAAGAGAGTACATGTGAAGGGTCTGGTATGTACTTCCTTAAGAGGGATACATGGAAGACATCATGCACCTTTTCCATAGTAGGTGGAAGTGCTAGTCGATAGGCCACAGCCCCAACACGATCAAGAATCTCGAAGGGGCCGATGTACCTTGGACTTAACTTCCCTTTATTTCCAAACCTCATGACCTTCTTCCATGGAGATATGCGTAAAAACACCATGTCTCCGACTTTAAACTCAAGGTATGGTCGACGATTATCTGCATAACTCTTCTGTCGACTCTGGGCTGCCTTGATATGCTGCTTAATGGTTTTCACCTTCTCCACCATTTCTTCGACCATTTTTGGTCCAAGCAGCTTACGTTCACCGACCTCATCCCAACATGCCTGTGTTCTACACCTTTTCCCATATAGGGCTTCATATGGTGCCATTTGGATGCTCGAGTGGAAACTATTATTATAAGAGAACTCAACTAGAGGAAGATGTTGATCCCATCCTCTTTTAAAGTCCATTGAGCACGCTCTCAACATATCCTCAAGTGTTTGGATAGTCCGCTCGGATTGGCCATCAGTTTGAGGATGATAGGCCGTACTGAAGTTCAGTTCAGTATTCAGAGCATGTTGAAGACTCTTCCAAAACTTAGAGGTAAATCTTGGATCTCGGTCAGACACAATAGATAGTGGTACTCCATGCAACCGTACCACTTCCCTGATATATATTCGTGCCAGTTGATCCAAAGAGAAATCCTCTCGAATAGCAATGAAGTGTGTAGTCTTTGTAAGACGATCCACAATAACCCAGATTGCATTGTTGCTTTTGGATGTCCTTGGAAGTCCAGTGACGAAGTCCATGGTGATGTTCTCCCATTTCCATTCTGGTATGGGCAATGGTTGCATCATCCCCTTAGACTTCTGCCTCTCTGCCTTCACTTGCTGACACACCAGGCACTTTGATGTATAATCGGCGATCTCCTTCTTCATATTATCCCACCAAAAGTTTTCTCGGAGATCTCGATACATCTTTGTGCTCCCTGGGTGAATAGAGAAATTTGAACTATGTGCATCATCCAAAAGTTCCTTCTTCAGCTCCGAACTTGATGGGACACATAGTCTTTTCCCAAACCGCACAATTCCTTCTTCATTAACATTAAACTCTGAGGATTTTCCCTTTTTGATAGCTTCCACTTTTTCTTGGATTCTCGCATCATCCTTTTGAGCATCCTTTAACCTTTCCAAAAGAGATGGTTGAGCAATCATTTGTGAAAGGATTGATGATGTTCCCTTCTTTATGATTCCCATGTCCATCTTCATCAAGTCTAAGAAGATTGGATCCTTCTCAATTCTCATCATTGATAGAATTGCTGGATCCTTTCTACTTAGGGCATCTTCCACCTTGTTCGCCTTCCCAGGGTGGTAATGTATTGAACAGTCATAATCCTTTATGAGCTCTATCCATCTTCTCTAGCGCATATTAAGCTCTTTCTGTGTGAATATATATTTAAGACTCTTGTGGTCAGTATATATCTCACATTTCTCTCCATAGAGATAATGCCGCCAGATTTTCAAGGCAAAGATCACCGCCGCCAACTCCAGATCATGCATTGGATAGTTTCGCTCATGGATTTTCAACTGTCTTGAGGCATAGGATATCACTTTATCATTCTGCATCAGCACACATCCTAAGCCCTTCTTCGAAGCATCACTGAATACCACAAAAATCTCCCCACTTGTTGGTAAAGTGAGCACAAGTGCAGTGATAAGCCTCATTTTCAACTCCTTGAAGCTTTCTTCGCATTCATCACTCCAAGCAAACTTTACTCCCTTTCGAGTTAGCTTGGTAAGAGGGTTGGACAATCGTGAGAAGTTTCTCACAAATCGTCGATAATATCCAGCTAACCCCAAGAAGCTACGGATATCAGTTACCGATGTTGGCCTCGGCCATCCCTCAATTGCATCTGTTTTGGAGGGGTCCACAGATATCCCATTGCTTGTGATGATATGGCCCAAGAATGAGACCTCCTTCAACCAGAACTCACACTTGCTGTACTTGGCATAGAGCTTCTCCTTGCGCAAAGTCTCCAGTACAGTTCTTAAATGCTCCTCATGGTCCTCCTTGGTTTTGGAGTATATTAGAATATCATCTATAAAGACTACCACAAATTTATCTAGGTAATCTCTAAAGACTCTATTCATCAATTCCATGAATATTTCTGGAGCATTGGTGAGTCCAAAAGACATTACTATGAATTCATTGTGCCCGTACCTTGTACGAAAAGCAGTCTTGGGGATATCTTCCTTCTTCACCCTTACTTGATAATATCCCGACCGTAAGTCGACCTTGGAGAAGTATTGTGCTCCTCGCAGCTGATCAAACAAGTCATCGATTCTTGGGAGAGGATACTTGTTCTTTATCGTGATTTTGTTATGTTCACGATAATCGATGCAAAGCCGCATTGACCCATCCTTCTTCTTGACGAAGAGGACTGGTGCACCCCATGGTGATGCACTTGGGCGTATATACCCTCTATCCAGATTCTCCTGTAGTTGTTTCTTCAGTTCTTCAAGCTCAACCACATCCATTCTATATGGAGTCTTGGATATTGGTAGCACCCCAGG
This sequence comes from Viscum album, assembly GCA_963277665.1. NCBI lineage: Eukaryota > Viridiplantae > Streptophyta > Magnoliopsida > Santalales > Viscaceae > Viscum > Viscum album. Next base: position 689,389,307 of record OY728156.1, on the reverse strand, counting down.
TATAAGTTCAATTGAGAACTCAACTTCTCTTCTTGGAGGAAGACCAGGAAGTTCCTCGGGAAATACTTCAGCGAATTCCCTCACAATAGGCATTTATTCAAGGGTGGTTTCTTCCTTGGACTCAATCATCTGAGCCAGATATGCGTGCTCATAAGGCAGTAATATCCATGCTTGAGATGATGGAGCTAAAGGAGATTCATCTTCCTCCTGACACTTGTAAAGAATAGGGGGTCGATTCTCCATATGGAGTGTGATTTCCCTCTCCCGACAATTTATGTTGTCTCTATATAAGGAAAGCCAATACATGCCAAGAATTGCATCAAATTCCACCAAAGGGAGTATGACGAGGTTCGCCGGGAAATTCAATCCACATATTATAACAGGGGAGGACTTATACTCATGGGATGAAATGATTTCCCCATTTGTCGTACTCACCTCCATCTTTACTTCCATGATTTGTGGTGGTGCAGGGATTGTTCTACTAAACTTTTGAGATATAAAAGAATGCGTAGAACCTGAATCAAAAAGTACGTTCGCTATTCTTGAATGAATAACTAGCGTACCTGTCACCACTTCGTTGTCGGGGTTCACTTCGGCAGAAGTGATGGCAAAAGCTCTTCCTTGCTGTCTTGGAGGTTGTTGATTTCCTCCGATAACCCTTGGATTAGGGCACTGATTCGCAAAATGACCCGGTTCGTTGCATTTGAAGCATTGAACAACGCGTTGAGGTTCGAACGGAGCGTTCCTCCCCTCTGTCGCAACTGCGGGTCCTTCTTGCTGACAGTTAACAGCTAGGTGCCCTTCTCTTTTACACTTGAAGCATTTTCTTGTCCCCCTAAGGCAATTTCCAGGGTGCTTCTTTCCACACTTTTGGCAAGTGGGGTGATGGAATTTCTTAGCGCCGTTGGATTTATCCATCGGACCACCAGCATTGAATTCCACCTTCCGCTTCTTGTCCCCATGATACCCCTGTGATTCTCCGATCCCCATTTCAACCTTGAGGGCACATCAGACAATTTCCTTATAGCTGTCGAAGTCACGGATCGCTAATGCTTTCCGCAAGCTAGGCTTCATCCCACCAAAGAAGTGGTCAACCTTGCATTCGGGGGTAACGACAAAGCCGGAAGCGTATCGTGCAAGCATTGTGAAGTTTTCCTCGTACGCTCCAACAGATTCCTCATCTTTCTGCTTGAGGGAAAGGAAGTCCCTTTCCATCTTAAGACGGAGGGTGTGTGGAAAATATTTATCAAAAAACATCTTCCGGAATACCTTCCATTCCAAAGCCTCGATCTACTCCTCAGGCTTCGTATTTTTGATCAACGTCCACCATTGATCAGCTTCACCCTCCATACGATAAGCCGCCAGGAGAACCTTCTCTTTTTCAGAGCATTGGAGGATGGAGAATATCTTTTCAATGGAGTTGATCCATTGTTCAGCAATCGTGGGATCGGATGATCCACTAAAAGTAGGAGGCCTTTGTCTCATGAAGCTTTCAATAGCGACTTGTTCTTTCTTAAGGGGGGTTGAACGTTCCTCTTGACCAGTGTTTCTATTCAAAACTTGAGTTAGCTGAGAGAGAAGCGTGACAAAGTTCGCGATTCCCGCTCCCATTGGATTGGGCATCTCATAAGTACAATCATCACACTGATCTTCACAACGGTTGTTAGCCCGAGTTCTCCTATTACCGGCCATTGGATGGAATAAAGGAAAGTTAGGGGTAACACATAAAGGGTAACACAAAGACAAAAGTTGATGACTTATAAATAAACTTTAATCTCTTTAACTCATGAGTCTATAAGATTCAATCCAGGCTTTTCATGATCTTCCTTCTAACATATATCCTTAGGGGAATTTTTCCCTTAATAAGGGTTCATACTAAGATTGTGAATTTATCAAAACATATCCCCCGGGAGTGTCGTAACCAAGAGTGCAGCAATGCCCGTTGTCGTGCACCAGTTCCCGTTCGAGTCTAGCTCAAAGCGGTGTTTTCGGGTTTTACCCCTAGGATACATCTGTGCCAGAGCCGCCTCTACCTGCTCGTTTCCAGACAGGGATGTATTTGTTTGATAAACCACTTACTTAGTATTTACCAAAACTTAGGGATGTTTTTATTATGATTAGTCTTGTATCTAAGGCTTTACTAGGGTTTCCTAATCCCAAAAATAACTAGACCTATCCTCTGTTACCAACTATGACAACCATGCTTTTTATTACAACTTAAACATGCTTTATTACATAAAACTTTACTTGATACAACAAAGAAGATCGAGAGGTTTAGTGTCTTTGGGGCTTAGGATCATTACATAAAAACTTTAAACTTGAAATACAACATCCTTATTGAAAACTTCCTTTACATGACCACTACATTCCTTCGTACTTAGCATTGCATGGGATAACCTGAGGACATGCATAAGAAAAGGGTGAGCTATAAAGCCCAGTAAGGGAGTACATAATGAATAACATGAGGAGTAAAATACATTTTAGGAAATAGGCATATCAATAGAGCATAAGAGAGACATGAACATAAAGGCATGATAAAGCATGATAATCATAACATGGAAATGTGGCAACAACACTTAACATTGAATTAGCATGAGCCAAGGCTCATTGCACATGGAGCATGAGTAAACCCTCATTGCACTTGAAGCACGAGTAAACCCTCGTTGCACTTGAATTATCATGAGTAAACACTCATTGCACATGAAGTATCATGATACTATACTTTACCCAATGCATTGGAGCGCTATAAAGGGCGCACCCTTCTTAAACATTTCATTTCATGCATAAGTGTGTCACATGGATCATAAAACATGGATTCATAAAACATAATAATTTCTTCCACGATAAAGGAATGTGGAATTCATACATGAAACTTTATAATCAATGTGTAAATGTGCATAAAGGTGAATACCCTTGATGGAGAAATGGGCATGGTATTCACTACACAAAGACATTGGCTTAGAAAATCGGTGTGATTTCGGCAGCGTAACGGCGTGACATAAGAATTCATAAAAAAGGTTGATGAGAGAGAAAGGGGTTCCTCATCATATTTACATGTAATGGACAGTAAGGAGATCATATATATACATGTCTCAACAATAGAAATTGAATTTAGATTCATGATACAAAAGTATTGCTTGAATGTAAAAGAAGAGAGAGAAGTTCCTTTCGGAATTTCGGCATAGTAACGGGTGTACATGGGAGGCATTTAATGAGAGAGAAAGGGTTCTCACATCATTAAAAAAATAAGAGGGCAGTATGGGGGAGGTGCGAAACCATACCCCCACATTCATAATTGAAATAAAAAGGGAAATACAACTTAAAAAAAATTGACAAAAAAATGAGAAAGGAAGAAAACCCCTTACTTGGAAGTGTGCTTCCAAAGGCTAGAGAGAGTCTTGTGAGAGGCTTCTTGGGAGATTGGGGCACCTTGAGAGGATTCTAGAGAGAGTAGGGCAGAGGTTGGACGAACTTCAAGGGCTTTGAGTGAGGAGGAAGTGGGAGCTTGGGTGGGTTTATATAGGAAAGGTGAGAGAATTCTTTATTATTTAGGTTTGGGACCCCTTATATTAAAATAATCCAAACCACAAACCATCCCATGGTATTTGCCCATGGTTTCTGGAAAAGGAAAGAGGAAAACAATATTTTACAAGGCCAAGGTCCGAACTTATTAAAAAATTAGGGTTGTTTATGTGGAGGTGGGTCACACTCCCATGGAAATTAATTTAAAATGGCAAAGTGTTGAATAAGTCTTGAGGGCTCCATTAATGCTTTGAAAAGTGAGTCAAACAAACCCAAAACCTCATTATTTTAATGATAAAACACATATTGGCCGAACATAAGGATTATGGTATTTTATTACATCACCATTGGGTCATTATGATGTCATAAAACACATTATATATTTAAATGGTATTTAATTTTTACCCAAAAATTTGACTGTCTCAGAAAATTATGAAAAATTCACCGTTGGATAATTTCGACGTCCTGATTCCAAAAATAATATTTATTTTATCTAAATAATTTTCTAGATATGTGAATTTTCACTTTTAAAAATAAAAACTGATATTTATAAAAAATTCACGGGTTTTGACCTAAATGGCTTTCAAACCTTAATAAAATTTTAATTGCATTCATAAAATTATAAGATCATTTATATTTAATAAAAATTAATTTAATATTAATAATAATATTTTATTAAAATATTATTTAATTCAAAAATCCTTTAATTAAATAAAATATAATTCTTAATTAAATAATAACTAAAAACACCGTTTGTACTTTAAAAACTAATTACAATGTATCAAAAATGACTAGAAATTATATTCGTTATTATATACAAAAATAATGTACATGAACATGGTGCTACTTATTTGTTACATAACCCCTTAAAATAGCCGCATAAGACCTAAGGGTAAGGTGTGCGATGGTGACAGACTCTTGGGGTTGCTCGGATAACATTGCTCGAGTGGTAATCTCTATCAACTTCCATTTTTCCCGTAGACGATCACGTTCGAGCTTGACTTGATGAAGCTCAGCTTGGGATTGGTCAAGGGAAAAGCCCAAAGACGCCACCTCCTTTCCGAGCTCCGACAAATGGGCTTCGTAAGGGGAAATTCTACTGGATGAGGCCATCGCTTCCTTTGTCTGAGTAGAAAATTGGTTCGTTAAAGCCTTATATTTAAACTACCCAGATGATCACTGTTCAACGGCTATAAAAGTAACAGTCACAAATCTTAACGTTAAACTAATGAAGTTGACATCATATAAAAACATTTTTTTTTTCATAAAGAAACATTTAACTGGATCAAGAGGTATTTTCCATTAATGAAATTTTGGGTCGTTACAACATTCCCCCCTTAAGAAATTTCGCCCTCGAAATTTTCCTTTTCCCACACTAAAACAAATGTGGGTAACTTAGCTTCATCATATCCTCCGACTCCCAAGTTTCTTCTTCAAACTTGTGGTTTCTCCACAACACCTTTACAAGGGGCATTGTCTTATTTCGTAGAACTTTTTCTCTACGATCCAAGATCTTCACTGGTTGCTCCTCATAAGAAAGATCGTCTTCTAATTGTACCACCTCGGAAGAGAGTACATGTGAAGGTTCTGGTATGTACTTCCTTAAGAGGGATACATGGAAGACATCATGCACCTTTTCCATAGTAGGTGGAAGTGCTAGTCGATAGGCCACAGCCCCAACACGATCAAGAATCTCGAAGGGGATGATGTACCTTGGACTTAACTTCCCTTTATTTCCAAACCTCATGACCTTCTTCCATGGAGATATGCGTAAAAACACCATGTCTCTGACTTTAAACTCAAGGTATCGTCGACGATTATCTGTATAACTCTTCTGTCGACTCTGGGCTTCCTTGATATGCTGCTTAATGGTTTTCACCTTCTCCACCATTTCTTCGACCATTTCTGGTCCAAGCAGCTTACGTTCACCGACCTCATCCCAACATGCCGGTGTTCTACACCTTTTCCCATATAGGGCTTCATATGGTGCCATTTGGATGCTCGAGTGGAAACTATTATTATAAGAGAACTCAACTAGAGGAAGATGTTGATCCCATCCTCCTTTAAAGTCCATTGAGCACGCTCTCAACATATCCTCAAGTGTTTGGATAGTCCGCTCGGATTGGCCATCAGTTTGAGGATGATAGGCCGTACTGAAGTTCAGTTCAGTATTCAGAGCATGTTGAAGACTCTTCCAAAACTTAGACGTAAATCTTGGATCTCGGTCAGACACAATAGATAGTGGTACTCCATGCAACCGTACCACTTCCCTGATATATATCCGTGCCAGTTGATCCAAAGAGAAATCCTCTCGAATAGCAATGAAGTGTGCAGTCTTTGTAAGACGATCCACAATAACCCAGATTGCATTGTTGCTTTTGGATGTCCTTGGAAGTCCAATGACGAAGTCCATGGTGATGTTCTCCCATTTCCATTCTGGTATGGGCAATGGTTGCATCATCCCCTTATACTTCTGCCTCTCTGCCTTCACTTGCTGACACACCAGGCACTTTGATGTATAATCGGCGATCTCCTTCTTCATATTATCCCACCAAAAGTTTTCTCGGAGATCTTGATACATCTTTGTTCTCCCTGGGTGAATAGAGATATTTGAACTATGTTCATCATCCAAAAGTTCCTTCTTTAGCTCCGAACTTGATGGGACACATAGTCTTTTCCCAAACGGCACAATTCCTTCTTCATTAACATTAAACTCTGAGGATTTTCCCTTTTTGATAGCTTCCACTTTTTCTTGGATTCTCGCATCATCCTTTTGAGCATCCTTTAACCTTTCCAAAAGAGATGGTTGAGCAATCATTTGTGAAAGGATTGATGATGTTCCCTTCTTTATGATTCCCACGTCCATCTTCATCATGTCTAAGAAGATTGGATCCTTCTCAATTCTCATCATTGATAGAATTGCTGGATCCTTTCTACTTAGGGCATCTGCCACCTTGTTCGCCTTCCCAGGGTGGTAATGTATTGAACAGTCATAATCCTTTATGAGCTCTATCCATCTTCTCTAGCGCATATTAAGCTCTTTCTGTGTGAATATATATTTAAGATTCTTGTGGTCAGTATATATCTCACATTTCTCTCCATAGAGATAATGCCGCCAGATTTTCAAGGCAAAGATCACCGCCGCCAACTCCAGATCATGCGTTGGATAGTTTCGCTCATGGATTTTCAACTGTCTTGAGGCATAGGATATCACTTTATCATTCTTCATCAGCACACATCCTAAGCCCTTCTTCGAAGCATCACTGAATACCACAAAAAGCTCCCCACTTGTGGGTAAAGTGAGCACAGGTGCAGTGATAAGCCTCCTTTTCAACTCCTTGAAGCTTTCTTCGCATTCATCACTCCAAGCAAACTTTACTCCCTTTCGAGTTAGCTTGGTAAGAGGGTTGGAAAATCGTGAGAAGTTTCTCACAAATATTCGATAATATCCAGCTAACCCCAAGAAGCTACGGATATGAGTTACCGATGTTGGCCTCGGCCATCCCTCAATTGCATCTGTTTTGGAGGGGTCCACAGATATCCCATTGCTTGTGATGATATGTCCCAAGAATGAGACCTCCTTCAACCAGAACTCACACTTTTTGTACTTGGCATAGAGCTTCTCCTTGCACAAAGTCTCCAGTACAGTTCTTAAATGCTCCTCATGGTCCTCCTTGGTTTTGGAGTATATTAGAATATCATCTATAAAGACTACCACAAATTTATCTAGGTAATCTCTAAAGACTCTATTCATCAAGTCCATGAATATTTCTGGAGCATTGGTGAGTCCAAAAGGCATTACTATGAATTCATAGTGCCCGTACCTTGTACGAAAAGCAGTCTTGGGGATATCTTCCTTCTTCACCCTTACTTGATAATATCCCGACCGCAAGTCGACCTTGGAGAAGTATTGTGCTCCTCGCAGCTGATCAAACAAGTCATCGATTCTTGGGAGAGGATACTTGTTCTTTATCGTGATTTTGTTAAGTTCACGATAATCGATGCAAAGACGCATTGACCCATCCTTCTTCTTGACGAAGAGGACTGGTGCACCCCATGGTGATGCACTTGGGCGTATAAACCCTTTATCCAGATTCTCCTGTAGTTGTTTCTTCAGTTCTTCAAGCTCAACCACAGCCATTCTATATGGAGTCTTGGATATTGGTAGCACCCCAGGTATAAGTTCAATTGAGAACTCAACATCTCTTCTTGGAGGAAGACCAGGAAGTTCCTCGAGAAATACTTCAGCGAATTCCCTCACAATAGGCATTTCTTCAAGGGTGGTTTCTTCCTTGGACTCAATCATCTGAGCCAGATATGCGTGCTCATAAGGCAGTAATATCCATGCTTGAGATGATGGAGCTAAAGGAGATTCATCTTCCTCCTGACACTTGTAATGAATCGGGGGTCGATTCTCCATATGGAGTGTGATTTGCCTCTCCCGACAATTTATGTTGGCTCTATATAAGGAAAGCCAATCCATGCCAAGAATTGCATCAAATTCCACCAAAGGGAGTATGACGAGGTTCTCCGGGAAATTCAATCCACATATTATAACAGGGGAGGACTTATACTCATGGGATGCAATGATTTCCCCATTTGCATTACTCACCTCCATCTTTACTTCCATGATTTGTGGTGGTGCAGGTATTGTTCTACTAAACTTTTGAGATATAAAAGAATGCATAGAACCTGAATCAAAAAGTACGTTCGCTATTCTTGAATGAATAACTAGCGTACATGTCACCACTTCGTTGTCGGGGTTCACTTCGGCAGAAGTGATGGCAAAAGCTCTTCCTTGCTGTCTTGGAGGTTGTTGATTTCCTCCGATAACCCTTGGATTAGGGCACTGATTCGCAAAATGACCCGGTTCTTTGCATTTGAAGCATTGAACAACGCGTTGAGGTTCGAACGGAGCGTTCCTCCCCTCCGTCGCAGCCGCGGGTCCTTCTTGCTGACAGTTAACAGCTAGGTGCCCTTCTCTTCCACACTTGAAGCATTTTCTTGTCCCCCTAAGGCAATTTCCAGGGTGCTTCTTTCCACACTTTTGGCAAGTGGGGTGCTGGAATTTCTTAGCGCCGTTGGATTTATCCATCGGACCACCAGCATTGAAGTCCACCTTCCGCTTCTTGTCCCCATGATACCCCTGTGATTCTCCGATCTCCATTTCAACCTTGAGGGCACATCGGACAATTTCCTCATAGCTGTCGAAGTCAAGGATCGCTAATGCATTCCGCAAGCTAGGCTTCAGCCCACCAAAGAAGTGGTCAACCTTGCATTCGGGGGTAACGACAAAGCCAGAAGCGTATCATGCAAGCCTTGTAAAGTTTTCCTCGTACGCTCCCACAGATTCCTCATCTTTCTGCTTGAGGGAAAGGAAGTCCCTTTCCATCTTAAGACGGAGGGTGTGTGGAAAATATTTATCAAAAAACATCTTCCGGAATACCTTCCATTCCAAAGCCTCGATCTACTCCTCAGGCTTCGTATTTTTGATCAACGTCCACCATTGATCAGCTTCACCCTCCATACGATAAGCCGCCAGGAGAACATTCTCTTTTTCAGAGCATTGGAGGATGGAGAAAATCTTTTCAATGGAGTTGATCCATTGTTCAGCAATCGTGGGATCGGATGATCCACTAAAAGTAGGAGGCCTTTCTCTCATGAAGCTTTCAATAGCGACTTGTTCTTTCTTAGGGGGGTTGAACATTCCTCTTGACCAGTGTTTCTATTCAAAACTTGAGTTAGCTGAGAGAGAAGCGTGACAAAGTTCGTGATTCCCTCTCCCATTGGATTGGGCATCTCATAAGTACAATCATCACACTGATCTTCACAACGGTTGTTAGCCCGAGTTCTCCTATTACCGGCCATTGGCTGGAATAAAGGAAAGTTAGGGGTAACACATAAAGGGTAATCCAAAGACAAAAGTTGATGACTTATAAATAAACTTTAATCTCTTTAACTCATGAGTCTATAGGATTCAATCCAGGCTTTTCATGATCTTCCTTCTAACATATATCCTTAGGGGCATTTTTCCCTTAATAAGGGTTCATAATAAGAATGTGAATTTATCAAAACATATCCCCCGGGAGTGTCGTAACCAAGAGTGCAGCAAGGCCCGTTTTCGTGCACCAGTTCCCGTTCGAGTCTAGCTCAAAGCGGTGTTTTCGGGTTTTACCCCTAGGATACATCTGTGCCAGATCCGCCTCTACCTGCTCGTATCCAGACAGGGATGTATTTGTTTGATAAACCACTTACTTAGTATTTACCAAAACTTAGGGATGTTTTTATTATGATTAGTCTTGTATCTAAGGCTTTACTAGGGTTTCCTAATCCCAAAAATAACTAAACCTATCCTCTGATACCAACTATGACAACCCTGCTTTTTATTACAACTTAAACATGCTTTATTACATAAAACTTCACTTGATACAACAAAGAAGATCGAGAGGTTTAGTGTCTTTGGGGCTTAGGATCATTACATAAAAACTTTAAACATGAAATACAACATCCTTATTGAAAACTTCCTTTACATGACCACTACATTCTTTCGTACTTAGCATTGCATGGGATAACCTGAGGACATGCATAAGAAAAGGGTGAGCTATAAAGCCCAGTAAGGGAGTACATAATGAATAACATGAGGAGTAAAATACATGTTAGGCAATAGGCATATCAATAGAGCATAAGAGAGACATGAACATAAAGGCATGATAAAGCATGATAATCATAACATGGAAATGTGGCAACAACACTTAACATTGAATTAGCATGAGCCAAGGCTCATTGCACATGGAGCATGAGTAAACCCTCATTGCACTTGAAGCACGAGTAAAACCTCGTTGCACTTGAATTAGCATGAGTAAACACTCATTTCACATGACGTATCATGATACTATACTTTACCCAATGCATTGGAGCGCTATAAAGGGCGCACCCTTCTTAAACATTTCATTTCATGCATAAGTGTGCCACATGGATCATAAAACATGGATTCATAAAACATAATCATTTCTTCCACGATAAAGGAATGTGGAATTCATACATGAAACTTTATAATAAATGTGTAAATGTGCATAAAGGTGAATATCCTTGATGGAGAAATGAGCATGGTATTCACTACACAAAGACATTGGCTTAGAAAATCGGTGTGATTTCGGCAGCGTAACGGCGTGACATAAGAATTCATAAAAAAGGTTGATGAGAGAGAAAGGGGTTCCTCATCATATTTACATGTAATGGACAGTAAGGAGATCATATATATAAATGTCCCAACAATAGAAATTGAATTTAGATTCATGATACAAAAGTATTGCTTGAATGTAAAAGAAGAGAGAGAAGTTCCTTTCGGAATTTCGGCATAGTAACGGGTGTACATGGGAGGAATTTAATGAGAGAGAAAGGGTTCTCCCATCATTCAAAAAATAAGAGGGCAGTATGGGGGAGGTGCGAAACCATACCCCAACATTCATAATTGAAATAAAAAGGGAAATACAACTTAAAAAAATTGACAAAAAAATGAGAAAGGAAGAAAACCCCTTACTTGGAAGTGTGCTTCCAAAGGCTAGAGAGAGGCTTGTGAGAGGCTTCTTGGGAGCTTGGGGAACCTTGAGAGGATTCTAGAGAGAGTAGGGCAGAGGTTGGACGAACTTCAAGGGCTTTGAGTGAGGAGAAAGTGGGAGCTTGGGTGGGTTTATATAGGAAAGGTGAGAGAATTCCTTATTATTTAGGTTTGGGACCCCTTATATTAAAATAATCCAAACCACAAACCATCCCATGGTATTTGCCCATGGTTTCTGGAAAAGGAAAGAGGAAAACAATATTTTACAAGGCCAAGGTCCGAACTTATTAAAAAATTAGGGTTGTTTATGTGGAGGTGGGTCACACTCCCATGGAAATTAATTTAAAAAGGCAAAGTGTTGAATAAGTCTTGAGGGCTCCATTAATGCTTTGAAAAGTGAGTCAAACAAACCCAAAACCTCATTATTTTAATGATAAAACACATATTGGCCGAACATAAGGATTATGGTATTTTATTACATCACCATTGGGTCATTATGATGTCATAAAACACATTATATATTTAAATGGTATTTAATTTTTACCCAAAAATTTGACTGTCTCAGAAAATTATGAAAAATTCACCGTTGGATAATTTCGACGTCCTGATTCCAAAAATAATATTTATTTTATCTAAATAATTTTCTAGATATGTGAATTTTCACTTTTAAAAATAAAAACCGATATTTATAAAAAATTCACGGGTTTTGACAGAAATGGCTTTCAAACCTTAATAAAATTTTAATTGCATTCATAAAATTATAAGATCATTTATATTTAATAAAAATTAATTTAATATTAATAATAATATTTTATTAAAATATTATTTAATTCAAAAATCCTTTAATTTAATAAAATATAATTCTTAATTAAATAATAACTAAAAACACCGTTTGTACTTTAAAAACTAATTACAATGTATCAAAAATGACTAGAAATTATATTCATTATTATATACAAAAATAATGTACATGAACATGGTGCTACTTATTTGTTACATAACCCCTTAAAATAGCCGCATAAGACCTAAGGGTAAGGTGTGCGATGGTGACAGACTCTTGGGGTTGCTCGGATAACATTGCTCGAGTGGTAATCTCTATCAACTTCCATTTTTCCCGTAGACGATCACATTCGAGCTTGACTTGATGAAGCTCATCTTGGGCTTGGTCAAGGGAAAAGCCCAAACACGCCACCTCCTTTCCGAGCTCCGACAAATGGGCTTCGTAAGGGGAAATTCTACTGGATGAGGCCATCGCTTCCTTTGTCTGAGTAGAAAATTGGTTCGTTAAAGCCTTATATTTAAACTACCCAGATGATCACTGTTCAACGGCTATAAAAGTAACGGTCACAAATCTTAACGTTAAACTAAGGAAGTTGACATCATATAAAAACATTTTTTTTTCATAAAGAAACATTTAACTGGATCAAGAGGGATTTTCCATTAATGAAATTTTGGGTCGTTACATTTCTCTCGGCCAACCCCTACTCATTTTGTCTCATCACATCCCTATATTACTCCTAGAAGCCTCACTTTGGGCAGAAGTCTTCCCATGGAAGCCTTTGAGCTCAAATCAAAGAGAGATACATGTTTTTAAGGTAATGTCTTCACTTGTGTTCTTTTGTTTTATTTTGCTTCTACAACCCCCTAAACTCTTTTTATTCATTTCTTTTGTAACAAATACAGTATCTTTAATATACTAGGATGTTTTTATAAGAATTATTCTAGCTACACTTACACACACCAACATCTACTGGTTAAAGAACATACAGTTTCTGTGGATAGTGAATTTCTGCCTCATGAAACGATGATTGTTCAATATTCTTTTAACACCCTCAAAGGTGGCCATTAAGATGTCACTATATTAATATATGATATATAATATGTTTATGTTTTACTTAAGATTATTTATTTTTTCATTTATGACATACCTTTATGGTTTCCATTATGGTTAAACGCGATTTCTTCATTTTAGGAAGTGCGGACTACCACCCCCTCAAAGTTATTTGATTCATTAATACCATATGTGGTACATATAAATGATAGATTTAATGATATAATATAGGATAACATACTTTAATTATAATACTATTATGTATCACTATGTTTTAATTCCATTAAATAATAAATCGAAATGGAAGTAGCGTTCATGCGTACGTACGGCTTACCGTCTCCATGAACGGTGCATTTCATTTCCTACCTCTAAATGTTATGTAATATTATCAATGAATGTATATAATGGATATATATTATATATATTATATCTACATAATGAATATAATTCTGGATATAATATATATTTTACCACATGAACAACTTGTAATTATAAAGAGTTCATTTTTTTACTCAAGTAGCAAGGATCTACGAAACGACCTTTATTAACTTAAAAAATTACATAGTTTTCATAGAATGGTAGTAAGTGATATAAAAGGAATAATGAACTTGAAAAAGGCACTTAATCAAATAGAAATTAACTCAAGTTTATCATTCAGGATGTCAAATAACGATCGAGTCAAGTTGGACCCGAGGTACGGGATCCTACCCCTCTCTTTCTTTTTAAGTACACTCTTTTATGTATTTCCATTTAAGCTCATATTTCTTATGATTGGGATTTTCTTTTATATTACTCTTACTGTACTTTTTAAGTTTCATATGATTAGATACCATATTTTCTATCATCAATCCATTTTGGAAGTTTAAATTGGCACCGTTAGGCTGTCGAAATTTCGTAAGGGGCTTTTTATCTCACTTTGTGTTTTCGTGAGATTCATGCTACATTTTCCAATATTTCCTTTTGAGTGGTGTATGTACTGTCAATTATTCTACTTTTTGTGTAACATACTTTCGTTTATGAGTATTTACGTCAATGTTGTATAGTCCTTCTTTCATGGTGTGTATGTTTCGAAAGATACCCAAATCGGTAAGGGAACCTTTCACCCTTTTCTTTTTAAAATACCTGTTTTGTTATGTCTTTTAATTTTAATCTTATTATATGGGGATATGTTCTTATATATCCATATTGCCGTAAATTTTATGTCCAAGTGATGAGATGCCCTTTATCTCTCATCAAATCTTTTTCTAAAATTTGATGTGAAGTCGTAAGGTTGTCAAGGGAACTTCTTAACCCAATTTCGATTTCTTTGGGTTCAACATGTAGTTATTGAATATGTCATCCTTTGAATATGTGTGAATGAACTTTGATTATTTTACACTTAATATCCACTTATATTGGGTGTATTTATATTTTTCACACATAATAATGAGATTGATTTATCCTTAATTTAAGGATACCATCTTTATAATGGATTTCATCTCAATTTACATTTCCATTGAGAATTCATTGTTGTTATGCACCAATTCACTCTTATATTGTGTATATAATATCCTTTTGAATATTATATCATCAATCCCTTTATTCTCATGATATTATAATGTTTTGATTAAATGTTATTCATCAATTATTCTATTCAAGTGTCTCTCATTTTTTTAAAAACCCTTTAACTAAAATATCATTTCAAATGTTTTAATGATTTATTGTTATAAATATTTTTCATTAATATACATGTTTTCAAAATGGTTTTAAGGATTTATTTATATGGATATTAATGGTTTAAAATGTTAAAATCTTCAATGTGGTATGGGACACTTTGATTTAAAAATATCTTTATTAAATGATTTAAATGGTTTTGAAAATGATTTTTAGAATGGATTCATTATTTCAATATCTTAAAATGTTATATTGTTATTGTAATGTGGGAATGTTATATTTCATTTATGATTAAGTTATGTGCTATGATTACGTTATGGTTCTTGGGCATTGTTTATGAAGATGGGTGGTTCCGTGATAAACTAAGGGCGGGTGAGTCCGATATAGCTCTCCAATGCATTGGGTAACACGAAGGTGTTAAACGTTAAGGTTTCTCTGAAGAGATTTGTGGAATATAATGTGATGGGTATTCCAAACGTAACCAAGAGGGTTACTCCCTATGTAAGAATGTTATTAATGCCTCATGTTTCCTTTAGGTCTTATTATTTCTATGGTTATTCATGATTTTATGAGGTATGTTAAAGTGCTTATGTTTTTTGGGTAAAGTATGATTTCATTCTTATGTATATATGTACTCATGTTTCCATTCCAAACTTTTTATAACCCTTACTGAGCTTTTTATGCTCATCCCAAGTTTTTGAAATGTTTTTCACAGGTCAAGGTAATGGTACATGATATGATGATAGTGTCAAGGAAGTCTCAAAAAAGAATCCATGTTTTATTTTAAATATGCTTTCGATGATGGGATAAATGAATACTATCTTTTATGCAACCACTTTGTTTAAATGTGGAATTTAATGCAAATTTTATGATCAAATTCTCTAAAACTCTAAACCGGAAAAGATCCTCATTGTGTAGTCTTGTAATAACTCAAGATTAAGTAAGATTTAAGGCTGGGGCCTTATAATACTCACCATTAAATTTAAAATTTGTTAATTTTCTAGATATTTCATTTATTTTTAATAAAATAGAAATAGTGTAAGATAATTAATTTTTGGAATAATTAATTGATGTAAACGAATCAGTTTATTTTATATATGACACTTGAATTATTTTCATGATTAATTTACACCGAATAGTGAAAGAATTCCTATTTGGACTTTGAACATAATTCATGTAGTTCCAAGTGTGGTTCTAGTTTGATGATAAATGTTTTCTTCTAATAGATACAAAAATTTTATACTTTCACTTGATAGATTGTGTTTCTTTTAATTGTTTAATAAGGCTCGTTTGGAAAATTTATAAAATAAATTATTTTAGAAAACATTCTATGGGGTGACTTAAGGGTAATCTTATTGTGCACGTTGATTTTTTGGGTTGTTGTGCATGATGTTTGTGAATTGAAATATGTTTCTTGTTTGACATAGTTTTCTCACACATGTTTATTATACGTGTTGTCATGGGAACCTGGCATAGTGATTGAATCTTCTAAGAATGATAGTTGGAGTAGTCTAAATTATGCACCGGCTAGTGGCCCTTAGTACGGACCATGCTCTGCTAGGGGATTGTGCCCCTCTATTTGGCCATGTAGGTAAACATATGGCATTAGGGCATTATGGTGTCATTGAGTAGGGAATGCCTTCAGGATAATTCAAATATATAGTATGTTCTAGGTTGTTCATGAGCTCCTAGGTTGGAGCCAAGTTTTTTTAGAGTTTGTTTGTATGTGGCAGACGATTGAGGGGACTAGTTTGGTTGCTGGACCAATTTCCTAAATTTCCATAGCACTTACTATGGGTTGTGTGTTTTGTGTCATTTTCTTCTTTCAAACTAACAACTAAACATTTATATTTTAAATTGTTCGTGAAAAGGTTTTAAAATGTAATGCACCTTTTTCCATCAAACATTAAACTATTTTTAAAATAAAAAACGGAAATGGATTATTATTTATTTTAGAAATTAAAGTGTGTGTGGAAACCCATATTTTATATAATTTAGTTAAAACCTGGAATTGGTAAATTATTAATTTAGAGGTACTGCTTTGGGGATAGTATTTTGGTCAAGCCTACTGAGTTGTAATACTCATGCCTATAGTGTTTTCCTATTTTTATTTTTTTGATGTAGGTTTGACTCAAGCTAGCTCACCATGAGAAAGAGATGAATGTGGTTTGGCGAGTGACTCTCTAGGTCACGAGGTATTTTTGGTCAAGATCGGGTTAGTCTATTTTTATTGGACTTTATTTATTTTCAGTGTCAATTATTTATTTTTTGGTGTTCAACTTTATTTTTGCAGGTTAGTTTTTTTTTGCGATAAATCATTCACAATTTCTCTATGTTGATTTCCTGGGACATCTTTCCATCCTGTGAAGATCAGAAATTCCTATCGATCCATGCTACGGATCGACTCGGGTGACTGGTTCAGGGTCGACCTAGGTTAGTTAGTGACAAAATGGTAACTGAGGAGGTCAGCTCATGAGCGGTCATTGTTTCTCAGAGCACCCATTGTTATTTGGGGTTTTCATGGTAGAATGAGTAGAATTTTCTGGACTCGGGGAATACATATGAGAAGGATTTCATGAACCCTTTCTTGTTCTAAAACTTGGGTTACCATGGAATGTTCGGGTTTGTCGATTTCCTTGATTCTAATGGTTTGTTTGGTACTACGAAATAAAATTGGAATCCATAAAGTGACATTTGTGAGATCGCATGGCCTAGAAAGTCATGTGGAGCTGGGGACATTACCCTAGAGTACAAATTATGATTATGGCATGATTGGAATATGGCCACCAACCATATGTCTCAGTCACCCATTGGCACTAGTTTCCTCTAGTGAATTTTTTTGGACTTAGTTAATTATAAAAACTTTTTTAATGATTTATTTTACAAAATTGTAATAAATAGAATTTAAAATGGCAGTGACCATGTTTAGATTATTTTCTTTGTTTCCTTGTTCCTTTGTGTTTTTTCAAACAACGGTTTGATGAATGCCCAAGGTGCAGCTTCGAGTGGTTCCCCCTTCGAAAATCCTCCAGTTGATCATCCTATGGACTATATTCTGTAATTCTGGAAGTTGAACCGTCCCCTATTTTATGTTCAAGTTGATCCTCTTGAGGCAGAGGTGTGGTTTCAAAATATTGAGAGGATCATCAGTTTTATTGGGTTACTTGAGTCATTGAAGGTGATTTTGGATACCTTTATTCTTGATGTTCCAACCTAGAAGTGGTGGAAGTATGTGTCTCGAAGCAAGCCTAGTGAAGATCTAACATGGGAGTTCTTTAAGTTTCCGTTTATCCAATAATATTCCTCTAAGTTGATGAAGCTGAGGAATATGATGGAGTTGTGTTGTGTTCAGCTGGGAATTGAATTGGTACGAGAATTATATCGACTCTTCTTAGAACTAGTTTTGTATGACCAATGGTTTGATGTGAATGATATTGGGAAGGATCGGCAATTTGAGTCTATACTCTAACCTGAACTGTAATCAAAATTGTCAAAGCTCAACCTAACCACCTTCTTAGACATTATGAGGTACACCATTTTGGTCGAAGCAAAGTTAGTAGGAGGACATGAGGTGGTAAATCCACCCCCATCCTAGTGAAGTAGTGCAAAGAATGGTGATAGGAAGAATGGGAAGCGACCTGATGCTGGTGGCTCTAATAGTGGAATCAAGAGGCCGTCAGAACTTCAGTCATCTTCCTCCCAACACAATGCCTTGATCTATCAATAGTGTAGTAAGGAGGGACAAAAGAGACCAATGTGTTCGAGTGCTCTATAACACTGCCAAACCTGTGGATGTCTATGTCACTTGCTGAAATTCTATCGATGTGTTTTCAAGAAGCACACTGAATCCAGACCTGTCTTGTTGAAGGTCACCTCACCCATCAGGAGAAGTAGAGTGATGTTTGTGGATTAGTTTGAGGTATTCCCTTTGTAGTGATTCATGGATGTAGTGGTTGTCTCTTGTAGCATTCTGTGGTGTTTTTTTCTTCAGTTCTAAGAATGGTTTTTGTCAAACCTTTTCGAAACCGTTGTTTTATTGGAAGTGTGTCTGGTAAAATTCTAGGTTATGTGTTATGATTTGGAATTTCTAAATCATGACTCTAAGGAAGGATATGTTTCAATCATCAGTTCCTTTTACAAAGGCATTAGAGTGAAGTTGGCGTGTAGTTAGGAAAACCCTGATGGTTAAAAAGGTCCTTGGTTTAACCTTTGTCCATAGTGTGGCAAGGTTTCTGTTCTTCGGAGGGTGATACGTTTTTGATATCATGATACCGGTAGTCTTGATGTTCTATCAGTTGGACCCTTCCCTTCTTCCCCCTCCCAGTGGAGGGTTTTTTTGTCTGTATGAAATTTTTCCAAGTTCAGTTAATCTCGACAGTGCTTATTGTGGGGAGACCCACAGTGAGTCTCACAGAGTCACAACAGAAGTAATTTAGTGTTATACAGATATTTATATTGGGGAGTCTGTTTGGGCCTCCTTTTGTCAATATCAAAGTTTCATTTCATGTATAGTTTGGTGGAGGGTGGTCTCATACAAAACCACCCAATTTTCAGGTCATCCTCTTTACTAAATGTTGGGATTGAAGTACGCACAATGGTTCTGTCGGACTAAGATTGTGGGAAAAATTGTCGGAGTTGCTTTAAGTTCATTTGTTCAATGGTTAAAATGGATGGTCTGGGTTCTGTTTGGTAGTGGTTGAAGTGAACATGTTTTAAGGATGAGTTGTGTTTCATGGGTTTTATTTGTCTATTTGGATCAATCAACTTGAGGCACTTAAAATTTTGGAGGTGGGTGACACTTGATAAATATTATCTTTGGGTCTAGATCTTGTTATGGCTTTCCTAGGGTAGAAAGTGTTAAGGTGGAAATAATTGTCATAACAAGACAAGTCCAATTATTATTTTATTATTTTATTGACACTGAATAATTAGTTTGGGGGTTCGGGGGAGTCCCTGTTTATAGTTTTGGGAATTATTTTAAAAAAAATAATTGTTTTGGGTTTGGCGGTGCCTGGAGCATGGTCAGAGCACGACATAGGAACCATACAGCTTGCCCACCATTGAAAAATAAAACAACGAGATGTTATTTTTAATAATATTATTATAATTAATAAAATGGTATAATAAAAACTTAAAAGTGTTTATTTAATAAAAATGATGATAATTTTTTTAATTTTAATGGATTTTTTGCATTGGTTTTTAGACCAGTGGCAGAAACTGCATGGTTAGAAGAGACCGTGCGGAAAGCCCGGGCACTGGTGCGATAACTTCTGGATAGGATAGAAGTTCATCCATGGTTCGGTCATAGTCACTAGATCCAATCATGGACCACAGAATTTTATTATTAGAATAAAATTATTATTAATAAAATGAAATTATTTTTATTTGTTATTTTCATTATTGTTATTAAAAATTTTAAGGTCACATTTAATGTAAAAAACATAAATTATTAACCTTATTATTATGATCATTATGATTACTAGTATTATTAAATTTGTTATTATTATTATTAGTTTTTGTATATTTGTTATTTTATTAAGGATTCTTTTTTTTTTAATTTCATTTTATCTTCTTCATTTCTATTCTTTCCCTTCTTTTTTCATTTTTCTTCCTCCTTTCCAAACCGATGCCACTAACTCTCTTTACACTCTCCTCTATTTTTACCAATTGGGTCTCCCCCTGTTACTCATTACCCCTTATAGTAGTGTGATCCACACCTAGCTCTCCCCATAGCACACCCCCCTCTTCCTACCAGACAATCAGACCCATGGAAAGCTCTCCCCCTTGTTGTTGTTTCCTCATCACCCAACCCTCAGCCCTCCTGCACCTACCTCCAGCAGTTCACATGAGAAGGGTTCATCCCCTTCCGTGTACCCTCCATCTGTCTTGTACCATTGTACAGATGTCGCCCCGAACATCCTCTAGCCACCTCCTGTCAGCACGCTCCAATCCTGGTGCCTCTTCCTTGCTTCATCCGGCCAGCGGCGCCCCATGCCGCCACACCCCATCCCCCTTGTGCAACATTCGGTGTGACACCCCCAAACCCATGCCCCACCCCCCTCTGGAAATTTCCACTACTGGAATTGCCCTCCAGCCAGCCTCACCTCATCACCACAACCCCCTTGTATAGCCGCCACAACTACCACCCCCCTCTCCATCCGGAGCTGCCCCTAGCAATGCCCCCCCCCACCGGCTTGTTTTCCAGCATGGCCTATCTTATGTGCTACCTCACCAGCACGACCCACTTTCAGTGGAAGTTTTATCTTCCGAGTGTGCGACTCAAATCTTGGGACCCCCTTTGGGTGGGTTCTGGTGTTTGCCGCCAAAGTCAAGGGCTTCAGAAAATGTCAGGATATCACTGCATTGCTATGTGGGGGTTTTCTTCCTATTGTTTGGTTTCACACAATCAATAAAAAGTGAGCATCTTTATACGTTTTGAGCCATATCTCTTATTTTTGATGTTCATTGGTCCTTATCAAGTGATTTTTAGTTGTCTTCGACAAGGTTACCAAGCACCGAGTGTTGACTTGGTTCTCGATCGAGGTAAGAACAATTTCATTCCCCATTACATTTAGGAACATTTTGGATGGCTTGCTTTATTTTTATTTTTATTTTTCTACTTAAATGGTATTAATAAATAATTTTTTATTTCTAAAAAACTTTTTATCGATTAAATAATATTGTTTTGGTGGGAAAACATTGTTTAGATAATTAATTTACGTACTTATGTGTTTGGGCACATTTTGTGATTAATATTTTTGGTGTGAGTTGTTTTTTGAAATCATGTTGAGGTGGTGTCTGCACTGTTTGTTCATTTAAATTGTTTTAAGTCCTTTTTTATATTTTTTGTTATGTGGATGTTTCAGCATGTTGGTGATGAAAACCCGTGATACTGAAGTCACCAGCTTGGGAGTGTTTTTGTTTCTTTTCAAGGCATGATGCGCCATTGTGTTTGGATAGTGAGTCGAGGTAGGTCCCCCACTACACTCAGCTTCAAATTTAGAATTTATTAATTTCTTGATATTATATTTGTTTTTAATAAAAGAGAAATAGTATTAGATAATTAATTTTGGAATAATTGATTGATGTAAATGAATCTGTTTATTTTATACATGACACTTAAATTATTTTCTTTATGAATTGATTCACAATAGGTAAAGAATGACATTTGTCCATTGAACATAATTCATGGATTTTCAAGTGTGGTTCTATTTTGATGGTAAATGTTTTCTTTCAACTCATGAGAAAATGTTTTGGTGTCACTTGTGAGATGGTTTTCTTATAAAAGTTGAATATGTCTCGTTTGGAAATTTGATAAAATAAATTATTTCGGAAAACATTCGTTGGGATGACTCAGGGGTAATCTTGTTGTGCACGTCGATTTTGTCGGTTTTTTTGTGATGTTTGTGAATTGTAATTTGTTGCCTATTTTACATTGATGAATCACCGCTGTTTATTATACATATTGACATGGGAACCTGGAATAGTTACAGAATCTTCTACGAATGATTACACCACTAGTTTTGATTAGGCACTGGCTAGCAGCCCTTAGTATAGACTTTTCTCAGCTAGGGGATTAGGCCCCTTGGTTAGGCCATATAGGGCAACACCGGGTGTTAGAGAATTATGACATCATTGAGTAGGGCATGCCTTCAGGATGAGTCACATGTATGGTACGTTCTAGATTGTTCATAAGTATCTAGGTTCAACCAATGTTTCTTTAGTTTCTGTTTGTATGTGGCAGATTATTGAGGGGCCTAGTTTGGTTCTTGGACCCATTTTCTACATTCTGATTTCCCTTAATGTGTGTGGTTTTTTCCCTCCTGACTAACAAATAAACTTTTATATTTTAAATTTTTTGAAAAAATGTTTTAAAATCTAACGCACTTTTTTCTTTCAAACATTAACCATTTTTAAAATTAAAAAGGGAAATGGAATATTATTTATTTTAGAAATGAAAGTGTGTGTAGAAATCCATATTTTATATAATTTAGTTCATATCTGGAATTGGTAAATTTTTTATTTAGAGGCCGTGATTTGGGTATATTTTTTGGGGATCACCTATTGAGTTTTAATACTCATGCCTATAGTGTTTTCATTTTTTAGTTTTTCCATTAGATTTGACTCGAGCATGATCACCATGGGTGATAATTGGTTTTGGTTTGGAGAGTGACTCTCGAGGTGACGGGAAGTTTTTGTTCGAGATCTGGTCAGTGTTTTTTTGTTGGTAATTAATTATATTTAGTGTCAGTTATATACATTGTGTCGTTCTACATTATTACAATTACTTATTTTTTTTCATTAAAAAAAATATTTCCCACTTGCTCTCTGTTGATACCATGTCACTTGTCACCAGCTTGAGAGTATTGGGAACGCCTCATTGGCCATGTCGTGGATCGGATCAGGTGACCAGTTCAGGGTTGACCTAGATTGGTTCATGACATGGTATTTAGAAATTTATCCATCACAAAACCATAAATTTTTTATCTGATAAAAGACAATTTATTTCTCAATAATAAGAGTAAATGGATGACTTTTTTATATCAAAATTCATTTCCTAGAGTTGGGGGTTTCTATAAATTTTTAGAGAAGAACATGAGAAAATAATCATATTTTATTGCACTCTATGTCATAATATCATCATTTATTTTTTCTTCTATTAATATAAAATTCTTTTCTCTAAACTAGAGATAGATATTCAAGAAAAAAAATTTATCCTTAAGAACATTTATAAATCCAAGGATCCTCACGTCGTTTCTTCAGCATTTAAATGTTTAATGAGACCAAAATGGTTTGAAAAGTATATCTAATATAATAAATAATAGTTTTATCTTAATAAATAATATCTTTAATCCATTCGATAAGTATTAAACCTTACGACTCATCAATAATATGTCTATTTAAATTAAAATAATAAAATGTAGAATTAAGGTCTTTAAATTTCCAAAATAAACTTAAAATATGATTTACCTATATAAATTAAATATTATTTTCACATAATAAATATATGAATACCTTAACAACATTTATTAAAACATACATTTTTTAAGGGGTAAAATCTCATGTTGTTGAATATATGCCGTAAAACCAAATATCTACAAATTCAAGCAGAATGTAAACCAATAGATCAATAACCACCCACATGGTCACCAATACTATCCCATAAATAACTATTTATTATTTTCTCTATATAAAGAACATATTTAGGGTTATTTTTCCTAGGTCATATTTTTTTAGAAGAAAAAATTACAACAAAATCAGTTCTCTTAATTACTATTATTATTCATCTCATGGTTACAATTCCTTAAAGGAGAAGTTTTGTTATACAATTATTATGTGCACCATGATTCCCGAATATAATTTATAAAATAAGTTTATAAAAATAATTATTTATTCCAAAAATATAAAAATAATAATTATTCCACTTCGACAATAGTAACATAATTTTTATGAACTTGATCCCTTTGATTTTTCTGAGATATATTCTCTTGACACTTGGAACATTTTTTTCATAGTTCCCAATATCATTATAGTTGAATCATTAGAAAAATTATTTCATTAATTTACAAGGATGATCCCAATTTTATTTCTCTCCACTATTTTAGTAAACTGACATTCCATTCAATCGTGTACCGGGGTGTTTCCTTCAACAATTATCACTTGTGGGAAAATCCTTCTTTCTCTTATTCAC
Organism: Viscum album; assembly: GCA_963277665.1. Lineage (NCBI taxonomy): Eukaryota > Viridiplantae > Streptophyta > Magnoliopsida > Santalales > Viscaceae > Viscum > Viscum album. The sequence goes on along the minus strand of OY728156.1, from coordinate 689,365,052 downwards.
TTTATATATATTTTTCTATTTCCTCATCTTCTTCTATTTCATCCATTTTAAGCCATGTGGATTGGAAAAATCATTCTCCATATTGATGGAAAATTATATGATGTTTTCATATGATTAGACTGTTTGAGAGACTAATTAAAATATAAGGATTTCTTTAATACGATCAAATAAATGATCAATCTTATTTTTTGGATTATGATCATAGAATTCCTTATATATTTTTGACCTTGTAAAGTTTTCTTAATATATATATATAATTATTCTCATTCTATTTGAGATTCAGCAATTGTCTCTCTATATACTCTCATTGTTTGTGAGATAAATATCTTTACACAAAAATTTCTTTAAACTCATTATAATCCATATTTTCAATTTATTATTCCTCCTATGTGTTTAGAATTGATGGACACCATTGATATGCATTTCCTGAGAGATGTTAAATTACCATGATAACCTTCAACCTATTTTTACTTCCCGAATAATGAGATATCTTCTCTTAGTAACTTATTCATTTCTCAGCTACAAATGGGATTATATTCCCATTGATTATTGGAGGGTTTTTTATGCATAAAGTAGTATAACATTTTAATAATGCATTGTGGATCGAGATTCTCCATGTGAGTAAGGTTTTTGTTCATAACCTGAGTTATTTTTTCTAATATATTTATAATTTTTACAGTTCCAGTTAAATCTCTAACTCTAACATCATTATCTAGAATAAGAGGACTATTCATACATGGAATATGTGTGTTGACATAGTTTCCATTCCTTCTACTTTGAGCCATTTATAAACATTGGAATACACTAGATTAAATGATAATATTATGAAACCTAATTTATAATCTAAAAATAGTGAAAAACTTAACAAAAATTGAAAAATTTGGTATACCTCATCTCTAAATCATAAGCTTGGTTAATTTGGGAATATTGAAAATTTAATTATAGGGTTATGTTTCCATATTATATGTTTTCTTAAATCTAGTTTCCATTGTGTCTTATAAACATACTCTAACACAAAGTATAAAGACCCCAAACCCAGTATCCGAAAGCAGGTGTCCTACATTATTACATTGGCATAATAAACACTTAAATCCAATCCTGAAGGACCTAATAGTTTACTAGATTTAGAAAACTAGATACAAACACAATCATTACATTACAACTTCAAATGAAATACAACATAGTAACTCAATTGGAGACAAACCTATTATCATATATTATCCATGCATGTCAATTATAATATAATTCTTGACATCATTGGGAAAATTAAGACATAATAAATGGGTTTGATTAGATGCTCAGTAAGAGTAAGTATCTTATGGGAGCTATCATAAATAATCCCAAAAATAAGGCAAGGTGTAATACTAAAAACTCATTCCATTAAAAAATTAATATTTAGTATTGTATGGAAAGAATAAACGTTGATCAAATAACACAATATAAATAATAACATGAAAATTATACTGACCACTAGATATTATAAAAATCAAATAATCAGATGGATTTTAAATAAATAATCTCATAATGAGTGAATGCATAATGCGGTACTTAATAAACATACCATTAAGGACTAATCCAATAATTCCATATATATGTGAAAGGCCACATCTAAAATCTGGTTTAGTTAGTCTCATGAGACCTACTGATGCATCGAGGGGCTATAACAAGACTCGGCCAACAAATACAAAGTCCATTGAATTCCTAGTATGAAAAGGGTGAATCATGATCAAAATATAGATTCATACTTAAACAACCATATGAAATTTAAATAATTTTTCCAATTAGAAAAAATAATCATAAACTATCTAGAGTAATATGGAGAATGCTATCAAGATAGTACATCCCCAGTCAAAATGATCATAAAACAATCAATAAAATATGGTCGATGGTATCATAATAGATAAAAATAAATTACCAATAATATTAAATATATGATTATTAAATAAATGAAAATACTTTATATAATATCATTGAAAAAATCTTTATGAAAATATAAATTTTTACTTTGAATATCACATATGATTTACATGGAGAGCAGTTATAAAAGAAAACATTTTATTTTAAGATAATCTTGTGAAAAATAACAGGAGAGTAAAAATGAATTAACAAAATCATAATATAATAATAGAAATATTTTTTGAACCAATTTTATAGAAAATTTACATTGAAGAAAAGGGGAGTTTTATGGGAAATTTTAAAAATATAATTTTTAAAAGAATGTCCCTTACAAATATTGAAGTGAGATTTGATGAAATGAATATAATATTTTTATACACTATAAATCCACATAAAAAAGTGTAGATACAACATATGATATTCAAAAGTCATTTCACATTTAATAGTAGTATGACATAATCATGGAAGTATAATTTTAACCTAAAGAATCAAAACTAGGTAAATAGTTCCCTTACAACATTGTAATCAGTCGAATCATATGCCCAATAAAAGTAATATTTATCAAATGAAACATTATATAAGATGAATATAATGAAAATAATGATATTATATAAAAATTTTATGTATAAATAACAAAAACATAAGTAATTATTGGTGAATAAGGCATATTTAAATGAAATAAAATTGAGATGAGAAAACCATTACCTTATGTGTGAAGGCACATTGCACTTGTAATTAATGTCCTGGATAATAAATTTAGATTTATTAATTTCTTAATTTAGTACCATTTCAATATATAATTGATTTATTATAATTATTTTATGTTCATTTATGGCCATTTTGATGAGTTGTGATTATTAGTTTAATTTTTCTAGGAGCTTTTGATTCACGGTTTTATGGTCAGTTACCTTAAGTATAAATATAAGATTTCATTTAAAATAGAAGAAAAACTATATATGTGTAATTATTTAGTCTTACATAAATTTTAAAATTTTAAAATGTTATCATATATGTTTTTTTATATTTTATGAAGATTATTTATTAAAAATAAAATGTTTATGAATATGTGTTAATTTATATTGGCGGTTTTTACGACCATCATAAACTGGTGTTATTTTATTCAATATTGTCCTTATATATTGGTACAGAATATGATATAAATTGTAATATTTATATTAAAATCTTATTAAATCCTAATAATGTTTTAGTTACTATTTTTTAAGGTGACAATGACAAACAAAAACTCATCATCCGTGAAGGGGGTGAATCGACACCTCACCAACTATGTATTAATTTTTAGAAAAATAGAATAAGAGTAGAGACTTGATGTAGGATATTCCTATGACATAATAAAATTCCATTATATTTGTCATATTGGATTTCTCATTCCAATTTGGATTGGGTTGGTAAGTTAAGGATATGAAAATAAAATAAATTAAAAGAGAAAGGGAGAGTGTTTTACCTCTTGAGTGTCATCTCCTTGAAAACCACTTTGAGGCACTTGGAAATGATCTTCTAGTGATACGAGTAAGACTCAAATGCGTGGAATAGGTTTATGAGATTAATTTGGAGGAGTAAAATAATTATCCAATTCTTATATGGTCTACGGATAATGGATGATGAGGGACGGTATTTATAGTGGATGAGAGGGGTGTTTTTAGATTATTTCATACATTAGTTTATTATTTTGGCTCAAGACTATCAATATTATTGATTATTATAATTAAATAAATTATAGAGAGACTTTTATTTATAATTCATTTGTTCTTACTTCATATATACATCATCCATGACTCAATAATTCATTTATTTACTAATAACGTTAAATACTATAAAATTATTGCATTTCACAATTCAACAAAAATCAAGTATTTTATAAAAATATAAACTATATCTCGCAAACCATTTCACTATGTGTAGATTTTAAAAAAATAAATCTATTTTTGGAAAATAATTTTAAAAATATGATAAATTTAACATATTAAATAAAGTAATATTTTATTCCAAAAATAATGATTTTAATATTATAATCAAGTTTACAAAACTTTGAAAAATTAATTATTTTCTCAAAAAATTATCTTATAATTATAATGATGAAAAATATTAATTTATGAATATATTTTAGGAAAATAAATTTTATTTAAAATTATTATATTAATTATATAATTGAAAATAAAAATTCAAGTTTCACAAAAATTGAAACACATAATTTATCATTTTTAATAAAATTATATAATTATTTCATCATATAAATATATCATATTTTCATGTCTGAGATACCTGAAAAATTTTATACATTAATAAGTGAAGTTATTATTCTAATGGCTGTATTACTATCCCTATCAATCACATTAATATTCCAACGGTTATGTTAATATTTATTAGTATATCATGGTTCATTTAAGATCAGTGTTTCATGCAACATTATATATTGAAGATGTTAAATTTAAAATTGACCTGGCATAAAATATTTTGGTGTTTCAATTACACTCTAAATTATCTTTTGAATTTATTGTTTATACCCCACTTGTTCATAAGGGTTATGTTATCTACCACTTTGTATCCATATCATGACATTATATTTCTTATCCAAGTCCATATTATTTAATATCATGGACATAAGATATATTATTTCCATAATTGACATAATCATATATCCATTACACAAATTATATTAATACTTTAAAAATTATATGTCCTCTGCAAATTAATTTATTCCATTTATTAACGGGGTAATTCCTTATAATCTTTACACTAGTTAATTTAATAAAGATAATTATTAATTAATACGTAATGTTGATTACGTATTATTTATTCACTTCATTCATATGATGAAATCCTTTGAATTATGTATTGATAGGTGGACCATATGATTATATAACCCCAAAATGCATCAGAAAATCTCCGAAGGAAAACTACATTGGGAACCTAGTATAAACCATATCTATTTTTTAATGATGTTTACATGAGTCTTATATGGTATAATAATGGAGTCAGGAATTATGCATTCCATAATTATGAATTCATTTCAGATTTTCCTTCTTATTATTTATATTTCTATGTTATCCATGGATATATTACATTATCCTTTTATTAGATATATGGAATAATATTTTTACTATTTATTATTTCTATATTATTCATACTTTATTCATACCATGATATATTTTTTTATTCACTACCCGTTATTTATAATTTCATATCATACATCCTATGTTTTCCATTCACCCAAGTTATGAAGAATGTTATTATGTCTAAAAAGTCTAGATGGGTATCATGTGTAGATATTATTTAATGATATTTTGAAGAGTTATTATAAAATAAGGAATCATTGGTTCAGTAGGAAAATATACAAAATAAAGGGAATTATATGAGTAATGTTATTTTTTTCCAAAATCTCATAAAATATAAACCTAATTGGTCTGGGGTGTGTATGTGAATCATTTTTTTATATTTTATTTTTTGATAGTTATCTATGTGTCACTTTGGTTGGTTTCAAATCCAGCATGTAATAAATATGTATATTAGAACAATATGTGGGAGTGAGGGTATAGGATGTTATAGTTTATATCAATACATGTTTTATATAACTATAGAGGTTTTAAAGAGTGTAATCAAAGTATATGTAGGGCTTAAGGTTGGTGTGTCATTTAATGTCAAGGAAATTCATGTTATTTTAGTAAAATGATAATATATTTTTGACAGTATAAATTATTAACTAATATATTAATTGGTATAAAACTTTATATTTTTGTACAGATTAGGGTTAAGTTGAAATATAGATGCATGGTTTTCCATTAATTTTTGGTTTAGGATATTGTATGAAGGATCATAATATAGTTATTATTTTAAATTAGCACGAGAATGCATTAGTGTAAACCCTAGATATGAATGTAAATTTAAAAACATCCAATAAATTTGGTAATATTTGGTGTTTTAAATTTACATTAAATGGAATCCATGTATGGATTAAAATAAATGGATTCCGGATGGGAAATTAATTCACCTAGGGATAATAACCTTGAAAACTGTTTGTTCAGAATTAACATAAACTTCACTCTGTGTACAATATATGGGAATATCTTCAAACGTGGTCTAAAATTACTCATTGATCTGTTTTGGATTATTCAAAATTTAATTACGAATAATTATAAAGGATTTGAATACATTTTTATATCATGATTTAATACTATATTAAGAAACCCATAATCTATTTTCATCTATGAGAGAAATTAATATTGTGAGGTTACAGTTTATTTTAGGGGTATAATATAAACCACAAAAAAATATAATTTGTTAAAGATATGGATGGTTTTTTTAACATAATAATAAAAGTAAATAAGATACATTATAATTAAAATTATATCATTGTAACATAGTAAATGAATTATTAGATTTAAATAGATATAACCTATTATGAAATAAAGGTACAGTGTATAAGAAATGTAATGAAGTAGTATAAGTCATCCTCATGGGGATAATTTCTCTAAGAATGAAAGGGATATAAAATAACTAGGGTTTTACATATAATAAACCAAAACTAAATTAAAAAAGTGTCACATTATCAAAGTCATTTTTGGGTGAAATTAAATCTTATTAAAATCAATTTATGATCCATTCTAGCTAAATTTCTACCTGTGACTGCCATAGTTTATTATCATATCCTTTGGTGTTAAATATAGACCTTGTGGGGGGGTTTAATTATATGTTATGATTATATAAACTTGTGATTAATAATGTAATAAATTATATTTATTTATATCACTTTTATTTGTATGAATTATACATTTAATATTCCAAAAAACATGTTAATATAAATGTATTAAATTAATGTATCTTAATAATTAGGAAAATAATTTTATTCTTAAAAATATATTTTACTAAAATTATTATTCTTTGGAATTAGGAATGCTTTTTATTTTGAAAAACATAAAGTATTATGTTTAAATGATTATAAAAAAATATATTAATGATATATTATGTGTGATCAATATTCTTCATCCTAGGGTTTTTCATGCCTCTTCTAATCTTTCTTCACTCTATGCTTATTGCAGGAGAACCAGGCTCTACCTGGAATGAAGGCATGTCATTTCTTAGTGAATTTGTGGTGATAGCATCACACCCGGTTCTTATTCGTGATGATTAGACCATCACTCACCGAGATGGAGGATATCCTGATCTGATATCTTCTTTGAGGGTGGTTCCCTCATCTGATGTTTGTGTTGTATCCAGATCAACACTTCGCTCTTCTTTTTCCATGGATTGTGTAGATTGGGTCCACTGTGTGAGAGCTTCTGATCCATTTCTTATGATGTAGGGATCTTTGGTTCGTGATTTCATATATGAATTGGACACTAGGTCAAACAGTGTTATTCGTGTGGCTAGAGATTTGTAGTATTTGGACATGGATTATTCTAATCTATAGTGTGTGTCTAATAGGGTGTTCCCAGAGAGTTTTTCCTTTACTTATATTATTCTTGATCCCTGGATGATTAAATTGAAGGATTATTAGAAGGTATTGAATAGCTTTGCAAAAGACCAGAGTGGTAGAGTAGACTATCCTACATCGGCGCCCCTGTTTGTTTCATTCATTGACTCCCACTGAAGCTGGATTATTAAAAAGGGGTGAGTAGCTCATTTTGATGTTAATCCAGATATGTTTCCTAATATGATTTAAATTGGGATTAATTCTATAATTTCACATATTTCTTTATAGAAGGGTTATTAATCCTAGAGGTTTTATGATCATGTCAGGTGGATCGTGTTATTTTGGGGCTCCACATATTAGAGGTTTGTCCCTCTTGGTCAAGGATTTTTTCATTTCATTCTCCCATCTAATTGATCCAAAATACATCCAAAGATCATTGGGTCTCTATATTAAAAACATAGATGGATTCACCTTCATGAATGGACCCAAGATTTTAATGCCTCTCAAGTAAGGAATTATTTTTCTCTGGTTTGGTTCATTTTCAGGGGAATAATTAGGTCCAATTGTATCCAAATATTTTTCGTAACATTGTCATGGAAATTCGGTCCCCTATTATCCTTTACAAGGAATCTAAGGTTGTTTGGTTTGGACATTTTTTCAGAATCGCGGTGGAGGTTGATTTGATATCTACCTTGATTGATAGAGTAACTCTCCCCACTATCACTGATAACATCTATATTGACGTTGATTATGAAAGGAAGTCACTTTTTTGTACTAAATGCATGGCTATCGGGAACTCTTTAGAGATTTGTAGAAGAAATATCTCTTCTAAGAGATGTCGGATGAAGGGTCATCTAGCTACTCTCTATGGAAGGAAACCTAAGAGGAAGCATGCATATTTTTTAAAGAATCTTAATCATAATAGAGATGTTTTGAAACAACCATCTACCAATAAGTATAGATGTTGGTTTCTAGTAAATCTATCTCCCATGAGAAAAATTTGAATGGAAAAGGAAAAATAATGGATATGACCCCGATGAGTGGTCACTATGATTCCTGTATAGATTTTTCCAAGGAGATTACAAAGAATGATTGTTGTGTTATTACATTAAATAGATTAGTTGAGACTGAAAAAACTCCAAGACTCTTTGTTTTTGGATCTCCTACTTGTACATACCCTCCAAATCTAACCATTAATGATAGTCTTGGTGCGGGCTTGCTACATGAATAAACTATTGAGTTGGCTCCTGACACTAGGCCTCCTCAAAATGTTGTTTGTCATTAGGAAATTAAGAATATTTTAAACTCTAATAAGATATCTAAGAAGTGGGGTGACATCTCTGAGGAAGAAGACACTGAAACAAGTTTCTGAAGTCCTATCACTTTCCATGATGCACTCATTTCTAGGAAAGGTATGGTTGATTATTGTTGTCCTTCACTCCTACTCCCTCAAAGAGAATGAAGAGGAAGGAAAATTCCAATACACCTCACACGGTGTCTAATCGATCATCTAAGCGACCAGGCATGTTCAATTAAAATATTTTTAAGATCTTCAATAAGGGTAAGTCACATTTAATATGGGAAACTGGTAATGAATCTGATTATGGGAATGAAATTTCTTATTATGATTTATAATGTAGTGCTTGACAAATGAGGGAAAGTACCTTTATTTGACCCTACCCACATTCTCTATAAGTTTTTATTTTATTTAATAAATAGTCATACACATAGAAAATATCATTTCTAACTAATAGATTATGCGGATTAAAAACTATTAGTTATCATTTTATAATTATCTAATAAATTTCTTCTTTTATTTTTATTAAAAAATATATAGAATACAATGGTAAATAATTCAGCATAGTAAGAGAGGGTAAAAATAGGTATTCCATCATGGGTAGATTTTTACTAAATGAACATGTCATGTGATTCTTATAGAAGAGTTTTTTATTGTAGAAAATTCATTCCCATGTGTATCACCAACATTTTATTTCGTATCTCACCAAACACTCAATGATTCAATCATTACCCTTCCTCAAAAATTAGTTTTGTGGAAAATTTCCATCTTTTTTACATACAAAAGGATCTCACTTCCATACACATCAGGCCCCACATATTATTAAAATTTTCATAAATATATACACATGTTTACTCCCCTATAAATTTTTCCACATGTTCTAGCCCGTGTTTATAATAATTTTCTCAAGTCCTCTATTTATATAAGGTATTTCAACAGAATATTCCATCCCTCAATGTTATTATTATCCACTCCATAATATTTTAATCTCCAACAATCTCATCCCCTCCCATACAAACAAATTATAAACATACTAATATAATGAAATTATAATAATTCAATCACTGATATGTTATGATGATGATATATAAACCATTATTAATCTTTATCTCATACATTTAAAAATGAAAACATAATCCCTGTTTTGTGGAGATGATCACCTTCAGGAATGAAGTATTTTATTTTTCCTCATTTCCCTAAAAATATAGGTATAATAATGTATATAACAAATAAAAATTATATTAATGGAATTATTAATATTATAGAAAAAAAATTCCATTATATTAATATCTAAACATTTTAATATATCACCTTTTGTTTGATAGAAATTACTGAAACTACTCTTCATCAATTTCCCCATCACAAATTGAAACTAAAACTCTCATGGAATGAAAAATATAACATTATCAATCATTATGAAACATCTATTCTAGTACCATAAATAATCATTTAATGATTTACTTCATATCAATGTATTTATATCGCCAAAAACAAACAAAATATTCTGTAAATCAAAAAAAAATCGCAGAAATTTGAAAATGAAAAAAACAACTAACTTACTAAAAAAGTAATAATCAGTTTTATAATTATAGATAAAAAATTAATATATATATATATATATGATTAATTCCTGAAAATAAGTTTTTAATATAGTTATGTTTACCATAACTGATTTTAGAGCATGTCTGACCAAGAATGAATCATTGGTATGGGTTTTTGTTAACTCCAATTACATTAAATTAGTTGTGATCATTTTTTATTTTCTAATTAATTATTATATTATCGTTATATTCTTCATTATAATTTAATTATATTTTACATCAATATATTTTTCTTTGTATGTACAATTCTTTCTCATAAAATCCTTTTTATAGGATTCTTACATGAAAATATGTTATGTGTAAGGGTTTTTCGTCACAAAATCCCTTAATAGAGACATGTATCATACTGTGAAATTATTTTAATTTATATATATTTTATATTAAATTGTTGACATATATGAAGATAAAAATCTTCTTATTCATGGAAATGATAGTTTTATTTTATATTTTAACATTCAAATGGTTTAGATTCAATGGTTACTAAATCTGTATGGATATCCTCATCTCAATTTCATTTTATTGATAGGTATATTATTTTCACCATGTGTTTTCTCTTGTCTGTTGTATATGTTATCACATGTATTTATTTTATAATATTGATTTGAATATTATTTAGTTTAAAAATTAATTTCATTTTTTCTTCATAAATGTTATTGGATACATAAGTTATCAATGTCTAAGTAGTTTTGTTGACACAACCTCATGTTCCTTGGTCCATAGTATTTATCTATTGGATATGTTCTTATATGTTTATTATATAATTATATTTCATTACATTATAATAATAATTCTATTTATTCTATGATAATTTAAATTTTTTATCAAAATATTATTTATGATTTATTTTTTTATTTAATAAAATAAATATTAATTTGAGTAATTATCAACCTCACCATTCAAATCATTATCTTCCATTTAAATATTATTTAACTCTATCATACTTTTCAATTATTATTTTAAAACTGAACTATGTATTATATAATGTGAAATTATTGTTCCTCATTATTTGTCTTCAAAATACATTTTTATTCTTTTTAGGATGGGGATTTAATAATGGTATTTAAAATCATAAAAGATATTTTCCTTTTTAATTTATATACATTATCATCACCTATATATTTTTTATGTAAAAAATCTTTCATTTTAATGTTTTTTATAGATATTTCCTAAGGAATAATGATTAAAAAGGGTTTTAATATCAATATCTCAAAACTAAATTTTGAATGTGACTCGTAACTCCATCTTTATAAGATTATATTAAAATTTATTGAGAAATATTTTTTATACTATTTCACCTCAATTTTATTATAAAAATAAAAAATATTTATTGTCTATGGGGTTATTGTAGAGACCCGAAGCTTATCGTACATGGACATTACATTACTTTTGCGGAATACTTAGTACATAACAAAAACACACACACAAGGATCGTAATAGTTTAGTGTCTTTGGAAACTCGGAACGTAATCTTCTAATCGTGGTGAAAGATCTTCAATATCTCCCATAAAGATCTTCCCTTTTTTTTACCTAAAAACCTTTCTTTATATCCTGGGGAAAAGAAAACATAAAAGGGTGAGCTCAAATGCTCAGCAAGGTCAAATAAAGGAAATAAAAATCATATCATATCTTTATGAAAATCAAAACCTGCAAAAGAGATCATAATATCTTAACATGGAATAAATCATAGAAGTGAAAATGAGATCCCCATAATCATAACATAAAACTTGAAACTTTGTGTCATGCACACATAATCATGGAAAATCATTTCTTGTTAGTCATGACTCGTTGCCAAGACTATCTTAGTGGACAAAGTCCCTTTCTGAACTGAGTTCACTCCTCGTTTCAGTCCTGTATCACTGAAGCGAAATAACCTTCCGTTCCAGCCATGTCTATCTCATGAGATATAAAATCTTTACCCAGTGCATTGGAGGGAGATATAGGTCCCACCCATCTTATAATGAATCCTTTCTTATGTGTGCCACATAATCATAAACCATACATCATAGCGTAACCCATGTAATAAAAATGGGATTCTTAAACAACATGACATCATAAAACAATTCATATAAGATAAAGGAATTCATAAAAATATTTCCATCACAACATAATCAAATCCATGTAATAATAGGGATAAAAACAGAACCCTTTTATTATCTTAGATGGAAAATAATTTTGATAAAATACTTGAACTTCATTCTTGATGAAAATATCCTTTCTTCTTCAAAAACATTTTTTCCTTTCATAACATGTCATACAACTTTAAAATAAAATAAGTTGATTAAAAATAAACTTGAAAACTTTTAAAGGAAGTTTCTTGAAAATAATGTTTTAAAAATCCATTCATGCCGTATAAGTTAAAAAAAACATTCTTCGTACTTTTGTCGGAAAAGTCAAAAAGTACCTCGTATGACAAAAGATTCCTTTCATAGATATTACTAAAAACTCACCGAAGGGTAAAAATGGATTTAAACAATTGTAGGTGGATGGAAATAATATTACATATTGATGAAACATGGATGTGGATGATAAAATACACCCCAGTAAATACTTACGAATAAACAATCTCGGATAAAAATGAGATTGTGATATTTCCCTTACCTTAGGTCTGATTAGCTTTGTATGTATCCGAAGCTCCTGTATAATGGTTTAAATAATGTTATTGACTTATTCCAGAATCATATATATTGATATGATATCATATATGGTCATATTCTTAGCTTCTTGTTAGTAATATTTCATTGTTACTTGTTACTCGGGTCTTTATTGCCTTTTGTTCTTATGCGTGTTTTGCCGAATACATTCTTATTCTTCTTTTAAGGTTATAGATACCTTATATACAGAATGGTATTAGTGTAACATATATCATATTTATTCATTCAATTCATTTATATAATTACTATGTAATGATGATCATGTAGAACGAGTCGCATCACATCGTGGAGACGGTATTCCGTACGTACGCACGAGTGATGATATCGTTCCTATGATCGTGGAACTGTATTGGAGTATATATATATTATTTCAGTATCAATATTACTTTATAATAATCATAAATAGTTACTCATTACACCATTTTACCCATCCTTGTAAAGTGATGGTGGAAAAATAGATTACACCACGGCATGGAGACGGTATTCCGTACGTACGCACGTGCGGTGGTTTCTTTTTCCGTAGGATGTATAGATGGTGAAATAGGGTTGTTTCATACTTATAATAACATATCAGTATATGAGTGATACTGATGTTATTACTTCATAATGAAACAACCTAAGAAGAAGAAGTGGAAGAAGAAATAAAGATGAAAGAATTGGTAACGGTAATTACCTCTTCTTTGAAGCGCCTTTTGGAGACCTCCTCTTAGGGAACTAAAATTGGTATTTGAGGAAGACCAGAACCTCTAGGATGTTTCTAGGGAAGTGGAGAAGAGATTTTGGCAGGGGTTGGCCGAGCTTGGGTGCTCAAATTGGTGTGAGGAGGAGGGGGAGGAGGTGTCCTTTTATAAGGGAGGAGAGGGGCACCTTAGGAATACCTCAAAATATTATTTTATATTAATGTCAAAATCGGTTTATTATGGTTCCAAATGGTCTTATTTCGAAGATAAAGTGGGGATGGGTCGAAATACTTAGATTTTTAGGAATAAAATAACAATTAATAATATAATATTTGATTTAAAAACTATTTTGTGTCAATTTTGACACTATTTGATATATGATTTTTGTGAAAGTCATAACAGAATTATATGTTCGAACCAAGTTGATTAAATCAACACTAATATTTCATAGTAACCTAGAAAATTAGTGTAATTCATAAAAAGTCTCAAATTATATTTAGTTTGGTGTTTATAACATCATTTATGTCAATATTTCATTAATAAGATAATTACTGCATCATCTTTGTGTCATAAATAAATTAACTTATTTGATGTCTAAAAATTACAAATAAACTACCATCATGTAGGAAATCTTTTTAGCTTTCTAATGAATATTTATAGTCGAATTTATCTTATGTATAACCCCATATTAAAAATGTTTTAGTAAATAAACTTTGATTTTAACTCTTTTAACTCTTCTTTGAATTAATTAATAATAAATGTCCTAATCTAATCCAAGTGGGCCTAAATGGTCATATTATATTCATAAGGTTGTTTTTGACCGAAATACACTTGTCCAATAGGATTAGGACATGTGTTAGGGTAATATTAATATCATTTTTACGCTTAATTACCCTATTTACCTTTAACCGTGGTAAAAAAAGGTAAAAAGTTACTATTCACCAAAAATTATTTTCATCTCATTGAACCACATTTTAGTCCTTGATATTAACCGTGTCTCTCAGATTTTCGAAATTCCATTCACAGAAGCGGTAAAATTAAGTTTTATGCAAAATTCGGTTTTTAACCTACCACTTAGTGGTTTCACTATTCATCAAAAATTGAAAGTTTTCAGAAAAGTACCAAAATTTCACCCTAGGCTATATTTGATATTCCGAATTCAAAAATGAAGTCTATTTTACCAAATTCATAACATAGAAATTTCATTAATTAATTTTATAATTAAATCCCGCTGTTAAAACAAATAGCGTGTTTTTAAGAAACAATATCTATCAAAAGATTGACACTTGTTTATGTCTGGTTTAAATGTGCAATTACATCCAATGACCAACATTGTATTAAATTGTAAAAATATATTCTAAATATACTTTATAACTACTCCAATTAATAATTTATCACTATTAATTATTTCGATTAAAAAATTGTTTTTTAGTAATTTTCACTATTCATCAGAATATGAAAGTTATCCGAAATGTACCAAAATTTCACCTTAGGCTAAATTCGATACTCCGAATCCAAAAATGAAGTTCATTTTGAAAAATAAGATTTACAGAATTTTAAAAAGTGGTTATTACTATTCATAACGGCTAGTTTTAATAATATTTTAATAGCATATCGTTGTTTAGCGAAACTTGGTGTTGCGTACAACACACGCTATCGAGGAAGGTCGTGATTGCGTGTAATGCAAGGCAAGTCAAGGATGTGTGTTCTGCAAGCTCCTTTTGGTGTAGCGTACAACACAAGACATTAATAAAATTAAAAAGAATATTTTTTATAAAATCATGGGTTGTTACATTCTACCCCCCTTAAAATGAATTTCGCCCTCGAAATTCGTCAGGGTTATAAATGGTTTACTATTCGAAAGTTTCTTTAATAGAAACCAACATCGTAGAAAGGAATATCAAAACCAATCTTTAAAAACAAAATTATGAAACGTAACGGTTACCCAAATAAACTAATCATTGGGTTTCCACATAGGTGAAAATATGGATATGGAAGAGAAATCTAACCATCATGTTCTGATGGAGAGTGGTAGAGAACATGGCTATGGAAAAGCCAATAATCACAAATCCATAAATTTGTGACGATCTAAGGTACCATCCGATTCATCAGGTATAAGATCACTAGGACAACATTTTTGGTTTTCAAGATCATTTCCCTAAAGTTGAAAATTTGAATTGGAATAAATACTTTCTTTATTTTGGTACAATCTCACTATTGTTCGTGCCTAGAACAATTTCCACTTCATCTCTTAAATAAATGAAGTTGAATTTGTTATTCATGAAGTGTTAGCAGATCATGTGATAGAATGACGGGTCATTCCATCTGTCTCAAACAAAAGGTTAGAAAAAATTACATACATAAGTCGATCTATAGTGAGATTAATCATATATAGTTCCTAAAATGGACTTATACTTTAAAACTGGTTTCTACTAAACAGGGACTTCCTGTAGGCCAGTGGTAGGCGATAAAGGCCAGTCGCACTTCGGTTGTGGGTTCGATTCCCACAGCCTTGTCCGAAGCGATGGGCTGTCGCCCGTCCTGCAGGATGTCCTTTTTCTAAAACTATATTACTATAACATCTCATAATATCGAAAAAAACTTCTATCCTTAAACAATACTAACTTATGTCCAACATAATCCATTCCAATCTTTAGTCCTATCCATAATACTGCAGTCCATTCTCATAACATAGTGAAAATGATTACCAGAGATTTAATACCGTCGTTGATCCCCATATATCATAAGATATATCTTGTTGGACACATTCCAAACATTCAAAGGCCTTAATCTTGTACTCTCTTGAATACCCATTGAACCTTAGTGAAAAC
Organism: Viscum album; assembly: GCA_963277665.1. Lineage (NCBI taxonomy): Eukaryota > Viridiplantae > Streptophyta > Magnoliopsida > Santalales > Viscaceae > Viscum > Viscum album. The sequence goes on along the minus strand of OY728156.1, from coordinate 689,348,669 downwards.
TTGAATGCAGTTAAAAGTTAACACTTTCCACATACCAAAATCCTCAAAATTCTATATACTCAAACCATGATATCACTTAGTCCTTATATCAATAATGAGCTCATGAATACTATTAACCATTTCATTTTCACGTCTTCATTATGCGCATATCATCTTATTTCGAAAAAATATCTCAATCACTTTGAATACCACATCAATAAATATTGCAATACTCAATGATACAACATTATTTTGGAATCCCATTACATAAACACTTAATCATTCCACCACATCATTGTCATATTCAACATTGCCAATAGTGATCGCATGTGATATCCCTTTGTCCTTTTCCTTAAGCGGTTGCTCATGTCGATCATCACTAACCCTTGGATTAGGGCATTTATTAGCATAATGCCCCATTTCCTTGCACTTGAAGAATTGAAGTGTTGGTGATGTGTTCTCTGCAATGTTTGCTTTATTCACATCATTAGAAACCCTTTTTCCATTACTTCGACACTCAGCTGCTCGATGACCTTCTTTTCCACACTTAAAACATTTTCTAGTCCCTTTAAGACAATCTCCACCATGCTTCTTTCCACACTTTGTGCATAAGGAAACATTCATCTTCTTTTCACCATTATTCTGAGATTTCTCCTTGAACTCCATCTTTCGTTTCTTGTCAAAATCATGAGATGGATATGTAACACCAACTTCCAATCTACCTTGATAGCACAACGCACAATTTCTTCATAGTTACTGAAGTCTCTTATAGCTAATGCCCTTCGAAGACTTGGTTTTAAGCCACTGAAAAATCGATCAACTTTACTTTCAGGTTGGATGATAATTCCAGAAGCATACCTTTCAAGTCTTGTAAAATTTTCTTCATAGGTACCAACAAATTCATCGTCCCTTTTCTTCAGTTCAAGAAATTCTTTCTCCATCTTTGTTCGAAGAATACGAGGGAAGTACTTACTGAAAAACAAGTTCTTGAACTCGTCCCATTCCATGGACTCAATTTCATCTCTTGGCCTCATATTCTTGATAAGATTCCACCATTGATCAGCTTCACCTTCCAAACGATATACTGCTAAGATTACTTTATCATGTTCAGAACATTGAAGAACTGAAAATATCTTTTCAGTAGTACTGATCCATTGTTCAGCCACAAGTGGATCAGAAGACCCACTGAAAGAAGGTGGACATTGCCTCATGAAGGACTCAATAGAATATTGTTCCCTTCTCTGCTCATTTGGAAGTCCAGAATGATTCATAGCTTGTGTAAGTATAGCAATAAGATTTTGCACTCCATCTCCCATAACATTTGTTTGTTCAGGAGGGCAATCATTGCATTGTCCATTGCATTAATCAACATGGTTCCTTCGGGTTCCAGCCATCGTCTAAAACCCAAAAAGAATAGTGTGTGAGGCAAAAATCATGCTAGGGAAAACAACATAATAAAGGGGGAGTACCTTCAATATCCAACATCTTAGGTTTAATTCTATGATCGTTAGCGTAATTCTATTACTATAACCTATACGTATACTTATCCCTAGGGACATCCCTAGACATACCTTAGAAATATCTCTAGGGATCTCACTAACGTTTTCGCATCCTAGTTTCCAAAGGTTGACTAAACCTTTCCTCTGATACCAACTGTAGAGACCCGAAGCTTATCGTACATGGACATTACATTACTTTTGCGGAATACTTAGTACATAACAAAAACACACACACAAGGATCGTAATAGTTTAGTGTCTTTGGAAACTCGGAACGTAATCTTCTAATCGTGGTGAAAGATCTTCAATATCTCCCATAAAGATCTTCCCTTTTTTTTACTTAAAACCTTTCTTTATATCCTGGGGAAAAGAAAACATAAAAGGGTGAGCTCAAATGCTCAGCAAGGGCAAATAAAGGAAATAAAAATCATATCATATCTTTATGAAAATCAAAACCTGCAAAAGAGATCATAATATCTTAACATGGAATAAATCATAGAAGTGAAAATGAGATCCCCATAATCATAACATAAAACTTGAAACTTTGTGGCATGCACACATAATCATGGAAAATCATTTCTTGTTAGTCATGACTCATTGCCAAGACTATCTTAGTGGACAAAGTCCCTTTCTGAACCGAGTTCACTCCTCGTTTCATTCCTGTATCACTGAACCGAAATAACCTTCCGTTCCAGCCATGTCTATCTCATGAGACATAAAATCTTTACCCAATGCATTGGAGGGAGATATAGGTCCCACCCATCTAATAATGAATCCTTTCTTATGTGTGCCACATAATCATAAACCATACATCATAGCGTAACCCATGTAATAAAAATGGGATTCTTAAACAACATGACATCATAAAACAATTCATATAAGATAAAGGAATTCATAAAAATATTTCCATCACAACATAATCAAATCCATGTAATAATAGGGATAAAAACAGAACCCTTTTATTATCTTAGATGGAAAATAATTTTGATAAAATACTTGAACTTCATTCTTGAGGAAAATATCCTTTCTTCTTCAAAAACATTTTTTCCTTTCATAACATGTCATACAACTTTAAAATAAAAGAAGTTGATTAAAAATAAACTTGAAAACTTGTAAAGGAAGTTTCTTGGAAATAATGTTTTAAAAATCCATTCATGGAGTATAAGTTAAAAAAAACATTCTTCGTACTTTTGTCGGAAAAGTCAAAAAGTACCTCGTATGACAAAAGATTCCTTTCATAGATATTACTAAAAACTCACCGAAGGGTAAAAATGGATTTAAACAATTGTAGGTGGATGGAAATAATATTACATATTGATGAAACATGGATGTGGATGCTAAAATACACCCCAGTAAATACTTACGAATAAACAATCTCGGATAAAAATGAGATTGTGATATTTCCCTTACCTTAGGTCTGATTAGCTTTGTATGTGTCTGAAGCTCCTGTATAATGGTTTAAATAATGTTATTGACTTATTCCAGAATCATACATATTGATATGATATCATATATGGTCATATTCTTAGCTTCTTGTTAGTAATATTTCATTGTTACTTGTTACTCGGGTCTTTATTGCCTTTTGTTCTTATGCGTGTTTTGCCGAATACATTCTTATTCTTCTTTTAAGGTTATAGATACCTTATATCCAGAATGGTATTAGTGTAACATATATCATATTTATTCATTCAATTCATTTATATAATTACTATGTAATGATGATCATGTAGAACGAGTCGCATCACATCGTGGAGACGGTATTCCGTACGTACGCACGAGTGATGATATCGTTCCTATGATCGTGGAACTGTATTGGAGTATATATATATTATTTCAGTATCAATATTACTTTATAATAATCATAAATAGTTACTCATTACACCATTATACCCATCCTTGTAAAGTGATGGTGGAAAAATAGATTACACCACGGCGTTGAGACGGTATTCCGTACGTACGCACGCGCGGTGGTTTCTTTTTCCATAGGATGTATAGATGGTGAAATAGGGTTGTTTCATACTTATAATAACATATCAGTATATGAGTGATACCGATGTTATTACTTCATAATGAAACAACCTAAGAAGAAGAAGTGGAAGAAGAAATAAAGATGAAAGAATTGGTAACGGTAATTACCTCTTCTTTGAAGCGCCTTTTGGAGACCTCCTCTTAGGGAACTAAAATTGGTCTTTGAGGAAGACCAGAACCTCTAGGATGTTTCTAGGGAAGTGGAGAAGAGATTTTGGCAGGGGTTGGCCGAGCTTGGGTGCTCAAATTGGTGTGAGGAGGAGGGGGAGGAGGTGTCCTTTTATAAGGGAGGAGAGGGGCACCTTAGGAATACCTCAAAATGTTATTTTATATTAATGTCAAAATCGGTTTATAATGGTTTCAAATGGTCTTATTTCGAAGCTAAAGTGGGGATGGGTCGAAATCCTTAGATTTTTAGGAATAAAATAACAATTAATAATATAATATTTGATTTAAAAACTATTTTGTGTCAATTTTGACACTATTTGATATATGATTTTTGTGAAAGTCATAACAGAATTATATGTTCGAACCAAGTTGATTAAATCAACACTAATATATCATAGTAACCTAGAAAATTATTGGAATTCATAAAAAGTCTCAAATTATATTTAGTTTGGTGTTTATAACATCAATTATGTCAATATTTCATTAATAAGATAATTACTGCATCATCTTTGTGTCATAAATACATTAACTTATCTGATGTCTAAAAATTACAAATAAAATACCATCATGTAGGGAATCTTTTTAGCTTTCTAATGAATATTTATAGTCGAATTTATCTTATGTATAACCCCATATTAAAAATGTTTTAGTAAATAAACTTTGATTTTAACTCTTTTAACTCTTCTTTGAATTAATTAATAATAAATGTCCTAATCTAATCCAAGTGGGCCTAAATGGTGATATTATATTCATAAGGTTGTTTTTGGCCGAAATACACTTGTCCAATAGGATTAGGACATGTGTTAGGGTAATATTAATATCATTTTTACCCTTAATTTCCCTATTTACCTTTAACCGTGGTAAAAAAAGGTAAAAAGTTACTATTCACCAAAAATTATTTTCATCTCATTGAACCACATTTTAGTCCTTGATATTAACCGCGTCTCTCGGATTTTGGAAATTCCATTCACAGAAGCGGTAAAATTAAGTTTTATGCAAAATTCGGTTTTTAACCTACCACTTAGTGGTTTCACTATTCATCAAAAATTGAAAGTTTTCAGAAAAGTACCAAAATTTCACCCTAGGCTATAATTGATATTCCGAATTCAAAAATGAAGTCTATTTTACCAAATTCATAACATAGAAATTGCATTAATTAATTTTATAATTAAATCCCGCTGTTAAAACAAATAGCGTGTGTTTAAGAAACAATAACTATCAAAAGATTGACACTTGTTTATGTCTGGTTTAAATGTGCAATTACATCCAATGACCAACATTGTATTAAATTGTAAAAATGTATTCTAAATATACTTTAAAACTACTCCAATTAATAATTTATCACTATTAATTATTTCGATTAAAAAAGTTGTTTTTTAGTAATTTTCACTATTCATCAGAATATGAAAGTTATCCGAAATGTACCAAAATTTCACCTTAGGCTAAATTCGAAACTCTGAATCCAAAAATGAAGTTCATTTTGAAAAATAAGATTTACAGAATTTTAAAAAGTGGTTATTAATATTCATAACGGCTAGTTTTAATAATATTTTAATAGCATATCGTTGTTTAGCGAAACTTGGTGTTGCGTACAACACACGCTATCGAGGAAGGTCGCGATTGCGTGTAATGCAAGGCAAGTCAAGGATGTGTGTTGTGCAAGCTCCTTTTGGTGTAGCGTACAACACAAGACATTAATAAAATTAAAAAGAATATTTTTTATAAAATCTTGGGCTGTTACAGTTATGTTTTGGTAATTGCGCATTAAATGATCCTATGAATTTATAGTTAACACCTCATATTGTTCAGAGGGGATATGTTTTCTACTAATCTTTATCCCACTATGGAAATTATTTTTCTCCTTTATGTATATATTATTTAATTTAATGGATGTATGATATATAATTTCCATTTTTACTTAACCATATATTAATTTGTCTATAAAGTGTAAAATCCTTACAAATTAAGGAATGATTACTATGAAAGTAATTATAACTATTGACTAGAGAATTATTTAATCTCAGTATTCATGTTTTTCCAGTATAGTTAATTATTGATGAATAAGGCATGATGATTATGAATTTATTATTTATTTCATTCATATGATTAATGAATTATCCTTATTTAGTTTTGGATGGGTAATGGAATTATATATCCCCTTTATTCATTTATAGATCTGATGAGACAAATTAGCATGGAAACATGGTATAAGCCATACCCATTTTTGTATAATGTCTTTGAATTAGGGATTGATGATATTTTTATGTTGTCTCACATTATGAATTGAATCACTATAAAATAAATTTTTGATATAAATGTGATTATTTACATTTCTTTGTCATTTATGGATATTGTACATGCTCATGTTATCTATTATGTGTAATTACATGTTTATTGTTTATTCTAACTATATTATTAAATATTTTAATTACATGATAGCTTTTATTGCACACTACCCATTACTAAGTGACCATTTCATTTAGCATTGTCAATTCCATGTGGGGGTAATAAAAATAAGAATTTATATTGTCCAGGATTCGTACTAACTTTAAAGTCATAGTATAGTGGTGTCACAAGGATAATCTCATAGAGATCAGGGAATGCAATAATGGATTTTGACAGAAGGTTGAGTTGCTACAATTTTAATTAAATTTATTAAACAAATTTAATGTTTCATGTTAAATAAATTAATTCAAATTGAAAATAATTAGAGAGGTAGATCATTTTTATGGAATGTTTTAAAACAAAAATGTGAACTACACTTGAAAAATCTTTACATATTTTGGCTGCACAATTAATCGATTTTAATGATTAATGAAATGGTCAATCCAAATCAACCTACCATAGAGTTCAATTTTATCATGGTCTGGTAAATTAAATTAATTGTGATTCATTAGGATCATAATGAAATTGAGAAAGAACAATTTAATTCCATGGTCATGAATCAAATACGTTTATCATGTTTATATTTGTATACTACCAAATTCCATTAGTACATTATTAACATATTTGATAAAAAATCACAAAAATTAATAATTAAATAATGTAATTTCACAATTGAAGAAATAAATTAATAAAAACATTACATGACCATTTCGACTAATTTCACTCACCCCAATGGATTTCTCCAATAATAATTGGATGATCACTAATGATGAATAAAACAACAGTTATTGAGAATATATTTGATTTAAAGAGAGTGGAGAAATAAAATGAACAAAAAATGAATCATTAAACATACTAATAATGAATGGTATAATGGAATGAATAACATAAATAAATAAACTAGTGTCTAGTTTGGAACCCTAGTGGATGCCTCCCAGTGGTCGAATCCCTATGCCTAGAATGATACATGCAGTGTCCACCTGATCCTCAATATATAAGAATTATTGTTTCTATTTTTGGATAAAATCATCATTAATATATTAATAAAAAAATCATGGTCCAATCCTGATATCCTATGGTAATTTGGGTTCATAAAAATATCTCCCATCGAAAGTTACATAAAAAACCAATGAATCAAGGTATATACAATATAAGTCATGGTGTGACTTTAGTTTTCACATCATCAAACCTCCAGGCCACCATCTGAACTTGTTTTCTTCAATTCATGTGTTATATTCACTTCATTTCCTATATTTATTTCATTCCCTGAATACTATTCATGGTCTAAATCATCAGTTCCTAGCACTAAACGCTTTATTTCACCCAATTTCTTTAGTTATAAGTCTAAAAACATCCCATAAACATCATTTTACATGGTAATACTTCTATAATTGGATGTTTTGAAACATTGGGATCTTTTTTATTATTTTCCATCAATCATGGTATATTTTCTAATCAATACTAAATCTCAACTTCATCATAATTTTCCATTGTCACACTATTGAACCAATTATTTTCATATTCTCCTAATGTTGTGGAATCCTTCATGTTTTTCTGTAATGACCCAATCATTAATTAATGGAAATTCCATTTGATCTAATTAAATGTCTTATAAGGATTATATAAAATGAGAACTTCATTGGTTTTATGTTTTGGGATTTTAATATACCATTATGAATTGTAACCATTTATAATATAGTCGTTGAATAGTGATCACATGATTAGTATAAGTATAGGGCTTTAACAAATCCAATTTACACAGAAAAAGGAAGCGATGGCCTTATTTAGTAGACTTGCCCATACGATGCCCATTTGTCGGAGCTCATAAAGGAGGTGGAATCATTGGGCTTCGCTCTTGACCAATCCTAAACTGCGCTTGAACACGTTTACCTTGAGTGGATCCGACTATGGAAGAAGTAGAAGTTAATAGAGATTACCACCAAAGTGAAGTTATCTGAGCCACCCCAAGAGTCTGTCACCGTCATACACCTTATCCTTCGGTCTTATTCTGGTGTTATAAGGGGTTATGTACCAATACCCAATCACTATTACTATGTACATTATTTTTGTATAAAAAATGTGCATTCATTTTATTTTTGTTACTTTGTAAGTAGTTTTTAAAGAAAAAATTGTATTTTTAGTTAATATTTAACTAAAAAATCTATTTTGATGAATTAATGTATTTTTGAATTAAATAATATTTTAATAAAAAAATTATTATTATTAAATTATTTTTTATTAAATATAAATTATCATATAATTTTATGAGTGCAATTGTAATTTTTATTAATGCTTGAAAACTGTTGTTGTCAAAACCTATGAATTTTCAGTAAATGGCGATTTTTATTTTAAATGTAAAAATTCACATATTTATAAAATTATTTAGATAAAATGAATATTTGTATTGGAATCAGAATGTCGAATTTATCCAATGGTGAATTTTTCATAATTTTCTGAGACAGTCGAATTTTTGGGTAAAAATTAAATATCTTTTTAATATATAATGTGGTTTATGACGTCATAATGACCCGATTGTGATATAATAAAATACTATAAACATTAATTTCAGACAATATATTTTTTAGAATTAAAATAATTTGGTTTTAGATTTGTTTTATTTATTTTACAAAGCTTTAGTGGACCCACTAAGACTTATAAAACATTTTGTCTTTTTAAATTGTTTTCCGTGAGAGTGAGACTCACCTCCACATAATAAACACTATTATTTTAATAATTTCGTCCATTGGCATTATAAAATATCTATTTCCACTCCCCTTTTGTAAAACCATGGGCAAAAATCATGGGTTGGTTTGTGGTATTGATCAGTTTAATGTGTGGTGACCCAAACCTAAATAATAAATAATTCCCTCTCCATTCCTATATAAACCCACGCAAGTTTCAACTTACTCATCACTAAAAGAAATTAGAGTTCAACTAACCCCTTATAACCTCTCCCTATAATCCTCCAATGTTAACACAATCTCCTAAGAAGCCTCTCTCGAGCCTCTCCCGAGCTTTTGGGATCACATTTCCATGTAAGGGTTTCCTACCTTTCTCTTTTTATCCAAGTTTCTTAATATTGTAATGCACTTTTATTTTCAATTATTAATGTTGGGGTATGATTTCGCACCTCCATTATACATCCATCTTTATGTTTGGATAATGGTAGACCCCTTTCACTCTCATTAATTCCTCCTGTGTACACATGTAACCATTCCAAAATTCCGTGAAGGATTTCTCTCCCCTATTTTAATTCCAATTAATACTTTTGTATTATGTATCTAAATTCCCTTACATTTGTTGTGACATGTTTCTATATGAAACTATTACTGTAAATTTCATGTACATATTATGACGCACCCATTTCCCTCTCATCAACCATTTTCATGAATCATTATGTCACACGATTATGCTGACGAAATTGCACTGTGTTTTTCCAAGCCAAGACCATTGTTTAGTGAATACCATGACAATTTATTTATCAACGGTATTCACCTTTATTAACATTTACTTATTTATTACAAAGATTCATGTATTTATTCCATATCCCTTTATCGCGGAATAAATTATGATGGTTAATTCTATGTTGTATGATCCATGTGGCATAGTTTTTCATGAAATTAAATGTTTAAGAAGGATGATCCCTAATAGCACTCTAATGGAATAGGTAAAGTATAGTATCATGGTATATCATGTCCATTGAGTGTCGAATCATGAAGATTCAAGTGAAAAGCGGGTTCACTCATAATTCATGTGCAATGAGGGTTTACTAATGCTCCATGTGTAATGAGCCTTGGCTCATTCTAATTCCATGTTAAGGGTTGTTTCCAATTTTCCATGTTATGATTATCATGCTTAATCATGCCTTTATGGACATGTTTCTCTTTTGAACCATTGATATTCCTATTGTCTAACATGTATTTTATTCTACATGTCATTCCATGTTTATTCTCTTACTGGGCTTTATAGATCACCCCTTTTCTTATGAATGTCCTCAGGTTATCCCATGCAATGATAAGTATGAGGGAATGTAGTGGTCATGTAAAGGAAGTTTTCAATAAAGTTGTTTCATTTCATGTTTTTAGTTGTTATGTAATGATCCTAATCCCCAAAGACACTAGACCTATTGATCTTCTATGTTTTATCAAGTGAAGTTTATGTAATAAATCAGGTTTAAATGTGTAATAAAGAGCAGGGTTGTTAGAGTTTTTTATCAGAGGATAGGTTTAGGTATTTTTGGCATTAGGATTAGAAAACCATAGTGAATAAATAGAGAGAAAAATAAGTATAATAAAAACATCCCTAGGTATTAGTGATTATTGAGTAAGTGGTTTATCAAGAAAATACATCCCTGTCTGGATACGAACTGGTAGATGTGGCTCTGGAACAGATGTATCATAGTGGTAAAACCCGAAAACACCACTTTAAGTTATACTCGAACAGGAACTAGTGCACAAATATGGGCCTTAATACACTTTTGGTTACGACACTCTTGGGGGATATGCATTGGTAAATTCACAACTTAGTATGAACTGTTATTAAGGGAATTAAAAAAATCCCTAAGAATATATGTTGGATAACATAGATTGATGTCTATAGATTCATGAGTTATGGAAATAAATTTTTTTTAAGTCACCAATTTTGTTCATGGATTACCCTTTATGTGTCAACCCTAAATTTCCTTTTATTCTAGCCAATGGGGAGTAATAGGAGGACTCGATCTAACAACCGATGTGAATATAAAAGTTATGACTGTGCTAATGAGATGTTGAATCTGATGGGAGTGGGAATCATGAACTTTGTCATGCTTCTCCCTCAGTTAAATAAATATTTGAATAGAAACATGGGTCCAGAGGAACATTCAACCCCCCCCCCCAATAAATAAAAAGTTTCTATCGAGAGCTTCATGAGACAAAGGCCTCCAACTTTTAATGGACCATCGGATCCATCAATCGCTGAAAAATGGATCAAGTCCATTGAAAATGATCATCTCCATCCTTTAATGTTCTAAACAAGAGAAGGTTATCATGGATACTTATCATATAGAGGGTGAAGCTGATCAATTGTTTACATTGATCAATAATACAAAGCCTGAGGAGGAGTTCGAGGCATTGGAATGGAAGGAATTTCGGATGATGTTTTTTGATAAATATTTTCCACGCACCCTCCAACTTATGATGGAAAGGGACTTCATTGACCTCGTGAAAAAAGGTAAAGAATCTTTAGGAGCATATGAGGAAAACTTTTCATGTCTTGCACGATAAACATCTGACTTTTCCATTACCCCCGAATGCAAGGTCGGCCGCTTCATTGGTGCGCTGAAACCTAGCCTACGGAAAGCATTGGCGATCCGTGACTTTGACAGCTGTGAGTAAATTTTCCAATGTTCCCTCAAGGTCGAAATAGAGATTGGAGAATATCAGTGGTATCATGGGGATAAAAATCATAAGGTGGACTTCAATAATGGCAGTCCGATTGGTAAATCCAAATGTTCTAACAAGATCCATCACCCCACTTGCCAAAGGTGAGGAAATATGCACCCAAGAAATTGCATGAAGGGGATGAGGAAATGCTTTAGGTGTGGATAAAAAGGGAACCAACCTGTTAACTGCCAACTAGAAAAACTCATGGCTGCAAAAGAGGATAGGAATGCTCTGTTCAAACCTCAACATTCTTTTTATTGAAACAACTACAAAGAACCAGGGCATCTTGCAAATCAGTTTCCTAAGCCAAGGGTTTTTGGAGTAAACCAACAACCTCCAAGGCAGTAACAGAGAGCTTATGCCATCACTACTACCGAAGTGAACCCCGACAATGAAGTGGTGAAAAGTACACTGGTTATTCAATCAAGAATAGTGAACATACTTTTGGGTTCAGGTTCTACACATTATTTTATATCCCAAAAGTTTAGTAGAACAATACCATCACCACAAAAAATCATGGAAGTGAAGATGTCGGTGGGTACAGAAAATGGAGAAATCATTGCATCCCATGAATATAACACCTCCCCTATCATAATCTGTGGATCGAATTTCCCAGAAAACCTCATAGTACTCCCTCCTATGGAATTTTATGTAATTCTTGGCATGGATTTTTTTTCTTTATATAGATCCAACATAAATTTCCGTGAGAGGCAAATCACTCTCCATGTAGAGAATCGACCCCTGATTATGTACAAGTTCAAGGATGAGGATGAATCTTCTTTAGCTCCATCATCTCAAGCATGAATATTACTTCCCTATTAATATGCGTATATGGCTCAGATTATTGAGTCAAAGGGAGGAACCATCCATGAAGACATGCATATTGTGAGGGAATTCGCTGAAGTGTTTTCCAAGGAATTGTCTGGTCTTCCTTCTATAAGACATATTTAATTCACAATTTATCCTATACTTGGGGTGTTGCCAATATCCAAGACACCATATATAATTGCTGTTGTGGAACTTGAGGAGTTGAAGAAACAACAACAAGAGAATCTGGATTAAGGGTTTATATACCCAAGTGATTCATCAAGGGGTGCACCAGTCCTCTTCATCAAAATGAAGGATTGGTCAATGCGCCATTTCATTGATTATCATGAGCATAAATGAATCAAGATAAAGAACAGTTATCCGCTCATACTAATTGATGATTTTTTTGATCAGATGTGTGGATAACAATACTTCTCCAAGGTGGATTTGTGGTTGGGGTATTATCAAGTATGTGTTAAGTAGGAATATATCCCCAAGACAGCTTATTGGTCAAGATATGGGAACTATGAATTCATATTAATTCCTTTCAGACTCACTAATGCTCTAGAAATATTCACGGACATGATGAATAGAGTCTTTAAGGATTACCTCAAAAAATTTGTGGTATTATTTATAGATGATATTCTGATATACTCCAAAACCAAGGAGGATTATGAGGAGAATCTAAGAACTATACTAGAGACCTAGTGAAAGGAGAATCTCTATGCCAAGTACAGCAAGTGTGATTTCTGGTCGAAGGAGGTCTCATTCATGGGCCATATCATCACAAACAATGGGATATATTTGGATCCCTCCAAAACAGATGAAATTGAGGGATGGTTGAGGCCAACATAGGTAATGAATATCAATAGATTCTTGGGGTTAACTGGATAACATCGACGATTTGAGAGAAATTTCTCACAATTTTCCAACCCACTTACCAGGCTAACTTGGAAGGGAGTAAAGTTTAATTGGAGTGATGAATATGAAGAATGCTTCATGGAGTTAAAAAGGCGGCTTATCACTGCACATGTTCTCACATTACCAACAAGTGGAAGACATTTTATGGTATTCAGTGATACTTCGAAGAAGGGAATGGGTTGTGTGTTGATGCAAAATGACAAAGTCATTGCCTATGATTAAAGGCAATTGAACGTTCATGAGCAGAATTATCCAAAACATGATCTAGAGTTGGATGTGGTGATATTTTCCATTAAAATTTGGTGGCATTATCTCTTAGGGGATAAGATTGAAATATATTCGGACCACAAAATCCTCAAGAATATATTCACACAGAAATAGTTGAACATGTGCCAACAAAGATGATTATAGCTGATCAAAGAGTATGACTTCTCAATAAATTACCACCCTGGGAAAGAGAACATGGTGTAAAATGCTCTAGGTAAAATGGGCCCAGTGATTCTCTCATTGATGGGAATTGAGAAGGATCCAATCCGTTTAAATTTGACAAATAAGGACATGAGAATCATAAAGAAGGGGACATCATCAATCCTTTCAAAAATGATTGATCAACCATCTCTTTTGGAAAGGTTAAAGGATTCTCAAAAGGATGATGTAGGATTTCAGAAGAAAGTGGAATCTATCAAAAAAGTTAATTCCTTGGAATTCAATGTTAATGACGAAGGAATTATGAAATTTTGGAAAACATTATATGTTACATCAAGTTCAAAGCTGAAGAAGGAACTTTTGGATGATGCACGTTGTTCAAATTTCTCTATTCACCAAAGAATCACAATGATGTATCAAGATCACCAAGAGCATTATAGGTGGGATAATATGAAGAAGGAGATCGCTTAATTTACATCAAAGTGTCATCTGTGTTGGTAAGTGAGGGCTGAGAGACAGATGTCTAAGGGGATGATGCAACCATTACTCATACCAGCATGGAAATAGGAGAACATCACTATAGAATTTGTCACCAGACTTCTGAAGACATCCAAAGACAACAATGCAATATGGGTTATTGTGGATCATCTTACAAATTCTGCACACTTCATTGCAATTCGGGAGGATTTCTCATTGGATAAACTAGAACAGATATATATCAGGGAAGTGGTAATGCTGCATGGAGTACCACAATCTATTTTATTCGATCGAGATCCATGATTCACCTATATGTTTTGGAAGATTCTTCAACATTCTCTAGATATTGAGTTGAACTTCAATATGTCTTATCATCCTAAAACTAATGGCCAATCATAGTGGACTATCCAAACACTTGAGGAAATGTTGATGGTGTGTTCTGTGGACTTCAAAGGATGGTGGCACCAACATCTTCCACTAGTAGAATTCTCTTACAATAACAGTTTCCATCCAAGCATCCAAATTGAACCTTATGAAGCCTAGTATGGGAAGAGGTGTAGAAAACTGTCATGATGGGATGAAGATGGTGAGTGTATGCTTCTAGGACTAGAAATAGTCATAGAAATGGTGGAGAATGTGAAAACCATTCAATAGAAAATCAAGGTATCCTAGAGTCAATAGATGATTTATATAGATAACCATTGATGATACATTGAGATTAAAGTTTTCAAAATGGTATTCTTATGCATATCTCCATAGAATAAGGTCATGAGGTTTGGAAATAAATGGAAGTTACGTCCTAATTACATCGGCCTCTTCGAGATTCTTGACCGTGTTGGGGTTGTGGCCAATCGACTAGAACTTCCACCTACCATGGCCAATGTTCATGATGTATTTCTTGTATCCCTCTTAAGGAAGTACATACCATACCCTTCACATGTACTTTCTTCAGAGGTAGTGCATCTCAAGGATGATCTTTCTTATGAGGAGAAACCAGTAAAGATCTTAGTCGTAGAGAAAAATTTCGACAAAATAAGACAATTCCTTTCATCAAGGAGTTCTGGTGAAACCACATGTTGGAAGAAGTGACATGGGAATTGGAGGAAGTGATGAAGCAAAGTTACCCACATTTGTTTTAGATAGGGAAAAGGAAATTTCGAGGGAACAATTTTATAAGGTGTAAGATTTCAACGACCCAAAAAATCATTATTTGAAATTCCTCTCGATTTTATAAAATGAATTATTATGTTTATATAAAATGTGAACTTCATTAGTTTTTTTCTAGATTTTAAAATACCATTATGAATTGTTACTATTTCTAATAAGCCGCTGAACTATGATCACATGATTAGTATAAATATAGGGATTTAACAAATCTAATGTAGTCAGAAAAAGGAAGTGAATGCCTCATCCAGTAGACGTGCCCCATACGAAGCCCATTTGTTAGAGCTCATAAAAGAGGTGACATTATTGGGCTTCTATCTTGACCAAGCCCAAGTCGAGTGTGAACACTTTAAACTTGAGTAGAACCCACTATGAGAGAAGTGGAAGTTAATACAGATTACCACCTGAGTGATGTTATCTGAGCCACCCAATGAGTCCTTCATCATCACACACCTTACCCTTCAATATTATGTGGGTGTTATAAGGGGTTAGGTAACATTACCCTAGATCTATGACTATGTATATTATTTTTGTATAATGAATGTGCATTAATTTTATTATTGTTACTTTGTAAATAGTTCTTAAATCACAAATTTTATTTTTCATTAATATTCAAATAATAAATCTATTTTGATGAATTAATGGATTTTTTAATTAATTTTTTTTTATAAAATTTAATTACTATTAAATTTTTTTAATTAAATACAAATGATCATATAATTTTATGAATGCAATTGCAATTTTTATTAAGGTTTGAAAACTGTTTTTTTCAAAACCCGTGAATTATTAGTAAATGTTGGTTTTAATTTTAAAAGTAAAAATTCACATATTTATAATATTATTTAGATAAAATGAATATTATTTTTTTAATTAGGATATCAAAATTTTCCAATGTTTTATTTTCATAATTTTTTGAGAAGGTCGAATTTTTGGGTAAAAATTAAATATTGTTTAAATATATAATGTGTTTTATTACATCATAATGACCCAATAGTGATGTAATAAAATACTATAAACATTATTTTCGGCCAATATAAGAATTAGCATTAAAATAACATGATTTTTGATTTGTTTGATTTCTATTTCAAAGCTATAGTGGACCCTCCAAGACTTATAAAACATTTTGTCTTTTTAAATTTTTTCCATGAGAGTGTGACTCACCTCCACATAAGCAACCATGTTATTTTAAAATTTTCATTCATTAACCTTTTAAAATATTGTTTTCCACTTCCCTTTTTCAAAAACTATGTTCCAAACCCATCATCATGTTTGTATTATTGATTAGTTTAATGTGTCGTGACCCAAACCTAAATAACAATGAATTCTCTCTCCTTCCCTATATAAACCCACCCAAGATCCAACTTCCTCTTCACTCGAATCCTTTGGAGTTTGAACAACACATGCCCTCCTCTATTTTTAATCCTCAAAAGGTTCTCCATGCTCCAAATATTCCTCTCTCAAGCCTCCCCCATGATTTTGGGATCACACTTCCAAGTAAGGGAATTCTACCTTTCTCTTTTTATCCTAGTTTATTAATATTGTTATGCACTTTTATTTTCATTTATGAATATTGGGATATGATTTCTAACATCACCAAAAATTCCTTCTTTATGTTTGGATAATGAGAGATCCCTTTACCTCTCATTAATTCCTCCCATGTACACTCGTTACCATGCCGAAATTCCGTGAAAGATTTCTCTCTCCTCTTTTATATCTAAGTAATTCTTTGGTATTATGCATCTAAATTCCATTATGTTTGTTCAGAAATGTATCTATATGACCCCCTTATTATAAATTTCATGTACATATGATGATATTAACATTTCACTCTCATCAACCATTTACATGAATCCTTATGTCACACTGTTATGCTGCCGAAATTCCACTGCGTTTTTTCCAAGCCAAGAAAATTGTGTAGTGAATACCATGTCCATTTATCTATCAAGGGTATTCACCTTTAAGAACATTTACTTATTGATTATAAATATTAATGTATTTATTCGACAACCCTTTATCATGGAATAAAATATGATGGTTGATTCTATGTTGTATGATCCATGTGGCACCCTTATGCATGAAAATAAATGTTTAAGAATGGTGTGCCCTAATAGCGCTCCAATTCATTGGGTAAAGTATAGTATCATGATAAATCATGTGGAATGAGTTTTGACTTAGGATAATTCAAGAGAAACGAGATTTTAATCATGCTTCATGTGAAATGAGTTATTACTCATGCTCCATGTGCAATGATCCTTGGCCCATGCTAATTTTATGTTAAGTGTTGTTGTAACATTTCCATGTTATGATTATCATGATTTATCATGACATTGTGTTCATGTTTCTATGGTTCTCCATTGATATTACTATTTTCTAACATGTATTTTATTCCTCATGTTATTCCATGTTTATTCCCTTACTAGGCATTATAGCTCACCCATTTTCTGATACATGTCCTCAGGTTATCCCATGCAATGTTATGTACGATGGAATGTAGTGGTCATGTAATGGAAGTTCTCATTAAAGATTTTGTATTTCATGTGTTAATTTGTTTTTTAATTATCCTAATCCCCAAATACACTTGACCCTTTGATCTTCTACATTGTATCAAGTGATGTTTATGTAATAAATCATGTTTATATGTGTAATATGGAGTTGGGTTGTTATATATTCTAAATTTCACCGCAATGAAGGTTCTATAATAAATACACTAAGAACATTTATTTTATGTTTCAATCATACTTAATTAAACAAAAAGAAACACATAAAAAAACTAAATCCCATTAAAATATATAAATAAAATAATGATAACACTAAAAGTTTGAGCACACCCTTTTTATTTTTTCCTTTTTCATAGTTCATGATGAAGTGTATTAAGTACGATATGTATATATGGGTATCATGTGTATTGAAGTTTTTGGTAGATTTTGAGGAGTTATTATAAAATAAATAATCTTTATTGATTGGAAAAAATTTCCATTGGATGGGAAGGGTATGGGTTTTATTATTTAAAATTTTTCCCTAACTATTTATAACTCATAACCTTATGGTTATCGGGTTTGTATGTATCTCAATATTTTATTTTGACATAGTAATTATGTATGGTTATGTTTGGATAATTTTAGTAGGTTTTAATTTCAATTTGTATTGAATAATATTTTTGTCATTACATATGGCAGTTCAAGTCTAGGTAATCAATGTATTTATTGTGTAACTTGTAATAATACATGTGAGATACCTATCAACTCCCTACTTTTGTTGTCTAAGTGGACAGTAAAAAACTGAACACCTTGTACCTGGTTGTACACATTACATTTTTTAGGCCAACTCATGCAAGGAACACACCATTTATTGCATTCTGTGTCAGTCAATATAGGGAGATAATTTATTATTAAATGATTTATTAATAATTTTTCAAGTTTTCTAAAGATACACAATGTGTATTGTTGTTTTTCACAACAAAAATTCATTGGACTCACCATTGGTACATGTTATGTCTATTTAAGTCATGTGGTGAAATCATAAATGTCGTGATGACTATAAAAAATTAATCATGGAACAAAACATTGTGTTTTTATAACATATTATGTAGGAATAAATTTCATGTAATTACACTGTACATAATGAGAAAAATATACAGTGTTAGTCACATTCCATATCATACGATGGTAATTTCCAAATAAATGTTAAAATCTAGAGATAGTTTTAAGTTGAAGTAGTAGGGTAAAAGTCAAGAAGTATCTAGTATAAAATGTGTTTATAAATAATTTTAATTTACTTTTTTAAAATATACAATTGATAGGAATATCATGTAATATTAGGATTGATAATTAATATTAATGATTTATTTAATTAATTAGATAGTTAATTTATTAATTTTAGAATTTTATATTGTTAGAGAAAAAATTGATATGAATTATAGTTAATTAAAAATTTATAATTATTAAATGTGTGTATGTTTATGAGATCGACAAATCTATTTGTGTGTTGTGTTTCTATTTAATTTATTTTTTTATTTCACGGGCCTTGTGATGATTTTTTGTTACATTAAATTTGATGATCTATATATCATCTCCTATAACTTATTGTTTATGGTTCCATATGTCCATGATTTTTTTCATGTTACCACAAACACTAGGTTCCCCATACCTATGTGTGATTAAACAATTTTAATGGAAGGATATCCCAAAAAGTTAAACATGGTACATGATAAAGGTGAAGTGAAACCATCCAATGAGATACAAATGTTATTGGTTGAATTTTTAACTCAATATAAACCCCATGGAAGGGTTCATTTCCCAAGGATCAAGGGTTAGTTTATCAACCACTTGATAAATCTTCCATTAGTCAAATTTTATTTTCATTCCAAATATTTGCTTTCTTTTTATATCCAATTAATGGTTATTTTTAATTTTTTTATGAATAAAAAATATATTATAATGTAAATAAATTAACATAAATCTGAGATAGAATAATATCAATAAATTATGGTACAATTATATTTCAAATACATAGTTCATTAATTATGTAAAATCTATATAATACTAATATTAATGTAAAAGAATAAAATAAATTATATATTTAAGAAAGATAAAAATACCTTTTAGATGTTTTATATAAATTTATGTCTTCTACCACATGATTTAAAATGAATCCATGGATCAAATAGTTTTCATAAACCTCATCAAGACACATACATTTATTACAGATTTTTAATGATTGTTTTGGGTTGATTAACCATGTTATTATCAATAGTAGTTTTATTCAAAATACTTAGTGTAATATGTTGGAAAGTGTTAATGAAATCCAAGTCCTAGTTTTACAGAATAAGAAGTACCTCCAATAGATCAAGAAACTACAAGTCTTTGAAGTTTACAATTACACCTATATAAATAGATTTATGTAATTTTACTAGGAAATAATTTATCTTATGAGATGGTAAATATAGTTCTTTTCCACAATAAAATGTAATTACCTAACCCACTAAGGATATTCTGTCTAGTAAAATATTGGGCAGCCATAACCCAAATTCATCTTCTATAGGCTAGGGGATAGTGGAAAAGCACCAAGAAGGCATAACTAAAATGGGTGACCTATGCCTAATGTACCTGTATGCATGTTCCTAATCATATATATAAAAATTCGGAGGATTAATAATAAAATACAACATCATCTATAGTAAAAAAAACCATGCATTTAATGCCCTCTCAAGAATAAAAATGTGTATGCCAGTGAAATCTAAAATGTAAAGGGGAAAAAATTCATGCCCAACAAAAGAATATGTCTCAACCTAACAATAACTAAAATAAAGTAAATTTGTGAGAGATCATCTTCTGATTTCTGAGCTTGACCACAATACATATTCAATGCACCAAGGTATCAGAATGCTCCGCAATAGTCACTGTTGATATGTCCATAATTTGTATAAGACACAATAGATGTGGGAAAAGCCCATATAGGGGTGAGTATATTCATTCCCAATGAAAACCAAAATGGAGTTATAAAGAGATAAAAAAATAGACAGATCAACCCAAATCAAGAGGGAAATGAAACACAATACATATATATCCACATAAAAAATGGAAAATTAGTCTTAAAAGGACACGCATCTCACATCCCAACCCTAGCCCAACGGTAATCCTGCATGTCTAGTAGTCTATCATTGATGTTAGGCATCAGACATAACCTCATTGGAAATAGTTTGGGGGGACTTATCCTCATGACTAGACTTTATATTTTATGTAACCATGGTTCATGGATGACCCACTCCCCATTGAATATTGATGATGCGGGAGTACCACTCCATAAATAGAGGACTCATGCTGGTGTAGGAGGGGACCATCTCTATATGTGTAGAGATTATGTGTGGCATATCAATAGGTGTTATAAGGGAGTTTCATACCCATAGATAAAATAACTACACCCACAATATCGAAGTATAATATTTACCTATAATAAATAGTTTCGAGTACCCTTGCACTGGTGTGATAGGGGGTACCATCCCCATAGTAGTGTACTAATTCACTGAATATGAGAGTAATGTATCTACATGAAATCTATCTGATGATCCTTCTCTGATCACATCCATTATTGAACATCTCCTAAAAAAATAATGCTCTAAAAATATAATATTATATCTCAATATACACAATGAATTCCACCATAGAATTATATGTGGTAAAATTACCGGTAGATGCTTGTTTTTAGAAAAATTTTGATTCAAAATAAATGAGATAACAGATGTAAAAGATTCATATAAGATTAAATAGTGTGTATGGGGAAAAGATAGCACGAGTCCCTACACTGATGCATGTAATTATTCTTTATATACATGGATCTGGAAGCATTGTCACCTTATATGGTGTATAAGTGTCCCACATGGTGTGCCTCAGCCACCCAGGGGCTTATTGTGTGCTCATGGTTGTGCATGTGTATTTCTACTCAAGCTTGTGTACATAGGTACATGATGTGACTTCCCACATGGGGCCATGGGTGTGTGCACATGGAATATGTCTTGGAAACATGGGTAGGGTCACACATAGTATAGTCCTAGTTATATGATATTTGATATTTAACTTCACCAAAAATCATAAATATATAGCTTGGGGCTACATTCCCTATTTTCTTCTGAATACATGGTGTGTTGTTGGGATTTTGAAAAAATACATAGATTCCTCATTTATATTTTAGATATAAACCCATGTACATTAATATCATCTTTTTATCTCCCAAAATTGAAGGTTAAAACATCCAACCACCATTTCGTAGCATCTGATAGCCAAAAATAGAATCTAGTGATCTGCTTGATGTATTGTGGGTGTCCCATGTGTATCCCAATCACCCACAACAATTAATCAATCCTGAATCAATGTTTTACCACCATTAATCCATCCCAATCCATTGGTACAGAACTAATCCATTATTCATTCACCCAACGTCCATGAATCTTGTGTTTCGATCGCAGTTAAACCTACCCCAGCTATGTTAAACTGTGACCGTATAGGCTACCATTGAAGAAGGTTGGGAACAGATGAGGGAATGGAATATGAAAAATGGTGAAAACATAATTTTATATGTATTCCCTGAAAATGATCTTTGATAAGGGCTATCTAAGGAGAGGACATCGAATAGAATGATTTAAATTAAAAAAAATTAATTTAATTCATCAATGGGATCATGCGAAGGGAATGAAATCACCAACAAGATGTAAAGACTATCAAATATATGATTTTAAATTTTAATCTAGAGGGAGGAAACCATAACTAATGAGTCCTATCTCAATTTTTATCGATCATTATTTAATAATTCATTCTTTAATGATTTGGGGATCCTGTTGTGTTCGTTTTCTATCGATACACCTAGATCTGATCTCGCTTCCTCCTCTAATCTCAATCTGTCAACTAAGAATGACAATGATCTAAGCTCTACCAAGGATTATGTGGATAAACCTATATAATTGTTAGAAGGAGGTATAATATGTGGATTTTAGTTCATAGGTGTTTAATTGAATTTATTGATTAATTAATTAATTAATCCACATATCATACCCATCTGTTGTTTCCTCATTCAAAAGTCTGGTGTCGATAAACATTAGGTTGAACCTAGGGTAAAACCCATATTCCATATTCAAATATAGTCTTAGATTTTTAATCTGAGACTCCACTAATGATATATCCTATAATTTATAAAAAAACTAATCATATATGTTATTAATATATTAGATATTTCATAATATCAACTATGGGATTACCATGCCTCTGAATCTCAAACCTTCTTAACATCTAAGTCTTAAAATAATCCATAATATATAAAAAGGTATTAATTACAAGGAAAAATGGGGTCCCTACATTATTTCCCCCTATCAATTGTTTTATTCCCAGAAAAGAGAAAACTAAATAAAAAGGTCGTTTTCTGAGCCAACATTTAGCTCCCACACTACCAAGAGCTCTCACATATGCTCATGTGCTACCACAAAACATGAACCAAGGGAATGGTTCTCCCTTGTAAGATCTTATACTATCAATCCTTGATCACCGATGGATATTCTATTAATGTAGATCCATCCTTGATGTTCATATCTCCCCAGTGAATGATGTTTTTGGGATCATTCGCAAATCTATGCATCTAATGAATGAAATATTTTATGAAACCTCACCAACTATGGGGTAAATTGATAGGTGGTAAGAAACCCCACTATCCCATTATAAGATCTCAAACATCTTGATGAACCCTAGGGATATCTTCCCTCTGATTCTAAATCTCTATTATCCTCAAAAATAGGATACTCTTTTGAAAAACAAATTCCACGCTTGAACACCAAGGGAATATGATTTCAATTGGCATAAAATTCCATTTGGCTCTAATATATCTTCATATATTCTCTAATAACATAAAATATATATTTTATTTCCTAAACAATCGTTGGCATGAATATATATGTCTAACAAATCATTGTACAATACAAGGGTGACCTATATAGTATCCCATACAATGCCTCAAATGGTGTCATCTAAATTGTAGATTTATAGAGGTTATTATCAGAAAACTCATCTAATGGAAATTGATCCTCATAGATATAGCCAAAATCTAAAACAAAATCCATCATCGTATACTCCAACTCTTGGATAGTGTGCTCTATCTGGCCATCTATCTGGGAGTGAAACATTATAATCATCCTCATTTAAGTCCTAAATGACTCACAAGGACCTCTCCACAAATTTGATGTAAACCACCCATATTGTTCAAATATAATCATTGAGGGTAACCCATGGAGTTCGACAACCTCCCATTTGTACAAATTTTTGAGACTATCCAACCAACTCTTATCCCAACTAGAAAGGAACTATGCCACATTTGGATGTCGATTAACAATCACCCAGATGGCATCATGGACTCTCATGATCCATGGAAGGCTTGTCGTTAATTCCAAATATATTCCATCCCATCTCCAATCTATGATCTCTATAGGTTGTGTGAAAACTATCGAAACCTTGTGCTCAACTATAACTTGTTGTCATGAGAGGCACAAAAAGACAATATTGGAAAAAGTTTACCTAAGGACAGCCCACCAAAATAGACATTGAATTCCTCTATATGTCATCCATAAACTGGGATGTACATCCATTGGTGAAGTGTGAAACTCCCTCATCACCAACTCTTGAATCGTGGCCAGAACCACCATTCATCCCTAGAGAGTGATTATGTATTCACCTCCTTCATAAAATACATAGGGTATATATCCCAAAGATATATGGTCATGGTGAACCTCATTGTTGTTGTCTCCCAACTAAGCCTCCCTCATAGACTGGATAAGTGGAGGAGTCAGAACCATCAACTAAATATAAGATAAAACCCTCTCATCCAATTGTGTTGTCTCAAAGAAGTCATCTACTCAGATGAATCCTCTAATAAATGAGAATGCTTCTTCCGTCTAAGGGAATATTCCACCATGATTCCCATCCCATATGTATATATTATCTCAAAGTAATAGTCTTATAGGAACTCCATCTTGCACCACTTTTTCAGGTTAAAATATCTACACATGAATATATACATGACAATCTGATGATCTGAGTAAAAAAACACTCACCCAAAAGATAATTCTTCCACATCCTCTTATAAAATACTACCACTACAAACTCTAGGTCATGAATCATGTAGTTATTCTCGTGAGGAATCAACTACCTCAACCCATATGTGATCCTTTCCTAACTCTACATAAATAAACAGTTGATCCCAACTCATGAAGAATAACAATGCAATACACACTCCATGACCTCCTTTAATAATCATGAAATATAAGCAATAGTCATCCTCATCCTCAACTCATAAATGGTTTTATGAAACTTCTTGATCAAGGTAAATGGATTCTCTTTCTATATTAGATCAGTCAAAAGGGGATAAACCCTATATAAGTCCACCAATAACCACTAGAAATACTATATCATTCAAAAAAAACTTCACACCTCTGACACAATCTTGGCTAGTTCCCAATAACCCATCGATTCAATCTTAGTCGAGTCCACATCTAAACCGCATTTAAAAATGACATGCCTAATAAAGTGTACTTCAATGTTCCCAAACTCTCACTTTGAGAGCATACCATAAATCTAGTGAACCCAATGAATGTCTAGGACCATCCTCAAGTGATCCATATACTCGTCCTCTGATATAGAGTAGATAAGTATTCCATTAATTAATAAAACTAAAAATCTTTCCATGTATGTCTAGAATATCCTGTTCATTAGCACCATAAAATCTACAGTGGAATTAATCACACTAAGAGGCATCACTGGCATCTTAATGTGTCTATAGAAAAATTGGAATACCTGCATCATAATGTCATCCTCACATGTAACACCATATGGATTTATAAATAAATCTAATATTTAATGAATGAAACATTAGGTCTCTACAAAACACCAATTTGTTATAACCTAGCTAGTAAACATATTTTTTTCCACCTCTATGATTTGAATTTCAAATAACGGACATACAAGGTTTCGATTAGTAAGATATTTAGATTCTGGTAGGATCAACTAACATTTTTAGAGAATAGTAACTTAACCTTATGATTAGTAACATACCCTTATGAATATTAATATTACCAATGGAGTATTAACCTCACCTGAGAAAGTATAAATAATTTTTTTTACAACATTTCGGTTTTGAGATTATTTTTTCTTAAAAATATGATGAATTTGATAAATTGATTTTTCATGTATAATTTGTATATTTCAGATTGACTTAAATTATTATATCACACTAATGTTTTATTAATTTCTTTAATAATGAAATATTCTTAAAAAATAATCTTATTTAATAAAAAATTAGAAAATAATTTTATTTTTTTAAGTGTCGAAAATTTTACAATGAATTTTATGTTCGCTATTATTTTTAATAAAAAAGTATTTTAATATATACAATTTAAAATTATCATATTTATGGAATTATTATGATAAATTAAATTTCATTTTAGAATTCAAAATGTTGTAATTAGTTTACACTGAATTTATGATAATTTTATAAAATACATTAGTTTTTCGTGATTAGTAAAAATACAGGTTTGAGTTTTCAGTATGATTAATAACATCATAATGATGTAATCATGTTGTAATAATTATGGTCAACTCATGGGTAATAAAATATTATATTAGGTGTCCCAAGTGGCAAATACCATTGTCAAATACCATGGGAAAGCCCATGGTTTTGAAAAGACCAATGAGGTGTCCTTGGAAATTAATTGAAAAACTCCCTATTTTTCGACAATAAATACCCTTCTATTCCTTCATTTGCATTAATTACAAATTCATAATATTAGAATATATGGTATTTTTACCTCCCTATGATTTCTCCGAAGGTGTTACAAATACCCCAATGTCCCAACCTTCATGTTTTAGGAGTTATTCCACAAGGTAAGGAAATCTACCACCATTTTCTTTTTCAAGAACCCTTTTTATGTTATTCTATTTTTATTTCAATTGGATTATGTTGGGATATTTCATTAAATATCCACATTACTATCCATATTATTAAATAATTATGAGATACTCATTATTCTCTCATTAAAATGTTTTATTAATTTTTAAGTGACGTCGTTAGGCTGTAGAATTTTCATGAGGAATTTCTCAACATCTCTTTTTATTTCGAGTTTCATTCCTTTCTTTTTCTTTCCTGACCTCCCTTAGTCAAAATATTATAATACCTATAGTACCTTACATGGAATAGATTTTTTTTATTATAGTGTAATGAGTCATGATCATCTCTCCTTTCTCCTTATTTTATTCTAGAAATGAAAACACCATCCGAGATGTGCTAATTTATCACATTCAAGGACGACAGGTTTTCAATTACTATTATCATCTTCAATTATAGTAATGAAACAATTTTTATGGTTTAATTAGACTATAATATATATATTATTACTTATTTAAGGTTTTAGACTCTTTTTTTACTCATGATATTCATTTCTAAATCAAAATGAGTTTATTATGATCAAGGAACCGCCAATTAATTCAAACAATTATCATTAATGTTTTATATAATGATTCATCTTCACTCCCAATAACCAAATGAGTATTAAAACCATTTAATATTTTAGATGTTAATAAATAAAATACAACTTCTACTCTGTAAAACCATTCTCATCTTACATGTTTATATTTACATGTATATATGAAAACCGGTCATGAAATCCAAGGAAGAAAATGCTCCTAAACAATAAAATTGAACCTATTAAACCTATTAAGAATGACATGTATCAAAATAATAAGGATATAGTAAATAAATTAAATAAATTATAGCTTCATTTAATATTAATTAGAAAATTTAATTTGGTTATCTAGGGTATTAATATTCACAAAATAACACCATCAAACTTAAGGTAAGGGTTTCCTCATTTCACTTCCATTTTGGTAAGATATTCGGTATCCACTACTATCACTTGTGTATGGTGTATGTATATTTCCCATTGATATATCATATCAGGATTCAATTTATTATCATGTTAGTAAATGTATCATTTTAATATTTTTCAATTTTTGGGCATACGAATCGATTGATTACAAAGTGGTAAGGGATTTATAATAGAACCTCCATTTTCATTCGGGTTATTCTTATTCTGAACATAGCTAAATTAAATTTTTATTTATTCATATTTACCCAACATATATTCTATTTTTATGTTATTTATATGTTTACCAACCATAATACTACATTATTATATGGGAATTCACTTGTTTGAAAATGATATTTCAAAAACCATTCCCAATAAACAACCCTGCTTCAAGGGAACTTCTCAAATTCAGACCATTTTTTCAGTTCACTATGTAATCTATTTTAAGATATTATTATTTTATTCAAATCACAAATTTCATCATGAAAAAACCAACATGGTTGTTTTATGTTTTTATGAAATAAAAACATTCCTTTCCATTTTAAAATCTCTTTAACATTTTTCTAAAACAGCACTAAATGGTTTTATTTCTAAAGCTTCTTTAAAAGAACTTTTCACATGACTTCACATCAGTTGGACATCATTTATTCCTAAAATATAATTGAAATTTTCCTTCCTCATCTTTTCTGGGATATATATTTTTTAAAATATGATTTCATGACAAATACAAATGATTTTCTAAAACAACACTTCTTTCCAGAGTAAAAAATGATTTATCTCATCTCACTTTATCTTTTATGAGATATATTCCTTGTTCCCCAACTATTTATTACATCTGGTGTATGTAATTCACTTTGGTATATCATATCAATGGTATCCTTATTATCATGATATTATAAGTGATTACGATTTGAATGTTTCAAGGTGGTATATGAAACTTTGGAATGTTTAAGGATTATTTCCTCCAGAAATTTTCAATGGTATTAACTAAAAGTTTCTCCATTTATGTCAACATCCTTTTATAATATTATAATCAATTTATGTGTTTATCTTATGATATAATCTACAATATGTTGTTTAATTTTTTCTGATTAGTTTGAATGTGGATGTGTTATCTTGACATCATTCACCACATTACTCTTAATGGTTAGTGTTTATGTTTACTGAATGGGGAAATTTATTTATATTTAATATATTAGTTTCAATATGAAAGTATATATTGATTATGTTCATCCCATTCATATTTGGAATTAATTTTACTTAGTATGTGATACGTGGGGCCTGCGACTACCCCTCAATGCATCGTTATGTCTCATGAGACAAATTGTGGACATGGTATGATGCCTTGACAAAATGGATATTTACGGTCTTGGAAGGAGGCCTTGACTGTATAGTTAAGATTCCATGCATTATAAATCCCTCATTATGAAACTAGTTATTGAAAATTCATATGGTTATTCAACCATTAGAATACCATTGATTATGTTTTATTATGGAAATATTTACTCCGCTCATATTCCCACCATTTTATGTTCACGATTATTTTTAAAGGAATGTGATTTTAGTTATTCATCATGCCAAATATTTAGCTTTATGATGTATTCTGTTTTATTGCATAACATTATTTTTCATTTGAGCACACCCCTTTCATATTTTTCATTTTCTTAGGACATGAAGAAGTATATTATGAATGGCATGCATGGATAAACTTAGAGTTGTGGATGTTGCCAATAAATATTATATGTTGTATTCCCTTTCAAGTCGTAATGTTTAACCTATGTATGTATCTAGATTTCCAAAACAACTAAAATACTTTTTCCTTTGGTATTTTTATCCTTGTAATCTTGCCAATGTATGAAAATAATGCACCAGCTCCAGGGTTCAAGAGTCAAGGTGTTACAGTTGGTATCAAAATAATTTTATTAGAAAACTGGGAAACTAGATTTATAAAATGATGACTAGGGAACAAAAAACTAAGCTAGAATTTGAGGATAAATATACAATAATGTCATAAAATTTTGGGAAGGAATAGATTAGGTGGACATTTATAGAAAAGAAATCTATATTTGGATACTCTAAGTGGAAGTGGTTTTGGTATAGATGTACCTAGGAATAAAAACTCTGATAAGGTGTTTCAAGATTGACTTAGGGTAACCTGGTACACAACAACATTTCATACTACACTCCTAGTTTAACACTCTTGGGGGATATTTGTTTAGAAATTTACATTTAACATACCCATCATTATGAAGGATTTATGCCCCAAAGATACCTATATATATGGTTCTAGCATTAACTATGCAAAAATTTATGTTGTGTGATACACCATGTCTATATTTATTGATATTTTATAATTTTATGAGATAATATATTATCTGTAATTAATTATAAATGGAGCTTAGTAGAAGGAATGAGAACTTCACCAATTCACATGTGATGAAAAGTGTAAGAAGGATCATATCACTAATGGTCTTAAGCCATAATTTCTAAGGATGATAGTGTCCCAAGTATCCTTATCATATGAGTAAATAGTATCATGTATTAATAGGGTGTTTTATAAATTCTCTAATTCATATGGATTTGTAGGGAATCAAAGGAAGAATTGGATGGTAGAGAAAAACATGGATAATGGGAATAAGATAATGAAGGGTTTTCCCACATGTGATAACTATGGAAAGAATCGCCCAATTAAATGATTTAAGAGAATGAGAGTTTGTTATATGTGTGGAAATAAAGGACACCATGTTCATGATTTCAAGGGTTTGAAAAAGGTTTCCAATGTATAGTGATTCAACTACAATTAGATGAGACACTATGTGAATCAATGTCCAAAGCATCAGATGAATATACCCCAAATGATGTTACTAGATAATGATCATGTTATGATACTACCAAAGATTAAGTTTAATTATTAATATGAATAGTAAAGAATCATTTAATTTGAATATTTTATTATAAATTTCTAGTTATATTATTTATGGAATATATGGGGATTTTACGGAAATATTATTTCATTGAGGAATTGAGGTCATATAATGAATAGTTCCAATGAAATGTTAGTTAGTATAAAGTTAAAATATTTGAAACAAAATATGGTTTAGGGAAAGGCAACTCTTACTATGTTATTTGTAATTAGATATCTATTTCAGAATAAAGAGATGATTTATGTGGATGATGTAAATTAGATAGAACTTAATATCTTGAATCTATATATTGGACTGTTCATAAAGTGATAGAGTCTATAACATTTTGGAATTAAGTAATATATTGAAACTCTTATTATAAAGAGGTAAGAAAATATCTAATAAGGATTTATTGTAATTCATGTTATTACCATTCTTCAAGAGAATACAAATAGAATGTACTCCTATGTTTGTATGTGATGATTAAGAGACACTTCATGTGGTTTTATAATTTCATTATGGAAATTCAGTGAGCCTATTTCTAATGTTTTGGATCATGATATTTTATAAAACATAACCATTTTTTTAATGGTTGAATTTGATATTTGGACAATGTTTGAGAGATTATTTTAACCTATGTTACAACTCATTCCACACAATGAAATATAAATAGTAAAATTCACATCTGATGGAAAAGATTATGTTTATAGAAACATATAAAGAACATATATTTCCATAAATTTTTATAGAGATAGATAATTTCTCAACATTTGGAAAAGGATCTTGAAACCCAAAAAAATGCTACCCTAGAACCTTATTTTCTAGTGAATCAAATTGTTCATTATATCATCGCAGGTTTGGGGCTTTTGGATTGTTAACATTCTAATGATCATGTTTTCTATCTCTATCCATCAAAACATGATGGATTGTTTATTCTTCCATATATATATATATATACACTTTACAATATTTTTATCCAATTCTACTTCATATTTTTGTGGTAACCTATGAATATCACTTTCCCTTCTATTAAGAGGATGTTTTATTATCCCTATTTATTATGTTGGTTTACCAAAAGGGAATTTTTAAGTATCAACCTTTATCTTTCAAAGTTAAGTTTCAAATTTAAAGGAATAAATTTTTTAAGGGGTATAATGTAAAACCCCAAGGATTTATAAAAAAATAATATTGAATAAAATAAACATTGATCCTCTACAAAAAACCACTTTGTTATAACCTAGGGATTAATCATATATTTATTACCTCTATGATTTGAATTTCAAAAAACTGACATACCGGGTTGTGATTAGTAATATATTAGAGTTCGATAGGATCAAATTAATTTTTTTGTGAATAGAAACATAACATTATAAATAGTAATATAACCAATAGAGTATTAACCTCACCTTTGAATGTATAAATAAATTTTTTGCTACTTCATTTATATTTTAAGTTTGGTTTTTTTAAAATATGATGATTTTGATTAATTGATTTTTCATGTGAATATTTTATATTTCAGAGAGATTTAAATTAATTTATAAAACCATGGTTTTATTAAATTTTATAACAATTTAGTATTCTTATGAAAACACTATTCTTTTATTACAAATGATAAAATAATTTTTTTAGTGTCGAAATTTTTTCAATGAATTTTACGATGCATTTTATGTACTCTATTATTTTAAATAAATACGTAATTTCGTATGTATATAAAAGATAAAATTTTCATATTTATAGAATTATTAAGATAAAAAAAATTTCATTTTTTAATTCATAATTTCTATATTAAGTTACGCAGAATTTTTGATAATTTTATAAAATACATTAGTTTTTGTGAATAGTAAAAATACAGTTTTGAGTTTTTGATATCTTTAACGACATCATAATTAAGTAATAATTAACTAATAATTCCAGTGGACTATATGGTGATAAAATATTATATGAGGTGTCCCAAGTTTCCAATACCATGGCTAATCCTGTGTTTTTAAAAATACCACTAATGAGGTATCCATGGAAATTAATAAAAAACTCCCTCTCTTTTACTATAAATACCCAACCATTCCTTCATTTTAATTCAATAAAAATTTATAATACTTGAATATATGTATTTTTTTCTTCAATAGAATTCCTTCCGAGTTTTCCCCAGTCCCCTAAGGTCCCAAATTTCATGTTTTAGGAGTAACTTTGCAATGTAAGGAAATCTACCACCCTTCTCTTTTTTAAGCACTCTTTTTTATGTTACTCTCTTTTAATTTAAATTGGAGTATGTTGTTATTTGTCATTCCATATCCCTATTACATTAAATATTATTCAATAATGATTAAGGACCCCTTTTTCCTTCATGAAAATATTTTATGAATTTTTAAGCGACGTCGTTAGGATGCCGAATTTTCATAAGGGATTTCTCGACTTCTCTTTTTATTTTGAGATCATTTCTTTTATTTTTCATTTCTCACTTCATTTAATCAAAATTTTATGATAACTATATTAACATAAATGTACTTTAATTTTTATTTGACAGTTTAATAATTCATCATCATCTCTCATAAACCATTCTTTTATTCTAGAAATGAAAACACCATCTGAGATGTGTTAATTTATCACATTCAAGGACGATGGGTTTCCAATTTATTTTACCCTAGTCATGAAACCTTTTTGATTATTGAAACAGGATATAATATATTTATTATATATTATTTGTGGTTCTAGAATTTTTTGGTACACATTATATTCATTTTTAAATCAAAATGAGTTCGTTGTGATCAAAAATCACTGATTATCCCAAAAAATTATCATTAATGTTTTATATAATGATTCGTCTTCACACATAATAAAAAATGAATTTTAAAATATTTTAATATTATGGATGTTAAAAAATAAAATATAACTTATATTTTGTATAAAAATTCGCATCTGACATGTTTATCTTTACATGTATATAATAAATTGAGTCATGAAATCCGCAAAAGAAAATGCCCCCAAACATTAAAATTGAACCTCTTAAACCCAACAACAATGACATGAAAAAAAATGTCTACAATAAATAAATTAAATGAATAATATTTTCTGGAAATATTATTTAACGAATTTAATTTGGTTATCCATGATGCTTAGATCAAGTTAATAACACTTTCAGACTTAAGGTAAGGGTTTCTTCATCTCACTTCCATTTTTGTGAGATATTATTTATCCACTACTATTAATTGGGTATGGTGTATGTATAATTCCCATTTATGTATCATATTATGAATTTAATTATTTTAATGGTATTAAATGTATCATTCTAATATTATTAATTTTGGGTAATACAAATCGATCGATTACAAAGTGGTAAGGGATTTCTACCAAACAATCTATTTTAATATGTTTAACTCTTATTCAATAATTAACACAATTAAATTATATTTATTCATATATAATCTATATAAATTCTATTATAATGTTCTTGTATATGTTATCCATCCATAATCAAACTTTATTTTATGGTTAATCACATGTTTTAAAAGGATATTTCAAAAATTATTCCAGATAAACAACCTTGTTTCAAGGGAACTTCTGGAATTCTTACCTATTTTCAAGTTCACTAGGTAATAAATTTTAAGAAATTATTATTTTTTAAATATAAAACATTTTATCCAGAAAAAAAATTCTTGGTTAATTTTTTTTTTGAATGAAAACACACCTTTTCATTTTAAAATCTCTTTAATATTTTCCTAAAACTGCACTAAATTGTTTTACTTATAAAGCTTCTTTAAAAGATCTTTTTACATTATTTCTCATTAGTGGGACATCATTTTTTCCCCAAGTATAATTTAAATGTTCTTACCTCTTATTTTCAGGAATATATATGTTTAAAAATACAATGTCATGACAAATACAAATGAATTTTAAAATATCTCTTCTTTTCAATGTAAAAAATATATGTTTATCGCCTCACATTCACTTTTATGAAATATATGCCTTGTTAACCACTTATTCTATGAATTTGGTGTATGTAATACCCTTTTTTATATCATATAAAGTGTCTCCTTATTATAATGATATTCTATGGGATTATGGTTTGAATGTTTCAAGGTTTTATTGGACACTTTGGAATTTTTATGAATTATTTCCTCTTGAAATTTTCAATGGTATCATCTAAAAGAATCCTAATTTATGTCAAAATAATTATTTAATATTGTACTTCATTAAGGTGTATCTCTTATGATGTCATATACAATATTATACTGAATGGTTTCTGATTATTTTGATTATGGATGTGCTATCATGATAACATTCACTGCATTACTCCAAATGGTTAGTGTTTATCTTTAATGATTGGGGAAAGTTGTTTACATATCATATGTTAGTTTTAATTTGAATGTATATATTTATTATGATCACCCCATTCATATTAGGAATGAATTGGACTTATTTTGTGATAAGTGGGGCCCTTGATATCCCCTCCATGCATCTATAGGTCTCATGATACCAACTATGGTCTTGGCATGAGGCCATGTAAAAATGGATATTTAGGGTCTTTGAATGAGGCCTTGAGGGTACGGTAATGATTTCCCACATTATGAATTACCTATTTATGAAACTAGTAATTGAAATATCATGTGTTTATTAAACATGTGTAATACCAATGATTATGTTTTATTATGTCAATATTTACTCAGCTCATATTCCTTCCATTTTACGTTAAGGTTTATTTTTAAAGGAATATGATTTTAGTTTTTCACCATGCCTAATGTTAATTTAATGATATCTTCCATTGTATTGCTTACCCTTATTAAGAATCTGATCATACACCATTCTTATGTTTCACTTTTTTAGGATATGAAGAAATTTATTATGAGTTTCATGTAGGGATAAACATAGTGTTGTTGATTTTGTTGATAAAAATTATCTATTGTATTTCATTTAAACTTGTAATGTTGAACCTATGAATGTATCTGGTTTTCCAAAACTGGTAAACTACCCAGTACATAGAGATTTTATTACTTTAAAACATGACCATGTATTAAAATAATGCACCGGATTCAGGCTTCTAGGGTCAGGGCTTCACATCTCAAACCCTCAAATAGAGGTAGATAGACCTGAGATCGATCTCAGATAACCATCTTGTATCTTAGAAGTCTTCAAATAGGTTTAAAATCAATAACAAGGGGTATATTATCATTGTCATGGGATTTTTCTGGTTAATATAATTAGCACAATTCCACAAAATTCCATCCAAAGTTTTCATGAACAAAACAAGTGTTTCCCATGAGACACATTGGGTATGATAGAACCCTTCTCTTAAAGCTCCTCCAACTACACCCTTAGGTACTAGAGCTTATTAGGGGATATCTGATATTTTTTGGAAGATGTCATCATGGTCTACGGATGGAATTTGATGTATAATTCCATCTCCCGCCTGGTAGGTTGTCCAATATCTTCCTTGAGGATGATATTCATGAATTCCCCCCCCCCCCCCGCTACCAAAGGAATACAGATGCATGAAGAGACTATTGTGCCAAGGCTAATATCAACAACATATGGGTGATGGGATGAATCCTCTTGACTGAAATTCCCACTCACCCATCCATGATATATTTATTAACCATTAAAAAGAATCTCATCCCATCTGTCTGAAGGTATCTTACCCACTTTTGATGGTAGTTGATCTAAGTGTGAACCATAGACAACTAGGAAATGACCAATATTAATTCATAAGGTTTCATCATGATGACCAAGTGGTTACACATGATCTATCTCCTCTAGGTTATAGTTTTCACTGCTAGTAGATAAGTGATATCAAAAAATCATACACTGGAAGAACCTATTGTGGAATATTGTGTTCTAGGGTATCAATGGAATGCTCTAAATATCGCATGTGGGTTAAGGAAATGAAGGAGTGGCTTGAAACTATGACTACAAGTACTGTAGAATGTTTATAATAAACATTGATATTGCATCATACCATCTCAAAAGATTTTGTTTCATAGTCTTTCATGGCCTGAAACTTCCCACATCCCCGACTTCCATCTCCCTTAACCAAGAATGGGTCACCCTGTGGAAGTGAAACAATTATCTCATGGTGTCTCTATTTACAAGAATCATATCCTCCTAGGCCCCCCCCCCCCCACTAACCATGCCTCCCTAGATTACAAACTAGTAATACCTATGGGAACCCTGATTATGGTGTTTTCTCTTCCATTCAGGTCCATCTTCTACCTAACTTACCTCCTCTTCTAGACTGTTTAGGAAATGTCAAGCTATGTGATCACACCATTCATGTGAATAAAATCACCCATCAATGGGTTTCCCTATTCATCATAGCATTCCATGTACTACATGACCATGTTCCTAAATATGATCATGGGTATGCCTCCTATGCCTCAAAATTTATTATCGTATAGTCGGTTTAGATTACTCAGTATTTTTATTCCCA
Source organism: Viscum album (assembly GCA_963277665.1). Taxonomy (NCBI): domain Eukaryota; kingdom Viridiplantae; phylum Streptophyta; class Magnoliopsida; order Santalales; family Viscaceae; genus Viscum; species Viscum album. Next base: position 689,311,682 of record OY728156.1, on the reverse strand, counting down.
CTATTGACACCATATACCTTATTTGCCTCTACTATAAAACTATTTATAACTAAAATTTGATCTAGAACCACCACATAGGTAAGGATACATATGGAGACCATGCTATAATTGATCACTCTATAGAGACCCTTCCCAAAAATCCTCACCTAGAATTATCCATCTCACAACATGTCAAGGGAGTATCAGATAATAAAATTGAAGATCATGTTATACTAATCTATGGACATACTACCCTACTACTACTCAAGAACCTCCTAAATCTGAAATGAGCATAATTAGAAGAAACATTACACCTCAAAAACAACTGCTACAAGTCAAATTTTGAGAGGGTAAACTCATCAAACATCTACATGACTTGACACCACAAATTACCCACTAATCTATGTAAACGTTTGACTACCAGTGCAACCATATAATTATTAATGTATTGAACCTTCCTAAATACTCAAACCACCAACTCAAGCAAATACTCCACTGCCTAGTGATCTGGCTAACTGTATAACCTCATCTATCTCTACTGTTAAAACAAACATAGTGTGTTAAGACTGTGTGCATCCCCATCCTACCCTATGCTTAAAATATACTACTCATCGAGCGAGGATTCTTCTACCTACCCTCTTAGAGGAAATATCATATGAGTTTTCACATAAATTGAGACCTCATCACTCATTTAATCATCTTCATAGTCCTGAATCGATAACCTATCTTCTTTTCTGTATGAAGGAGTAAAAAAATTTATCAAGAGGTATGATGGAAATATGATCATATATATATGGGAATATGAATAAAGATTTAAAGTAAAAATACTCAATAACATATGATTCATGTACCATGTTCCCTATGATAAATTTTGTAGTATGTCGAGTTGAAAAGAAGGTAATTAGTGTATTGGTGTATCAATATGTCCATCGCTGAACAAAAACTAGGTCCCCTATAATGAAATCCACACATTAGAATCTTTGAAATGATTTCCATAAATTCCTAGCCAATCCTTATAATGGGAAAAAATAAAAAACCCATCTAGAGTTCGAACCACCTTTGATACCACTCTGTAATAACCCCACCCACTGGGGAACTCCTGGCTTGTGGAAGACTAAGCTACCACAACCCCAAGCCCACCTTCATAGGCCAGGGGCTAGAAATGATCCCTAAGAAGGAATAACTAAAATGTGAGGCCTTTTCTTAAAGTAATTGTACACACATTCCCAACTACATCCATGAATAAATGTGGGAAATTAATAACAAAAAATAGTAATATCTATATTAAAAACCAACCATGTAAAAACCTATTGGGAATACAAAATAGTGTGACCATGTAATATGAAATGTAATGGGAAAAAATACATTCCCAAACCAAAAAATATATCTCAACCAGAAAATATATAGAAATAAGTAAATTTGAGAGTGATCAACTCCTAATCTCCAAACTCAACTATTGTACGTGACTAATGCATCTAGGTATCAATGTGCTCCACTATAATCACCACTGATTTGTATGTAATTTTCATAAGACACTACACATTTATTAAAATTCCATGAATGGGTGAGTGCAACCATACCTAGTGGGATTCCAGGAAAATCAAAGTATAATGATATTGAGATACAAAAATAGTCAACTCAACCCAATGTAAGAGGGATGTGAAACCCAAAACATATATATGCTCATAAATGAAATCGTGATGTGAGGGGAAGGGGTTCTTCACACAAATCTCATCACTATTCGATGATTAATCCTACATATCTATTAGTTTAACACCAATTCCCGTAATTAGAGATAATCTCTCCCCAAATTTTTTAAGAAACATCCATTAAATTTTTATATGTGTAAAGAATATGCGGGACACTACCCCTGTGAGATCGAGGAGTATCATCCCAATATATAATGTTACCATGTCTTTAATATGAAGTACTATATCTACCTAGAATAAAGAGTGTCGGGGACCCTCACTCTGGTGTGATAGTGTTATATTGTCCCCATAGATAAAGGACCTTCACCCTGAATAGAGGATTACAATCTCTACCTAAAATCTCCCTAATGATCATATACTGATTGCTGCCATCATCCGTAATCTCCTAAAGAATTGTTATGTACGTAAATTTTTTATTTGTATCCCAAAATACAATATGAAGGCCATAATCAATATCTATGTTGGAAGACACCCTGGATAGTTAATCATGGTCAAAAATTCCAGTCAATAATAATGATATACAAGAAGAAGATGATTTATATAGGACTGCATAGTGTTTTTGGGGTCCACATGATGTGTATTCCCACTCCACCGCCTGGTTGTATTCTCCCTGGAAATGGATCAGGAATCCATTTCACATTATATAGGGTGTATGAGTTCTTCAGGGTGTTCTTCAGTCACATGGGGTATTCCCATGTTCTATTGTTCAAGCATGTGTATTGTTTATCATGCCCTTGAACTTCAGTGTAGGCCATGTACGCCCACGCGGGGCCCTGGGCATGTGAATTTCTCACATGGCATATCCACCAAAGTATGGTCGCATGGAATGTAGGCCCCCCTACATGGCATGGGAAATTTAACTTCTCCCGAAACCCTAAAAATACATCCTAGGGGATACCATTCATGTGTTCTTCAGACTACATGTTGTGTGGTCGAGTTTTTAATAGAATTCCTCATGAAGTTTCCATATCTACACCTGTTTCCCTGAATCTCACCTTTTGACCTCCCAAAATTGAAGCATAAAACCATTATCCATCATTTATTGGACACCAATGTCCAGAAATAGAATCTGGAAATTTGCTTGAAGTATTATGCTCATCTCATGCATGCCTTGATCACTCGTCCCCATTCATCAATCCCAGATCCATGATGTTACTTATATAATACATTATAATAAATTCTCAAAATAATGATATGTACATTCCTCACCAAACATTCATGATTCTAGGTTTTCAATCACTCTAAAACTTTCCTTGGTAATGTCGAACAAAGATCTCATAAGCCAACAATAAAGAGTGTGAGGGGGAGTCACAAAAACAAATGTGAAAACATCATTGGCCATGATTTCATAGACAATGATGATTTATTAGGGATATTTGGGGTGAGAACATGGAATATAAATAATTAATTTAAATAAAGTAATTTATTTCAAAAACGATCTCATGAAAAGGGAGTAAAATTTCAAACAATAAATAAAGGATATCAAATCCATTTTTTAAAAAATTAATCAATTGGTAGAAAATCATAACTGGTGAGTCATGCTTCAATTTGGATCAATAGTTAGTGAGGAATACATTCTACAATTATGTGGGTATCCTACTACATTCAATGTCTTAAAATCCATCTCAATATAATTTTTCATTGTCCTTTGGTCTCGATCTTCAAATGAATAATGTCACGGCTCTAAATTCTCCCAAGGTTTAAGTGTATCAACCCAAAAAATTATTATAATGAGGTATAAATAGATTATTTTAGATCATTGATTTTTTTAAATTATTTTCATTAATTATTTTATTGATCCACATAGCATACCTACCAACGACTACCTCATCTGAACATCTGATGTCGACTAACTTTTGGTTTCACCTTGGGTAAGCTTTGTGTTCTAGATTAAACCATTGTTTCAACATTCCAATCTGATAATATGATAAATATATATCCAAAAATTTCTTAAAAACTATTCATGTGTGATACTAAAATATTTATAAATATTATAATATCAATTTTAGGACAAATTGGCCTTGGAATCTCATGTTGTCTTATTATTTGGCTCCAAAAATATCCTTTAATGTATTTTAAATTGTTACAACAAAAAAATAGTGTCACTACAAAATATCCATGAAATATGATATTTTTAATTTACTGGTGAGGGATAATTGGATTTCATAATGTTAATATCAAATAATAAATAAAATTTACTATTCCTCTTTTATAATCAAAATATAGTACAAAAACCTAGTTATATTTTTTTATCAGAATTTCAATATAATTCTACCTTGGCATTATCCATATGATTGATTTAAAAAAAATACAATCTACTGACATGAAGGAACATCCAAAAGTTGTACAGGTTGTTGAACATTCTACTACAAAAAAAATATGGTAGTACTATGTGTTAGTTCCCTAATTCCAGATAAAGAACCTTATACAAAAGATGCTAAGGAGAATCTTGTTATCTTATAGAAACATATAGATGGTTAATTGAATGCCTAATTCCAAGTGTTATCATTCATGGCTAGTGAGATTTATAACCTCTATGAAGGCATGGTTTCATATATCATGTTTCCATATCATTTTGATCTTTTTCTAGAAAAAATATTGATAAGAGAGTTATGAGATCTCTATGTAATTTTTTACAATAAATCACGTTGAAGGTGAACCATCTGGACCTCATATATGATGACTATTAGTTGTATTGGGCATTTTGATATTATAGATTTCATGCTACCCAATATTTTTTAAATAACCCTATTATTTTATAATTAATGTAGATAATCTCAATTTATATTATGAATTATAAAATGGACAATATTGATAAGTCTCCCTTGGAACATCTTATATTGATTTGCTAAGAAGTTACGGAAAACATACATAAAAACATTCTATCATTAAGGGGATTGAGTGGATGGGAAAGAAAAACATTAATAAGAATAAAACCAATTCTAAGTCTTCATCACATTGTCTGATCCAGAGAAGGAGGATCAGGGGGCAAGCTAAGTAACATGATGCAGTGTTATTTTCATTTGGAATAAAATTCCACAACCAGAAGAAAATATCATAAATGATTAAGGAAGGGGTCATTAGGTGTATTATTTATGACCTCTCCAATTTTACTTGTGATAACTTTTGTATCCAATTATGTAAACCATGTAAATTTGGTACGTTTGTTAGTAGTATTGTAGATCTTCAAGCTACTAATGAAGTAAGACTATATGCAAAGTATTTTGGATACTACCACCTTAATTATATGATAGGATTTACTTTAGTCATAAAGAATTTTTATTATGATCCTATGGTTTCTAATAACATTATATCCATACGTTTTTACTTATAGAGTGATTTATTTTTATATTTTTGAAACAAATATGAAGATTTTATAAATATAACTTATGGTATGGTATGGTCTATTTTAATAATGGTATTTCTGTACTATAATATGAATATCATGTATTATAAACCCATATAAGGTCATTTTCACATGAATCTTGTCAAAAATATTTTTTGATTCACCAAATGTTTCATGGAAATCAAAAGCATTTGACATAGTTATATTAAGAATGGTATATAGATTCTCTTAAACATAAAACACTTGACAAATTCCATGCATGATTTCAAGCCAAAATAAAAAATATTATATTTAGTGGAAACATGTGAAGTACTAAAGATATTCTTTAATTAGTTATCACATATTTGTATCGACCTTTTCCAGTTTAAGATGAAATTGATAGTACTTCATCATAAATTCTATCAATGAATTTAGTATAAATAGATATGTCTAATTAATAATGTGTAAGTATGATTCCACTGAAAACTTTAAGGAATTCAATAATGATGTATATAATCATATTGGTAATGAGATAAAGAATCATAACACATACCAAGGTGTATAATGTCATAGCTAATAGTTTCGTATTTATCTACAAGATTTTGGGATATTATCTAAACACGCACTTCATTACAGAGAAGAGTGAAAAGAAAATAAAAGGATGAATCAAACCTTATTAGACATGGTAAGATCAATACATAATCATACGATCCATAAATTATCATTTTTTGGATATTAATTATATATTAAAAGAATATAAACTAAAACAATTATAAAATATTCTTGAATGTAAAATCACAAATTATTTTTGTGGTGGGAGGAAATCTGTGTTGTTATATTTACATGTTGGGTCATATGAAGCATTTGTAATGGCCACTTCTATCAGAAAGAATTCACCTTGAGGTGAAAACTGTATATTTGTACGATATCCCATGGAAAAATGGGGATAATATATATATATATGACCTCATAGATGAAAATGACATTGTCGATAGACATTCCATATTCCATGATATGGAGAACATCTCTAACAGTGATAGTGGAAGAAAGATCGACTTCCATGAAGGCGGTGCTCATGATACACATGAGTTGGAATAGGTATAAATTCCATTAGTGTGTGTGGAAGTGTATTTATTAAGAAAAATGTATGAACAAAGATCAGAAGATATGATAGATAACCATAGAGATATGGTTTTATAGTTAGAATAGATTGTGACATGTTATTATTTTACAATGATGAACCTTTATCAAATGAGATGGATTCCATGTACCAAAACCAAGTATAGGTTTTAGCAGATACATTTGTTAATGTAAATATTTTTTTGGTGAAAATGGGGTTTCAAGAAGAAATTCTTCATGGCAGGTAAATCCAATAACTATAAAAAATTCTTAGTCTCCAAATGCTTTAAGAAAATTCAAGGAATATACTATGATGAATCATTTCCATCAGTTTCTATAATAAAATATTTAGTATTATACTTTCCATAGAAAGTTTACTTGATTATATGAATTTTAAAATACTTGTAAAAATATCCTTTTATGTGAAACTTATTAATGATATATATATATATATATCTGGAATAACTAAAAGATATCATAAAATAAAAAGATTACAATAATGTATGTATGTTACAGAGAAAAATTTGTGGATGAATTCTAGAATCCAAATCATAGAAAATTCACTTTAATGAAGACACGGGGTAATTGTATTTCATAAATAGTGAATGTGGTCCCTGAGTCAATAGGTAGTTTGGTGGGAATGTGGTTATTTTCCCAACAGTATCTGTTAATGATATATTATTGATGGGAAATGAGATATAAGTCTTATAGTTTATTGGGACATTGTTGGATAAATTATTCTCCATGAATTAGTTATGTGAATTAGCCTACATTCTATAAATAATGATCAGTCATGATAGATAAAAGTGGATTCTTCGACTATGTCATGGTACATATATTGACAGTTTACTAAGGATATTCATTAGAGAATCATATAATGGTGTATTGTTTCTAGATAAAAATTTCATACATCTCCCTAATAAAATGTTTACTCAGAAACAATAAGATAATGAGTGAGTGAAAGGATTAGTAGAATCCCATACACGTTGATTATAGGATATGTCATTTATGTCATTATATGTACAAACATTGATGTGACACCCTGGCATGGATAAATAGTTATGGTCAGAAGGTTCATATTACCTAATACATGCATACCTATATACAAGAGGTTGTCAACTTATGGTGAGAAATTAAATTACACCATGTAGAGACTATACCCTTGGAATCATATAGCCATCAGAGTAACTCCATAATGAATGAAATAAAAACAACATAAATAAACAAGTACTCATCATAGAATAAATTATAACATCTTACCCTAAAATATTAAAATGAAATATATTGTTCAGAACAACAAGTAAAAAATATATCCCTACAAGAGATGAATCAATGTATGTATTATGATCTGTATAACAAAAGAATAAATGTGCATTATCACAATTGATCATGAAACATTTCCCAGTATCATCTAAATTCAAATCCACTAGTATCTACTATAAATTCTATCAAATGGACCAATCCAATGCCTTGATCCTTAACTGTAAAGTCATCATATACATTAAGATTCCCATCAATTTTGTCAGTATAAACCTTGTAAGAAACCACTAATTGTCCCCTCACAAAATTTTCATAGAGATATATGTGTGGATGGATATATAGAACTAATTAAATAAATAATTCAATACCCATCGGGCTATCACATACAAGCTTGGCCTTCATGAACTCCCTACAAAAACAACATCAGCCCCATGCTAGATGGAATTGTTCCTTATAACTGTAATGAAATATAGTACACATTTGGTGCCTTATAACTTATGGTGTGATCTCATTATATACACATAACTTATACATATACATTGAAGGGGAATATTATGTCTTAATTCAAGATTTATCATTCAAGATTCACCTAGACCTCAATAATCAGGTAAAAATAAATTTACCATATCTTGCATCAAAAGTTAGTACACCATAGGGGCTCTTCAATTGAGCAACTATACCATTTTACATAGTCATTCATGACTCATCCAATATAGAATATATCCCTCAAATTCCAAATTACCAGAAATATTTCCCCAATATCACCTAAGGAAAAATGGAATTTCACCTCAACCATTACTTAAACATGTCCACCCCCCCCCCACTCTAAATGGTGAAACACATCTCTATGGACCAACCAAGTCACCTAGATACCAAAATAAGAGTTCTCATAAGTCTACACATGTACCCACTTGAATTTTGAGACATAAAACCTTATAAAAATGTAATAAAACTTAAAATAAATTCATTTTCATTTTTAATATAGCATAATAAAAAGGCTTCACATCTCAATTTATGATCTAACTTATAAAAACCTAAAATCATCCACTAAACCACCACATTTTTTTATGTTATAAGAACCAATTAATAGAATAGGAATAGGAAATCTAATGTTTGAACATTATTTGACAATCCTAAAAAGAGCCTCTATAATGAACAGGGAATCAAATGGACAAGATATGGATAAAATGGAGCTCAAATTATCATGGAGAAGCTTCCCACAACACCTAGGTCACGTAAGTGTTAATGAATTGAAGGTTAAGGACATAAATGGGCATCTATAGAAATGTAAAAATATTAATTCTCTTAAAAAAATATTGTTTGTTTTCTCATGGCCTAACCAAAGCACTGAAGGTGTGAAATCAATTTAGGTATAGGGATAATCCCACTGTCCAAGGACCGTCATGGAATGAACCTAGTTGGACGTGCCATTAATCTCAACATCCCATAGAATTTTTGGAATTAATGAAGATTGATTTTATGAATGTATATAGTTATCATGTTTGTGACTTCACCTTGAGTCTTTCATGGCATGATTCTTCATTCACACTTTGAATTCCTTCATGTAGCTGAATTCCAGTTATAGGTCCACCTAGTCTTCCTAATCCAGAACCGGAGCAACCCCAAACAACCAAAGTAACTAAAAATTATATTTATTCATTAGAATAAACGAAATTTATTTACAACACAACTTTATGTTTGGGGGAAGTTAAAATGCCCCATTATAATTAATTCTCATCCATGAGTTCCATATTTAAGAGATTTGAAAGAATTACTCAGGCCATTCTACCCACACATCTGACTCATACTCCCAATTCTAATCATGGGTCCATCCATTCATCTTTAGTACTTGGAAAATGTGCCCTATACCTTCTTATGTCATTCTATAATATGCAGTGTATGATCATCAAATTAAGAGTAAACTTCCATCTAGACACCATTATTATTAATCAGGTGCATAGGATCTATCTTATACTTTCAGATATATGGCACTTGAAAAAAAAATTAATACCATGATATCATGTATGATGTTCTAGATGATAATAAAACATTACAATCCATTCAAAAATATTGAATGGATTGATGTATCATGGTTCGGTCCTCCCAAAACTCATATAACAAAGTTTCCCCTATCGAAAACATACCCATAAGAACATATGGTCATACCTGGAAATAACTGAGGCTTAATTACTACAATGGAAATACAAATGATGTCATCTCATACAATAAAAAAACTTCTAGATCAACTACACTTTCTCTTTAGTTTCATTCACCATACCGGATCTAATCATAGCTAACTCGCCTTCCTCTAACCAACACAACGATGTGATGAATAGGATTCTATAAAGAGACTTAAATGGATACATATAAATCGATTCATGGTAATTGTTTTCATTTAAAACCCCTAATAAGTCCAAATGATAATCATAATATACTCCAATATCAAGCTTTCACACCCTGAGCATATAGTCCATTATATTGATCAGCCTCTCTAAATTTTTTCCCTTATATGGGTTATATATTATACTCATCATTAACATATACCTAATTCCCTTTTGTGAACCCTTCCATACTCATGATGTAAATTGCACGTTATGTTTTGATACTATAATCACAGTCACACCATTAACTTCACTATCATTCATGCATATAACCTTCATATCCCATCTCCAAACTGAGACTCTCAAATAATAAAGAAATGTGCAACCATCATCAATCAATCATCTACCACCCACAATTCATCACAACTCATCAATATCCTAGGAAGTCCCATAATGAATTCCACGCTCACCATATCCCATTATTATATTAGAACTATAATGGGTTTAAGTAAACAAGATTGTATATGGAGTTCTTTTGTTATCCTCTGATAAGTAATTCAGCGTGGTACAAAACCCTCAATACATTTCTATATATCCGGCAATAAGCAATGATGTCTATCATCATATTATATCATTGTGAAACCTTGGTGCATCACCAATTATAAGGTATGATAGTCCCTCATTAAATCTTCCATCATTGATGTGGGGAACACTACATTAAAATGGATTTACAACATATCATCTTTATCATCATTCAAACCTGAGATTGGATTATACTCCTTCAGTTATTTTTGCATCATGAAGAAATTTAAATCATGGATCTCACTAACCATCAACTAATCCACAGGTGAAGAGGTGATAGTCAATGAAACAAATATTTTTACTTCTCAAACCATTGATATGTCTATTTAACAATCTATAACTATTCTTATCAACATATTCAATGTTTCAAATGTCCCAAAATATAGAATGTTTGTTTATTATCAAATCACCCTCAATGATATTCCCTTTCCATAGAGAATATGTATTCTCAATGACAAATGTCTAAACACACTCAATCCAACATATTTACTATACATTAAAGTATTACTATGAAACTATATATCATGTGCTCTCATGGTCATTCTAGAAAACAAACCTCTCACCAGAGTGATAATACAAAAAAAACTTCAAATGATGAACCAAGGCTCCTAAATAAATGTCATGGGTAATGTATTTTCACTCTTAAGGTAATACTAAATGTGAGCCATAAGCAACCAACCAATCCCTATGCATCATAATAGCTCCTAGACAAACTCATGAGGCTTCATAGTAGTCATTAAAAAGAATCTCAAGTTTAAGAAGAATCTAAATCAAGGAAAACTCCAACCACTTCTTCATCACAAAGATCACCTCCTTGCACATACCAGTCCACTCAAATATGACCCCCTTCTTATTTATCATAGTCATAGATTCTTTCCATTGGTAGAATTTTTTAATGAACCACCTCGAATAATAATAGAGTATAAGGAAACATAAAATATTAAACATCATGTTTTGTTAATACTAAGAAATAACTACTTCCAATTTCAATGGAACTATTAAAATTCATACCTCTAAGATCACAAATTCTAGAAAGAACACTTATTAAATCAAAAAATTTCACATTGGGGACTTGGAATAAATTTTATGTGCCTAAAGAATACTCAATATGGTCTGATGGTTCTTAGCGTGTGACACCTATGTTTTTTAGTATACAAATATGCCTTCAAAAAATCAATATGATAAAGGATTATTTATAGGGATGATAAATATATTTCATAAGATCCATGAACATTATAATTACATTAATCCTGATGAATCATGTCATGAGATACTCATATAACCCATACCTACACTAAAAACATTAATAGTAGAGAATCTTCTTCCCTAACCTATAATTGGTGATAACCTGATCATAATTGTTTCTAATATAACAATAGAGATCCCCTAAAATAGTCGAACATGTCATAAATATTTTGTAGTAGGTAATATTTTATCATAATAACCTAGTTAAACTTTTATTAGGGTATGAATTACCTAATTCCATCATCTTCTTTCTTAGAGCATAAAACCATTACACCGCAAGTACACATATTAATAAATCCATTTTCCTAATGTTCCTTGAGATGTGATTTTTGATCACTCGTCTCAATATAGTACTAAAAAAACCTTTAAAAGGAATATAATATTCATTTATGAGTGATAAAAATGTTCTGACTACCAGAGTGCAATTAAAAGCCTTATGATTTTATCGGCACTAGAAAAGCCCTAAAAATAGTCTGATTTATTGGTGATTTTATTTAGTGCTAATAAATTCAACATTTATCAGTGTATTTAGTAGTTATAATAGAGGGGTATACTGCATTTTATTGTAATAGCGCACTACAACACAAAAAATGAGGCATACTGCATTGTTCTATAATAGTACATTGTAGCTCCACAAATAGCACCAGAATATAAAAAAATAATATAAAAAATATAATTTAAATGAAATAAAATTTAAAAAACATATAAAATAAAAACACTATATTAAAGACATTTCAAACATTGATTTATACAATTACATGATAAAGTACTAATTATCACATACATTCAAAAACATCAATATTCCATTGTCTTTTTCCACTGATCATAACTCATGATATTTCCAAACAAACCACCCATGATAAGGAGAAATACAAATATTTTACAATAAAATTATTATTATGTTAGTAATAATATAAACAAATAAATTAAATATAATGTGTTAATTTTAAAAAAAATTGATTCATACTAGGAACATTGTATATTGGTTTGAGTTGTGGTTGATTATTGCATGTCATGCCGTTTCATGTTCGTCTTCAAGAATTATCTATGTGAAAAGTAAGTAAATAAGTTTAAGGTAAAATGATATAGAAATTAATTAATTAATATCATATTTAATGATGGGAAAACAATCAAAGATAATTTTCACGATTTTGGTGATGTGATGCGCGTTTTAAAAAAATGACACTTATATATTGAAAATAATATCCTGGAATCATACTAGTCACAAAATGAATCGTATTGAGGTGAGGATGATTCCTACATGTCACAAATAACTTATGTATAATTTTACAAAAGTATCAAAACAATCTAAATGAATTTCACTATTTTGAATTTTTCACTAGTGTTTTTTACTAAATACTTATTTTAAATTGGAAGTATGAATATTGATTCATACTGGTCACATGATGTGTTATATTGACATGAAACATACTCTTATAGATCAAAAATAACTTGTGAATTTTGTTCCTAAATTATAAATACAATATTAGTGTGTTTCTCGATGTTTAGTGACTGACACTATTAAAACATAAATTTCAATTTTAAATTGATAACAGACACATTGTGTTATACCGGGTACATTGTGTATCAAATTGAGGTGTGGATAATTTCCACCCATCAAAAATGACTTGTGGGTCAATTTAATAATGAATCAAAATAATATGAATTTTTTCACAGTTTTTATTATGACAATTTTATTTTTTAATAAAATTAATGTCAACATTATATAAAAAATTAAACTGTGGAGTCATACCGGTCACACCATGCTTCTGAATGAGGTTTGGAAGATTCCTACAAATCTTGAATTACTTATGGATATTTTTACAAAATTACAATAACTATCAGAATGTTTTTTTAGTTTTCACTATGCCATTAGTGTTTTTACTAAAATGTCATTTTAAACTAAAAACAACACCTTCAGTCATGATAATCACATCATGTGATGGTTTTATTTGAGACTAATTCATACACATCAAAAATGACAGATTATTTGTTGTACTAAATTATCAAGACAATATAATCTTGTATTATACGTTTTCAGTGAGGGACACTTTTTGAACTGATGTGTCAATTTTGAACTCATAACGGACACATTGACACATACCAGGAACATCGTGTATCAGATTGAGGTGGGGATAATTACTACATGTACAAAATGTCTTATGGATATTTTTCCTAAAGAACCAAAATAAGACGAATGTGTATGATCATTTTTGAGTATCTCAGTTGTATTTTTTACTAAAATTAATGTCAATTTTAATTATAAAGTTGTCCTTGGAGTCAAAACAGTGAAACTGTGCATTATATTGAGGTCTGGATGATATTTACATGTCCCAAAGTACATATGGATATTTTTACTAAAGTAACAAAACTATATAAATGTTTTTTCTAAATTTTGAGTACACAACATTAATTTTTTACAAAAATGCCATTTTAAACTAGAAACATGAACTTTCAGTCATACCATCCACATCGTGTGTTTGTTTAATATTTGTAAAATTCCTAAATTACAAACATTAATTATTATTTTTTAAAAATATTATTAAGACAGTCCAAGAATATTTGTCTCTATTTTCATTGAGTACGGGTTTTTGAACTAAAATGTCAATTTTAAAATGATACTTGACACTTTGAGCCATTCCAGGCATGTCATGTTAATGATTGATGTGTGGATGATTCCTACACATAAAAATGACTTATGATCCATTTTTTTGAATTATAAATAAAATACAAGAATTTTTTCTTGTTTTTCTGTTAGTAACACTTATTGAACTAAAATGTCAATTTTGAACTGATAATGGACACCTTAATTCAAACCAGGCACATCATGTGTCCGATTGAGGGGAATCTGATTCTTACACATCGAAGATGATTTATACATAGTTTTAATAAATTATCAAAACAATTATGTTGTGTTATCTCAGTTTTTAGTATGCCAATTGTCTTTTTACTAAAATTAATATAATTTTTTAATAAAAATATGCAGTAGGAATCATACCAGTCACACCATATGTTATATTGAGGTATAACTAGTTCCTACACATTCCAAACATCACATAAATCATTTTCCAAAAGTACCAAGACAATCTAAATTCATTTTATCTATTTTGAGAATGTCACCTATGTTTTTTACTGAAATGTCATTTTAAACTAGAAAAAGGCTCTTTGATTCGTACTGGTCCCATCGTGTTTAGGTTTTATTTGAGACAGATTATTACACATCAAAAATGACTAATGATTCTTTTTTCAAAATTATCAATAAAATCTGAGAATATTTGTTCAGTTTTCATTGAGTGAAACTTTTATAACCATTATTTCATTTTAAACTGATACCCAAAACATTGACTCACATCAGGAAAAACATGTACCTGATTGAGGTACTAGTGATTCCAAATCCTCAAAAATTATTTATGGATCATTTTACTAAAGTATAAAAATAATCTAAATATGTTTGATTGGATTTGAGAATTTTAGGTTTCTTTTTGGATAAAATTAATGTAATTATTAAATAAAAATTCACACATGGAGTCATAATAGTCACAACATTCATCAGATTGATGTGTGGCTAATTCATTGTCACGACCCGACCCTACCCGGGCTCGAGCCGCAACTACCCCATGCCCGCCTCCATAGGCCAGGGGCTGGTGACCAGTACCGAAGGCAGAACAACTCGGGGAGGCCTTTGCCTAAGCATATGTACACACACACACACATAGCACACTCAAAGCAAAAGTGCAGAGTAAAATGAAAATTAAAGGGGCAACTGCTATAAATAAACCACAAGAGTGCATCGACCTCTAAAAAGTACAAGGTACAAGCTGAAAAGAAAATGGGAAAACACGCGCCCAACCAAAAAGTGCCACAACCCAGCAACAGGTAAACAAAAAGAAACAACTAACGGGTCTCCCACCTGGAACTCGGCCATGACCACCGCACGCGGTTAAAGCTCCCAAGCACCTACACTCCACTGAATCCACGATCCACATGTACATCGTCTGCAATGGCACACCAAGTGTGGGAAAATCCCAAGCAGGGGTGAGTAAAAAAATACTCAGTAGGATACCCCGAAGGCTCGAGGGAGCAACAAAGGAGGTACCGAAGGGTGAGCAGTAGATCGAACAGGGAGTAGAACATAAGTACAACAGAGTGAAGTAAAGAGTATAGCTCAACCCAACAAGAAAAAGGAGGTAGACTCGTCCAGACACAAGGAGCGGAAAACGGTGAGAAGATGAACTTCTCGTTGAGTCTTCGCTACCTATAGCAGGAGAGTAGACTCGTCCAAACACGAGAAGATAGAAACAGAAAGCACGTGGCATACCCAGCACGTCTTCGCCTCCTCTGGAAGGAGAGTAGCCAAAACCCATGGAGTGGGTATTGGAACAAGGTATATACATATACATATTCTCAACAAGAAGCCCAAACAAGGTCGTAAGGGGATCTCTATCCCGTAGCTCAGACCAGAAAAGTGAGTAGCCAACAGTCCCAGAAGTAAACTATTGATGCCCAGCATCCCGTATGTCTGCCCCGAACCGCAAGCCAAGAGGCTCAAACCACCGCACCTCGACACTATCCGCATTGGGAGGCAATGACTTGCCCACACGGTTTTAGGTCACGTCACAAGGATGCATCTCGGTGGAGGATAGCGCCCCTCGTACTTGAGAGTTCTGGGTTAAGTCAAACCAGGCCTCTTCACTGCCTCGCAGTCGAGAGGTCTCCTCAAAGTCAAATCCTGTCACAACACTGACCCGAATTACCAAGGTTCCCACTCTGGTAATCGCGGAGGAAAGATACAGGCTATCCTAGTAGAAAGGACTAATCCTAGAATGCCAACAGGTCCCACTGCCCAGCCCTGCTGGTGGGTAATTCATAATATGATATCGGGTGACCCACTGCCCTGCCCTGCTGGAGGTTAAACCATAATACATCATCAGGCGACCCACTTCCCAGCCCCACTGGAGGGTATACCATAATACATCATTAGGTGACCCACTGCCCAGCCCCGCTAGAGGGTAGACCTTAATACATCATTAGGCAACCCACTGCCCAGCCCCACTAGAGGGTAGACCTGGAATAAGTCGACAGGCAACCCACTGCCCAGCCATGCTGGAGGTTAGACCTGGAACTAAACGAAGGGTGACCCACTGCCCATCCCTACTGGAGGGTAGACACTAAGAGGTCTTCGGGTGACCCACTGCCCAGTCTCTGCTGGAGGGTAGACCCTAAGTGTGTCGGGTGACCCACTGCCCAGTCTTTGCTGGAGGGTAGACCCTAAAAGCGTCCAGTGACCCACTGCCCAGTCTCTACTGGAGGGTAAACCCTAGTAGTCAGTGAGAAACCCACTACCCAGCCCCGCTGGAGGGTAGAACTCAGAACTTCTCTAGCCATCTCTACTGGAGGATACACCACTATCCAATCGAACACGTAGTGGGTATCGCGCGACCACCCAACTCCAGCACAACTCACCCAAAGGGGGTTCAGTGCCTGTTCCATTACTGGGTGTCACCAACACCACTACCGGCCGATCCATAGAGAACGAAACCAGGGGGAGACCACTCTACCCTACTGGTCAAACAAACGAGCACAAAGCCAGGGGAAGAGCTCCACCCTGCTGGTCAAACAAGTGAGCATAGAGGGACCCTCTATGTCACGAGAGGTCAAAGTACACAATGTAGAACATGGAATGCACATGGGGACCACACGACGTGTGGCCCCAAGTCAAATCCTACCAAGCGCATGAACATATCATGTACAAACCACACGTACCTCCAAGCGCTCTCGTATACTCCCAGAGTATACCACGTCTCCCGCCAAAGGGCTTTCATGCTCTCAGCACCCAACGTCAATGAGAAGGCGTGACGTAACAACTCCAACCAGCCACCTCAACGGCTGAGGCAAATCCATTCACTCGTCTTCACTCACACGGGAGGTCACGCGATCACACGCCAAGGGTTTTCTACAAACACGGTGAGAAGAACCGCCATTAGAGCATCTATCACATTTCCACATTTAACAAGATCGCGTAAGAGGCTCCGCACAACCAAATGGATCGCACCGTTGTAATCCCCGCAGAAAAACACGAGAGATAGACTAATCACTCGCCTCAAATGGATATCGATGGAAAAGTTACCAACGTCACCTCACGCCCGAACGGCGTCCCGTGATCCCGAGCCTTGGCCCCGAAAATAGTCGGGCGCATCGCACCATTGCGATCCTCTCGGGAAAACACATCAAAAGCACTACTCACTTGAGTGTAATGGATATCCGAAGAAAAAGATGCATTTTGGCGCACCGCATACGAGCAGTTCCACGTGGGACACGTATCCTGGTCTTAAAACTCAACAAATTTGTTGCACCGTTGCGATACTCTCGAAAAATCACACAAGATGGACTATTCACTTGTCCAAAACGGTCGCCCGGTGATAAAGATGGAAAATCACCGTCGATGCCCAAATGTCCCTCATGGGCCCCACACCATCATGCGTAATTATAGAGGGCAGACTACGTCAACGCAATGCCCTCGTAAAAACACCCAACATCGACTGCTCGCATGCCCCGAACGGACGTTTGAGGAAAAAGACGCTAAAAGCTGCACGTAACTCAAAAGACGAACCATGGGGCCCACACCTCAACTCTAGCTTCAACGCCCAGAACCACCCTGGAAACCTCCGTCTCAACGCCAGGGTGCCAATTCCGCTGACGGTGCTTAAATTGGATGTCGAACATGTCTGCGCCGTCCAAAACAAGGATCCCAGGAAAAACGCTCGTCCACTTAAAGACACATTGCACCTCCATGGCCCCTCGTTTCGGGAATTAAAAATTCCCTAAACCAAATCAATAGGTCCGACTCTACGTCAGGTCTGCGCCGCCACAGACGGCGCACAAAACGGACGTCCGTATAGAAATCTACGGATGTCGGAAATTTAAAGGGGGTACTCCCTTGGGCCGGACCGGCCCGGCCGCGGGTCCGGTTCAGTCCACCGCGGCCAGCTGGCTGCAGCCCGCCGCCACCGACCGGCTTTGACGTCCGTACATTCTTTTCCACAGCGACCCGCATCATGCGGGTCACGGTCGCGCCGCACGGGGCCGCGCGCCTCCCTTCCCCCTCCCTCTTCGCGCTCCGCCGGAGCCGCCCGAGACCCCGCCTCTCCGCCGTCCGCAGCCGGCCGCACCGTCTCCCTCGCCTTCCCAGCAGCCTCTTCTGGTTGCTCGCCTGACCGAGCCGCCTCAAGCCGCAGTCCGGCTCACCGCACCGCCACCTGGTATGGCCGGCCGCCGCGCCTACCCACCGGAACACCCCATAACTCCTCCGCAAACCCACAATCTTTGGCGAATGATTGCGGGTTCCTCCGAACTCCAAAACCGAATCTGAAAGATGCGTCGGATAGATCATAAAAACTACTATGTGATCATGGTCTTTGATTTGACAATCGAACAACAATAAACTCATATAATTGAGGTTGAAATAAGGTTCGGGAATTAAAACGCTCAAAAACTCTTACCTCGTTGGGCTTCACCCGGAGCTTCGCGTCAATCCTCCGACATCACCACACCTCGACGGAGTCACCTCGCTGGACTGTCTCACCGGAGATGGAGGAGGAGAGGGGAGAGGGTTCCACCAGGGGGTTCAAGAGAGAAGGGAAGGGGGGAGGGTTTAAATAAATTAATTAACGATTTAATTAATTTAAAACCCCCGAAAAGACCCGCATCTGAAACTCCCGACGGGGTCGGGGTTACGCCTCCCCTCGGCCAAACACCACCTCCCGAGCACAACAGTGGTCAGGGAATTTTAATCTGAGGCCCCGTTCAAAATTTATTAAACATAGCACCCCAGGCCGCCAAATTACGAAAACGCCCCTCGGGCCATTTTTCACAAACGACTCGTGCCCGCAAAACATACACCCTTCCTAGGGTAAATGGCATGCTCCAAACTCAATGGTGCCCTCAGTTATCCAATCCGGGACAACGTTTAAGAGATACCTGCGTTTCAACATTAAAAAAATTAATTTATTTATTTAATCCGTTTAACGTTCCAAAAGCGGGCGAGGGGTCCAAACATCCCACGCTGACAAGTTTTATGTCATTCCTAGGGTAAACACCCCATTCTGGACCTATCAGTACACTCAGATCTCTGATCCGGATCACTGTTTAGGAGTTATCCCATTTATTTGGTGTTTTCAGTGTGAACGCACTGAAAATTTAATTCTGGCTACTCTGGGGCTCGGAATCGCACGCCATCTGAAGGCGCTGCTCTGGAATATTATCAAGAATATTCCAAAGGATTTCTCAGAAAAACCTGGGTTCATACATCATTCCATCCTTCAAGATTTTCGTACCCGAAAAGAAAAACTAGGGAGCAACACAGGGTACTAAGCTCACACCTGGCTTTCTCATACCCAGAAGAACCCACGCACAGCTCTGTGTCACCGCACACAGACCAAAGGATTTATTTGTTCATGTGAGGTCAGCCATTACCGATGTCATGCAAAGGATCACACACACTCCTTCTCGGGTGAGTCACATGGGAGACATCGTGAACCCACTCAAGACTTTGGGGTTAGGGCAAGGTGGTAGGGAACCTCGCCATCCCTTTGCACGGTCTCAAACGGCCCGAAGGCTCTCGGGGGTATCTCACCTACCAATTCAAACCTCTACATCACACACCGCGACAAGAATCACCTCTTGAGCATGGGATAAGGCCCGGTGATTCCCTCCTTCAGAATATCCATATGGTGAAACACCCAAGGATATCTAGCCACGGAAGGTTCCACATTCGATGCCCTCTTACACGCTCAAAAGGCGAAGGAGTCAACACCATCTACTAAAGGAAAAGGTCTCATTCATTTTTCCTTACCAACATAGGGTTACACCCGACGCCCTGTGTCACCCTCGTAATACCTCAAACAAGGAGCAGGGAGAAAATCCTTTCACACACAGAGCCTAACAATCCTACTGCAAAAAGTTGAAGAGTCGCAAGGGGTACCTCTCACCATCCCATGCTCCGCAGGATCGTAGACATCCAAAGCTCGCGGTTGTCCGCGGTCCCAACTGTCAGCTCCAGGAGCCTGACGTGGACCACCTAGTGGTGACGGGATGATCTCGTAAAGTCGTCCCCCACTACTTGCTTCTCCCGCTCCTCTAATAGCACCACCTCACTAGGCACTACTCCGATCACGGCACTGCCTCCATCGTGGTGGTGCACCTGCTGCCTGCCCGAAGCTCTCTACAACTCAGGTCGGGCAGTCTCGTGCCATGTGACCCCACCCATCACAAGAATAACATCGGCGCTCTCTGGGCTGCCCTGGTGCCCTCCGGCACCACTGTGGTGTACGACCACAGACCGGGATGCACTCACGGAAGGGCATCCTCGGCTGAGGCCCTGCGCCTTTTCGCCACAGTGGTATACAACCACGTCTCCGAAACCGGCAGTGGGAAGGCCACCTGCATCGAGGTTCTGTCATCCGGCACCTTCTAGCTATGCCAGACGTCTCGGTTCCATCATGCCCTCTACCACTATCAACCGCAAAACGTGACAGGAAGCTCTCTGTCACCAATGCCTGCTCTAGCACCTCGGCATAAGTGGAAATTCCCAAGGGTAATATGATAGCATGAATCTCTCAGCGGAGACCCTGCTCAGACTTCTGTGCTCGGTTGTTGTCATCATGGACCAAGTCTGCATAAAAGCGTGCACAGTCTATAAAACTAGACGCGTACTCAGCCACCATCATCAGTCCCTGCTGAAACTGCAGGAGCTCCTGAATCCAAATGGAGTGCAAGCAGGAGGGGAAAACTCCTCACGAAACAACAACCGAAAGTTGCCCCACGAAAGCGACGACTCGTCAAGAAGCTGAGTCACCAGACTCCACCTACGCCAAGATGATCCACGAAAAGTCTGGTTTCCAAAGCCACTCTCTGATCTGTCGGCGTCTGCACAATCCTAAAAAGGAAAACCACTATCTCTAGCCAATACTCTACTGCCTGTGGATTTGGCTCACCACTAAACCTCAGCAGTCCCTGTCGCTGGAACTCACGGAGCATGATCAACCTGTGCTCAAGCTCATCCTGCTCTACTGAAACTATCTACTACTCAATAAGTGGGGGTTCTGCTACTGGACCACTCGAAGAATGGGGCTTGCATGATGGGTCCGGGACTGTGGCCTCGTAGCTCACAGGGTCGTCATCATGAACCAAAGCTGGTATCCTGGCTGGCTATCCTCGTGGAGACATCCTAAATATTATCAAGGAGTGTCGCAGTCAGATGGGCATATATGTATATACTAAAAACAACAACGATGGGGAGCTGAATTCAGAAGGATAGTCAAAGACTCAATCCTATGTGATGCACAAACCAAATTTTCCCTACAACAAGTGTCTCAGCATGTCGAGCCGACAAGCGGGTTATCAAGGTCCTGGTGAATGGATATGTCAGCCGCTGCACCATCACTGGACTCCCTGGCCTGAGAGCCTCTCTCGAGACATGTTAACATTGTTGCCCTAAATCCCAACCAATTCCTTTTATTTTAGGGACGTCCGAACAGCGTCCCAAGGAACAAACCACATATGATACCACATTTCCATGACCCAACCCTACCCGGGCTCGAGCCGCAACTACCCCACGCCTGCCTCCATAGGCCAGGGGCTGGCGACCAGCGCTGAAGGCACAACAACTCGGGGAGGCCTTTACCTAAGCATCTGTACACACACACACGCAGCACACTCAAAGAAAAAGTATAAACTAAAAAAGAAAAGTAAAGGGGAAACTGTTATAAATAAACCAAAAGAGTGCATCGACTTCTAAACAGTATAGGGTACAAGCTGAAAAGAAAAGGGGAAAAACACACGCCCAACCAAAAAGTGCCACAACCAGGCAACAGGTAAACAAAAAGAAATATCTGATGGGTCTCCCACCTGGAACCTGGACACGACCACTGCATGCGGTTCAAGCTCCCAAGCTCCTATGCTCCACGGAAGCCATGCTCCACATGTCCTTCATCTGTAAGGTCACACCAAGTGCGGGCAAATACCAAGAAGGTGTGAGTACAAAAATACACAATAGGATACCCCGAAGGCTCGAGGGAGCAACAAAGGAGGTATCTAATGGTGAGCAGTAGATCGAACAGGGAGTAGAACAGATGTACAACAGAGTGCCGTAAAGAGTCTAGCTCAACCCAACAAGAGAAAGGAGGTAGACTCGTCCAGTCACAAGGAGCTGGAAACGGTGATAATATGAACTTCTCATAGAGTCTTCGCTAACTATAGTAGGAGAGTAGACTCGTCCAACCACGAGAAGCTAGACACGGAAAGCACGTGGCATACCCCGCGTGTCTTCACCTCCTCTGGAAGGAGAGTAGCCAAAACCCAAGGAGTGGGTACTAGAACAAGGTATATACATATAAATATGCTCAACAAGAAGCCGGAACAAGTTCATAAGGGGATCTCCATCCCGTAGCTCAGCCCAAGAAAAGTGAGTGGCCAACAGTCCCTTAAGTAATCTATCGATGCCCACCATCTCGTACGTCTTCCCCGAACAGCAAGCCAAGGGGCTCAAACCACCGCACCTTGACACTATCTGCTTTGGGTGGTACTGACTTGCCCACACGGTTTTAGGTCGCATCACAAGGACGTGTCTCGGTGGGGGAAACCGCCCCTCGTATTTGAGAGTTCTGGGTTAAGTCAAACCACGCCTCGTCACTACCCCGTAGTCGAGAGGTCTCCTCAAAGTCAAAGCCTGTCACAACACTAACCCGAATAACCAAGGGTCCCGCTCCGGTAATCACAGAGGAAAGATATAGGATATCCTAGTAGAAAGGACTAATCCTGGAATGCCAACAGGTCCCACAGCCCATCCCTATTGGTGGGTAATTCATAATATGATATCGTGTGACCCACTGCCCAGCCCTGCTGACGGGTAAACCATAATACATCATCAGGCGACCCACTACCCATCCCCACTGGAGGGTAGACCTTAATGCATCATCAGGAGACCCACTGCCCAGCCCTACTGGAGGGTAGACCTTAATACATCATCATGAGACCCACTGCCCAGCCCTACTAGAGGGTAGACCTAGAATAAGTCGACAGGCAACCCACTACCCAGCCTTACTGGAGGGTAGACATGGAACTAAACAATGGGTGACCCACTACCCAGCCCTACTCGAGGGTAGACCCTAAGAGTTCATCGGGTGACCCACTACCCTGCCTCTGCTGGAGAGTAGACCCTAAGTATGTCGGCTGACCCCCTGCCTAGTCTCTGCTGGAGGGTAGACCCTAAGAGCGTCGGGTGACCCACTGCCTAGTCTCTACTGGAGGGTAAACCCTAGAAGTCAGTGAGCAACCCACTTCCCAGCCCCGCTGGAGGGTAAAACTCATAATTGCTCTGGACATCTCTACTGGAGGGTACACCACTGGCCAACCGAACACATAGTGGGTATCGCGCGACCACCCAACTCCAGCACAACTCACCCAAAGGGGGTTCAACGCCTGTTCCATTACTGGGTGTCACCAGCACCGCTACCAGCCGATCCATTAAGAACGAAACTAGCGGGAGACCACTCAACCCTGCTGGTCAAACAAACGAGAACAGAGCTAGGGGAAGAGCTCCACACTGCTGGTCAAACAAACGAGCACAGAGTGACCCTCTACGTCGCGATAGGTCAAAGTACGCAAAGCAGAACACGACACGCACATGGGGCCCACACGACATGTGGCCCCATGTCAACCCCAACCAAGCGCATGAACATCTCAGGTACAAACCACACGTACCTCCAAGTGCTCTTGTATACTCCCAGAGTATACCACGTCTCCAGCCCAAGGGCTATCATGCTATCGGCACCCAACGTCAACGAGAAGGCGTGACGTAACAACTCCAACCAGCCACCCCAATGGCAGAGGTACATCCATTCACACGTATTCACTCACACGGGAGTGCACGCGATCACACGCCAATGGTTCTCTGCAAACATGGAGAGAAGAACCACCATCAGAGTGTCTTTCACATTTCCACATTTAACAAGATCGCGCAAGAGGATCTGCATAACCAAATGGATCGTACCGTTGTAATCCTCGCGGAAAAACACGCGAGATAGACTACTCACTCGCCTCAAATGGATATCTGACGGAAAATTTACCAATGCCGCCTCACGCCCGAACGACGTCCCGTGATCCCGAGCCTCAGCCCCGAAAACAGTCGGTCGCATCGCACCATTGTGATCCCCTCGGGAAAACACGTCAAAATCACTAATCAATTGAGTGCAACGGATATCTGGAGAAAAAGATGCATTCTGGTGCACCGCATATGAGCAGTGCCACGTGGGACCCACATCCCGGTCCCGAAACTCAACAAACGGGTTGCACCATTGTGATCCTCTCGAAAAAGCACACAAGATGGACTATTCACTTGTCCAAAAAGGTCGCCCGGTGATAAATATAGAAAATCACTGTCGACGCCCAAACGACCCTCGTGGGCCCCACACCATCCTGTGGAATTACAGCGGGCAGACTACGGCAACGTGATTCCCTCGGAAAAACACCCAACATCGACTGCTCGCACGCCCCGAACGAACGTCCGAGGAAAAAGTCGCTAAAATCTGCACGTAGCTCAATAGACGAGTTGTGGGGCACACTTCAACTCTTGCTTCAACGCCTGGAACCACACTGGAATCCTCCGCCTCGATTCCAAGGTTCTAGTGCCGCTGACGGCGCTTAAATCGGATGTCGGACGTGTCCGCACCGTCCAAAACAAGGATCCTGGGAAAAGCCCTCGTCCACTTAAAGACACGTCACGCCTCTCTGGACCCTAATTTCGGGAATTAAAAATTCCCAAAACTATCTCAAAAGGTCCGCCTCTGCGTCAGGTTCGTTCCTCCGCAGACGGCGCGCAAAACGGACATCCGTAGCGAAAGCTACGGACGTCAGAAATTCAAAGGGGGTACTCCCTTGGGCCGGACCGGCCTGGACCGGCCGGTCCGCCCACAGCCGGCCCGCGGCCCGGCCGCGGGTCTGGTTCAGTCCTCCGCGACAAGCTGGCCGTGGCCCGCCGCCACTAACCGGCCTTGACGGCCGGTCTTTCTTTTCCGCAGCGACCCAGATCACGCGGGTCGCGATCGCGCCGCACGGGGCCGCGCACCTCGTGGCCCCCCTCCCTCTACGCGCTACACCGGAGCCGCCCGAGACCCCACCTCGCCGTCGTCCGAAGCCGACCGTGCCTTCACCCTCGCACGCCCAGCTGCCTCCGCTGGCCACTCGCCCGACTGAGCCCCCTCAAGCCGTCGTTCGGCTCACCGCGCCGCCGCCTGGTATTGCCGGCCGTCACGCCTACCCGTCGGAACACCCCAGAACTCCTCCGCAAACCCACAATCTTCGGCGAATGATTGCAGTTTCCTCCGAACTCCAAAACCAAATCCGAAAGTGCGTCGGATAGCTCATAAAAACTACTACGTGATCAAGGGATTTGATTAGAAAATAGAACAACAATCGACACATATAATTGAGTAGAAATAATGTTCAGGAAATAAAATGCTCAAAACCTCCTACCTCGCTGGGCTTTGCCCGGAGCTTCGCGTCGATCCGCCGACATCACCGCACCTCGCTGGAGTCACCTCGCCGGACTGTCTCACCGGAGATTGAGGAGGATAGGGGATAGGTGTTCACCAGGGGGTTCAAGAGAGAAGGGAAGGAGGGAGTGTTTAAATAAATTAATTAACGATTTAATTAATTTAAAACCCCCGAAAAGACCCGCATCTGAAAGTCCCGACAGGGTCGGGGTTACGCCTCCCCTAGGCCAAAAACCACCTCCCAAGCACAACAGCGGTCTCATAATTTTAATCTGAGGCCCCGTTCAAATGTTATTAAACTTAGCGTCTGAGGCCGCCAAATTACAAAAACGCCCCTGGGGCCATTTTTCACAAACGACTCGTGCCCGCCAAACTTACACCCTTCCTAGGGTAAACAGAAGGCTCCGAACTCAATGGTGCCCTAGTTTTTCCAATACGATCCACCGTTTAAGAGATACCTGTGTTTCAACATTAAACGAATTAATTAATTTATTTAATCTGTTTAAAGTTCCAGATGCGGGCGAGGGGTTCAAACGTCCCACGCCGACAAGTTTTATGTCATTCATAAGGTAAACACCTCATTCCGGACCCATCCGTACACTTGGATCTTTGATCCGGATCACCGTTTAGGAGTTATCCCATTTATTTGGTGTTTCCAGTGTGAACGCACTGAAAATTTAATTCTGGCCAGTCCGGGGCTTGGAATCGCACGCCGTCTGAAGGTGCTGCTCTGGAATATTATCAAGAATATTCCAAAGTCTTTCTCATCAAAAATCGGGTTCTTACATTCATATATGTCCCAAATTACTTATCGATAATCTCCCTAAATTACCAAAATAATCATAATGAGTTTTCTCAGTTTTTTATATGTAACTTGTGTTTTTTACTAAAATGTAATTTTAAATTAGAAACACACACATTATGTACTATGAGTTAAATTATTTCTAGATTTGACATGAGTTTTATTACTACACATTAAAAATGAATTAATAATCATTTTCCCTAAATATAATGACAATATCAGTGTCATTTCATAGTATTTAGTATGTGACTTATCTTTCGTACTAACATTAATGTCAATTTCAAATAAAAATACATAGTTGGAGTTATATCAGGCACACAATGAATGAGATTAAGGTGAAACTAATTCCTAACCATAAATAATAATTACATATTTTTTTCATAATGTATCAAAAAAAATTATTATTCTTATATATTTTCAGTACATGATGTGTGTTATGAACTAAAATGTAAATTATAAACTAAAAATATACATTTAGAGTCATACCGAGCACATGGTGTATCAGATAGAGCTGAAGATAATTGATTATGTGATTTGTTTTCATTTAAATTTCCAAAAAATCCAGAAAAGTAAGAACAAGTTCTATTTTGATGGAAGGGATACTCAATGCACCCTGAAACACTTAACGTTTCACAATGAATAGGGTTTCCTCTTCTACCAAAAAATGAACATGATCATTTTTCCTAGATTATTACATATAGTTTAAATAAAATTATTAATTACCACAATACCTATGTAAAAAATAAATTATAATTAGATAAAAATGATATGGAAATTAAGTTATAAATAATAGATAAAATAATGGAAATAGTAATTAAAAAATTATTAGATATTTGTCTTTTCATTATGGTTATAAAAATTATTGACCCATGAGTAGTTCAAAATATAATTTATATTATATTTATCCATTAGATAAAATATAATATTATGATGAAAGACATTGAATATTAAGAAAACATTGTTACCTTCTCATTTACCTCTCTTTTGTTTTATTAAAAGTTTTTATGGATTCAACTCCTCTATCAAGAATAAAAATCCCCTCTTTTCAGTACCCTCTAATGTATAATTAATTTTTAACATTGGGACAGGCATGAAATAATTATGATCTACCAATGAAAGGGTCATCCTCATTTGAATTTTCATCTGACCCTATAGTAGTATTAGTCTCCAATAAGAAAATCGAGAAGTTCTTGTTTTCTATATTTGATACATAAAACCCTTGACCTTCAATTATTAATTTCTAATCTTTTTCCCTTCTATGATGAACATTACATTCACAAAGCCTATTTCATATACTTTCACTACAGTACAATTTTCAACCCATATTCCTGGGAAATTTAGAACTTGAAATGTTGTATAATCCAACTCGTATATCTATTTTATAATTCCAAAATATGAAATATTTTCATAATTTGGATTTCAATATTTGTAGCCATATATTTGTATCAATTATTTCACAAGTATAACTCCACTATTTTTTATCATAATGCAGTCATCGTTTTCATTTTGTATAGAATGTATAAACATTGATTACAAAACCCGTGTATGATATTACATTTTTATTTGGTCCAATGGATAGACATAAAATTCATTCAGCCATTGAAATTGGATTATAAGATAAATCCAAATAAATTTAATATTATAAACATCCTATAAAATATTTATTATGTGTATTTGATATCCATCCTTCATCCCATGATGTATTTAAATTTATAGGAATTTTGTTTTGGGCTGCAACATATGGATCAACATATTCGTTACTATATAAAATGTAATGGTGTTCTTGCTCCTGCTTTGTGATGCTAATTTTAAAAACTAATCTTCTATAAATCACTTCACCCATAAGGAATCCACTATGAGGATACTTTGGGAGACTAATGCTATCAAAATCTGATAGGTAATCGGTGCATAATTCAATATATTCTTCAATTATATATCATTCTACAATACATCCTTTTGGAAAACTTCAATTCTTGATATACCCTTTGAAAATATTCATATATAATTCAGTGGGGTGTATCCATCTATAATGTATAGGAAAATATAGTTTATCCTCTATAATGAAGTAAACCATCAGGTGGTATATTGCATCAAATAATAATTGTGGCATGAACTTGTTTAATTCACATTACATGAATTCAACCTCCTTATTCATGATTATAAACTTCCTCAGTTATATAACTTTAATACATATGGATATTAAAAATAATACGATTCTAGTTAATGTATTTTATAAATTCTTAGTCAGAAATCAATAGAAAGCAACATACATATAATATTTCATCAAAACATGATTTTCATTTGATATTAGTCTATGTAACATCAAATTATTAATTAACATTCCATATTTGATATTTTAAGAATACACCTCAGGAACTTTTACCCCATTAAGAAAAACGAAAATTGTTATTGTTACAATGATTTAGAGTTTTAGTTATTGGAGTAAGAAAAGTATTCCCTTTACACCTCACTGGTGCCAACTCTTCACTTATCCTCATGAAAACCGTGTCCAAACTAGTCTTGATGGCATAATTTTTTCAGTAATAACTATTAAAGTTAATATAGCACTATCAAATACATTAATTATCAACATGGATGACATTTATAAACTTTTTGACCTAAAAAAATCCCAATATTTTAATTCAATGAATATTTATCTCTTCTTCTAACATGGTTTTGTACGGTTTTTTTTAAAATGGTTTATCAATGATAGTGTTAGTATCTTTTACTTTGTCGATTAGTTGATCCCCCATTATTGGTGAAGATGATATACCTTGTTGGGTATTCCCATTGAATTTCCTCATCCTAAATCAGTATTTATGTTATCGAGGTAAAAAATTATGTCTTAAATGCATAGTCTTTGAGGTTTGTTTTGACTGAATTGAGTGTGTGTAATATTTACAAATGGGACACCGACATATTATTTTAATTTTATAGCCTGAAATATTTCCATAAGAAGGAAAGTCATTTATCATCCAATACCACATGGACCTAAATGTGAATTCTTTTCTTCAATGAGGATCAGAAAATTTATCACTTGTGTCACACATAAATTTGTCATCATTGATCCATATAGACAAATAGACATAAATATCATTAATGGGTCTCTTTTGTCTAGATATAAGTAGAGAATACATAATTTATTTATACTTCATGTATAACTATTGAGGAGAGTTTTAATTTACCAACATTATGTGACATTTACTATAAGTAGTACTATTTTCACCAAAATGATTTATTATATATGTAGATAGTGAAAGATGAATATTTCTTGGCTCATTTCCAAATTCAGGATACTTTTTACCAAATTTTCTTCCACTCTGGAGGATCTTTTGGATGAAGTAGGTTCCGATATTTAATTCTTGAGTCTACATTTCATGTCAATTTTATTCCACTTTCCTAAAATCCATATAGTCTTCTAAAGAATTGAATTATTGTAATGTGCCATACATATTTCTATAGACTTGATTTATTTTTATTTTATCAATCATGGCCACACTTAGGGTATTTTTTTAGGGATGTATGGTCATCAGAATATAATATAAAATCATTTGATGAGAATATATTTATTAAGAGATCATTTCCATTGATCATAACATTCATCTATCATAATATATTCAACATGATGTTTAATTTTATTCTTGTATAATTTCATTCAGGACACCGAGTAGTTTTTTAAAGCTTCTGTTGCTCCATTTACTTCCAAAATTCAAATTATATAACTTCAACACACTTTACAATGTTTTGTATCTAGTTCAATCAATATAAAATGGTCTCTTCTCATAGATTTTTACCTTCTCAGACAACTTTGGACAATCATTATGGTCATATTCAATTCCCATTGTCATTTTATCCATGTGATATCTATCATCATGTACACTATTGTTCATATCAAATGATCGATAAACAAAACTAGCATCACAATCAGTTTGCACATTTAATTTTTTCCCATGTTTATACCAACATTTATAGATCTGATCTATTCTATGACAAATCAAAAATTCTACCTACTCTTATAGAATAGTATTTCAGGAATATAATCAATGTAAACACTGACAATGGATTTGAGAAGGGTCATATACATGCTCTATTAGAAACATGATGAACTCTTTAACTCCATATTCATACTCTTTTTTCAAATTATTAGTGTGAATCCATTTTAGATTCATATACATAATCATAGGTTCATAAAATATGCATTTTGTACAATAAATAAATAAAGACACATAATATATTCATTATAAAAGGTGAATGTTCTAGATAATTCCAATTAGGGGAACTAAACATTTTATTGTTTAAAATAATTTCATTATTCTATGAAGGAAATGGGTAACTGAATTTATGAATATTATTACTAGACTATGATAGATTTTATCCTATGAATTTATCAAAAAGTGAAATTTATAGAAAACTTTTATCTGTATTAGCTTCATCTCTTGAATAGTTATTATTGTATTTTCTTGCTGGAGACTCATCACCCATCTCTTCTGGATATGAAACTATATTTCCTTAACTACTCTGAGAAGTAGTCATCATTTTGGATGACAATTTAATAGAACAGTTCAAGAAACATAGAAGAGATGTGGTATGAGTCTCTACCAAAAAAATGAAATAATAATTCTTCACTTGATGAAGTTGATGAGGATGAGACTAGAACTTTTTTTCTTAAATAATGGACGTGATTATTATTTTTCAATGATTCAATTACTAAAAGATGAAAACTAAAACTATAATAATTAAATAAGTTTTTTCTATTGAAAATAATAATATATAATATATAATAATGCACAAATAATCTATTTAAAATTTTTGAATCTAGAGTTGTATACTTTTTTAAGAATAAATATTATATGTATATTTTAAATAAAATTGAATGGAATACCCATAGATCTAGTATTTATTATAATTAAGATATAATTGTATATAATAAAGATAATTCGTGAATTGAACAAAAATGGAGTACTTGACCAAGAAAATAGAATCATCCATATCTTGAATTCAAATATTTTGAATCCTTTATTTTTCTTATAGATAGAGATAAGCATTATAATATAATGTAAAAATATCTTTTGATGTTATCCATATATGTTGATCTCAATCTATATAAAGAATAATTATCTTTAAAACATCTCACTTTCTAGAAATAGTCATTTAATGATGAAATATATTCTATTATGAGAAATAATACTGGCATCTTTACAAATATTCTAAAACATTAAAATATTTTCTTAATGTATATTTTGAATCATGAATGATTACAATTATCACATTCATGTCTTTAAATCTATATTTGTAATAAAATGTGTCAAAAAATCAAATAGAGTGGTTATTTTGATACTAATACTCATTTTTTTAAAATAAAAATAAAAATGTTATTTTTTTCCTTTATATTCGACAAATCATTAATGTGTTAATTAAAAGAATGTTAAAACTATATTATTAAATGGAAATTTAAATAAATAAATTTACATGGAAGATTATGAATATATTATATATAATATAGTTAAAATAAATTATGTAAATTAGTTAAATATAATTATGGTCCTAAAGAAACACCTAAAAACAAGAGAAGTGTGATCCTATTAATTTCTATAATGGATTTTAACAAAATAATATTGATAAGTTTACTTTAAAAATTTTCATAAAATAATAATAAGTTATTATGTAAATCAATGTCGATGAAATAATTATTTTAAAAAATATATGACTGGTATTAATGAGATGAATAAATATTTATCCTCTATGATTAAAATGAATAAAACAAGAATAATAAATACTACACGAATTTTTAAATTGAGAATTCATAGTGGGGTTATTATTTATATGAGTCTCATTATATTGTGAATATATTGAATACATTAAGTATGAACTAATTAAATTATAAATATCTTCATGGGATATTATCAGTCCCAATTTGTTTGTATATTTACTCTTAGAGATTATTCATTTATAGGGTGGAAATAAATAGGATTTTCACATTCAACATTGTAGTCATACTTTAACAACTTGTAGAATGAAAAAAGTGAAACACAAAATTATTAATGGAATTTAATTAATGTAATACTCCAAGGACACTAATTTCTATTAATTATGGAAGTGAAGCAAAAATGATAAAATATTATATTTTTCATGTATAATGTAAAGTCTAAACATATTACATTCATACAAAGTATGTTTGAAAATTATTATAAAATTTCACCATAATAATTGTTTATATAAAATCATCTAAGAACCATAGAGATCTTTTTATAAAATATAATTAGAGTGTAATTACTAAAAATACTAATAGATAAATTGTGGGAAAAATCCTTAAAATGAAGTATTTATTGAAAAGTATGACCACACACTTTTTCAATACTCAATCCAAGATTTTCATTTCGATAAAAACACGGATTTCAAATATGCATGCATTCATTGTTCCATGTCAAATGGAAAGTTTATGGAGCCACCTACTAGAATAGATGAAATCGGTGTATGGAAGTATTAATATGCTAAAATGAAGAATGATGAGCACTTAAAGATTCAATACAGATACAAAATCATAGAAACCCCCAATTAGATATTCATTCTACAAGGGAAAGTAATTATGGATAATGAATAACTTGAGATAATGAAATAAATTGGAAAAATATATTGCCAA
Source organism: Viscum album (assembly GCA_963277665.1). NCBI lineage: Eukaryota > Viridiplantae > Streptophyta > Magnoliopsida > Santalales > Viscaceae > Viscum > Viscum album. The sequence goes on along the minus strand of OY728156.1, from coordinate 689,278,151 downwards.
ACAAATAATCAATGAGTAAAGAGTTGGACAAAAATCAACATACCATTGATTGGAGTTTTGATTTTTCCTAAATAAAGTAGATATGTCACTAAAATTGGATTCATTCAAGCCTTGGATTTGTTCGATCCTTGACTCATTTGAACCTTGGATTCAAGACTTGGATTTTTTCGAACATTGATTTGTGCATGGATTTTTTCTTAGATTCGATGAGGATGAGTGACAGTTTCATGTGGCTTCGGTAGAAGGCTTTAGATATCATGATCGGTTGCTACTATTTTGGGTTCTTTAAATAGACTGAGGATACTTTTATCTGTGCATCCAAATAAGTGTCGATAAAGATAACTTTTATCAGCACTAAATTAATAAGCGGTGATAAAACGTATCTTCATCAATGCTAACAAATTAACACTGAAAAAGGATTAATAATTATAATTATAAATAAAAAATCTAAATACATTTATAAAGTGTGTTTTTATTTATTATAATTTTATATTTATTTAAATATATAATTATTTACTTATAATTATTAAAATACATTTTTAAAAAATTAAATTTTTTATATAAATTATGAATATATAATTTTATAAATATTGTAAATATACACTTATAAATATATATGAAAATATATTTATCATTATTTATTTATAATTATTTGTAAATATATTTATAAATATATATTTTTATATTTTCAATTATACATTTATAAAAATATTTTTAAATATATTTACTTATAATTATAAATATAAATATAGTAAATAAATTAATTATTTAAATACATTTTTTATAATTTTACTATTATTTTAATATATATATAATTATTTATTTATAAATATATAAATACATTTTAAAAAAGTAATATTTAATTATTTATAATCATAAATATATAAATTTAATGATATATTAAATATACATTTATAAATATATTTCTTTTTAAATAATTAATATATTTTTTTTTTATCATTATTAATGAACATATAATCTCAAATGCATGCATTTTAAAAATGAGTGAAATTGAATAATTGAAAAATAGTACACTTTAAAAATATTGAATAAATGTATAAATTTAATAATTAAATATAAATTATTACAAAAGTATGGAAAAATATTTAAAAAAATATGATTACTTACTGAAAATATTAAAACATAGTAAATAAATATATATAAATAAATAACAGAAAATAATTTAATTCTGAAATAAATTAAAAATAAAAAATTACGAATATTACAAATGAATTAATACCTAACTTTAATACTATTATAAAGAAATAAATATTATTTATTTATTAAATATATAATTTATTAAATTTATCATGTTATAATTAAATTCTAAAATGAATAATAAAATTTTAATAAATTACATAAATATTAGGTGTGTTTGTGTTTATATATAATATTTCAAAATTACGTAAATATTAGTGTCTATGTGTTGTCTATAAAAATTAATTAATTACATATATGTATGTGGAATTAATGTAAAAAATGTTTGATATATGTTAAATTGAAAAATATAATGACTTTAAATTATGTCCATTACTCGATACAATTGGTCAGTATTTTTAATTAATGTTAAATTTTAATTATAAGTGATTCTTCACTAATTATATTGCTTAATTTTAAAAATAAATATTTTTATTATATAACTAATATGTTAAAATATATTATCTACATTCATATATAACAAAGTGAATATATTTCAATAATAAATGTTTTAATGAATAATTATGTATAAAAAAATTAAAATGAATAAGAAATTAATATGTTTTTAATTATTACATTTTATCAATTTTCAAAATTTAAATTTAATATATACTATTTATTACTATTTATAATTTATATATATATATATATTAAAATAATTCATTTTTATAAATAATTATTTCATTAATAAATTTTTTTTAAAAAAAAAATTTATTCTTTTTTATTTTTTATAAATATTATAATCTATTAATTTTTTATTGTTTTATTTAATTATTACAATTTATCCATTTTTTATTTTTTATTAACTAATTATTACAATTTATTCTTATTATAAATCTATATTTATGTATATTTTACTTATTAATATTTATAATATTTATATATATATATATATATATATATTAAATTTATCTATTTTTATAAATAATTACGTAATTAATAAAAATTATACATTTTTATTAATTTACTCATTTTTTATTTTAATTTGTTTAATTATTCCATTATAATCATTTTACGTATCTATATATATATATATTATATATTATTTCTTAGTATTTATAATATATATATATATGTGTGTGTGTGTGTGTTATATTCATTTATTTATATCCATAACTATTTGATTATTAATTTTTTTAATATTTTTTATTAATTTACTCAATTTTATTTTTTATTTCTTTAATTATTTAATTTTTTCTGGGGCCTTTATCTTTGCTAAAAACACTAATAAAGGTTACACTATATCTATGCTATAAATAAATCACTAATAAATGGTACCCTTTATCAATGTAGATAAATGATGCCTTTTATCATCACTAAGGAAAATGGTAGATAAGGTCAAGCGCTATTAAAGGATTATTTTGTTGTAGTGATCAGTTATATCTGATAAGAGTTATTGTTATAGGATCCACACCTTGTATGAGATCAATCACAAACTTGATCTCCCTCTCAGGGGGAAGGCATACGAAATCCTCTAAAAAATAACATTGAAAAGTTCTTTCACAAAATAATATATCCCTCTCCTTTAAGTGAGGTTAAAGATACCCACATTCAATAGTATTTAATATGATCATTGAGGCTTGTTAACCAATCTATCTGGAAAATGAAGTCAAAACTCTACATATCCAATATTATGAAATCCCATATATTTCCCTACCCTCTGGCCACTAGAACACATTTCAAATACATCCAAAAAGAATTATAACTCTTCTAAAGAGATGTAATAAGTTCTAAAAATCCCAAGTAAACTCTATTGTCTACCCTAACTTAGATAAATATAATGCAAAAATAATGGAATGAGATGCCATACTATCAAAAAAACTACTAAAATTACAAAAGAAATATGAACTATTACAGAACAATATTTAAGTGTATGAAAACTATGTTTTATATCACTTGATACATGCAAGAACGTGATTAAATTAAATATGGAACACTATTGAAATATTAATCTTTAAATATGAAATTTATAACCATGTTGTTGGATAGGTGAGTTTGAATTTGTATAATTTTATTATGAAATATATTTATATATAAGTATATATGTATGTGTTTTTTTACTAAAATATATATATATATATATTAATTCCTAGGAAACAAGTATTTAATTTTGATTTTAAAGAATTAAATCATATATGCTTATTAATATTTGATGTTTAAATGGGTTATTTTTTCAATAAATGAGTTTTTTAATTAAATTGTATATATTTCATTTATAATATAAATTTTACCTTTATTTCTTTTTATATTTGATGAAAATTTATATTTTATACATTTAATCTACAGAATAATCATTCATACAATAATTTTCATTATGTGAGAAATGAATATTAAATTATTTTATAGTAAAAAGTGATATTTTTAGAAATAAGATTTTAAATATATAAAATGTTTTTATCTAAATAAAATATATTAATTAATATTTATAATGTATTTTTAAAAATTTAATTTATAATATATTCTATCAAATAAATTAAAAATAATGTAATTTTTGTTACAAGGTGAGGAATGAGAATATTTTTTTTATGCTATAAAAAAAATTATTTAAAAAGGTTTTTACACATTTTTGAAAAGATATTATAATTATTTTGAGTTATATTTAAAAAAATTATTTGATAAAATGAAATTAATTTTTTTATTTCATCATATAAAAATCATCTTATATTTTTTTTAATAAATACATTATTTTTTGGTGAATAATGGAAAAATATCAATATTGCAAATAATTTCACATTTATGATATTAACATGACTTAATAATAACATGAATATTTAATAAAAAAAATTAATATACCAAATATATATTTAATAATTAATATAATACATTTGAAAATATAATATTTAACTTTAAAACCTTTTTTAACATTTTAGAAATATAATTAATGTTTTTATTCAAGTAAAATCTATTTTGGGTTATTCTGTTTTATTTAAGTATTCACAATGTTCATTTTATTTTTGGTTTGGTTTGAAATAAAAATAATTATCCATTAATTTTACATAATCTAATTAATTCCTCGGTAACCAACATTTTACTTTATTTTTCTATGAAAATATTTTTATGCTCAAAAATGGAATTTTTCTAAAATAACATTTTTCATTGTGATTTGTGAACATATAATAAGTGTAATATCATGAACGTATAGGATTTGTATCAATTAAAATAAATTCAATACTTTAAATTAAAATAATTAATTTTGTGTAATTATTTCAACTTAAGTTTTTTTCATATTGTATAATGACCAGGGTAAAAATATATCACCTAAGTTAATGGTAAAATAAGTCAAAATGGTTAATATAATGGTATAATGCTTCAAAATGTACACCAGACACAATACTAATTCTCAATGGTTTTTTTATTTATACCATACCCTTGTCATATTCTAAATTTATCCCCTTTGGATCCACTTTTCCATGAGATTACTTTATTATATTTTAATATTCTTAATATTTATATGTTTTCCACCCACATTACTTTTAAATGGGAACCTCATAACCTCTCTTATCCAGAAATCATAGTACACTTATCACAACTAGGAACTACCCAAATAACTCTTAATATTGGTTTTTCTCAATCTAGATGACCTGGTCCCACCGAAATACAACTTTAATAAGGTATAAGGTGTAACCCAAAGGAGATTACGAACATAATATGTAAATGTTCTTTCGATCTTTTCAAAGATCATTTCCTCTAAAACCTCATACAAATATTCAATAATCATATTAACATAATTTTTTCAGTATATATTACATAATTATATACTTTTATTTTAATGTTAAATCTATTTTCTCTCTTCTTTCCACCCCACAGATAATGAAAACATTATTCATGCATATATGGGTACTACCATCATCATGAAGAGATGTGCAACTTTTTTCATCACCAGATATATTTTATGGTTATAAAAAATAAATTAATTAGTGTATAGGACATTCATGACATTATTATGATTCTTTAATTATAAGATATCATATACCTATTTACCCTCCCATCCGTTAGAAAATGATAATTTCACTCACGCATATATTTAGACTACCTCCCTCACAGATAGATGTGATTCATTTTTCGTTTCAAATTTACATGGAGGTTAATAATGATATATTTAATTATTAGATATTATTTTTTTTATATAAATATTTCTCTATAATTATAACTCATTATACACATTATTTCATTTAAAAACATTACGAAAATGAAAACTCCATCAAGCGTACGTGTGGACTACCACCTCCATGAAAAACTTATTTTGTTTTTCTATTACTGAATTGCATGGTTGATTATAAAATTTTCTATAATGAATAAAATTTAAATTAAAAAAAATATTCACATTATTTATATGGTTGAACAATTTGAAAAACAATTCACCATATTCAGTATAGCAATGTATTTTTGTAAAATTGAATGAACAACCTTAAGTGTAGGATATAAGAAAGAACAATTAAATCAATTAATATGAAATGATTGTAGAAGGATATAAAAATAAAATAGTGATTGAAATTTTCTTAATAATTTATTTAACAACATTAAATTTATTATTCATGATGATATAACACATCTGATAAAGAAAAAATATTTGTAAAGGGTTCTTCATCTCAATTCCAATCCATTGAGGCATATTTTTTATTATTCAACTAATATATTTTATATGGTGTATATAATACCAATTGACATATTATATCCAGATTTATAATTTATAAGTTCTATATAACATCTAAACTTTGGATTTACCTTTTAATTTGTTATGATTAAAAAATTTTTAATGTCTTAAGGGTTTATTTTACTATCACACTCTAATTCGAGAGTCTTCATGAATAAATTTACAATGGAAGATTTATATTCTATTTATTTCTTAAAACTAATATATTTTATTTTAATATATCTATATATTTATTTTCTATGTTTTTCTTCAACCCTTTCTTCTCTTTGGTACTAAAATACAAAAAAAAATTCATAAACAAAAGAGACCATTTCTTATTTTTTGGTTAGGAACCATTCTCTTCCATAAAAAAAATTTCAAATTGATTTAAAGTTGTTTTTAACTACATTTAAATGAAATTAAAATGTATTTTTTTACAACCATTAAAATTCATCACCATTGTTTTAAAGTTACATTTTGTTTTTTTAACAAGTTGTTTTTACATTTGAAAAAAGTGTTAAGGGAGTGTTATTTTTAATGTATATGGAGTGAATGGATATTCCGACCTCCATGACTATTATTTTCTTTTTAGATTACCCTATAAGTTTTCACGATTTTCAAAAGAAAATCATTTTTCCATTATTTTATGAATATATTGTTTTTATATTAAAATAAAAATTATTTATTTACTTAAAATATGAAATGATTTTTGTAAAATATTTATAATATCCTTTTTGAAAAAAAGTTAAAAAATCATTAAGCAGTATTTTTTTAAACTTTCACTACCATTTTCTTCTCAAATTCTAAAAATACATTACATTCTTTTAAAAGGTAATTTCTGAGGAATTTATGGTGATATACCATCCTTTTCTATTTTTTTGATTACACATTATTTTTTATAATTCACATTCTTATGATCATGTTCTATATCACTTAACATTGTTCATCAGAAATTATTTTAATCATTAATGTCCAAATTTTTAGTATCAATGATGTATTAAATATCATTTATAATATTTTTATATTTTTATAAAAATATTCCATTTCAATATATGGTTTTCATTGAAGGAATGTAACTTATTTCTTTTAATGGGGAAATATTAATGATCTATATACTTGATTCAATATGGAATATTATTTATTGATTTGAAAAAGTGACTATGTATACTATTTTTTATTCAATATAGGAGGAATGAATTGGGAATATGTAAGTAAAATTTGGGTCCCAGTGATAGATAGTCTATTTGTAACACTCTTAAACTCTAATGTACATATTTTTATTCAATTGCATGCATGACATCCATCAAAAAGGGCATGAGGGAATATAATATCTCGAGACTCTACTATATATTTACAATTTTTAATATATTCAATGCATGATATAGATTTTAATGAATTGACCCACCTTCAAGCGTGATCTTTTCTCCAATGATTCGATGTAGGGGGTTTATATGTTTACGCATTTTAAATGATTTCATATTCCATGTTCTTGGATTATATGAATAACGCATACCAACCGACTAACGGGTTGTTCCGCAATTCATTCATTTTTGCGGGAGGTTGTTGTGGGGGAATCATTACAGGGTTTTGATTATTGTTTAATTCAATGGATTATTAAACCCTTAATCCCCCTCATGTTTATGAGCTAAAACGGAGGTCTTGGTCCTAAATAACTCTGCCCAAAACCTCTACTATCTTTCTATCATTGCACCACCATGGAAGACCGCCAGTGCAGCGACACTAACCGGCTACGAGGAAGGCATGTGCTGACGCACACCGCAAGAGAAGGTCATGTCACAAAGCCGTTGCGGTCATCAGAATGGTCGGCACTGGAGGACCATAGAGGAGGTGTGGTTTGTCATCGCATGCCGTTGGTGAGCAAGAGGTTGTGCTAAAGTGAGGATGCGGTCGGCTCAATGGCCGACGACAGATGGGGATGCAGCACGACCAATGTGCCCCCAACGAACAAGAAGTCAAAGCCGATGTCGTGGCGGAGGCCAAACCCGCGCCACTAATGGGTTCCTCGACAACCAGGTGGTGCCCACGCGGCATCACCACATCGAAAACTGAACGACCTCTAGGCCGTTCAGGAGTTCCGATGTTACGGAAAATTGTGGGGTCGCTCCCCCAGTGGCGGCTAGGGTGGCCCCCCTTGCGCGTCGTGCCTCATGCAGTCGGGCCGCTGCCCGACGAGCCGCCCCATATGGGACGGGCCACTCCTCGCAGGCCGTATATTTCGGGCCACCCTTGTGGGCCGCCTTTGCGGGCTTCCCTATTACAGGTTGGGTCAGACCTCAGCCCAATGGGCTAAGCCACCGTGACCCTTCCCAAACATGGTCGGGCTGGGTCGGACCGGACCCGGGCCCAGAAACACTTAAAGGGACATATCTTGATAACCGAACATTCGTTTTACGAACCGTCTATGGAATTGGGATCCTTAGAACAAGGTGAGCCTTTTGAGATACTCTACGAGTGTTTTGGAGAATTTTGGAGTTTGGCCGGGTTGGATCGTACCTAAATCCAACCGGGCCCCTAACACTAAAATGCCTTTAACATACAGACCAGGCATCCGGTTGACGTGTCTTATATTGCGTTAGAACCCTTATGATGTGACGGATCATCATGTTACTTCTTTATGAAGCTCAATGATCGATAAAATATGATCGATGGCTTGAAGAGTGGTTCCCCCAAGTGCACAACTTTCAGAACCCTATAGTTGGCTGAGACCTGAAGACTGCTTCATGACTGGTGTTTTTTTTATTCTGTGTGACTCGACGGCCCAGTGGGGAGCGCCTTTGTGTGATGCGGTAGACCCACAGTGTGGAATGCCTCTGTGTGACACGACAGACTCACGGTACTTGATAAGACGAGTACCTCAGCAGGACACGGTGGGTAGCACCTCTGTGGGATGTGACAAACCCACGGTACTCGACATTAGGAGTACATCAGCAGGCCAAAATGGGGAGTACTTCTTTGTGATGTGGCAGACCCATGGTACTCGATAGGATGAGTACCTTAGTATTCCATGGTGGGGAGTGCCTCTATGTGACGCGGTAGACCCACAGTACCCAATATAAGGATTACCCCAGTAGTCCAAGGATCGTGGGAAGCACCTCTGTGTGACGTGGCAGACCCACATTACTCGATAGAGGAGTTTTCTAGTAGCTGAGTTGTTCAACATTTGTGACTAATGATGATGCGATTACTACCCTAGAATATACCTGGTGTGAGATGATTCATTTATATTTATGGTGATAACTGTGTGGTGGTTTTACCTTCGTGGTGATATCTTCGTGGTCATTCCTTTGTGGTGCTTTTACCTTTGTGGTGTTACATTTGTGATATTATTACCTCATTTATGGGAAAAGTATATCTTGATAACTTAGGTATTTGTATGGTAATATACCTAAGTAGAGTTGTTGAATACTTCTTGCTTTGGGATTGAGGTCTTTCCATTGTGGGACTCTAGGAGACATTCAGGGGTCTTGGGGTCCCTACTGAGTATTGATATACTCACCATTTCATGAGCTTTGCCCGTACCTTATTGTGTCTTGTGAAGATGATGAGCAGGTGGGATAAGACATGGGGGAGCCAGGACTAGGTGGTACACAGTGGATATGGGCTGACATGGAGTGGTGTGGAGAGGATTTGTACCTACACAGTAGGTAGGATCCTCGGTGGATGATCCAGGAGTTGTGTTGTACTTTTCAGTTGTATTTGTACCTTTCATTTGTACTTGTACTTCACAGTTGGGCTTGTATTTCTGACCCCTTTACTTTGACCACTCTTTTCACTATAGTAGTTACTTTGTGGGTACATCCTTGTTGTGTTCTAGTCTATGTGGTTGCATCTTGTTGTTATCTTAGTCTGTGTGAATGTATAGTTTAAAAATTCAATGCCTTCCTGTATTAGGGACATGCCTTTTCAGTGCTACTCACTAGCCCCTGGCCTATGGAAGGTGGGCTTGGCATAGTCACCGTACGGGTCCCAAGGGACGGGTCTTGACATAGTGGTATCAGAGGAATCGGCTCTACCAAAGATCTAAGACACTAATATTTTCTATGTGGAAATATTGTTATGTGTTTTGTGTGTGGTTTTTTGTTCGGGAAGTCTAGTGTTGGTGCAGCGACTAATGTATCCATACACCAGGACCCTGAATTCTAATTTCTGACTTGGTGCATGAAAATAATGATTGTGTGTGTTTTGGAAGAGTTTTTCATGTGATTTCTTAGATTCTTCTAACCAGGTAGTACTTAATGATTGTGGCACACATATTCCTTATCAGGATACCGCCTCATAGACATCTAGATAGGATTCCCTAGAGAGTACATGATGAAGGCCCATCGAGCGACGAGGCTCTGGTGCAGGGCCCTCTTACTATGTTGTCACCTTCAGGTGGGGTACTAGTATCCCCACCACCCTTTGGGAAGCAATTACCGCCATCCATATTAGCGTAAGGTGCATGCCAACTGAGCGCGTTGCCTGAGTTCCAGTGGTAGAGGCCTCCAAGGTTTCGAGTAGAGAAAAATTCCTAGGAAATTGAGGACTGGCTGGAAGAAGTAGCTAGAGTTTTCTGCCTAGTTGAGACACTAATATAGAATATGGTGATCTTAGCTACTAGTCTATTCCAGTGCATGACCTTGAGGATGGTCGACAGGTTGAAGATGTTTTGGTACATGGACCATTTCTCGAGAAGGTACCTTCGGTTTCTATGCCATCTGTATCATTTCCCATTGGTCAGTAGTTACAACCAGTAGTTCCTATAGAGGACTCTTGTACACCTAGTTCCTTACATGTTCTTCAGCATCAGATACCCCTCATGTTCCAAGGAAATCCCGACTCATAGGCAGCTAATGTCCTTATTGAGGAGGTGGCCGATTTTCCATCAAGCCGGAGCACCTTTGGATCAGATGGTGGTCCTAGTACAGAGTCGTATGCATGGCTCAGCTGGGGAATGATAGGGTTTAGGTTAACCTGATCTTGCATAGAGGTGACTTATCTGTGGAAATTCATGAGATTCTTCCTTAGATAAGGGGATCTCTTTCCATAATGAGCTAAGGGATGAGTGTTCCCTAGATCTTCTACAGTTTCAGTAGGATGACACATCGATAGCTGAGTATTCATCGAGGTGTACCGACCATTCCAAGTACTCGATGAATATAGTATGGTCAGTGATTCAGGGCTTAGACATCCACACAATGTGTTTTTATGGGCATCCAAGGTAGCACTATTCTTCTATGCATTCCTACTTATGTTAGGGTGATAGATAACACCATTGTGGTGCAATTATCTTTGGATGAGCGGATGCAGCCAAAAAATGTTGGCAATATGAAAGAAATAAACTGATGCTAGTCTCAAAGACTTGGTCGTGTAAAATGTCTCGGGGAGAGGAAGTGTTAGGGATAGAGGAATTTATAGGGAGGTATACGTGGAAGTGGATCTAGGAGAGAATCATGAGTTGGTATACTTTTCGGCATGTTACAACCACCACCCCTATGAGGTCCCCACCAAGATCAGGGAGCTGGAGGACATGGGAAGAGAGTAGCTACATGTGGTTGAGGAGTGTGACCCAAGGGCTCCAGGAATGAATAGAGGTACGGTATGTGTCAACTACTATATTTCGTATTAATAGACATAGAAAATAATCATTACTTATTTCCAATAATCTTATTCAAGACCTAGAGTTTTTTGTTAAACCATTGAATCGACCCTTATGCATGGAGTTACCTTTGGGAGGATACTCAAAAATCACACTTTCTAATGGTGTGATCGGACCAATGAGATGAGATTTTTGGTTGAAACCTATAGGTGTCACCATTGAGGTCTTACGACGTTATTTTGGGTCGGGACTGGACATTCATAGTTCATACTCAGATTGACTGTATTAGGAAAAAAGGTTGGGTTTACCTACAACATTGGAATGATGTTTTCCTTGGTTAGTGAAAAAGAAACCCCATGCAGCATGGGATAAACTCATGCAAAGTAGGGTGCAGCCAATCACACTTGAGTCGACCAGCCTTACCCTCAAGGAAGTAGGAGTTTCATTTTTTCAGTTCCCAATAGGATTGGTATAGTGTGGGGAAATCTTTTCAAAATGATTATTCTAAGATTACCTCCCTAAAAGGAGAGGTAATTCTACTTTGGTTGGGTGTTGTGGGAGATTTGTTCTTGACTTCTACAGGGTAGCGGCACCCTTATCAGCTTTGATGAAGAAGGTTGAAGGATTACCTATGGACAGAGAAGTGTCAACAGTGCTTTCAGGAACTAAGAGAGAGACGATGGATAGAGTACCTCTAGGACTATGAATTTGAGATAGTTTATACTCCTAGGAAGGGGAACGTGGTGGCAGACAGACTTAGTAGGAGGTCTGGACTGCAGCTGCTAACTAAGGCATCAGAGCAGCTAGTATCCCTTCAGATATCCTTTTTGGATAATGATATAGCATCTTACCTCTAGTCATTGATGGTTACTCCCCAATTCTTTAGAGAATTCTGGAGGCACAGCTTGGGATGTTGACAGTGAAGCCCAATGTGCTCAGATATCCTCAGGAATGTATCCTAAAGGATTTTCTGAAGGTGGGGAGCATGTCTTTCTTTTCAGAGGATGTAATATGGTACTGGTGGTGTTACCGGAAGAGGTGTTGAGGGAGTTTCATACGTCCCCTTTGGCGGTACATCCTGGGGTGGCAAAGATGTACTAGGACCTCTGACGTCAGCACTGGTGGGTAGGGATGAAGAATGTAGTGGCATAGTTTATATCATGATTCCTCCCTTTTCAGTAAGTGAAAACTACACAAAACTGGAAAACGTTTTATTCCAATAGAAGAGAGATACCCTTGGAGTCTGAGGAGGTAGACCATGTCTTCAGGTGGGTCTCAACCCGACGAGGATTACGAAGGTTTGGCCGGTGCAGAAAACTTTCTCTGAGGTTCATCCAAACATTCCAGATTCTTAGCAGAGTGGGAGAAGAGGCATATAGTCTACCTCATCCCCCATAAATACACCAGGTGCATAATGTTATTCCTTGTGTCACAGCTGAGGAGATACGTGCATGATCCATTGCACATTATCGACATTGAGAGCTATATTTTGATGATGGGGTGATTTTTACAGAGGTTCTAGTAGAGATTGAGGATTGATAGGAGTGAGTCATTCATGGGTGATCGATACCTCTGGTGTGTGTATTATGACATCATGAGAACCTGTTGGAGAGCACATGGGAGTGGGAGGCTCAAGTTCTTTCTCAGTACCCTCATTTTTTTGATTTACCATTTTTTTGTCTTTTGAGAACATAAAACCATAAGGTGGGGAGAATTTATTGTCCCACAATTTATGTATAATTTTTTTAATTATATGGAATTATTTCAAGACCACAAAATTTGATGGTGCATTAATCTGAGGCCCATAGTGTCCAGAATGATCTGTCATAGTTTTTTTGATTTTTAATTATCACACGTAATCCGTTTTCCTAAAAAAAGTGGAACAACTCTTAAATGGTTTCCCATATCAAAAATATGAGGGCACTGTTGTTTTCAGGATATTGAGTTTACCCTAGGCACAACTTATGTTTAGTCGGCGCATGCCTCCTATGAGAAAACCCAAAATGGAATAACTATTAATAAAATTATTAAGTAAAATTATTTTCTTTTCAAATTCTTATAACTCAAGAAAGGTAACTCAGATTGAAAATCGGATACCACTAATGAACTTATGAGGGTATTCTTTTCATAGTCTGGTACTAACATTGGGTGGCACAAGATACTAGTGAATGTTAGTTTTTGCACATAAATATAATAATTAAGTGAAAATTATTTTTTAGTAAAATCCATTACATATAAACGGTAACTCGGATTGAACATTCGAGGGTGCCTTTGAGATCATAGTAGGATATTCTCCTTAGGCAGAGCCTAACCTTGAATATTGTGGGTCGAAGGTTATCGTAATTAATTTTTTGTACTTTTTTAATCTACAATTAGTAAACGTGTTAGCGGTGTTTTATAAAATTTGAACATGCGCTCGGATTAAAAATCTAAGGGCACCGTTGAATCTACAATCCCAGGATTCGCTTAAGGGAGGATTTACATTGACCACTCTAGGCCTAGAAAAAAAATTTATGTTTTGTGAATTTTTTTAAAAAAAATGAAAGAATTTTATTATTTTATCTTATATCCTTCAACGGAAAATTAAAGGGTGCAGCCAGTGATGTGTCAAGCCAATAAATGGTTTGACCTGCCAATCCTAAGTAATGACCTCATTGGGGAATTATAAAGGTTCCTAGTTTATGAGACCCTATAAAATCCCCATGTGGTTACCTACCCTCCCCCTATCCTATACATATGGATCATGGGGAGGGGTATTGGCAAAGCATCGCCAAGAAATGAAGTGCTAAAGGATCATTGTGATGTTGGACCATTAGAAGATGGAGTTGATCCTAGCGCGAGGTTATGGGTGACACCAAACCACGAACCATAGGACAACGTTTGAGCTGTGTCGTTGGGAGCATGTTGTAGGAATAAATAACACTAACCTACCTTCATGCATGAGCATTTCTCCAATTATTCGAGGTAGGTGGTTTATTCCTTTTCACATTTTAAATGATTTCCTCTTCCCTATTCTTGAATTATATGAAGAACACAAACCGTCTAACTAACGAGTTGTTCTACAATTTATTCATTTTTGCGGGAGGTTTTTTCGGGGGATCTTTGCTGGGTTTTGATTGTTGTATAATTCAATTGATTATTAAACCTTTAATCCCCCACTTGTTTACGAGCTAACATGGAGGGTGAGGGCCTAACAAACATGGCTCTTACCCTTCTCTAACCTGCTATCCTTGGGCCTCCATTGAAGACCGCCAGAGCAGCGACACCGAACGACAATGAGGAAGGTGTGCGCTGACACATGCTGCAGGAGGAGGCCATGACACAAAGCTATGGAGGTCATCAGAACAGTCGGAATAGGATGACCATGGAGGATGTGTGGTGCACCGTCGCACACCACCAGTGAACAAGAGATCGCGACTCATCAGTCATGGAAAATGGAGGAGGCAGCTGGCTCGACGGCCAGCCACGGACGGGGTGGCAGTGTGACCAGTGCTCCCCAAGTGGACAAGAAGCTGTGGCTGAAGCTGCAGTGGAGGCTAAACCTGCGCCTCTGGTGGGTTCCATGGCGACCAAGCGGCATCCACACGGTGACACCGCTTCACATAAAAAACAGCCTCCGGGCTGTTTGGGAGTTCAGGAGTTCGGGGAAAATATGGGTTCACTCCCCTGGTGTTGGCTAGGGTAGAGGCCCTTACAGATCGCACCTCTTACTGTGGTACCGCTTCCTAGTAGGTCAGCGCCCCAATGGGCTGTCACCCTATCAGGCCACCCTGTACGGGTTGGGTCACCCTTGGCTGGTCGCCCTATAAGGGACGGGCCGCCCCTCGCAGGCCACCCCCTTATGAGTCGTTCTGCCCTTGTGGGCCAACTTAGCGGCCCACCCCCTTATAGGTCGGGCCGAACATGTCGCGGCCTATCCTAGACCGGGTCGGGCTAGGTCGGACCAGACCTAGGCCAAGAAAAACTTAAAGGGCCATATATTGAGAACCAGACATCTGTTAGAAAAACTATCTATAGAGTTGGTATCCTTAGGAAAAGGCAGTCCTTTTTAGATAATCCATGATATTTTTGGAAAAATTTGGAGTTTGGCTTGGATCGATCATAACTGAATCCAACCGGGACCTCGACACTAAAATGCCTAAAACGTACAGAACAGGCATTCGGTTGACATGTCTTATGTTGAGTTGGAACCCTTATGATGTGATATATCCTCAAGTTACTTCTTCTTGGAGATCCATGTCAGTTGAAATACGACCGATGGATTGAGGAGTGGTTCTCCCAATCACACTATGTATAGAACCCTGTTGTTGGCTGAGACCTGACGACTTCATGACTAATGGTTTTTTTTTCAAATTTGTGTGACTCTACGGCCCAGTGGGGAGTGCCTTTGTGTGACGTGGAAAACCCATGATACTCGATGGGAGGAGTACCTCAGCAGGCCATGGTGGGGAGTTTCTATGTGTTACTAGGCAGACCCATGGTACTCGACTGGAGGAGCACCTCATTAGTCCAAGTTTAGTGGGAAGCTTCTCTGTGTGACGTGACACTCCCACTCTACTCGATAGAGGAGGAGTTCTCCAACAGCCAAGGTATTCAACACTTGTGACTAATGATACTGCAGTTACTACCCTAGAATATACCTAGTGTTAGTTGTGTCCTTTATCTTTTTGGTGATACCTGTGTGGTGATTTTACCTTCGTGGTGATATCTTCGTGGTGATACCTGTTAGGTAATTTTACCTTCATGGTGTTACTTTTGTGATATTAATCACTCATTTATGAGACAAATATATCATGATTATTTAGGAATATATAGGGACATATACCTATGTAGAGTTGTTGACTGCTTCTTGATTTGTGATTAAGGTATTTCCTTTGTGGAACTCTGGGAGATCTTCGGGGGTCTCTAGGTCCTTACTAAGTATTTTTATACTCACCCCTGCTTGGGATTTTCCCGCACCTATTTGTGTCCTGTACAGACGATGAGTGGATAGGCTGAGACTTGGGGGATCCAGGACCAGGCAGTATACAAAAAGACTAGCATATGTGGAGTGGTGTGGAGATGATCTGTACCTACCCTTCTGGTAGGATCCTCGGTGGGTGGTCCAGGATCTGTTTTTTACTTTTCAATTGTATTTTTACCTTTCAGTTGTACTTGTACTTTACAGTTGGCCTTGTATTTCCAGCCCCAATACGTTCAGCACTCTTTTCACTATAGTAGTTACTTTGTGGTAACATCCTTATTGTGTTCTAGTCTATATGGTAGCTTCTTGTTGTTCTCTTGGATTGTGTGTCTGTACATGTTAAAAAGTAAATGTCTTTCTGTTTTAGGGATATGCCTTTCCGGTGTTAGTTGTCATCCCCTGGCCTACGGAAGGTGGGCTTGTGGTAGTCACAGCACGGGCCCTAATGGACGGGTCATGACACCACATCGAGGAGCCCATGGACTCATTAAAAGACTAAACTCTTTCCCTTATGGAAGTTCTTAAAGTGGGTAAATTCAAGGGGATATTAAAGTGAAGAAATCATTTGGACATATGGTAAGGGTATTCTCAAACCCAACTCTCTTCCATTGGGTTTTCCCTCTTTCACTCCATTATCAGGATGGATTTTCTTTCAGTGATTCTTAAATATCTTTTTCCCCTTTTTTTATATATACATGTTATCAATCTCGTTTTATGACAAATGCAAAGATTTTTCAAAAAGAACTCTTCTTTCTATAACACAACTTATACTCTTCATGATATTTTTTCTTCTTCACTCAAGATTAATGATTTTATACCAATTATTTTATTCCTTATTTTTTTTGGGAGAACCAAAGTTTTAATATGATTCTATGATTTATAAAATAAAAACCATTCCTTTCCATGGGTTATTGTATGTCCAAGATTGATATATGTTCTATGTCGAATACATAATCATGTAAATGTTATGATTTGATTGGTACACCTAGAATTATATAGCGAATGTAAATATTTTTATGTGATGGGTGCCCCTAAAATTATATAGAGCACCAATTCATTGGGTAATGTGAGTAATCTTATTTCAAAAAGTGAAATATTTGTAAACATGATGCCAACATTGTTCACAACTATGTGTGGTGGTTGAAAAATAAGACATGATATTTTATTTTTATGCATTGACACATTCCATGACTTTATCTTATGTTTACTCTCAGGATTATTATGATGATCTGTTGATTATGTTTTGATAATGATGATTTGTATCACCCATGTTTCATGTCTGATATTCAACCTCTTACCTGGATTTTAGATCACCCATTCTTTTGTTTTATATCCCGAGGTGAATACATGTATTAAGGAGAACATGATGGACAATAAAAATCTAAGAAATAAGGATTTAAATAAATTTTTATTTTTTATTATGTAAATATTATGTATGGTCCTAATTTTCCCAATATACTAAACCATTGGATCCTGTTTTTGTTACATTTTATGTTGTTTGTCATTAAAATGATGTAATAATCATGTAAGAAAAGTAGGGTTGTTATATTTGGTATCAGAACATGGTTTAGTAAATTTCAGAATTAGGATTAGAGAAATTTTGTGAAAATACTTAGTATGAGACTATTTATTAGTAATAATCCAATAATCATTGTTTTAGAAAAATAATAAAAATTGGGATCTAGGAAGACATTCCTTTAGAGATAATTTCAAAAAAATTATTTATTCATGACTTGTTGAGTAATGTTTGTTTCAAAAAATTTCTATTTCAGAAAATGGTGGGAACCAAGAGAAACCAGTCAAACAACACATGTGAGGGAAAATGCAGTGATTCGATGAATATCCTCCCCAATTCTTTGGGAGGTGGAGTTTAAAATTTTATTGTGATGCGTTTGTAGCTATATTAGGTTATGTTCAATATCTTGAATAATGTGGAATATACTCCATTGCATAATATGGAGAAAATGTCTACTTATTATTTTATACTATGATGACCACTGGTAGTTAGTGGATATTCTGATCCACTAGTCCTAGAATAGTGGTTCAACTTTATGGAGAAGATCTTTTCTATGCTCTAATATTCTAATAATGAGAATGTGAATCCTTCCATTTTATATCTAGATGTGTCTTCTGATTAATAGGGGTCATTTATTACAAATCAAAACTGAAGGAAAAAATTGATGAGATGGAGTGGGAATACTTTAAGATAATTTTTTTAATAAGTACAACCTTTGAACGTTTCATGAAAATATGGAGAGATAATTCCTAGAGTAAAAGAAAAATAAAGGTGAATTTGTGGTGACCTATAAAGAATTTTTCACAAGTCTTGTAAGGTATTCTTTGGGTTTTTTTATCAACAATGATAAAAAAAATTGATATATTCTATAGTGGTTTAAAATATCACCTTCAAAAGGATCTAGGAATTCAATACATTAGGGGTTATGAAGAAGTTTTTTGATGTGATCTCAAAGTGGATATAGAGTTTAGATAATAGTCCCATGGATATGGTGATAAGAAATGAAATATGGATTTATTTTGTCGGGGGATCTAATGAGAAAGTGGAAAGAAAACTCAACCACTCACACGTTAAAAATGTGGGATGAATCATCATGGGAATTTCCTCAATGGGATGGGGAAATGATATATGTATGGGAGATAATCCCACCATGCTCATGAATTTCAAAGAGACATAAATAATATGGATGATATTATAGAGGAAAGAAGATAACCACATGTGTATCTATGCTTCAACTATCAGGATCAAGGGAGGTATACAAGCCAGTGCACCAAACCATGAGTCATTGAGGGTAATCAGAGTCATCAATCACCATTGATAGAGGAGTATGGGAAGGATCATGTCATCACTACTATTGAGGTGGAGACTTAATATGATTTTGTGATAGGTATTCTAGTTATTCATATAAAAACCGGGAATATACTATTTGATTCTATTTCTATGCATTCTTTCGTATCATGAATGTTTAATATAACTATTCAAACACCACATGAACATTTGGAGGTTGAGTTGTCTATAAAAACATAAAATGGGAAAATTATTGCATCCAAAGTATATAACTCTTCCCTAGTTAATTTTTGTGGACTAAACCTCTCAAAAAATATTATCTTACATCATTTTGTGGAGTTTCATTCTATATTGGTCATGGGTTGTATATCATTATACCAATACAACATCAACTACCGGGAAAAAGAGACCACTCTTCACATCCCAAAGCATCCTCCAATTATGTATAAGTGTAAGGAGTAGGATAAATCATATTTAGATCCATCATATCATGTGTTATATGATTTTCTTATGAGAAAGAATATATATCTCAAATGATTGAGATAAATGATAGAATCATGTTTTTTGGACTTGCGTATTTTCAGAGGCTACAAGAATGGGTTCCCTGAAGAACTATTTGGTCTTACTATTGACAGATAAGTTGAGTTCAGAAATGAACTTATTATTAGATATCTTCCTATATCAAATACACCTTATAGAACAGCCACCATTGAGTTAGAGGAACTAAAGAAACAGTTACAAGAACTTCTGGACAAAGGTTTTATATTCTCGAGTGCTTCACAATGGAGTAAACCAGTCATTTTCTTCATGAAGAATTATGGATCAATGCACTATTACATTGATTATCTTAATCTCAAAAAAATCATGATAAATAATAAGTATCACCTTCCACATATAGATGACTTGTTCGATCAACTAAATGGGGCAATGTATTTCTATATGGTGGACCTTCGGTTTGGATATCACCAATAAAAGGTTATGAAGGAGGATATTCCTAAGAATTAATTTTGAATGAATTATGGACACTCTTAGTTCAATATGATGCCTTCGGACTCAATATTTCTCAAACAATATTCTTGGATTTATTGAATAATATCTTTTAAGATTACCTTGTCAAATTTGTGGTAGTATTTATCAACGATATTCTGATATAGTCTAAGAGCAAGGAGGAACATGATGAGAATTTGAATACAGTGCTAATGAGTTTTTGAAGGGAGAAACAATATGAAAATTACAATGAATGATAGTTCTAGATGGAGTAAGTATCATTATTAGAGATTGTTATCACGAAAAAATAATATCGATAGACCCTTCCAAGACAATGGCTATCGAAGATTGTCCTATACCAACATCTATAACCTATATCCATTCTTTCCTTGGCCTAGATGGGTTTTACCAATGATTTTCTCAAGAACTTATCATTATATTCAAAACCAATAACCAAGATGAATCGAATGGGAGAGAAGTTTTTCTGGACAATTGAATGTGAAGACTACTTCAAAGAGTTATAAAAGAGTCATATTACCGCCCCAGTACTCACACTTTTGAAAGTGGGGAACTCTATATGGTATACAATGATGCTTTAAAGTTGGTCTTATGTGGTTTAAATAATAAAGTTATAGCCTATGCCTAAAAGAAGTATAACATTCATGGGAAAAACTATCCCACGCAAGATCTAGAGTTAGAAATTATGATCTTTGAGTTGAAAATCGAGCAAAATAATCTCCATGGGTAGAAGTATGAAATATATATTGGTCATAAGAGCCTCAAATATATATTCACACCTAAATAGATTAATATGATTCTGTGAAGGTAGTTAGAGATCATCAAGTATTATGACTACTCAATCCCCTTCCATCCTTGAAAAGCAAATAAAGTTGCATATAATCAAAGTAGAAAGGATCCTGAAGCATTATCAATGATGATAATTGAAAAGGATACAATATTCATAGATTTTCAATGTATAGACATTGGAATCATTAAGGAAGGAACATCACTAATCCCCTATCAAATTATTTCTCAACAATTCCTTATAGAGAAAATAATGGATTCTCAATGAAATGAAGTGGAAATTTGGAATAAGGTGGAACCTATGAGAAAGGGAAATCCTCATCATTTAAAATTTATGAGAAATTAATTATATGATTTGGGTCATGAATATGTGTATCATCTTATATATAGATAAAGAAAGAGCTTCTTAATGATGCACATAGCCCAACTATATCTATTCACCCAGGGAGAACAAAGATATATCAAGATCTATGAGATAACTATTGGTTGGACAATATGAAGAAGAAGATCACTTAATAGACATAAATGTTCCCAGTATGTCAGAAAGAGAAGGCTTAAATACAAAATTCTAAGGGGATGTTGAAATCATTACCCATACCAAAATAGAAATGGGAAAACATCACAATGGACTTTGTCATCGAAAATCCAAAGACATCCAATGGAAATAATGTTATATGTGTTTCTTTATCATCTTATAAAGATATCTTACATTATTAGAATTCAAGAGGACTTCTCGCAGGATAAACTTTCATGGATACATATCAATGAATCGGTAAGGTTGTATGGAGTACCACTATCTATTGTATCCGATCGAGATCTGAGATACACCTTCATATTTTTGAAAATATTCTAGCATGATATAAACCCTGAGGTGAACTATTGAACATCTTATCATCATCAAACTAACATCCAATCAGAACAGACTCTTCATCCATTGGAAGACATATTGAGAGCATGTTTTATAGAATTCAAAGGGGGGTGGGACTAACATCTACATTTGGATGATTTCTCTTACAATAATTATTTCCAATCAAGCATCAAAATTGATCCATATGAATATGTTTATGGAAAAATATGAAGAACACTGGAATACTGGGATGAATTCTAGGAATGTAATCTAGTAGGACATAAAATGGTAAAATAAATGGTCGAAATAGTTAAAAACATTCTGCAGTACATCAAGGCAGCCCAAAGTCGATAGAAGAGCTACTTATACAATCACCTATGGGACCTAGAGATTAAGTTCGAATACATGGTTTTCCTCTATATATCTCCATGGAAAAGGATGATGATATTTGTGAAAAAAATGAATGTTGATTCCCATGTACATCGACCCCTTTGAGATACTTGGTCATGTCAGAGTACTGTCCTATTGACTGGAACATCCACCTACCATGTCTCAAGGACACGATGTATTCCTTATATCCCTCATGAGGATGTATATACTAAATCTTTCACATGTACTAAATCTAGAGGTGGTATAGTTGGAAAATGATCTCTCTTATGAGGATAATCTAGTGAGGATCTTGGACTATAGTGATAAAGTTCTATGCAAAAATACTAATTTCTTTGACAAGGTACTATGGTGGAACCATAAGTACGTGGCGGAAACATTAGAACAGCAGAATGTGATGAAAGAGAAGTACCCTCATCTGTTTTCAACTTTGAATGTAAAAATAAATTTCAAAGGAAATATTTTATAAGGGTGGATAATTTAAGGAGAAAAAATTCTATCAATGGAAATTCACTTTTATATTTTTGTTATATAGTATAAATAAAATAAAATCACATATAAAACACAATAAAAACATTATAAATTAAGAATGAAGGAAACAATAATTATTTATAAAAATTAAGGAACTTATATAATTGATTGATAAGTAATAATTTAGAGTATTAACATGAAAATTAAGAATATCAATTCAGAAAATATAATAGTAACCTCACCTATGAAAGTATATATAAAATTTTTACTTATTATAAATGTTAATAGGATATATATATATCATAGTATAAGTAATTAATTTTTCAAAAAAATATTTAATTAGGTGTTTGTATTTTTATAAAAAATAAATGTTTATTTACAATTTTATTATTAACATAATGATTCAAAATAAAATGTTTTTCATAAAATATATTCATAAACAAATATTTTTCTGTTCTATGACTAATATAATTTTATGATACATTGATTAATTTTTCTAAGTGTTATAAAATTAGTTATAATTTTAAAATCTATATTTTCCAAGTAAATGGTTATTTTAATTAAAAATTAGATTTCTCATATTCATGAAATTATTTTTATAAAATGTATTTCACTTTTGAATTATACACATTTAAAATTGGTCAGGGTAATTTTTTTTTCTAATGTACTTGAATTTTAAGGAAATAGTGAAATATGGTAATTTATGGTATATATATTTTATGTTAAGTGTACTATTACTTGAGTCATCACTGATATAAGAACTATAATCTCAAACTACCATTCATTATGTTAATTTTTTTTTGATAATTCTCAAACAATTAGGATTATCCCTCTAAAATTATAAACTAATAGATAAAATATTTAGAAAACACCCTTCTCCTCCCCTATAAATATCATCCCTCCACACCTTTTCTCCTCACGCATTTCAAGCTATGAGACTTATCCAAATTCTTCCAAATCCTCTTCCCAATCCCCTAACCCACATCTAGGAGCCCTTGGTGTCATCAAAAGTCCAAACCCATTTCCCTATGAAGGTTCTCAAGGAGGAAAAATTCAAAGGGATATTAAAGTGAAGAAAGAACTCATACATAAGGTAAAAGGATTCTCAAACCCAACTCTCTTACTTTTTGTTTTCCCTCTTTCACTTAATTTTCAGTGAGGATTTTATTTTAATGTTCCTTAAATATTATTTCTTCATCATCCCATTTTATTTTATAGATATATGTGTCTCCAATATGGTTTTATGATAAATGCAATGATTTTTTCAAAAGAACTCTTCTTTCTAAAAACACAACTTTTACTTCTCATGAGATTGTTTATTCCTCACTCAAGATTTATTATTATTATACGAATTATCTTTTTACCTATTTCTTTTGGGAACCCTAAGATTTTTTCATGAATATATGCTTTATGAAATGAAACCCATTCTTTTCCATGGGTTGTTTTATGTTGAAGATTGATATATGTTTTTTGTGTCGTGTATGATAATGTAAATGTTATAATGTGATGGGCGTGCTTGGATTATATAGCGAATGTAAATGTTGTGATGTGATGGGTTATACCAGAATTATATAGATCTCCAATGCATTGTTTAATGTGACATACCTCATGAGAATAAGTGAAATAAGTGTGAACATGATGCTAGATTTATTCACAACGATGCGTGGTGGTTAACCACTATGAAATGATGTTTCGTTATTATAAATTTCTACATTCCCTAACTTTTAATATTGTTTACTCTAAATATTATGATGATGATCCTGTATTTATGCAATGATAATGATGATTATGCTCCCACGTGTTTCATATCTATTATTCATCCTCTTACTGGGATTTTATCTCATCCCATATTTTAATGTATATCCTCTGGTGGATACTTTTACTAAGGATAACATGATATCCATTGAGAATAAATATAAGAATGAATTCAATAAATTTTTATGTTGTATATTATAAAAGTTATGTATGGTATTAATTTACAAAAGATAATAATCCTTTGGATTTGGGTTGTGTATCCTTTTTTTTTTTTATATTTAAAATGATATAATAATCATGTAATAAAATTAGGATCGCTATAATTGTAGTTATTTCATTTGTAAATTTATTCAATATTTCATATTCTATCAATAATCTAACTTCCCTAAAGAGGTATTTCTGAAGATAAGTATAATTTCAATGAAATTATTAATTAATCTTTTATTTATATATATTTTTCCAATACTACCATTACAATTCAAATTCAATGTATTCAAAAGAGGGAATATATTTTTTAGAAATATATAGGAAAATTATATAGGGACTAAATGTTTGAATACATCATGAAGGGGGTATTTCATATCATATTTGTGGTTTTTTTATTTCATATATATAATGACGAATAATCTTATATACAACTTATTTTTTAAATTATATTATCATATTATCTATAGATTATTTAGTTAACTTTTTTACCATTTTAATCTACATATTATTTAGTAAATTTAAATAGTGATAATGAACATGTGATTTCCTACAAATGTTTTTACAATAATTTCCCACCTATGAAAGGAAAATGTCATTCATAATGATTCCATGGCCCATATTGAATGTTAAAATCATTTCCATAGACCAGAACAATGAACTCTATTTGAAAAATAATTTGTTTTCATGAATACTAAATATGGAGGTGAATTGATCTTAGTCATTAAGAAATGAATTTAACTCTATCAAGAGGGATTTTTTTCACTTTACAGTCACAAAATTCATGTCAAAGAATAATTTTTCAAAGGAGTCAACAAGGATGATACAATAATGTATTATTTAATGTTCTCTTCAATGAATTGTTTTTTATTTATTTTATTTTTTTATATTTAGTTTTAATTGGGTGAATTACCTTTTTGGTCTATTCCATTTCAATACCATGTTATGGATAAAACATTGTGTTTCACTGATTGAAAAACAAGTAATTGAATTTAGTAAAGTGGGTTACTTGGGTACAAAACCATCACTTGTATATATTTAGGCCAACTCCCTTTAGGGTACTTTATTACATGTATTTGTAATAAATTTTCAGGTAAATCTAACACACAGTGTGTCTCGTAAGATTGAATGTGTTTGTTTTAATTTAAAATTTATATTTAATTTAAAACTTGTGTCATATATTCAAAAGTGATCAAATAAAATCAAATTGAATTTATATTTTATAAAAATAAACCATAATTTCTTTTATGTGTTGTAACTCTCTGAATGTAAATCCAACACAAAATGTTGATGGAATTATTGAAACTTTGTGTTTTCATTTTAAAATGTGAAATTTTATTTCAAATATCATATTACATACTAAAAACAAATAAAATGGGCCTTTATTTACTTAAAAAATTTGGAAAATTTTCCATGATTAATCTATGGCATATAAGAATTAATCACACATCAATCGGACCCATAGTGTTTCAAATATGGATCAAACTATATATTTTCATTTAAAAAATTTATTTTATTAAAAAATACAAATGGCATACTCAAACCAAGAAAACACACCCTTATTATCCTGAAATTTTAGGAAAAATATTTAAAATTTATTTTTCATGTGTAGGAATTAACCCCATGTCAATCTCAAAAAAGATGTTTTTAGTATGACAGAATGTGGTTGTTTTCATCTAAAATTGAAATTTTAGTTCAAAACATGTGTTATATATTCAATGCCAATTAGACACATTCATATTGTCTTTCAACATTAGTAAAATGATTAGTGATTGATTTTTTCTATGTAGGAATTAACCTCACATATATCTAAGATATGGTGTGGTAAGAATGACTTAATGTGCATATTCTTATTTTTCGAAGTTACATTTTGGTTTAAAATTCTCGTAACGATCACAATTATGATTAAATGAGATTTGAATTTCATCATAGTTTAGGTAAATAACCCATAATTCATTTTTGATGTATAGGAATCAACCAAACATCAATATGAAACATCTGGTTTATTGGTATAAATTTAGGTATATGGATTCATTTAAAATTGATATTTTACTTCAAAACACGAATAACATGCTCAAAAATAAACAAGCACACTTAAATTGTCATTATATTTTAGGAAAAATATAAAAAAATAATTTATGATTTCCAGGGATTAACCGTGTTTCCATATGAATTTTGTGTTTTTTGTATGATTTAAAGTGTTTTTTTCAAATAATTGTCATTTTAGTTCAATACATGTGTCATAAATTAAAAACTGATTAAATGTTATAGTATTTTTTAAATATTTTGGGAAAACGATCTATGAATCATTTATCATGAGTAGCAATTAACTGCATAACACTCTAGCACATGGTGTGGATATATTGTTTAGAAGTGTGTGTTTTCATTTTTAAAGATAACATTTTTGTTCAAAATATATGTTACATCCACAAAACTAACGAAATGTGCTTGTATTGTCTTGAAACCTTAGGAAATTTATTGGTGGTTAATTTTTTTAAATGTTTGAATGAACCTCAATCTAATGATAAATATTACCGGTATGAATCAAAGTGTATGTTTTAATTAATAATTGAAACATCAATTCAAACAAAGATCTATATACTCAAAAATTAGAAACCACACTCTAATTTAATTATATATTAATAAAAAAATGATTAATATTCTTTGATATATAGGAATTAATGATATGTCAATCTGGTACAATGTGTGGTCATTTTGATTTAATGTTAGTGTTTTCATTTTAAAGTGAAATTTTAGTTCAAAACATGTGTCACACATTAAAAATTGATAATAAATTCTCATATTGTCTTGATTCATTATTCAAAAATTTATGATTCATTGTTTAGGTTTTAGAATTAATTACATGTCAATCTAACACCTAATATGGATGAATTTTTTAAAAGTATGTGTTTTTAGTTTAAAAAGTGGAATTTTAGTCCCAAATATATGTCACATAACCATGACCAATAAAATGTACACAGATTATGTTGATAATATTTTTAAATTTATTCATTATTCATTTCTAACATGTATAAATCAACTTCACATCAATCTGACACACATTGTTGTTGATATGAATCGAAGTTCATGTTTTCATTTATAATTGAAATTTTAGTTAAAATAACATATCACAAACTCAAAACCAAGATAAAAGACTTCATAAATCCTAATATTTCAGAAAAAAATATCAACAGTTCATTATTTATGTGTTTAAATTAACCTCACATCAATACAATACATGTTTTGGTCAATTTCAGTGAAAGTGCTTATTTTCATTTAAAATGTAAATTTTTGTTCAAATTGTTTGTAACATATTAAAAATTGAATATTTATGTTCAAATTATATTTATACTTTAGTTAAACTATCCATGATTCATTTTTTATGTATATAAATTAACCACACATCAATCTAACAAACAATTCATCTAAATATGTGTATTTTTCATTTTTAAAAGTGATATTTTATTTCAAAATGCAGGTCAAATAATAAAAATATGAAAAATACCCTTGGATTGTTTTGATACATTATTAAAATGATATATTATTCCTTTTTGATGTGTAGGAGTCAACCACACATCAATATAACACAAGGAGTAGCTATTTTGACTCAAAGAGCACGTTTTCATTTAAAATTTATATTTTAGCTCACAATGTGTGTCTCATACTCAATGATGGAAAAATGAACTCGGATTATCCATATATTTTAGGAAATACGATGATAATTAATCTTTGATTTTAGGAATTAACTATACATCAATCTGACACACACTGTGGTTGGTATTACTAAAAGTGTGTGTATTCATTTAAAATTTCCATTTTAGCTCAAAACGATTGTAACATACTCAAAACTAAGAAAACATTTTCAAATTATATTCATACTTTATAAAAATTATCTATAATTCATATTCTATATTTATGAATTAATCACATGTCAATATTATTCACAATGTTTCTAGAATGACTAAAATTACATGTTTCCATTTTTCAACATGACATTTTAGTTCAAAACATTCATCACATAATCAAAAAATTAGAAAAGGAGGTCAAATTTCATAGAAATTTTATGAAAATAATATGTGTTTAATTTTTGATGGGTAATAATCAGACTCAAGTCAATATGAAACATGGTGTTTATGGTATGTCTCAAATTTTGAGTTTTCATTTAAAATTTACATTTTAGATCGAAACAAGCTTCACCTACTAAGTAGTGAAAAAACATACTTGGATTACCCAAAAATTTAAATATAACAATAAATAATTTTTTCTGATTTGTAGGATAAAATTCATGGTAATTAGACACACAGTGTGGATGGTGTTACTTAAAGTGAGTGTTTTCATAAGAAATGGAATTTTATTTCATAAAGTTTGTCACATATTCCAAAATGATAAAATTTTCTTAAATTGGAATGATACATTATAAAAATTATCAATGATTCACTTTTGATTTCTATGACTTAACCATAGGTTAATAAGACATACATCATTAATGGAATGACTGAAGGTGAATTTTTTTCCATTTTAAAAGTGACATTTTAGTTTAAAATGTATGTCACGTACTCAAAACCCAGAAAATTTAGACCTATTTTCTTGATACATCATAAAAACGACAATTGATTTATTTTTTATTTGAATTAATAACAAACACATCAATATGATAAAAAATGTTTCTTGTATGAGTCAATGTGTATGTTTTCATTTAAAATTGACATTTAAGTTCAAAACATGCATCATGTACTCAAAACTACGAAAACACACATGGATTGTCATCATATTTTAGGACAAATATTGACAATTCATTTATGATGTATATGAAATAATTTCATGTCAATTTGAAACATTGTGTGGTTGGTATAGATAAATGTGTGTGCTCTCATTTAATAGTGACTTTTTGGTTAAAAGCTCAGGCCACATACTCAAAACTAAGACACTTGTTAAAATTGATATCATACACTAAAACAACTAATGTTTAATTTTTAAAATGTAGTAAGTGACTGCGTACCATTCCAATTGAAATTTACATTGTATTATATAACAATTCAATTGTAATTTTGTCAATTTTTTATTTAATATTACTAAATTAATCATTTTTTTATTATAGGTACATGATCCATTTATATGGGGATGAGATTATAAACAGAGAAGAGCTACTTTGAGAGTTTTATTTTTTTTGTAATTATTTGTAATTGTTTGCATTGTTGTTATGATTTGTACTGAAATCATTTAAGGAAATATTTTTATTAGAATTATATTTCAAGGTAAATTTAATTTTTTTACATTTAATGTCAAATATGTAATACAACTAAAATTTATTAGTTTTTTATCGGCATCTTTAGAGTGTTTCAAATATAGTATAGAGTATCTGGGCTAGTTGAAAAAGGTTTTTATCAGTGCTAGCATTAGAGTTGATAAATCATTCATTTAAAAATGATAAAACATTGTTGATAAATATACATTTTTTAAACACAAAAATGGGTGAGAATGAAATAATCCTTTACTAGTGTCGTTTTAGTATTGACAAAGGAGGCTTTTATTTTCCTTTTTTAGCTCTGACAAAATCTCACTACTGCAGATATTCCCTTTAACAAAATGTAAAAAGGATTTTAACATCACTAAAAAAGGATTATTATCATTAGTACTATTAAGAGGTTTTCCCCTTTATCAGTTCATTAAATAGAGCTCATAAAGGAGGGGTTATCAATGCTAGAAATAGTGCAGATAAAGGCCCAACCTGTTGTAGTGTGTTGTTTGTATAATAGAAAACTTCAACACATACCTATAACCTATAAGAAATATATATAATTTAGATGAAATAAATGTTACATCATTAATAGAAAACACTATAATATACATTTCAAACAATTTTTTCTATTATTACATTTAATATTATTATCCACAAACAATTTAAACATTAATGTTTCATCATTTTTGGAACCTATGATCCCCTCTCAAAAAAATCACCAATGGTATCAGTTGTTGAACAAATCACCTCAACCCGAGAAAAAGAATCCACCTATATAATAAAAAAAATCTTATGTTAATAATACTATAATGAAAAAATTAAACATTAATATTAAATAATACATTACTAAAATATCAATTTATAATAAAAATAAACACTTGGAGTTATACCAGTCACCACATGTGTCGCATTGAGGTGTGGTTGATTCTTACACATCACAAATATGTTATGGATCATTTTTTTGAAGTATCAAAACAATTTTTAGGTGTTTCCTCATTTGGAGAATTTCTCATATCCTTTTTACTAAAATAAATGTCAATTTTAAATAATGACACAATTTTGTTTATACCAGACACAACATGCATTAGATTGAGGTGAGGCTAATTCCTACCCATCAGAAATTACTTATAGATCATTTTCCAAAAGTTTCAAAAAAATATGAATGAATTTTATCAATTTTCAGTATGTCACTTGGTTTTTTACTAAAATGTCATCTGAAACTGGAAACACATACATTGATTCATATCTGTCGCATCATGTGTTGGTTTGATATAATCATGATTCATACACAACAAAAATGACTTATAAACAGTTATCCTAAATTATCTAGAAAATTGGTGTTTTTTTCTTGGTTTTCAGTGAGTGACACAGGTTTTGAACTAAAATATCAATTTTAAACTGATAACAAACACATTGAGTCATATTGGTCACACTATGCATCCGAATGAGGTTCGGTTGATTCTTAACCATCACAAATGACATATGGATAGTCGTCCTAAGGTATAAGAATAATCTAAATTCTTTTTCTCAATTTTTAGTATGTCACTTGTTCTTATTACTAAAATTAATGTCAATTTTAAATAAAAATACACACTTTAATTCATATTGGTCACACCGTGTGTTAGATTGTGGTGAAAATGATTCCTTCATGTCACAATTGACATACATATAATTTTCCAATTTTATTAAAATAATATAAATAAGTTTTAATGGTTCTCAGTATGTCACTTATTATTTTAACTAAAATTAATGTCAATTTTAAATAAAAAGTGAAACTTTGAGTTGTACCATTCATGCCCTGCATCATAATGAGGTTTGGTTGAAATATAAATATTAAAAATGACTTAAGGATCATTTTCTTAAAGTGTCAAAATAATGCAAATGCATTTTCTTAGTTTTTAGTATTCCACTTGTTCTATTTACTAAAATTTATGTTAACTTTAAAGAAAAAGACACGATTAGAGTTATTTAAGTCACACTATGCATTGGATTGGGGTGGGTTGATTCTTACAGGATAGAAATGATTTATGGATCATTTTCCTATTGTATTAATGTAACACCCAAGACTTTTATGAGAAATATTATTGTTTTTATAAATCATAAAAGGAATCTTTCACTACACACAACACTAGCTTGGCTTTCTTTACACGCAATCGCGACCTTCCTCGATAGCTTGCGTCGTACGCAGTACCGAGTTTCACTAAACAATGATATGCTATTAAAATAGTATTAAAACTAACCGTTATGAATAGTAATAACCACTTTTTGAAATTTTATAAATTTTATATTTCAAAATGGACTTCATTTTTGGATTCGGAATATCAAAATTAGCCTAGGGTGAAATTTTGGTATTTTTCTGAAAACTTTCAATTTTGATGAATAGTGAAACCACTAAGTGGTAGTTAAAAATCTGAATTTTTCATAAAACTTAATTTTACCGCTTCTGTGAGTGGAATTTAAAAAATCCAAGAGACACGGTTGATGTCAGTAAGTAAAATGTGGTTCAATGAGATTAAAATAATTTTTGGGGAATAGTAACTTTTTACTTTTGTTTACCACGGTTAAAAGTAAATAGGGTAATTAAGGGTAAAAATGATATTATTATTACCCTAAAACATGTCCTAATTCTATTGGATAAGTTTAATTCGACCAAAAACAAACTTAGGAATAAAATATGACCATTTAGGCCAACTTGGATTACATTAGGACATTTATTATTAATTTATTTAAAGAAGGGTTAAAATAGTTAAAATCAATGGTTAATAAGTAAATAATTTTTAATATAAGGTTATACATAAGATAAATTCGAATATATATATTCGTTGGAAAGCTAAAAATATTTCCTACATAGTTGTATTTTATTTGTAATATTTAGACATTAAATAATTTAATTTATTTCAGACACAAAGATGATGTTGTAATTATCTTGTTAATGAAATATTGACATAATTGATGTTATAAATACTAAAATAAATATAATTTGAGACTTTTTATGAATTACACTAATTCTTTAGGTTAATATGAAATTTTAGTATTGATTTAATTAACTGTTTTCGAACTAATCATTCTGTTATGATTTTCACAAAAATCAATTACTAAATAGTGTCAAAATTGACATAAAATAGTTTTTAAAACAAATATTATATTATTAATTGTTATTTTATTCATAAAAATCTATGGTTCGGCCAAATTACTTAGATAAGGTTATATATATTAATAATAAACAACTTGGGGTTCTTTTGGCTTCTTATAGTAAGTTTATTAACAATATAATATAAGAACACAAGAAGACACGGTAAAAGTAAAATTATTTAACTTAATGTTAATTCTAAATGATAAGGTTAAAATAGGAAACTAAACTTGTCTAACTTCTATTGTATGAGTGGAATTCGACCCATCCCCACCTAAGCTTAGAAATAAATCAATTTGGACCTATTTAAAACCGAAAATGACTTTATAATAAAACAATATTTTTAGTTTTTCCAAAGGAGCCCCTCTCCTCCCTTATAAAAGGGCACCTCCTCCCCCTCTTCCTCACACCACTTTGAGCCTTCAAGCTGGGCCAACCCCTGACACTTTCTCCTCTCCACTTCCCTAGAGAAATCCTATAGGTCCTGGTCTTCTTCAAAGACCAATTTTGGTGCCCTAAAAGGAGGTCTCAAAGAAGCACTTCAAAAAAGAGGTAATGTCCGTTACCGATTGTTTTATCTTTATTTATTATTCCACTTATTATTCTTTAGTTGATTCATTATGAAGTAATAACATAAGTATCACTCATATACAGATATGTTATTATAAGTATGAAACAACCCTATTTCACCATCTATCCATCCTACGGAAAATGAAATCACCGCGCGTGCGTACGTACAGAATACCGTCTCCACGCTGTGGTGTAATCTATTTTCCACCACCACCTTACATGGATGGATATAATGGTGTAAATAATGACTATATATGATTATTGTAAAGTGATATTTATTCTGAAATAGTATACATACACTCCAATACAATTCCATGATCATTGGAACGATATCATCTCTCGTGTGTACGTACGGAATACCGTCTCCACGATGTGATGTGACTCGTTCTACAGGATCTTCATTGCATAATGATTATATAAATGAATTGAATGAATTAATATGATATATATTACACTAATAAAATTCTGGAAATGAGGTATCTATAACCTAAATATAAGAATAAGAATTTATTCGACAAAACACGCATAAGAACAAAAAGTAATAAACACCTGAAAAACAAGTTGTAATGAAATATTACTAATAAAAAGCTAAGAATATGACCATATGTGATATTGTAACAATTAGTATGATTCTAGAATAAGTCAATAACATTATTTAAATAACTATACAGGCGGTTCGAACACGTACAAAGCATATCGGACCTAAGGTAAGGGAAATATCACAATCTCATTTTTATCTGAGATTTTTTATACTTCGGTATTTACTGGGGTGTATTTTATCATCCAAATCCATGTTTCCTCAATATGTAATATTATTTCCATCCACATAAAATTGTTTAAATCCAATTTTACCCTTCGGTGAGTTTTTAGTAAAAGATATGAAAGGAATCTTTTGTCGTTTTTCGTACGAGGTACTTTTTGACTTTTCCGACAAAAGTACGAGAAGAATGTTTTTTTTAACTTTTACGGAATGAATGGATTTTTAAAACAAAATTTCCAAGAATATTCCTTTACAATTTTTCAAGATTATTTTTAATAAACTTATTTTAGTTTAAAATTGTATGACATGTTAGGAAAGGAAAAATGTTTTTCAAGTAGAAAGGATATTTTCCTCAAGAATGGAGTTCAAGTGTTTTATCAAAATTATTTTCCATCTAAGATAATAAAGGGTTATGTTTCTATACCTATAATTACATGGATTTGATTATGTTGTGATTGAAATATTTTTATGAATTCTTTTATCTTATATGAATTGTTTTATGATGTCACGATGTTTAAAGATTCCAATTTTTTTACATGGGTTATGTTATGATGTATGGTTTATGATTTTGTGGCACACATAAGAATGGTATCATTATGAGATGGGTGAGAGATATATCTCCCTCCAATACATTGGGTAAAGATTTTATATCTCATGAGATAGACATGCCTGGAATGGCAGGTTAAACCGGTTCAGTGAAACAGGACTAAAACGAGGAGTGAACTCGGTTCAAAAAAGGACTTTTTCCACTAAGATAGTCTTGGCAATGAGTCTTGACTAATAAGAAATTATTCTCTATGGTTATGTGTGTATGCCACAATGTTTCATGTTTTAAGTTATGATTATTGGGATTATATTTCACTACTATGATTTATCCCATGTTATGAAATTATGATTTCTTTTGCAGGTTAAGATTTCAAAAAGTTATGTTCTTATGTATATGATGTGACTTATATTTCTTTTTATTACCCTTACTGAGCTTTTGAGCTCACCCTTTTGTATGTTTTCTTTCCCCAGGTTAGGAAGAAGGTTATTAAGTAAGATATGTCAAAAGGGACTATATATATGATGAAATAAATGGGAGACAGTGTAGACGCTTTATGAACTAGTGGTTTATGTTTCCCAGTTTCTAAAGACACTATACCTATACGGTCCATTCCTGGTTTTGTCATATGTTGTAATAAGTGTGATTCAATTATGAAGTAATAATAATGTATGTAAAGTATGCGTCGCTACAGTTGGTATCAGAGGAAAGGTATAGTCAACCTTTAGAAACTAGGATGTGAAATCCTTAGTAAGAATCCTAAGGATAAGTCTAAGCATAGAACACAATCATAGTGTTTTAGAAATGGGCATGAATAACCTAGGATAAGGCCTTAAGTGTGAAATTTTATTCTGGATTATGTGGTTTTCCTATTATAATTAGTGTTGCTCACACTATTATTCTTTGTTTTAGTCAATGTATGGAACCCGAAGGAACCGTGTTAATGCGGAATGAAACGGGAAATCCAATGATTGTCCCCCTGAGCAACCAAACGTTATGGGAGCTAGAATGCAAAATATTGTAGCCATGATCACACAACTTTCTCAAGCTATGAATTATGCAGGAATTCCAAATGATCAAAGGAAGGAGCAACATTCTTTTGAATCCTTCATGAGACAGCGTCCACCTTTATTCAGCAGGTCTACTGATCGATTAGTTGCTGAACAATGGATTAGTACTACTGAAAAGATATTTTCAGTTCTTCAATGTTCTGAACATGATAAAGTCATCTTAGCAGTGTATCGTTTGGAAGGTGATGCTGATCAATGGTAGAATCTTATTAAGAATATGAGGAAAAGGAATGAAATTGAGTCCATGGAATGGGACGAGTTCAAGAACTTATTTTTCAATAAGTAATTCCCTCGTATTCTCCAAATAAAGATGGAGAAGGAGTTTCTTGAACTGAAGCAAAAGGATGATGAATCTGTTGGTACCTATGACGAAAATTTTACAAGACTTGCAAGGTACGCTTCTGGTATTATTATCCAACCTGAGAGTAAGATCGATCAATTCTTTAGTGGCTTAAAACCCAGTCTTTGAAGGGCGTTAGACATAAGGGACTTCAATAGCTATGAGGAAATCGTTCGATGTTCTCTCAAAGTCGAGATGGAGATTGGAGTAACCCATCAGTCATATGGGTTTGATAAGAAGAGGAAAATGGAATTCAAAGGAAAATCTAAAGAGCAAACTGAAAAGAAGATGAGCTTTCCCTTATGATCAATGTTTGTAAAGAAACATGGAGCGAGTTGTCTTAAAGGGACAAGTAAATGTTTCAAATGTGGAAAGGAAGGTCATAGGGCATTTGAATGCCGCAATGATGGGAAGAATATGTCTAATGATGCAAACAAAGGAAGGGATACAAATAATGAACCTACTACACTTCAATGTTTCAAGTGCAAGGAGATGGGGCATAATGCCAATCAATGCCCAAATCCTAGGGTTGATGATGATGGTCAACATCAATAAACTCTTAAGGCTAATGGAAAAGGAAAGTCACATGCAATTTCTATCAGCAATGTTGAGTACGATAACGATGTGGTTAAAGGTACACTTACCATCCACTCTAAAGTAGAAAATGTTTTATTTGATTCTGGATCCACGCACTCTTTTATTTCTGAAGAATTTTCTAAGGATATCACAGTATTTCCTCAACAATTAGATGTTGAGTTAGCTGTGAAAACCCCTAATGGCACAACAGTCGCATCAAAAGATTATAATTCTTCTCCAATCGAAGTTTGTGTGAAAGTGCTTCATGCAAATCTTGTGATCCTTCCTATAGTGGAATTTGATGTGATTCTTGGCATGGATTGGCTTTCTTTATATGGAGCTCATATCAATTACCAAAGAAGGGAAGTCACATTGCATATTCCAGATCAATCTATGATCGTCTATCAATGCAAGGATGAACATAACCTTACAGTGGAAATTTCTTCCATCTTATGGGTCTTGATTCCACTAAATGAAGGTTATTTATCTCAAATGGTTGGTGAGAAACTCACGATTAAGAATATTACCATTGTACGGAAGTTTGATGATGTCTTTCTGGAGGAATTATAGGGTCTTCCACCAAATCGTGAAGTTGAGTTTTCAATAGAACTTGTACCGGGTGCTTTGCCTATTTCAAAGACACCTTATAGAATGGCCCCAATTGAGTTGCAGGAATTGAAGAAGCAACTCCAAGATAATTTTGATAAGGGGTTCATATGCCCTAGTGCGTCACCTTGGGGAGCACATGTTCTGTTTGTTAAGAAGAAAGATGGGTCAACGAGACTCTGCATTGATTATCGAGAACTTAACAAGATCACTATCAAGAACAAATATCCTCTCCCATGCATTGATGACCTATTTGACCAACTACGCGGAGCTCAATACTTTTCCAAGATTGATCTTCGATCAGGGTATCATCAATTATGGGTCAAAAGGGAGGATATACCATAGACGGCTTTCCGTACAAGGTATGGACACTATGAATTTATAGTGATGCCATTTGGTCTTACTAATGCCCCTGCTATCTTCATGGATCTGATGAATAGAGTCTTTATATACTATCTTGATCAGTTTGTGGTAGTCTTTATAGACGATATTCTTGTCTATTCAAAGAGAAAGGAAGAACATGAAGATCACTTGAGAATTATATTTAAGACCCTGTGAAAATAGAATCTTTATTCCAAATTTACCAAGTGTGAATTTTGGCTTCAAAAAGTATCATTTTTGGGTCACATAATCTCAAAAGAAGGGATATTTGTGGATGCAGCAAAAACAGAGGTTATCGAAAGATGGTTGTGACCAACAACAGTAACTGAGATCCAAAGTTTTCTTGGTTTGGATGGATATTATTGATGTTTTGTGAAATATTTTTCACGATTATCTATTCCACTCACCAAGTTGACTCAGAAAGGAGTTAAGTTTGTTTGGACGGAGGAATGTGAAGAGAATTTCAAGGAGTTGAAAAGAAGGTTATCCAGTGCACCTACGCTCACAATGCCTTGTAGTGGAGAGAGGTTTGTGATCTACAGTGATGCATCCAAGAAGGGATTGGGGTGTGTTCTTATGAAAAATAATATGGTGATAGTTTATGCCTCACGACAATTGAAAATACATGAGAAAAATTACCCAACTCATGATTTGGAGTTAGCTGCGGTAATATTTGCATTAATGATTTGGAGGCATTATCTTTATTGAGAAAGGTGTGACATTTATACTGATCATAAAAGTTTAAAGTATATTTTCACACAAAAGGAGCTGAATATGCATCAAAGAAGATGGTTGGAGCTGATTAAGGATTACGACTGCTCAATCCATTACCACCCTGGGAAAGAAAAAAAGGTGGCAGATGCATTAAGTCGACAAGACCATGCCAGTTTATCCATGATGAGGATCACAAAAGATCCAATATTTATGGACTTACAAAGGATGGATCTTGGAATTATAATGAAATGGGAAAATCATACCTTTCTAAAATGAATGTTCAACCATATATATATTTGAAGATTAAAGAGGCATAGAAAGAAGATGTCGAGTTACAAAATAAGGTGAGAAATGTTCCTGAATTCAACCTTTATTGTGATGGGATAATAAAGTTCAGGAATCGGGTTTGTGTTCCTCCCATCCCCAAATTAAAGAAGGAGTTGTTGGATGATCCTCATATTTCTTCATTCTCTATTCATCCTGGAAGCACGAAGATGTATAGGGACCTAAAAGAATACTTCTGGTGGGATGGCATGAAAATAGATGTTGCTGAATATGTCTCTTGATGCTTGGTTTGTCAGCAAGTTAAAGCTGAGAGACAGAATTCTAAGGGGATGTTACAACCATTACCCATACCTGAATGGAAATGGGAAAACATCACTATGGACTTTTTCACTGGACTTCCTAAAACATCCAAAGGCAATAATGTTATCTGGTTCATAGTTGATCGTCTTACAAATTCTGCACACTTCATCGCTATTAGATATGATTTCTCTCTGGATCAGCTTGCCGGGATATATGTGAAGGAAGTGGTAAGATTGAATGGAGTACCACTTTCTATTATATCTGATCGGGATCCAAGGTTTACCTCAGAGTTCTGGCGAAGTCTTCAGCATACTCTGGATACAGAGTTGAGTTTCAGCACTGCTTATCATCCTCAGACAGACGGTCAGTCTGAGAGGATGATTCAAACTCAAGAAGATATGTTGAGAGATTGCTCTATGGATTTCAAAGGGGGTTGGGATCAACACCTACCTTTTGTGGAATTTTCTTATAATAATAGCTTTCACTCCAGTATTCAAATGGCTCCTTATGAATCTCACTATGGAAAGAAATGCAGGACTCCAACTTGCTGGGATGAAGTTGGGGAATGAAATCTATTAGGACCCGATCTCGTTGATGAAATGGCAAAAAAGGTCAGATCTATTCAAAAACACATAAGAGCAGCTCAGATTCGACAGAAAAGTTATGTCGACAATCAAATAAAAGACCTAGAGTTTGAAGTGGGTGATAAAGTGTTCTTACGAATATCTCCAAGGAAGAGGGTCATGAGATTTGGAAAGAAGGGGAAGTTGAGCCCTAGATATATCGGTCCATTCGAAATGCTGGATCATTTTGGGAAGGTAGCTTACCGATTGGCGCTTCCACCGAATCTCTCTCAAGTTCACGATGTGTTCCATGTATCTCTCCTGAGAAAGTACATACCTGATCCTTCACATGTACTCAGCTCAGAAGTTGTACCGCTGGAGTAAGATCTTTCTTATGAAGAACAGCCGATAGAGATTCTGGATCTTAGCGAAAAAGTCCTACAAAACAAGACCACTCTATTGGTGAAAGTTTTATGGAAGAACCACCAATTTGAAGAAGCTACATGGGAGCTTGAGGATATGATGAGGGAGAGGTATCCTCATCTGTTTGTTACAAAGTGACGAATTTTGAGGGAGAAATTCATCTTAAGGGGGGTAGAATGTAACACCCGAGACTTTTATGAGAAATATTTTTGTTTTTATAAATCATAAAAGGAATCTTTCACTACACACAACACTATCTTGGCTTTCTTTACACACAATTGTGACCTTCCTCGATAGCTTGCGTCGTACGCAGTACTGAGTTTCACTAAACAATGATATGCTATTAAAATATTATTAAAACTATCTGTTATGAATATTAATAAGCACTTTTTGAAATTTTATAAATTTTATTTTTCAAAATGGACTTCATTTTTGGATTCAGAATATCAAAATTAGCCTTGGGTGAAATTTTGGTATTTTTCTGAAAACTTTTAATTTTTGATGAATAGTGAAACCACTAAGTGGTAGTTAAAAAAACTGAATTTTTCATAAAACTTAATTTTACCACTTCTATGAGTGGAATTTCAAAAATCTGAGACACACGGTTGATTTCATTAAGTAAAATGTGGTTCAATGAGATGAAAACAATTTTTGATGAATAGTAACTTTTTACTTTTATTTAACACGGTTAAAAGTAAATAGGGTAATTAATGGTAAAAATGATATTATTATTACCCTAACACATGTCCTAATTCTATTGGATAAGTGTAATTTTACCAAAAACAAACTTAGGAATAAAATATGACCATTTAGGCCCAGTTGGATTAGATTACGACATTTATTATTAATTTATTTAAAGAAGGGTTAAAATAGTTAAAATCAAAGTTTAATAAGTAAATAATTTTTAATATAAGGTTTTACATAAGATAAATTAGACTATAAATATTCATTAGAAATCTAAAAATAATTCATACATAATTGTATTTTATTTGTAATTTTTAG
Organism: Viscum album; assembly: GCA_963277665.1. Taxonomy (NCBI): domain Eukaryota; kingdom Viridiplantae; phylum Streptophyta; class Magnoliopsida; order Santalales; family Viscaceae; genus Viscum; species Viscum album. The sequence continues at coordinate 689,236,998 of OY728156.1, read as the reverse complement.
ACATTAAATAATTTAATTTATTGATGACACAAAGATGATGCAGTAATTATCTTATTAGTGAAATATTGACATAATTGATGTTATAAATACCAAAATAAATGTAATTTGAGACTATTTATGAATTACATTAATTTTATAGGTTAATATGACATGTTAGTATTGATTTAATTAACTTTGTTCGAACTAATCATTATGTTATGATTTTCACAAAAATCAATATCTAAATAGTGTCAAAATTGACATAAAATAGTTTTTAAAACAAATATTATATTATTAATTGTTATTTTATTCATAAAAATCTAAGGATTGGCCAAATGAATTAGATTAGTTTATATATATTAATAATAAACAACTTGGGGTTCGTTTGGCTGCTTATAGTAAGTTTATTAACCTTATAGTATAAGAACACATGAAGACACGGTAAAAGTAAAAGTATTAACTTAATGTTAAATCTAAATGATAAGGTTAAAATAGGACCCTAAACATGTATAAATTCTATTTGATGAGAGGAATTCGACCCATACCCACCTTAGCTTCGAAATAAATCAATTTGGAGCTATTTAAAACCGAACTTGACTTTATAATAAAATAATATTTTTAGTTTTTCCAAAGGAGCCCCTCTCCTCCCTTATAAAAGGGAACCTCCTCCCCCACTTCCTCACACCAGTTTGAGCCTTCAAGCTCGAACAAACCCTGAAACATTATCCTCTCCACTTACCTATAGACATCCTATAGTTCCTAGTCTTCTTCAAATACCAATTTTAGTGCCCTAAAAGGAGGTCTCAAAGAATCACTTCAAAGAAGAGGTAATGTCTGTTACCGATTCTTTCATCTTTATTTCTTCTTCCACTTATTCTTCTTTGGTTGTATCATTTTGAAGTAATAACATCAGTATCACTCATATACTGATATGTTATTATAAGTATGAAACAACCCTATTTCACCATCTATCCATCCTACGGAAAAAGAAATCACCGCGCGTGCGTACGTACGGAATATCGTCTCCACGCCGTGGTGTAATCTATTTTCCACCACCACCTTACTTGGATGGGAATAATGGTGTAAATAATGACTATATATGATTATTGTAAATTGATATGTATTCTGAAATAATATACATATACTCCAATACAATTCCATGATCATGGGAATGATATCATCGCTCGTGCATACGTACGGAATATCGTCTCCACAATGTGATGCAACTCGTTCTACATGATTTTCATTACATAATGATTATATAAATGAATTGAATGAATGAATATGATATTTATTACACTAATAACATTCTGGAAATGAGTTATCTATAACCTAAAGAGAATAATAATAATTTATTCGACAAAACACGCATAAGAACAAAAAGTAATAAGCACCCGAATAACAAGTTGTAATGAAAAATTACTAATAAGAAGCTAAGAATATGACCATATGTGATATCATAACAATGATTTTGATTCTGGAATAAGTCAATAACATTATTTAAATCATTATACAGGAGGTTTGTACACGTACAAAGCATATCAGACCTAAGGTAAGGGAAATATCACAATCTCATTTTTATCCGAGATTGTTTATACTTCGGTATTTACTGGGGTGTATTTTATCATCCACATCCATGTTTCCTCAATATGTAATTTTATTTCCATCCACCTACAATTGTTTAAATCCAATTTTACCCTTCGGTGAGTTTTTAGTAAAATATATGAAAGGAATCTTTTGTCATTTTTCATACGAGGTACTTTTTGACTTTTCTGACAAAAGTACGAGAAGAATGTTTTTTTAACTTATATGGAATGAATGGATTATTAAAACAAAATTTCCACGAATATTCCTTTACAAGTTTTCAAGTTTATTTTTAATCAACTTCTTTTAGTTTAAAATTGTATGACATGTTAAGAAAGGAAAATAGTTTTTGAAGTAAAAAGGATATTTTCCTCAAGAATGGAGTTCAAGTGTTTTATCAAAATTATTTTCCATCTATGATAATAAAGGGTTCTGTTTATATCCCTATAATTACATGGATTTGATTATGTTGTTATGGAAATATTTTTATGAATTCTTTTATCTTATATGAATTTTTTTATTTTGTCACGATGTTTAAAGATTCCCATTTTTTAACATGGGTTATGCTATGATGTATGGTTTATGATTTTGTGGCACACATAATAATGGTGTCATTATGAGATGGGTGGGACCTATATCTCCCTCCAACGGATTGGGTAAAGATTTTATATCTCATGAGATTGACATGGCTGGAATGTCAGGTTAAACCGATTCTGTGAAACAGGACTGAAATGTGGAGTGAACTCAGTTCCGAAATGGACTTTGTCCACTAAGATATTCTTGTAAATGAGTCTTGACTAAAAAGAAATGATTCTCTATGATTATGTGTGTATGACACAAAGTATAATGTTTTAAGTTATGATTAATGGGATTACATTTCACTACTATGATTTATCCCATGTTATTAAATTATGTTTTCTTTTGCAGGTTAAGATTTCCAAAAGTTATGTTCTTATGTATATGATGTGATTGATATTTATTTTTTTTACCCTTACTGAGCTTTTGAGATCACCCTTTTGTATGATTTCTTTCCCCAGGTCCGAAAGAAGTTTATTAAGTAAGATATGTCAAAAGGGACTATAGATACGATAAAATAAATGGGTGATAGTGTAGACGCTTTATGTACCAGTTGTTTATGTTTACCAGTTTCTAAAGACACTATACCTATACGGTCCTTTCCTGGTTTTGTCATATTTTGTGATAAGTGTGCTTCAATTCTGAAGTAATAACAATGTATGTAATGTATGGGTCACTACAATTAAAATAATCTGAATTCATTTTCCCAGTATTTAGTATATCACTTGTGTTTTTTACTAAAATTAATGTCAATTTTAAATGAATAGAAACACATTGAATTATATCAGTCACATCATGCATTGTATTGAGGTGTGGATAATTCCTACATATAAAATATGACTTATGTATCTTTTTCTAAAAGTATCAAAACAATAAAATAGTGTTTTTCAGTTTTGAGTATGTCACTTTTATTTCTTATTAAAATGTATTTTGAAACAAAGAACTCGCAATTTGAGTAACACCAGTTACATTTTATATTGGTTTGACATGAGACTAATTACTAAATGTCAAAATTAATTGTGAATCGTTGTCTTAAATTATCAAGAAAATATCAAGGTGTTTGGTCAGTTTTCAGATTGTGGCACTTTTTAATCTTAAATGACAATTTGATACTGATAATGGGAACATTGTGTCAAACCTGGCACATAGTGTATCAAATTGAGGTGAGGATAATTTCTACACATTACAAATTACTTATGGATTGTTTTCCTAAAGTATAAAAACAGTATGTATGTGTTTTCTTGGTTTTTAGTATGTTAGTTGTCTTTTTTAATAAAATAATTAACAAAATTAAATAAAAAGAAGCTCTAAGTGTCATACAGCTCACATCATGTGTCAGATTGAGGTTCAGAAGATTACTACATGTTCAAATAACTTATGGATCATTTTCATATGGTATAAAAACATTATTAATGTGTTTTCTCAGTTTTATGTACGTCACCATTTGTTTTTACAAAAATATAATTTTAAATAAAAAACAGGCAGTTTGTTTCATATTGGTCACCTCATGTGTTAGTTTGATTTGAGACTGGTTTCTACACTTCACAAATGACTTATTAATCATTTAACTAAATTATTAAGGCAATATGAGCTCATTATTATGGTTTTCAGTGAGGGACACTTTTTAAACTAAAATTTCAATTTTAAAATGATAATAGACTCTTTGAGTCATACAAGGAACATAATGTATCAAATTGAGCTGTGGCTAATTATTGCACATAAAAAAATGTCGTTTGGATCATTTTAATAATGTATCCAAACAACACTAATGCATTTTGTTAGTGTTGAATATGTCGGTTGTTTTTTACTAAAAGTTAATATTAACCATAAATTAATAGATGCACATTGAGTCCTACTGATCTCATCATTCGTCAGATTGAGGATTAGGTGATTTCTACACATCCTAAATGACATATTAATCATTTTCCCAAAGTATAAAAATAATAAGAATTTTTTTTCTTAGTTTTTAGTATCTCACTCTTTGTTTTTACTAAAATTCCATTTTAAAATAAAAACACAAACTCTGATTCATACAAGTCACATCATGTTTCGGGTTGATGTGTTACTGATTCTGACATGTCAAAAAGGAATTATTAATCATTTTTATAAATTATCAAGAAAATATGAGCAAGTTATATTAGTTTTTAGTAAGGGATACTATTTGAATTAAAATATCTATTTTAAACTGATGATAAGCACATTGAGTTGTAAAGGGCACATCATGTATCAATTTGAGGTGTGGGTGATACCTACATGTCACAAATTACATATAGATCATTTTTCTAATGTATCAAAACAATCTGAATGTGTATTATTCATCTTCAAGATATCTATTGGATTTTTTACAAAAATTAATGTTAATTTTAAATAAAAATAATCCCTTTGAGTTATATCAGTCACATCATGTGTCATATTAAGGTGCGGCGTATTCTTACATGTCCCAAAATCTCAAAAAAATTATAATCCAATGTTATGATGCTTTCCATGGTATTTATTTTTCAAATTTCCACCACTGCATATTGAGATGATGTTTTTAGCCGAAAAATCATTTTTGAATGATAACATCGACTCAATATAGAGTGTTTCATTTCAATAAATAAATCCTATATAAATCATGGTAACATTGGAAGAAAAAGAACATGTTATCTCTTTTTTGGATTGTTGTATATTGCTGAAAGAAAAATATGACATCCCAAAAGATCTATGAAAAACATAAAATATGTATTATATATAAATTATAAGGAAATTAGTGTATAAAAATATGGAACATTTATTGAAAAATAAATTAAATAATTTATAGGGAATCACCTTTTGATGATGGTTTTGTGTATTATTGACCCATTTCCTTATTTTCATTATCTTAGTTGTGGTATCGAATGAGCATGACTATCGTCAAACAAACAACCCCAACTCGAACAAAAGAATCCACCTATATAAGAAAACAATTCTTATTATATTAATACTAAAATGAAATTAATTAATCATAAATATGAAATAATAAATTATTTCTATGGACAATGATTTCACTATGAAAACAACAAGATTACATCTATGATTGATCAAAGGCAGTGTCGTTTCTCTTCCTGCAAAGGTAATGGAGGGAACTTCAAAGAAGTGATAAATGCCAACACAGAAGGGGTGAAAAAATTTTTGGGGAGAAGATGTTTTTGTATGATTTAGTACAGATAGGCACGAAATATAGATAAACATATTCTAAAATAAACTAAATCTATAAGGAATAAGTAAAATTAAATCAAAATTTAATTATATAGTTTTTTGGTAAAATAGATAAAGCATATTATAACATTACATTTACATATTCCCAATGGGTTTCCTTCGTTATAGATTGTTGTTCCATGGGATTGGTAAAATAATCATGTGTATAATACATTATCTAAATGAGTATTCAAATATTTTATTTATATTATGTTAATGATGTAGAGAATAGAAATTATTATTAGAAAAAACAATGTTTATTAAAAAACACTTTTACCCTTTCATTAAACTCTCAATTGCAGCCTCAATGTCCAATCTCTCATGAGCATGAACAACTTCAAACAAACCACCCCAAATAAAATAAAGTAATCCACCTATATAAGAAATAAAACTGGAGGATTAATAATAAAAATAAATAAATAAAACATAAATATGAAACAATCCATTACTTTTATCGAATTAACATATTCAGGTTATTTTTCACATTATACGATTCGGTATGATGCCTCTTTGTTTCTGGGAAAATATACATCGTCTAGTGAATATATGTATTTTGGATATTTATAGTTTTATAGGAAAAATATAAATACACAAAGGATTAATAAATATTTGAAATTAAATAGTAATTAACATATAAAATACTTTTTCAAGGATTCTAGTTTTTTATGGAATATAATCTCTCTCATAAATTTAAAAACCTAATACCAATAATAATTTCCATTTTTTATTTCAAAAAATTCAAAAACATTGATAAAAATAATTAATTTGTTTTTTTAATGTGTTTAGATAGTGGAATATTATTATATATACCAAGATACTTGTCTACTTGTAGAAGTTGTCGGGCTCCTTGTACGCATGGGCTATCCTCTTGCCCGAAATTTATTGATATTTAAACACCACCCAGTCATAAAAAACTCATTAAAACAAAATATAAAATATAAATAACTTGATTTTTTTCTAAAATGTTGGATGTATTCTATTACAAATTGAAAAACATCATCATGTGTGGTCTGTTTGTTGGGTATATGTGCAGCAAATCTAAGAAATAAATCTTTAGAGTATCCAAATAGACCAAAATGGGAATCCAAGGTTTCTTAAAACCAAATATTATAATATGTAATGAAATAAATTAAAATATATTTTATATGATTTAATTGTATATTTTTACCCCTAAATTGTTGGTATTAAAAATAGTATGTCATTCATATGTTTGTTTTCAGAATATTTGGTCATTTTTTTACTATTTAATTCTTTTTTTAGTATTTTTTTTTGTATGTAGAAGTGATGAGATGAATAATGAGTCCAAATTTATGTTCTTGGGGTAATCCAATCAATTTGTATTCATATACATGCCTTCAAAAAATATGAAATACATTTAGTCATTACTTACCTAGTATGTTAGATATTGGAGAAAAATCATGAAAACACACCTCATGTAACCATTCACAAATGAGCCTAAAAACTATTCATACTTGAGGATTTAATTTAAATAGAATTTTATTATGTAGCATCCTTTCTGAACATTTTTTATTCCAAATTAACTATGTGATCACAACCATTTTATAACATTATATCTTCATGATCCCTTAATGTTAGTAAATGTGGATATTTAACAGGTAGGGTAAATGTGATTTCATAAGATATTTCCAATCTATTTGTTGGTCCTTTAGATTTTTTTCATTTAACCTTTCATTTCACCCCCTTCCCTTTTCAATTATAAAATTACATTCTTTGGTTTGGTCCTTTATTCATTAATTGTCAAAGTATTAGCATGATAATTAAATTAAAAATGAATACCTCCTTATCGATATTTTTGTACAATATATTATAGTAATTATTTGAATGTTATAATAGCTTGGTTGATCATATGAACATATACATAATAAAGTGGAATAGGTTTCTCAGTGCTCGGCTCATGAGCTACGGTAATCCCTACTCTCACATGACCTATTAGAAGTGGTCTGTTGTGTAAAAAGTCATCATGGATATCAAACACAGTAGCCCTCACAATAGGTTGATGATTTGGTGTTGATAGATATAAATCACAGTAACTTTAAACTTGTATAATATCAATACATGAGATGTATCAGTGTAAATATGATCCACATTAAAAATAAAAAAATATAATGTTGATTACCTTAACTATGATTGCTCTTTAATGGGAACAGTTCACCTCAAAGCTAGTGGGGTTGGGGCAGGATCTTCATACAATGGTTGTTCTTAATTTGTTTCTTCTCTTTTCTTGAACCCCATATGAGTTTCTAGATTCTCAATTTTCCAAAGTATTTTTTTAAGGGTAGTTAATCTTGATTTCATATCTTCCATTCCTTTTTCTTTTTCTTCAGGTTGATTTTTTTCACAAAATATGTTTGGGGAGTCACCCAAAACATGAAACTTTGATGTGTCCATACTATTTTAGATACTTAAAGACCCCTAATAGAAGGTGTTCATCTATTACTTGTGTTTATGAATCCTATGTCTAGTTTGGATAACAAAAATATAGGAAACGAAGTAATACATTTGTCTAGGTAGATCATTATCTTCTCAGAGCATATCATTCAATAGTGAAAGTAGTTCAGTAGAACAAGTGTCACTCAATATGTAACAGACGTTTAAATTATACATCTTTATTATAGATAAAAAGGCTATATATTTAGTGAAACCAGTATACAATGGATTGTTCTTCACAACTCATTAACTTCTCAAGCAATTTTTTACAATCGTGATGTTTATCATAAACTATCATTATCATTTCCTCAATACGATCATCATCAACAATCACACCTATAATCACATCCTTGATATGGTATTCTTCTTTTTCTATACCTGTAATCATATTAGATGATCCCTAAAATGTAGTACTATCCAAATCACTAGCTAAAATCACTTTTTCCCCATGTTTATTCTTAAATTTATAACTTCGATCAATTATCTGACAGATCATGTGTTCTTCTAACTCTTCATGACAAATTAGACTTGAATTACAATAGTGTAAACATAGAAAAAGAATTTTAGAAGGTTAATATGCATTATATTTCACAAATTTGATCAACAATTTCACCCCATGTTCATATTCTTTTGTCACATGATTGACAACCATCCACTGTCTATTCATTTTCATCCTATTTGATTTAGTGATATTAATATTTATCAAAATAAATACACAAAATATATTAAATTGAAGATGGAACTCATGAATTTCTTGAAAGAACGTGGAAATATTAAAAAAAATATCATCCCACATGATGAAACAAGAACTTATTTAAGGATATATATATATATAATAGAGGACTCACTATCTATCTACTTCACATTTAAAATTATAAATGGATATCCATTTCTTCAAAACTAGTTTAACAGAGGAACCCAAATGGTTGGATGGAATTGTTGCATGAATTAGTCCATTTTGAATAGATTCATATTTATAATGTTTAGGAGTTTTAAATGTTTAATATTATTATTAAATTCTTATGAATGTTGAGTATGTATTATCATGATATTTTTTACTCCAACACTCTTCCCATTTAGTTTCCTATTAAGATAGTCACCTCATTTTTCATCACACCCATTATTATATTGGTTCCTCCTGGATACATCCCTTACTAATAAAAGCGTGAATAATGTGTACTAAACATTTACTATGATCCCTAGAGAATTATAAAAACATTTTTTGTAACATAGAAATGTTGAATAGAAAATGTGTCACTTACAAAATCATAGAAAATCATAAAATTTTTCATGTTTATCTAGGAATTCCATCATAACATAGCATATCGAGAACCAAAACCTATTTTTCCTAGTTTATTGGTTATCATAAATCATTTACTATAGTATATCACGCATCAAAACCATTTTCCCATAGTCAATCAATCATCAAAACTCATTTCCCATCGTGGATCAAGCATCACAACTTGTTTCCCATAGTAATATCATAAGATATTATTCTTTACACAATACATTAGAGAGATATATTGGTACAACTAATCATATAATGATAAACCATACAAATGTGGTCCATATGAAATTAATTATATATCACATTTTGAAAACAACCCATACAAAAAATGGGATACATAACACTTTCCAATGACATCAAGAATGAGATTGTTCGATACAAAAATAAAACTTTACTAGAATAATTGTATCTCATTATAATTTATATTGATAAATCAGGAATAAAAACTCATTGGGAGATATATCCTTTAGATATATAGATTAAAAAATAATTTAAATCATAAAAAAAGATTTCATAAAACATTTTGAACATGATCATAAAAGACAATTTTACGTGTAACTTTCAAAAGTCATATTTTATATCATAGTGAGAATAATTCTTGAAACATTATTATTTAATAATCATAAATAAGGGATATTTTAACGGTTAAAATTTTATTGTTTTGAAATGTGTATTAGAAGATATAGAATTGATGAAAGTGAAATGAAATTCCTTGTTTAACCATTTTAGATTGTTTTCTAGAAGAACCTACACTGTTGAAATTACTATAAAACTATCATTTTAAAGGGAATGAAGTGAAATATCAATATTATAAAAGATGATACATCTTTATCATTTTGAAATATAAGATGTATTCATTTATTTGAGGAAATAAGATATAAAAGGAGAAAAAAATTTCTTTAGATTGTATGGGGATTATCTTGAATAATTTAAAATTTTATGATGAATGTAATATAAGAAATATTAATGATATGATAGAAAAATGTAATTTTACTTGAAAATAAACAAGGAATAACGTTTAACTTATATTGTTTTCTAAAATTCATCATTTAAACCTTCATAATTTCTCAAAAATTATCCTATAGAAGAAGACACACACATTAATTATTATAACATGGAAAAATTTTCACATTTATGATTAATATATTAACCCTAATAATCCTCCTTTGATAGCTAAGAAATAAATCTGCGGTTCATATAAACAAAACACATTTGATTCCATAAATATCCATTATATGAGTCACCTATAAACCCAAAAGAGTTTTTTAAAAATGTGTTATATGTTTATGAACCTACTCAAACAAGGAAAATATACTTCAATGGATATTCTATATGTTTCATCAAAAAAATTGATGGAATACTTGGGGAATAACCCATGTTGGCATGAGAATTATGTTCATTACACATAAAAATTCACTATTTATATACTCCATATTCGTAGATTTGTTTTAGGTAAAGATGAAAAAAGTATAATATAAAAAAACCACAAAGTCATGAAAATAATAAATTATAAGGGGGGAGAAGAAACATTGTCAGGGAAATTTAAGTGATGGATAAATATATCTATGATTGGATATGAATTTATGTCAAAAAAATAGGTCCACAGCTAGCCGGACATAAACCTAGGGACCATCAATATTGCAAGGACTAAAATGCAGTCTACCAATCCCCAAGGGAGAGTTGTGAAGGGGGATAGGACCCTGGATATAATTGAGTAGAGGAAGGTTGGAACATAGCTAGCAGGGGCGTGGTGGTATATTAGGGGAGATTCCTTATGGTTCTGAGTGGAAAGGATCACTGGTGCGGAGTGACACCAGCAGTAGTTGGAATACTTCAACGCCCATATGACATCATTATCGAGCGAATTACAAATGATTTCATTTAAATAAGTGGGATTACCTCGGAATATTTGATGTTGTACATAGTGATTCGGCAATTGTTCACCACATTTAAAAACAGCATCATTCTACTAACTCACCTGTCACCTTATTCTTAGATACATTTTTCCATAGTTTCTCACACCTCGAACATTAATCTCTCACTATACACCACTTGAGATCATCATGGTCACCACTAAATAGATCATGTCATTGCACCATGAGAACAAAAAAAATTCAAAATAAGGCCTTAAAGAACTCTAGCGGCATTTGGGAAGACATACCTAATATTTAGAGAGCGTTCAACTGCAACGGTGGGGCTCAGTGGCAGTGGAGGAAGTGGTCAACAGTGGTGGAAGTGGCAGAAATAGTGTCACGATGGAAGTGGTAGGTTTCAATGACGACAGATAGAGGTTTCATAAGTGGTATAGGTAGAGTTTGGTTGTGGTAGAGGTGAGGTTCCATAAAATCTTGAATGTGTGAGAAAATGAGACCCTATTAGGGTAATTTTTATAACATCATGGGAGAAATTGATCAGTGATTTCAAAAAAGCACAAATAAAGAGTATTTTTATCATTGATAAAATACAAAGTGCTACCAGCACTAAAAAATAGATTATAAAGATCTAATCTTAATAATTTATTTATATTATTATATATGTTTATAAAATAATATATATAATAAATATATTTTTTTCTAATTATAACTATAAATAAATAATTATTATATATAATTAAATATATAATTAATAATAAGGTAGAGAATCTCTCTCAACAATGAAGAGAGACTCTCTATCTTGATCTCAATAGGGTTTACATCGACAACTCAATAAAGAGTTATGAAAGATAGTATTGTTTTCCATTTAAAAATGCTTGCAGCTTGTGGCCTCAAGTGAAATCAGGCAAGAACTGGAAGATAGAATCATGGTGATGATATTGGACGTGATCTTATAAAAACTGGATCACTCTCTGAGGATAGGAGAGGTAGGGTCGGTATGTTTATATGGCGGTGATGAGGTTCACTCTCTGGAGGCCTTTGACGATGCCTTGATGCACGGGCAGGGAGGCACCAACCTGTCACTATGGGAAAAATAGCTTTTTGCGACGGGCTATTTGCGACAGGAATTAATCTCATCTCAAATAGTCTGTCCCAGAGGTTATTTGGGATGGGGGATTCTACCCATCGCAAATACTTGGTTATTTGTGATGGGATATGGGGTCCTGTCACAAAAGTTTTGGTGCGGTTTGTGCGGCGAACCATGGAAAGGTTATTTGCGATAGGGGGTATTCCTCTGTCCCAAATAAAGCATCAGTCTGTGGGTATTTGTGATGGGTCCCGTCACAAATACCCGGTGGTGGTATATAGGTTTTGGCAACGGGATGTTCTCCAGTTGCAAATAGTGTGTCAGCAGGTACCTCTTGTGACGGGACCAATCGCAAATACTCTTTTAACCGCCAACCATAATTAATGTGGGTGAAGGTTTTTTCGATCGGTCCTGTCGCAAAAAAACACTATTTGTGACGGGCAGCCCGTCGCAAATAGCCCCGTCTTAACTAATCTAACCTATTCATACCCCCATCCATTTTTTTCAAATCCACCTCTAATTTCTTACTCTCTCTCTCTCTCTCTAAACCTAATTTTCAGAGAGAAAATTTTGGTGAGTTAGTTTTTTTCACAAAAAAATTGTGAAGCCATCTACATCAATAGGAGATCAAGTTTAAAGGTATTTATATTTTCATTAGTTTAGTATTTATTCCATTTTTATTAGGATAATTTTATTTATTGTTGACTAGTTGTAATTAAATTTGATTTAAATTATTTCGTTATCAGTATTTATTTGTAATAATAAATTGAAATTATTTGTATTAATTTTTAATAATATGTAATTAATAGTAATAATTTGTAATAATTTGTAATAAATAGTAATAATTAGAAATAAATAGGAATAATTAGATAAATAGGAATGATTAGAAATAAATACGAAAAATTAGCAATAAATAATAATGATTAGAAATGAATAGGAATAATTAGCTATAAATAGGAATAATTAGCAATAAGTAGGAAAAAGTAGCAATAATTAGGAATAATTAGCAACAAATAGGAATAATTATCAATAAATAAGAATCATTAGTAATAAATAGGAATAATTAGTAATAATTAGTAGTAAATAGGAATACTTTGGAATAAATAGGAATAAATAGGAATAAATAGAATAATTGTGAATAAATAGAAATAATTAAGAATAAATAGAATTAATTAGGAATAAATGGAAATAATTAGGAATAAATAACAATAATTAGGATTAAATAGCATTAAATAGGAATAAATAGTAATAAATAGAAATAATTAGTAATAAATCAGAATAATTAGTAATAGATAGGAATAATTAGTAACAAATAGGAATAATTGGTAATAAATAGAAATAATTAGTAATAAGGAGGAATAATTAGTAATAATAATATTATTATTTTATGGATTTGAAAAGGACTGAGTAGTTGGTATCAACTCTCATGTGACTCCAGGTACTTATTATGGTACTACTGTGATGCCGGCGTCCAGCTCGATAGGAGCTCATGAAGAGGAATCATCTTCTACCTCACAGTATCAAGAAAATTTGTAAACTCAGCCTGAGCTTATAGAGAGTTTGCAGAAGCAGCATGAAGAGATGTGTCGGTGGCAGCATCAGTAGCAGCAGCATGGGGAGGAGATGCGTCGATGGCAGTAGCAGAAACAGTAGCATCATCACGAGCAGATGGAGTACATGCACCACCTGACTTGTAGTTTAGGGATGGAATTTCCTCCACCATCTCCTACAACTCCTCCACCTCCTCCAGAAGACGACCCTCCTTAGTTATTTTTTTTTTGATAAAAACATTGAATTCAAGAATTGGGATAATTTGAACTATTATCAGTTATTGTCTTTTATATTAGTGTGAATATTGCATAATTTAATTTTTTTTATTATTAATATTTTATTATTTATTATTACTGTTATATTTTTTAATGTTTTTTTAATTTACTAATAATAATAAAAATATTTTATGCGTTTTTTATATTTTTTTGTGAATATTGAGAATTTTAATATTTTTTATTTTTTTAATAATATTAATATTATTTTTTCATTAATCATAATTTTATTGAATTTATTTTTTTAGTATTAAATTTTTTTAATTTATGTTTTTTTACAAATAATAAAAATAATATTTTATGAATTTTTTATATTTTTCTAGAATACTGATAATTTTAATTTTCTTTTTTTATTATTTTAATAATATTAATATTATATTTTCATTAATTATAATTTAAATAAATATATTTTTTTATTTTATTTATTATTTGTAAAGAGATCTTTTGCGATGGGATCCTATCACAAATAGTTTAAAAATATATTTTAAAATTGTATTTGCGACGAGCCCTTGGTACCGTCGTAAATAGTTATTGCGACTGGCCCATCGCAATAAGTTTATTTATAGATATTTTATATAATCAGAGACTTATTTGCGATGTTGTTTTCTACAACAGGCTATTTGTGATGGGACACTATCGCTAAAGCTTATTTGCGACGGGATCCCATAGTAAATAGCCCGATGCAAATAGCACAAATTCCAGTAGTGTGTGGTTGTTGCTTCAATGTCAGATAAATGTGTTAGACGGAATAACCCCATTCAATAGTGGGAATGGAGGTGGGATGTTTTTGATGCCGATGGTGTTCGATAATAGGATGGAGACACATGACCTCAACTTTGGGATACGGGGATGATCTCAATTACAGACCATTGATTTTGGGTTCTTGGAATATTTGCGGTGGGGATGAGATAATGGAGAGTGAGTCCCTAACGGCGTACGACATTACAAGTGTGGGATCCTAGTGGTGGTTATAGGTAGTAGGTGTGTTGGGTTCCAACGACATGGGACCTCAGTGATTGGTGGCTGTGACAATGTGCCCCAACTTCAGTTATGGCAGAAGACTGCCCTTCAGGGGGGTTGAATGGAAGACAGTCGAATGGAGGGGTTGAAACTTAGTTGTGGCAACCGAAAAAGGCATCGATAGCCGGTATGCTGAGATCAGGCCACTGGTAGGGACCAAACCTCATATCTGGCTTGAGATGTCTCGGCGTTTCTATCTTTTGTGTGCATCACTAAGATGCAGGTAGTTGGTACCTCGGTGATGGCAACGACTTCGGGATGGAGCGCGGTGGATACAAGTTAGTGAGACAATGATATTTACGTGGTGTGGGTTGGAGGTGACCTCAGGCCATGTGAGACAACTTGGTTGGTGACCTCGGGATATGGCATGGGCACACGATGGGGGTGGGCTTCCCTTGGGCCTTTCATGTGTTGTTTAAATATGGGCCTTTGGATTTATATCACATGGGTGGACAGGTTAAGCAAAAAATCAAGGAATACAAAACTTTTGGGTCATGGTGAAGGGGCCTTAATCCAAAAAAATGTACGGTGGTATGTTTTGGCTCAATTTTTATTTTTGTGGTTTATTTCCCTTGTATCACTCTATGTGTTCCTTTACTTTTTTCAATTAAATTTCTGAGGTCATGGTTTTAGGTTACCAAATCCATGATCTAAACCATTGTATTATATATAATAAATGTTTTTATAAATTTATTTATATATTTATAAATATTTCTATATAGTTCAATAATTCTACATAATTTTGAAATTATAAATATAAAAACTATATTTATTATAATTTCATAACTATTTAAATTAATATATATTTATTTACGATTATAATTATACATAAATTTATTTATTATATTTAATAATTATAAAATTATAATTAGAATATTTATAATTTTATAATTATATATAATAAATCTATTTATTATAATTATAAATTTATTTAAATAAATAAATACATTTATTTATTTATAATTATAGTTATAAATATTTGTATATATTTATATATATTTATATATATTTATAAATATATCAGTATAATTATGCATATTTATAAAATAATAAATATAATAAATATATTTACTATAATTTTATAATTATTTAAATATATTTATTTATTTGTAATTATAATTATAAATAAACATATTTTCAAATATTTGTATATAATTATAAACATATCTATATATATATATACTAAAATGGTTTGGATCATGGATTTGGTAACCCAAAACCATGACCCCTCAAATTTACTGAAAAAGTTTAAATCCAACACACACATAGATATGTGGGATACAAACCTGAAAATAAAAAAAGTCACAAAAGACCCCAAATCCATGGCCATAGGGGTCTATAGAAATGGTAATGGCCTGAATCACATTTACACAATGGTCTAAGGACCCAAAAAAATTCATCCCAAATGCAACTGGGCTGGTCTACCTGCATGGGTCATGGACACATTCACCACCAACACTGTTTGTATCTCGATGTCAATATGATACCGACAACTTCCTCGCATTCTACAGTCTCCAGGATTTTTTTAAATTCATTTTTTAAAAAACATATTTGAAAACTCACATAGGTTAAATTTTTTAAAAAAAATATGCTACAAAGGCGACATCACTGATGAAGCCTTTCTGTTGGTGTTCAAAGGCGGAATCGAAGATGCTGCCTTTACTCCCCCTCACCGCCTTTGGCCCGAATTGATGACCTGGAAAAGGCGTCCAGGGGGAGGCCGCCTTGTCCTGAAATCCTTATAAAAGGGTGCCCCCCCCCCTCTCCTCACTTGATCCTTGCCTTCAACTCTCATAAATTTTCTTTTTCTCTCTCTAAAAAATTCATTTTCTATGCGGGTTTTTACAAAGCTTCATTTGGAGGTATGTTTCTTTATTTAATTTAATGTTTTTATTTATTTTATTTAATTATTTTTAGTTTTAAATATTTCATTTTTATGTATTTTAGGTAGTTCTTATTATTTGATTATTTAGTTTCTGTAATTAGTTATATATAGTTTGAAATAATTATTGCTAGTAATATTGATTAAGTATAGAATAACATAGGATTAAGTATTTTGAAATTTTGGAAACTTAAAGATTATGTGGTTATCTAAGAAACTAAATTCTTGTCTGGATACAAACAAGTGGATGTGGCTCCGGCAAAGATGTACCGTGAATATAAAACCCGAAAACACCACTTTGAGCAAGACTCGAACAGGAACTAGTGCACGATAACGGGCCTTGCTGCATCTTAGTTTGACACTTCTAAGGGATATGCATAAGATGATTCATATTTTCATTATAAAATACAAAAAATCTAAGAAGAGAAAAATCGAATCAATATATTTATCAATGATAAAATGATAAATATGATGTTATAGAATGAAATAATGACAAAAGAATTAATGAATTAAAGTTATTATTAGTTAATTATAATTAACTAATTAATATAATATGATTAATGATTAAATAATAAATAATTAAAGAATAACTTAATAATTATTAAATTGTGATTAAATATTGATTGATAAGTTAAAAACTATATTAAGAAAATCAGTTTAAAATGACAATTATAATTATTTAAAATGAAATAGAGAAGAAAATGTTTTAAAATGTAAAGATTATATAGTTTAGAAATATTAGTTATTATTATATATAATTTATTTTAGAATAACTAATAAATACCATAAGACTAAAACATGGATCCATATAATGATTAGCTAAGTATACTGATGATCATATAAAGTGAAATGAAGAAGAACAAACCCATTAAATAAAAAGGTGCCCTAAATTTACATTCTAATAAATATCATATGGTCAAACATCATTGTTAATATTTGTTACACTATCACAATTTTGAAAAAAGAAACACATTTGGTGTAGAGAGTCATGTTTTCCTGTGTGTACTTCTATGGGGAGGTTACTCAAAATGAGCATGGAGCTTCTTACAGTACACAACTAATTATGGTGGTTAGTAGAGATGATTGTGTAACCATAAGTGACCTTCAAGAGAGAATTCTTGGTTCCTTAAATCTGGGACCTGATCAAGAGATCATGTCTATGAGCTATAGAAATTTTTAATTCCTGATAAAACTGTGGCATTGAGCTTGTCCATTAGTTGTTGATGTGTAGTGGGTCCGATTAATTAATTTATCTTATCAATATTCCAATGGTACCATGATGGAGTTATACATTGATGTTGCTTCTATAGAACAACAATGTCCAATTATACGAAGATGTAGAATTACAAGAGTGGTTGAAGACATCCCACCTCATGAAATTGAGTTTATTCCAAATGATGTAGCAGAAGAGGACAACCTAGATGATCTCTCAGATATACATGTCAATCTAACTTCTGATGAGGAGTTTCTTAATGATGGATCAGATGGTGACAACAGTGCTGATGAGGAGGGACCAATGGGAGATAGGGAGGAGGTTTTGATAAATTCATTAGTTGTACGTTAACCTCGACCTACAATAAATCATCCACCACTCTTTTCATCTTAGTTAGAAGAAATGATACGCGTACATGAATTTGACAATATTGTTCTCACATCGTCATCTGAGTACCTTGGAGTTGTACTATATTGGTTTAGTGAGGTGGAAAAAATCATATATATTTGATGGAATTTTCTTAGTAAAGATGCCTTAAAAGGCACGCTAAAGTGATTTCATATTGAGAGACACTTCAACTATATAGTTCATGAATCACGTAGTAGTAAATATGTTATACAGTGTGAGAATTATGGGGATGATTGTAGATTTTACTTGGGGGTGATATTGGACATTACATATGGAGGTTGGAGAATCTCGAGGATTGAGGTGGCTCATACTTGCATTCAGCCATGCCTCACACAAGATCATACCTCATTGGATGCATAATTTTCATCACCTATTGTTGTTGAGATGATTAGGACATGTCATGATGTTCCAATATCCCTTGTGCAAGAGATGATTCAATAGACATTCGATTGTACGATTTCCTATAATAAGGCATGGATGGAGAAACAGAAGGCAATTGTGAAGGTCTATGGTGATTGGGATGACTCATATCAGGTTTTTCCATAATTTCTAGCCATACTGAGGCATCATAACCACGTTGTCTTCTATCTGGATACAAATGAACATGTATCTCATGATAACCGACATGATTCATCTCGTGTTCAATTTCATCGGTTGTTATGGGAATTCCTTCCCTGTATCTCCACATTTCGTTTATGCAAATAGTTTATTCAGATTGATGGAACATTTCTGTATGGAAAATACAAGGGTGTATTGTTGATTATGGCAACCCAAGATGTAAACCATTCACTTCTTCCTCTAGCCTTTTCCATTATAGAGAAATAAAAATATGAATCATGGAGTCAGTTTCTTGCATGTATCAGCAACCATTTCACCAACATTCAGGGTGTTTGTTAAATATCTGATTTCCATCGAGCAATTAATGAGGAAATAATTGTAGATCCTAATACAATGAGATACCCAAATTCACAACATCAGTTCTGTATTATACACATTTCTAGCAATGTGCATAAAATATTATATAGCTAACCAATGAAGAAGGAAATCACATGGCTTGGTACACATTCTTTTCATTCTATTTTACTATTTAAACGTAAAGATAAAATCAATATATGTGAAATATCATCTATGTTTTGTAGCATATGAGTCAGACCAATTACAAATTGAATAACATTTTGTACAAATCAGTCAGGCTAATCAAGAATTTTATGTTTATATGATGAGAATTCCAAAAGAGACATGGATATTGGCATTGGATGGGGGAAGAGGTACGGACACATGATGACAAACATTGTGGAGTGAATAAATGGGATCATCAAAGGGATTTTCAAGATACCTATAACCACCTTATATCAGGAGACATTATATTGATGCTTGAAGTACTTTGTGGATAGAAAAAAACTAGCATCAGATGGAATACAATAGGGGATAAGATACGGAAGACACTTTCAACCAGAGATTGAAAAGAATATTGAAGAAGCTTTTTGTTATCATGTTTGTCTCTTTCGAAGAGAAGACTTCTCATTTGAAGTTCTAGAGCATTCAGACCCCATCACAAATCACATCGGTGAAAAAATTGCAGTATTACTGGAAATAAGGAAATTTCAATGTGGAATCTTTCAGGCCTTACGGTTTCCATGTACACATTCCATCGCAACATGTGCCTCTGTGAACATATCATGAGAATCATATATTGATCCATTGTACTAGATGGATACCATTTCTAACTATTATGCTATACCATGGACACCTATTAGGGAGTATCGTTATTTCCCAATGCCCGAAGGCCAACCAATTGTGATACCTGACATGAATTGGTTACGTCCTCATGGGAGACCAAAGGCCAGTATGATGCGTAATGAGATGGACTGGCCTAAAAAACATGGAAAGAGTTTTCAATTCATGACATTTCATAAATAATGTCATAACCGGAAATGATTCCCTAACATTGTTGCCTCGAGTTCATAGTCTCATCCATAATGATGTATTGTCTTCATTGTGACATTCCCATATTGTAAACTAATGTTGTTATCTCTTCTTTTTTCCTCGGTTTCCTAAGCACCAAAAATATATTCCCTTTTCCATGGTTTTTGGATAAATTATGTATGATATATTAGTAAAATATTCTATAATGAAATTATAGTATCATAATGATTAGCATAAGTTATTTAGTACGTATAATTTTATAAATTTCAAAAACATAATTACTAATTGACATGGTTTATCTTAATCCAATCTCTAAGTAGTTAATCATAAAGCTCCACCAAAATTTGTCTATCCAAATTCAAGACCCAATATTTTAGAAAATATAACTTAATTAAAAATACAATTCATTCTTTCAAGAAATAACTTTATTTTTATTTCTTAAATAAAATATGAGATAATAGAATTTATTTCATAAATCCAAAAGCAGAACACTTAACCCATATTGTAATGTAAATGTTATTAACCCAGAAACATGTATCCTAAACGTTAATATTAAAATTTGAAACCCTAAACCCTCAAACCTAAACCCCAACCCAAAAACATCTTCCCTTTGCCATGGTTTTTGATAAAATTATGTGTGATATTTAAGTAAACTATTCTATAATGAAATTATAGTATCATAATAATTAGCAGAAATTATTCAATACATATAATTAGATAAATTCCAAAAACATCATCACTAATTTACATGGTTTATCATAATCAAATCCATAATGTTATATTTATATTTTACACTTACGACTCATTTCATTGGTTTATATGCAGATGGATGATACCATACTACTCACTAAATATCCTACCCATATATTCTTAGGTCGTGTTAAAGGGTCATCCAGATCGATTGGTCAAGGTGTGTCAAGCGAACCATTATCATCACAAGGAGCATCCACATACCATTAGACCTTACTTGAGTCGTGCTGGCTTCTATGGCCTAGTCCTATTAGATTTCACATTTGTAGACCATTACCTACTTATTATCCTCTTTGAGATATGGAGACCAGAGACACACACATTCCACCTACCTGAGAGAGAGATGACCATCACCCTCGAGGATGAGGCAGTACTTCTCGGTCTGCCTATCTATGGGAGACCCGTTATTGGACTCACTCGTGCATCTTGGCCAGACATTGTTCAGCACTTTTTAGGTATTGATATTTTACCCAAAGGTAGGGCTATAGATGAATCTTCCATATCTATACCTTGGTTGGAGTCACAGATTCCACATTTACAGGATGATGACGATGAGCAGACTGTCACGCATTACGCCCTTGCATATATCTTATAGCTCATTGGCGGGACCATGTATATTGATCACTCAGGGATACACGTGCATATGATGTATCTAACCCTACTAGAAGACTTTGATCAGGCTGGTATGTATATCTAGGGATCAACCTGCTTGGCATACACATACATATCATTATACAGGCTATCCCACAGAGACCATACAGGTCTCGGAGGATGCTTCATCCTTATTCATATGGGGGCATGGGAGCATATCCCAGCATTCCACCCTGACCTTTCTGGTCTACGGGTTGAGATGGAGGTGATTCATGATTCTCAACATGGACACTGGTATGATAAGTCATTTCTATTGGTTTCTGATTCTACTATGAGTTATTGACTATAATTTCTCATTACTTGTCACTAATGTTGATGTATTTTATAGGTGGTGTCAGTGACACAATTTTGACAAGGTTTCGAGACTGAATTTTGGTGTATTTCACCTACATTTGGACTATCTCTTACCTAATCAGGTATGTATATACAATCTGCCGTTGTCTAACATATTTAATAATAGCATCAATTTTTACTTTTAGTTTGGTTCTTTTTTTTTTGAAAAAATAACTTGTCATTTCAGATTTCAGGGCTTCCATACTGGAGTATTACAGACCAGTTTCGGGTATACTGTAGTGTTGTTCCAGATGATGCTATGGTTGTAGTGCCCCTCATTCACTTCCATATTATTGAGTGGAAGCAGCCTGACCGAGTCATGCGCCAATTTTTTCGTACTTAGTTGATTCCATTACCATCGAGACAGACAGACCGACTTCATGGGATGAAGCTGATAGGGAGGCAAGATGATGACTGGTCCCGAGTACATGCCATTTTTATTGACTTCTAGCACAGACATGCAGAGTTTCATATTCAGGGTGTTTCTACGAATCGATTCTCTCTTTCGGATCAGGTTAACTATGCGCCATGATATAGAATGAATTCTATAATGTATCTTACCCAACTCGGCATAGAGATGCAGAGGATGGTAAGTCAATAAATTTTGATTAGTTTGTTTATTGAATCATTTTCTAATTCAATTTGAATCTATTTACAGGTAATTCAAACAGAGAAGCTTGTTGACATGAGGGATAAAGAGGAGTCGGGGGGTCTTTAGCTGGGCAGTCGTCCATGCTACAACACTGGAGGCAAGGGAATATTTTCGTGTGCTTTCTAGGAGAATCTTCGCACGTCCGGCATAGAGAGAGGAGGTTCCTTCCCTAGAGGAACATCATGCAGTTTATACTGGTGGTGAGGAGTCATGACCACAACGACGTACATAGCGTTGTGCTGAAAGTGATACATCACCTGTTCCACAGGCATAGGTCGGCCCTCTAGTAGTCCAGGGTCATCCAATTTAGGATGTGCCTCAGGTGGCATGGGATTCATCTTTCCTGAGAGGATATCTGTAGTCCTCTCCATCTTTTGTTCTAGATCCTTCACATCCTTGGATGCCAAAGCCATTTTGGTCTTGGGGTATATATCCATCATAGGCTTGGTTCCCCACTCTGATAAAGACAGGTCCTTCTACCACCCTAGTGGGAGAAGGATCGGGATGGCTGTACGAGATGTAGTTGACATCTCCTCCAACTGACACACAGATGGATGATATGCCAGTCGATGTTCTAGTGCCCAAGTATCAGCCTTCTCCAGGTCATAAGACTCCATTGGGCACTCAACGTGGACGTACTATTTACAAACCACAAAGTGGGATGAAATCTCCTTATCATAGACATAGGCATTGATTTTACATTATTGTTTACATGTTTTATGTCTACTGAATTCAAAATACTATTATTACTTGATGGTCTGGGTGGAATCTCAAGAGGGGGATTAATTGAGTTCCAATTTAAGAAATGTTTAAAATTTCAATCATATCAGTCTTATAGTTTGTATTATATAGGCTATCAAAGTCAAGTACTTGAATCATTTTTAAGTTTCAAGTAGGTGGATTTAAAAGGTGTTTAATAAATTTTCACAAATATTTTTTAATAAAATGTTTTTATTATTCACTACTATTTATATTTTTAAGTAATGTTTAAAATTTCATTCATATCGGTCTTATAGTTTATATTATATAGGCCAGCAAAGTCAAGAACTTGAAACGTTTTTAATTTTCAAGTACGTGGATTTTAAGGGTTATAAATAAATTTTCACTATGATTTTTTAGGAAAATATTTTTATTTTAGACTACTAGTTATATGTTTAAGCAATGATTAAAATTTCATTCATATCTGTCTTATAGTTTATATTATATAGGCCAGCAAAGTCAAGTACTTGAAACATTTTTAAATTTCTAGTGGGTGGATTTGAAAGGTTATGAATAATTTTCACCAAGATTAATTAAGAAATTATTTTTATTTTGGATTACTAGATATATGTTTAATAAATTCTTAAAATTTCATCTATATTGGTCTTATTGTTTATATTATATAGGCCTGCAAAATCAAGTACTTGAAACATTTTTAAGATTCAATTACGTTGATTTGAAATGTTATAAATAATTTTTCCCCAAGATCTTTTAAGAAATTATTTTTATTTTGGACTATTAGTTATATGTTTAATAACGTTTTAAAATTTCATTCATATCGGTCTTATAGATTATATTATATTGGTCAGCAAATTCACATACTTGATACATTTTTTCGTTTCAATTAGGTGGATTTAAATGGTTATAAATAATTTATCACCATGATTTTTTAATAATTTTTTTGTATTTTGGAATACTATTTATATTAATAAGAAATTTATAAAATTCCATTCATATCTGTCTTATAGTTTTTATTATATAGGACAGCATAGTCACGTACTTGAAACATTATTATATTTCAAGTAGGTGGATTTGAAAGGCTATAAATAATTTTTCACCAATATTTTTTAAGAAATTATTTTTATTTTGGACTTCTAGTTTTATTTTTAATAAATATTTTAAATTTCATTCATATCGGCATTATAGTTTATATTATATAGGCCATCAAAGTCACGTACTTGGTACATTTTTAAGTTTCAAGTAGGTGGATTTTATAGGTTATAAATAATTTATCACCAAGATTGTTTAAGAAATTATTTTTATTTTGGATTACTTTTTATATGTTTAATAAATGTTTAAATCTTCATTCATATTGGTCTTATAGTTTATATTATATAGGCCAGCAAAGTCACGTACTTGAATCATTTTTATGTTTCAACTAGGTGGATTTTATAGGTTAAAAATAATTTTTCCCCAAAATTTTTTAACAAATTATTTTTATTTTGGACTGCTTGTTATATGTTTATGAAATTTTTCAAATTTTATTCATATCAGTCTTATAGTTTATATTATATAGGCCAGCAAATTCATGTACTTGAAACATTTTTAAGTTTCACATTGGTGTATTTGATAGGTTATAAATAATTTTTCACCAATATTTATTAAGAAATTATTTTTATTTTGTACTACTTGTTATATGTTTAAGAAATTTCTAAAATTTCATTCATATTTGTCTTATAATTTATATAATATAGGATAGAAAAATAATTTACTTGAATAAAAGAAAAATTCTATTGAAACATTAAGTATTATTTATATATATATATAACCATACGAACATAATAATAAAACATTAAAATTTTAAATATATAAAAAATTTAAATAAAAAATATTGTTTTAGGGAAAAGGGGGCATCATCGATGCCACCATTGTAGCATATTTTTTTTAAAAAAATTAAATTATGTGGTTTTTTAGAATTTGTTTTTTTAACGCATTTAAAAAAACTCAAGGTCTCCACCTATCAAGGTCATCTATATATCACATTATTTCCCATCCAATAGAGGTCGACACACCATACCAAGGAATATCACCTATCACCGAATGCCAAGTCATCATTATATGACACAACAGGGCCAACTGTCGATCCCCATAACGTCATAGAGTTTCTATCTCTCGTATCTGATCGCATCAGCCACTCAACATGCATGACCTCATCATGTCGATGTCATCCTCAAACGGTGAACTACTCATGCACCATCACCAGAACTGGAAACAGCCGCTCCCAACGAGACTGCACATGTCGACACCTTACTATCAGCTCACCCACACGCCATATGTCCACTGAAATTGTCCTTTTTTCCCGCTTGTTATGAGAAAACCCACTGGGATCCCATATCATTACCAAAACACAAACACATTCAGGCCTCCATCATGAATCACAAGTTTTTTCCTCACCACAAGGTTTCTATGAACCCTTCCATTTGAATCCAACATGAAGAAACTCTATTCTATGCACTCGTTAGACCAATGACAAAACTGACCTAGCCACACAATCGATCCTCCACTGTCAGATGCACAAGGAGTCAATAATTTAGAAATCTTGAATATGAGGTTCTCCTCTTGAGATCGTTAGGTAAAGCAGGAACCTCCAAAGCAGGAGAAATCTCCCAATCAGAAACAATAATTAGGGATAACCCATCTAAATATTTACAAATCACTCCACCAAATTCAAGTCATGGATTTTTGATACTACGTACTACAAACATCTCAAAGCGGCCAACTATTTCATTGCATTCTGCCGGAATAAGATCAGATTGATCTCTAAATAATTTATGAGAGAAAATATCTCCATTATAGAGAGAGAATCCCTCCATAATGCTATCATTATATATATATATATATATTTATGAAATAATAATAAATATATTTATTGTAATTTTATAATTATATATATATATATATTTATATTTATATTTATATTTATATTTATAAATAAATATATTTAAAATGTATTTATATATATTTATAAATATAATAAATATATTTATTTTAATGTTATAATAATTCATGACAACATAATATGTTTATTGGTATAAAGTTAATAAATCACACCTAGTAAAGTATAGATCATAAAAAATGAGTCATCACATATACATAATGAATTAATAATAAGAGTTTCAATGTATAAATAAACATTCATGTGTCATAAATACATAACATATCCATGTTTTATCTTAATATAGTTAATATTAACATTTGGAACATAGTAACCCAAAATCATGTCCACAAATAAACTTATGATCATATAGAATCAATTATACTCACGCATCAATATATAATCATAAATAATGATAATCATGTTCATGAATGTAATCATTATCTCATTAGATGTCTATATATTTTTACCAAATTCATTGGAGACATATAATTATTTAAATATAATTATTTATTTATAATTTTAATTTTATGTAAATATAATTAAAAGTATTTATATATAATTATAAATATATATTTATAAATATAATAAATATAATTATTAATTAAAAAATAATTATGATTTTATAATTATTAAAATCTATATTTATTTATCTATAATATTGTAAATACATTTTTTAAAACAATATATATTTATAGAATATTAAAAAATATATCTTAATATGTAATTTTTATATTAATTATAAAAAGTGATTTTAATTAATATATATAAATAAACATTAATTTTGAATATAAATATAATGATTATATATGTATTAATAATAAAATAATTAAAAACTTTTATCAACGCTTTTCACTAGTGCTGATAAATGTGATGCTTTTATCGGTGCTTTCTGTTTAGCATTGATAAAAGCAGGCACATACATTGCACTGATCTATAGTAGTTTTCATTAGATTTTAAAGACACTTGACACATCAATGCTTTATTAGCATTAATAAAAGTGATTTCTTTGACTTTTAAAAGTTGTATCTACAGTGGTGTATACAGTAGTGGTTACTATATGGGTTACTGTAGTGGTGAATGTAGCTTCGGAACTTTTCACCAGATTTGGGCCTACATGCCCCCAATTTGGGCCTTTAGGCTACCTCAAGACATTGGGCCTTGGGATTTCTGGTCATAGGGCCTCTGAGCCATGGACAAGTTAATAAATCCAGCCAATAGAGAAATTAGAGCAAGTAACCGTCACCAGAGAAAAGTTAATCTGATTGGGAATGAAGGGAGGTTATGACAACATTTTCATCGATACCAAGCATTGTGTATCTCTACACAAGGTAGTGATAGAAAATCAGCTATATTGGGTAAAGATCTAGGTGTAATAAATTAAGCAGATATAGTGGAGGGTTAGTACCAGTGTAGTCAATATTTTGACCCTTTAGGTAATGTAATGGGTTTTTTGTCTCTAGGAATTTGTATGACATATCCTTTTTATTACAAAACTTTTCATTTACATGGTATAAATTTAGGATCTTTTAAAGGTTAGTTTCTTAAAAAGAAGGTACATAATACCTGAAAAATTAAAAAATTCTTGTAATCCACATAAAAAGGTTAATCAAAGGTTCATCCTGAGTACATTTACTAAATATCATAACCTTGGGACATATATCAAAGGAAAGGGTGGGAATAAGGCCCTGTAAGGTATGCAAGAGAAATGGTTTACATGTGACCATGAGAAATATCACTAAGAACATGAAGAATATCATAAAAGAATGAGAAAACGAAAAATAGGGAATATAATAATAAAAATAAAATGAATCATAACATGAAAATTTGGAAACAACATTTAAATGATACATTCATATGCATATCACTAGGTTTTTTCAGTGAGGTATCATAAAAAATTTGAGTATTATTCACCATGGTATTGTAAAACATGTCATCTCTTGAGATTAAATGCATTACCCAATCCATCTGAGCACTATTAGGGAACACCCTTAATATTTCATAATTAATATGTTCACATAGATCAAATTCAAACATTTGATAAATAACCCATAGAGAATAAAAAAATTGGTTTCATATCAAAATCAAGGCATTTTTAAAAAAGTACTTAAAGAAAAGTTTATTATGTAATTTTTAACCCATAAAACGGGAATGTGAGTTTCATGTATGTTAAATCCCTAAATAAATAATTTTCACATATATTTTAATACACATAAAAGTTAAACCACTATAATATAAAGAGGTTTGGGTATTCACAAAAATAAAATAAAAATTGAATTTCTTGAGAGAAGAGATAAATTTTGGAGAAGTAAATTCAACAACATAACGGGTATAAAACGTGGTTTTATAAAATGGTAAAAATAGGGAGTTATGGGTATCCCATTGATAAAACATAATTGTTCAATAAAGTTATGAATAAAAATTAAATAATAGGTAACTTCAATAACATTCAGAAGACATATACAAAAAAGAGATTCTTGAATCAACAAGAAATGTAAGATAATTCTCATATCGTGAAGTTTTGTTCCTACAACATTGTATTGAGACCTTAGGGGCTTGAGGACACCTTTTTAGGACTTCATGGTATGTAAAACTAGCATAGATTAATGGATTGTGGACATGGAGTGATAGGAAATGGAGAAATGAGAGGGTATTTATAGAAATAGTTGAGGATTTGTTTATTAATTTCCAAATATAGGCCTCTGAAACCTAGGTTGTGGAAAATGAAAAACCATAGGCCTTTCCATGGTATTTTATAATGTTTTTGAAAACATGGGTTGTATTTTAAGTTATTAGAATAAAAATGAGTCGAGTATAATTTAATATTACTTCTTTTGGTATGGAAATGTAATGTTTCTACAAAAATAATGTTTTCAATGTTAATGATTCCATTTTAGACTTCAGAAAGTAAATTATAGATTTGTAAATTGTTTAAAATATATCAAAATACATGTTAATAAAAAAATAACACGTTTTAGGTTGATTATAGTGGTTAATTTTTTATTTCATCATTACGAATTCATCAAACATACCAAAAAACTCAAGTGGTATTTTTAATATTCATTAAAAAATAAAGTATTTTAGAATATTCTCATAAATTCAAACTGACCTAAATTTGATGTGATGATTTCAAAAATGATATTTATTTTATCATAAAAATTCTCTAAATATCATATTTCTAAAATTTAAATATAAATATCATTATTATTAAAAATAATTATGGAAAGAAAATGTATAGTAAAATTTCTAACACTTGAAAAAAAACTATTCTTTTCATTTATATTGAAATACGAATGTTTCTATCATATTATTTAATTAAAATAAGATCTATTCATAATATATTATTTTATTAAAAAAAATTATCTTTTATAGAAAGTAAAATTTCCTTCCGAAAAATCAATTTCTCAAATTTCATATCTATTTTATTAGGGAAAATATTCTTATAAAATAAGTGGTGGAATAAAAATTTTATTTGTACAATGGAATTAAACATTATGTAACTAGTGACTTGACATGTGAACCATTATAACACCCAAATATGACCTATGGGTAAGGTGTGGGATGGTGATGTATTCATGATGTAGCTCGGCTAACATTGCCTGGGTGGTAATTTCCTCTATCAGGAACTTCTCTTATAGGTGATTTCATTCAATGCTCACTTATTGAAGCTCAACTTGGGCATGGTCAAGAGAAAACCCCAACGATGATACCTCTCTCTAATTCTCCAATAGATGGGATTTGTATATCTTGAATCTACTAGTTGAGGACATCATTTCTCAATTCTACCTTAATTAAACTTTTTCATTTCAACTTAAAAACACTAATCATAATGTTAAAATTATTACCAACAGTATAGTTCTCAATGGACATATTGTCCAATGGTCAAAATTGACCAAGTTCCATATAACAGTCAAAACCAAATGGTCACATTTACCTTTATATTCACTTTATTATTGTAGATATATGGTTTATTGTGTATGCTATAATATGAGACATATTTTCAGGAAAGAACTATCATTCAAAAATTCTAGGTCGTTACATTCTTCCCCCCTTAAGATATTTGATCCCTAAAATTTTAAATCCTTCTCTTAGTTGATAAAATGAGTGGGTACTTTTACATCATTGTTTCCCCTTATTCCCATGTTGTTTCTTCATATTTATGGTTCTTACACCACACTTTGATGATGTGGGTATTCTTGTTGCATAAAAACATTTCTCTATGGTTCAAGATCTCCACTGGTTGCTCCTTATAAGAGATTTCATGTTTAATTTATTCCATATTTGGATTCATCACATGTGATGTTTTAGGAATGTACTTCCTTAAGAGAGATATGTGGAATACATCCTGAACTTAATCAGTATTTGCTGGAAGTTATAGCTGGTAGGCCACTGTCCCTATGTGATCAAGGATTTTATAGGGGCCAATGTACATGGGGATAAGTCTCCCTTTCTTTCAAAACCACATGACTCTATTCCATGGGGAAATATGATGGAATACTTTGTCTTTATCATCAAAGTCCAAGTCCCTTAGATGGTTTTCAGCATATCTCTTCTGCTGACTCTGAGAAAGAATTATGTGTTGTTGGATTGCATGATCCTTTTCCTTCATCTCTTGCACATGATCATGTCCATGCAGCTTTCTCCCACCAACATCTTCCCAACAAGTAGGACATCACTTCCAATATACAGCTTCATATGGTTCCATTTGAATACTTGAATGGAATTTGTTGTTATATGATAACTAAAATATTGGGAGGTGTTGATCCCATCCACCTTTAAATTCCTTTGACCATATTTCTCAACATATCCTTGAGTGTCTGAATAGTCCTTTCAAATTAGCCTTCCATTTGGGTGGGATAATCCATATAGAAATTCAATTTAGTATTCATATCATATTTAATACTTTTCAAAAATATAGATGTGAACCTTGGATCATGATCAGAAATGATAGAATGTGGTTCTTCATGAAATATCACCAATTACATTGTGTAAATATTTTCAAGTTTGTGATGAGAGAAATATTATTTAATAGATATTCAATGGGAACCCTAGGTGAGACAATCCACTATAACCCATATCACATTATTTCCTTTAGATGTTCTTGGGAGACTAGTGGCAAATTCCATAGTGATATTGCCCCACTTCTATGTCAGTATGGATAGTGGTTTCAATACCTATTTAGGAAATTGTCACTTTACCTTAACCTATTGACACACCAAGAACCTTGTATCATAGTCAGCAATCTCCCTTTTTATGTTATCCCACTAGTAATGATCATGAAGGTCCCTATAAATTTTAGGGATTCCAGGATGTATAGAGAATATAGAGCTATGAGCTTCATCTATTATCTCCTTCCTTATTTCAGGAATAGATGGAACATGTATCCTTGTATAAAATTTCATTACACCTTCATGATCAATATTGAACTCAGGAAACATCTCATTCTTCGTAAAATATATCTTCTTCTGTAACAAAGGATATTATCTTTTAGAATTATTAATCTTCTCTACTATTTCTAGATGTGAAAATATTTGGGATAGGTTTGATGATTTCCCTTACCTCATGATTCCCAAGTACAACATTAATATGTCCTTGATCAATGGACCACCTTGAATCCTCATAATTTACAAAACAATAGTGTCTTTTTTATTTAATACATCAGCCTCTTTGTTTTATATTCTAGGAGATAATTTTTTTAAGGTAATTCCTTGGTCAAAGGCCAAGACACAATTGATTAAAAGAAAGTGAGGAACTACAAAAGTCTGAAGTATGGGATTTTATTACAATCTCTTACATAGAGAGGGAGAAGTTCAACAGGCATGTCGTCACTCCAAGTAATTCTTTGGTTTATTACCATATTAGCGAGACCATACAAGACCATGTTCTATTCCCGGTATGTATGAGTGGCAATGAATCTGATCTCTTAAAGTGAATCCTGAAATTTCATCCATCAGGGAGTAAGCGGCCAGGTAAGGTGGACCACCCCATTCCAAATGGCTTGCACAACGGTGGAAGTGTCACTTTCAATCTAGATGTCATTCCATCAATTGGTTTTAGCATATTCAATAGCCTGGATCACGGCAATCATTTCTTCTTCGAGAGAATAGGCGCAACCACAAATTCTATAGAAACATCCATGATAATGGCCTATGAAACCTCGTAAGACAGCTTCATAGCCTGTTGGGCCCAGATTTCCTTTGGAGGAACCATCCACATTGATTTTGGTCTATACAGGAATTGAAGCCTGCCAAAACACTTATATTTGACGCATCAGTTTCGGAAAAAGGCCTTCAATCCAGAGAAGTCAAAGGATCATGAAGACATCAACGAAGTTGTCACAATGAGATTTTTGTAGAAAGGCGGCATCCTTGATGGCTATGAGAATTCTCGTTCGACCAGCATTAATATTAGATGAGTATTTATTATCAATAATATTATTTTTAGAATACCAGATAACGTGGAGGAGCTTAGTGACAGCGGAAAGGAAGATGTTTTTGATTTTGCACGAGGTTTCATGCTCCACACAGTGTTTAAGTTGGACAAGAATATAGTCCAATAAGTGTCATCTACAGACAAACTGGTCAGTAATATAATTCCAGAGAGTAGAAGTTTTGGCACAAGATAACAAGAGATGGTTAGTTTCCTCTCATTGTAGGTGACACATCTGACATTGAGAGAAAATTTGGATACCAAAATATTGAAGGGTGGCCTCAGTAGGAATATTATTATGAGCAAGACACCAGATAAGATTTAATCTATAGGGTTTAATCCAAGGCTTGTCAAATAGCTTCAACAAATTAAAAATAGGATCAGAGTTAGAGAAATTATGATTGTATAAACTTTTTGAATACAAAATGTTATTGTAAGCTCATTCCCAAATGAGTCAATCATTTGTATTAGAGAAGAGATAATTATCAACAACATTCATAACTTACTCAGGAAGGTTGAGATTATGAGAGTGCATCACCTCCTGAATAGTGCAGTTGATATTATCAGGAGGGGAGTTAGTAGGAAGCATAGAAATGAGGGGCTTTCTAGTCCAATTATCAGTCCAAAAGATAAGGGAAGAGTTCTTACTGACCATCCATCGAGACTTGGTCATAATATTGGCAAAGGATTCTCTGATGGAGGGCCATATCAAGGAATTGACATAGCCCAAGATTCCTTTTTTTAATTTCACTGGGAATTTTTTTCGAAGAAACTCAATGGATCATCATTCTTATTGATTAAATTCCAAGTAAGTTTGGATTGAAGGGATTCATTAAAGATATTGGGATTCTTAATGCTCAGACAACCATTATCTATCAGTTTGCAGCAAGTAACCCAAGGGATGCTAAAAAGATTTCTTTCATGGATGCTACCAGTCCAAAAAATGTTTTTTATGTAACCATTATTTCCCTTTAAGAGAGAAATTGTCCATTTATATATCATAAGTCAGTACACCATTTTGGAGATAATGGTATACATAATAAGGAAAATCCTACCATCCATGGAGAGGGATTTTCCTTTACAGGAAGAAATATGGTTGATAACATGGTCTACAACCGAAGTGAAAATACATAGATTTACATATTCCCTATAATAAGGGTACTCCTATGTAGGTGAAGGGGAGGGAACATTCCTTGATACCAAGGTTTTCGATGATGTTATCTTTCCTATTAGAATGGAAGCATTTTCAAAGTATATAAAAGATTTTTTTCCTTCTGATGGTTTTCCCAGAGACTTATTCATAGTGGGATAAAACAGATTTTAGATTAATAATATTTCTTTTTCTACCATTAAGAAACAAGATAATTTCATCATCATATAAAATGTGGGTAGGAACATTTAGACTACGGGCCACTTGAATGGGTTTTAATTTGTTTTGAGAAACCAGGCAAGAGACGAATCTGCTAAGATAGTCTTCTATGATGGAAAAAAAATAGAAGATAATAGGTCACCTTGATGAACCCCTTAAGTATATTTAAAATAAACTTTAAGAGAGTTGTTGACAAGGATAGAGAGGGAGGCTGAATTAAGAAGAGTGTGAATTTGGCTTATAATGATTTCATTGAAACTGAAACTTTGGAGAACATTGAAAATAATGTTCCAGTCCATGGTATCAAGTTCTTTTTTAATGTCGAGCTTAATGGCTGAATTCCGACCTCTTGAATCTTTGTTGAGGGTATTGGTGCATTCTTAGGAAAGGTAGATGCAATCTTTAATGGACCTACCTTTTATGAAACAAAATTGATTCCATAAAATTATTATGTGACATAGGGAAGAAATTATATAGGCTAAGAGTTTGGTAATGATTTTGTATAGATATTTGATAAGAGAAATAGGTATGAAGAGATGAATTTCCGAAGCATTGGTAACCTTAGGGATAAGAGTGAGAAATTGGGCATTAAGACCATGAGGAAGATTACCAGTAGAGAGGAAGTGTTTGAAAATCATACACACATATGAATGGATAAATTCCTAGTTTTGTTGGTAAAAACAATTGTTGAATCCATCGGGTCCTGGGGAGCATTCCGGATGGAGGGAAAAAATAGTGGCTTTAATTTTGTGGTCAAGAGGTATTCCTAAATGAAGTTGATTGTCCTATTAATTAACTATATTAGGGATAAACTCAAGGAGGATATCCTTTTAAATTCCCAAACCATTTAAAATATTGTTAAAAAAAGAGACAACATGATCAGCGATAGCCACTTCAGAGTCATAAAGGGTGTTATTTTCTTTAAGAAGGGAAATAGGTCTATTAACTTTCTTAATTTGTTGAAGAGCATTATAGAATTTGGAGTTTCTGTCACCATCCTCAAGCCCTTTCATTTTAAATACTTTCTTGCGAATGTTATATTTAAGGATTGTAAGAGAGATTAGATTTGGAGAGATGCTCATTTCATTCTGGGGTTCAATGGAGAAATCAGCATTAGTTGAAGTATTCTGGATTTGATTATGATTATTATCAAGAGTGGCTATTTCTTGGTCAGTTTTTTTGGATTTATCTCCACACAAACTCTTGAGACATTTCTAAAGATGTTTATGTGTGGTGGTACAAGAAAAATCATCATAGTGGTGAGACATGGATTCCCATAATTTTTTAATGAGAAGAGAACATTATAAATTACTACACCAAGCATTGTTAAATTTGAAAGAAATGCTGGTTTTTATATTTTTAGAGAGGTAATTCACAAGAATTGGGTGATGGTGTGAATTTATTTTGGGAAGAGTGATGCTCGAGGTAGAATCCCAAGAATCTAGAGTAGGGATATTCGTCAAGGCTCTATAAATATTACTAGATATAGTTCTATTGTAATGCCTTCTGTACCAGGTGAATTTTTCACCCATGAGGTTGATTTCAATTAGGTTACAATCCTCCAATGTAGCCTAGAATTACCTAGAAGAAATGGGAGAGTGAGAGGGACCAAGTTTTTCACTAGGGGAGATAATAGTATTGAAATCACTAAGGACCAACCAAGGATCTTGGACAGTGGTAGCCAAATATGAGAGGTCGTTCCAAAGTGATCTTAGATCTTGATAATTATTCTTGGCATAAACAAAAGTGCAAAAAATATGCAATTTACCATGTTTAAAATAAAATGTAAAAAATTGGTCAGAATAAGTATAAACATTGTCATTTTGAAGAGAGTTATGATAAAAAATCCCGAGAGGGTCAAAAGAACTACCATTATAGTAGTAGCCAAGATATGAATAACAAGAAATAAAAAAAATGCTTGAATATCATCAAGGAGAATGTTTTGTGTTCTATAATAAGAAAAATCATAGGTTTGTGAGTTGA
Source organism: Viscum album (assembly GCA_963277665.1). Lineage (NCBI taxonomy): Eukaryota > Viridiplantae > Streptophyta > Magnoliopsida > Santalales > Viscaceae > Viscum > Viscum album. The sequence continues at coordinate 689,200,873 of OY728156.1, read as the reverse complement.
GACTATTCTTTTGAGAATCGAAATAGTTTCAGGTTTTGCTAAACCCTGACAGTTCCAAAAAATAATATCCATTTAGAACCTGGATTTGGAGTGAGAGATCCCTTTCTTTTTTTTCGAACTGCCTGATCCTTTCTTCATCTTTGACCTCCCAAGAGTAAAGGAATGGGCTGGATTAGATTTCATTCCCTGGTTTCTCTTCAATGAAATATCAGGAATACTAGAGTCACCAGAAATAACAAAAAAAATGCTTTATATTCAGAATTATAATTAGTGGGTGTGGTCATATAGCCAGCCTTTAATTCATTACATAAGCCCAAGGATTGAGGAGTAGTAGTAGAAATAATTTTATAACCTGTTGCCCCATCTAATTCAATGGACCTGTTTACTATTGTTTGTTTATCCAAGATTAAATTCATAGGGCTATTCAGACAAGTAAGGAACAAGTCCCAGCTTGAGTCAGTATTTCCAATTATATTATGTGTAGAATTTAAACAGGGAGGGATAACTGGAAAATCACCTGCACTGCCCACCAGAAGATTCTAAGAGGTATCATGAACTACAGTCTGAACATCACTCTTGATAGTGGAATTTTTGAATTGAAGTTCCTTTGGGGATACTGCCTCATCTGAACCGTGAGCCTCTTTCACTGTATTAATAGAAATGCCACCTGGATAAGGGATAAGAGGTGTTGAGTCTAAAGAGTATGAAGCCACGAATAAATTTGAGCCACAGACCATCTCTGAGGCTTTACATTTCTCTTCATACAGGTCAGACTCATTCTCACATACGTCCAGAACAATTCTCTCTATGTCATTCAGGATAGCATGATAAATTACTGTTATTTCCTCCTATTCCACCTCATCTTCCCATGTGATACCTGAGTATTCGCCCAGAAGAGTGGATTTCTTCACCCAAACATCAGCCTTCTTTTTCGGAGGTTCGTGGACAAAAGAGGTTGAAGCCTTACCATTCTTCTTTGTCTTTACTTCAGTCCACCCATCAACTGAGGTTTGGGTAACTTTACTCTTGATGACGCAACATTTCAATAAGGAGTGCCTGACGATCCTGCATAACTCACAGAAGGGCGGCATCCTCTCACATTCCACATGAACTTCATCCTTGTTGTCATTAGTGTTGAAGACAATTACCTCCAGTATTTTGGCGTCCATATCAACTTCAACCATCACATGATCATAGAAACTAAGTAAACTATGAATATCAATTAATATTATGGAATGACGCCACACCCTTATAATATTTGTCTTCATATGGTCAATCGAGATTCCTTGGTTACAATGCTGCACAAGAATGAATATTTTTTTAACCAAAATTCTCATTTCCTGAACATTCAAAATAGCCTCTCTTTCCTCAGAGCTTTCAATATAACCATTACATGATCCTTATGCTTCTAGAAACTATGTTAATATATTAGAATATCATCAATAAAAACTACAAAAAATTTATCATGGTACTCATTAAAGACTCTATTCATCAAATCAATTAATATAGAAGGAGATTTAGTCAAGCCATATGGAATAATGAAAACTCATAATGATCATATAATAATCGAAATGTAGTCTTTAAAATATATTATTTCTTCACCCTCACTTGATGATAACCATATCGAAGATAAATCTTAGAGAAGAATTGATCCCTACAGAGCTTGTCAAATAAATCATCAATCCGTAGAAGAGGGTAATTTCTATTCAATGTGATCTAGTTATGTTCTCTATAATTATTTCTCAGTCACATTGATCCATCCTTCATCTTCACAAAGAGAACGGGTTCTCCCTAAGGATAATCACTTGGTCAGACAAACCCCGTCTCCAAAAGATCTTGAATTTGTTTCTTTAATTCCTCAAGCTACACATTTTCCAATCTATATGGGGTCTTTGATATCTTCTTGGATCTAGGAATGAGTTCAATGGATAACACATCCTATATTTCTAGGGGAGGTCTAGGTAACTCTTCATGAAATATGCATATATATTCCAAAATGATGGGGACTTTTTCTATTAATATACATTCATTTCATTCTTCATATTCACTGATCACCTCCATAAATAAGGTTCTATGATTTGCATATAGACAAAGGTCTGGTCAGGATATCTCAACTTTGATGGTAACTATAGGGTTTCTATTCATGACTATTGATATTTACTGGCTTCTATAGTTGATCTTAGCATTATAATTTGAGAGACAGTCCATCCCTAGTATAGTTTCAAAACCCACCATGGTAATTACTAATAGATTTGAGATGTGATTGTGATTACCAATGTTTATACTAGAGTTTCTATACACTGTTGATTCTTGGATAATCCCTCCAGGAGTCTTGAATGATAACTCTAATTTTTGAAGTTCTGGGATTCATTCTATATTATTTGAAAACTTGGAGGAAATAAAGGAAGGTGTAAAACCATAATCAAACAAATTACTTGTTATCTTTGAGAGAACAATGAGAGTACCTACCACCAAATCATTTTGAGTATCTACTTTATCCATGATGATATGTCCATACTTTTATAATTGGACTTCAGGATAGGTCCGCACCATCTTCCCTTTGTTTCTAGTTTTGAGAAATTGAGGATTCAACTCACTATTATAGTTTCAAGAAATATGTTCATCTCTTATACACTTGTATCATTTCTCACACCTCGGTAAGAATATCCATGAATGATTCTTTCTATATTTTTTTTATATAAGAAGTTGCACTTTCTTTCCTCCTATTTTGTGATCAACAATCATCCCTAAGCTTGGATCCAATAATTTATCCTTTTCATTTGATTTATGGGACCATTGAATCTCTATAAACTCCACTTAAACCTTTATAAAACATCTCACTACCTTCAGATAGTTTTCATAGACCTGATTGTCATGATTCATCCATAGAAGATGATTTAGTCCACTGAAGAATCTATCCACCTTTCTATTATGATCCATGAAAAATATAGAGATGTAACAAGAAATTATTGTATTTTTAATATCATAGATTCCCATATATTCATTTTTCTTCTTCTTCAGTTCTACGAATTCCTCCTCCATTTTCATTCCCATCAAACGGGGGAAATATGTTTTTGAAAAGGTTCCCGAGAACACTTCCCACTCTACAACATCAATATTCCTTCTTTGTGTCATGTGTTTAATTAGTTTCCACCAGTAATCATCTTCTCTCTATAATTGGTGCACAACTAGGGCGACTTTCTCTTTTTCCAAACAATGGAGTATAGAAAAGGTATTTTCTATAGAGCTTATACATTTTTCAGCAATCAATGGGTTAGTAGATCTACTAAAAGAAGTGGTTGTTGATTCATAAAGGAATCAATGTGAATTTTTTCCCTTAGGGTTGAATCAAATATCTCAACTTTATTCTAGTTATTGCTTATAACTCAAGTCGGTTAAGTCATCATTATCATGATATTATCCATTATGGATTCTATCAGAGGTCTGTCAGTGCATAGTTCTTTGTGCTCACCCTTTATGTGGACCCTCCTACATCCAAAAATTATTTAAAAGAAGAATAAATTATTGATAAATGTATTTCTTTTAAGAATCTTATAATTCTAATGGAATTTTATGTCTTAAAACAACATGTTGAAATAGGTTATTCTTTAACAACAAATACATTTTCTATAAGTCCATCATAATGGTTCATAAAAATCATTTGATTAACCAAACATATCTTATAGTAGTGTCAAACTAGGAGTGAAGAAAAGACAAATTTCATGCACTAGTTACCATTTTAGTCCAACTCAAAGAGTAATTGTCGAGTTTTACCCCTAGATACGTCTATGTGAGATCCACATCCACTTGATCGTATCCAAATAGAGATTCCTTTGTCTGGAAAACACTTACTTAATATTTCACCAAAATACCAAGATGCTTTACTATATTTTAACTTTCCCCTAAGTTTACTCCAAAAGTTTTAAATTCATAATTTCAATAAATAACTAAATCATCCTTTGATTCCAACTATGGAATCCGGCCTTTTTATTACACATCGTTTCATTTACAAGATAAAAATAGAGTATATTTTAAAATTTGTTTCTTGGAAATAAAATACATAAAACAAGATTACCTAAATAATTATTGTAATACACTTGAAAGATTCCATCATCTGTTGATCCTTATTATATTTACTGCATCTGATAACTTGGGAACATACATCAAAGGAATGTGTGAGCATAAGACAAAGTAAGGGAAAGAAAAGGAAACATTTTACATGGGACCCTGAGAAATATATATAAGAACGTGAAGAATAACATGAAGTAATGAGAAAAGGAAAAAAAGGTCATATATTAATAAAAATAACTTGAATCATAACATGGGAATGTGGCCATAAAATTTAAATGTGGCATTCATAATCATACCTCCACGGTTTGCCATAGAGGTGTCATAAAAATTACTGAGGTTATTCATCAAGGTATTGTAAAACATGTCATCTTTATAGATTAAATTATTTACCCAATGCATTAAAGAAATATAAAGGTGAGCCCTTAATATATCTTAATTTTTGTGATCTAAATAGATCATAATCAAACATTTCATAAATAACTCATGGAAAATAAAAGAAACGGGGTTCGTATCAAAATATGGAATTTTTTAAAAAGTTCATGAATATAAGTTTATTATGTCATTTTTATCCCATGGAAAGGGAATGTGGGTTTCATGTTTGTCAAATAACCAAATAAATAATTTTTACATATAGGTTAATAATTCTAAAAGAGAAAAATCTTTGGGTATTCACAAAAAGAAAATATAATGAGAATTTCATTACAGAAGAGATAAATCTTGAAATGTAAATTCGGCAACATAATGGGTATAAATTTTTTTAGAACATGGTAAAAAGAGAGGTTGTAGGGGTATCAGATTGATAAAACATAATTTTAAAGAATGGGAATTAAAATAAATAAAATAATAGATGGTGACCATAACATTTAGAAGACCTATACAAAAAAGAGTTTCTTGAAATCAATAGAAAAGAAGGATATTTCTCATACCTTGAAAAGTTGATTATGAAATATGAGGATTGGGACCTTGGGGGATTGAGGAATCATTGGGACATTAAACAACAATATCTTCATGTAGGATAGATTTTTAGTGAATGGAAATGGAGAAATGGGCCGGTATTTATAACAAATGGTGAGGACTTGTTTATTGATTTCCAAATATAGGCCTTGGAAACCAAGGTTGTGGAAAATGACAAACCATGGGATTTCCCAAGGTATTTGCTTACGGTTTTGGAAACATGGGTCTTATTTTATGTTATTTTAATCCACAATTGTTGAACACAATTTTATATTAACTCTTTTGGCATGGAAAAGTAATGTTTCCACAAAAAATAATGTTTTTAATGATAAAGTTTCCATTTAAGACTTTGGAAAGCAAATTAAAGGTTTGGAATTTGATAAAACTATATAAAATACTATATATTAATAAAATAAAAGATTTTAGGTTGAGTATTATGTTTAATTAGCTATTACATAATTATGAAATAATTATGAATTCATTAAATAAACGGAAAAAATCGAACTGTATATTTATTATTCACAGAAAAATAAAGTATTTTAGAAAATTCTTATAAATTCAGCCTAACCTAATTTGACATGCTGATTTCCAAATTTATATTAATTTTATTAGAAAAATTCTCTAAATATTATAATTATGAATTTTAAAAATAAAATCATCATTTATGAAAAATAATAGTGGATTGAAAATGCATATTAAAATATCTAACACTTGAAAAAAGTAAAATTATTTTATCATTTAAATTTTAATGTGAGTGCTTTTATTATAATATTTCATTAAAAGAAGTATTATTCATATATATTAATTTATTATAAATATTTTATATCTTTTTCTAGAAAGAACAATTTTTGTTCAAGAAAATAATTTATAAATAATTCTTAAAATGGAATTGGTGGATTAACATTTCTATTTACACAATCACTACCACAAAATGGGGAAAGGGAAGTTCCTTGTTTTCTCATTACTAAGAAGAAAGCATTGATAAGGGTCTTTATCATCACTAGCTAAAAGTTCCGATAAATATACCCCTTAAGAGTACGGATAAAGATGTACCCTTTATTAGCGCTGATGAATGATAGATTTATCAATTCTAGTCTTATCACTGATAAAAGTTTTAAATAATAATTTCTATAAAATTATTATATTTATATTCAAAAATAATTTTTATTTTTATATACTTAATAAAAATTGCTTATTTATATTTAATATATTTTTTTAATAATTCAAATATATATATATATATATAATGTTTTTAAAAAACGATTATAATTAAATATATATGTGTTACTAATGAATTTGGTCAATTAATATATTGATCATGAGTAAATATATGTTATTTATCATCATGAATGCTCATTATTACATTACACTCTTCTTATTATTCATGGTGTCCATTGATGGCGCATTTTTTATTATGTATATTTTACTATAGGTGTATATGCTTAATTCATGTTACCCATATAATATATTATGTTCTCAATACATATAAAATTACATTAAATATAATTAAATGATAAATATATTTTTTATATTTATAATTAAGAAATTTTTATATTTATCTGTGGTTATAATTGTAACTGTATATATTTTTAAATAATTATGAAATCACAATAAATATATATATATATATATTATATACAAAAATTTATAAATATTTTATTTATAGTTATAATTATAACTATATATATATATATATATATAATTGTAAAATTAAAATAACAATATAAATTATACTACTTATAAAGTTATAAAAATATTATTAAATAAATATATTTATAAATATATATAAATATTTATAAATAGATAAAAATATTTATAATTATAATTCATAAATATATATACATATATTTAAATAATTAAAAATCATAATAAATTTATTAATTTTATATATTTATATACAAATATCTATAAAAACATACAAATATTCATAAATGTAATGCTAAATAAATGTAGTTATATTTAAATAATTAAGAAATTATAATAAATATATTAATTATATATATTTATAAAATTACGCATATATTTGTTATAATATTATAAGTATATATATATATATGTTTACAACTATAAATAATTTATTTATTATAATTAAATAAATATATAGAAATATTTAGAAATAAATACAAATATATATATTTATAGTTATAAATAAATACACATATATTTAAATAATTATGACATTATAATAAATATATTAAATATAAATATTAGAAATATCAATTTGTCATTAATTTATAATAATATATATATATATATATATATTCATTTATAAATATAAATATATATATATAAATATGTATATTCATATAAATAATTATAAAATTAGAAAAAGTATAGTTATATACATATATAATATTATAAATATATATAATTAATATATTTATTATATATATTTCTAAGATTATAAATATAATATGTATATTTCATATAATTTTATAATTATTTAAATTATAATTTTATAAATATATAGAATAATATAAATAAATTATTAACATTATATCTTTATCAACACTAAAGAAGTGTTGATAAAGGCATGTTTTATTAGCACTTTCTATTTTAGTGTTGATAAAACACACCTTTTTTAGCACTTTTTAGCTAGCGTTGATAAAAGGTTCATCGGGTTTTATAAAGAAACCGTAACTTTATTCTCCTTCCTCATACCCCTCAAGATCTCACGGAAGTCGATTGTCGTCATCGCAACCTCCTCCTTCTCCCCTCCCGCCAACTCCTCCGCCTCCAATTCGCCTTCCCCATGCACCCCTCCTATGATGTGCACCATTTATCCTCAATCATGTGTCCCTCTATCATGCGCCTCTCCTCAGCAGCAGTGATTCCCTCCACCGCACACCTCTCCTTCACCATGCGATTCTCCTCTGTTGTTGAATCCTCTATTGCATGCCTCTCCTCCGTTAAAGGTATCCTTCGATGCGCGCCTATCCTTCTTCGTGAACACACCTTCACTGCATGTTGAACCACAGCTCTACAGTTAGTTTTCTCCTCATTCTCGTCCATTTTTAAGGTTATTACTGTTTGATATCGATGGTGATTATGTGAATTGTATGGGCTAAACACCCCGTTGAAAATTGTGGCTATGGGTGGTCCTTGTTTGTGCACTAAATGAATAGAATGTTAGGTGTCCTTGTTTCTAGAGTTCTTTAGTAAATGAATGAATTTCCCATTTAAATTTTTTTGACATATCCCGATTTCTCTTTTAAATTTTCATTTATTTTTCTCTGAATTCCTACAAAGTTTCGCTTTTCATGAAATAAACAAAAACATTCTAAATTAAGAAAGAAAAAATTCTTGAATAATATAATCAATGAATGAAATATAAAAAAACATATGCATGAATTATATCTATTAAATCCCCTAAACTTAAACATTTCTTGTCCCAAAGCACAAAATCTCAACTCATTAAAAAAGGAACAGCCATCATATAATTATTAAAATTCCATTACAAATAATATAAAACAATTTTCAGTGAGAGAATAAATTTTCTTATATCGTATAAAAGATTACTCTTTAAATCCTCACTTTTCAAGGGAGCTAAATTCAACAGATATTTAACATTTCCCATTATGAAAATGGTGGAACTAATCTTAATTTCTATTTACATATATTAGTACACTCATTCAATATTATATTTTTATTCAAAAACCTTGTATGTTAGGGGGTGGATGTGGGGGAGGCCTAGGGAATCACCATTTAGGATGAGTTAACAATCATATGGAAATGAACTAGTACCTTCATAAAGAATGAAAATTTCACTCAACCTCCCTTTTCTTATTAAGATATATATCATGAAATTCTCCGCCCTCCATGCATGAAAAACCATGAGGCACTAATCAATTATTATCATACACTTCATGATGTATTATGCAAGATCCCATAGGATGATAGATTTCCATCGATAGAAGCCAACCAGAACTGTGAATTTAGACTCTACAATAGAATTATCAATATTGTAAATCCTAAAAAACATGAAAAAACTGAACATAACCATTTTCTATGACATGATAGAGATTCCTTGACCATAGTATGATTGTAATCCAAATATCACCTAACCATTTTCAGCCTACACAAATACCACCATCATTCAAACCATTAAAGATCCTTTCACATCAGTTTCAGACCTATACAAGGTGTCCTATATCTAACCCATGACCCTTGGTTAGGCTTACCTTTTTCCTAAGGGTCATGTTCAATACTTAATATCATCCTATTAAATGAGGCTGATGAAACCATTTATAGGGTGACAACACCATGGTTCTCCATAATTGATATCATGAAAACTGGAATATGTGTTTGAGAGCTAGGCCTTCATTCTCTCAAATTGTTCCTTTCCAACCAATGAACCCAACACACCATAGCATAAACCTTGTATCATATTTTTATCTTAGTAATATGTTGTTTGACAATTCCTAGAATGGTAATCTCCCATTATCCTTTAATGTAGAGATTCCAAGATGATTGATATTCAGGGAAGAAAGAACACATACAATGTAACACCTGAAAATTACCCTTCTTATATACATTATCATCTGTTTAGTACAACTATGTTCCTCAACAGCCAATACAACTAGATCTTTTTCTTATTTATCTATTTTTATCGTATCATTAACATGAACTCATTAGATTCATGGTTATAATTAATAATTAACTAGTAATCCTTCCCACTGAAGCATGTGGGTAATGACTCAAAAAATAGGTGTCATGCATATCCACCTTATTGATGTTATAGTGAAGGATCTTATCCTATTACCTAAGTTTTGGGTTTTTGAAATCGGGAGTCATGATGGATTTTACAAAGGAGATATTATTAACATGGAACCATAAAAATGAGAGGCCATCACCATCCTATTTATGATTCTAGTAACTGATTTCATCTCGACCTAGCACACAACGCACCTTCACCTTCATAAAATTCATCTTCTCAATCATGATATGTGAAAGGCTAGGCATAAACTTGTTTTTACTAACCTAGACACTTCATTCATCTCTATATCTATTCTTTATAAATCTCACATATAATGAGTTCACTTTTATAATGTCCCATTTTAGCGTTACATGCATTCACTGCAAGTCTTCAAAAATAGTTGTTAGATTAATACCCCTTCTTTATCATAGTCATAATTCTCTAAGAAGATTCATAGTGGAACCCCCCCCCCCACCCAGTTAGCATCCTAGATGAATGCCTTTATGATTTTTTTCAATATCATTCATGGTTACCTTAGGTTTCTAGATTACATAGAGTCACCTATTTCCCTATAACCCCTCTTTTTTCATATTAGATTGTAATATAGAATTAGATTTAAATGGGGATCGATATAGGATATCATGATGTGGATCTCATAAATATGCTGGAAATATTTTCCTCGTGACATGACCCAGACTTATCACATTATGACGCCATTAAATTCCAGTTCAAGTATTGACTCCAAAATCCAATATGAATCCTTCATTGATATTTCCTTTTTCCCAATCCCTTGGTGATATGTGTTTCATCTTTGGAGACCCTTAATCCCCTATTTATTTGATTTATCTATTGGAATCAAGAGATCAATCGATGGTGATCCATGATAATTTTCTCTTATTTTCTCCTTGGTTTTTTATATGTTCATCATCTAGAGAAGGTACAGTCAGTGAAATTGGTTGTTTCAAGGAATATTGGGATGAGTGGTTGATAGAAATTTGTGGGTTCTATGTTGTTAACGATTCTCTTACCTGATCTTGGATTTTGGATTTCCTATTTTAGTTTACTTGCACAATGGTTGATAAATTCTTTTATTGAGTAAGGGGTTCATAAAATTTTATTTATTTTGTATAAATTGTGTATGTTGCCTGATTTTTCATGATTTGGTTGGATATTAAGTATTAATGTACCCATAACACCTCAACTCAAACCATCGGGTTCGATCCAAAGATCCATAAGACCTCGTGTGCACCACCACATCAATGGATTAAGGTTATCTCATCAATGGATTAAGGTTATATCATCATTCCTCCAATGATAAAAGGTTTAATAAGATGATTCAAAAACACTCACACATTGAATGTTCATTATTAATGGTAGATCCTTATTTGATCATGAAATTATGACAACCTGAAATATTCTCCACCAATCTATAATGAAAAGAGGAATTTATCATCAGATCGACAAGGAAAACATAGATCCAATATATATCTATACTCATTTAACAAATAAGAATTGAGAAATGGCATGGATCTAAGAATAACTTACTACTCAAGAGCCACATTATCGGTCCAAGGGTAATGGATCAAGGGGAAATGGATGGGATTGTTTTAGAGACCCAGAGGGAGATATATAATTTTTAATATGTACATGGGTGTAATATCTGATTGTATGAGGTCAAAAAACATGTAAAATTAAAACCCTTAAGTTGTATTAATTTCACCCTTGGGAATGGTGCACTGACCAGTCTGCAATAGGATGATTTCATTGTGAAAAATAACAAGATCCTTATTCTAGTGATGAGTGATATAAGAAAATTATTTGTGTGAAAGGAATTATTATGAATGTTAGGTCATGAAGCTAATTCAAGAGTTTCTGAAAAATGCCTATATGACTTTTTAAAATAATTCAAGTTTTTTGAAATGTTTTTTTGAGGTTTTTCGCACATTTTAAATGATTAGGATTACTGGGTCATGAATCATCCTTGAATATTAAAAAAAGGAATTTTGATTTTGTGAAAGAGTGCTTGGAACTAATTGGTTTATTTTAAAAAAGGAGTTTTATTTGAAAGAGGAATTTGTGAAAATGGTTGTTTTTAAGGGGATTTTAAGTGTGATTTTTTAAATAGTTTTCAAATGACATTTGAACATTTGTTTAATTATAATAATTAATTTTATATTTTTACAGAATTCAGAAAACCATAACATTATATCAATATTTTTTGTATTTATTTTTTTATATACTAATAGCACTGAATCAAATAGTATGGATTTGAGCAATGAATGGATAGATGCCAATAGTTTCACAAGAGAGTATAAATATGGAGTGACAGAGTTCATAAAGTTTAAAAAATATCATGCATATGACCCTTTTCAAAACCTTGGTCCACATTTACATTGTTGTTATTCAAGAAAATTAAGTCTGAAGGAGTTGGATGAATAATTGATCTGTCACAGAATAGATCGGAGTTATAAATGTTGAAATAAACATGGGGAAAAGAGAATGTTTCTAGTGGTTAGGATAACAATGTGTCTTATGGATCATCTGATATGATTACTAGTGTGGACAATAAAGAATAATTTATCAAGGACATGATTACTGATGTGAAATATAATGATGATCATATTGAGGAAATGACAAGGACAGTTGAAAATGAAGTTGTTGAATACCCAAAATTGTTTGAGAAGTTAATGAGGTGTCCAAAGATGCCTTTGTATGGTGGTTTCACTAAATATATTTCATTTTCTGCCATATTGAAGCTGTATAATTTGAAAGTAGGAAACAGATGGAGTGATGCTAGTTTTACAGAATTATTTGCCCTTTTGAATAACATTCTCCCATAAGATAATGAGCTCTCGAGTAGAATATACAACACCAAACAAATGTTACGTTTAATGGGTATGATCTATGAATAAATACACACCTACCTAAATGATTGTATACTATTTAGTAAGGACTAAAAATCACTTAGATAATTCTCAAAGTGTGGTTCTTCTTGATACAAGAAAGATGAATCTGGTCCTATGAAATTTTTATAGAACATTCCAATAAATCCAATGTTTAGGCACTTATATGTAAGTGAAGAGACCACAAATCAATTGACATGGCACATAGAAAAATTAAATAAAGTGGGGAACTACATCACCCGAAAGTCTCTCCTTAGTGAAAGAGAATCGATCATGAGTATCCTGATTTTAGAAACAAGCTGAGAAACCTTCATCTTTCATTATCTACAGATGCGTTGAGTCCTTTTGGTTTTCAAAGAAACCCTCACAGTACATGGATTATTAGGTTGATAAATTATAACTTGTCACCATGGTTATGCATAAAATGAAAACACATCATGTTATCTATTTTTATATCAGGACTGAAACAACAGGGTAATGATATTGATGTTCATTTGGCTCTATTGATCGAGGATTTGAAGTTATTATGGGATTTAGGGGTTATGTTGTATAATGATAATAGAAATGAGGAGTTCACATGGAAATCCTTATTGTAGGGGAGAATAAATTACTTTCATACTTATGGAAATTTTTCTGGATATACCATTAAAGGAAGTCATGGGTGTCCCATCTGTGAACAAGGTACACGGTTAATTAAGATGAAACATTCATCAAAAACCATATTTCTAAGAAATTTCAGATTTCTACCCTGACAACATAAGTACTGATCTAGGACAAAATCTTTCAATGGAATTTTATAAGAATGTACAACACTGTCTCCACTAACAGGTGATCAATTTTTTGTGAAAGTAAAATATGAAGACACAACTTTAGGTAAACCTTTTTTGAAAAACCTTATGAAAACTAGTTGGAAGAAGCGATAAGTTTTTTTTGAATTACCATACTTGAATTTTTCATACATCAGACACATTTTAGATTTTATGTATGTTGAAATAAATATATGTGACAGTGTCATTGGAACGTTTCTAAATGTACCCGGAAAAACAAAGGATGGAATTAAGGCTAGATTGGACATGGTTTACCTGGGAATACAAGAAGAGTTGGTTCTATTGAAAGGTGAAAAATGAAATATTCTTCCTTCAACTACTTACACTCTTTCTAATCATGATAGATATCAATTTTTCAACTTCTTGAATGATGTAAAGGTTTGAAAGGGGTATTCATCGAATATCAAGAGCATCGTATGAATGACTAATTTAAAGATAATGGCATGAAATCACATGACTGGTACATTTTGATGAAATATCTAATTCATATAGCTTTATCTTGCATTTTTTCAAAGAATATTTGTAATACATTAACAAATGTTTGTTTCCTTCTCAAATCTATATGCAGCAAAGTTATAGACCCAACAAAATCGCTAATTATGGAAAGAGAAATTACTATCATATTATGGGAATTGGAAATGTTCTTCACACCAACATTCTTTGATACGATGATTCATTTGATGGTGCACTTGGTGAGAGAGATTCGACTATGTGGTCATGTACACTATAGATGGATATACCCCATTGAACAGTATATAGCGATTTTGAAAGGGTATGTCAATAATTGAATTTGTCTTGAGGTTTGTATTTTAGAGAAATATATTGTTGAGGAAGTCATTGAATTATATACTGAATACATATTCTATGTGAAAAGAATTAGTCTACCAAAATATCGTTACACTGGGCATCTTGTAGGTGAAGTAATTTTTAGAAGAAAGGATGTCTCAATCAAATTGTAGATCGGGAGTAGGCCCACCTTTATGTTTTTCATAACAATTTGAAGGTTGAACCATTTTTCAAAACACATAATGAAGTTATTATGCATTTGAATCGATCAATGGAATAAAATGGATATCAAATACACATAATCGATAGTTTATAGGATGTTTTTAGGACCATATATTTAAGGAGTGAAATGAAAATATGAACTCAATTTCAGAACAACTTTGATGGATAGCTGGAGGACCAAGTATGTATGTTTTTATCTTATATTACTTATGTAATTAATGGTTATAAATTCTATACTAATGAACATGATAAAGATAGTACCGTGTATATTAGTGGAGATACACTTATGGATGAAATGAAGTGTGTGTTTGGTTCTAAGGAATGAAATCCAATTTATGCGAATATGTCATACTTTGGCATCATCAATCTAATATGGGATTTGGATTATACGAACTTCCAAGAGATGATTTTTCAATTCAAGTGGTTTGATGAGAGGAGTGTTGTTAAAATAGATGAGTTGGGATTCATTAATGTTGATTTCAGTAAGGAAGGGTACAAAGATGAACTATTTTTAATGGGATCAAAAATATTACAAGTATTTTATGTTTCACATCCCACAAACCGAAACTATTCAATTGTTCTGTTATCGACCAAAACCACTGAAGGGTTAGTTGAAAATTCAAAGAAGGATAACCCTTTCATTGGGGAATTTCAATCATTTCGTAGTGATCCCAATATAGAAGGAGTTTTGTATGTCAGAGGAGACCACAATAAAGAGATTTGGATAGTTGATAGAGGGGTCAAATCACTTTAGCATTTAAATAAAGAGTTCAATAATCAGGTTATATAATTTTTGTAATATACATCGTGCTACCTTATGTTATTATCTATTCATTTCTACATTTAGGTCATCGAAATTAAATGTTAATCCAATTCTGATGATAAATACTTCTGCCCATGGTGATGCTCCATATCCAGAGGGACAATAGGTCTCTCAACATGTTGTTGCCCACAGTGCAGAGGACCAACATGTTTCTCAATGAGTTGTTGTTGCTTCTCCTGTTGTAGAGGTAAAACCACCATCTGCACATGATGATTCTAGTTCTCTATAGAAACATATTAATGATGTTGAAACTATAGAAATGGTAGGCGATGAATCACTAGCAGTGCATAAAAGACAGGAGCACCATAGTTTGATGGTGTTACAAAAAATCCTTAAGTCTAAAGTCAAAGGCATCAAATATAAGGTCATATGGAATTATTAGGGCCAACATATTAACTCCAACAAGTCCATGTTCATTAGTTACATCGAAAATGCATGATAATTGATCTATAGTCATGGTATTATGTTGTCACTAGGCTTAAGACACTGATGTGGGGAGATATTATAGTAAATTTATGATATCATTTCATTAATTCACTAAAAAATAAAATAATGAAACATTAACTTACTCTTCATCATCCATTGTAGAGTGCATGTATAGGGGATGATTCGCACAAGGAATATGTATTAATGGTTTTTAGAAGGATTCATAGATGCCTTATCAAAATTTTAATGAAATGTTACCTTAATGATACTAAAAGGAAAATACACTTTCACCCACCTCTTATTTATGCACACATGATAACCCAAGGAGTGTGGGATGTGTTTACTATCTGTCGTGCAAAGTAGTCTTTTCAGGTACATTGTGTTTTGTAATAAATTATTTGACGATATGTGTATTCATCACATTGATTGACTATTTTTTATTTATGAACCAACAAATGAGTGATACAAATAAGGAACAAGCAGAAAAACCAGTGTACCCCTACCGTAAAGCAAGAATGGGGTATGCTTCACTTGAAAAAAGATGGTATGTATTTTAAATCAATTGTAATACTTTTATGTGACATAAAACAACACCTTAACTATGTTCCTCTATTTATATGAAAATTGATGAATCCAACTCCAAAGTCATTTCTATACTACACCATGTGATATGGAAGGTGGAACATGTAACTAAAGATGATATACTAATAGATAAAAACAAAACAAAGTGTGAGAAAATGTGTAAGTATGACATAATAAATATTTTTTTATTTAAACTGATATTATATAACAATGATTACATAGTTTCCTATATTTTTTATCTGACATGGTCATAGAAATCAGCAACACCCAAACCGGATGCATACATGCTTTTGGTGGCCTTGAAGTAGACAAAAAAGTATGGTTGTGTCAGACATGTGGGTTTTGGGGTGACACGCCAAACATTTTTTGAAAAAAAACTAGAGGAGGATCAAATTGAAGAAATAAAAATGATGATAGAAAAATAGATATCCATAAAGAAAGTAATCATTTGTAGTTAGATTTCTTGGAAAATATGATGGCGGGGAGGGTGGAAAAGAGAAGAAACTACTCAAGAACAACCAAAAATAGAAGATCTCACCCTACCCCCACTAGCTTTGTGCTGATCCTTTCCCAAAAAAATCTAACTAAGCCTAAGTAGTAAATATTCTAATAATTTTTTTTTTGAATTTTGAATCATATAGACACATATACCTTTCCTGTACTAATATTGTATATGGTGAAAATAAAAATGATTTATATCCTTCAATACCCACCCATCACCTTATAGCGAGGGTTATGGTGTTCAAAATCCATAAAGTCATGATACACAATATACCTCTTCCAACAGGTCATGTGATAGTGTTTATTAATGTATCCCATTAGCCGAGCATCGAGCTACCTATTCCAATAGATGATGAAGATATTCAAAAGGCTGAACAATCTCTTGGAACATTCATTGCATGGTTGTGGAAAACTTGTAAAAAAACATGTCCATGAAGAGGTATTAATTTCCAATTTATTTTTCAAAATAATCCTTTAACATTTAATGAAAAATGGTATGAATCGATGAATGTTATTTCAGAAGGACATATGGAAGGGGGTGAAAAGAAAGAATGGTTCAAACTCATCTCCAGGATCAACCAACCGATCAAAATGATCTACCAAAAGCACCTTAAACCCACCCAATCTATATCTGCATTTATTATCATTGTAGGCTCAGGTGAATACAAATTTTTAAGAAAGTGGGGTTTACAAAATTATTTTTAAATAAAATATATATAACGGAGAAGATTTAAATATTATTAGTGTTGACAATGTAAGTGAAATCCCAAAGAATGATTGTCTAGGTGGCTCGATTGTATACATGAGGTAAATTTTCATGATTTGATTTTCCAAAAAGATGATATACTAGGATAATTATGACTTAATACATTTCATATTTTTTGTTGGTGTATATGTGAAAAACAATTGAAATGATTTCCTTATGAAGATAAATTTGGACTCGTTTGTCCTCACATCACCTCTACTAAACAAACAGATATAGAATATGAGAAAGAGGGTGAAATAGTGGTAGGCATGCTGAAATTGTTTAATAGAAAAAATGCGGATTATAGACTCTTCTTAATACCACCGATGTAGGGATAAAATCTACAATTTAATAATATCAAATATATTTTAATTTATTTCATTATTTATTTATTTTTGTGTTTTTAGGAAGGATTGGATGCTCAATGCATTTAATTTGGATACTAAAAATATTTATATCTTTGATTCAATGCATGGATATCCAACAAACCGACCACAAATGATGTAATTTGTCAATTTTTAATACACTACATCCAAAATGTTATAACTAAACATCTAGTTTTATAATTTATATTATCTTTTAATGGGGATTTTTTTCTGATAGGGTGGTGTGTGAATATCATCTAATTCATGAAATGAGGCCTGGGGAAAAGGACAAGAAACATCACAAGTATTATGACTAGATAAAAATTTTGGTATATATAATAAGATTTCACTATCCAAACACATATAAAAATTACTTATTTTTCTCAGTGTTTCTGCAGTGTCTAAAACAAACAAATGATAAATACTGTGGTTATTATGTCTGTAAATTTATGAAAGAGATCATATTCCATGAACAAACCAGCATCCCTGAGGAGATATTTTTGAAGATAATTACTATTTTATTTAAAATATTTATTAATCCTTTGTGTGATTGTATTTTTCCAGTACTACCATGATTTTAGAAAAGAATCATATTCCTAATATGAGATATATTTGTTTAGAAATGAATGTTTAGAATCCTTGATGGAAGAATGTACATAAATAGCATGAAAATGTGACTGGTATGACTTGATGTTTTTATTTATATTTAATGTTTTCAGTATTTTTAGTAAAAATAACTAGTGTCATACTAAAAATTGAACAAATGCTTTTGGATTGTTTTGATACTTTAGGACAATGATACATGTGTAATTTTTGATGTATAGGTATCAACCGCACCTAAATCTGACACATGGTGTGACCGTTATGACTTTAAATGTGAATTTTTATAATAAATTAACAACAAATTTAGCAATAAGAACAAGTGACATAATGAAAACTGAGAAGATGAATTTGGATTATTTTAATACATTAGGAAAATGATCCATTAGTCATTTGTGACATGTAGGAATCAACAATACCTCAATTCGATGAACGATGTGAATGATATGACTAAAAGTGTCTGCTATCAGTTTAAAATTGACATTTTAGATCAAAACACATCATTCAATGAAAACCAAGAAAAATCCCTCTGATTGTCTTTATAATTTATGACCACGATTCAAAAGGTTTTTGCGATATGTATGAAGCAGTCTCATGTCAAACCGACGCACAATGCGACCGGTATGACTCAAAATATGTGTATACAGTATCAAATGATATTTTAGTAAAAAAACACAACTGGCATACTAAAAACAAAGAAAAACTCATTTGGGTAGTTTTGATACTTTAATAAAAGGATCTATAAGTCATTTTTGACGTATATGAATCAATAACACCTCAATCAGAAGCACGGTAAAACTGGTATTACTCAATGTGTATCTTTTTATTTAAAATTGACATTAATTTTAGTAAAAAAAACTCAATAGGCATACTAAAACCAAGAAAACACATTCATATTATTTTGATAATTTTGAAAATTGATTCATGGGTCCTTTTGACGTGAAAGAATCATCCCACATTAATAAAATTCTTGATTTGATCACTATTAATCCCAATGTGTCTTTTTATTTAAAAATGACATTAAATTAAGTAAAACGAACAACTGAAGTACTAAAAACCAAGAAGATACATTAGGACTATTTTGATACTTTAGTAAAATGATACATGAGTCATTTTTGACATGTATAAATCAACCATACCTCAATCTGATGCACGGTGTGGCCGGTATGACTAAAAATTTTTGTTATTAGTTTAAAATTTACATTTTATCTCAAAAAGTGTCACTCACTAAAAACCAAGAAAACGCTTTTTTTATTGTCATCCTAATTTATGATAGTGATTCTCATGTCATTTATGACGTGTATGAAGTATTCTCACATCAAATCAATGCACGATGTGATCGGTATTCCTCAAAAAATGTGTTTTTGGTTAGAAATGATATTTCAGTAAAAAAAACATAGCTGGCATACTAAAAACCAAGCAAACACATTTGGATTGTTTTGATACCTTAGAATAATTATCCATGGGTCATTTGTGACGTGTAGGAATTAACCACACCTCAATTTGACAAATGAGGTGACCGATATAAATTCAAATGTTTTTTTATTTATAATAGACATTTATTTAAGTAAAAAAGAACAAGTTACATACTAAAAATTGATAAAACACATTTAGATAATTTTGATACATTAAGACAATGATCCATGAGTCATTTTTGATGTGTAGGAATCATTCTCATCTCAATCTAACGCATTGCGTGACTAGCACGACTAAAAGAGTCAGTTATCAGTTTAAAATTTACTTTTTAGCTCAAATCATTTCACTCACTAAAAACCAAGAAAATGCATTCCAATTATCTTCATAATTTAGGAGAAAGATTCTTAAGTCCTTTTTGACATGTATGAAGAGGTCTCACCCCAAACCGACACACGATGCGATCAGTATGACTCGGAATTGGTGTTTCCGGTATGAAATGATATTTTAGTAAAAACACACAACTGCCATACTGAAAACCAAGCAAACCTATTCAGATTGGTTTGATACACTACAACAGAAATCTATGAGACATTTGTGTAATTTGTGATGTGAATAAATGAACCACAACTTAATCTGATGAATGATGTGACCGGTATGAATCCAAATATGTCATTTAAATTTCATATTAATTTATGTAAAAAAAGGGACATACTCAGAAGCCTGAAAATTCATTCGGATTGTTTTGATATTTTAGACAACGATCCATAACTCATTTATGATGTGTAGAAATCAACACCACCTCAATACGAAGCACGGTGAGACCTGTATAACTCCAAATGTGTCTTTTTAATTATAAATTGTCATTTTATTAATGTATTCTTTCATATTGATGATTAATTTATTTATTTATATCATTACAAACATAACATTTGTTTTCTTATATAGGTGGATCCTTTTTCTTGAGTTGGGATGATTTGGTCAGCAACTAATACCACGGGCGGTTATTTTTGAGAGGGGATCATGAATGTTAAAGGATGAAACATTAATGTTTTGAACTCTTTGTTGGATAATTGTAAATGTAATTAAATAAAACATTTTTTGAAATGTATATAGTATTTCTTGTCAAACCCTTGTGTGTATTGTGCATGTGTTTATTCTGTGTAGGTGGTGTGTGTGTGTTGTGCGGGTGCTGCTGGTGGGTATACTGTTTATATTTTCAGGTACTGCTGGTGAGTGTGTTGTTATATAAATAACACATCACAGGCAGCTGGGTCTTTATTAGCGCTATTTCGAGCGATGATAAAGGCCCCCATTATCAACGATACTTCGAGCGCTGATAAAGGAACCCTTTATCAACGCTATTTCAAGCACTGATAAAAGAACCCTTTATCAGCACTAATTAAACATTGATAAGGTTGTCTTTTTTCATTGATAAAAACAACATTGATAAAAATGTCTTTTATCTGCCCTAAAACTGCACGGATAAATGGGGTTCTTTATCAACACTTTTGTATCACGGATAAAGGACAACCTTTATCAGCATTTTTTAGTGCTGTTAATGGGGACCCCCTTATCTTCCCTGAGATTTACAATGTCTTTCTAGCATTGTTAAAAGAGTTTTCTAGTGAAAATAAAATAACTATTTGTAGTAGTGAATGAAATTACACTTTAAGTATCTAGGGACATAACACTTAACCCCTTATAACACCCGCATACGCCACAAGGGTAAGGTGTGTAATGGATATAGATTCATGGGGTGGCTCGGTTAACATCGCCCGGTTGGTAATTTCCACAAACATAAACTTCTCAAGTAGGTGATTTTGTTCAAGCTTCACTTGTTAGAGCTCAGTTTGAGCTTGGTCAAGAGCAAATCCCAAAGATGTTACCTCTCTCCCAGACTCTGGAAAATGGGCTTCTTACGACACAAATCTATTATTTGAGGTCATCATTTCTTCTTTCCGCATTAACAAATATTTTGTCATTTGTACTTATAAACATTAATCATAACGTTAAAATTATTATAAGTGTGTCATAATTGACCAATGGTCATATAACGGTCAAAACCATATCATCATATCTCCCTTTATATTCTCTTCATTATTAAATAGATATGGTTTTGTTGTGTACGATATAATATAACCCACATTTTCAGGAGACCAATATCATTTAAAAATTATAGTTTGTTGCAATTCGGGTCATGTACAGGGCTTTGTGCCTCTGGATCTATGGATCATGTAAGAGTTCCTTCTCAACCTAGTTAAAAGGGGAATTATCCAAAAAAATGAATAAAAAAGTATGGCATTTGGGCCATTCAAACAACAGTAGTGTATATTGTGAATTACTTACAATTTATCATGTACTACATAATATTACAATTATAATTAGTTTTCATTTATGTAAGTGGTTTTAAGAAAATAAACATTATTTTCATTACATGAACACACTTACGTTGATATTTGGATTGGATCTCTTATGTGCGACATTATTTTTATGTTGGTTGTAGTTGTTAATATTTATAAGTGTTGTATATCAATAAAACTTTTAGAGATTGCATTGTAAATATATTTGTAGTGAAATGGTGCAATGTAAAAATGATTTTTAAATATCATGAAGTGAATTGTAAATTGCAATTAGCTTCTCAATTTGATTCGTTGTTGGTTGTTTGTAAATGTCTCATTGGGTGTTGTTGCTTTCTGCAATGGTGGAGCTAACTACAACATGCGATTGAGACCTTGTGCGGATAAATGTACCTTTATTAACATTTTTTTAGAAGAAATAAAAAATATCATCATTTATGGGTGCTTTAAAATCGGTTACAATTGTCTTTTTTGGGGATTAAATCTAGGTGTACGTGTATTTTGATGGTTGCCATGCATGTGCATGTTGAGTTCCTCTGCCTTGTGGCACCTGTCTTCATGACAGCAATTATCTCCACAGATTTCCATTATGAGTGGCGCTCCGACAAACCAGTACCGGAAAATTCTACCAATCAATCACACGGATTCTCGATTGCTTCCTTTTGGGACCCAATCATAGATTCACCGTAAATCCTTGTTTTCCAGGAAGAAGAAGAAGAAGAAGAGACCTAGCAATCCAACCCACGGGTATTTTTCACCTCCTCCATGCTTTTATTTCTTCCAAGGTGCCAGAAGGAGATAAAGGAGATCGATTCTGTTCTTGCTTCTGCTACACATTTACAAATATATGATTTGATTGCAGAGGTAGGGGCATAAGATGGCCGGAGAACCAGGGATTGAGAAGGTGACAGAAACAGAGGGAACAAAGAGGCAGCAGCCGAGGGCCGGAACGCCGCCGTCCCGGGCGTTGATGAAGCAACACAGCGCCAACGCGAGGCAGCAGAATTGCTTGTGCTCGCCCACCGTGCATGCGGGCTCTTTCCGGTGCCGGTACCACCGGAGCCTCAGTCTCCGGCGAAGCAGCGGCTCCGTGGACGCTAACCTCGACCAATTGGCCGCCGGCCCCGGCAGCCCGGTCGCGGAGCCTCAGTAACCATGGGAACAAATATGCAACCTGTTTACGATGATATGGATTATGGACATCACCACTCACGGGACAAGGTTTCGTTGGTTATGTAATATGTATGTTTTCCTTCATAAAACATATAAAGTAATTGCTGTTAAATCCTCATCCTTCGTCATTAAATTTCTTGTAAAATAAGTGTATATCTAACCCTTCCTGATGAGTACTTTCTAGGTATTTTTAATATAACTTGTGGTTACAAATGTGTCAAATTGATTTGAGGCCTCATAACCCTCATTATACAACCCTCCACCATTGAATGAAAGACTCCCAATTATGGGAGAAAATCAGCGGAGGCTCATTTTCATTGGGCAGCAACCAACCAACCCATCCATGGACCGTGGATGTAGCTCAAGATGATGAGAGATTTGTCATGGGTAGATGATCTGCCCTAACAACCATTGATGAAGGTATTCTTCATTCAACTGTAAAACTAGATTCAATCCAATGAATTGTAATCAGAAGAAATCAGATGTAACCATTTGTGTATCCTTTGAGATTTCATTTGGAGAAGAAATAAGCAAACTCTACTTTCTCTCACGGATATAAACAAATTTTTGAACCACGTAAATTTTCTGTGTTCTTCCATTTTTATATTCTATTTTGTGTTCATTTCGTCCCCAAAAACTTATGCTTCCCCAATGAAGTGGTATTAGAGCCACCAGGGTCGAAACAACGACGGTGCGAAGAGGTTTTCTATAGATCGGGTTGGAATCAATTTTTTAAGTCATATTTTGGAAGATCTCACCGAGTTGATTTCAAACAAACGATGTCAAAAACGACGTTGAAACGAATTTTGTAAAGATGGTCAATGTTTCGGTCAATTCCATGGTGTTATAGTACCCCCAATGTCAGACAATACGACACTTTTCACACTAATGGTAACATTTCGACAGGTTTTACAACGAATTTTCCATCAAGCCACATCTCATCAGTCGCACAATCATATATCACAACATATAGCACTAACTGTTTGCAACACTTGTAAAAAAGCACTGATAAATGGGTGAATTTTATCAGCGCACACAAAAAGTGCTGATAAAGTTACCTTTTATCAGCACTGATAAAATTCACTCATTTATCAGTACTTTTCTAACGCTGATAAAAATGTCACATTTATTAGTAGTTTTTTAACACTGATAAAGATCATAATGAGTAATTTAATTTCTATATAAATATTTATACATTTTTAAATAAGATTTATATTGAAATAAGTAAATGTAAATATATGTATGTAAATATATAATATAAGTATGATTTATATAACTTTTAATAAAAAATGAATCTTAATTTCATAATTTTATATATAAAAATTTATCAAAATGGTAGTATTCAGAACATTTAATAGTTTATTTACATACAATAATTACAAAACATGTATATAATTAAAATAGATATAATATGTTAATATTTTATTTATATAATTATATAATATATAAATGAATATATTAATTAAAATATATATTTATATTGATATCAAATAATTTAAAAAATATGTATATGTATAAATGTATGCATGTAACACTACTATAAATATGGCATTTATCAGTGCTAGAAAAGTCGATTAATGGCGCTAAAAAAACACTGTTAATCAAGGCGAGGATAAAGGGGGGGTCCCTTTTATCAGCACTATGAAAAGTGCTGATAAAGGCCTCTTTTATCAGTGCTAAAAAACGCTGATAATAGTCAAAAAAATAAAAAAAAAGAATTATATAATGCGGGGGGGGGGGATCTTTTAACAGTGCTTGACCCCCCTTTATCAGTGCTAGGCGGACCCCCCCCCCTCACACTCTCTCGCGCGCTGCTCTTCCCGCGCATCACCACACGCGCACACCCCTTTGCTTCCACCTGAACTTGAACCCGATACCACCCCCTTTCGCGGCTGCACCTTAACCACTAAGTAATTTCGTTTTTTCTCTATTTAATGATATAGTTATATATATATATAGTTATATTTATTCGTATATTAATATAGATTCATATTAATATAAATATATTTATTCATATATTTAATATATATTTATATATATATTTTTAGTTATAATTTTCTATCCTTATATTTATTTGTATATTAATATATATTTATAAGATTTGTTTTAAATACATTTATGAAATATGTTTTTTATGTGTGTATAAATAAATAAATAAATACACACACACACAGAGACACACATATATTTACAAATAAATACATATATATGTGTATTTGAAAAGCCGTAGAATGTTAAAACGACCATAACATATAATCCGAAAGCCCGTTTGAACTCCACAACCCGTCAAATAGAATAAAATAAAACAATCTTCGATATGATATGTGGTATAGGCCTAACAGACATTCGGATCAAAAGTTATACCTGTTTGAATGTCAAAAAATCAGTGTATTTCGACTAAAAACTTAGTTCTGGATGTCTTCTGGGCCTTTCTTGGCCTCGAAAAATGTGAAAAAAGCTTGGCTTGGATCACTAGCGCGCAGATCCCGTCGCAGGCTCCGATTTGATATGTTGTAGAACTCAAACAGGCACCCGAATCAAAAGTTATGGCCGTTTGAAGTTTAAGTTACATTTTCAACTTATTTTAGATCTTTTATTAATTTTTTTGATTTTTTGTGTCTTCAAATTGTTATTAAATGATTTTTAATCAATAAAAATTAGCAAATTATTAATTAATAACATTTTTAAAAAAATTTAAATCCATTTTCACTAAATTTCTTATATATTAAATATAATAGTCTATTTATACTTATCTAAAACATATTCAAAAAATATATATTATATTTATATCAATACAAATATACTTATACAACAATATTTTATTTTTCATGATTTTTTGGGAAACATAAAATTTTTTAGCGGTAGGAAAAACACTGATAAATCCCCATTTTATCAGCACTACAAAAAGAAGCCCTGATAAAGGGGTCCCCTTTATCAGCGCTTTTTTAGCACTGATAAAAGGGTAGCGGTTCCCTTGCCCATTTTTGATGTAGTGCAAATGTATGTTTGTGTATATATGTGTGTATGTATATGTGTGTGTGAAAGTGTATTTGTACATATGTTTGTCTGTAATCCACTTAAATTTTATGAATTCACTTTTTTATATATTTTAAATGTATTAAATTATATTTATTCATTAATTATTATATATTCCTTAATAATTTAAAATTATATTTAATCATTTTGTAATATTTATTTATACTTATATTTATTTACCATGAAAGTAATATTTTCAATTTGTTTGTAATTTATATGAATAATAATTATTCATTTTTTTATTAAGTCTTAACATTTAAAATATGTTTGAAATTTATGTAATTTATCTGTTTAAATGATTTTTTAAATAATTTTCTAATTTAAATAGTTAACTATTAAATTATAAATAAATATATATATATATATTAAAAAAATTATTTTAAAAAATATATATTTAAATAATTATAAAACCGTAATAAATATATTTATTATATTCTTAATTATATATATTTATATATTAATATTTTTTTGAACTAGTATAGGATAATGCGAAAAGCCCTTATCCCATTTATTAAAATAAAAAGTTATATGAATGTTGCGATCCCAACCCCAGTATCTCAGAGTTGGTATCTCCTACCATTACATTGACATTTGATATAAGGAATCAAATCCCAAAGCACTCAATAGTTTAGTAATTTTGGTAAACTACAAACATACGAGAGTTTGACATTACATTTGAATAAAAAAATTACAACATAATTTTCTTTTTTGAAAAGAACTTTATTCAATCTAACATATCCTTCCTTGCATATCAGTCATACAGTACACCAAAATAGGCATTTAGTGGCAGATTTTTTGTAGCGATTTCAAAAATCACATTTAAATATTTTCCTGAAAAAAATGTAACGGTGGTTTTTTTGCGGCGTTTGTTAAAACTGCCTCTAAATATATTTTGTTCAATTTTTTAGCGGTGATTTTTAAAAAACTGCAAGGGAAAAATAGGCAGTTAAAAAATGCTGCTAAATTAAAGGAAAAAATTAAAAAAATTAATTTAAATTTTTATTTATTATTTATTATTTGCTCTCATATATAGTTTTTATTTATAATTTCAATTAATTATAACATGTTAATTAAGAAATATTTATAATTTTTAGTCAATAATAAGAATGTTTTAACAAATGTTCATTAAGTTGAAAATTAGACTTCGACATCAATTGACCATAAATTTTGATCCGTGAGTCTATTTTAACTCCACAACCTATCACATCAATACTTATGAAATAAACTATAACCAAATTTGATTTAAATTCTGTAACAATTAAACTAATAAATTTTATTATAGTTTCAAAAAAAAGTATGAAATTGAACATGAACTTCAAACAAGCATAACATTTGATCCAAGTTCCTATTTGAGTTCTACCACAAATAAAATTGAAGTCTGCGATGAGCTCTACACTGTGTTGATTAGAAAGAACCTCGATCAATATTTTTTTGGAGGCTGAATGTGGCCTCGAATGCCACCCAAACTGTGTTTTTAGTCACGTACCCCAATTTTTAAACATTTGATGGATTTTCATCCATGTTTAATGGGGTGTTATTACCTTTTTTGATGGAGGCTGAATTTACTATCAGGACTTACATTCATATTAATATTATTATTTGGAAATTTTATCATTTTTCATAATACATTTTTTTATAATTAAATAAATGCATGTTTTCTTATATTTACTTATAATAAATCACTTGTATAAATACATATTTATATTTAAATGTATTTGAAGCATATAAACCTAGTGGAAATAAATATTTTTTAATTATATCCTAAAAAATAAATAATTATCGATTATATTGACCCTATAAAAATGCATATATATATATATATATATAATAATAATATAAGTAATGCTTATATATAAACATGTTTGTGTCAATAGAAAATCTATATTTATGTATATATTCTAATACATGTAAGTAAATACATATATATGTAAGTATTTGTTTATATTTATATATATTTATTAATATATGTACATATTTATGTCTATATATTTTTATATCATATATGTGTAGATATATATATATATATAGATGTATTTATATTTACTTGTCGTTGTATATATATTTATATTAATATAAAATTATATATCTGAGTGTGCTTATATATATATATTTATCTTACATAAATGCATGTTTAAATATATTTATGTAAATTTTCTTATATGTATATATGTTTATAGATAATAATATCAATTTCTTGTTTAATTTTTAATTTTTAATTTTTAATTTTTAATTTTTTATTATTTTTAATATTTATTTATTATTTAATATTTATTTATTATTTATTATTATTTAACTGTTAAACAACAATTTAATATTTATTTAATATTTAATATTTAATATTTAATATTTAATATTTATATAGTATTTATTTAGTATTTATTCATTATTTACCAATTATTTATCTATAATTTATTATTTATTTATTATTTATTATTTATTATCTTTTATTGTCATTTATTATTCATTTAATATTCATTTTTATTATTATTTATCGACTATTTATTTATTTATTATTTATTATTTGTTGACTATTTATGTAATAACTCGGTTTTCCCGAGCCCCTCTGTGAAAATCTAGTGTTTGTAGTGTTCTTAGGGGTACATGGCTTCTTGCCTGGGAATTTTCCAAAAACTCAGTTCCACCAAATGGTTCCACTCTAATGGTGGCACCATGACGTTAGAACCTTCACGGTCGCACACCAAAACGGTGGCACCACTGACAATGTCTCACCGAACCGGTGGCACCATTACGGTGTCTCACAGAATGGTGTCCCACCCTTTGCCAAAATTTTCCTAGTTTTCTGAGTTTTTCTAGTTCCACCCCTGGTAACTAATATTTTGAAATAAAGTTGTTTTAATACCATTTTCAAAGCCATTTAAATCCAGTAAAAGATGTTTTAAACCCCCAAGAGTCGGGCAACCCTTCAGTTACCAAAACACGTGGCCTTTTTCCTTGTTGTCACACCTTTCCTCGTGCTTTCCAGCATCACCCCTGTTATGTAGAGTTTTCTTTATTTAGATGATACCTATTAAATCACAGCTGTTATCTCCACCATATCTGAGGATATTATTGAATAACAATTAATCCAGACATTTAAAACTTCCTAATCGCGTGGTCAATCCACGATTTGAATTCAAGTACTTCAAAATTTTCACCCTGATTTTAGGATTTGGCCCCTTCATAAGCTGAGATCCTCTCTTCATAATTCATTTCTGTTCCCTATGTAGGCCCTAGAGTATTACTTTGGAGAAAAATCATGTGCCCGTGTGGGAGCTCTTCCTACTCCGCCTTGAAGCCCTCGAGTTTTCCTTTCATGCTAGTCGTGCATCCTCAGTTATTGACACGAGGATAAAAACTTCGATCCCTAATCACCCAATTAGAGTTTTCCTTCGTCTCCCTTTACTGTGTATCTTGTGGGGCGGGCATGATTTGTTTCCCTCTGGACGTAGATGAAACCATACCATAACGAAGATAATAAAAAGTCTTTTAAAGAATGAAGGGGTGTGAATGATGATGATATTGCTGTATTATTTTATTTTCATTTTTACATTGTGAATTGTATGGGCTTATTCCCAATAAAAATAGTGGTTGTTGGTGTTCATTCTTTGCGCACTATTGAATAAATTTTTTTTTGGATAAACTTGTGATTGAATGACTGTAACATGGAAAATGGTTAATTAGAGAAATTGGGTTGTTTAAATGGATTCCCATGGTATAATAATCCTTGTGTGATCACCCTGATTAACCAAACAGAAAGAAGGATCTTAACAAATGGTGATGGCGAAATCTAAAAAATTCTTTGCTCTGTTTTTCTAATAAGCATGATTGTTCTGCTAATTGTTTGTGGGGTGACTCAAAAAGGGGTATAGAATGTTATGGTTGAGAAGTTGGAGGCCTGTGAAATTGAGGCTGTGTAAATACTTTATGTTGGGGCATGGTTTGGTTCTTGTACTTTGAGATATCTCACAGATCAGTTTTGTTGTTACTTTATAAGAGAACCATGTGTTAATTCTTAAATGTATGCTTGGATGTTTTCCTTTAGTTGTTATTTTGTCTTGTTCCTATGCCGGTTAGTTTCCCAGTAATGAAAGAATATTTAAATGGAATCACTTGAACATGATAAAGATAATAGGTACAATGGGGGATTGTTTTCTAGAAATGGGTTGTGCTCTGGTTGTGGCTGTTGTGTATTTGTGCATTTTTGGATATCTGCAATAGTGGTTCTGTACAGGCTGTTTGTCATCTTCGAGACCCTTAGGATGGTATGGGTGCTTGATTAATTATATGTATAAAATTTAGTTCATGTGTTTCCTATACAAACTCCAACAATGTTGAGCAATTTGTGCCGAACACCCCCATTTCATGGGGGAGGATGTTTTTTCCAACATTCCTATGAGTGGCTGGAAATTATCTTCGTCCTGCTGCCTCTCTCAAGTAACCCAAGACTCTTTGAGCATGCTATAACATCCTAAGGTTCAATATGGCCCCATACTCTTTGGGTAGGGTGTGTTGTGGTGGTTGGCCCAGGTGTGTGTGGGAAGTTTTGTTTCCCAAGTGTCTTCAGGATGAGGCCCAAGTGTCTTCGGGCGTGGCATTGGTTGTTGTGGTCCATATGTCTGCGGGTGGGGATGTGTGTGGTTGTGGTGGCCCAGGTGTCTGCAGGTAGGATGCATGGTTGTGATATCCCATAAGGATGTTATTAGGGGCGACAGTGGGACTGCAATGGAACTTGTGGGGGAAGTCTGATGCGTAGGATGTCCAAAATAACCATTGGGAAAGTGATGAGGGGTACCCAAATATCTATTTCCTATTACTTTTACTTTACCTGACTTACATTATTTGTGGAGTGTGACTTTGTGAGGCTGGCTGGATAGTTTCCTTCCTAGGTGCTTTGGTTATCTCTATTTTCTCATGGGGTTATTCAAATGCCTCCCCACTTGTGAATGATAGATTTTGGGTTTCCCTACTGAGTATAACTGTATAGTCACTCTACGTATATATAAGTGCCTTTAGGTTTATAGGAGGACCATGATAGACCTTTCTATCTTGGGTGTTTGGAGTTGTTTCTACCTCTTTTCCTTTCATTTTGTTACTTTCCCTTGGAGTTTATTGTTCTTTTTATCAGCTTATTTTAGACATGCATGTGGGAGTGTATTGTTGGGCATTACTTTTATTCTAGGATTTTGGAGCTGTTTGAGATTTACCATCTTATCTCATGATCTTATTAAATAAAAAGGGAAATTCCTTCCATTTTATGTGATGTTCTATACCCTTGGTTCTAGTCGCTACTCTGGGTCCAATTGAATGAGGGACTTGGGGGTCATTATCTCTCCTTCACCTTGTATTAGGAAGGGTTTGCCAGTTCGATGTCTCATTCCTCATCTTAGTGAGGGAAGGTTGTGACAGAATGGTATCAAAGGTGATGGTTGAGAGATAAGATGTTGTTTGGGGTTTGGAAAAGTGATAATTTCATGGGATGGTAGGGAAATATTGTTTTAAAATCATGGTGTGTGAAATAGGTCAGGGAAGACCGATTAGTACACGAGATTTTAGGGGCCCCGTGATTCAATGCAAGAAATCTGGACTAACCGAACGACAATGTGAGGCTACACTGATTGTAGGGTAGAGACCCTAATAATGGTACAAAAATCATGAAGACATGTATTTTTGTGTGTTTTGGGTGTTTTTGGAAATTCAAAACGAATAAAAATCTTACGAAAAATTTAAAATAAACCTTCTACACTACTCGAGATTAGGAATTCCTGGTTTACCTTACAACTATGGAACCTGGATGACGTCCAAAAGTAGTGCGGTCGATCGAGGCCCAAGAGGATGATTTTACTGACCAGAGGAGGGATAATCGAGAGGAGGAGGAAGACCAGTGGAAGAAGATGCTTTGTGCCTTTCTGCGAAAGGCCATTGGAAAGTACGAGGGTAGTGTCTCAGACATAGAGACGGATAACTGGCTCATGGAGTTGGTGATAGATTTCAACTTGATTTAGGCTCTAAATGAGTATTGGGTTCCTCTAGTTGTAAGATTGATGTAGGGAGTTCCACATCCATGGTATATGCTCTATTTCAGAGAGAATAGGGAGGTTTATTTTTTGTGGATTAACTTCGAGAGGGAGTTTGGGGCGGAATTCCTATCTTCAACAGTGAAGGCTAAGAAGAGGCCGAAACTAGTCTCCTTCCAATAGGGGGTATTACAATGAGAGAGTTGGGTATCAAGTTCAAGGATCTCCTTCATTTTGCTTCGAACCTCTTTCCAGATGAGGAGTCACATACAAGGCGCTTAGAGGAGGTGCTCTGACCATCTCTCCAGTATGTTGTTGTTGGAACAACTTTGTGTATAGGTTTGTATTTTTTGTCAATAGTTGTCAATGGAATATCAAAATGAAAGAGATCATGAAGTACTCCGATGAAGTAGAGGAGTAGTTATTCAGACGATTGTTGTGCTGATCGTAAGTTCAAAGAACATGTGTCAAAGGTGATACATTGTTTACGACAATGAAGAATGTGAGGAGTAATCCATCCAAGGATGATTAAATCAGGATGGTGTTTTTGGATGAAGACCATGCAATTCCTCTTTATAGCATAAGAACCATGGGCTTTGATGAAGAACATGCAATTCCTCATTATTGCATGAGAACAATGGGTTTTGATGAAGACCATGCAATTACTCATGATTGTGTGAGAACCATGCTAGAGACTTCTTGACGGATTGAATCACATGGTTTGCATGAAGTTGATCATGATGGTTGATGAAGGAGGCAATGTGCCAATTAGTTGACTTATGAAATGACCATGAACAACACATTGTCATAGAAGATGATGATCACCAAGAAGAAGTGCTGTTGAGGTGATCGTGCTTGTCGACAAAGCAAATAAACGACATACAAATTTGTTGACAAAGGAGATTCCATGGTGACATGTCGAGTTCAAGAGTTGTGGTCAATGATCTATGTTTGATTCAAGAACATCGACAGAGGAATGGATGATCTGGAGGCGGTACAAAAAGAGCAGATACAAGGTGGCGCCGTTTCCCAGTGTTTGCCAAATTTTTGGGCCTAAAAATCGGCCAATAAAGTAAAGTGTTTTTGGCAAAGGTACTTGCGCGCCGAGCTCTTGGAGGATAAAAGGCTTGCGCGCCATATGTTTTTGAGGATCATAACATCAAAATTTGGCTAAGGAAAGAAGGTCGCACAAGTGTTGGTTGGGTCGCGCAAGTGAGTTGCGCGACAGAGGTTACTAGAGACAAGACTTGCGCGCCGCTGAGGGACTTGCGCGCCGCCGCGCAGGGGGTCCAGTTTGCCTATAAATACTGGACCACCCCTCCTCATTTCTCACGGAGCTCAAGATTTTGAGATTGTTTGAGCTCTCGTCGCGCAGGTGGTTGAACCACGCAAGTGGTAGTTGGGTCGCGCAAGTAGAGGTTGCGCGCCGACTGATGGTTGAGCGCCCCATGTGATTTGGGCAAGGAAAGAAGTGAGTCGCGCAGGTTTGAAGTACAAAAGGCAGAGTCGCGCAAGAGCTTTGGAGACACTTGCACGCCAGGTTATACTTGCGCGCCTAAGACTTGCACGCCAGATGGAGACTTGTACACCGGGCATGAAAAGGAGAGCCAAATATTGTTGAAGCACGCCCGCCTTTCTAGAGCTGCACAAGAGCTAAAGATTTCCTGATACTTTCGGTGCAAAGCGAGATTGAAGAAGAAATCTAAATGACACATGCATGATCTCATGCATACATGGTGAATTGATTCTGACGAATGCCGAGTAAGCTGAACATCATTTATTAAGCAATCACATAAGTGATTGTGATTCAGGAAAACGAAGACAAGGGGATCTAGTGCATTCAGTCATTGAACTAAAGAAGAAAGGTTGAACTATAAAGAGCATCAACTCTGAACCCTGATGCAAGCAAAGTCTCATGCTGAACAGGAGACAAAGAACATCAATGCACATTTATTGAAGAGACCTTCACGTCTATAAACTGAGTGGGACTTCACAAACGACAGTGATCCAAGGGGAGTGAACGGGATTGACCCGAGGGACGCAGTGAGCTATCCATGAACAATTGTAAAGGCAGTGAGCCTGGGACAGAGTGACTGTACCCGAACCATTGTAATCTACAGCTAGTGAAGCATAGTGGATTTAGGTACGACCGATAACCTGTCGGCGTATGCTCCTTGGACGTAGCCCTTAGTGGTGAACCAAGTAAAAATAGCTGTGTCATCTCTCTGCATGTGAATGTTTAATTGCTGATCATATCCATCATACAGGTTTAAGTAGTTCCTACCAACGTGGGAACAAGATCCACAACTTAAAGAAGAAAAAGTTGCCACCCTGATTCACCCCTCCCCTCTCAGGGTGTCCCGGGGTCCTACAAGTGGTATCAGAGGGAAAGGTTAACATATGTTGGATATTCTCCAGTAATTCTATTGAGAAGAGGATTTGAGTTTCTTTCCTAGAGTCAACAATGAAGTGAAGTCTTGATAATGACGCAGTCATTTCTGAGCAGAAATCTATATCCACCAAGACTTTGACAAATAGAAAAAATAAAGAGAAGAAGATGATGAAGAAGTCCCCCACATCCAAAGAAGATGCAGTGTCTTTTTCTCCATGCCATTCCAATAATGAAGAAACATTAGGCTTGGAAAGTATCAAGCAGGTGGCTCAAAACTCATCCAGAGGAAAGGATGATACCCCTAATTCAAGCTTTCAGGAAAAAATCAGAACATATCTGCATGATATTCCAGAAGAAAGGGTTGCTATTATTTGTAGCCTATTCCAATCTATGCAGGTTGAGATCAATCGATTAGAAAGGGAAGCTGACAATATGGAAAAGGGGTTGGAAAGAAAAGTTATGGAAAGTATGAAGTTCATCAAACGGGTGAATGTCTTTAAAGAAGAAGAGGAAGTCAATAAGACTTTAAAAGAAAGGATCCATGCACTTGAAGCTGAGGTGAAGAAGAGCAATGAAGTCAAGAATTTTTGTCTGGAAGAAACTTCCATTAAATTCAGGGAACTTGACTCTTTGTTACAAAAAAAAGTTAAGATGCATGAAGATGAGGTTGAAAGGTTGAAGAAGAATTGTGAAGAGAAGATGATCACGATTGAAGATCAGAAGATCATCCTCAATATTGTGGGTCAAAGATTGGAATCTCAATTGACCAAGATTGAGAACACACATATTGAGACTTCACAAAAGAATGAAATGAGTGATGCTTGCCCTCAATGTTCTTTGGAGGGGTCTAAATTTGAAATGCCTCCAACATGTGATAAGAAGATTATGACAACTCTTGATTATCCACATCAAGAATCAGTTGCTGCTGGTACTCAATGCTCACTGGAGGATTCTATTGTCAAAAGTCCCCCAACATGTGATAAGAAGATCATGACTTCACTCTTTGATCTATCACAAGCAACTGAGAAAGTGAAGGTACCATCCAAACCATCTTGTACTCGTATTTCTAAATTCACTCCTACAATCAGTGCAGGTGGGAAGAGAAGTTCTAAACAAGTATGGATGAGGAAAAGTGAGAAGAAGAAACCTACCACCATGACTAGGGTGGATGGGAAGAAAAAGGAGGAAGTGGGTTCCTCAAATAGAGCACAAAAGATTAAGCAGATTGCCCAACAACATAATACAGAAGACACAAAGAAGAAAAGATTTGTGGGTCAATGTTTGTGCTGCAATAGATTTGGGCACTGTGCACTGGATTATTTTTATAATCCCTTTCATGGAAAAGCACAGGGAATGCCTATATCAGAGGGGAGAAAGCCTGAGAATAAGAAGCAACATCCACAGGTCCAGAAGCATCTGTTTACAGCAAACAGATTTGGAATTCTTGATAACATCTGTGATGCATGCAACGACAGTGGTCACAAAAATGGTGCATGCCTAGGTCAATAGATATCCAGAGCTAATAAGAACAGAAGACCACACAAGCCATCTAAGTATGAAGAAAGTACCTTGGGAAGAAATCAGAAGAATATGGTGAACACACATCTCACCAAGAAGATATCATGTAGGCAAGCTGAGAAGACCCAGGATTTTAGATCCATGAAATTGAAGGGTCATTCATCCAAGAGAAACACTAAGTGGGATGAATCTCGGATGAACCCATGTGGAAGACCTAAACCAGCTGCAAAAGTTCTAAATGACATATTGGTCATCTGGCGAGAAGATTTGAAAAGAATAAGGAAACTTGAAGATGAGAAGGCCAAGGCTGGTGACAAAGGAAAAGGAAAACTTTCACATGATGAAGACACAGTGTAGGAGAGTTTGCAAACAAAGAGAAACACACGTGTCAAAGAAGTTCTGTGTGAGAGATGCAAGAAATCGGGTCACATTGCAAAAGGTTGCCTAACCTTAATACCAGAGAAAGAAGCAGTCCTTAAGTGGAGTAAGAATGTATCATTCATGATGGCTGCTAAGTAGAACAATTCTCCACACAAAGTAGATGATAATGTGAACAGAGCCATGCCACACCGACAAATGTCAGAACATATGTTCAAATGTACAGGCATGAAGACTGTAGTGAACAGAGGAACTTGGTTGAGAAAAGAGCCTCAACCAAGCAATTCTTCTTGATGAAGCAAGAAGGAACCACCTTATTCCCGTAATCATTTGTGTATTGTATGTGTGATAATAATGCAGGGAATTGAATGTGAAGC
Organism: Viscum album; assembly: GCA_963277665.1. Classification (NCBI taxonomy): domain Eukaryota; kingdom Viridiplantae; phylum Streptophyta; class Magnoliopsida; order Santalales; family Viscaceae; genus Viscum; species Viscum album. Next base: position 689,163,711 of record OY728156.1, on the reverse strand, counting down.
ATGCTCTTAGGGGGAGAACCTGAGAAGTAGTGAATGCTGTCAACTCATGATAGCCAAGCTGAAGAAGCTTCCATCCTTAGTAGATTATTCAATTTATATTCAAAGATTATGATGATGAAGGATCACTCTTGATGAAGATGATGAGGTGTGTTTCCCTTGAGGGGGAGAAGAATGAAGAAGCTTCCATAATCACTATTTCAATCAATATCAACTCCAGCTAGACTCAAAAAGCAGTTACTCTGTGAATTTCTTGAAGAACACGCCAATGGAGAAGGTATGTTGTTTCTCAAACACTATCCCTTGGTTACTCAGATCAAAGATTATTTTACAAAGGGGGAGTAACTGAATTGATCAGTGACATAAAGAGAATGGAAGTGCCCCAAGGTCACTTATCCTGCCGATTGCACTTGAATGTTTTTGATCTATTTGCTGAAGTGAGTGCAGGAGTTTCAGGTTGATTATTATCTATCATAGTTGATCTTCTTCTACCTGGAATTAAAGTGGTAAACCCTTGAAGACAAGATACATGAGTTATCATCTCATGTTGGTATCATGATCTGTGGATAATGGACAACCTTGTTGACTTAATCAAATCCTCTTGTTTTCTACATCGAGCATTTCTCAAGTAGACTTAGAGTGAAATGATTAATGAAACATTGCTTAAGTGTGGATTGGTACCCTCCCTACCATGTGCTTTGTATTTCTTGTCAATAAGGGGGAGAGAAAGTGAAATTAATGTTTGAAAAGAAAAGTTGATTGAATAGAAGATTCACATTTTGACATTGACAAATTCATTTCAGAAGATGTATAAGGTATTGACAACAAAATACAAAGGGGGAGATTGTTGGAACCACTTTGTGTATAGATTTGTATTTGTTGTCAATAGTTGTCAATGGAATATCAAAATGAAAGAGATCATGAAGTACTCTGATGAAGTAGAGGAGTAGTGATTCAGACGATTGTTGTGTTGATCGTAAGTTCAAAGAACATGTGTCAAAGGTGATACATTGTTTACAACAATGAAGAATGTGAGGAGTAATCCATCCAAGGATGATTAAATCAGGATGGTGTTTTTGGATGAAGACCATGCAATTCCTCCTTATTGCATAAGAACCATGGGATTTGATGAAGACCATGCAATTCCTCATTATTGCATGAGAACAATTGGTTTTGATGAAGACCATGCAATTACTCATGATTGCGTGAGAACCATGCTAGAGACTTCTTGATGGATTGAATCACATGGTTTACATGAAGTTGATCATGACGGTTGATGAAGGAGGAAATGTTCCAATTAGTTGACTTATGAAATGACCATGCACATCACATTGTCATAGATGATGATGATCACCAAGAAGAAGTGCTGTTGAGGTGATCGTGCTTGTTGACAATGCAAATAAACGACATACAAATTTGTTGACAAAGGAGATTCCATGGTGACATGTCGAGTTCAAGAGTTGTGGTCAACGATCTATGTTTGATTTAAGAACATCGACAGAGGAATTGATGATCTGGAGGCGGTACAAATAGAGCAGATACAAGGTGGCGCCGTTTCCCAGTGTTTGCCAAATTTTTGGGCCTAAAAATCGGCCAATAAAGTAAACTGTTTTTGGCAAAGGTACTTGCGCGCCGAGCTCTTGGAGGATAAAAGGCTTGCGCGCCATATTTTTTTGAGGATCAAAACATCAAAATTTGGCTAAGGAAAGAAGGTCGCGCAAGTGTTGGTTGGGTCGCGCAAGTGAGTTGCGCGACAGAGGTTACTGGAGACAAGACTTGTGCGCCGCTGAGGGACTTGCGCGCCGCCGCACAGGGGGTCCAGTTTGCCTATAAATACTGGACCACCCCTCCTCATTTCTCATGGAGCTCAAGACTTTGAGATTGTTCGAGCTCTCGTCGCGCAGGTGGTTGAACCGCGCAAGTGGTAGTTGGGTCGCGCAAGTAGAGGTTGCACGCCGACTGATGGTTGAGCGCCCCAGGTGATTTGGGCAAGGAAGGAAGTGAGTCGCGCAGGTTTGAAGTACAAGAAGGAAGAGTCGTGCAAGTGCTTTGGATACACTTGCGCGCATAAGACTTGCGCACCAGATGGAGACTTGCGCGCCGTGCTTGAAAAGGAGATCCAAATATTGTTGAAGCACGCCCGCCTTTCTGGAGCTGCACAAGAGCTAAAGATTGCCTGATACTTTCGGTGCAAAGCGAGATTGAAGAAGAAATATAAATGACACATGCATGATCTCATGCATACATGGTGAATTGATTCTGACGAATGCCGAGTAATCTGAACATCATTTATTAAGCAATCACATAAGTGATTTTGATTCAGGCAAACGAAGACAAGGGAATATAGTGCATTCAGTCATTGCACTAAAGATGAAAGGTTAAACTATAAAGAGCATCAACTCTGAACCCTGATGCAAGAAAAGTCTCATGTTGAACAGGAGACAAAGAACATCAATGCACATTTTTTGAAGAGACCTTCACGTCTACAAACTGAGTTAGACTTCACAAACGGCAGTGAGCCAAGGGGAGTGAACGGGAGTGACCCGAGGGACGCAGTGAGCTATCCCTGAACAATTGTAAAGGCAGTGAGCCTGGGACAGAGTGACTGTACCCGAACCATTGTAATCTACAACTAGTGAAGCATAGTGGATTTAGGTACGACCGACAACCTTTCAGCGTATGCTCCTTGGACGTAGCCCTTAGTGGTGAACCAAGTAAAAATAGTTGTGTCATCTCTCTGCATGTGAATGTTTAATTGCTGATCATATCCATCATATAGGTTTAAGTAGTTCCTACCAATGTGGGAACAAGATCCACAAATTAAAGAAGAAAATGTTGCCACCCTGATTCACCCCTCCCCTCTCAGGGTGTCCCGGGGTCCTACAAGTGGTATCAGAGGGAAAGGTTAACGTATGTTGGATATTCTCCAGTAATTTTATTGAGAAGAGGATTTGAGTTTATTTCCTAGAGTCAACAATGAAGAGAAGTCTTGATAATGACGCAGTCATTTCTGAGCAGAAATCTATATCCACCAAGACTTTGACAAATAGGAAAATGAAAGAGAAGAAGATGATGAAGAAGTCCCCCACATCCAAAGAAGATGCAGTGTCTTTTTCTCCATGCCATTCCAATAATGAAGAAACATTAGGCTTGGAATGTATCAAGCAGGTGGCTCAGAACTCATCCATAGGAAAGGATGATACCCCTAATTCAAGCTTTCAGGAAAAACTCAGAACATATCTGCATGATATTCCAGAAGAAAGGGTTGCTATTATTTGTAGCCTATTCCAATCTATGCAGGTTGAGATCAATCGATTAGAAAGGGAAGCTGACAATATGGAAAATGGGTTGGAAAGAAAAGTTATGGAAAGTATGAAGCTCATCAAACAGGTGAAAGCCTTTGAAGAAGAAGAGGAAGTCAATAAGACTTTAAAAGAAAGGATCCATGCAATTGAAGCTGAGGTGAAGAAGATCAATGAAGTCAATAATTTTTGTCTGGAAGAAACTTCCATTAAATTCAGGGAACTTGACTCTTTGTTACAAAACAAAGTTAAGATGTATGAAGATGAGGTTGAAAGGTTGAAGAAGAATTGTGAAGAGAAGATGATCACGATTGAAGATCAGAAGATCATCCTCAATATTGTGGGTCAATGATTGGAAGCTCAATTGACCAAGATTGAGAACACACATATTGAGACTTCACAAAAGAATGAAATGTGTGATGCTTGCCCTCAATGTTCTTTGGAGGGGTCTAAATCTGAAATGCCTCCAACATGTGATAAGAAGATTATGACAACTCTTGATTATCCACATCAAGAATCAGTTGCTGCTGGTACTCAATTCTCACAGGAGGATTCTATTGTCAAAATTCCTCCAACATGTGATAAGAAGATCATGACTTCACTCTTTGATCTATCACAAGCAACTGAGAAAGTGAAGGTACCATCCAAACCATCTTGTACTCATATTTCTAAATTCACTCCTACAATCAGTGCAGGTGGGAAGAAAAGATCTAAACAAGTATGGATGAGGGAAAGTGAGAAGAAGAAACCTACCACCATGACTAGGGTGGATGGGAAGAAAAAGGAGGAAGTGGGTTCCTCAAATAGAGCACAAAAGAATAAGCAGATTTCCAAAAAACTTAATACAGAAGACACAAAGAAGAAAAGATTTGTTGGTCAATTTTTGTGCTGCAATAGATTTGGGCACTGTGCACTAGATTGTTTTTATAAACCCTTTCATGGAAAAGCACAGGGAAAGCCTATATCAGAGGGGAGAAAGCCTGAGAAGAAGAAGCAACATCCACAGGTCCAGAAGCATCTTTTTACAGCAAACAGATTTGGAATCCTTGATAACATCTGTGATGCATGCAACGACATCGTCACAAGAATGGTGCATGCCTAGGTCAACAGATATCCAGAGCTGATAAGAACAGAAGACCACACAAGCCATCTAAGTATGAAGAAAGTACCTTGGGAAGAAATCAGAAGAATATGGTGAACACACATCTCCCCAAGAAGATATCATGTAGGCAAGCTGAGAAGACCCAGGATTTTAGATCCATGAAATTGAAGGGTCATTCATCCAAGAGAAACACTAAGTGGGACGAATCTCAGATGAACCCATGTGGAAGACCTAAACTAGCTGCAAAAGTTCTAAATGACATATTGGTCATCTGGCCAGAAGATTTGAAAAGAATAAGGAAACTTGAAGATGAGAAGGCCAAGGCTGGTGACAAAGGAAAAGGAAAACTTTCACATGATGAAGACACAGTTCAGGAGAGTTTGCAAACAAAGAGAAACACACGTGTTAAAGAAGTTCTGTGTGAGAGATGCAAGAAATCTGGTCACATTGCAAAAGGTTGCCTAACCTTAATACCAGAGCAAGAAGCAGTCATTAAGTGGAGTAATAATGTATCATTCATGATGGCTGCTAAGTAGAACAATTCTCCACACAAAGTAGAAGAGAATGTGAACAGAGCCATGCCACACCGACAGATGTCAGAACATATGTTCAAATGTGCAGGCATGAAGACTGTAGTGAATAGTGGAACTTGGTTGAGAGAAGAACCTCAACCAAGAAAGTCTTCTTGATGAAGCAAGAATGAACCACCTTATTCCTGTAATCATTTGTGTATTGTATGTGTGATAATAATTCAGGGAATTGAATGTGAAGAATGCTCTTAGGGGGAGAACCTGAGAAGTAGTGAATGCTGTCAACTCATGATAGCCAAGCTGAAGAAGCTTCCATCCTTAGTAGTTTATTCAATTTATATTCAAAGATTATGATGATGAATGATCACTCTTGATGAAGATGATGAGGAGTGTTTCCCTTGAGGGGGAGAAGAATGAAGAAGCTTCCATAATCACTGTTTCAATCAATATCAACTCCAGCTAGACTCAAAAAGCAGTTACTCTGTGAATTTCTTGAAGAACACGCCAATGGAGAAGGTATGTCGTCTCTCAATCACTATCCCTTGGTTACTCAGATCAAAGATTATTTTACAAAGGGGAAGTAACTGAATTGATCAGTGACATAAAGAGAATGGAAGTGCCCCAAGGTCACTTATCCTACCGATTGCACTTGAATGTTTTTGATCTATTTGCTGAAGTGAGTGCAGGAGTTTCAAGTTGATTATTATCTATCATAGTTGATCTTCTTCTACCTGGAATTAAAGTGGTAAACCCTTGAAGACAAGATACATGAGTTATCATCTCATGTTGGTATCATGATATGTGGATAATGGACAACCTTGTTGACTTAATCAAATCCTCTTGTTTTCTACATAGAGCATTGCTCAAGTAGACTTAGAGTGAAATGATTAATGAAACATTGCTTAAGTGTGGATTGGTACCCTCCCTACCATGTGCTTTGTATTTCTTGTCAATAAGGGGGAGAGAAAGTGAAATTAACGTTTGAAAAGAAAAGTTGATTGAATAGAAGATTCGCATTTTGACATTGACAAATTCATTTCAGAAGATGTATAAGGTATTTACAACAAAATACAAAGGGGGAGATTGTTGGAACCACTTTGTGTATAGGTTTGTATTTGTTGTCAATAGTTGTCAATGGAATATAAAAATGAAAGAGATCATGAAGTACTCCGATGAAGTTGAGGAGTAGTGATTCAGACGATTGTTGTGCTGATCGTAAGTTCAAAGAACATGTGTCAAAGGTGATACATTGTTTACAACAATGAAGAATGTGAGGAGTAATCCATCCAAGGATGATTAAATGAGGATGGTGTTTTTGGATGAAGACCATTCAATTCCTCCTTATTGCATAAGAACCATGGGCTTTGATGAAGACCATGCAATTCCTCATTATTGCATGAGAACAATGGGTTTTGATGAAGACCATGCAATTACTCATGATTGCGAGAGAACCATGCTAGAGACTTCTTGACGGATTGAATCACATGGTTTGCATGAAGTTGATCATGACGGTTGATGAAGGAGGCAATGTGCCAATTAGTTGACTTATGAAATGACCATGCACATCACATTATCATAGAAGATGATGATCACCATGAAGAAGTGCTGTTGAGGTGATCGTGCTTGTCGACAAAGCAAATAAACGACATACAAATTTGTTGACAAAGGAGATTCCATGGTGAGATGTCGAGTTCAAGAGTTGTGGTCAACGATCTATGTTTGATTCAAGACCATCGACAGAGGAATGGATGATCTGGAGGCGGTACAAAAAGAGAAGATACAAGGTGGCGCCGTTTCCCAGTGTTTTCCAAATTTTTGGGCCTAAAAATCGGCCAATAAAGTAAAGTGTTTTTGGCAAAGGTACTTGCGCGCCGAGCTCTTGGAGGATAAAAGACTTGCGTGCCATATGTTTTTTAGGATCAGAACATCAAAATTTGGCTAAGGAAAGAAGGTCGCGCAAGTGTTGGTTGGGTCGCGCAAGTGAGTTGCGCGACAGAGGTTACTTGAGACAAGACTTGCGCGCCGCTGAGGGACTTGCGCGCCGCCGCGCAGGGTGTCCAGTTTGCCTATAAATACTCGACCACCCCTCCTTATTTCTCACGGAGCTCAAGACTTTGAGATTGTTTGAGCTCTCGTCGCGCAGGTGGTTGAACCGCGCAAGTGGTAGTTGGGTCGCGCAAGTAGAGGTTGCGCGCCGACTGATGGTTGAGCGCCCCAGGTGATTTGGGCAAGGAAGGTAGTGAGTCGTGCAGGTTTGAAGTACAAGAAGGCAGAGTCGCGCAAGTGCTTTGGAGACACTTGCGCGCCTAAGACTTGCGCACCATATAGAGACTTGTGCGCCGGGCTTGAAAAGGAGAGCCAAATATTGTTGAAGCACGCCCGCCTTTTTGGAGATGCACAAGAGCTAAAGATTGCCTGATACTTTCGGTGCAAAGCGAGATTGAAGAAGAAATCTAAATGACACATGCATGATCTCATGAATAAATGGTGAATTGATTCTGACGAATGCTAAGTAAGCTGAACATCATTTATTAATCAATCACATAAGTGATTTTGATTCAGGAAAACGAAGACAAGGGGATCTAGTGCATTCAGTCATTGCACTAAAGAAGAAAGGTTGAACTATAAAGAGCATCAACTCTGAACCCTGATGCAAGAAAAGTCTCATGCTGAATAAGGGACAAAGAACATCAATGCACATTTATTGAAGAGACCTTCACGTCTATAAACTGAGTGGGACTTCACAAACGACAATGAGCCAAGGGGAGTCAACGGGAGTGACCAGAGGGACGCAGTGAGCTATCCCTGAACAATTGTAAAGGCAGTGAGCCTGGGACAGAGTGACTGTACCTGAACCATTGTAATCTACAGCTAGTGAAGCATAGTGGATTTAGGTACAACCGAAAACCTGTCGGCGTATGCTCCTTGGACGTAACCCTTAGTGGTGAACCAAGTAAAAATAGCTGTGTCATCTCTCTGCATGTGAATGTTTAATTGCTGATCATATCCATCATACAGGTTTAAGTAGTTCCTACCAACGTGGGAACAAGATCCACCAATTAAAGAAGAAAAAGTTGCCACCCTGATTCACCCCTCCCCTCTCTGGGTGTCCCGAGGTCCTACAGTTGTTACTCCCTTCAGTCTACCGATGTACTTGGATGTTCAGAAGAAGGCTGATGTGGTGGTGAGGATGCACACGCTCGGAGGTGTGCCACGAGAGGGGATTATGTTGAGATCATCGAAGGAGAAGGTCGTTAGCTAAATGCCTCCATCATCAGGACCTTCTAGGTTTTGTCTAACGGGGAGCAAGCCTCAGTAGTTTCAGTTTTGATCTCTGTCTTCTCCCTTTTCTTATAGACCTTGGAACTAGATTCTTTATATATGGTAGTCATGGTAATCTCCAAAATCAGTGCCCAGACCAAGTAATGTACAATGGAGGTGGAAAAGGTCATCACCCACCTTAGTATCAATAGTTTCTAGCCAGACCCTTTCAGCAGCAACAATAGGGACAACGAGCTCCCCGCTACTCCAAGAGAAGAGGTTGTAGGAGGTGGCCGAACATAGCACACTCTTAAAGGAACTCGACTAGGGTGTGGTCGAGAAGGTGGTATAAAACCGAGAGGTAGTGGAGTTGGGTGTGGGTAGTTGTACGCCACAGATGTTGCAGTTCTAGCAGGGCTGAAGGTCGTTCGTGAAACGATCAGCTTGTTTAGAACTCTTTCATGTTCCTTGTTTGATTCAGGAGCATCACACTCCATTGTTTCACCTAGTCTAGCCCATTCCTTAGGCCTAAACATAGAGATAATATCCATGCCTCTAGTGTTGAGTATGCCAATTGGAGGTCAGACCAGCCTATTTGATGTTTGTCGAGGATTTAGACTGATGTTGGGGCCACATCAGTCATGTGGGGAACTCCTTCTCCTGCAAATATAGTCATACAATGTCATCCTAGGCATCAACTGGATATTTTCCATTCACAATGCTATCGACTGCTTCTAGAGAAGGGTTATGTTTTCATATATGGGAGGCCATCGTGTAACTTTCATTGGTGAGTGGGGTTTCCTGAAGGGGAGTCGTTGAGTGGAGCCCCGTATTTCTTTTTAGATGAGATATCAGTGTATTCGGTAGGCACAAAGATGGTGAAGGTCTTATGGATCGTCAGTGAGTTCTTGGACATCTTCCCTAGAGAGGTGGTGACTCTAACCCTCTATGTGATGTTGAGTTCAGGATAGACTTTCAACCCTGTGCCCATCCGATTTCGAGGGCTCCCTATCGGATGGTGCCTTCTGAGTTACGAGAGTTGTGGATATAGGTTGATGACCTGATGAAGAAGGTTTTTATCTGACTGAGTGCATCACTATGGGGTGTTCCAGTCTTGTTCAGAAAAAAGGTGGAAGGTGGTCTCAGGCTATGCATAGACTATCAGAGACTGAATCAGGTAATGGTCAAGAACCGTTAACCTCTTCTGAAGATCAAATACATTTTTTACCAGTATAAGGGATAATTATGGTTCTCTAATATTGACCTACGTTTGGGATATCACTTGTTGAGGGTGGAGGAGGGTGACATCTCAAAGACTGCATGTGTAGATATTGTAACTTTGAGTTTTTAGTCATGTCATTCGGTGTTACGAACACAACTTCTGTGTTCATGGGGCTCATGAACTCTCTTTTTTTCCACATGTTTTTGGACCGATTTGTCGTTTTGTTCATTAATGACATCTTAATCTTCTCAAGATCAAAGGAGGATCACACCGAGCATCTGAGGATATTTTTTAAAGTCATACGATACCACCAGGTCTATGGGAAGTTGTCCAAGTGCAAGTTATGGACACGAGAGGTGAAATTACTTGGACACGTGGTGTCCTAGTAGGGAATAACAGTTGGCCCATCGAATGTTGAAGCAGTTGTTTATTTGAATCACCCAAGAGCGTGGTAGAGGTTTGTTGTTTCATGGTATTGGTAGGATACTATTGGAGGTTTGTGCACGACTTCTCTGGAGTTGTTGTGCCTTTGATGGTCTTGACTAGAAAAGACAAAGATTTCCTTTGGAGTGATCAATGCCAGATGGATTTCAATTATTTGAAGGGGAAGCTAGTTAGTTCCCCAGTGCTGATGTTTCTAGAGGAATGGATAATAGTTGAAGTTTTCTATGACTCTTCTGGTCTTGGCTTGAGGCATGTGTTGATGAAGCAATAGGGAGTGATATCTTAAGGGTCAAGGCAGTTACGTCCTCAAGAATGTAACTATGCCACCAACGACTAGGAGCATGCAACAGTTGTGTTTGCACTGAAGTTGTGGCAGTATTACCTCCTCAGGGAACGCTTCATGGTCTTCAAAGATTATAAGATCTTGAGGTATGCCTTCTCCCAGTGAGTCATGAATGTGAGGAAACAGATATGGATGGAGTTTTTTTTGGAATACTACTTCGATATATATTACACTAAAGGTTAGGGGAATGTTGTGGATGATGCCTTGAGAAGGAAGTCATAGAGGGAAGCAGTTTGGGAATCTATCGATTCATAGAAAGTAATGGAGGAGCTGGCTACTTTACATCTCAGCCTGAAAGTGGAAGACGGTAGAGGATATCTATTCCAGATGTTGGTGTAGTCTTACTTTGTATAGTAGGTGGAGGAGTCTCAGTGGGGGAAATTATAGGTTTAATTGATGCATGGTCATGTTAGCTAGGGCAATGATCTATAAGGATGGTCAGAAGATGCTTATAATCAGATGCTTTTCTGTGTGAAGTTGTTTGTCCCAGAGATGATGTGAAAGATAATTCTCCTTGTGTTCCATAACTCCCCCTATAGATACACCCAAGACTTTCCAAGATGTAATGAGGCTTGAGAGAATAGTTTTAGTGGCCTGGGGTGAAACATGAAGTGGTGTAGTTTGTGTTAAGGTGCCTAGTATGTCAGCAGGTAAAGGATGAACACAACATCCCAAGAGGTTTATTGTAGCCCTTAGATATTCCCCAGTGGAAGTGGGATGGCATTGTGATGGATTTCATCATGGGACTACCCAGGGTTCAAGGAGACTGTGAAGATAACTCGGTATTGGTAGATTGACTGATGGAAACATCTCACTTCAGGGAAATTAAGGAGTCGAGTGTGGTGGATGCCTTAGCGCAATGTTACATGGTTGAGGTGGTGTAGTTTCATGAAGTTCTGAGGTCCATAATTTCATATCAGGATTCATGGTTAACCTCACGAGTCTAGAAGGGATTTCAACATTCTTCTAGAACCTAGATACTCCTTAGCACTTATTTATAACTGATCACGTTGTTGAGCCCATCAAAATAGACATTTATTTTTAACTATAATTTCTGTAGTATAGTAGCAACCCTAGGTCATCTCTCGACAATGCTTTAGATCATTAATTTAAAAAGAGGGCTTTGATTACGAAAGTATAACGAGAATGAGGCTTTTTAAAACATGGGGGTTTGATGATTGAATATAAAAATATAAAATGAATGAGATAAAACAAAATATAAATTAAGAGAATTAATTAAGTGTGATCAAACCAGGGTACACTCATGAAGTTCATCCTTCAATGCTTCATGATATAAGGTTATGATATTTTAATCCCTGGTTTGTGACACCTAGAACCATAATTTTACTGAGTTTATACTAGGATACCTCTTAGTCTTTAGTAAAAAATACACAAATATTCACCGAACACCACCGATGATTGGGTGATTTGTGTTCGATTTCATAACCGAAACTCACCAAGACAACACACAAAGATCTAAATGTGCTATCAATGTTTGTATTTTATTTCTTAGTGATTACATGACATAAATTTACATGGCCTTTAAAGTTCTTATCTGAGTTCAATTGACCAATATTAACCACACAAACACCACAATTGAATGAGGGAAGAAAAAGGGATGAACAGTCTGTGAAAAATCACATGAAAGGGTACCCCCAAACATTATCATTTGAGTTTGAGTATAAGATACCAGTATATAAATCAATTAAATTAAAATAGAGGATGATGAGAAATAAAATACAACCTATAATTAAAAAGATCATTCAAAATAAAACAAAAATAATGCTCGGGATTACGTCACATTCCTCCCAAGGTGATCACAAGGGGTTTAGAAACCCATGAGAGAGGAGGAAGAGAAATATGTTGAGGTAGAACTTCCCATATCCTCCAGAACATAAAATATTTATTGTAGGACTTATTTGGGACTCCAAATTGATAGAACCTTGAATCTGGTTAGAACCCCCAAATGTAGAGCCCAAGGTGCAATTTTATAGGAAAATTGGAAGGTGGTTTTTGGCACACAGATATCTTCAAACCACTTGTACCACATGTTTAGGCCATTAGACAATCGAATCTACATTTTAAAAAAACTAAAATGTTTTATCCCAACTTATTTTATATCTCCAAAGAATTTTGGGAATAAATTGGACAAGTGGATCTAGAGATATGGACAGATTATAGAACAACCATTTTGACTTCGCACAAATTTGGTATTCTGGACAGATCAGGTCTTTTGGGCCCATTTATTGCCGAATTGGGCTTGGGTTTCTTCATAAGAGTTGTAGAAAATTAAAATTTGGACCTGATTACAAAATATTATCCCATATTGTTGAATTTATGTTTAAAAGAAGGCAAAACAGTGGACATGTCTCAATTGATCCATGCAATTTTGGCCCATTTTTCTTCCTCTTCATCATGGGCCCTCCAAATCCCCTCCACCTACAATATAATTATCAAATAAATTAACATTGACCTTTTTAGATGTTTTAAACAATAAATTATTAAATCAAACATGGAGTGAAATTTGTTATTATACATGTAATTTTCAATACAAAACCAGTTCAATACATTGGTATAAGGGTGAAATAAAACAGTGAATCGTGGTACTATCACACCCCCACACCTAAACATTTTCACTCCTGGGAAATATATAATATCTTAATCATGTCCCATTACTAAATAAAAGGTGTGAAAACATCCAAGATTTTTTTTAAATGAAATTCATCATGTATCGTTTATGGAATCAATTTTCCTTTCATTTTTTCTTTTCTCACATTCAAATTTGTTCAACTTCATTCATTCACTCATGCAACATGTCGCAACATACCTCACCTAAAAAAATTTCCTCTTTATTTAAGGAATATATGAAAGTGGATTTATTCACTTTTCCTAGAGTTCATGTGATCTTAACATATGATTTCCAAGATTCTCAGTTCTCTACCGGCAGAAACTAGTGTGCTACTCAAAATGAATTTCAACAGGTTTTTTTGAGTTTCAATGGTTGGTAGGATTTAATGATTAAAAATATGAGGCATAAGATGAGTGTTTGATCTCTTATGTACAAAACATGTCAAAATTCAGAAAGTTTTCACAATGAATGTACACACTCAACCACTCACAAAGTGCATCACCTCCAACTCACTCTCCCCATTGTCCATTTTTGTGGTTCACAACCAATAAGTGAATAATAATGAGTAAATATCCTCTTTTCTCAATTTTTTTCTTTTTTTTCAATGTAAAGAACTAATTTTTTTGTATTATTTTTTTGGAGATAAAGAGGGAAACATGTGTAAAAAAATTATGTAATATGGCTTCTGAAGCCATTTCCCAAGGGAAATTTTGGCACCCTTTATATCAACCCATAACAATGATTATCTCCCCAAAATTCCCATGGAAACACCCTCTCACCCACAATTCCTAAAAATAAATAAGAATATATACAATAGAAGGCTAGTTAGGGATAAATTAGCTTTTAATGTGGCTACCTAACAGGCATTTCATGGTCTCTAATGCTTAATAAGGATAAAATGTAAAGGTGGAAAAAAATTGAGGATAATTGTATAAAGGGATTTTCAAGGAACCATTTTCTCTATCATGAATGTAGAATATTTGAATCTTGTGTCTTCAAATAAAATCAAGAAAATTTCTAGTTTCTCTACAAGACCCGAGACTCTCAAGAAAGTGATTTTAATGAAGAATATGCAATAAATGGATTAAAATGTCTCTCGGGTAAGGGATTAAAATATTGGTCAGAGCTAATGAGGCATGGGATTCAAAAAACTATTAAAAACCTAAGAATGATTTGAAAAAAACATTTATAGAAAAAGATTCCATATCAACATTCATTCGAAAAACAGTTTTCCAAAAGCAATGGAATTTTCCACAAAATCGAATCAAGCATGAAAAATGATTTTAGATATTCTTTTTAAGATCATTTTTTATCTAAAAACAAAAAATAAGGAAAAGGAAATCAAAAATAAAAATGCATTTTTTTGTTTTTTTGTTTTAATCCAAACTATGACATGTTACCCTGCCCCACACCTAAAAGTTACAATGTCTACAATGAAAGTATTTTTAATAAATAGATATGTAAATAAAGGTAGGGATAAGGTATAACCTGCTAAGTGGTGCCATATGTGGCATCTATTAGTTGGATTTCCCCCATGAGATGCTTTAGAAAATCCCCATATAAGTGTTTGAGCCTCTTCCCATTGATAGTAATCCTCTGTACACTGTTCTCATGCAAAACTTATATTTCACCAAAATGGTAAATATCAGTAATGGTATAAGGACTGAGCCATTGGGAACGAAGCTTACCTAGGTAGAGCTTTAGCCTGGAATTGTATAAGAGGACCTTCTCACCAATATGAAACTTTTGATAATGAATCATGCTATCATGGTTAGCCTTTGTCTTCTATTTATAGATTTTAGAGTTCTCATATCCATCACATCGAATTTCTTCAAACTCTTGAATCTGTAGCTTCCTATGCTCACCTACATCTAAAAGCTTCACATTAAATTGTTTAACATCCCAATATGCATGGTGTTCTACCTCTACCAGTAAGTGGAAAGCCTTTAAAAATACAATCATGTATGGTTAAATTCCGATTGGGGTTTTAAAAGCTATATGGTATGCCCAAAGTGCATCATCCAAGTGAAAATTCCAATATTTCCTATTGGATTGTACAATTTTTTCCATGATTCTCTTAACTTACCGATTTGATATTTATGTTTGTTTGTTAGTTTGGGGGTGATATGCAGTGGATAATTTATGATCAACCCCATACATACGAACCATTTTTTTATGTTGTGATTGTAAAAGTGGGAACCCTGATCACTAATGATGAATCTCGGCAAACCAAACCGACTAAAAATTTATGACCTCACAAAATCAAAAACAACTCGAGAGTCATCGGTCCTAGTAGACTTTTCTTATACCAATTTATACATGTAGTCTATAGCTAAAAATATGATCACAAAGCCAAATGAATTTGGATAAGGGAACACGAAGTCAATTCCCCATGTATCAAAGATTTAATAGAATAACATGGGCTGTTGGGGAATTTCATTCCTCTTGGTGATATTCCCTCTGAATTGACAATGACTACACAACGTGAAAAATCGATGGGAACACCTATACAATTTTGTACAATAAATTCCTGAGTTGAGGACCTTTCGAGCTGTTTGTTGAGAGGCAAAGTGGCCCCCACAAGCCAAAGTTTGATAGAATGTCCAAATAGAGGTGAACTCATGGTCAGGGACACACCGATGAACTACATGGTTACCAAAAATTCTCCACAAATATGGGACATCCTAAATGTATCATGGAGAATCATGTTAAAGTATTTGGGATTGGGAAGTGATGAAATCAGTGGGGACCCTAGATGTTGCTAGGAAATTCACAATATAAACATACCAGGGGTAAGGTCTACAACATCACAAAGGCTCTCATGAGGAAAGAATTATCCAATGGGGAGGGATGAGTCTCCATGGTCATCCAGTGGTGGAGAAATCCTACTAATGTGGGCAGCTATAACATTTTCAACTCCCCTCTTATCTCTAATATCAAGATCAAACTCTTGGAGGAGGAGCATCCACCATATGAGGTAGGGCTTAGCTTAAAGTTTCTTTAAGAGGAATCGAATGGAAACATGGTCAAAAAACACAATCACTTTTGACCAAAGAATATATGAATGAAATTTTTCCAAGTAAACACAATAGAAAAAAGTTATTTTTTAGGGGTTGTGTAGTTTACCTGGGTAGGGTCAAGGGTACGTGAGGCATACACAATGACATGAGGACCCTTCTTAACCATTTGGAATCAAACTGCCCCAACTGAAAAGTTAGAGGCATCACACATAAGCTCAAAGAGGAGCTCCCACCTTGGTGGTTGGATGATGGGAGGTTATGTGAGACTTTTTTAGTGAATTTAATGCATCCTTACAATTTTTATCAAACACAAACTTAGAATCTTTTTGTAATAATCAGGACAATGTAAGTGCAATCTAACTAAAGTCTTCAATGAATCAGCTATAAAAACCAGCATGAACCAAGAAAGATCACACCTCACGAACAAATTTTGGATATGGAAGGGATGAAATTAATTCAATTTTAGATTTATCAACTTGAATTCCCTTATTTGAAATGATATTACCAAGAACAATCACCCTCTCAACCATAAAATGACATATCTCATAATTTAAAACAATATATTTTTCAATGCATTGATGGAGGCAGAACCTAGGTGTTTCGAAAAATCATCAAAAGGAGAACCATATACCATGAAATCATCCATAAAGACTTCCATACAACTCTCAAGGTACTCAGAAAAAATACTAAACATACATCGTTGAAAAGTACCATGAGCATTACATAGATCGAATGGCATCTTTCTTTATACAAACGTGCCGAATGGACAAGTACATATTTTATTTTATTGATCCTCAGGGGCTAATGTATTTGGAAATAACCCTAATAGACATCAAGGAAACAATAATGGGACTTACCAGACAACTGTTATAACATTTGGTTAATGAAAGGTGGAGGAATGTGGTCCTACCATATGGCTTAATTTAGTCAACAATTGTCAATATAGACTCGCCAACTATTTTGAACATGTGTTGGAACCAATTAATTCCATTCATTTGACACAAATGTTTTTACTATTTTTTAGGAATAATTTGCACTGGGCTAACCCATTTACTATCAGATATAGGATAAATGATCCCCACAAAAAGTAATTTGCTGACTTCCAATTTTACAAATTCAAGGAGAGTGGGATTCAACAGACATTGAGATCGTATCACAGGATTATCCTCATCACCCAAAAGTATATGGTGCATAAAAAAAGATGGGCTAATCCCAGGAATAATAGCCAATGTCCATCCTATTTCCAATTTACACTCACTCAAAAGGTTGATCTTTTTGGATTCCTATTGTGGAGAGATGTTATTGGAAATAATTATAGGTAATTAGCCAATACCCTCAAGATATGCATATTTAAAATTAGAAGGAATTTTTTTATGTTCCATCACCGGTGGTTTTTGGATTGAGGGAGGAGATTTAGGGGAAGTGAGGTCCATTAAATTGTCTATATTCTCATGTTTATTCTCAAAATATAGAGAATCTATTGAAATGATATTTGCAGAATCATCAACGTTCATGGGTACCTCAGAATGAACACACTAATAAATTAAAGCACAAAGTTTACACTTTTCAGAACCCACAAAACACTCAAAACATGAATCAAAACTCAAATAATCCATGGGTGAAGAAGAGGAAAATAAATTAGAGTATGGGTTGAGGAGAGAATTGTGTGTGTGTGCATCATTTGAGAGAACTTTCATCAAATAGATAGGAAGAGTGGAGTGCTCTTCAACAGGGTGTTTCATAGCCTCATGGATGTTAAAACTTACCTTTTTTCCTCCAAACTCCAAGGACTACGAACCATTGTGAACATTGATGATCATATTTTTTATTTTGAGGAATGACCTCCCTAGTATGAGAGGTGCATGTCCTTGGGTTTAGGTATCTTCCATCTCATGAATGTAGAAATATGCACGGAATATGAGAATTTTAACTCATATATGGACATCCTCAATCACTCATGTTGTATGCGTAGTACCTCAGTTGGGACGTTGTATGAAAAATCCTATGGGTTGAAGCTCTCCAACCTGTAGAGAAGTGTACATGGAGCGAGGCGTTACATTAATAGAAGCTCCCAAATCTAGCATAACATCAGAAAATAATGTCTTCCCTATGGTATACAGTATTTTTAATGTGCCTGGATCCATGCTTTTGGTTGGCATTACTGGTCGAATCAAGGCTGAGGCATTCCTTCTCATGTTGACTCTCTCATTCCTCTTTAGTCTCTTTTTATGGGTGCAAATCTCTTTACGAAATTTGTTATATCGAGGGATTTGTTTAAATGTATCCCATATAGGAATGATAACTTAAAATTTTTTAAATGTATCTATTGTTTCTTTATCAATATCATTATCAAAATTATTCTTTGATTTAGAGTGTCTTTGGGGAAAAGGAAGAGGAATGGATTGTTCATTTAAATAATCAATGATAACTCGATTACCCTTTTTGGCTTGTTTTTCATTACTTAAAATTTTTGATGGTTGGGAAAGAGAGTTTTCAATAGGGGTACATACCTGTTGTGAAGAATCAATAGAAGGATAGATTTATTTACCACTACAAAGTGTAACTACACATACATTACCTTTTTTCCGTTGGATTGACAATGGGTTGGGATGGTAGTTGTCCAGAACCTTGAATCTTAAGCTCACTGATAGTGTCTGCTAATTTCCCCACTTGAGTTTGTAGTTCTTGAAAAGATGATTGTCTGGTTTGTTGGAACTGGAGGTTTTGGTATTCCATTTTCTTCACCATGTCCTCGAGGCTTAGTTTACATTTGGGTGGAGGAGGAGGAGTATTTTGAGAAGTTGAAGGATAATAAGGTTTCATTGTAACACCCCAGGTAAATAAAGAATATGACATTTTTATATTTATCCCTATTTGTTGAAAAAATATTAATATTACTTTAAAGGGAATGCTAAGCTCGATGGCATACCCAATACACGACAACGATTTCCTTTTAAATCTTACATTGCACTCTAATAATAAAATAATATTATTTTAAATGGTAGTTAATGCCTAGCCATTGTAATGGCGGGAAAGAACGGAACTAACTATTAAATTATTATGTATGTTGGTCAAATATTTTTACTTTTTACAATAAATGTTAGTGGATTAAAAATGCGAATGAATCCAATTTTTAAGTATAAACATTCTAATATTCTTTAAAAGGTCGGTTAACCACCTTTCGATTGAGAAACTCTTTTAAATCCACTTTTTAACAATTTTATGTGCTATATTTGACAAAATAAAATTATTATTTAGAATCGGGACATCAAAATTTACTTTGTGTAAATTTTTGGTATTTTTTCGATAAAGTTCATTTTTTAATGAATAGTGAAAAATGTTGTATTTTAATTCAGAACCACTTTTTAATATAATTTATTTCTATGATTAGATTATATTTATAATTGGTTATAAAGTTCAATTAGACTATATTTTTACCATTTAATCCAATTTTGGTCATTGGAATTAATTTCACATTGAAATCGGACTTAAACTACTGTCAATCTTTTGATACTCATTGTTTCATAAAAACACGCTATTTTCTCTGACAACATGAATTAATTATGAAATTAATTAATGCAAATTATATGTTTTGAATTTTTTAAAATAGACTTCATTTTTTAATTTGGAATATCAAATATAGCTTAGGGTGAAGCTTTGGTATTTTTTTGAAGAACTTCAATTTTTGATGAATAGCGAAACCACTAAGTGGTACTTATAAAAACTGATTTTCCATTTAAATGAAATTTTACCACCTCTGTATTTTGAATTTTCAAAATCCGATGTAAATGATTTTTATTATGAAGTAAAATGTGGTTCAATGTAATTAAAATAATTTTTTGGTGAATAGTAACTTTTAAGTTTTTAATCGCAATTAGAGGTAATTAGTGTAATTTAAGGTAAAAATAATGTTTTAATAATATGAAATGACCTAGAAACATGTCCTAACCTCCTTTTATGTGTCATGGCCGACCAAGACAGTCCATGGGTCAACTTGGGGACCCCATGGAGCCACTTTGGTAGGAAAATGACATAAATATCTTTTTATTTAATGTTAAAATTAAAATGTCACAAACATGTGTTGTTTTACTAAAAAAAATTTTATATGGGGTTATACAAGTATGATTTTAGACTATAAATATTAATTGGAAAGCTAAAATGATTTCATTCATAATAGAATTTTGTTTCTAATTTTTAGACATTAACTAAATTAAATTATTTTTGACACCATGATGATGTAGTGATTAGCTCATTATTTAACGATTTAAATAAAATGTAAAGATAATGTAAAATATAAGACCTACACATGTCGAAAACCTATTGGATGAGGTGAATTAGAACCATTATCACCTTATACTAGAAACACATAAATGTGGGACCTTTAAAATCCGAAACTCATTCTAAAATAAAGTAACATTTCTGTATTTTCCAAGAGTGCCCCTCCTCTCCTCTTATAAAAGGCCCCCACCTCTACCTCTTTACCCCCACCTCTAAAGCCTTTGGATTTACCAACCCCGGACCATTTTGTCTCTCCACATCACTCTATTACTCCTAGAAGCCTCACTTTGGGCAGAAGTCTTCCCAAGGAAGCCTTTGAGCCCAAATCAAAAAGAGTTACCAGATTTAAAGGTATTGTCTTCTCTTGTGTTCTTCTGTTTTATTTTGATTCTCCAACCCCCTAAACTCTTTTTATTAATTTCTTATGTAACAAATACAGTATCTTCAATATACTAGGATTTTTTTATAAGAATCATTCGATCTAAAATTACACACACCTACATCTAATGGTTAAAGAACATACTATTTCTGTAGATGACGAATTTCTGGCTCACGAAACGATGATTGTTCGACACTCATATAACACCTTCAAAGGTGGCCATTAAGATGTAAATATATTTATATATGATATATAATATGTTTATGTTTTATTTAAGCTTCTGTATTTTTCTTTTTTGGCATACCTTTATGGTTTCCATTGTGGGTAAACACGATAATTTCATTTTAGGAAGTGCGGATTACCGCCCCCTCAAAGTGATTTGATTCGTTAATTCCATATATGGGATGTATAAAGGATGGATTTAAAGTTATTATATATGATGTATGTTACATATAAATGATGAATATAATTCTGGAATTAAAATATACATACCTATCATTTGGTTTTAATTCCATTAATATGAAATAGAAATGAAAGTAGCGTTTATGCGTACGTACAGCTTACCGTCTCCATGAACGGTGCATTTCATTTCTTACCTCTAAATGATTATGTAATATTATAAATACTTGCATATTCTGGATATATATGATATATATGATATCCAAATCATGAATATAATTCTGTATATAATGAACCTTTGACCACATGAACAACATATAATTGTAAGAAGTCCACTTTCGACTTAAGAACCAAATATCGACAAAACAAACATTATTAACTTAAATGATTACATAATTCTTATAACATGGAAATAAGTGATATAAAAGGAATAAAGAACTTGAAAAAGGTTCTTATGAAAGTGGAAATTAACTCATGTTTATTATTCAGGATGTTAAAGAATGATCGAGTCAAGTCGGACCCGAGGTAAGGGATCCAACCTCTCTCTTTCTTTTTAAGTACTCTCTTTTATGTCATTTCTTTTAAGCCCATATTTCTTATGTTTGGGGATGTTCTTTTATATTAATAATACTTTAATTTTTATATTCATATGATGAGATACCCTATTTTCTCTCATCAATCCATTTTGGATGTTTTGAGTGGCGTCGTTAGGCTGCCGAATTTTTGTAAGGGATCCAACCCCTCTCTTTCTTTTTAAGTACTCTCTTTTATGTCATTTCTTTTAACCCCATATTTATTTTGATTGGGGATGTTCTATAATATTATTCATAATTTAATTTTTATGTTAATATTATGACAGACCCTATTTTCTCTCATCAATCCATTTTGGATGTTTTGAGTGGCGTCATTAGGCTTCCGAATTTTCGTAAGAGATCCAACCTATCTCTTTCTTTTTAAGTACTCCCCTTTATGTCACTTCTTTAAAGTACCTCTTTGTTATGATGGGGGATGTTATTTTATATTTATATTTCTGTAAATTTTATTTTAATATGATTAGAGACCCTATTTAATCTCATCAATCCATTTTTGGAAGTTTTAAGTGGCATCGTTAGGCTGCCGAGTTTTCGTAAGGGATTTTTCATCTCACTTTTATTCCCGTGAGATTTATGCTACATTTGCCACCATTTCCTTTGAGTGGTGTATGTACTTCCCATTATTATACTCCTTGTGTAACATAATTTCATTTATGGGTATTTACATTTTCATTGTATGACCCTTCTTCAATGGGGTGTACGTTTCGAATGTTACCCAAGTCGGTAAGGGAACCTTTCACCCTCCTGTTTTTAAAATACTTCGTTTGTTATGTCTTTTAATTCACATAATATTATGTTGGGATATGATCTTCTATATCATTATTGATGTAAAATTTATGTCCAAGTGGTGAGATACCCTTTTTATCTCCCATCAACTCATTTTTTGAATTTTGAAGTGATGCCGTTAGGCTGTCGAATTTTTGCAAGGGAACATCTTAACCCAATTTTGATTTTTTGGGATAAACTTGTACTCCTTGAATATGCCGTTCTATGAATATGTTTGAATAACCTCTGATTGTTTTACACTTAATATCCACTTATATTTGGTGTATTCGTTTGTCACACATAATTATGTAAGTGATTTATCCTTAATCCAAGGATACCGTCTTTGTATGGGACTTCGTCTCAATCTCCTTTCATTGAGGCATATTTTGTTTTACACACAACCTTCTTTTATATGGTGTATAAACCCCTTTTAATTTTACGTTTATCCAAAAGGAATCTTTTTTATACGAAGCATTTTACTAAACGACAAAAAAGAATGTTTTTGTCGGACGTATACGGCGACAATGACTTCTCTGCCGTCGTGACCATTATTTGAGTTTCGGCTTCCTCTACAAGCCATACATTTTTTTAAAAGAAAAATAAATACCATGTTTTACTTTTCTTTTATTTTGGTATTGAAAATGGTTTTCATAATGTTTTTATATCAATGTGTTGTATTGATATCTTGTGATTGAAAAGTGGAAATGTTATGTTTCCTTTATGCACGTTTTATGTGATACGATTATGTTATGGTTCGTGGGCATTATTATGAAGATGGGTGGTTCCATGATAAACTAAGGGCAGGTGAGCCCGATATAGCTCTCCAATTCATTGGGTAACGCGAAGGGTTTACACGTTAAGGTTTCTCTAAATATATTTAGGGAATATACTGTGATGGGTATTCCAAACGTAACCAAGAGGGTTACTCCCTATGTAAGAATGTTATGAATGCTTCATGTTACCATTATGTATTATGATTTATATGATTTATCATGATTTTATGAGGTATGTTAAAGTGCTTATGCTTTATGGGTAAAGTATGATCTCATTCTTGTGTATATATGTACTCATGTTTCCTTTCCATACTTTTTATAACCCTTACTGAGATTTTTATGCTCATCCCAAGTTTTTGAAATGTTTTTCACAGGTCAAGGGAATGGTACGTGATGTGATGATAGTGTCAAGAAAGAATCCATGTTTTATTATAAATATGTTTCTGTTGATGGGGAAAAAACAAATACTATCTTTTATGTAGCCACTTTTTTTAAATGTGGAATGTAATTCATGATTTATGATCTAATCCTCTAAAACACTAAACCTGAAAAGATCCTCAATGTGAATTATTCATTTAATTCAATATTAAGTATGGTTTAAGGCCGGGGACTTATAGTTGGTATCAAAGGTCGGTTTAGACAACTTTAGGGATTATGAGTTTTTGTTAGACACGAGTTTCGTCCCTATATCTATTATTTCAGTTAAATCCTTATTTTATAACCTTTTTTTAGGACAAGTAAAGTCAGTTACGAATAGAAGGAGAAGGATCTCAAATGATATTCCTATCTCTTCCTGATGACATGCTTTCAATAATTATTGAAAAGTCTTATTCGGATGATTGTGAAACTTTTTCTAGCATACAAATCACTTGCAAGCAGTTGTTTGAGATATCAAAAACCTCCACTATACCTCGTTATCATCATGGATCATGGGTTGTTTTTAGACAAATACTATTTTCAAAATATTCTCATATTTTCAAGAAAGGTAAATATTATCAAGTTATTTTCAAATATTTTACCTTATCATAAGAATTTGAAGCATATGATGATTTTAAAAATGGTGCTGAGGAAGGGGACCCTTGCGCAACCTATTTATATTTTATTTTAAAATATAGTCTCTCAGCACATACTTATGGTATTTTAAAAGGACCAATAATAGAAAGTTTCAACTCAAATTCTGTCCGACTATTTTATAGAAATCATGTTTTATCAAATGTTTTGGAATTATATGTCATACAAGATTGTTTTCCAAAACATTTTTTCTGTGAACACCCATATAACCCATGTTGTACAAGGTGTATTTTGATGGAGGAAGCAAATGATTTTGAAGTATCTCTAAATAATTGTTGTAATGCATGGGACGTCTACCTACGTGAACAAGATGACAATGAAACCAAGTGGACTCCATGATCAAGGTGTGTTGTTATTCATTTTGGGAATCGTTTTATTTTATCTTATGGTGGTTAAATAAGACTTCAAGAATTAAGAAGTTGAGATCGTAATGAATTTGGATGAAAATGAGAGGTATAAGAAAACTATTGAGGTTAAAACATGTTAGGGTTATTTTTGGAGTTTTATAAAAAGGACAACACACAGACTGTGTGACAACCCGCCGCGTCTGACAAAGCTGCAGGAATCGAACCCACAACCAAAGTGCGACTAGTATTTATCGCCTACCACTGGACTACGTGATGTCCCTGGTTAGTTTGACTGAATCTTTTAAGTTAGATGATTTTATGAAGTAAGATTAAGTTGATTTTGGGTTATCTATGGAAATTTATTAACCTATCATGGAGGATATGTGATTAGGTTGATTACTTTTCAATATGAGACTTTAAGAGCAACTGATGTTGTTTGGAGATAAATGTTATGATTTAACTTGGAAGACTATGTGACTAAATCCTTAAAATATTTGGGTTTCAATATTATTTTGGTTTACTTTGAATAATTTTATGGACAAATTGTTTATCGAATGGTCCTCGTTGAACTTTGGGTTTTTTTGGACAAATTTTGGGATTAAGAATAGATTTTCTTTTTATAAAGGCTTATCCTTTTCTGGATTATCTAATCTTGTACTAGCCTTTTTGGTTTTGGTTTTGGTTAATGTATAAAGACATGGGAAGTATATAGTTATATTTTGTGGATTAGGTGATTCTCTAGAAGTTGATTATAGCTCTCTTAATGTAAACAAGTCATCCTAAATACTCATCTTTTGGAGAAAACACGAGTTCGTGTAAGAAATCAAGTAAAAGTTGAGAGTCAACATGAAAAGTAAGTATGTTTCCTTATGTTTTAGTTAATCTCAAAAATAAATTCCTCAATGAAGAGTAACTTAAAACAAAAGTGTTTTCTGTTAACATTTCCTACTGTGGAATCCAATACCGTTTAACCCATCACAAGTTTGTGATTTTCTTATGGTTAACTTTCTCCTAAACATGTTTTCTATAACTATCCATCAGAACATGACCCTATGTTTTCTCCTCCATGTCCATGTTTTCCTACATGGAATCCTAGTATGTGTTAACTCGGGTGACCTCTGTACTTCACATTCTTTATTTTAAAGTGATTGTTTTACCGACTCTTTTTCCGATGTGGGATTTTCAATGGAGTTTCCAAGCCCAATTTTGAAAATTGCGAGGTCGCAATTCCCAAAAGGGGGGAAGGATGTAACACCCCAGGTAAATAAAGAATATGAAATTTTTATATTTATCCCTATTTGTGGAATTTTTTTTATATTACTTTAATGGGAACGCTAAGCTCGATGGGGTACCCAATACGCGACAATGAGTTCCTTTGAAATCTTACGTTGCACTCTAATAATAAAATAATATTATTTTAAATGGTAGTTAACGCCTAGCCATTGTAATGGAGAGAATGAACGGAACTAACTATAAAATTATTATGTATGTTGGTCAAATATTTTTACTTTTTACAATAAATTTCAAAGGATTAAAAATTCGAATGAATCCAATTTTTAAGCACAGACATTCTAATATTCTCTAAAAGGTCGATTAACCGCCTTTAGATGGCGAACCTCTTTTAAATCCACTTTTTAACAATTTTATGTGTTATATTTGACAAAATAAAATTCTTCTTTAGAATCGGGACACCAAAATTTACTTGGTGTAAATTTTTGGTATTTTTCCGATAAAGTTCATTTTTTAATGAATAGTGAAAAATGTTGTATTTTAATTCAGAACCACTTTTTAATCTAATTTATTTATATGATTAGATTATATTTTGAATTGGTTTTAAAGTTAAATTAGAATATATATTTACCATTTAATCCAATTTTGGTCATTGGAATTAATTTCACTTTGAAATCGGACTTAAACTAGTGTCAATCTTTTGATACTTATTGTCTCATAAAAACACGCTATTTGCTCTGACAACGGGAGTTAATTATTAAATTAATTAATTCAACTTATATGTTTTGAATTTTTTAAAATAAACTCCATTTTTGAATTCGGAATATCAAATATAGCTTAGGGTGATGCTTTGGTATTTTTCTGAAGAACTACAATTTTTGATGAATAGTGAAACCACTAAGTGGTACTTATAAAAACTGATTTTCCGTTTAAATGAAATTTTACCACCTCTGTGTTTTGAATTTCAAAAATCCGACATAAATGGTTGTCATTAAGAAGTAAAATGTGGTTTAAAGGAATTAAAATAATTTTTTGGCGAATAGTAACTTTTAAGTTTTTAATCGCAATTAGAGGTAATTAGTGTAATTTAAGGAAAAAATAATGTTTTAATAATATGAAATGACCTAGACACATGTCCTACCCTCATGTGATGTGTCATGGCTGACCACGAAAATCCATGGGTCAACTTGGGGACACCATGGAGCCACTTTGGTAGGAAAATGACATTAATACCTTTTTATTTAATGTTAAAATTAAAATGTCACAGACATGTGTTGTTTTACTAAAACTATTTTTATATGGGGTTATAAAATTCAGATTTTTAACTATAAATATTCATTGTAAAGATAAAAATATTTCCTACATAATGGTAGTTTTTTTTATAATTTTTAGACATTAAATAAATTAAATTATTTATGACACCATGATGATGCAGTGATTACCTCATTATTTAACGATTTAAATAAAATGGAAAGATAATGTAAAATCTAAGACCTAAACATGTCCAAAACATATTGGATGAGTGTATTTCGAACCCTTATCACCTTATCCTCGAAACACATCAATTTGGGACATTTAAAATCTGAAACGCATTCTAAAATAAAGTAACATTTCCTTACTTTCCAAGAGTGCCCCTCCTCTCCTCTTACAATAGTCCCCCACCTCTACCTCTTTATCCACACCTCTAAAGCCTTTACATAGTCCAACCCCTGACCATTTTGTCTATAAACATCCCTATCTTACTCCTATAATCCTCACTTTGGGCAGAAGTCTTCCCAAGGAAGCCTTTGATCTCAAATCAAAAAGAGTTACCCGATTTAAAGGTAGTGTCTTCTCTTGTGTTATTTTTTTTATTTTTCTTCTCCAACCCCCTAGACTCTTTTTATTCATTTCTTTTGTAAAAAATCCAGTATATTAAATATACTAGGATTTTTTTATAATAAGAATTCTAGTTACACTTACACACACCTACATATAATGGTTAAAGAACATACTGTTTCTGTGGATGGAGAATTTCTGCCTCACGAAATGATGATTGTTCAACACTCATATAACACATTCAAAGGTGGCCATTAAGATGTAACTATATTTATATATGATATATAATATGTTTATGTTCTACTTAAGCTTCTTTA
The DNA here is from genome assembly GCA_963277665.1 of Viscum album. Classification (NCBI taxonomy): domain Eukaryota; kingdom Viridiplantae; phylum Streptophyta; class Magnoliopsida; order Santalales; family Viscaceae; genus Viscum; species Viscum album. The sequence goes on along the minus strand of OY728156.1, from coordinate 689,135,891 downwards.
TTTTTCTTTTTTGGCATACCTTTATGGTTTCCATTGTGTGTAAACACGATAATTTCATTTTAGGAAGTGCAGACTACCGCCCCCTCAAAGTGATTTGATTCGTTAATGCCATATGTGGGATGTATAAAAGATGGATTTAAAGTTATTATATATTATTTATGTTACATATAAATGATGAATATAATTTTGGAATTAAAATATACATACCTCTCATTTTGTTTTAATGCCATTAATATGACATAGAAATGAAAGTAGCGTTCATGTGTACGTACGACTTACCGTCTCCATGAACGGTTCATTTCATTTATTACCTATAAATGATTATGTAATATTATAAATACTTATATATTCTGGATATATATGATATATATGATATCCAAATCATGAATATAATTATGGATATAATGAACCTTTGACCACATGAACAACATGTAATTGTAAGAAGTCCACTTTCGACTTAAGAACCAAATATCGTCAAAATAAACATTATTAACTTAAATGATTACATAATGATTATAACATAGTAATAAGTGATATAAAAGGAATAATGAACTTGAAAAAGGTTTTTAATCAAGTGTAAATTAAATCATGTTTATTATCCAGGACGTTAAAGAACGATCGAGTCAAGTCAGACCTGAGGTAAGGGATCCAACCTCTCTCTTTCTTTTTAAGTACTCTCTTTTATGTCATTTATTTTATTACCATCTTTCTTATGTTTGGGGATGATCTTTTATATTCCTCATACTTTAATTTTTATTTTCATACAATGTAGACCCTATTTTCTCTCATCAATCCATTTTGTAAGTTTTGATTGGCGTCGTTAAGCTGCCGAATTTTCATAAGGGATCCAACCTCTCTCTTTCTTTTTAAGTACTCTCTTTTATGTCATTTCTTTTAAGACCATCTTTCTTTTGTTTGGGTATGTTCTTTTATATTACTCATACATTACTTTTTATTTTCATATGATGAGAGACCCTATTTTCTCTCATCAATCTATTTTGGATTTTTTGAGTGGCATCGTTAGGCTGCCGAATTTTCGTAAGAGATCCAACCTCTCTATTTCTTTTTAAGTACTCCCCTTTATGTCACTTCTTTAAAGATCATATTTGTTATGTTGGTGGATGTAACACCTGAGACTTTTATGTTATATAAGGAATCGTTTTCTACACAACACTTGCTTGGCTTGCTTTGCACGCAATCACGACCTTCCTCGATAGCTTGCGTCGTACGCAATACCGAGTTTCACTAAACAACAATATGCTATTAAAACTAGCCGTTATGAATAGTAATAACCACTTTTTGAAATTTTATAAATTTTATTTTTCAAAATGAACTTCATTATTGGACTCAGAATATCGAAATTAGCCTAGGGTGAAATTTTGGTATTTTTCTGAAAACTTTCAATTTTTGATGAATAGTGAAACCACTAAGTGGTAGGTTAAAAACTGAATTTTGCATAAAACATAATTTTACCACTTCTGTGAATGGAATTTCAAAAATCCGACAGACACGGTTGATATCAGTAAGTAAAATGTGGTTCAATGAGATAAAAATATTTTTTTGGTGAATAGTAACTTTTTACTATTTTTACCGCAGTTAATAGTAAATAGGGTAACTAAGGGTAAATATGATATTAATATTACCCCAACACATGTTCTAATTCTATTGGAAAAGTGTAATTCGACCAAAAACAAACTTAGGAATAAAATATGGCCATTTAGGCCCACTTGGATTAGATTAGGACATTTATTATTAATTTATTTAAAGAAGGGTTAAAATAGTTAAAATCAAAGTTTAATAAGTAAATCATTTTTAATATGGGGTTATACATAAGCTAAATTCGATTTTAAATATTCATTAGAAAGATAAAAAGATTTCCTACATTATTGTATTTTATTTTTAATTTTTAGACATCAAATAATGTAATTTATTTATGACACAAAGACGATGCAGTAATTATCTTATTAATGAAATATTGACATAATTGATAATATAAATAACAAAATAAATGTAATTTAAGACTTTTTATGAATTACACTAATTTTATAGGTTACTATGATATATTAGTGTTGATTTAATCAACTTGGTTTGAACATATAATTCCGTTATGACTTTCACAAAAATCATATATCAAATAGTGTCAAAATTGACACAAAATAGTTTTTAAATCAAATATTATATTATTAATTGTTATTTTATTCCTAAAAATCTAAGGGTCGGCCAAATGAATTATATAAGGATATATATATTAATAATAAACAATTTGGGGTTCGTTTGGCATGTTATAGTAAGTTTATTAACCATATAGTGAAAGAAAACAAAAAGACATGGTAAAAGTTAAATTATTTAACTTAGAGTTAAATCTAATTGATAAGGTTAAAATAATACCCTAAACTTGTCTAAATCCTATTGGTTGATAGGATTTCGACCCATCCCCACTTTAGTTTCTAAATAAGACCCTTTGGAACCATTATAAACCGATTTTGACTTTAATATAAAATAATATTTTGAGATATTCCTAAGGTGCCCCTCTCCTCCCTTATAAAAGGGCACCTCCTCCCCCTCCTCCTCACACCAAATTGTGCACTCAAGCTCGGCCAACCCCTGACATTTTCTCCTCTCCACTTCCCTATAATAATCCTAGAGGTCCTGTTCTTTTTCAAAGACCAATCTTAGTTCCCTAAGTGGAGGATTCAAAGAGGCGTTCCAAAGAAGAGGTAATATCCATTACCGATCTTTTCAATTTCTTTCTTCTTCAACTTCTTCTTCTTTAGTTGTTTCATGATAAAGTAATAACATCAGTATTACTAAAATACTGATATGTTATTATAAATATGAAACAACCCTAATTCACCTTCTATTCATCCTACGGAAAAATGAAATCACCGCGCGTGCGTACGTACGGAATACCGTCTCCACGCCGTGGTGTAATCTATTTTCCACCATCACTTTACAAGGATGGGTATAATGGTGTAATGAGTAACTATTTATGATTATTATTAAGTAATATTGATACTGAAATAATATATATATACTCCAATACAATTCCACGATCATAGGAACGATATCATCACTCGTGCGTACGTACGGAATACCGTCTCCACGATGTGATGCGACTCGTTCTACATGATCATCATTACATAGTAATTATATAAATGAATTGAATGAATAAATATGATATATGTTACACTAATACCATTCTGGATATAAGGTATCTATAACCTTAAAATAAGAATAAGAATGTATTCGGCAAAACACGCATAAGAACAAAAGGCAATAAAGACCCGAGTAACAAGTAACAATGAAATATTAATAACAAGAAGCTATGAATATGACCATATATGATATCATATCAATATGTATGATTCTGGAATAAGTCAATAACATTATTTAAACCATTATACAGGAGCTTCGGACACGTACAAAGCAAATCGGACCTAAGGTAAGGGAAATATCACAATCTCATTTTTATCAGAGATTGTTTATTCGTAAGTATTTACTAGGGTGTATTTTATCATCCACATCCATGTTTCATCAATATGTAATATTATTTCCATCCTTATACAATAGTTTATATCCAATTTTACCCTTCGGTAAGTTTTTTGTAAAAGATATGAAAGGAATCTTTTGTCGTTTTTCGTACGAGGTACTTTTTGACTTTTCCCGCAAAAGTACGAAGAATGTTTTTTTAACTTATACGGCATGAATGGATTATTAAAACATTATTTCCAAGAATCTTCCTTTACAAGTATTCAAGGTTATTTTTAATCAACTTCTTTTAGTTTAAAATTGCATGACATGTTAAGAATGGAAAAGTGTTTTTGAAGTAGAAAGGATATTTTCCTCAAAGAATGGAGTTCAAGTATTTTATCAAAATTATTTTCCATCTAAGATAATAAAAGGGTTCTGTTTTTATCCCTATTATTACATGGATTTGATTATGTTGTGATGGAAATATTTTTATGAATTCCTTTATCTTATATGAATTGTTTTATGATGTCATGTTGTTTAAGAATCCCATTTTTATTACATGGGTTACGCTATGATGTATGGTTTATGATTATGTGGCACACATAAGAAAGGATTCATTATAAGATGGGTGGGACCTATATCTCCCTCCAATGCATTGGGTAATGATTTTATATCTCATGAGATGGACATGGCTGGAACGGACGGTTATTTCGGTTCAGTGATACAGGACTGAAACGAGGAGTGAACTCGGTTCAGAAAGGGACTTTGTCCACTAAGATAGTCTTGGCAATGAGTCATGACTAACAAGAAATGATTTTCCAGGATTATGTGTGCATGCCACAAAGTTTCAAGTTTTATTATATGATTATGGGGATCTCATTTTCACTTCTATGATTTATTCCATGTTAAGATATTATGATCTCTTTTGCAGGTTTTGATTTTCAAAAAGATATGATATGATTTTTATTTCCTTTATTTGCCCTTGCTGAGCATTTGAGCTCACCCTTTTATGTTTTCTTTTCCCCAGGACAGGAAGATGGATATTAAGTAGAATATGCTAAAAGGGACCCTAGATATGATGAAATAAATGGGAGACACTGTAGAAGATTTATGAACTAGTTGTTTATGGTTCCCAGTTTCTAAAGACACTATACCTATACGGTCCTTTGTGGTTTTGTCATATGTTGTAATAAGTGTGCTTCAATTTTGAAGTATTAACAATGTATGTAAAGTATGGGTCGTTATAGTTGGTATCAGAGGAAAGGTATAGTCAACCTTTGGAAACTCGGATGTGAAAGCCTTAGTAAGAACCCTAAGGATAAGTCTAAGCATAGAACACAATCTTAGTGTTTTAGAAATGGCCATGAATACCCTAGGATAAGACCTTAAGTGTGAAATTTTATCCTTGATTATGTGGTTTTCCTATTATAATTAGTGTTGCTCACACTATTCTTCTTGGTTTTAGTCAATGGCTGGAACCCGAAAGAACCGTGTTAATGCGGAATGCGATGGGCAATGCAATGATTGTCCCCCTGAGCAACCAAACGATATGGGAGCTGGAATGAAAAATCTTTTAGCCATGCTCACACAACTTTCTCAATCTATGAATCATACAGGACTTCCAAACGAGCAAAGGAAGGAGCAACATTCTATTGAATCCTTCATGAGGCAGCGTCCACCTTCTTTCAGTGGGTCTACTGATCCATTAGTTGCTGAACAATGGATTAGTACTACTGAAAAGATATTTTCAGTTCTTCAATGTTCTGAACATGATAAAGTCATCCTAGCAGTGTATCGTTTGGAAGGAGATGCTGATCAATGGTGGAATCTTATTAAGAATACGAGGCAAAGGGATGAAATTGAGTCTATGGAATGGGACGAGTTCAAGAACTTATTTTTCAATAAGTACTTCCCTCGTATTCTCCGAACAAAGATGGAGAAAGAGTTTCTTGAACTGAAGCAAAGGGATGATGAATCTGTTGGTACCTATGAAGCAAATTTTACAAGACTTGCAAGGTACTCTTCTGGTATTATTATCCAACCTGAGAGTAAGATCGATCGATTCTTTAGTGGCTTAAAACCAAGTCTTCGAAGGGCATTAGCCATAAGGGACTTCAATAGCTACGAGGAAATCGTTTGATGTTCTCTCAAAGTCGAGATGGAGATTGGAGTAACCCATCAGTCACATGGGTTTGATAAGAAGAGGAAGATGGAATTCAAATAAAAATCTAAAGAGCACACTGAAAAGAAGATGAACTTTCCCTTATGCTCAAAGTGTGGAAAGAAACATGGAGGGAGTTGTCTTAAAGGTACAAGTAAATGTTTTAAATGTGGAAAGGAAGGTCATCGGGCATTTGAATGCCGCGATAATGGGAAGAAGATGTCTAATGATGCAAACAAAGGAAGGGATACACAGAATGAACCTACTACACTTCAATGTTTCAAGTGCAAGGAGATGGGGCATTATTCCAATCAATGCCCAAATCCAAGGGTTGATGATGATGGACGACGTCAACAAAATCTTAAGGCTAAAGACAAAGGAAAGTCACATGCAATTTCTATTAGCGATGTGGAGTACGATAACGAAGTGGTGAAAGGTACACTTACCATCCACTCTAAAGTAGAAAATGTTTTATTTGATTCTGGATCCACCCACTCTTTTATTTCTAAAGAATTTTCTAAGGGTATCACCGTATTACCTCAACAATTAGATGTTGAGTTAGCTGTGACAACACCTAATGGCACAACAGTCGCATCAAAAGTTTATAATTCTTCTCCGATCGAAGTTTGTGGGAAAGTGCTTCCTGCAAATCTTGTGATCCTTCCTTTAGTGGAATTTGATGTGATTCTTGGCATGGATTGGCTTTCTCTACATGGAGCTCATATCAATTGCCAAAGAAGGGAAGTCACATTTCATATTCCAGATCAATCTACGATCGTATATCAATGCAAGGATGAACATAATCTTCCAGTGGAAATTTCTTCCATCTTATGGGTATTGATTCCACTAAATGAAGGTTATTTATCTCAAATGGTTGGTGAGAAACTCACGATTAAGAATATGCCCATTGTACGGGAGTTTGATGATGTCTTTCCGGAGGAATTACCGGGTCTTCCACCAAATCGTGAAGTTGAGTTTTCAATAGAACTCGTACCGGGTGCTTTGCCTATTTCAAAGACACCTTATAGAATGGCCCCAATTGAGTTGTAGGAATTGAAGAAGCAACTCCAAGAGAATCTTGATAAGGGATTCATATGCCCTAGCGCGTCACCTTGGGGAGCACCTGTTCTATTTGTTAAGAAGAATGATGGATCAATGAGACTCTGCATTGATTATCGAGAACTTAACAATATCACTATCAAGAACAAATATCCTCTCCCACGCATTGATGACTTATTTGACCAACTACGCGGAGCTCAATACTTTTCCAAGACTGATCTTCATTCAGGGTATCATCAATTAAGGGTCAAAAGGGAGGATAAACCAAAGACGGCTTTCCGTACAAGGTATGGACACTATGAATTTATAGTGATTCCATTTGGTCTTACTAATTCCCCTGCTATCTTCATGGATCTAATGAATAGAGTCTTTAGAGACTATCTTGATCAATTTGTGGTAGTCTTTATAGATGATATTCTTGTCTATTCAAAGAGCAAGGAAGAGCATGAAGATCACTTGAGAATTATATTGAAGACCCTGAGAAAGGAGAAGCTTTATGCCAAATTTACCAAGTGTGAAATTTGGCTTTAAAAAGTTGAATTTTTGGGTCACATAATCTCAAAATAGGGGATATCTGTGGATCCAGAAAAAATAGAGGTTATCGAAAGATGGTCAAGACCAACAACAGTAACTGAGATCCGAAGTTTTCTTGGTTTGGCTGGATATTATCGACGTTTTGTAAAAGATTTTTCACGATTATCTAATCCACTCACCAAGTTGACTCGGAAAGGAGTTAAGTTTGTCTGGACAGTGGAATGTGAAGAGAATTTCAAGGAGTTGAAAAGAAGGTTATCCAGTGCACCTGTGCTCACACTACCTTGTAGTGGAGAAAGGTTTGTGATCTACAGTGATGCATCCAAGAAGGGATTGGGGTGTGTTCTTATGCAAAATGATATGGTGATAGCTTATGCCTCATGATAGTTGAAAATCCATGAGCAAAATTACCCAACACATGATTTGGAGTTGGCTGCGGTAATCTTTGCATTAAAGATTTGGAGGAATTACCTTTATGGTGAAAGGTGTGATATTTATACTGATTATAAAAGTTTAAAGTATATTTTCACACAAAAGGAGTTGAATATGCGTCAAAGAAGATGGTTGGAGCTGATTAAGGATTATGACTGCTCAATCCATTACCACCCTGGGAAAGCAAACAAGGTGGCAGATGCATTAAGTCGAAAAGACCGTGCTAGTTTATCCATGATGAGGATCACAAAAGATCCAATATTTATGGATTTACAAAGGATGGATCTTGGAATTATAATGGAAGGGGAAAAATCTTATCTTTTTCAAATGAATGTTCAACCATCTATACATGTGATGATTAAAGAGGCACAGAAAGAAGATGTCGAGTTACAAAAGAAGGTGAGAAATGTTCCTGAATTCAACCTTGATTGTGATGGGATAATAAAGTTCAGGAATCGGGTTTGTGTTCCTTCCATCCCCGAATTAAAGAAGGAGCTGCTGGATGAGGCTCATAGTTCTTCATTCTCTATTCATCCTGGAAGCACGAAGATGTATAGGGACCTGAAAGAGTACTTCTGGTGGGATGGCATGAAAAGAGATGTTGCTGAATATGTCTCTCGATGCTTGGTTTGTCAACAAGTTAAATCTGAGAGACAAAAGTCTAAGGGGATGTTACAACCATTACCCATACCCGAATGGAAATGGGAAAACATCACTATGGACTTTGTCACAGGACTTCCTAAAACATCCAAAGGCAATAATGCTATCTGGGTCATAGTTGATCGTCTTACAAAGTCTGCACACTTCATTCCTATTAGAGAGGATTTCTCTCTAGATCAGCTTTCCAGGATATATGTAAAGGAAGTGGTAATATTTCATGGAGTACCACTTTCTATTATATCTGATCGGGATCCGAGATTTACCTCAAAGTTCTGGCGAAGTCTTCAGCATACTCTGGATACAGAGATGAGTTTCAGCACTTCTTATCATCCCCAGACAGACGGTCAGTCTGAGAGAACAATTCAAACCCTAGAAGATATGTTGAGAGCTTGCTCTATGGATTTCAAAGGAGGTTGGGATCAACACCTACCTTTGGTGGAATTTTCTTATAATAATAGCTTTCACTCCAGTATTCAGATGGCTCCTTATGAAGCTCTCTATGGAAAGAAATGGAGGACTCCAACTTGCTGGGATGAAGTTGGGGAAAGAAAGCTATTAGGACCTGATCTCGTTGATGAAATGGCAGAAAAGGTCAGATCTATTCAACAACACATAAGCGCAGCTCAGAGTCGACAGAAAAGTTATGCCGACAACCGAAGAAAATACCTAGAGTTTGAAGTGGGTGATAAAGTGTTCTTACGAATATCTCCCTGGAAGAGGATTATGAGATTTGGAAAGAAAGGGAAGTTGAGCCCTAGATATATCGGTCCTTTCGAAATACTGGATCGTGTTGGGAAGGTAGCTTACCGATTGGCGCTTCCACCGAATCTCTCTCAAGTTCACGAAGTGTTCAATGTATCTCTCCTGAGAAAGTACATACCAGATCCTTCACATGTACTCAGCTCAGAAGTTGTACCGCTGGAGCAAGATCTTTCTTACGAAGAACAGCCGATAGAGATTCTGGATCGTAGCGAAAAAGTCTTATGAAACAAGACCACTCGATTGGTGAAGGTTTTATGGAGGAACCACCAACTTGAAGAAGCTACATGGGAGCTTGAGGATATGATGAGGGAGAAGTATCCTCATCTGTTTGTTACAAAGTGACGAATTTCGAGGGCGAAATTCTTTTTAAGGGGGGTAGGATGTAACACCCGAGAATTTTATGTTATATAAGGAATATTTTTCTACACAACACTTACTTGGCTTGCTTTGCACGCAATCGCGACCTTCCTCGATAGCTTGCGTCGTACGCAATACCGAGTTTCACTAAACAACAATATGCTATTAAAACTAGCCGTTATGAATAGTAATAATCACTTTTTGAAATTTTATAAATTTTATTTTTCAAAATGAACTTCATTTTTGGACTCAGAATATCGAAATTAGCCTAGGGTGAAATTTTGGTATTTTTCTGAAAACTTTCAATTTTTGATGAATAGTGAAACCACTAAGTGGTAGGTTAAAAACTGAATTTTGCATAAAACTTAATTTTACCACTTCTGTGAATGGAATTTCGAAAATCCGACAGACACGGTTGATATCAGTAAGTAAAATGTGGTTCAATGAGATAAAAATAATTTTTTGGTGAATAGTAACTGTTTACTATTTTTACCGCAGTTAATAGTAAATAGGGTAACTAAGGGTAAATATGATATTAATATTACCCTAACACATGTCCTAATTCTATTGGACAAGTGTAATTCGACCAAAAACAAACTTAGGAATAAAATATCGCCATTTAGGCCCACTTGGATTAGATTAGGACATTTATTATTAATTTATTTAAAGAAGGGTTAAAATAGTTAAAATCAAAGTTTAATAAGTAAATCATTTTTAATATGGTGTGATACATAAGATAAATTCGATTGTAAATATTCATTAGAAATCTAAAAAGATTTCCTACATTATGGTATTTTATTTGTAATTTTTAGACATCAAATAATTTAATTTATTTATGACACAAAGATGATGCAGTAATTATCTTATTAATGAAATATTGACATAATTGATAATATAAATACCAAAATAAATGTAATTTAAGACTTTTTATGAATTCCACTAATTTTCTAGGTTACTATGATATATTAGTGTTGATTTAATCAACTTGGTTCGAACATATAATTCTTTTATGACTTTCACAAAAATCATATATCAAATAGTGTCAAAATTGACACAAAATAGTTTTTAAATCAAATATTATATTATTAATTGTTATTTTATTCCTAAAAATCTAAGGTTCGGCCAAATTACTTAGATAAGGATATATATATTAATAATAAACAATTTGGGGTTCGTTTGGCATGTTATAGTAAGTGTATTAACCATATAGTGAAAGAAAACAAAAAGACATGGTAAAAGTTAAATTATTTAACTTAGAGTTAAATCTAATTGATAAGGTTAAAATAATACCCTAAACTTGTCTAAATCCTATTGGTAGATAGGATTTCTACCCATCCCCACTTTAGCTTCGAAATAAGACCCTTTGGAACCATTATAAACCGATTTTGACTTTAATATAAAATAATATTTTGAGATATTCCTAAGGTGCCCTTCTCCTCCCTTATAAAAGGGCACCTCCTCCCCCTCCTCCTCACACCAAATTGAGCACTCAAGCTCGGAAAACCCCTGACATTTTCTCCTCTACACTTCCCTATAATAATCCTAGAGGTCCTGGTCTTCTTCAAAGACCAATCTTATTTCCCTATGTGGAGGATTCAAAGAGGCGTTCCAAAGAAGAGGTAATATCCATTACCGATCTTTTCAATTTCTTTCTTCTTCAACATCTTATTCTTTATTTGTTTCATGATAAAGTAATAACATAAGTATTACTTACATACTGATATGTTATTATAAATACGAAACAACCCTAATTCACCTTCTATTCATCCTACGAAAAAATGAAATCACCGTGCGTGCGTACGTACGGAATACCGTCTCCACGCCGTGGTGTAATCTATTTTCCACCATCACTTTACAAGGATGGGTATAATGGTGTAATGAGTAACTATTTATGATTATTATTAAGTAATATTGATACTGAAATAATATATATATACTCCAATACAATTCCACGATCATAGGAACGATATCATCACTCGTGTGTACGTACGGAATACCGTCTCCACGATGTGATGCGACTCGTTCTACATGATCATCATTACATAGTAATTATATAAATGAATTGAATGAATAAATATGATATATTTTACACTAATACCATTCTTGATATAAGGTATCTATAACCTTAAAAGAATAATAAGAATGTATTCGGCAAAACACGCATAAGAACAAAAGGCAATAAAGACCCGAGTAACAAGTAACAATGAAATATTACTAACAAGAAGCTAAGAATATGACCATATATGATATCATATCAATATGTATGATTCTGGAATAATTCAATAACATTATTTGAACCATTATACAGGAGCTTCGGACACGTACAAAGAAAATCGGACCTAAGGTAAGGGAAATATCACAATCTCATTTTTATCTGAGATTGTTTATTCGTAAGTATTTACTGGGGTGTATTTTATCATCCACATCCATGTTTCATCAATATGTAATATTATTTCCATCCTTCTACAATAGTTTATATCCAATTTTACCCTTCGGTAAGTTTTTTGTAAAATATATGAAAGGAATCTTTTGTCGTTTTTCGTACGAGGTACTTTTTGACTTTTCCGACAAAAGTACGAAGAATGTTTTTTTAACTTATACGGCATGAATGGATTCTTAAAACATTATTTCCAAGAAGCTTCCTTTACAAGTATTCAAGGTTATTTTTAATCAACTTCATTTAGTTTAAAATTGCATGACATGTTAAGAAAGGAAAAGTGTTTTTGAAGTAGAAAGGATATTTTCCTCAAAGAATGGAGTTCAAGTATTTTATCAAAATTATTTTCCATCTAAGATAATAAAAGGGTTCTTTTTTTATCCCTATTATTACATGGATTTGATTATGTTGTGATGGAAATATTTTTATGAATTCCTTTATCTTATCTGAATTGTTTTATTATGTCATGTTGTTTAAGAATCCCATTTTTATTACATGGGTTACGCTATGATGTGTGGTTTATGATTATGTGGCACACAGAAGAAAGGATTCATTATAAGATGGGTGGGACCTATATCTCCCTCCAATGCATTGGGTAAAGATTTTATATCTCATGAGATAGACATGTCTAGAATGGAAGGTTATTTCGGTTCAGTGATACAGGACTGAAACGAGGAGTGAACTCGGTTCAGAAAGGGACTTTGTCCACTAAGATAGTCTTGGCAATGAGTCATGACTAACAAGAAATGATTTTCCATGATTATGTGTGCATGCCACAAAGTTTCAAGTTTTATGATATGATTATGGGGATCTCATTTTCACTTCTATGATTTATTCCATGTTAAGATATTATGATCTCTTTTGCAGGTTTTGATTTTCAAAAAGATATGATATGATTTTTATTTCCTTTATTTGCCCTTGCTGAGCATTTGAGCTCACCCTTTTATGTTTTCTTTTCCCCAGGACATGAAGATGGATATTAAGTAGAATATGCTAAAAGGGACCCTAGATATGATGAAATAAATGGGAGACACTGTAGAAGATTTATGAACCAGTTGTTTATGTTTCCCAGTTTCTAAAGACACTATACCTATACGGTCCTTTGTGGTTTTGTCATATGTTGTAATACGTGTGCTTCAATTTTGAAGTATTAACAATGTATGTAAAGTATGGGTCGTTATAGGGGATGTTATTTTATATTCCTCTTTCTGTAAATTTTATTTTAATATGATTAGAGACCCTATTTGATCTCATCAATCCATTTTTGGATGTTTTAAGTGGCATCGTTAGGCTGCCGAGTTTTCGTAAGGGATTTTTAATCTCACTTTTATTCCCATGAGATTTAAGCTACATTTGGTACCATTTCCTTTGAGTGGTGTATGTAATGCCCATTATTATACTCCTTGTGTAATATAATTTCATTTATGGGTATTTACATATTCATTGTATGACCCTTCTTCAATGGGGTGTACGTTTCGAAAGTTACCCAAGTCGGTAAGGGAACCTTTCACCAACAAATTTTTAAAACACTTATTTTGTTATGACTTTTAATTCACATAATATTATGTTGGGATATGATATTATATATCATTATTGATGTAAATTTTATGTCCAAGTGGTGATATACCCTTTTTATCTCCCATCAACTCATTTTCTAAATTTTGAAGTGACGCCGTTAGGCTGTCGAATTTTTGCAGGGGAACATCTTAACCCAATTTTTATTCTTTGGGATAAACTTGTAATCTGTGAATATGTCATTCTATGAATATGTGTGAATAACCTCTGATTGGTTTACACTTAATATCCACTTATATTTTGTGTATTCTTTTGTCACACATAATTATGTAATTGATTTATCCTTAATCCAAGAATACCGTCTTTGTATGGGACTTCGTCTCAATCTCCTTTCATTGAGGAATATTTTGTTTTATACACAACCTTCTTTTATACGGTATATAAACCCCTTTTAATTTTACGTTTATCCAAAAGGAATCTTTTTTATAACATGCGTTTTACTAAACAACAAAAGAGAATGTTTTTGTCGGACGTATATGGTGACAACGACTTCTCTACTACCGTGACCATTATTTGAGTTTCGGCATCCTCTACAAGCCATAATTTTTTTAAAATAAAAATAAATACCATGTTTTACTTTTCTTTTATTTTGGTATTGCAAATGGTTTTCATAATGTTTTTATATCAATGTGTTGTATTGATATCTTGTGATTGAAAAGTGGAAATGTTATGTTTCGTTTATGCATGTTTTATGTGATACGATTATGTTATGGTTCATGGGAATTATTATGAAGATGGGTGGTTTCGTGATAATCTAAGGGCTGGTGAGCCCGATATAGCTCTCCAATGCATTGGGTAATGCGAAGGGGTTAAACGTTAAGGTTTCTCCGAAGAGATTTAGGGAATATACTGTGATGGGTATTCCAAACGTAACCAAGAGGGTTACTCCCTACATAAGAATGTTATGAATTCCTCAAGTTACCTTTATGTCTTATGATTTATATGATTTATTAATGATTTTATGAGTTATGTTAAAGTGCTTATGCTTTATGGGTAAAGTATGATCTCATTCTTATGTATATATGTACTCATGCTTCCTTTCTATACTTTTTATAACCCTTACTGAGCTTTTTATGCTCATCCCATGTTTTTGAAATTTATTCACAGGTCAAGGGAAAGGTACATGATGTGATGATAGTATCCAGAAAGAATCCATGTTTTATTTTAAATATGCTTCCATTGATGGGGAAAAACTAATACTATCTTTTATATAACCACTTTTTTTAAATGTGGAATGCAATTCATGATTTATGATCTAGTTCTCTAAAACTCTAAACCTGAAAAGATCCTCAATGTGAATTATTCATTTAATTCAGTATTAAGTAAGGTTTAAGGATGGGGCCTTATATTCATACCCTGTCGTTGTTGAAAGTAGTTCAGTTTGGGGTAGCTTGAGTTTTATCCTTATCAGTAGTGGGGTTGTTATTCCCACCTATGATTTGGATTTATCCTTAACTGTTCCTGCTTGATGGAAGGTTCTTGTTATAATGGATTCCCTAGGAACATGTATGCACAATACTTGGGTGAATCTTGAAGTTGTGGGCACTGGTCATAAAAATGAGTAATGTCAAAACAAATTCCACTATGTAATAGAAATGAAAGAGATTGTGAGTTACCTTGTGATTGAGATAATTTCCTTAGATGGGTATGTATCTCATCAAGCTTGTTATCTACCTTTTGTTCTTGAGATTAAGGACTTACCTCATGAACTCCTCAGGTTGGTGCAATATCTCGGGTACCAAATTGTTGTTCATTTTGATCCGTGTTGGGTATTAAGTCACAAGCAGCGGAAGAAGTTTTATTAACTAGGGCACCACCGACTACAAGATCAATCAATCCAAAATCCATGGGGATTAGTCCCTCATAGAAGGATAGGATTAATAGTTTTTCACTAATCTAGTGGTGGGGGAAACATGAGTAGAGTCGTTTGAATCTCTCCCTGTATTGATGAAGGGTCTCTCATTGTGAATGCCTAATTCCATAAATTTCATTCCTAATTGAAGTTGTTCAGGAAGTAGGGACAAAATCATCTAAAAATAGTCTTTTCAGGTCATTCCATCCCCAAATTGTGGTAGGAAAATAGTATATCCAATATTTGGATACACCATCAAGGGTGAAAGGTAAGGCCCTAAACATAATTAAGCCCTTCAAGACATTTTGGGGTATCATGGTGGAGAACACTACGTGAAACTACATAAGGTGTTTATGAGATTCATCACTAGGAAGACCAAGTAATTTCGGAAGAAGGTAGATGATTTCTGATCTCAAATCAAATTTGGATGCTTTCTCAAAATATTGGATGTACGCAGGTTGGTACTCCACATCCGAGCTGGTCAGTTCTTTTAAGCTTCAATTATTTACAACCATGTGTTCTTGGGTTTGATTGGGTTAAATTGTTGATTGGTTTATGAACACTTTATTTTACAAAAGGGGATCCTTAGTGTTACTTGATTGACCTTCTCTATATGCCTTGATTTATGTGTGAAGTGTCTTTTCAATTTCCAGGTCAAATTCAAACAGTTTTTCTTTTTCTGATTGGGTCATGCAAATAAGTTGTGAAGATTTTTTTATGATTGAATATGGATAAAATCTCTTAAGAAGTGTGGAAGGAGAAAATACTTTTATAATTCAAAATTATAGAGAGATATGGAGAAGAATAAAAAGAGAGAGGGGGAGAGAGAGAAAGGACGAACACACAAAACAACCAAAAATAGAAACAGAAAACCAAAACCAAAACAATCAAATAATGGTGGGGTATTTAAAGGAGTAATAATTAAGAAGTAAAATAAATAAATACAAGAAAATAAAATGAAAAAATTATCTTGGGTCCCCAAAAACGGCTCCAAAATTTGATAGCGTTGTCGAACGCGTCAAATTTGATGTTTATTTTTCACTAGAATTTCTACAGTATAGCAGCAACCCTAGGTCATCTATCGATGGAGACTTAAATCATTACATTAAAATATGGTGGGTTGATTATGAACTTATAAGGGTAATTAGGATTTGTAAAACATTTTGGTTGGATGATTGAATATGAAAATAAAAAATGAAAGCGATAAAAAAATAGAAATTAACATAATTATTTAATCATGATCAACCCGGGGTACTCTCATGATGTTCCTCCTTCATCGCTTCATGATATAGGTTTATGATCTTATAATCCCTAGTTTTTAATATATAGGACCATAATTTTACTGAGTTTATACTAGGATACATCCTTGGGCTCATCCAAAAACACACAATGATTCATCGGACACCGCCGATGATTGGGTGATTTGTGTTCGACTTCACAATCGAAACTCACCAAGGAAACACATGAAGATCTCAATGTACTCTCAAGGGTTGTATGTTATTTCTTTGTGACACCATGAAATAAATTTACATGGCCTTGATAGTGGTTATGTGAGTTCAATTAACCAATATTAACCACACAAACACCCCAATTGAATGAGGGAAGAAAAAGGGATGAACAGTGTGTGAAACATCACATGAAAGGGTACCCCCAAACTTGATCATTTCAATTTGAGTATAAAATTCTAGTATATAACTCAATTAAATTAAAATATATGATGAATAAAAACAACATACAACATGGAATTAAAAATATCATTTTATATAATAAAAACACGAAGCTCAGGATTACATTACATTCTTCCCCAGGTGATCACAAGGGGTTTAGAAACCCATGGGAGAGGAGGAAGAGAAATATGTTGAGGTAGAACTTCCCATAGCCTCCAGAACATCAAATATTTGTTGGAGGACTTTTTTGGTACTCCAAAATGGCAGCACCTTACCTCTGGTTCAAACTCCCAAATATAGAGCCCAAGGTTCCTTTTTATAAGAAAATTGGAAGGTGGTTTTTGGAACACAAATTTCTTACAACAACTTGTACCATGAATTTAGGCGATTAGAAAATTGAATACCCCTTTTAACAAAACTGAAAAGTTGTATCCCTAGTTCCTGACTATCTACACCTAATTTTTGGCATCTATTGGACATGTGTATTTCGAGAGATGAACAGATTACATAACACCAATTTTGACTTCACACAAATTCAGTGTACTGGACAGATCAGGTCGGTTGGGACACTTTCTTGCCGAATTGGGCATGGTTTTCTTCATTATAATTGTATCCAATTAAATTTTGGACCATAATTAAAAATAGGAGCCCATTTTGATTCACTGATGTTTCTAAATAGGCAAAATAGTGGACAAGTCTCTATGGATCCATGCAATTTTGGCCCATTTTTCTTCCTCTTCATCGTGGTCACTCCAAATCATCTCCACCTACTATATAATTATAAAATCAAGTAAAATTTACCTTTTTAATAGTGTTCAAAAAAATAATTGAATAAAAAATGGAGTGAAATTTTTTATTATACTTGTAATTTTCAATATAAAACCAGTTTAATACATTGGTATAAGGGTGAAATAAAATATTGAATCAGGGTACGATCACCAACCCAGACATATGGGAAGATGGAGAGGACCATACAGATGTTGGATGATTTTTTATAGACAAGTTTTTTGGACTTTGGGGGATCATTGGTATGACACTTTCCTCAGGTAGAGTTTTACTACAACAATATCTATCACTCTACCATTAGAATAAATCCGTTCAAAGCCTCGTATGGAAGGTCTCTTAGTTTTTCCATGTTCTGCACTAAGGTTGGGGATGTAGGTTTTCATGGCTTAGAGGTAGGGAAGAGAATGATAGATAAGGTTCATCTTATGCGTGAGAGGATGAAGGAATCATAGGACTAGAAGAAGTCATATTCTGATCATAGTAGGAGACCCTTGGAGTTTGAGGTTGGGGACCACATGTTCTTAATGGTCTCCCCTCAAAATGGTAAGCTGTGGTTCGATGGGGGGAGTAAGATTTATCCATGGTTCTTCATACCATTCGAGGTGTTGTGGGGAGTTTCCGAAGTGGAATATTAGCTGGCGGTACCACCGCCACTACTGAGGGTTCGTGACGTCTTCCATGTGTCTCAGGTCCATCGGTATCTACACAATGATTCGTATGTCCTCAACTGGGGAGAGCTATATATCAAGGATGATGTGACATTTGTGGAGAGACCAGTGAAGATCGAGGATCCTGAGGAGAAGTTGCTTCGTGGAAAACTATTCCCTTGATTTGTGTGTAATGGAGGCATGGTGCCCTCGAGGAGAGTACCTTGGAACAGGAGGCACAGATGCGTGCCCAGTACCCAGAGAAGTTTTGAGTTTTTGTGTGTGTTTGTTTTATATTTTCCTGTGATGTAATGATTGACCATTTTAAATATGAGATGGGCTGTTTTCCTTTCTCAGAATGTGTATGAAAATTCCTAACTATGAGGAGGAGAGGATCTAATTCCTAATCTTGATGCATT
Source organism: Viscum album (assembly GCA_963277665.1). Lineage (NCBI taxonomy): Eukaryota > Viridiplantae > Streptophyta > Magnoliopsida > Santalales > Viscaceae > Viscum > Viscum album. The sequence goes on along the minus strand of OY728156.1, from coordinate 689,117,072 downwards.
AAGATGGTTGTGATTAAACCCATGCGGTTGAGTCAGTACCACCCAAAGCAGATAGTATCATGACATGGAGGAATAATCTCCCTTACCCATACATCTGGGAGGAGTGACCATTATATGTTTTTCTGGTTACTTTTGGGATAAGGGAGATAGTGTACCCGAAATTTTTTAAGAGATGGATGAGGGAGAGGTGTTCCTAGATATTGAGGATGTTCTAGCTTTTGAACAACTCTAGGGTGGTTTGTACCTGATAGGTATCTTATGAGGTGGTTGTTCGGACCCATCTCCTTTCTTCGGGCTTACTCTTGAGTTCTTGAGGAAAAGAATAGTTTGAGAGGTATGTGATGTAATAAACCAGTTTTCTTGATCCCTTACTTTGTAAAAATCTAGAATTTTTATTGTTCTTAGGGGACATGTGGCTTATTGCTCAAGATTTTTCCAAAAACTCAGTTCCCCCAAATGGTTCCACCAAAACAGTGGCACCATTATAGTGTCTCACCAAACGGTGTCCCACCCTTTACCAATTTTTTCCCGTTTTCTCATGTTTTTCCAATTTCGCACCCAATAATGTATTTTTTGACATAAAAGTATTTTAATACCCTTTTTAAATCCATTTAATGCTAGTAAAGGTTGTTTTAAACCCCCAAGAGTCGAGTGACCCATTAGTTACCAAAACATGTGTCCTTTTTTCTTCAGTGTCACACCTTTCCCCATTATTTCTACATTCTCCCATATTATGTGGTTTTTATCTATTTAGATGATACCTATTAACTCACAACCCTTATCTCCATGATCTCCAAGGATAATTATTGAATAACAATTAATCCCGACGTGTGAAACCACCCAACCGCATGGTCAAGAAAAAATATGACTTCACGTAGTTGGAAATCATCACCCTTATTTTAGGGTATATCCACTTCTTATGCTGAGATTCTCTCTTCATAATTACTTTTTGTTCCCTACGTATTCTCTAGAGACTTAATCTGGAGACGAATCATGCACTTGTGTTGGAGATCTTCCCACATAGACTTGAAGCCCTTGAGTTTTCCTTTCCTGCAAGCCGTGAATCCTCAGTTCTTGACGAAAGGATAAAAACATCGATCTTTGATCACCCAAGTAGTGGTTTCCTTCATCTCTCTTTACTATGTATCATGCGTGGTGGGTAGGATTATTTTTCCCTTAGGGCGTAGATGAAACTAAACCTTAACAAAGATAATAACTATACTTTTACTGAATGAAGGGGTGTGGATGATGATGATGTTACTATATTCTGTTATTTTCATTTTTATGTTGTGAATTTTATGGGATTATGCCCATTGAAAAGAGTGGCCATTGGTGGTCCTTTATTGAGCATTAGTAAAGATATATATTTTTTGGGATAACCATAAGTTTTATTGATTGTAACCTGAAACTAGATAATTATGTAAACTCAGTTGATTAAATGGATGCCTAATAGATAATAATCCTTGTTTGATCACCCCGATTAACCAAATGGAAAGAAGGAACTAAATAAATAGTGATGGATAAATCTGAAAACTTCCTTGCTCTATTCTTCTAATAAGAATGGTTTTTCTGCTTAATATTTGTGTGGTGACTCAAAAAGGGGGATGGAATGTTTTAGTTTAGATGTTGTTGGCCTGTGAATCTAAGGCCATGTGGAGATAGTATGATGGGGCTTGGTTTGGTTCTAGTACTTAGAGGGATCTTACAGATCCCTTTTGTTTTTCTAACTTTACAAGAGAACTGGGTGTGAATTCTTAAATGTATGCTTGGTTGTTTTCCTTGATTTGTTGTATTGGGTTGTGGCTATTCCTGTTAGTTGCTTGGTAGTGAAGGAATATTTAAATGGAATCACTTGAACATGATATCAAGAATGGGTACAATGGGGGATTGTTTTCCAGAAATGGGTTGTGCACTGGTTGTTGCTGTTATGTATTTGTGCATGTAGGGATAACAACAAGAGTGGTTGTATATGGACTATTTGTCTTCTTCAGTACCTTTAGGTTTGGATGAGTGCTTGATAACTTATATGTATAAATTTTAGTTCCTGTTATTCTTATACGAACCCCACTCATGTAGATCACTTCATTCCGAATACCCCCATTTCATGGGGGAGGGTGTTTTCCCCAACATTCCTATGAGTGGATGGTTATTAGCTTATTTTTTATCCCTCTCCTAGGTTTCCCAAGACTCTTCATGTCGTCTCTGATAGCCTATGGTTAATTATGGATGAAGAAACTTTGTGAGAGGTGTGTTGTGATGGTTGGACTAGGTGTGTGCAGGAAGGTTTGTTTCCCAAGTGTCTTCGAGATGAGGGCCAAGAGTCTTCGAGAGTGTTAGTGGTTATTGTGGCCCAAGTGTCTATAGGCAGGGATGTGTGTGGTTGTGGTGGCCTAGGTGTCTGCGGGTGGGATTTGTGGTTGTGATAGCCCATAAGGTTGTTGTTTAGGTGGCAGTTGGACTGTAGTGGAACTTGCATGAGAGGACTGATGCGTAGGATGCCTTAAATATCTTATGGGAAAGTGGCGAGGGGTACCCAAATATCGATGTGCTATTACAATTACATTAGCTGACTTGCATTATTTGGGAAGTGTTCCTTTGTGAGGCTGGGTGAATAGTTTCCTTACTTGGTTCTTTAGTTATCTCTCTTTTCTCACAGGGCATTAGAATGCCTCCCCAATTATGCATGAGAGATTTTGGTTTTCCCTATTGAGTATACCTGTATACTCACCCTACATATATAAAACTATTTTATGGATTCCAGGAGGACCTTGAAGACCGTTCCTAACCTTACTAGCATGGGCATTTAGAGTTTTTATTACTACTTTTCCTTTCCTTTTGGTACTTTCCCTTGGAGTTTCTTGTACTTTGTATCAGCTTATTTTAGACATGCATTTGGGAATAGATTGATGGGATTTAAATTTATTCTCTCCTTTTGGAGTTTTTTTGGATTTACCATATTATCTCCCGATCTTATTAAATAAAAGGTTAATGCCTTCCATTTTACATGAGATTCTATACCCTTGGTGCTAGTCGCCACACCGGGGCCTATTGATGGCGGGACTTGGGGGGGGGGGGTCATTATCTATCCTTTAACATGAAGAAGGAAGGGTCTGGCAGTTTGCTTTCCCTTTCCTCATCTTGGTGAAGGTTGTTCGTGACAATTTATTTATTATTTATTTATTTAATAATAATTTATATATTATTTTTTGAATATTTAACAATTATTTATTTATTTTGTATTTATTTATTAATTATTAATTATTTGTAATTAATTATTAATTATTAATTATTAATTTATTAATTATTAAATAATAAACATTTATTATTTATAATTTATGTTTAATTTATTTATTAGGTATTTATTAGTTATTTTTTATTTATTTATTATGATTTATGATTTATGATTTATTAGGATTTATGATTTATTATTATTATTTAATACATATTTCTAATTATTTATAATCTATTTATTCATTTATTATTATTTCTAACCTATTTACTATTAATCTATTTATCTATTATCAATAATTTTTTTTATTACTTCTATATTATATATTCATTATATTTTTCCATTATATTTTTTATTTATATATCCTTGTTTTTTTATTTGTATATGTATAAGTGTATTATATACAGTTTACTCACCAGATGAAGAGCTTACTATAGTGGTAATGTCTTTAAAGTATACTAAGAGGTTTGGGGATTAAAATCTCTCCCAGTACATATATTTTTCAGATTCTTGCATTCCATATATAAAATATGCATGCATGGTAGGATAAATAATAAGTAGAAATATTAAGTAAATAATAATAAATAATAAATAATAAATAATAAATAATAAATAATAAATAATAAATAATAAATAATAAATAATAAATAATAAATAATAAATAATAAATAATAAATAATAAATAATTAATCATAAATGATAGTAAAAAAATTAATTATGTAAATAAAAAGATTAAAAAAACCGTTACCGATTGGAATGCCATGAAATAAAAAACCACCACACAAAAAATGTCACAAAATGATTCCCAAAATGCTAAAAAATGTTGCACTTTTTGAAAGCATCACACATCATTTAGTGGCGGTTTAAACTACTGTTAAATGCAAAAAACTGCCCGGAAACAACATGTTTTTTATAGTGATAGTAACCTTTATTGAATCCTGGGGAAAGGAAATAAAATAAGTGTGAGCTCAAATTCTCAGTATATGTTAAGTACAATGGAAGAATTCAAGAATCAATAATAATAATCAATATGATAAAGTAATAACTAAACACACATGTCATATAATCAGTAAACTGAGAAGGAAGTTCATCTAGAGGCAACAACAATGAAAAATCTCATGGATAATAATAAATATGGAAAGATAAATTACTTAATACAAATTCCATTTAAACTACTTAAATACATTATTTGATAAGGAATAATCAGTATAACAATGTAAAAAACTGATCACACATGCCATTTAATCAATAATTGATATTGAAATGCATCCAGACATAATGTCATAGTAAAAAAATCTTCTGGATAATAATAATAACTGAAATTATTGTAATGATTAATTATTGGATGTCTTGTTTTCGGTGAACATAATACCTTTACTATCAATATATTTCCTCTAGAATGTTTAAAATGTCTTTGATGAGAACTTCTTCAGCTGATGCTAGCCAACTGATTCATCCCATGAGACTGTCAATGCATCATGGGGCTTATATTAACCAGTCCCCAACCCAGGTATTGTATATCCAAAGCATTCCTCATATATCAAATAATAAATTTAATTCATAAACAATGTGTCTTATCAAACATATGTGTTTAGTAATGGATGTCAATTTATCAATATTTCCAACAGTTAATCAAATAAACCTCAATGTAAACACTGTATATAGAAATGCTATATTGTTTAGGAAATAATCATATCCATGATAAATAATGTGGATATTTAGAGGAATCTTAATGACCACAAAAATGAGATAAGGAAGTGAATATTTTTACCATCCTTGATTAAAATGAATATAAACCGTTTAGCGAAATAATAAGTATGGTTTTAATGATACATTTGTCATGACCCCTCCCTAAAAGGTTTACCCCTCCTGGGCCTTCAATGTGGGAAGGGAGATAATGACCCCCGATCCCCCCCTCCAGTAGGCCCTAGGTTGGCGAATAGCACTGAGGGTATAGTAACACACAAAATGGGAGGCATTACCCTCTTATAGAACACATGCATAAGAGAGAGATAAGATAGACACTAGTCAAATCCAACTTAGAACTGGAATATAAATGAATCCCAAGTGAATATATGAAATGAAATGAAAAAGTTCTAAAACTTGATGGGAAAAACTGCAAGTACCCAAAAGAAAGTAAAAACAGCAGCAACCACATGCCTGAACAGCTGCTACAACCCCAAGCTAGTAGAAACCAGCTTGATCTACAACCTACTCCAAGTTACCTGAAATGTTTTTTATATATACATAGGGTGAGTATAACAGTATACTCTGTAGGATCCTCCGTGAATCCTCTCGTGAAAAAGTAAAGAAAGAATGCTAAAACACAGTGAACAACAAGTGAAACTAACTTGTCACCTAAACAGGTATGCTATGTTCTCAACCTCACCATGGATACTCTCACCAAGTAACACATACAAGCATATATCATATAATAAATAACATCAAGGGAACCCCACTACTACTTCCCCACTGGTTTTCCACTTTTCCCCAATGTCGCACGTCCTGAGCATCTCTCTCAAAAAATGCTTACTCGCAGACACCTGGGCGAAGTACCATAAACATGAACCTCGTGCAACAAAAACACCACTCCACACACCAAGTAACCAGGTATTTTTAGGGAGCCAACACAGTTCACATAACGTATATCGTACATCATGAATTATACCTCAAGCCATTACAACACATACACCGAGTAAGGATCCTCAATCCATCACAGACTATACACGTTACACCTATAGTAGAACAAAGAAAAATATATCCAGAATATATGTGCGTGAGTAACCATAAGCAATTACAGCCCTCTACACACATATATGGGGAAAACTAATCAATGTGCCTGCCAGCACAAGTAATTACCAAGAGAAGAGAGCGGTGCCAAAGGGGGTAGTCAACCATTCACCCTCCCATCGGAATATTGGGGACTACACCCCCAGGGCTTATAATCCCAATGGTTTCAGTTTCCCTTACTGACAGGGTGGAGTAGCGTTTAGAAACACAAAAAGTTCAGAATATATTATATATCACAATCACACTATGGGAATTACATAGTCTTAGACAAAACTTCAGCTAACGTCTCTCAGACATCGGGCTGCTACTTCTAAGACTTGGTATCCTATAAGCATACAACCATTTAGAGAGCTTTATTTGATTACTTCATTCCCTTTTTATTAGTTCCACTTTACATTAATTAATTCATTAAACACTAATTAACCATGAACAATTCCACATTAAACTTCATTTTCATCACACCCAAAATCCAATGTCCCTTCAAAGTTACAACCTCATCATTTTGTTCCAGAAACTCCAACCCCCTGAGTTATCACCATTTATTAAAATATTCATTACAAAATTTTATTCCCATATTCCCAGGCATTATTGAAAAGCATCCTATACTACTACACAAGGGGCTCAACATGGTGAGTAGCTGTACTACTCATCGAGTCTTTGCCACCTATAATAGGAGCATAGAACCATCCTCCCTTGAGAAGCTAAACACGGGAAGCATGTGGCATACCCCACGCGTCATCGCCTCTTTCAGAAGAAGGGTAATCAATACCAACTTCCTTGAGCAGTGGGGAAAAGTAATGAATATAAACAACAAATAAGAAATAGCAAGAATCCAATAACTACATCCATCCCATTCCATCATCCCTGGTGTCCTCCCCGACACCCACATGCATAACCCGATGCATATCCCCACTGTATGCGTCATCTGTTTCCACAAACAAGAAGGCCTCCATGCCCCCACATATCACAACACCCATCCAGGATCATGTCACTACACAAGTGGCAGGAAAAACAAAAATCACATCAATGGGGCTATTGGCCCTTTAACAATAAAGAGGGTAACTCATAACCCTTTAAAAAATTATCAAATAATCAGTTCCTTAATACATCTTGGATTAACAGAATTTTTATTCATAGGATCCAAATTCGAGAAACCTAATCAGTAAGCTATTACAAATAAATAAACATGCTTATTGCACTAATTTGATTAACATCAAATTACAACAAGAACCAGATTCATTTTCATGCCTCTTTATCTTTATCCAACAATTATCAATTAATCCCGGTTTACGTTATTTACCGATTTCCATCAAGAACAAACAACTAAGCAGAGAAAGCATAAATATGACACTATCTATCAAAAGAAGAGGCAATAACATATGATCGATGTCAATTTATTTATCCGGTTAAAATATTTATTATTTCAATTCCATTGTCATCTAGTGGGATAAAACATGCTAAAGATATAGTTTCACATAAAATAAAGAGAACCAACGAATCCCCTACCTTAAACAGTTCCTCATGTTCTTTATCCACACAACATGACACAATCCTCCTCTCACGACAACTGCATCCACCCGAGGATGCCACAGTATGAAAACACCAATGAAACTCCCAGAAAAACCCCATTAGAAGCGGGGAGATTACATGCTATAATATGGAATGGAGAAACATGAAGAGATTATCCCCAAAGGAATGACGATAAAACACCCCATATATCAAAGATTTACTTATACAGCTTAGTTGCATCAAAATAGAGCGGAACCAATCTGAGGAGTAAAGTTTGATTGTGCAATTCCAACAGGAAGGATTTAAAGGTTCTTGCATCTCATAGCTGAGAACAAATAGGAAGAACAAGGGAGGATGATATCTTTTCCCTTTTGAAGATTTAATGGGGCAACAGTTTAAGATATGCTTAATTCCCCATTAAAACGGATCGCATTAACCCACGTGGTTTGACCAAGTAAAAACATCTCGGCCTTAGGAATAATTAATATAGAATTTATGGCCTTTGAATTGGTCTTAAGAGTCCTTAAAATAAGGCTTTAAATGTATTTCATGTCAAAGGAAACGTCAAATGGGTGAAACTGTAGGAAGCTATAAAAACTGTTCACATACTCGAAAGTTGGCAAAGGAAAGAAAAGTTCACCATTAGACCTCACCGATAGAGGTTACCGATATACCTCACCATTAGAGGTTATCGATAGACCTCACTATTAGATGTTACTATATACCTCACCATTAGAGGTTACCGATAGAACTCGCTATTAGAGGTTAGCAATAGACCTCACTGTTAGAGGTTACGGATAGACCTCACCGTTCTGGAAACAATGTACACCTACCATTCTGGAAACACTGTACACATACCATTCTGGAAACACTGTTCAAATATATCGTAAGAAGGTCACAGTTAGAACCTCACCGTTCTAGAAACACAGTTCAAGTCCACCGTTAGAACCTCACCATTATGGAAACAATATTCAATTCCACCGTTATAAGGTCACCGTTAGAACCTCACCGTTCTGGATACACTACTCAAGTACACCGTTATAAGGTCACTGTTAGAACCTCACCGTTCTGGAAACACTATACACCTACCGTTCTGGAAACACTATACACCTACCATCCAGGAAACACTGTTCAAGTCTACCACTAGATGGTCACCGTTAGAACCCCGCGGTTATGGAAACACTATTCAAGTCCACCATTAGAAGGTCACCGTTAGAACCTCACCATTCTTGAAACACTTTTCAAGTCTACCATTAGAAGGTCACCATTAGAAACATTGTTCACTGAACCTCACCGATAAAACACTGTTCACCGAACCTCACCGATAAAAACAATGTTCATTGAACCTCATCGATATAAACACTGTCCACTAATGGGACTGTTCACAGAATCAGAAATGTGTCAAAGGAAAGAGAGGTTACCATTAGAACTGTTCACTGATGGAACTGTTCACAGAATTGGAAATTTGGAAATTTATTGGGGATAAGTCACCTTGACATCCCAAAACACCTCAAACACCATATTTTCAGAAAGTAATGCACTGGAGAGGTCCGGACCATTACATCAGATACCTCTCAAAACATTCTAATCCTTGAGAATTCAAAACCAACCTAAAGAGACAAAAAAAAAGAAACGGGGTCCGAACAACCACCCATCGAGATACAGCTCAAATGAGAGCAAGACACAAAATCAACAAAAGAAATTCATAAATAAAACATGAAAGTTCTAAACACAAAGGAAACATTGATACATGAAAAGAGTTAAACATCAAAAAACTCTGGGTACTGACCACGTATCTGTGACTGACGTTCCTAGGTACTCTCCTCCATGCCACTGTGTTGCCACAAGACATGAACTAAGGGAATAGAATGCCCACACAACACCTTATCCTTGCGTTCTTGGATCTCCACAGGTCGCTCCTCAACGGTTGCATCATCATCAACATCAATCTATCCCCAATAACTGATGTGAGAGTCATCATGAAGATAACGACAAAACTGTTATACATGGAAAACATCATGGATATGACTCATCAGTGGGGGAAGTGCTACTCGATACGCCACAGCTCCAACACAAGCTAACACCTCGAAAGGCCCAACAAACTGGGGAGAAAGGTTACTTCCACGACCAAACCTTCATTTCCCACGACAGGGAGTCACCTTCAGAAACACATGATCGCCAACATTAAACTCTAAGGGCATCCTTCGTTGATCAACATATGATTTCGGATGATCTTGTGCTGTCTTCAGCCTCTAACGAATCACCTGAACCATCTCTATTGTATTCTACACTAGTTCCGGTCTGAGAATTGCTGACTCTCTGACCCCAGTCCAGCACAACGGAGAACGACATGGTCGACTATACAAGTCTTCAAAAGGTTCCATACCGATGGTGGGGTGAAAAATATTGTTGTAAGAAAACTCCACCAAGGGTAAGTGCCTTACCCATGAGCCTCCAAAATCAAGAACACAAGAGCGTAACATGTCTTCAAGAGTGTGGATGGTTCGCTCGGTCTCACCATCCGTTTGAGTATGAAAAGCAGTGCTAAGGCATATCTGAGAACCAAAATAATGTTGGAGTCCTCTCCACAACCTGGATGTAAAATGAGGATCTCGATCAGAAATGATCTTCCTAGGGACTCCATGAAGTCTCACCACATCCTATTGATATTTCCTTGACAAAACTTCCATGGAGCTTGACTCCTTGATTACTATGAAGTGGGCCGATTTTGTTAAACAATCCACTACCACCCAAATAGCATCATGTCCTCTCGGAGCTCAAGGAAAACTAGTAACAAAAACTATTGAGATGTACTCCCACTTCCACTGAGGAATCTATAATGGTTGGAAAAGACCACCTGGAACACAGTGTTCAACCTTCACCTTCTGGTAGACTAAACATCGAGACACAAACTCCGCAACCGCGCGCTTCAGCCCAGACCACCAAAACTGACTCCTCAAGGATCGGTACATCTTTGTCACACCAAGATGTACTTTAAAGGCAAAACATGGAACTCTCTGAGAACTGTCTCACATGTTGTCAAGTGAACAAAAATCCTTCCATGATAAAACACTCGGTGTTGTTCATCCTCCGACCAACCATCAGGGGCCTCACCACAAACAACTCGGTCTCTCCAAACCTCCACCTCTAGGTCTCCCTACTGAAACTCTTCTACCTTATGCATCAGGGATGACTATACCATCATCTTAAAAAGACAACCTCTACCCCCAACTTCATCCATATCAAGATGCAATGCTGACAGTTCTTCCATTACTCTCCAAGAATCACCTGATTCACGCCCAGCATCACTACGTGACTTTCAGCACAGATCATCAGCTACAACATCCCATTTTCCAGGTGTATACGATATATCGAAATCTTTTCCTACAGGAACTCCATCCACCAACACTGTATTAAGTTCAATTCATGCTGTGATAAAACATTCATCAAACTCTTATGGTCAGTGAAAACCACAAAGCGCTCACCAATGAGGAAATGTCACCACAACTTCCGAGAAAACACCATGGCTTCCAACTAAAGAATAATGGTGGCATAGTTGCGTTCATGGGGATGCAACTACCGGGACCCATAAGATACAACTGAACTCTACTGCATGAGAACACAGCTTAACCCCAGATATGAAGCATCATATAAAAACTCAAACTGAACTCCCTCAGCTGGAAGACAAAGGACTGGAGCACTTACTAACTTCTCATTTAGATACTCGAAAGCTGCCTGACACAGATCAGTCCATATGAACGCCATATCCTTCCTAGATAAAGCTTTCATTGGAGTGGAAACTCTTGAGAAATTAGCTACGAACCTCCTGTAGTAGCCGGCAAGACCAAAGAAACTTTGCACCTCTGACAGTGTCTAGGGGGATGCCCAGGATACAACTGCTTCTATCTTCAATGGATCCACAGCTACTCCATGTTGGGAAACAACATTCCCCAAGAAACTGACATCTCGAGCCCAAAACTCACACTTAGAAAACTTCCCAAATAGATGATGTTGACAAAGGACTCCCAAAACGGCATGTAGATGCTCTGCATGCTCCTCCTCAGACGTGGAGTACACAAGGATGTCGTCGATGAAAATACCCAAAACTTGTCTAGGAATTAACAAAACACATCATTCATGAATCCCATGAACATAGATGAAGAATTCATCATGCCGAACGGAATAACAAAAAACTGATAATTCCCATGATAACAACAGAAAGAAGTCTTCGAGATATCCTCATCCTTTACACGCATTTGATGATATCCTGACAGCAAGCTGATATTTGAGAACAAACTTTCACCCTTCAGTTGATCAAATAAACCATCGATCCATGGAAGAGGATATTGATTCATTATTGTCACTTTGTTTAAGCGACGATAATCAACACACAACCGCAAACTGCCGTCAACCTTCTTCACAAACAAAACTGGTGCACCCCACGGTAACACACTTGGCCGAAAAAAACCACACTGTAATAGACCATCAAGCTGTATACGTAGCTCTCGTAACTCATAAGGGGCCATACAATATGTATACATTGGGATTGGAGATGCTCTTCGCTGTAGCTCGATCCTAAACTCGATCTCCCGTTGAGGGGGTAATGATACAACCTCTTATAGAAAGACATCCGGGTACTCCTCTACGACCCTAGGAAATTCCAACTGCTGAACCTCTGAAGAAATCAACATCATCTCATCCATCATGAATGATAATGATGGAACACACCTGTGACCCATCCAAGGATCTCGCTCACCAACAAACACCACTCGCTCTCCATCTGTACCAATGAAGATGACCTTCTTCCTGAAGCAATCCACGATAGCCTACACCAAATACATCCAATCCATGCTGATAATGATATAATATGGTTGTATTTGTAAACATAAGAAATATCCCCAAGAGCGGTGTTGCCCCAAAACTAGCTCACAATATTTACATACTTCAAACAAGTCAGCACGACCTCCAACTGGCATAGTCAACTCCATGGGCACTTGAAGCCTCTGTACCTCAAGTCCCAAATCATGGAAAAGGGTAGGTGATAGGAAGGAGTGTATCACTCCTAAATTAAACAACGCATACACCAGGGTAGAGAACAAGAAAAGGGTACCTCGAACAACATCTGGCTTGCCTGGAGATGGAAATTCTAGAGCATCAAGCTGGCCATGACTTCCTCCATGGCCTCTCTAACCCTGATGACGACCACCACCATGGACACACTCTCCTCTCTGAGGATGGGGAGCATCATGGGGCTATCCTCTATCTGCACCATCTACCCTCTGCTAATCTAAAGCTAGTGCAACTGGCTGCTGCTGCCTTGGCTAGAGCTGTCTCAATGGAGGAACCTGGGGTGTAGTTCCTGATGCACGATGACAGCTCTGAAAGGTTGGTCACTCCCACTACGGATGACCATGAACACCACAAGAAAAACAAGCGCATGATACCGTGCCATAGTCTTGAGAGTTGCTTCCTCTAGAGAAATGAGATGTGAAGGGATGGGACCAACCCCTAGGTGAACAGAAAAACTTATGCCCTAAAAACCAATAACTTCAGACCATAGCTCTGTTTCGTGAGGAATCATTTCGATTACCCTATCATGATGATCCGGTCCTGGACAAATTCCTCTTGAAAACCTCTACCCTAACCAGCACATCATGATATGTTTTCAGAATAAATGGGGTAACCTGGCGCTCGATCTCTGGATGTAAAGCCTCCTCAAAATTCATTTCCCTGGCCTCCTCATCTGGAAGAAGGTCTGAAGCATATCGTAAAAGGTTCATGAAACAGATTCCAAACTCTCGAACACTAGATATCCCCTATAGAATGGTAATAATCTCTTGGAAAGTGGATGCCTTCACAGTCGAAGAAAGAAACTCAACTCTAAACCTGTCTCAGAACTCCTCCCATGAGATCGCTGACTCCTCACGATCCCTGAGGAACAAGAACCACCACTTCCTTACTGGTCCATGCCGCATCGTCACAACCAATAACACCTAGTTCTCCTTCCGTGAATGATTCGAACTGATACCGATCTCGACCTCCTCCAACTAGTCTTATGTGACTGAATATGAAACGGAGCCCTCATACTTTTGAAGACTCTGGTGCTGAAACTCACGGAGTGTCTTCTTCCAAGTGTCTTCGCCGTCAACCTCTACCCTGCAACGATCTGCTGGAACACATTCTAGACATTTTATGTGCAAACCTAATGAGGACGTCGACATGGAGCCATACCTGTGAAATATCAAACCGTTAGAAATACTAAACCTAGAATATGGAAAACTCAACATTAATTATTATTTTTTCTTTTACTCATTTTATGTTAACCAATCCCAAGGTCTACCCATTCAAACACATTCACAAATAATAATGATGCATGATCATTTCCTAGGTCTCTACCCTACAACTAGTATCACCTTGTTTAGTAGCCATTGTAAACTTCACGGTCTGTACATCAGATCATAGGGGGCCCTAAACGCATATGTCTCAGCCAGTCTCCAGTGTTTACCTCACATGATAAACATGAATGACAACGTTTCCCTTCCAACCCAAGAAACCTCACTTGTTCCTAACTCCAAACTCCATCCTATCCCTCAGCCAGACCTATGATACCACTATGTCACGACCCCCTCCCCACAAAGTGTACCCCTCCTAGGCCGGAAATGTAAGAAGGGAGATAATGACCCCCCGAGTCCCGCCTCTAGTAGGCCCCGGGTTGGCCACTAGCACCGAGGGTATAATAACACATAAAATGGGAGGCATTACCTTTTAAGAGAACACATATAGAAGAGAGAGATAAGATATACACCAATAAACTTAAACTCATAATTAGAATATAAAAGAAGCCCAAGTGAATATATGAAATTCCATGAAAAAGTACTAAAACTGGAATGGAAAAACTACAAGTACCCAAAAGAATGTAAAAACAGTAGAAACCACAAGCCCGAACAGCTCCTGCAACCCCAAGCTAGTAGAAACCAGCTTGATCTCCAACCTGCTCCATGTGACCCGAAAAATAGTTTATATATACATAGGGTCAGTATAACAGTATACTCAGTAGGATCCTCCCCGAAGCCTCTCGTGTAAAAGTAAAGAAAGCATGATAAATCACAGTGAACAAAAATTGAAACTAACTCATCACCTAAATAGGTATACTAAGTTCCCAACCTCACCATGGATACTCTAACCAAGTAACAGATACAAGAATATATCATATAATAAAGAACATCAAGGGTACCCCACTACTACATCCCCACTGGTTTGCCACTTTTCCCCAACGTTGCACGTCCTGATCATATCTCTCCAAAAAGGCTTGCCCGCAGACACCTGGGTGAAGTACCACAATACACACCTCATGCAAAAGAACCACCATGTCCATAGACCAAGTAACCAGGTATTTTCTAGGATCCACCACAACTCTCAAAACATATACCAAATGTGGGGTATTATACCTCAAGTCGTTACATCCCATACACCGAGTAAGGATCCTCAAGACATGAAAGCCTATGAACATTACACCTATGGTAGTCCCTAGAAAACTATATCCAGAATATATGTGTTTGAATAACCATAGCCCATTGCATCCCTCTACACACATATATGGGTAAAACTAAGAAATGTGCCTTCCAGAACATGTAACTACCAAGAGAAGAGAACGGTGCCAAAGGGGGTAGTCAGCCATTCACCCTCCCATAAGAAAGTTGGTGAAAACACCCCCAGGGATCAGAATCCCCAAGGTGTCAGTTTCCCTTACTGAAAAGGTGGAGTAGTGTATATAAACATAAAAATTACAGAATATATTATATCTCAAAACTACACTATGGGAATTACCTAGTCTTAGACACAACTGCAACTAACTTCTCTCAGACTCCGGGCTGCTACTTTTAAGACTAGATATCCTATAAGCATACAACAATTTAGAGAGATTTATTTTATTACTTCATTGCTTTTTTATCACTTCCACTTTACATTAATTAATTCATTAAACATTAAATAACCATGAACAATTCCACATAAAACTTCATTAGCATCACACCCAAAATCCGATGTCCCTTCAAAATTACTACCTTATCACTATGTTCCAACAACTCCAACCCCATGAATTAACACTATTTTTTAAAATATTCTTTACAGAATGACATTCCCATATTACTAGGCATTCTAGAAAAGCATCCTATGCTACTACACAAGGGGCTCAACACTGTGAGTAGTTGTACTACCCTTCGAGTCTTTGCTGCCTATAGCAAGAGCGTAGACCCATCCTCCCTTGAGAAGCTAAACACAGAAAGCACATGGCATACCCCATGTGTCTTAGCCTCTTTAGGAAGAAGGGTAAGAAATACCATACTAGCTACCTTGAGCAGTGGGGAAAAGTAAAGCAGATAAACAATAAATAAGAAACAACAAGAATCCAAAAATTACATCCATCCCATTCCATCATCCCTGGTGTCCTCCCCAACACCCACATGCATAACCCGATGCATATCTCCACTCTAGGCGTCATTTGTTGCCAAAACCAAGAAGGACTCCATGCCCCCACATATCGCAACACCCATCCAAGATCACGTCACAATACAAGCAGCAGAAAAAACAAATATCGCATCAATGGGGCTATTGGCCCTTTAACAATAAAGAGGGTAACTTAGAACCCATTAAGGAATTATTAAACAATCAGTTCCTTAATCCATCTTGGATTAACAGATTTGTTATTCATAGGTTCCAAATTGGGGAAACCTAATCAGTAAGCTATCACAAATAAATAAATATGCTTACTGCATTAATTTGATTAACATCAAATTACAACAAGAACTAGATTTTATTTCATGCCTCTTTATCTTTAGAAAAAAATTATCAATTAATCTCGGTTTACGTTCTTGACCGATTTCCATCAATAACAAAAAACTATGTAGAGAAAATATATATATCACACTATCTAGCAAAAGAAGAGGCAATAACATATGATCGATATCAATTTATTTATCCAGTTAAAATATTTATTATGTCAATTTCATTTTCATCTAGTGGGATAATACATGATAAAGTTATAGTTGCTCATAAAATAAAGAGAATCAAAGAATCCCCTACCTCAAACAGTTCCTCACGTTGTTTATCCACACAATAGGTTACGATCCTCCTCTCGCGACTACTGCATCCACTCGAGGATGCCACGGTACGACATCACCAATCAAACCCTAAGAAAAACCCTATTATAAGCATGGAGATTACATGATATAATATGGAAAGGAGAAATAGAAGGAGATGATCCCCAAAGGAATGATGATAAAACATACCTTATATCAATAATTGACCGATACAGCTCGGTTGCATCAAAACAGAGTGGAACCAATTTGAGGAGTAATGTTTGAAAGTGAAACTCCTATGGGAAGTATTGAAAGGTTCTAGCATCTCATAACCGAGAACAACGAGAAAGAACAAGGGAGGTTGATTTCTTGTCCCTTTTGAAGATTTAATTGGGCGACAATTTAAGGTACGCTTAATTCCCCATTAAAAGAGGATCACATTAACCCAGGCAGTTTGACCATGTAAAAACATCTCAGCCTTAGGAATTATTAATATAGATTTTATGGACTTTGAATTGGCCTTAAGAGTCCTTAAATAAGGATTTAAATGTATTTTACGTTAAAGGAAACGTCAAAGTGGTGAAACTGTAGGAAGCCGGAAACACTGTTCACATATTCAAAATTTGGAAAAGGAAAGAAAACGTCACTGTTAGACCTCACTGTTAGAGGTTACCGATAGACCTCACCGTTAGAGGTTACTGATAGAACTCACTGTTAGAGGTTACTATAGGCCTCACTGTTAGAGGTTACCAATAAAACTCACTATTAGAGGTTACCGATAGACCTCACAGTTAGAGGTTACCGATAGACCTCACCGTTCTAGAAACACTGTAGACCTACTGTTTTGGAAACACTATTCATGTTTACCGTTAAAAGGTCACCATTAGAACCTTACAGTTCTGGAAACACTATTCAAGTACACCGTTAGAAGGTCACCATTAGAACCTCACCGTTCTGGAAACACTTTTCATGTCCACTGTTAGAAGGTCACCATTAGAACCTCACCATTCTGGAAACACTGTTCAAGTCCACCGTTAGAATGTCACTGTTAGAACCTCACCGTTCTGGAAACAATATACACCTGCCATTCAAGAAACACTGTACACCTACAGTTCTGGAAACACTATTTAAGTCTATCGTTAGAAGGTCACCATTAGTACCTCACCATTCTGGAAACACTATTCAAGTCCACCGTTAGAACCTCACCATTCTGGAAACACTGTTCAAGTCAACTGTTAGAAGGTCACCGTTAGAAATACTCTTCAATAAACCTCATCGATAGAAACACTGTTCACTGAACCTCACCGATAGAAACACCGTTAACCGAACCTCACCGATATAAACACTATTCACTGAATCTCACCGATAGAAACACTGTTCACTGAACATCACCGATAGAAACACTATTCACTGAACCTCACCGATAGAAAGACTATTCACTGATGGAACTGTTCACAAAATCAGAAATTAGGAAATTTATTGGGGATAAGTCACCTTGAACTCCTGGAACACCTCAAACACCATTTTTTCACAAAGTAACGGACCAGAGTGGTTCGGGACATTATAAAATTTACCCAATAGAGTAAGAATGAAGGATTGACGTCGTTGATGAATTGATATACCATAAAAATATCTTTAAAAATATTCTGAAGGAAAATACACTTTTCATTTTAAAAAAAAATTGTAAAATCATTTTTTGTGGAAATCCATTCTAATTTTCTTTTATAAAAAGATCCTAAAAAACATGCAAAGGAATCCTTAATGAAATTATGGTCATTCAAGTAGTTAATTTC
Source organism: Viscum album (assembly GCA_963277665.1). Classification (NCBI taxonomy): domain Eukaryota; kingdom Viridiplantae; phylum Streptophyta; class Magnoliopsida; order Santalales; family Viscaceae; genus Viscum; species Viscum album. The sequence goes on along the minus strand of OY728156.1, from coordinate 689,098,674 downwards.
ATACATGTTGTATATAACATTCCTTTTTCATGGTAAAAAGATTAGAAATGTTCCTTGTTGAGAAAATGATAATAAGATTAATTTAAAAAAATAATAATGGGTACAAATTTATTTTAATAAATCACTTTGATAAGGATAATGAAAATATTTCATAACTTTTTTAGAATACATTGTTTTTATGAAAAAGGATTTCAGACTGAAGACAAAAATGTTGTCGAATTTTATTAAAAAAATTTCTAAAACATTTATCTACCCAGGAGTGGAAAATTTGTACAATCACTTGAAAACTATGATGAATAAATAGTGGAGAATAAAATTAAAGGTTTTAATAACCAATGTTCATATAATTTCATTTAATATAAAATCAAGGATAAAATATCTTGATTTGAATGTGATTGTTAAATTGGCCATTATAATGATCATGACATTTATATGGGAATTAACCAATGAATTGATTATTTGTATTGGATTTAAATATAAATAAAACGGGAAATAAAAAATATATTTTAAAAAGTCATTATACACATAATTATATAATATTAACAACATTGAGTAAGTAATATAACCTAATGAAAAGGAATTGATTCATAAATTTCATTACAATTTGGTAACTTTTAATTAAAATCCCCTTAGACGAAATATTTCAAATTGAAACTTAAAATACCACAAAAAATGAATTTTTCAGGATATTACCTGTCATGGGGAATTATATAAACCATATAAAAGTAATTAGGTGCATAACATTACAATATTCTTCAAAGAAATGAAATCCAGACGAAATCCCAAAACTTACACCGCCTTTTGAATGAATGAGCTTTAACCTCCTTTATAATTGTTTTAATAATTTTATTAACCTACAATATAACCATAATAATATTCATTATATCATATATGAATCTTTTATAACATATTATAACCCATTATTTGATAATATTTCATTATTTTTATTGTTTCATGTGTTAATTGTGTTATTTTTCTACGATGTTTTGACTTCTTATTTTTTATTCCTATTACATAGATCATGATTTAATCATATCAAGAATTTTAATCATGATATAAATATCATATTAATTTGTTATATATATATATATATATTTGGAGTAATAAATAAAAATTGGTGATAGGAAATGAAATACACCGTTCATGGAGAGAGTAGGCCATACATACGTAGGAATGCTGTTTCCTTTTTTCTTATCATGTTGAATGATATTTAGTAAATTATATATATATATATATTATTAAATTAACACTATTATTTCATATATATTACTTGTGTTTATTAAACTCATCCTTAATATATTCAATGTAAAGCATGAATGAATCACATCGCTTCTGAAGGTGGTAGTCCACCATACACACAAGTGATAATATCATATTCCCACAAAATGTTAACCATGAGGGTATGTGTGATGTAATAATTCCATAATAATAATAACATTATAAATATCATATATGAATTCGGTCCATCTATAATCCAAAGATTCTATATATTTATAAAAAACAAAAATGAAAGTAACAAACAATCATGACAGAGACGTGGTTAACAAATAAGTAAAATCCTCGCCCAAATGGAAAATATTCATATAAAAAAATCAATGTCATCACCATGGAAATATCCAGAGGATTCACCATTATCAGCCTACTCCCACTCAGACTGTGATTTTTTTGATTAAGTAGTGAAAAATACATCGCTCTAAACCTTTGCTGCTCTGGTGTAAGTTGATCCTTGGTAGAATCCCTAGTGGGCCACCCCTGTGATTCACCCTCATCACACACACATCCCCAAACATGAAATTTAGGATGAATCCCACATATCCATGTTTTTTTAATACAATATTCATCTTTCTCTCGCTTCTCCTCCAAAGGAGCACTACTTCCCTTTGTAATAGGAACATATTTTGAAAGAGACTGGTCCTATGATAGGAAATTGGAATGTATAATTTTCCCATTAGATTTTTCTTGAGTAGGGACCATCTGGAATCCCACAACATCTATAAGATATTTATTTTTTGGCTTCACATGAGAATCAAAATATGTCATTTTATTTCTTTTGCACTAACATGAGGTAATATCCTACTCATCCATGATTTTTTGATTAGCCACCCTTTGAATTTCATCTTCATTCACATGGTCAACTTCTATATCCTTTCCTTTGATAGAAAAACCATCTTTAACAAAATTTTACCCATCTTTAAAGATATAATACCAATATTTCTCATTATTATTCTTGTCAATAGTCCCAACAGATGATTCTAATACTTTCATAACTGGTTCATAACCTACTTTCCAATTAAGATGAATGTTTGTGACAATGTCATTATAAAGAGCAGCCTATCCAATAGTGTGAAAAGGGTGGGAGAACCATAATAGGTCTTAACAGTTTCATGAGCCATATGATGGGTAGAATCTATGACCCCACTTGTTACAACCATTCCATCCAATTTAACCATCATTTTATTTTTAAAACATGACAATTCCTCATTCCACCTAATAGATAAATAAGATCACTTCAATCAACTTCTAATGTTTGAATCCTCATGACCCATCCTACTGAAAACAAAATAGAAATGGGGAATATTCTCATACTCAATGGGAAAACTGAATTCATCCTCATCTGTTGAAAGATAAATTACATCGATAGGAGTATAAAATATATTGAATTCCACCATAAAGTGAGTGAAATTGACATACATTTCAAATTCAGTTTCTTTGTCCATATTTAAAGGCATTCCAATCATTGAGGATATGTCGTATAAAATTAGGGGATGCCAAAAAATATAGTTCAAGTCATAGAACATGATCAACATTTGGATTCATGAGATTCTAAATTCTAATAGATTGAAACTCTTATCCAATTCCAAGAAGAGAATAACACTAGGTTTGAGTGAAATCTAACCCATAATCCATTCTCTAATATTCAGATCATCTGAAGAGTACAACATATGAAAAAACCCACATCCTATAGAGATGAATTTTCAATTGGTAAAACCATAGATACACGACATATAATCAACCATTCTTCAATTTTAAAAGGTTTGGAACCTTTGGAAAAAATAAATCATTTAATTAAGGAGAACTTACCAATTTCTAGTCGCTCCGAGACAACATTTTAATTAGCTTTAGCATAAGAGGCACTACCCTTTCGACGTAAACATCTAGCGGGGGAGACCTTAATAATCATGAATGAATGATATGATTCATCCTTCACCACCTTTGATGCAACTTATTGGACAAACTTATTCAGAGTGATCAATAGATCTGAACCATCATCATGATCTCACACCCTAATGATAGTAGAGGGTAGGGAAACGACAGCCAAGCGTAAAGCCTCTACCAGCGCCATTACCCCCTTCAATGAATGGGAAATGACATGAACTATGGATACACATATTTGTGAATCAAATAATATAGTATCAATAATGGCCTTTGGAGTAGAAGACATAAAAACCAAATCTATAAGTGACAAAAAATCCACTATCATATCATTCAAACGTTGATGTAGATGCGTCCTAACACCTTTGTCTACTCCCTTGGGAGAGTAAAACTGACCATGGAAAAGGAGAGAGTTTTCCATTAAATTCAGAAGAATATCATGACCGGATTTGGATCTCGAATAACCTGATTCAAAGATCAATCTAGTTTATAAAAGAAAAAAGGGAAAAACTAAAATCGACAAATCTATAATGGCATAAATTCTTGAATCAATGATAGCATAAAACCTTGATGATGGTGGTCCTAGATTGATGACAACACCTAGATCCATGTTGGCACAACTAGATTGACGACACCAAGACAATATCGATGCAAACAATAATCCTGGATCGACAGCAAGAATCAAAGACTAATGAAAACAGGAAAGGTGGAATTCCATTGGGTTTTCAATAATGACAAGATGAAATCAGGATCAATGATGGAAATGATAAATTGAGATCAACGACGAGGAGGAGGTGGGATGAATGCGACTTAACCATAAACATAATTTACTTTTAAGAGAGATCCCATGAAAGGGGACTCCATATAAATATCATATATATTATATCTCAACTAAAAATATATCACTATTCCCAACCTTAAAAGGTGGTAATGAAAAAATGACTGACATCTGTTCGTGAGGCAGTGGTCTATCGTACTCACGAATAATGAATTCATAACCCAATTGATGGAAGTGTGTAAAGATTATGTTTTTACCCTTAAGATTAAAAAATATCCATATATTAAATATAATGAGTTCATTATATAATCATGGTTTGAAAATATTTGGAGGATGTGTAGACGGAAATAAAATGAATATGCTTTTAGAAGAACATTACCTCTTTTTTCAGGTATACACCACAGGTTTTCACTAAAACCTTGATTAGTTAATTTTTTTTCACTAAATTTGGATTCTAGGATGAGGTTATGGAAGTATAATAGTTATTTGGTAGGGTTTGGATGATCCAAATGACTTGAGAGGTGTGGATAAGTTACGTGAGTAAGTTATCATTTATAGATGTGGAAGAGTGGAATTCTTATAAATGATCAAAAAGTATTCACTATTGGGAGGTCTGTATTCACTATTGGGAGGTCTATATTTCCTCACGTTGATACAAGATTTATCATAAATGGGTTTGGAAGGATTTTATGGACAATACACACCTCTAACACACTATATAACACATGTTTTAATCATTTTTATCTTGACTACTATGTTTCCTTATTTTACCATTTTGTTTTTTTCATTATGTTAACTAGTTTTATAAGAAATTTAATTTATCTTTTAAGAATATATTATAGTGATAGTTATTAAAAAAATATACACCCACTTATTCTTAATTTTATATATAATTTATAAAATAAAAATCTATTGTGTGTTGGAAATTAATTTTAACAGAAGCACATGTAATGCACACAAACACTGATTTAATCCTAACCACGTGAACAATGTTTTTACTATTTAGGGGTTAATATATTAATTATAAAAGATAAATTGTCCCATTAATGGAACATATTCTATATTTATTAAAATGTAAAAATAACTTGTAAGAATATAATTTTTTAAGAAATTTTATAATATTTACCAAACATTCTTTTTTTATAAAATAACATTAATGTCTATTTTGACATTATTCATTTAACTTGAATTTAAAAATATCAATAAAATGATGGAATTTAAATATATAAATTTTATAGATATGGAACATGATATATTCATATAAAAAATTAACTTAACACAATGATTCATTCAATTTTTGTTACTTTTACTACTTTTAGCATCATTTGTTTTTTTAATTGGTAACTAAATAATTACATTAATGGAATTTCTTAAGCACTTTAAGTGAATTTTTCATCTATAAAATTAATGATAAATTATTATGACTACTAAAACTCATCTATATTTCAAAATAATATTTATAACCAAATCCATGTAGTTTTCCCCTATTCAATAGCTTTATAGTTTTTAAAATCATGAAAGGTGCATTTTTTATCCTTTTTGTTACATAACTTATTTTATGGGTCACTATCATCGAAATTTTTCCAAAATGTTATAAAATTAGATACTCAGGTTATAAGTGTCTAAATTTCATCATCTAATGTGTGTTGTAAAAATTAGTACGTTATTTTACACCTAATATTCTATGTTTAACCACTAAATAAACTCATTTTTACCAGTCATTGTAATTAATTTTAATTATTTTCAATAATAATTATGGTTAGAAATTATGTTAACTTTATTAAATAATATAAATTATAATTTTCTAAAATATTTAATCAGTTTTTTCAAATTATTCTTACTGAAGTGACAGAATTTAATTTAAAATTAACCCCATAAATGTGACGAGAAGCTGGTTTTTAAATTTAAATAGATCAAAGTTTGAAAATTTTTTATATCTTTATTCAATATACAAAATGAAAGAAATGTATTAAAATATATTAATAGAAGTATAGTGGTGCTATTATTACAAAAAACACAATTAAAAATATAAATAAACATTACAAATTATTTAAATTAAAAGGCAGTTTTTAATTAAAATTCAGTATTTTTCATTATTTATCAATAAATGAAACATCACAAAAAAATTACTTAAATTCAACCTTATATAATTTTGATATTATTCTTTCATAAATCAAGATTATATTTCTTATAAATTCTCTAAAATTTGTAAATTCTAATTTTAAATTATGTATCCAAAGCATGAGTAAATCATCTTTTAGAAAAAACAATTGTTTTTCAGAAAATATTTACTTTTATTTTAAATGGTTAAGATTTTATTTCTAATCAATATATAACTAAAAAACATGTTAAAAAATATATTTTCCTAATTTAGTTAATACTATTAATTCCTAAAATTCCCACAAATTGGAGATAACTACTATATTAAATAATAATATTAATAATATATTGTTGTTCGGTAAAACATTATCATGTATGTAACCAAAGATATCAAAGAAAATCATTGTTGCATATAACACAAGATTACACAGTATAATGTTTATTTAAATCTATTTAATAGATTTATTTTATTTAAAACACTAAATATATCAGAAAATCTCAGGATGTTATATTCTATTCTATGTTTTGTGTAGTGTGAAATACATGCTATTTAATATGATTCTCATATTTCAAAATTTCGAGGTGCTAAATTCTCCCCACCATAAATAAATTAAATTCTCACAATTTTAACTTTATCTCGATAATAATTGGTTTGATATTTGGAAATAACATTATTAAAAAACCCATGTTGTAAAATAGTTGATAAAATATCCTCTTAATAAGAGAAAATGAGAAGTATAAAGGTTATATGGAATAACATATAACTAGATTTCTATGTACGATTACATTAGTGGCATGTAACGATATAGACATAATGTAAAAGCATGAATAATTATAGAGTGTGATTGAGGTCATTGATCAAAAACTGTTGAATTATTAATGGTAAGATTCATGGATACAACCATAAATCTATGATGATTTAAAAGACAATCTGAATCATTGGATATGAATGTAATAGGGTTACATTTTTTTTATCAAGATAAATTTCATATTTTTGAAAATTTTATTTATTGTCTATGAATAAATGGAAATAAAATTACAAGGTACATTTTTATAAACATAATTTCATCCTTTGATTTCTCTTTGATCACTTACTCCAAGTAATACATATTCAAAATTAATTTTATATGACTAAATCAGAAAAATTAAATTTTAACAGATTATAATGTCTATAATACAAGTATTTACATCTATATATAACCATTTTACCGAACCAAGTTGATTAATACATTATTATATAAAACTCAAAATAAAAACTACAGGTTCATCATTAATATTTATTTATCAAATTTTTTTAACAAAAAACTATGACATTATAACCAAGACATCATGTAGGCAAGTGGTAGGTGAAATATCCTTATCATCCTTCAGTCATGGGTCCAAACCCCACCACCTTTCTAAATGAGATCGGTTGTCACCATGCATGGGGGTTTTCCTTTTTATAAAATATAATAATATAAATTCTATAAAGTTTTTAAAAAATATAATTGATATCCTTAAAATAAAATTAATCATTTAATTACATTTTAACTATGGTTTTCAATGTAACTTATTTTTTTACACAAAGATTAATAACCTAATTTATCTATTATTATAATTTCATTAATGATCATATTGAATCTAATGGTTATCAATACCTTTAAACTTATATATATGAAATTTTAAGGCATTATTACTCATATAAATTTTCTACTAAAACATATTCTTTCCATAAATTTTTCTAAATTCCCTTAATCATGATTAACTCCCATCACATTAAACCCAAAATAAGTGTTCAATACTTTAAAATTATGAAAAATATTAAACATATTAATACATAATATAATCTATTACTCTTAAGTTAATAAATACACATATAAATATAAATTTTAACACAATACTACAATGCTTAATGATTCTTATAACCAAAATACCATCAGTAAAATACTTCTACAATATAATTCTTGAATCCTAATAAAAAATAATTTATCTTTTTTTACATAGGCCCTTCCATGGTTTACTATTTAACCTAGGTAATTCATTATCATTATATTTTCAAATCATTTTAAAATCATTTTTAATGAAAATTTGAATAATCCTAAGCATATCCCCTAGGACCCCTAGGACCCCTAGGTTTATTTGTTCTAGAACAATATTCACTTGTAGTATCCAAACAGGGATGTATTTCTAGTAAAAACCATATTATATCAACCCTACCAAAATTTTAGGATGTTATTCTAAACTTATTCTCAAATTATATCATATGGTTTGTTTCCAAATATATGTTTTCCAAAATATAGCTTCCAAGGATGTTAATAAACTTGATATAATACTAATGTTAGTGACCCCAACCCCAATATCCCAAAGACAGTGCCTACTACCATTAAATTATCATAGGACACAAGAAATCACATCGAAAAGGACAAAATATTTTAATAGTCTTGGTAAACTAGAATCATACATGAGACTTATATTATACTTTAATAAAAAAATTACAACATAATTTTTTTTATAAGAACTTTATTCCTTATAGAATATCCCATCATATCAGTAATAGAAACCTTCATTGAATCCTGGGTAAAGGAAGCAAAATAAGGGTCAGATAAAATTCCCTATAAGGGTTATGTAAAATGAAAACATTCATGAATCAATAAGAATAATCAAAAAAAATTAATAACTAAACACATGTTTCATATAATCAATAATCTGAGAAGGATGTATATCCAAATATAATATCAATGAAAATATCAAAAGGATGATAATAAATATGTAAAGGTAAATAATTGAACACAAATTCCATTTAAATAACTTTACTATGTGAATATATATGGAATAATAAATATATAAAGGTAACTAACTAAAAAAATATGCCATTTAATCAATAAATGATAATGAAATGCATCCATAGATATTATCAGAGTGGAAATATCCTGGATAAAAATAATAAGTGAAATGAAAGAAACACTAAATTATTGGAAATCATATTTCCTAGGAACATAATATCTTTACCATCAAGATCTATCCTCTAGACAGTTTAAAACTTATTGGGTGATAACCAATTTAGATGAGGCTATCTAACTGATTCTTTCTATGAGACTACCAATGCATTGATTATCTTACTTTAATAGGCCCAAAACCCATGTATTGTATGTCCAAATAATTCCTCATATATTGAATAATTGTCCTAATTCCTAAAAAATGTCCCTTATAAAATATCCATATTCAGTAAATGATAATGATTTATCAACATTTCTCACAGTTAATGAAATAACATTCAATGTAAACACCATATATAAAAATGGTATACAATTTATTCAATAATCATATATATGGTAAATAATTTGATATTTAAGGGAAATTTAATGAAAAAAAATATAAAATAAGGAAGTGAATTTCGAAACAATCCATGGTAAAAATGATCATAAACTAGCTAGATAAAGAGTAAGGATGATTTAAATACAATTTTTACCCAATATAGTATGAATGAAGAGGTTTTATCATTAATGAATATAAAAACAATAACAATATCTTCAAAACATTCTTGTAAAAAATATCCTTTTAATTTTTATTTTTTTGAAAAAATATATTTAAAATCTATTAAAAAAAATTTCCATAGAAACAACCTCACAAAATTATAAAATAATCTTCAAATAAATGATGGTTATATCAACGAGTAATTCTATACATGCTGTAATGAACATTCTATTTTCATGGTAAAAAGGTTAGAAAAGTGCATTATTCAAAAATAGATAAGAAGATTTATTTGAAAAAAATATTAAAAATAAAAAATGGGTGAAAATTTAATTTAATAAATAATTTTGAAAAGGTTAAATAAAATTGTTTTGAAAACATTTTTAGAAAACATGGTTTGTAGGAAAACATATTTCTGACTGAAGAGATAAATGAAGTCCGATTTTATTAAAACATTTTTGAAAACATATTATGTATGAAAGAGTGAAAAAATTATAGTATCAGTTAAAAAAGATCATAAATAAACATTGAAGAAGAAAATTATAGGGTTTTTTAAACAATGTTAATATAATTTCCTTTAAAGGAAATTCAAGTATAAAAAATATAGATTATAATGAGATTTTGAAATAAACCATTAAAATGGCCATAATAATAATGTGAGAATTAATCAATGAATCAATTATTTATATTAGTTTTTAAAAACACATATAACAAGTGGAAGTAAAAAAACAAATTCAAAATTCATTGTACACATAATCATAGAATATTAGGGACAATGAAGGAGTAACATAACGCAATGAAAAGGAATTGAGTTAGATAATTGTTTACCACTTGGTTACTTTTAAGTTAAAGGCCCGTAGATGAACTAATTCCAATTGAAACATTAAATAGCATAAATAATGAAATATTCATGATATTACAAGTCAAGGGGATTTATTTAAAACATATAAATTTAATTAGGTGTATAACATTACAATATGCCTCAATGAAATGAAATTGAGATGAAATCATTTACCATACACATCCTTTTGGTTGAATGCTATTTAACATCCTATATAATGGTTTTAAGAATGTTATTAACTTAAAACATAAACATATTAAAAATTTTAAAATAATATATGACTCTTTTATTATAACTTATCATATGTTCCTTAATAATGTTTTATTATTTTCATAGTTTCAGGTGTTAATTGCCTTATTTTTTCGATTTTGTTTTGACATGTTATTTTTTTTCCTCTTACAAAGATCAAGATTTAATAATATTTAGAATTTTAAACATGATATAAATATCATATATATTCAGTATATATTTATTTATAATAATCCATAAAATTTGGTGATAGGAAATGAAATACACTGTACATAGAGATGGTATGTTGTATGCACACATGAACATTGTTTCCATTTTCCTATGGATTTGAAAGAAATAGAGGTAACCGATATTTTTATATTATCATTATAGTATATTATTTATTTTCTACATATAACATATGTTTATTAAATACAACCTTGATATATTCCATGTAAATCATGAATGAATCACATCTCTTCGCAAGGAAGTAGTCCGCCAAACACATCAGCGATGATATTATATTCTCAAAAAATGAAAAGCATGAGGGTATGTGTGATATAAAAATCATAAAAGAATAATAGAATCCAAAATAGAATATATATTATATATAAACTATAAATACATCATTATTCCCATCCTTCAAAGGAGTTAATGGAAAATCAAATGACATTGGTTTATGAGCCGGGAGACTGCCGTACACATGAATGAAGATTTTGTTACCCATTTGATGGAAGTATGTGAATTTGTAGGTCATATAATTAATAAAAATGATATTATAATATGAAATATTTTTTATTATTATATAATAATGTTTTTAGATGAATTGGATGCGGTGGGGAAGGAAATAAAATGAAGATGATTTTAGAAGAGCATTACATCTTTTTGGGTATCCTCCTTATATTTGCACTAAAATCTCAATTGGTTGGATTTATGAAAAAACTAAGGATTCTAGGATTAGGGAAAGAAATTTTAAAAGTGATATTTTTAGGATTTTTATGATCTAAATGGATTGATATGTTTGGATAATTGAACTTAGTGGGTTCCCTTTTAAAGTCTAGGAGGAATGACATTTTTATAAATACTCAAAACTATTCACTATTAGGGGATATAAATTACCTCACATGGATAAAATATTGATATTAAATGGTTTGAAAGCATTATATTGTTGATAATAATCTCCAAAAGAAAATATAACACATGTTTTAATCATTTAGTTCTTTAACTACTAATTTTCCTTATTTTTACATTTTTCTTATTTCATTATGTTAAAAAGTTATCTAACCAAAGTAATTTATCCTTTACGAATAAATTGGAGTGATAATTATTTGAAAATATTTAACCTCTGATTATAAATATGATATGTAATTTATAAAAAAAATTCAACGTGTGATTGAAATTAATTTTAATAGAAGCACATGTAATGCCCAAAAACACTACTTTAACACTAACCACAGTAACAATGTTTTTAATATTTAGGGGTAAATATGTTCCTTATAATAGATAAATTTGTCCATTAATAAACCATTTATTATATTTATAAATATTTTAAAAACACGAGGAATAATATAGGATTTTTAGTAATTTTGAATCCATTAATAAAATTTCATTTATTTTAAAATATCATTAATTTTAATTTTGAAATTATTCATTTATTTGAATTTAAAAAATATCAAGAAACTGATGTAAATTTAATATATAATTTTAAAAACTATTTGACATGATAAATTAATATAAAAATTTATTGGAACATAATAATTCATGAAATTTTCTTCACATTTATTATTTTCAGTATAATTTATCTTAATTAATTGTTAATAAAATAATTATTGTGTTGGTGTTTATTATTCACATAGTATATTTATTTCATCTCTAAAAAATAATATTAATTACTATTATAATAAAAAATTATTTTCCTTTGAAATTAATATTTATAACAAAAAATTTATAGTTTTTTCCTCTTATTCTAAAGCTCTACAGATATATAAATCAAGGAAGGTTTCTTTGTTTTGTATTGTTCTTTAAATAACTTCTTATATGAATCAATATCATTAAAAAGTATCCCAAAAAAGTCATATAATTATAGACTAATGTTAAAAAGGTTTAATAATTTCTAGAAAATGGGTGTTGGAAAAAATGGGTAAGTCATTTTACACCATATATTCAATGTTTAACCACTAAGTAAACCAATTTTACCTTAATCATTATATTTAATTTTAACTAATTTCACTAATTATTATGGAAAAAAATTAAGTTAATATTATTAAATAATATAAATTATTCTAATTCTAAATATAGAATCCACTTTCCAAATTATTCTCACAGAAGTGGAATAATTTAATTTAAAATCTATCACACATACACGACAAGAAATCACCTTTTTAAATTTAAAATATTCAAATGTTTACAATTGTTTTATATCTAAATTCAATATAAAATTGTATCCACAAAATAAATTGGATTCATAGATGTATAATGGAACTGTTGGGACTTTAAAAATAATGTAAAATATAATTTAACACAGTAAATTATTGAAATGAAATGGTGGTTTTCAATTAATATTCAATTTTTTCACTATTTACAAAATTATGAAACTTCATAAAAAAATACCAAAAATTCATCGTAATAAAATTATGATATTATTATTAAAAAATGAAGATTATTATTTTATATAAATTTTCTAGAAGTGGTAATATTTAATTTCAAATTATTTTTTCCAAGCACAATTTAACTAGTTTTTTGAAAAAAAACAATTTTTTAGAAAAAATTACTTTTTCTTTTAAATGATTATTATTTTATTTGTGATCAATAGATAACTAAAAAATATGAAAAAATATATAATTTCATAATTTAGTTAATCATATTAATTCATGCCATTCCCAAAGTTAGGTGATAACTATTATATTAAAGAGCAATATTAATAGTATATTGTTGTTAAGTAAATATCTGTCTTGTGTGTAACATAAAATATTAATGAAGCACATTGTTTCATGTATCATAAGATAACTAAGTAATATTGTGTGATTTTAAGTCTATAGAATAAATTGAATTTATTTAAAATAGTAAATATATAGTAATTTCTCAGGATGTTATATTCCTTTATATGCTTAGTATTGTGTGTCATACCTTTTATTGAATATGATGTTCATATTATAAAATTTCCAAATATTACAAATATGGAGAGGGGGTTTGATATAGAAAAACACCCATATATTGAAAAATAAAGAAGTTTTATAATTCACAATCATTAAAAATCCCAAATAGTCACTAAAATTCAATGTCAGCAACATGGGATAGAGGAGGACTTCTCCAACCCATACTATGAGGGAATCTTCCATATAGATACCAACCACACTTCAAAGTATTTTATATACACAAGGATCATGGTCTTCATCTGATGATGGTTTGATGGTGTCTATAGCTCCTATATCACTAGATTCCTCCCTATTAATATAACTGTATGTTTGATGATCAATCTTAAGTCCCATAACACTAACAGAATCCACCTCCATGTTAACTACCTCGAAAGGAACCTCTATGGTGACAACATCACCTACACCATCACAAACTACATCAAATGAAATGGAAGCCTTATTATTTTTTTCTTGAGTAATCGGATCATCATCTTGAGTTAAAGCTGCTACATGACTACCCATAACAGGGTCGGCCAATGTTCATCTTCAACAATAAGATTAGAAGTATTGTCAACATGAAAGTACAGGGAGTTTTTGAAATTAGAATTCCCTTGGAGGTGCAACATATTTAATGAAGGATAATATCCATCATGATACTTAATTTATAAAGAGGCTATTGACTGTCCTTAATAAATCTTGGTGAGAGTAGCCGTCTCTAACCTTGAATGGATCCCATGAGCAGCGAAATCCAGGAATGACCATCTAGTAAAAATATTCATAACTATATATTGAATATTGTGAGCTACCAAGGATGGAGAAACCTCTGCCTGAGTCCACAATACACTAATCTACATAGTGTTACCTTGAAAAAAATCAGTAGAACCACTATTAGTCCTCATCCATTGAGGCTTACCGATATAATTGGAGGCCTATATAACTTTTTAGATCTTCCATAATTATAAAATTTTATCTGAGATGATTAGTGAGAACTCAATCCCAAGGATTTATTACCTTTCCTAGATTAGGCATGGAATTACTCATCTTGATCCTGAAAAAATCCATTTAAAAAAATCCATGACATCTTGAGAAATGGGGGATGGTCCCTTAATAGAATTATAATTCAGGTTCTAATCACTAACCCTCTTTGATAAAACACCAAATCTTCTGTGTTCATCCAAAACTCCTTCCCATTTCACTTTATTCATGAATGTTTCAATAGTGGTAGATCACTGTATTTAAATTGATAACATAGAGGGGTTAAATCCACCTTCATTTTCAATTTGTTCAAACTCATAAATCATAGAAGTGTGGGTGGTATCTCACATTTCTCTTGAACTATATTTATCTATTCCATAATGTCATGATCCACATTTTCGTGTGACAGTAGATCCAGGTAACCTTTATTAACATTAGCCAAATGATCCACGGGATCCTCATATTACTCCTTATGCTAAATTTTCATATTTCATGTATAAATACTATGACCACATAATCCATATTTCCCACATATCATAGCAATATGAAAAATGTTCAATTGTGTCACCTATTATACTAGAACCTTTACATAAATCAAGGAACTTATCATATCAATCAATTAAATAAAAGTGAAAATAATCATAATTTTAGATGATAACATTAATTAAATGCAAGTAAAGATAAAACATTACTAGTAAGAGTGCATGTGTCCAACCATTCCATTTCTATCTCCCTGTCCATTTTAATAGGTAGACCAACTATAGAGGTAATCTCCCAACAGATTTTAGGTTCCTAGAAAAATAAACTCAATCTGCTAATTTTAATCCATAGATAAGTGACATAATTTCACTTATATAATGTGTTAAGTGTTTGGTCTCAATCCATAATTCTAAGGAAAATCGGTTTTAAATTTACAAAACCAGAGATCCAATATCTCTATTTAAGAGTAGAGTTGGGGAATAAAATATGAAAATATCCCTTCCCAAGAGAATTTACAATCCAACCATTGGAAACCCATTGTTCAATATGGATCTTTTTTATTTATGAGAACATACATATATAATCTTTAGAATGAATAAATAGATGATCTATAATCAAATGCTTACATTACTTAATCCCATCAGAGAGGAGGCCATTACTAGATTCCATGAATCCAGTGTTCCCCTACCTTATGATCTTCTAATACACCACCATGGACTCTTCCCAATGACCATCAAATATCATGGACTTGATATTACATATCATTTCCCACTTAATATTAGGGTCATGAGAAGAGATACCCATGTGATGATCCTTATAATAAACTATTCCAGTTGACACATGATCATGTGAAGCTAGTATTTCAGACTTGTGATTGGTTGGATCTCCATTCAGTATCATTTTACAAAGAGTATATTCATTAGAAGGGGCCCCAGGAACACAACCCAAGGGATTACTATCATGATTAAGACTCATAAAAATTTAGGAATACGTTAGATAAAAATAACATAGACGAATTAGGAATCATTTTTTTGTCACTGATTAATCGCAATGAATCTCCCAGAACCCCAAAAAAACCATATCAACCTGTTTTTATATTAAATATATATATAATTATATAATTATAGATGGAATAATAAAAACCATGGATTAAAACCCATGGTCCCAAAAAATTATTATTAAAAAGAAAAGTACACAATGAAAGATAACTGCAGGGACATAGTGGAAAATACAACACCACCAATACATAGGAATATTCATTAATCACCAGCTACTATGTATTCCACCCCTTCTTCATAATCCACCCTAACCTCTTTGGTGCTAGCCTCTCTTATAATGGTGATGATTCTTATAATTACTATTCTGATTATACATGCTTGATGACTCATCATCCTCATCCTGAGGCTCAATGAATTGACAACTAATGAAATAATTTTTTATATCAAATCAAATATATATTTATTTAAGACATCATCATTAAGAAAAAACTCATTAGAAGGATGTCCATTACTAGAAATGTCCCGTGTGGGTACATTACCATAGGTGAGGACTATCCACAATAGGAATAAACCACCTAAAAATACACTTTCAAAGCCCGTACAGTAAGCAATGAAGAGGAAGATGCAATAAAAACGAAATTACACATGCTTATTTTACCATTCCTAAAATGAATATCAATATAAATAAAATCACAAACTAAATTTTAAATGGATTCCAACATCCAAATAAATTTATTGGAGAGAAACCATTCCTCCCACTACTGTTAACCTCATTGGTCTCTATGTTCAAGCTAGACAAAGAAGCCCCGATAGCAGGAACCTAAACATCAATGTTACATGAATACACACAGTTTGATGCCTCTACTAAATAATTTTTATAGGTATCAAGGTATAGTCATGACTAAGGTTCATATTTTTTTGGATCTAGAGTATATTTAGGTTCCACAGCCCAAATGTTCTCAGATTAAACCACATTTTGATGCCCATCCACATCTTATCTCATCATCCCATAATTTACCAACTTATTTCTCACATGTGAGTGGGATCCATTGGGATTCCATATTTCAACAAACATTATTAAATTTTATGAAATTGTTTCACAATTAGGATAGATTAATATGATTTAAAATCAATATTAGGATACTGATTTATAGGGATTTCAATCATGTCTCCCGTGTTCAAAATAGACACCTCTCCTTGAACCATTATGTCATCAATATATTCTTCTTGATTCCTCAATATATGAATTCCATTACCTAATGGGGATTAGATGTATTGAACCCCAAACAAATAAGTGAAGGATAGATGACCTAATTGGGGAATCCTATGTTCCTTTGGTGGCACACTATTTCCCCTAAATTCTTCCTCTAATAGAAACTTAAATTTGAAATTTTCCACATGGTGTCCAAACATATTGTAGTTATGACAAACATGGTTCATGTGACATTAGACTTGTAAGTGTGAAATATAAAAACAATTATTAAAGAATGAAGTTTTTCACTCAATATCAACTAAGATTTTAAGCCTAAAATCACAAGAAAAAATATTTATAGTATCAATAAGGGGTGTTTATAAGTTCAATTCAACAAAAACCCATGGAAAATGGCCATATCTAGCGCACTATATCTCAACATCAATTTTAATTGACATGACCACCGCAGATGAAATATACAAATTAATTTGGGAGTACCATGAGAACTAAAAAATGCCCCTAATACAAATCCAAACTTTCATAATCGTGTTTTTAATCTTGGATAGGTCAAAAAAAGGATCCCAGTCCTGGAACCTTAGGTTTATTGATTTCAGGGAAATGAAATCACAACCCCAAGTCATAGATTTGAGATCATCAGAAGGGAACATGAAGTGAAAAAACCATTAATAATAAAAATCTCGTAAAAATCATCAAATCCCCACACCCTTATAGATTATTTTGAATATAATCAATCTTCCATTAATGAAAATTTGGCATCATCGTGAGTCTCCCAATAATTGAGTGTTTACACTTCTCAAGGGGATCATCTAGAATTTTTTGAATCACCTCAACAAAATCCAGTGATCCATTTATGAAATTTTTCTTCTTAAATGGATTGTATTATACTTTGAAATAAGAGAACAATCAATTATTCCAAGGATTCTTAGGAAGGGAGGATATATTTGAGTCCATATTAATAAGCAATAGTGTTTGGGTCACATTATCTCCAACAAAAACCCCATTGAGAAATTCACAATTTTCTCGCTCAAGACAACCGCATTGACCATGATCCTTGAAAGGACAATAAAAAAATCTTTCGAATCAAAGAAGTCATCAATATTTGTCGCTATGAACCTATATTATATATATTAGTTATTAGGGGGTACAATTACCTTAAAACACACACACACACACACACCTCAAGGGTCTAAGCCTGTCTATATACCCCCTCAACTAGGATAGTCCCTATTAATCCCTATATTCACACACACACACACACACAGATATATATATTAGATATTTTGGTTTTCAATTACAAAAAAAAAATAGACGTACACACACACCTCACACCCACAATCTGAGTGAGTAAGTCAAAGACCCCCAAAGGGGTAACCCACCATATCTTGCCCATATTTATAATTATATATAATTATAGACTAATAAATATATATATAATTATATAAATAAACCTAGATATATATATATAATTCTATAAATATATATAATTATATAAATATATTTTTAATTATGTATTAATATTTAAAAATATATTTATTTATAATTATAAATATGTATTTATATATATTTATTTGAGTAATTATGAAATTATAATAGACATTTAAATAATAAATATATTTATTATATTTATAAGTATATATATTTATATATTAATTAATATTTATATAATTATATTGATATATATAATAATATATATATGTATAAATATATAAATAAATATAATTATGTAAATATTTTTATTATTACTTATTTTAAATTATAATTATAAATAAATGAATATACATTTAAACAATTATAAAAATTTAATAAGTATATTTAAATAATAAATATATATAATTATATGTGTATATATATTAATATATATATAGTATTATATATATATATTAATATATATATTATTATATATATAATTGTATAAACGTATACAATAATATAAATATATTTATTATAATATACAAATATTTTTAAATATATTTGTTTATAATTATAATAATAAGTAAAAATATATATATTTAAATAATTATAAATATAATAAATATATTTATTATATATATATATAATTACATAAAAATATATAATCACATAAATATATATGACATGGAGGATGGGGTTTCTCAGATCATCTCAAGTGGGCTCCAATGGCGACACAATAATGAATTATTTTTAGCTGGTGGATCCTCGATCGACTTTGAACTCTAGTGACTGACCATGTCAGCATCTCTCTATTTTCAATCTTACTTTCCATTTAATCCAAAGAAGGGAGTAACTTTTACAAAGGTCTTGCACAAAGGACATGTTTCATCAGAAAGTGCCCTAGTTGAACCGTGAATCTCTAGATTTATATATAGGATATTCATTATCAAGTTAGATCATGATGCGTTGAAGGAGAGGATAAATTCTTATATATTCTCCCTCATTGGATGTCTAATATTGGTGAAAGGCAATAGACCATTAAATGGAGATGAACTGAAATCGAAGATATCCAAAATATGTGGATTTGACAACTAGAAAACTATTCCAGTTTTAAGGGATATTTTACCTTGTTTTTTAGACTGAGAAATAGTGTTTGAATACATAGCCTTTTTTCATCTAAAACCTCAGTACATGTTTCTTAGAAATCTATGTGTTAGAGCTCAATTATAACCCTCTTACTCAGAATCACACTAACGTTCGGATTTGGGATAGAATGTGTGGCCTAAGTTGGGGGTTTTGGCATCCCTTAATACTTAATGACATTTCCACCTACATTATCGTGCCACTGAAATTGGTTGAAAACACCATTGATTGCAAGATGGGTTATTATGAGAGAGTGATGGTGGACCCTGATTTTCTGAATCCCCTATTGAATAATGATTTCCTTTCTATCAATTGTGATAGTTTTTAGATTGATTTTGGGTATGAATCAATCCCTCATTTTTTTTATTTCTTCAAGACAATTGGGAATATGGTATGAGATTTCAGACAACTAAAAATTATATAGGTGAAGAAAATGGTCCCCCCAAAGAAAATGGGGGTGGAATGGCTATGAAAAAACATCCAATGACCTCAAAAAATTCTACATGAAGGCACCTATAATCAAGGGCATAAGAGGGCATAGATCATGTTCCTATCAAGGTAGGGAATGATGGATCTTTCCATGTAAAACAATATAAGGCTGTTGAAAACTGGTTTGGTTTAGTGATGAACATGCCTATGGATAAGGCTGACCTCTAGGGTCATAGACTAATTCCTACCAAATCAGATGGTTCATGGGTAGTGTTGGTCTCCTATGGGTAAATTGATTTGAAACATGAAGACTCTGAAAAAGAGTTATTGCGCAAGCTAAAATTGATGTGCATTTGAGATAAGAGAGAATCCTATCTACCTACTCTAACCGCAAGGTCAAGAGAAAAAATTGAGATTGATTTCAGTATTCTACCAATATGAAAAAAAGTTTATTTCAATAGTTGGGGGGACCCTTGGATGGAGAAAGGGAATCAACTAAATACCTTAAAGTCAATGAATTTCCCCAGTGCAAATGTGATATTTTTTGATAACCTATATGGGGGGGGATTGAATGAAGTGTTTTATACATCTTATATTTTCAATAAATGGAAGGAGACCACTACATTGCTCTAGTATGAGCTGGTCAATGTTTATAAGGATTAGGAAATAAAAACTCTAGAGATATCACCCCATCTATTATAGTTCATTGGAAGAGAGTGGGAAGAAGGAAGACCAATTCTTCAGGGATGACTTTCCAGATAGTTCTTAGGTATGGTCACTTAGCCTACTAGAAATCTTGTATAGCTCCTATATAAAAGAGGTGTTCCTTGATGAATTCAAATATTCACATCGAGTTGATGGCTTTGAAATAGAAAAGTCCGCATGTTCGGTTGACCCATCCCCGCCGTATGATATTGATAAGGAGACATGAAAAAACCCAAAACTGGTAGGAGGGGACATAATACAAATGGTAAGGGTGGTGGCCAATTCCACTGATGATTTTATTTTTTGTTGTGATGTGTTTTGTCAATTTTTTGCATTTCCAATTTTCCCTTATACACTGTTTTTTTCATCAATAAAATTTTTGAACTATGAGTTTCCCTATGGTTTATACCATTATGAGTACATAATCATATGTAATTATATATAAATATTTATTATTATATAATTTTTAATATATTTAATTATAATTATAATTATAAATAAAAAATATAAAAATATAAATAATTATAAAATCATAATAAATATATTTAAATAATAAATATATTTATTATATCTAAATATATACATATATATATATATAATTATATAAATATATTTGTAGTTATATACAAATATTTTTAAATTTTTGTATTTATAATCCCAACAAGCCTATACTTAAGTGGTAATGGCTTCTGCTTGGTATATAGGAGGTCCAAGGTTCAAGCCCTATTGGGAACAAGTATTGTTACAGTACTATATAGGTGGCGATGCAGATGATGAAACAGGATGGCGATGATATTGACATGATGGAGGCCTGGTGATATAGGTACGATGATGCAAGCATGATACTGCACTTGGCATTCAAACAATGTTTCGCGCTTCATGCCCTTTGGGCCTACGAGTAATGTACTATATAAATGAGGGTTGATTGGTGGGTTATCACATTAGGGTTGGGGGCTATGGCCCGCCTTTCTTCCCTATGTGTGGTGTGTGTGTGTTTGAATGTAATTATTCCCATAAGCACCTAATATATATATATATAGTTACAAATAAAAATAAATAAAAATATATTTAAATTATTAGAAAATTATAATAAATAAATTAAAATAAAAAAATCATTTATTTATAAGTAAATTTAAAAATATTATTTTTTAGTTTTTTAAATATTTATTTAAAATTATATAATATTTTTAATTATATAGATTATATTATTAAAATTAGGTCATTATCAGTGAGAAAATAGCACTGATAAAGATATTTTTTATTAGTGATTACAATTTTAATGTTGATAAAAGCGCTCTTTATCAGTGTTTTTTGAAAGATCTAATAAAAGACTTACTGAATCTTTAACTTGATTCATAACAATGTCATCCGACCCCATTCCATTAAATATCTATTGGAATTGAATTGCTACTACAACACTCACTCTTTATATATCATCATGATGAATCAATCCTCTCAATAGTCGTGGTATGTGTTGATATTTTTTTAGCACCAGAATATCACCACTGGACACCACCCAACTTCTATTGCAACACAAGCACACCAATGTTTCCTCAATAATCAATATTTAATGCTCAGAAAACACCCATCATATTTCAATCAATATGACTCAGGTGTGTGACGGATGGATGACCTAAGTAGGTTCTTGAACAAATGATATTTGTAGCATCCTTCATTATTTGAATCTAACTTATAGATAGATATATGGTAGTTGGAACTTGAGAGGTAGTAATAGGAAGAGTGTTGTGATCTCATACACATTCTAAACCTCCAGTTACCATGTTAAGTTAAGTTGAGTTGTTATTTTTCTTTATCCGCTTTTGGTGTTCTTGAATTTATATTGATGGAGCTTTCCCTATGGTTAATGATGGTTTGTGTTGTTTATTAGTGTTTTCATGTTGGGAGGTGAAGTTGGAGTTGACCCAAGGACACATGGTGAGCTTGTAGAGTTTGGTAAACCTTATAGAGCTCTTGTTCATAATTCTGAGTGGCTCCCTAGGACAACAATGTGATTAACACATTACTTTCCAACCACGTGTCCTAGTCAATTATGGTCACTAATTTTCCTTGGATTTTGTGGCATATTTTCATTGTTTAAAAAACATCATGATTATATAATGTTCATGTTATTTAGGAGATGCCTGATTTTAAAACCCTAAAATCTTGGTTCAAAATAGAAAGGGATTTGTTTTGAAAAAGGTGAGTGATTTTTCTAGGGTAGTTTTAAATGAAATCAGTGCTTTATTTCCCATCAAATTATTTCTAATGGGCAATTATTTTTGTAAGAAAGTGATTTTAAATAAAGGTTAACATGTTTTTTAGTGGTGAAAATAATTTTTAAAAACTATCAAAAAGTGTCTCAATGATTTATTAGGAGAATATTCATCCTTTTTTATAATGTAAATGTAATTTTAATGTTAAATGACTGTTTATAAAGTTAATAAATTGGATTTATATGATGTTTTAGAATAATGATGATATTTTATATTTCAATGATGATCTCAATAAAGGATATTTTTAAATTTCACATTGACTTTAAAATTGAGTTTTTTATTTAAATTTTTAGTGAAAGGATTAAAATGGTTTAAAAAGGGAAATATAGAATTGTTTGGAGGTTTTGATTTCCCCATGTGCATATTTTATTCAATGTTTTCTTAAATTAATATTTATATATATGATCATCTCTGTGATTATCAATAATAACTAATAGTATTTTCATGTGAATAAAAATATTTTGTTAAACATAATTTTTAAATAATTATTTTTATAACATTAACACAATTTATCAGCAAAAGTAATAAAAGATTATTAATAATTTGATAATGTGTATATAAATGATTTTAAATAATTCATAAATTTTTTTTTAATATAGATAATTTAAATTTTAAATAATTTAAATTATCTTGAATTAATAATTTATAAATAAATTTGAATTAATAATTATTTATAATTAATATATAAATATAATTATTAATTATTAATTAATAAAAAATTTAATTTATCATTTTGAATTAATAATTATTTTTAATTAATATTTTTCATCATATTGAATTTATAATTTTGAATTAATAATTTATGTAAATAATTTATAAATAATATAGATTAACTTGAATTGATAATTTTTATTAAGTGTATATAAATAATTTTGATTATATGTTTCTAAATAATTATGATTATAAATAATTTTGTGTACATAAATAATTTTGATTATATGTGTATAAATATTTTTTAATGTAATTTATAAATAATAATAACAAAAAATTATAAAAATATTTTTAAATATATATTTAATATATTAATATGAATATATATTTATATAATTATAAATTTATTTTATAAATATATATATTTATGAACGCATATTTATATAATTATATATAAATAATTGTATTTGTATCTATAAATATAAATATATAATTATATAAAGATATTTATAAATATAAATTTATAATTATATAAATATATATTTTTAATATATATATATTTAAAATAAATAAATATATTTATTTAAAAATGAAAGATACAATTTAATATTATAATATTTTTGATTTGGAATAATTGAGTATTGGAAAAAAATATTTTTAATATGGGTTATTTTTGTCATATTTACAAGACATTTATTTTCTTTTCTTTTAAAAATTGTTATCCAACAAGATGAAGAGAAATTAAAATCATTTCATTTCTTTTACTAAATTTCAAATCAAAACAAATTGAAGAGAGACTAAAATTAAAATCATTTCTTTGTTTAATTTTTTTTAAATTATAAATTATTTATTTATATATTTGTCTTAGTATAAATTTTATCTCATTATTTTATCATGAAATTAAAATGATATATTAAAATCAAGGTATGTGATCACTTATGATCCATTTCGACCCCTGAAACATATTCATTTGTTTTTAATTTTCCAAAATGGTTTTAATAGCGCATGTGTAAGTGTTCTTATTTGTCCTCGATCTACCTCACTAATTCTTCACCCAATATCTATTACCTTGATTAATTATTGGTTCATCCTCTCCCTCTACTTCAAGATCATTTTCACTCATTCTTTATTATTTGTCACATGGAGTGAATGAAGCTCCTAGTTGTGTAGCGCAAAAACCCTAGCCACTTATATTATAAGGTGGTACTAAAAATGATAAGGACACATAGATTTTATGGTGCACAAATGGTAATTGACTCAAAGTTCAAAGCATCCCTCTTATTCCCATGTTCCACCAAATCTCACCTTCCTCAATTTATTTTTTGTTGGTTCACTCTCTCCCCCACATTACCATTCATTTTTACTCATTAATCATAATTTCTAACTCTAATTGCATGGAGATTTAAACCGTCCACCATAAAAACACTTCCTACTAACCATGTAAAGTGGTGGATATAAATGATAAGTAGGTAGTGCTTTTATGGTTTAAAAATGGTAATCATCTCTAATTTCAAAGTATCCCTACTGCTCTAATGGATTAAAATCAAACAATTCTTCCCATTTTCTTCCATGTTTTCCTCTTACACCTAGGAATTAAAGCCATAATGTCGTTTTAAAACAATTCATTACATTTTTTATTTTATTTTTATTGATGATTAGAGTTTCATATTTAAATATTATTTTACTCTCAAGAAACCAAAATATGTAAAGTATAATGTTCTTAAGGTTGAGAGACAAAATTTTAAATCTAAACAATATTAATGTTTGTATTTATTGAGAATTGACATAAATAACATGTGTTGAAGTTTGTTTAAAGTCCATATGATAATCGCCTATATGTTGGGTTCTTATAGCAGAGTGGTCTCTCTTGGGACGTGAATTAGTGCAATTGATGGCATATTAGGTTCATACAATATAGACAATACTAATGATAACCCATGTTAGAATAATCATAACCATTAATAAACCAATTTATGTATTTAAAATCATAACCATTAATAATATAACAATATAGTAATATTTTATTCATAGGATAAATTTTTTATTTGAAATGGAATTTATTCTTTTTTATTTTTATAAATATTAATAATACTAAATCAAATAATATGGATATGAATAAAAATGGATTGATTCAAATACCACGACAAATGTGCATGAGGATGTGGTGAAAGTGTTCAGCATGTTTTGAAAAAGATCATGTATATGAACCTTATCAAATCCTTTTTACAATTTTATGCTATTTTTATTCAAAAATATTAGTTCAGAGGAGTTAAAAGAATACTTGATCTGTCAAGGAATATATCCATGTTATAAATGTTTTACTAAAAATGTTGAAAAATGAATGTAACTAGTCACTAGGATAAGACTTTTGTTTTAATGGGTCGTTTGATATGATTAAAAGCATGTAAAATAATGAATATAGTATCGAGAATGTGATTATAGGTGTGAATGATGATTAATATAATATTTAGGAAATGACAGTGACAATTGAAGATGATCTTCTTGATTTTCCAAATTTGCATGAGATGTTAAAGGGTTGTGAAAAGACTCCATTTTATACTATTTGTAATAAATACACAATATTTTTTTTCCATTTTGAAGTGGTATAATTTAACACCTAGAAATCAATGAACTGACACCATTTTTACTGACCTATTATCTCTCTTGAATGATATGACCCCATAAGATAAGGATATCTCTTGGTGAACACATGATGATAAATGAATGATACATTCAATGGGTATGATCTCTAAAAGAATTCATTCATGTCCAAATGACTATAAAATGTTTTGCAATGAAAAAAAATCACATAAAATTTAAAAAAGTGTAGTGATTCTTTAAAAATGGAAGTTTAATTGGGTACTTTGAATATTTTATGGTAATATACAGTCATTCCAATGTTTAGGAACCTATATAGAAGTGAAAAGACTACAATATAATTGATATGAAAAAATAGATATAATAAATATTGATTGGAAACATAATCACCTGGTAGAATTCCTCCATTGGAAGAGAATTTCTTATGAGTATCCTGAATTTTGGAATGAGCTGAGAAACCTTTGTATTACACTATCAATAAATAAATTGAGTCCTTTGGGTTCTTAATGAATCACTCACTTTACATGTCCAATTATGTTGGTAAATTATAACTTTCTTTCGCATTTATGCTTGAAACAAAAACTCATTATCTTATCTCTGGTTATATTAGGTCTATAAAAACCTAGGTAAGGATATAGATGTTTATATAGATTCAATGATCGAATAATTGAAATTATTATGAGATTCATGTGTTTTATTGGATGATTCTTATAGAAATATAGATGTCATATTGAGAGCCATGTTTTATGGGATTAAAATGACATTCCTTCTTATTGAAAATTTCTAGTAGGTAGAATTAAAGGATCTCAAGTGTTTCCCATTTGAGAACAAGGTATATATTGAATCATGTTGATACATTTATCAAAGACTATGTTTCTTGGAAATCATTGATTTATACCCCACTAACATGATTATCAATCTTGGATCACATCATTCAATGGAAGTTCATAAGAATATAGAGATCCATCTCTACTGATAGATGATCAACTATTTGAGAATGTAAAAGATATTGACACTGATTTTAGTAAAAAAAATTCAAAAAGCTATACAACAAATTGGTTGGAAAAAGAGATCAGTTTTTTGAATTACCACAACGGAATTGTTTTTTCCTTCAGATTTTTTATTGATGTTATGAATGTTGAAAAAACATTATGCGATAGTTTCATTATAATGTTTCTAAATGCACCAAAAAATGATGGAATTAAGGATATGTTTTTCATGATTGACATTAGTATATGGGTAGAGTTGGTGCTAGTGAAGAGTGAAAAATTGAATTTCCTTCCTCCATTTCAAGAAAAAAGAGATATCATATTTGAAACATCATCAATGATGTAAATGATTCATAATGGAATTCATCAAGTGTTAATAATATCATGTCAACTGATGATTTAAAGTTAAAGGTTATTAAATAATATGTCTATAATGTTTTGATGGATTATATAATTCCTATAGATTTAAGATACATTTTAACCAAGAATATCCACTATACATTAACCATGATATATTTCTTTTTCAATGCTATATGAAAAAAATTTATAAACCCAACTAAATTTCAAACAATGGAAAATGAAATTTCTATCATATTATGTGAATTGAAGATATTCTACACACCATCAATATTTTAAGTCACCAGTACTAAAAATATCTCCTTCTTCAATATAGAGGGGATGGCTTTAATTAGAGGGGATGGCCTCAGCTTTCACCATTTCAGGCCTCCTTATACCAGATGTTCTTCTTGTTGTTCTGGTTTCTCTTGCTGCATTGATGCTCTTTCTCTTTAATAAAAATGAAACTGTGAGTGAGTGATTTGACTATGTGGTCTATATTATAGATAGTTGTATCCAATAAAATAGTATATGAATATTTTTAATGGTTATGTAAAAAATCAAACTTAGTTAGAAGGTTGTATTGCAGAGTGATATGTTGTTGAGTAATCCGTTGAATTATTTACTGACCACCTATTCAATGTGGAATGAATTGGTCAATAAAAACTCATCTCATTGTGTGATTTTTGAGTGAATAAATCTCTGGAATAGATATTGTTACAATTATTATTACATATTGTGATTATTCCCACATTATGTTTTTTTTATTATTTTTGAGGTTTCCACATATGTTGAATCCTATAATAAAATTATTATGCATTCAAATCAATCATTGTATGAAAGTTGGATATAAAACAAACATAATCAGTAGTTTATAAGATGGTTTTGAGACAATATTTTTAAGGATTCATCAGAAAATCCAAATTCCATTTCAGAACGACTTCGATGGCTAGCCAAAGGACTAAGTGTGAATGTATTATCTTATAATGGATATATAATTAATAGTTCTATGTTCTATAAAAATTAACATGATGAACATAGTACCATGAAAAATAGTGGAGTTTATGTTATGGATGAATCAAAGCATGTATCTAGTACCAAAGATAGAAATCCCATTTATGTGAAAATTCCCTACTTTAGCATCATAATGAAATATTTGAGTTGGATTATACAAAATTCCAAGTGACTATTTTTCAATAAAATAGGGTTGATAATATGAGTGTTGTTAAAATAGAAGAATTGGGATTCATAAAAGTGGATTTAGGTTAAGAAGGCTATAAATAAGAACCATTTATAATGACTTCACATAAATACAAGTATTTTATGTTATGGATCCCGAAAAATAAAAAGTGTTCAATTATTCTATTATTGAAAAAAACAACTGAAGTCTTAGATGTCAATTTAACTAATGATGACTCTATCATTAGGATTTCATAATAATTTATCAATGGTCATAGTGCATATGGGGTATTTTATAACAAAGGATGCCACAATGAAGTGATATGGATACTTGATAGAGGGGTCAAATCATTCCAACATTTTAAAAAATATTTTTATAATCATGTCATATATTTGTCTTAATATACATTGAATTACCTAAAATTTTTAATTTGTTAACTAATACATTTATTTAATCTAAATAAAATGTTAAAAAACTTTTTGCATATAATGACTTATTCACATACTAATTTTCCCAATCTTATGAAACAAAAGTTTTCTTTACATGCTAGGGATCCCAATATAGAGAAAAAATATGCTTCTGAACATGCTGATACAACCGATCTAGAGGAACAATATAATGATGACGTTGAAGATGAGGAAATGGTATATAATGAACAACTGGTAAAAAATATTATCATCATATCTTTATGGAAATAACGAATATTATCAAGTCAATAAACAAAGGCATCAAATTTGACGTTAGATGGAATTTACATGGCCATCCTATTAACACAAATAAGTCCAACTTTAGTTGTTACATTAGGCTCACCACTCTCACGCCTGTGTCGATTGATGTATAATGGAATAATGTTGTGATTGTTCTTAAGACACTAATTTTGGAAGATATTAGTGTAACATTATAATTTAATTTATTTATTTTACTAAAATAATAATAAGTAAACATTGACATACTCTTCATTATCCCTTACACAATGAATTTTTAGTAGATGAATCCAGAATGAAATTTTTATTAATAACTTTTTGGAAGGATTATAGATGATTTTTTACAATTCGTTAGAAGTTTTATCTCAAATATGTTGAAGGGAAAATAAACCTACACCCACCACATATGTATGTACACCAAATAAACCAACAAGTGTTGGATCCATTTATTTTTCATCAGGAAGAGACATCTTTTCAGGAAAAAATTTATTTGTAATACATTGAAAATACACGTATTAATTAGTTTTATAAGACTTATTAATTTATGAAATAATAATTGAGTGCTGAAAGTAAATAATGAGAAAAAAACCAACGTACCCATTCCATAAAGAAAGGACGAGGTATTATTCCCTTGAAAAAGAATTGTACATATTTTAAATCTTCCATAAATATTTTATATGACATGAAACAACAAAATAATTATGTTCTTATATTTATATACAAATTTCTAAATCGAAATCCAAATACAATTCAATCCCACATCATGTTCTATGGAATAAAGAGCATTTAAACAAAGAAGGTATACTAATAGATGAAAACAAAGAAAAAGTTTGGGAAGCATGTGTACGTATGAAATAATAAAAATTTGTTTTTAATTAAATTGGTATTACATGATAATGATTAAAAAAATTTCTATATTTTTATCCAACATATATGAAAGAATCATCTTTATCTACTCCAAATGAATATTTGTTATCCGTGGCCTTGATTCATCCAAAACAGTATGAACACATTAGAGGTGCGAATTTTGGGGTGTCACCCTGAACATATTTTGTGAAGTAAATGAACAAAGAGATAAAGATAATAAAATGGAAGAGTTGTAGGAAAGATTATATTTTTTGGAAGAAAAAATTAACTGGTATTTAGAGTTGGTAGAAAATGTTTTGGGAAGGAATTAAAGAGAATAAAAAACACAAGAAAAACCAGTATATGAAGATCCCCTCCCCCACTATCATTAAGGGGGGGGGGGTCCTTCCCCTAAAATAACCGTCTTATAAAATTTGATAAATATTTTCATGATTTTTTCTAAGAAATTTGAATGAGGTAGACACTAATACATTTTTTATAATAATATTATTTAGGGTGAAAATGATTGTTATTTATATATATCAACACCCACCATTCACTTTATTTTAAAGGGTACCATGTACAATATCCATGGATATATTCTACATAAAAAAAAAATCCAAAAGTTTATGTGAGAATGGGGATTAATGTAGATTTAGATATGATAGAAAAGCTATATGTTCCACTTGATGATTGAAATATTCATACAGTTGAGAAATCTATTTGAACATTAATAGTATGTCCATTAGATGATATAAAAAACACATCGACATAGAGGTATTCATTTAAAATTTATTTTTCCAAAAAAACCTTTAACCATTAATGAAAATGGTTGAAACAGATGAATGTTATTACAAATGTAAAAAGAGAAGGGTGTGAAATGAAAGGTTGAATAAAAAAGATATAAATGATCAACCAAAAAATCGAAATTATATCTACAAAGTACATGTACCCCACCCTTTCAACTTTTCCATTTACTAACATTAAATGTTCACGTGGATACACTGTTAGCAAGTGGTTATACGACCATAATTCATTTTGAATAATATATTTAAGGGGATTATATTAAATAATATATTGGTCAAGGTATTGTAAATGAAATTTTCATGCATGAAGGTCTAGGAGTCTCAGTTGGAAATGTATACATGATGTGTGTTTTCATGATTAGTTTGTCAAATACCTTATCTACTATGTTAATTATGATTGAATAATATTCATAATTTTTGCAGGTGAATATATTAATACTATTTTAAGGGATAACCATGTGAACATAAATTAGACTCACTAATCCTCACATAACTTCTATACAAGAATGTTCATTGGATCCAGAGAAATATGAAGGAATAGCGGAGAAACGTGTGATAATGATTGAATGGTGATATATAGATGACATAAACTTCACAGTACCCCTGATATAATGGTAAAAATATGTAATCTAATCATATTAAATATATTTTAATTCATTTAAGTACATTTTCCTTTTTTATGTTTCTTTTTTTACCCATTGTAGTCAATTTGGGTACTCCAAGGATCTATTTTTGGGATTGAATACATTGATACCCAGAAACATTGACCATAGGTGATTACATTTATCATTTTCTTAATACACTACATGAAATATTTTACAACTAAGCATGAATTATTACATTTTATATAATGTTTTAATGAAAATTTGGTTATGATAGGGTGGTGTTTAAAAATCATCAAAATACTAGAATAAGGACAGTCTAGGAGAAGAAGAAGACTATAGGCTTCAACAAGTAAATAAGTATTAGGGTATATATAATAATATTTCACCCTCAAAACATTTATAAACAAATTACTTATTCTTTTTAGTTTCTCTATAGTGTCCAAAAAAATCAGTGGAAAAGATTTTGGTTATTAAGTATGAAAACTTAGAAAAGATATCACATACCATAAAAATAGTATAATCCCCAAAGAGGTATTTCTGAATATAATTTCAATTTAATTTAAAATGTTTATTAATATTTTTTTGTTTATATTTTTTTTAGTACTTCTAGGACTATCAACTATACTAATATTCGGAAGAGGAAATATATTTTTTCAGAAAATAATGGAAATCATACATTTTGGTAGAATTTATAAAGAAATCATAAAGAGATGGCTTCATAATAGTTGTTTAGTTTAATTTATAATCAATTTATAACCAATAATAATTTAAGTTTATGTTTGTAGTTTAAAATTGACATTTTTTTTCCAAACAAACGTTATATTTTCAAAATCAAAAAAACACATACAAATTATTTAAATACCTTTTTAAAATGACCCATAAGTCATTTATGAAGTGTAGGAATTAGGTGCCCTCAATTTGATGCAAGATGATCTCAATATGACTCAAAGTGTCCGTTATCAGTTTAAAATTGACATTTTAGTTCAAAACGTGTGCCCCCATTAAAATCTAAGAAACCCATCATGTATTGTATTGATACATTACGAAAATAATTCATAATCCAATTTTGATGTGTGAGAACCAGTCTCATAAGAAACCAACACATGATGTGACTCATATGACTAAAAGTGTCTATTATATGTTTAAAATAGTATTTTAGTAAAAAAGAAAATTCGAAATACTCTAATGTAAGAAAAAAATAAGGATTGTTTTTATATTTTGGAAAAATTATCCATAAGTCATTTGTGATGTGTTAAAATCATTTAGATCATAATATTATGTATAGTGTGACCGGTATGACACCATGTGTGTCTTTTTATTTTAAATTGAAATTTTATTAAAAAAGACAATTGAAGTACTCAAAACCAATAAAAAACATTTGTATTGTTTTGATGTATTAAGAAAATGATCTATATGTCATTTTTGAAATTTAGGTAATATCAACACATCAATCTAATGGTGTGCCCGATATGACTCAAAGTTTCTGTTATTAGTCTAAACATTATATTCCAGTTCAAAATAAGTCTCACTCACTAAAAACTGAGCAAAAATGATCATATTTCTATGATACTTTAATAAAATTATTAATAATTCATTTATTATTTACAAGAATCTTTCCGACATAAAACTAGCACATTATTTGACAAGTATGACTCAATTTTCATGTTTTCAATTTTGAAAAAAAATATTAAAAAAGAAAAGTGACATACTCGAAACTGATAAAAAACATTCAAATTATTTTTATACTTTATAATAATAATCCAAAAGTAATTGGTAATGAGTTTTAATTAGCCGCACCTCAATTTGAAGTACGATGTGACCGGTATGACTCTAACTGTATTGTTTTACTTAAAATTGATATTTTAGTAAAAAGTACTAGTGGAATACTAAAAATGTTGTTAACACATTTATATTGTTTTCATACTTTATTAAAATGATACATATATCAATTTTGACATGTAAGAATCAGACTCACCACAATCTGATACATAGTGTGACTGATATTACATAATGTTTTAGATATTAGTTTCAAATTGAAATTTTAGTTCAAAATGTGTGTCACTCACTAAAAAAAATAAAACATCCTTGTACTATCATAATAATTTTGGATAATGATTCATAAGTCATTTTATATGTGTCAGAATTAGTCTCATGTCTAATCGAGAACCGATATGATCAATATGACTCAAAGGGTGTGGTTTTAGTTTAAAATGAAATTTTAGTAAAAAACACAACACACTCAAAACCAAATGCATTTGGATTGTTTTTATAATTTAGGAAAGAAATCCATAAGTTAGTTTTGACATGTAGGAATCATCCTCACCTCAATCCGATGCACGATGTGGTCGGTATAACTCCATGTGTTTATTTTTCTTTTAAATTGACATTTTAGTAAACAAGACATGTGACATACTCAAAAGTAATAAAAAGAATTCATAATTTTTCTATACATTTTAAAATTGATCCATAATTCCTTTGTGATGTGAAGGAATAATCCTCTCCTAAATTCGTTACGTGATGTGCTCAGTACGAATCCTAGTGTATGTTGTGAGTCTAAAATTGAAATTTTAGATCCCAACATTTGTTAATCACTAAAAACAATTAAATCCTGATCGTATTGTATTGATACATTTGAAAAAAACATATGTAATTTTTTATGGGTAGGGAACAATCTCACATAAACTAAACACATAATATGACCTGTATGACTCAAAGTATGTGTTTTCAGTTTAATTTGGTATTTTATTAAAAAGACATGTGACATACTCAAAACTAATAAAAAAATTTCAGATTGTTTTAATACTTTAGTAATATTATCCCAAAGTCATTTGTGATGTGTAGGAATCATCCACACCTCAAACTGAAAAATGGTGTGGCTTATATGACTCTATTTGTGTCTTTTTAATTAAATTTGACATTTTAGTAAAAAAGAAAAGTGACCCACTCAAATCTAATAAAACACATTATGATTTTTTTACATTATTATGATGATCCATAAGTTGTTTTTATGTATAATAATCATCTATACCTCAATAGGATGAAAAATATGACAGGTATGATTGAAAGTATCAGTTATGAGTTTAAAAATGACAGTCCAGTTCAAAACATGTGTCACTCACTAAAAACTGAGATAAAACACAAGGATTATTTTGATAAATTATTAAAAAGATTCATAAATAATTTATTATGTGTAAGAAACAATATCCCATTAAACCAACACATAATGTGACATATATGATACAAAGTGCGCATTATTTGTTTAAAATGATATTTTAGTAAAAAAATTAACATACTAAACCCAGAAAATACATTTAGATTATTTGGATTAATTAGAAAAATGATTCATAAATCATTTATGATGTGTAGGAATCAGCTGCACATAAATCTAACACATGGTGTGACCATTATGAACTCATGTGTGTCTTTTAATTTAAAATTGACATTTTAGAAATAAAGATATGTGACATACTCAAAACTATGAAAACACCTTTTTATTGTTTTGAAACTTTAGGATAACAATCCATAAATCATTTTTGATATATATTAATCATCCAAACATCAATCTGATATATTGGGTGCTTGGTATGACACAAAAAGTCCATTATCAGTTTAAAATTGACTTTTTATTATCATATTGATACAAATTTACGTTTAATTTATTAATTTATAGTTTTATTAATAGAATATTTATTTTCTTATATAGGTGGATTATTTTTCTCTATTTGGGGTAAATTTTTCAGAAACTAATACTATGATAATTTTTTTTGAGTGGGTGTCTTGGGCCAAAAATAATAAAACCATTCATGTTTTTAAATATTTGTGATAAAATACACTTGATGATATAATTTTACAAAACAATGTTTTAAACACCTATAATATAGTTTCAATTTATTTTAATTTATGATATAATTTTTTAATTAAATTATTTATTTTCCATAACCTATATTTTCTATTTCTACTGTCTATATTTATTTCCCCTTTGTTGTTGTAGTGTGATGTAATATCAAAAACACACTACAACAATATGACCTTTCTCTATTCTATTTATAACACTGGTAAAACCCCCCTTATCAGTTCTAGAAATATCACTAATAAATGGTATCCTTTATCTATTCTAATCTAGCACTTATAATGGGACACCTTTATCAATGTTTTTTTAGCACCGATAAAGGACCCAATTTATTAGTGATTTTTTAGTATTGATAATGTGGTCCCCCTTTTAAAGGTGATTAGGAAAATAACACCTTATATAATTGTTAAATAAATTTTCTAGAGTTTCATTTAGTCTCATCTATATTAGTGTCAATATAGACTAATGAAACTATTTTGGTAATAAGTTGGATAATCAAATTCTCTTTTCAGTGAACTAGGAGTTATTTAAAACTATTTTGACCATGCTGGAATCATATTAACAGTGATTTTTATGAGATTATCATTACATAAATGAAAGAACATAACAGTAACATGAATAGACTCACAGATTTTAATTATTTCACCATTTCCATATTATATAATCTTGCCTTTTTATTACAAAACTTTTCATTACATTTTAAAATAGAGGATCTTTTAAGTCTAGTGTCTTGGAAATCAGGAACAAAAAAACCTGAAAACATAAAACACTCATTTAAAAACCCTTAAAAAGATTTTTGAAAAGTTCATCCTATGTACAATTACTTCATCTCATAACCTAGAGATATATAAGAAAGGAAATGGTGAGCTGAAGGCCCAGTAAGGGTAAACAAGGGAATCAGTTTACTTGTGATATCAATAAGAACTTGGTAAAAAAACATAAAGACATGAGTAATGTAAAAAGTGGAATATCATAATAAAACTAACCTGAATCATAACATGAATATGTGGATACAAAATTTCATTTAGAAATTCATAAACAAATCACCAAAGTTCATCCCCAAGGTGTCTTAAAAAAATACCAAGGTTATTCACCAACATATCGTGAAACTTGTCATCTCTTGAGATTAAATTCTCTACCCAAATGCATTGGAGTTCTATAAGGGATAACCCTTAATATGTATTTATTATCATGTGATCCACATAGATCATAACCAAACATGTAATAAATAACCAAAATAGAATATTTGAATTGGTTTTCATGTCAAAATCGTGACGTTTTTGAAAGGTGCTTGAAAAAGAGATCATTTTGACATTAATAACCCATAGAAAGGGAGTGAGGGTTATGTATATGTAAATTACAGAATAAAATATATATTTTTTGTATTCATGAACACCCATATAAAGTAAATAGTTCATAGTATTCACATAAATAAAACAATATAATTTCACGAGAGAAAGAGAGATAAATTTTGAGATGAAATTTCTACAGCATAAAGACTATATAACATGGTTTTAGAAAATAATAAAAAGGGAGGGGAAAGAGTATACCATAAATAAATGAATAATTTTGTAGTAGAGGTACAGAATAAAAAGAAATAATATCATGGTGTGGACATTTTAATGACATAGCACATGAAAAGGAAACATGAAAGGAAAGAGAAAACTCGATTTGTTTTACGAAAATTAGGCAGCCTAACAGCGTCGCTTATAATTCATAAAAATAAGTTGATGAGAGTGGAAAGGGATTATACTAAATTGGAAATGAAATAGAAAATAATAAGGATACAGTAGAACATAACCCCACATAATAAGATGTAATATAGAATACATAACATAAAAGAAATCATGACTAAAAGTGGAGGGTGAAAGGTTCCCTTACCTTGAAGAGTGACTTTGAAAGCTCGAAGGTTAGGTCCTTGGGGGATTGAGGGAACCTTGGGAGGACTCATGGGGAGGTAAAAATACCAGAGCTTCATTTAGGAGGATTTTGGAATGAAATTAATTTTTGAATGGCTTGGTATTTACAGGAAAAGTGAGGGAATATTTAATTAATTTCCAAGGTACACCTCATTAGTGGTATTTAAAAAACCATGGATTTTCCCATGATATTTTCCCATGGTATTGGCCACATGGGACACCTCATAACATATATTACTATTCAATTGTTGACTAGAAAAATTACATCATTATTACATCATTATTGATTTCATGAATCACACCAAAACTCAAAACTATATTTTTACTATTCACTGAAAAACAAAACATTTTTTAAAAATATCATAAATTCACAGTAACCTAATATCAACTTTATAAATTAAAAAATTAAACTCCATTATAATAAAATAATTTTTTGAACATTTTTAATTTAATTTTTAAAAAAATCATTATTTATTCCAAATATTGATATTTAAAACTATAACTCATTTTGTAATACCTTGAAAAAGTAATCAAGGTCCCAAAAAATTATCGTATAACCATAAGAAAATAAAGGAAAAATGTATTATTACATTTTATGAAAATACATTTCCATTTTAAATTAATAAGTTAATTATAAAATTGTATATAAAATATTTATGACATACAAAAAGAACAAAATTTATACTATAATCGTTTTCACTTTTAAGATGTCTAAATTTTATTTATGCATTCATGGGTGAAGTTTCTATTTTTTTGGCCAATTTACTATTCATTACTATTAATAAGGGTATATTACTATTCATACTTTCCTATTTACTAAAAATTAAGTTTATCTTATTAGACTTTAAATATTTTTTGTTGGTCATAACTGTAGAATACAATTTTTTGAATATCATTTAACATTATTAATTATATAAAGTTTACATAAATATTTTAAAATACCCTTTTTTCCAAAATTAATTAGTAATATGGAACTACATTTATCTGAATATTCAAAATTCACCAACTTTTCCATAATAAGAAATAACAATTTTATTTATAAAAAAGGTTTACACAAGTAACTATAGTCATATTACATTTCCCCTTATAACACCTGCATAGGACCTAAGTGTAAGGTCTGTTATGGTGATAGAATTTTGGGGCAGCTCAGAAAACATTCCCTGAGTGGTGATTTCTATCAGCTTGAACTTCTCCATCAAGAGATTACTTTCATGATTCACATGTTAAAGCTCGGATTGGGATTAGTCCAGAGCAAAGCCCAGAGATTCTACCTCCTTACCAATCTCTGACAGATGGGCTTCATACAACCCGAGTCTTCTGGATGAGGCCATCGATTATTCTTTCTGTATTTATTATCCAAGATCACTAGTATTTATAAACAATAATGATAACATAAAGAGTATAGTTTCCAACGGTTATATTGACCGACGATCATATAATATTCAAAACCCAATGACATCATTTAATTATACTAAATTCATTAATTAATGGATATAGTTTTTTTGAGTATAAACTAACAGAAAAATTTAGGAAATAAATATTATTAAAAATTTAGGTTCGTTACATTATTCTTCCCTTAAGAAATTTCATCCCCAAAATCTTAAATCATATCCTAAGAAGATAAAAGTTGTGGGTATTTTTTCCTCATATACACCTATGGTTCCCACATGGCTTAATTACATTTGTAGTTCCTCCACAATACCTTAACAAGGTGGGTAGTCTTGTTTCATAGAACCTTGTCTATACGATCCAAGATCTCCATGGGCTGCTCCTCATAAGAGAGTTCATGTTCAAGTGGTACCACCTATGGATTTAGTACATGTGATGGGTGAGGTATGTTCTTACTCAAGTGGGATACGTAGAAGAAATCATGAAATTTTGATAGATTTGGAGGAAGTACAAGTTGATAGGCCACTGATCACACTCAACTAAGGATTTCATATGGGATAATGTACCTCGGGATGAGCTTCTCTTTCTTCCCAAACCTTATGACTCTCTTCCAAGGTGAAATTCAATAAAATACTTTTTCACCCACATAAAACTACAATTCTATTCGATGGTTGTATTCATAAGTTTTTTTCCAACTCTGAGCACACTAGTAGAAAAATGGTCTTCAACGTCAGTTTTTTTATTTTGGACGCCTCTTTTTAACCGACGTCCAAGCTTCCAATGTAAATAATATGACCTTTTACGTTGTTTTTTGTAAAAAGACATGAATAATTAATGAAATTTGTTTTTTGGCATCGGTTTTGTAAAAAACTGATGCCAAAAAAACTAATTGATATCATTTTTGGAATTGGTTTTCATAAAAACCGAAGCCAAAAATTAAAAAAAATAGTTTTGGAATCGATTATTTAAAAAAACCGATGCCATAAATTATTATTTTTTGCATCGGTTTTTAAAAAAACCGACGCCAATAAGTAAATTTATTTCTTCTTTGTTTTAGATCATTTACTAAGAATTTATTTGACAGGTTGTAGACCTAAAATAGAGTTACGGATCAAAATTTATCGCCGTTAGAAGTTGAACCTATCAAAGTTTCGATTGATACAACCCGTTTCAAAGAAAAAAATGAAGACATAAATTAAAATCATATGCACCAAATGAAATAAAATAATCATAATACTTCAAACATATTTCAGTAGTTTTAGGGGCTTCCATCAAAATGATATGTTTTTTATCATCATATAACTTATATTTAGAAATGAGAATGAATAATCATTATAAGAAAGCAAATAAAGTTGTTTAAAAATGAAGGATAATAATAATAATGAAAAATATGAATAGACTATGTACCGTGTTCAAATTAATGATTGAAGTCACATTGAAAACGTGATTGAATCGAATATGTTGAAAATGATGAATGAAGGAGAAACTGGTTATATATATAGTAAACAAAAATATTTTCAATTGTGTTGTATGAAAATGTACGCGGGATTTTAAAATGTTAAACACGCGTTGAGGGAAAAATGGAAATTCTGATCCTACGTTACTATTTGGCATTGGTTTTGTGTGAAACTGACGCAAAAGTGGATTTACATTGGTATTTTGGAGTCGGTTTTTTAGAAAACTGATGCCAAGAAATTCCAATCATTATCCGTTTTGGCGTCAGTTTTTAAATAAACCGACACTAAAAAGTTAAAAAAAATACAATTTTCATGTTGGTTTTTTAACAAACCAATGTGAATTTTTTTTTTTAAAAAAACTTTTTGCGTCGGTTTTTTTAAAAAGCGATGGAAAAAACAAAAAAAATTTGCATCAGTTTTTTAAAAAAATGACGTGAAAAACTATAAAAATATTTTTCGCTTCGGTTTTTATGAAAACTGACGAAAAAAAATTAAAAAAATAATCTACAGGGTTATAGATAATTCCTTGATCTTTGATTTGACTAGTCGTGGAGCTAAAACAGAGTTACAGAATAAACGTTATGGACTTTGAAAGTTGAACTTCTTTAAGACTTCTCTTAGAGAAGGTCAACTTACGACATCTATAACTTTTAATCTGTAACCCCATTTTTTCTCCACGACCATCCAAATAGAAGCATAGGGAATTATCTAAAACATTGTATATATTTTTTTTACATTTATTGGCATCAGTTTTTATAAAAACTGACAACAAAACAATTTTTTTTTGTTTTTGGCGTTGGTTTTTAAAAAACGGACGCCAAAAAGTGACCAAAAAAATTATTTATGTCGGTTTATAAGAAACCGACATCAAACTGGCGACGTTAAAAATCATTTTTATACTAGTGGCACCCATAATATGTTGCTGGATAGTGTGGACGTTTTCTGTCATCTCTTTCACAAGATCAGGACCAAGAAGAATTCTCTCAACAGCTTCACCCCAACAAGTCAGAGCTCTAAATATCTTCCTATATAGAGCTTTATAGGGTGCCATTTGAATGCTCAAGTGGATGCTATTATTGTAAGAGAACACAAGAAAATGGAGATGTTGATCCCATAAACCTTTAAATTCCATTGGGCATGTTCTAAGAATGTCCTCAAGTGTTTTAATAGTCCTTTTAAATTGGACATCAGTTAGGGGGTGATAAGCTATACTGAAATTCAATTCAGTGCTTATATCATGTTGAATACTTATACAGAATTTTGACATGAAAATTGGATCATGATCAGATACAATAGAAATTTGAACTCCATACTGCCTTAACAATTCTTTCACGTAAATTGTGGAAATTTGATCAAGAGAGAAATATTCCTGAATGGAGATAAAATGGGTAGTCATGGTGAGACGGTCTACAATAACCCATATCACATTATTTCCTTTTGGAGTTCTTTGAAGACCCGTGATGAAGTCCATAGGGATATTGTCCCACTTCCATGCTATTATGGGTAGTGGTTGCAATACCCCTTTAGGAATTTGTCACTCTTCCTTCACATGTTAACAAACCAGGCACCTTGAAGTGTAGTAAACAATCTCCCTTTTCATATCATCCCATCAATAATGATCATGAAGGTCCCTATACATTTTTTTGCTTCAAGGATGTATAGAGAATGTTGATCTATGATCTTCATTAATCAACCAATTATTTATTTCTAGAATAGATGGAACACATAGTCTTGTATGAGATTTCAGTACACCTTCTTGATCAATATTGAACTTAAGAAAATTCCCATCCTTCACAGCCTCAAACTTCTTTTGTAATTAATGATCTTATTTCTGACATTTCTTGATATTATCTAGTAATGAAGGTTGAGAAATCATTTAGGATAGGGTTTATTATGTCTCTTCCCTTATAATTCCCATGTTCAGCTTTACTAGGTCATTGATCAAAGGATCCTTTTGAATCCTTATCATGGATAGAACAAATTGGTCTTTCCTTCATAATGCATTATCAACATTGTTTTCTCTTCCAAGATGATAATGAATTGAACAATCACTATCATTGAGAAGTTCCAACTATATTTTATGCCTCATGTTCAATTCCTTTTGTGTGAAAATATAACTCAAAATTTGATGGTCTCTGTATCTATCACATTTCTCCCCATAAGGATAGTGTCACTATATCTTTAGAGAAAAAATGACCAATGCCAGCTCAAGATCATGCGTAGGATAGTTCTTCTCCTGATTCTTCAAATATTGAAATGGATAATCAAGGAATTTTTCATTTTTCATGAGGATGCACCCAATCCATTCAGAGATTCATTTCTAAAAATAAAAAAAATCCTTCTCCACTAAAGGGAAAAGTTAGCACAGGTAAAGTAACCAATCTCTTCTTTAGCTATGGGAAACATTACTCACACCCTATTGTCCAGATGAACTGGACCCCTTTTTGAGTTAACTTGGATAATGGATAAGAAATTCATGAATTTATTTTCACAAACCTCTTATAATATCCCGATAATCCAAGGAAACTATGAATCTTAGTTATTGTTGTAGCTTGAGGCCAATCCTATACTACTTTTGAATTTGTATGTTCAATTATGATTCCTTCATTGGTTACAATGTTCCCCATGAAAGCAAATTTCTGTAACTATAATTCACATTTTCTAAACTTCGCAAAAGCCTCCCCATCCATAGAGATTTCAGAATAACTCTTATATGATCCTTAGGCTCCTCGCGACTTTTGAAATATATTAGAATATCATCAATAAAAACTACCACAAAGTCATCAAGGTAGTCCTTAAGGACTCTTTTAATCAAATACATAAAAATAGAAGGTTCATTAGTTAGTCTGAAGGGCATTAAAAAACTCATAATTAACATATCTTGATCAGAAGGCAGTTTTTGGAATATCTACTATCTTCACCCTCAATTGATGATAACCAGATCAAAGATCAATCTTAGGGAATAATTTATTCCCATGAAGTTGGTCAAATAAGTCATCAATTCTTAGAAGAGGGTATTTTTTCTTTATTATGATCCCATTTAGTTCTCTATAATCAATTCATAGACACATCGATCAATCCTTCTTTTTCACAAAGATATGTGGTTCTCCCCAAGGAGACACACTCCGTCGGATATACACATTATCCAAAATATCTTGGAGTTGTTTCTTTATTTCCTATAGCTCCACATTTTCCATCCTATAAGGGTACTTTGATATCAGTTGAGATCTAGGTACGAGTTCAATGGAGAACTCTACCTATCTTTCTTAGGTAGGTCCTGGTAACCCCTCAAGAAATATGTTAATGTATTCCTAGATGATGGGGACATTTTCTATCCTTAAACACTCATCTCCTTCTTCTTCTTCACTGATGAACACCAAAAAGAAGGATATGGTATGTTCTTCTAGAAAAATATCATGTTGAGATATCTCTCCTTGAATGATAACTGTAGGTTTCCCATTCATGACTACTAATATTTCCTTGCTTTTTCATTTGATCTTAGCATTATACTTTGAGAGACAGTCCACCCCTAGTATAATGTCGAATTCCAACATAGGAATGACTACTAGATTTGTGATAATATTTTTCTCACTAAAGTAAATACTAGATCCTATAAACACATATTATACTTGGATAATCAAACCTATATTCTTTACTAATAACGCTACTTTTAGATAATCAGGGGTTGATTTCAAATTCTTTGAAAACAAGGAAGAAATGAAGTAATGCATATAACCATAATAAAAAAGTACTTTCTATCTTTGAGAGAACACCATGAGTACCTACCACCACATCAT
Organism: Viscum album; assembly: GCA_963277665.1. Taxonomy (NCBI): domain Eukaryota; kingdom Viridiplantae; phylum Streptophyta; class Magnoliopsida; order Santalales; family Viscaceae; genus Viscum; species Viscum album. Next base: position 689,054,237 of record OY728156.1, on the reverse strand, counting down.
TTGGAACTTCAACTTCAGACGTAGTGATTGTAAAAGTATTAACTTTTTCCCTTGGCCGTTGCTGAGGCTTATGGTGATTCCCCTCCAATGCCCTCACATTTGGACAATTATTAAAAAAGTGCCCAAGTTTTCCACACAAATATAATTGGACATCAGGTAGGTCCTACACCATCTTCTCTTTGTCTTTAGTGTTAGAAAGTTGTGGCTTCAGCTCTCTAAAACAATTTCGTGCTATATGGACATATCTTCCTCACTTGTAGCACTTCCCACTCCCAAGCAGGCAGTTCCCTGAATGCTTCTTCCCACATTTATTACACAAGAGAAGTTGTACTTGTTTTCCTCCTCTTCCCTGATCAATGATCCTCCCTAATCATAGCTCTATTGTTCTCTTCTTTTCATTGGATTTATGAGACCATTACATCTAACCAAACTCCAGTTCGACTTTAATCACACTCCGCAAAATCTCCTCCTAGCTATCATAGTCTCGGTTGGATATATTTTTCTGTATATGAGGTCTCATTCCACTAAAGAATCTATCAACCTTACTATTTTGATCCATGAAAAAGCTAGAGGGGTAACATGAAATCCCTTTGAGGTTCATCTCTTAGCTTCCCATAGATTCATTCTCCTTCTTCTTCAGCTTTGAGAAACTTTTTATTCATTATTGTTCTCATGGAACGAGGGAAATACATAATGAATAATATCACTCTGAACTCTTTCCACTCTATATCGTCAACCTCCACTATTGGACTCATTTTTTAATTATTTCCCATCGTTGATTAACTTCTCCTCTTAAGGGATAGATAGCCAAGGTGATACTCTCTTGCTTGAAACAGCAGATCCCGGAGAAGATATTCTCTATTAAGACGATCCACTGTACAAAAATCAATGTGTCAGTCGATCCATTGAATGTTGGTGGTCATTGACGCATAAATGACTCAACATAATATTGTTCCCTTCACGGTGAGATCGGTCTCTCAGCTTGATTCAAGTTATTTCCTATTACTTGAGTCAGTTAGATCATTACTCTCATGAATGTTTATAGTCTAGCTTTCATCAGAGGGTCGTCAACACATGGTCCATTGTGGTCCCCATTTGCACAGTTCCTCCTATTGCCCGAATTTTTCTAATAGAATAAAACCATAGTGAGAAACAAAATTGATTTATGAATCTTTTAACTATAAAGTATTTTATGTCTTAAAACATCATTCTTTAAACAATTACATTTTCCTATAAATCCATCATAATGATTCATAAAAATCATATGATTAAGAAAATATATCCCCGAAAAGTGTCATAACCAAGAGTGCAGCAAGGCCTGTTGATATGTAAGAGGATACCCAAGTCATGCCCAAAACTCTTTGTCAGAGTTTTCACTCCTAGTTACATCTGTGCCAGAACCACCTCGACCTGCTCGTATCCAGATAGGGATGATTTTTTTTGATAAACCACTTACTGAATACTCACCAAAACATAAGAAAGTTTTGTTATATTTAAAATTTTCTATAGGGTTCTTCCTAAATATTTTGATATCATAATTTCCATAAATAACTAAAATATACTTTGATACCATGTATATCCTCCCACCTTTTTATTACATAACTTTTCATTACATTTAACAAACAGAGGATCTTTAAAGTCTAGTGACTTGGAAATCAGGAACAAAAAATAAACATGAAAACATAAAACACACTTTTAATTCTCCTTCAAAAACTAATTGAAAAGTTAATTTTATGTACAATTAATTGATCTCATAACCTATAGACATTCATCAAAGGAAAGGGAGAGCTGAAGGCTCAGTAAGGGTAAAAAAGGGAATCTGTTTAATTGTGATATCAATAAGAACATGATAAAAAAAACATAAATACATGTGAAATGGAAAAAGAGAAATATCATAATAAATAGAACATTAATAATGACTTGAATATTTGGCTACAAAAACTCATTTATACATTCATGAACATGTCACCAAGGTTCATCCCCAAGGTGTCATAAAAAAATTACCATGGTTATTCACCAAGGTATCGTGAGACAAGTCATCTCTAGAGATTAAATTCATTACCCAATACATTATAGCACTATCAGGTCATACCTTTAATATGTTTTTATTTTAATGTGATCCACAAAGATCATAATCATACATATCATAGATAACCCAAATAAAATATAAGAAATGGGTTCCATGTCAAAATTGTGATGTTTTTAAAAGGTGATTGAAAACAAGATCATTTTGTCATTTATAACCCATGGAATGGGTGTTATGGTTATATATAGGTCAATTCCAAAATCAAATATATAATTTTCATGTATTTATGAAGACCCATATAAATGATAAAGGTCTAGGTATACACATAAATAAAACAAGAGAATTTCATGAGAGAAAGAGAGAAAAATTTTGAGATGAAATTTCTACAGCATAACGACTATATAACATGGTTTTTTAAAATAATAAAAAGAGAGGGGAAAAGGGTATACCAACAATAAATGAATCATTTTTCATTATAGGTACATAATAAATATAAATAAGATCATGGTGTAGACATTTTAATGACATACCACATGAAAAGGAAACTTGAAAGGAAAGAGAAAATGCAATATCTTTGTTGAAAATTCAGCATTCTAAAAACATCACTTATAATTTAGAAAAATAAGTGGATGATTGTAGAAAGGGTCTATAATAAACTAGACATGAAATGGATAGTAATAAGTATTTATAATAATATAACCCTACATAATAAGATGAAAAACTAGAAGACATAACATAATGGAAATCATGGCTAAAAGAGGAGGGTGATAGGTTCCCTTACCTTGAAAAGTGACTTTAAAAGCTCGAAGGTTTGGACCTTGGGGGATTGAGGGAACCATGGGAGGACTCATTGATAGGTAAAAATACTATATATTCATTGAGGAGGATTTTGGAATGAAATTAATGATGTAATGACTTGGTATTTATTGGAAAACTGAGGGAATATTTAATTAATTTCCAAGGGACACCTCATCGGTGGTATTTGCAAAACCATGGGACTAACCATGATATTTTCACACAGTATTGGCCACTTAGGACACCTAATATCATACCATACTAATCACTAGTCTACCAGAAAGATTACAACATTATTATATTATTAATGATGTCATTAATCACACCAAAACTCAAAACTGTATTTTTACTATTCACTGAAAACAAAAAATTTTATAAAAATATCAAAAATTAACTATAACCTAATAAAAATGTTCTGAATTCAAAAATGAAATCCATTATATGAAAATAATTTTTTAAATAATTTTAATCTAATCATTAAATAATATCATTATTTGTTCCAAATAAAGAACATTAAATTTATAACTCATTTTGTAACGCCCTGAAAAATTAATCACGGTTCCATAAAATTATCGTATAAACATAATAATATAAAGGAACAATTTATGATTACATTTTATGAAAATACATTTCCATTTTAAATTATAATATTAATTATAAAATTGTAAATAAAAAATTTATGACATAAAAAAACCGAAACTTATACTATGATCGTTTTTTCACTTTTAAGATGTCTAAATATTATTTATACATTCATGGGTGAAGTTTCTATTTTTTTGGCCAATTTACTATTCATTACTATTCATAAGGTTATATTACTATTCATAATTTACTATTCACTAAAAATTAAGTTTTTCTTATTAGACTCTAAATTTCTTACTGGTCCCATCTGTAGAAAAACTTTTTTTGAAAATCATTCTACCTTATTAATTATTTGGAGTTTACATAAATATTTTAAAATACCCTTTTTCCATCATTCTATAGAAATAGGGAACTAAATTTATCAGGATATTTGAAATTCACCGACTTTTCCATAATAAAAAATAACAATTTTATTTATAAAAAATGTTTAAACAAGTAACTATGGTCGTGTTATATAGCCCCTTATAATAGCTGCATAGGACCTAAGTGTAAGGTGTGCTATAGTGACAGGATTTTGGGGCAGCTCGGACAAATTTTCCCGAATGGTGATTTCTATCAGCTTGAACTTCTCCCTTAGGCAATTCCATTCAAGCTTCATATGTTGAATCTCAGCTAGGGCTTGGTCCAGAGAAAATCCCAGAGATACTACCTCCTTCCCAAGCTCTGATAGGTGGGCTTCGTACGACCCGAGTCTACTACATGAGGCTATCAAATCTTCATTCTGTATTAATTAACCAAGATCACTTGTATTTATAAACAATAATTGTAACATATAGAGTTTAGTTTCAAACAGTCATATTGACCAATGGTCATACAACAGTCGAAACCCAATGGTCTCATTTAATTATACTCAATTCATTAATTAAAGGTTTTAATTTTTTTGAGTATAAAATAACACAAAAATTTAAGAAATAAATATTATTAAAAATTCTAGGTCGTTACATTCTTCCCCCCCTTATGAATTTTCATCCCTGAAATTTTAACTCATACCCTAAGAAGAGAAAAGGTGTGGGTACTTATGCCTCATAGAATCCTCTGGTTCCCACGTGGATTCTTCACATTTTTGGTTCCTCCACAACACCTTAACAAGGTGGGCAGTCTTTTTGTGTAGAACCTTGTCTCTATGATCCAAGATCTCCACCTACTAATCCTCATAAGAGAATTTATGTTCCAGTTGTACAACCTCTATATTTAGTACATGTGAAGGACATGGTATGTACTTACTCATGAGGGATACGTGGACGACATCATGAACTTGTGCTAGATTTGGAGGAAGTAAAATCTGATAGCCACTTCTCCTACACAACCAAGGATTTCATAGGGGGAAATATACCTAGGTATGAGATTCCCTTTCTTCCCAAACACCATGACTCTCTTCCAAGGTGAAATTCAAAGAAATAAATTTTCACTAACATCAAACTCCACGTCCATTCAATAGTCTTCGGCATAACTCTTTTACCATCTCTGAGAAGCCTTAATGTGTTGGTAGAGGGCATGGATTTTTTCATTCATCTCTTGCACATGATCAGGCCCAAGATGCTTTCTCTCACCAGATTTATCGCAACAAGTAGTAGTTCTACATCACTTCCCATATAGATCTTCATAGGATGCCATTTGAATTCTTGATTGGAAGCTATTATTGTAAGAGAACTCAACTAAAGAGAGATGTTGATACCATCCACCTATAAATTATATTGACCATGTTCTCATCATTTCCTCAAGTGTTTGAATTGTCCTTTCAGATTGGCCATTAGTTTGGTGGTGATTGGCCGTACTGAAATTCAATTCAGTGCTCAGATCATGTTGAATATTTCTCTTGAATTTTGATGTAAACCTTGGATCATGATAAGAAACAATAGAATGTGGAACTCCATGCATCCTTACCACTTCCTTCACATAAATAGTGGCAAGTTGATCAAGAGATAAATTTTCCCGAATGAAGAAAAAATGGGCAGTCTTGGTGAGATGGTCCACAATAATCTGTATCGCATTATTTCCTTTGCATGTTCTTGGGAGATCAGTGATAAAGTCCATAGTGATATTGCCCCACTTCCATGCTAGTACGAGTAGCGGTTGCAATACCCCCTTTAAGAAGTTTTCACTCCGCCTTCACTTGATATTATACAAGGCACCATGAAGTGTAGTCAACAATTTACCATTTCATATTATCCCACCAATAATGATCACTAATATCCCTATACATTTTTGGGCTTCCATGATGTATAGAGAAAGTATATCTATGAGCTTAATCCATTATCTCATTCTTTATTTCCATAATATATGGAAAACATAGTCTTGTATGAAATTTCAATACCCCTTCTTGATCAATACTGAACTCAGAAAACATCCCATCCTTCACAGCCAGAAACATCCTTTGTTACAATGGATCTTTTTACGAGCATTATTGATCTTATCTAGTAATAATGGTTGAGAAATCATTTGGTTTTGGGTGGAATATGTCCCTTCCCTTATAATTACCATGTCTAGCTTTACTAGGTCATTGATAAAAGGATCTATTTAAATCCTCATAATAGACTAAACAACTAGGTCTTTCCTGCTTAATGCATCGACAACATTGTTTGCTCTTCTAGGATGATAATTAATTGAAAAATCATAGTCATTGAGAAGTTCAAACCATATCATCTACCTCATGTTCAATTCCTTTTGAGTGAAAATATGCTTCAAACTTTTATGGTCTGTGTATATATCACATTTCTCCCAATAAATATATTTCCTCCATATATTTAGAGAAAAAACAACTGCAACCAACTCTAGATCATGCATAGGATAGTTCTTCTCATGATTCTTCAACTCTCGAGATACAAAAGAGAATAATTTGTCATTCTTCATGAGGAAACACCCAAGCCCTTTCATAGATGCATCTCTAAAAATAACAAATCCTTCTCCACATAAGATCAATGTTAACACGAGTTCTGTAACCAGTCTCTTCTTCAGCTCTTATAAACTTTCCTCACACTCCTTTGTCCTGACGAACTTAACCCCTTTTTGAGTTAACATGGTTAATGGATTTTAATGTATTGAATTTTTTTTGACTAACCTTATATAATATCCTGCTAATCTAAGGAAACTACGAATCTTAGTTATTATTGTAGGTTGAGGCCACTTCTCTACAACTTTTTTCTTTGCAGGATCGACTATGATTATTTCATTGGTTACAATGTGCCCCATGATAGAAACATTATGTAACCCGAAATCACATTTACTAAACTTCCCAAAAAGCCTCTCCATCCATAGAATTTGAAAAATAACCCTTAGATGATCATTTTTCTCCATAAGACTTTAAGAATATATTAGAATATAATCAATAAAAACTACAAAAAAGTTATAAAGGTTGTCCTTAAATCCTCTATTCATAAAATCCATAAAAATAGCAGGTTCATTAGTCAGTATGAAGGGCATAAAAACAAACTCATAAAGGCCATATCTTGATCGGATGGCAGTTTTTGGAATATATTATTTCTTCACCCTCAATTGATGATAACCAGATTGATGGTCAATCTTAGAGAAGAATTGATCCCCTCTATGTTGGTCTAATAAGTCATCAATTCTTTGAAGATGGTATTTATTCTTCACCGTGATCCCATATAGTTCTCTATAATCAATGCATATCTGTATAAATCCTTCCTTATTATTCACAAAGAGAACTGGTGCTCCCCAAGGAGACACACTCGGTCAGATTAACCCCTTCTCCAAAAGATCTTGGTGTTGTTTCTTTAAGTACTCTAGCTCTACATTTTCCATCCTATAAGTGGTCTTTGATATTGGTTGATATCTAGGTACAAGGTCAATGGATAACTCTACCTCTCTTTCCAGGGGAGGTCCGGGTAACTCATTAAGAAATATGTCAATGTATTCCTAGATGATGGGGACATATTCTATCCATAAAATCCCATCTCCTTCCTCTTATTCACTAAATAACTCCATAAAGAAGTATATCAGAGGTTCTTCTAGATAAAGATCAGGTTGAGATATCACTCCTTGAATGATAACTGTAGGTTTACCATTCATGTATACTATAATTTTCTTACTTCTACATTTGATCTTAGCATTATACTTTGTGATCCAGTCCATCCCTAGTATAATGTCAAATTCCAGCATGGGAATGACTACCAGATTTGCGATAAGATTGTGCTCACTAAATACTATTGGTTCTAAACACTGATGATGCTTGGATAGTCCCACTTGGAGTCTTGACTGATAACTCTACTTTTAGAAAATCAGGGGTTTATTCTAAATTCTTTGCAAATTTGGAAGAAATAATGGAATGCGTAGAACCAGAATAAATAATAACTTACTATATCTAATAGAAAAACAAGAGTACCTTCCACCGCATCATTTAGTGCTTTAACTTCAGTTGTAGTGATTGCAAAATTATGACCTTTTTCACTTTTCCATTGTTGAGGCTGATGGTGATTCCCCTCCACTGCCCTTGGATTTGGAGAATTATTGGAAAAGTGCCCAAGTTGTCCAAACTTATAGAATTGGACATCAGGTAAGGCCTGCACCATCTTCCCTTTTTTGGAAGTGTTGTAAATTTGTGGCTTCACCTCACTACGATAACTCCGTGTGATATGGCCATCTCTTCAACACTTTTAACACTCCTCACTCCCAAGTAGGTAGTTCCCCGAATGCTTATTCCCACATTTATTACATGTGGGGTGTTGTACTTGTTTTCCCCCTCTTACCCGATCAAAGATCCTCCCTAATCTTGGTTCGATCGTTCTCTTCTTGTCATTAGGTTCATAAGACCATTTAATCTCACCAAACTGTAGTTAGACTTTCATCACACTCTGCACGATCTCTTCAGATCTATTGTAGTATCTATTGGCTAGATTCTTCCGCTGATGAGGTCTCAGTCCACTGAAGAATCTATTAACCTTACCATTGAGATTCATGAAAAAGATAGAGGTGTAATGTGAAAGCCTTGTGAAGTTCATCTCATAACTTCCCACAGATTCATTCTCCTTCTTCTTCAACTCATGAAACTCTTTATCCATTCTTGTTCTCATGAAACGAGGGAAATACTTAATGAATAAAATCCCTCTGATATATTCCCACTCCATATCTTCAAACCCCACTCTTGGTGTCATTTTTTTAATTAGTTCCCACCACTGATCAACTTCTCCCTCTAAGCGATAGACAAGTAGGGTGACCTTCTCTTGCTCTGAACAATGGAGCACATAAAAGATCTTATTAATAGAGATGATCCACTATTCAACAATCAATGGGTCAATCGATCCACTGAAGGTTTGTGGTCATTGATGCTCAAAAAACTCATCAAAATGTTGTTTCCTTCATGGTCAGATCCATATCTTAGATTGATTCAAATTATTTACCCTAACTTGAGTCAGTTGGTTCATCATTCAGATGAAAGATTCTATTCCAGCATCCATCATAGGGCTGTTAGTGCATGGTCCATTGAGATCACCATTTTCATAGTTCCTCCTATAGCCTTTCATTTTCTTACAGAATAAAACCTTAGTGATAAACATATTTGATTAACGAATATTTTAACTATAAAGGATTTTGGGTCTTAAAAAATCATGCTTTAAACAATTACATTTCCCTATAAATACTTCATAATGATTCATAAAGAAATTATGATTAACCAAACATAGCCCCCAGTAGTGTCATAACTAAGAATGCTAAAAGGCCAATTGTCGTGTATAAGGTCACCCTGGGTCAAGCCCAAAAATCCTTGTCGAATTTTTCACTCCTAGTTACATCTGTTCTAGAGCTACCACTACCTTCTTATATCCAAACAGAGATGTATTTTCATGATAAACCACTTACTCAACACTCACCAAAATACAAAGAAGTTTTCCTATATTTAAAATTTTCTATAGGGTTCTTCCTAATTTTTTTATAGCCTGATTTTCATAAATAACTAAACTATCCATTTATTCAAACTATATTATCTTACATTTTTATTACATAACATTTATTTACACTTTACAAATAGAGTATCTTTAAAGTCTTGTGTCTTGAAATTAGGAAAAAACATGAAGAAAACACTCTTTTTAAATCCCCTTGAAAATATTCTTGAAAAGTTTATCCTATGTACAATTACTGAATCTCATAACCTGGAGACAAAAATCAAAGGAAAGGGTGAGCTGAAGGTCTAGTAAGGGTAAATAAGGGAATCCGTTTACTTGTGATATCAATAAAAACTTGATAAAAAAACATAAAGACATGAGAAATGAAAAAAAGGAATATCATAATAAAAATAATATGAATAATAACTTGAATATGTGGCTATAATTCATTTATACATTCATGATCATATCACCAAGGATTATCCTCAAGGTGTTATAAAAATAATTACCAAGGTTATTCACCAAGGTATCGTGAAACATGTCATCTCTAGAGACTAAATTCATTACCCAATGCATTGAAGTGATATTAAGGAACACCCTTAATATGCCATTATTTTCATGTGATCTAAATATATCACAATCATAAATATCATAAATAACCCAAATAGAATATAAGAAATGGGTTTCATGTCAAAATCATGATGATTTTTAAATGTGATTTAAAACTAGATCATTTTGTCATTTATAAAAATGGAAATATAGTGAGGGGGTTATATATGTCTATACGAGAATAACATATTTTTTTTGTATTTATGAAAACCAATAAAAACAAAATAGGTTTGGGTATTCACATAAATAAAACAAGAGAATTTTCGGAGATAATGATAGAGAAATTTTGAGACGAAATTTCTGCTACATAACAGCTATATAACATGGTTTTAGAAAATAATAAAAAGAGTGGGGAAATGGGTATAACATCAATAAATGAATTATTTTTTTAGTATAGGATCAAAATAAAATTAGATAAGATCATTGCGTGGATGTTTTAATGACAAACCACATGAAAAGGCAACTTGAAAGGAAACAGAAAACACGATTTCTTTTACAAAAATCGGCAGCCTAACGACGCCACTTATAATTTAAAAAAATAAGTATAAGAGAGTGGAGATGGTCTCTAATAAATTTTAAATGAAATTGAGAGTAATAACTATATATAATAACATACTCCCACATAATAAGATGGAAAATAGAAGACATAACATAAAAGAAAATCATGACTAAACAAGGGGTGAAAGGTTCTCTTACCTTGAAGAGTGACTTAGAAAGCACGAAGGATGGGAACTTGGGGGGCTTGAGGGAACCTTGAGAGGAGTCATAGGGAAGTATAAGACCATAGATAAGTTGTATAGGATTTTGGAATGAAATGAATGTGGGGATGGCTTGGTATTTATAGAAAAAGTGAGGGAATATTTAATTAATTTCCAAGGGACACCTCAGAAGTGGTATTTAAAAAACCATGGCCTTTCCCATGGTATTAGCCACTTGGGAAACCTCATAACATATCATAATATTAAAGAGTCAACTAGAAATATTACATAATTATTACATCATTAATGATCTCATTAATCACACTGAAACTCAAAACTGTATTTTTACTATTCATTAAAAAAGAAAACATTTTATAAAAAACTCCTAATTTCACCGTTACCTAATATTGATGTTCTGAAGTCAAAAATGAACTCCATTGTATGAAAATAAGTTTTTAAATATTTTTAATTTAATTTTAAATAAAAACATTATTTATTCCATATAATCAACTTTAAATCTATAACTCATTTTTGTAACACCTTCAAAAAGTAATCGAGGTCTCATAAAATTATCTTATAACCATAAGACAATAAAGGAAAAATTTATGATTACATTTTATGAAAATAAATATCCATTTTAAATTATTAAAATAATTATAAAATTGTAAATAAAAAATTTATGACATACCAAAAAACCAAAACTTATACTATGATCATTTTTTTACTTTTAACATGTCTAAATTTTATTGATACATTCATGGGTGTTGTTTGAAATTTTCTGTCCAATTTACTATTCATTTCTATTCACAAGGGTATATTACGCTTCATACTTTACCATTCACTAAAAATTAAATTGATCTTAATTGGGTATAAATTTATTAATGGTCACAACTGTAGAAGTCCATTTTTGAAAATCATTTTACATTAAAAATTATTTAATGTTTACATAGATATTTTAAAATAAAAATTTTCCAAAATTAATTAGTAATTTGAAACTTCATTTATCTGGATATTTGAAATTCACAAAATTTTCCATAATAATAAATAACAATTTTATTTATACAAAAGGTTTACACAAGTAACTATAGTCACGTTACATATCCCCTTATAACACCTATATAAGACCTAAATGCAATGTGTACTATGGTGATAGAATCATGCGGTGACTCAGAAAACATTTCCCGAGTGGTGATTTATTTTTGATTGAAATTATCCCTTATGTGATTCCATTCAAGAATAACATGTTGATGCTCAGCTTGTGCTTGGTCCAGAGAGAAGCCCAAAGATGCTACCTCTTTCCCAAGCTCTAATAGATCGGCTTTGTATGTCCCAAGTCTACTGGATGAGGCCATCAAATCTTCTTTCTATATTAATTAACCAAGACCACTTGTATTTATAAACAATATTTGTAATTTTAAGAGTTTATTTTCTAATGGTCATATTGACCAATGGTCATATAACAGTCGAAACCCAGTGGTCTCATTTCATTATACTCAATTCATTAATTAAAGGTAATATATTTATTGGGTAAAATAACACAAAAATTTTGGAAATAAATTTTATTAAAAAGTTCAGGTTGTTACACATATATCATGCCTTAGGTGGTGCTGATATTTATCAATGATAAAACGTAAATAACTGATAAAAGGATAACCTTTATCAGTTCTAGATTATGAAATGTATAAATTTAAATTTCATCTGCACTAAAAAAAGTAATAATAAAAGAATACCATTTATCATCACACTTTTTAGTGATGAATGTAATATCCATAATTTTGTGTGACAATTAAAACCCTATTTATTAATAATTTATATGTATTTTTATGTGAAAATATATTTTTTCAATAAAAATAAATTCATAAATGTTTTAATGATTTTTTACATGTATATAATTCCTATTAGTAGTATTGAATATTCTATAGAATAACTTCGATGTTAGGTACTGAGTTAGTATGAGATTTTGAGACCCATAATGCCTTGGTGCAGATGGGAAAAAATATTAGAAATATTAAATTATGCATGCACAATTTATCTAAAGTAATTTATCATCTCTCGAATGGTGTGTCATATGAGAAATCAGAGGCCACCGTTAGGTCCAAGAAGTTGTTTTTACCGTAGGCGGGGTATAATATTTGTGTGTGTCCGTTATTTGGTCCAATCTCATGTAAGGATAATTTATTTAATATTTTTAAATTTATTATTAATCAAAAATAATTTTATTCTTTTCAAATAATGTTTCCTATGAGAAATCTGAGAGTACTCTAAGGTCTAGAATTCCTAGTTTACCCTACAGGCGGTATAACTTTTATGTACATCATGAGTTTGGTAGCATCACACTCAATAATAACAATTTTATATTTAATTATTTAATTATTTTGAATTTTAAATAATAAATAATAAATATTTCTTAAATGGTGTATTGTATGTGAAATCTGAGACCACTGTTAGGTTTGAAACATGGGGTTTACCATAGGTAGAACATAACTGTTTTATGAATCGAATGTTTGGTTAGGTCACATATTAAAATTATATATTTATAATAATTAAATTAAATATTTATTACTATTATTAATTATTAAGTAAACATGTACAATTAACTTTATTTCCAAAAAATCCTATAATTACGAAAATTTACTCCAAAATATGGGTTTCAAACCTCTTTGATTTTTTCCCCTTTCAACGCATTAATGAGGTTGAATTAAAAACTGTGCAATAATATTTTTGGGTGAACCATGGATTAAATTGGGTGAATATTATTAGGATGTTATGTAATATATATCATCGATACTAAATCATGTCCCTATATTGTCCTCATTTCATCAACAAATCTTTTTCTACTATCATGGCATCCTCCCTGCATTTTCTATACACCTCCCATTTCCCCATACCCCTCCCTCTACTCCCGATTTCCCATCTCCCTCCCTCCCCGAATCCCCTATCCTCCTCCACCTACACCTATAACTTCTTCTACACTTCATATCATCTTCCACCTTCATAATTCCTAATACCTCTTCTCCCCATGAATTTTATTCCTCAAATATTTCTCCTCCCCTCAAACTGGTTAGGGTTCTGCCTGCACCTCCTCCACCTCTACATCCTCCAACTGTGCCTCCACCTCTACCACTGCCTCTGCCTCATATCCTCCACTAGATCCGCCTCCCCCCTCTACCAAATCATTAATCTTAGTATCCCTATACCCTTCCCCCAAGGTCTTTTCCTTGGTGATCTATATATGTGAATCATTACTTACTTATTAATATTTTATTATTTACATATTTTCATTTATATCTGGATGTATTTTCTCAAAATATCTGATGGTATCCAATCATCATCTTTGGTGGGATTTTATTCTTTAAGAAAAATATGTTTTTATATGTTGTGTTTATTTTATCACACTGTTCTATTCATAGAGTTCTACAAAACTCCCCATCCTGTACAATATTAATTTTGGAGTTTTAGATCATCTAATTTTGGTTTCCATCATTATAAATTTTTTATACTCGGTTTATTTCTTGAACAATACATTACAATGTCCCCTAACTCAAAGAATCAATTAACTCAAAATCATTTGATTTGATTACGAATTGTTTTATATAATGATTTTATTATTCATTGGGTGTTGTTAGCAGCTGTATTAGGGAAATATTTTTTACATGGGTATTATCATGTCTCTTTTATTCTCACCCATTTTCACTTCCCTTATTCATACCCCCTGAGAAACAGTAGAAGACGTAAAAACATGTATGGATCTTATAATATTTTACTCTAGAAATATTATTTAATTTTATTCTAATTTATGAATCCATAAAAGTTACCACATTAACACTTCAAAATCCTTTTTGATTCAGGGTTCCTATTTTGAATCAGTTTCAATTGGGTTTTCATGACTACACCTCAATCGATTATAGTTGAATAATTAATTTTTTGAATATTGTAAAAAGTTCAGCACCTCTCATCAACCATGTTACCAAAAGTAGAACCCAAACATGGATATTTTATACCTATCTTTGACAGAGGTCTTCACAAGAATCACATGGCAAAAAACTGGTCAACTTTTAGGTATGAACTATGAAAATATTCTTTTTAGTTCTTGGTGATTTCACCCACATATGACTTGAATTATATGATAATACAAAGTAATGGGATCCTATGTTGTTTTTTGGATGGCCTGATATCTCTTGCAGAAAAAAATCTCTAATAAAGGTACATCTGGCCCTCCCTACTAAATCAAATTTTGACGGAACTTACCAAAAAGGGAGGGAACTCATTCTTCTCAATCGCCACCAAAAAATTACTTAACACCATTAATAACTATGGTTGATGGAATGATTAATACTGCTTAATTGAAGGGCCAATCCAAGAAAAATAAAATTGTAGGAGGATCACCAGAGTGTATATCAGAAGGAATGTACACTTTCTGATTGAGACGTCTTGGAAAGCATTAACACCTCCACCAAAGGTAGAAATTAGAATAACATAATGGATAAAAATAACTCTTCTTCATTACATCTAATAGGATTTTGAATACAAGGGGATTAATCCATCCTATAGAATGTGTTTTCATATTTAAAGAAATAAAAAATTCAATGGTGTCAATCTTGGTGGTTATGGAACCCAATCACCAAGAAGTTAACATCATTGAGTTTTAAAGTAAAATCTACATGAAATGATTTATACATGTAGCACCATGAAACACCCATATATGTGATATCTTAAAGGATAATAATTATATTGAATTGATCAACTCTACCTCTCAATAGGTGATACATAATGTTTCCTCTTACTCTTAAATTTTCTTTATAACCATTGTTTATACTAAATATGATATTGAAAAAATATGTTAAATTTAATAGACTTTTCTATTTTTGTTTTAGGGTATCTTCTTTATGGAGCATATACTCTATGGATCTAACAAGTCAACATATGATTCTTCTCTCAAAGGATAAGTTATACCTTAGTTCTCATTTTTTGGAAAAAATGATAATTTATTCAATAACTAATTCCAAAATTATTTAATTATACAATCTTTTTATTCCAAATATCTTTAATATAATTAAAAAATTAATCAATTATGGGTGAAACTACCTTATTTTTAAGGTAATTTTTCTCAAAATTTTATATTGTATTTTATTTATTCATGTATGAATTTTAACATGTACATACTTATGATAACATATTTGGATATGAATCATTCAAAATCAAGCTACTTCAAGGGAATCTTTACTGAACCTCTGTGAGACTTTAGCAAGGGGGAGTTTTCGAGACTTCTCCATTCTCAAAATTTTAGCTTGTTTTTGTTTCAGGTATGTGTCATAACAAATATAGAAACTTATTTTTCTATTCCATATTTATTACATCTTATGAAATTTTAAGGTGGTGATTATTTTAAAAATAGGTTTATTTAGTTTTTTTAATGTATATTTATTTTTATTTAGTTTTTTTAAAATTATAAAATTAAATTTTGTACTATTTTATTGTTGAGAATTAGTGTTGAAATCATATAGGTTAAGTTCATTGTATATAGGTTTACTATTTCATTTTCATAAATGTTTACCAAATTTCAATTAGATACATTGATCCTAGAAAAGGGTATGAAGGTATTGAGGGTGGTTCTTATTTTATCACAGTGACTTATGTAGGTAAAATCTTACTTCATATTTACTATTACAGTGATGAACATAAATTATTAACATTTTCTCCACGATATGTGACTAACTTTACACATTTTCCCTAATGTTGATTATATGTTTTTTTAAAATTTATATTTTTTTAGGTTGATAATTTTTCATTTGAATATTTTGTATGTTTCATTTTTCATTTTTCAATATGATATTTTATATTTATTAAATTGAATATCTCTAATTACATTGAAATGTTATTATATTATATCTATTTCTAGATTTAACTATATATATTGAAAATAATGATACATTCATGATATATAATTCTTAACATTAACCTATCATGAAAAAGATGTTTTGATTAGAGGCACACAACCTCTTTTCCCAAGAATATTTCATAACCACCCATCAATGTTCATAAAACTAAAAATATGAATTTAGAGATCATTCTATCTGGTTATTTAGGTATTTGATAATTTACCTGTTGATTATCTTTGTATATTGAATTTTTGAATTAAAAAAATATTTTGAATATATAATGTGGTTTTTCTAGACTCATTTTTGAAGTCAATATGTAGATATGTTTTAGTAAGACATCCCTTATTTCATATAGGACAAGATTAAGGTTCGAGGAGCACATACGCCTTAGCCCGGTTGGTAAGGACTCCGTAAGTGCATCCAGGCAGAGGCAGAAATTCTGGGTTACTGTAGCAGGCACTGTAGCAGAAACTGTGCAGTACTGTAGCAGGTACTATAATGAGAACTGTAGCAGGCACTACTTGGCACTATAACAGCTGAGAATATGCGCCCATTTGAGCCTTCGAGTCACCGATTCGGTCCATGAGTCCTGTAAGGCCTTCGGGCCACGTAGGCCTTCAGGTCAGTAAGGCCTTTGGGCTACCTCAAGGCCTTCAGGACACCTTAAGTGCAGATGAAAACCATACAACCTACAAGGAACAAGCTCTGCAAAGGAGGATGGGCAAGGATCTTTCACCAAAGCATAAGCTATAAAGATTGTATGAATGATAGGGTATGGCACCTGCCATCGGGACAAGCCTGTGCATGCATGAGAATGCCTAGCCAAAAATCCATGCGAAGGTGGAGAGTTAATTTCATGATGAAGATTCTGGGGAGGATAAGTTCCATGTAGTTAGTCTGGGTTGTATGTAATGTTTGAAGCCTACGGGCAATTAATTCCACTAAGGACTATGGGCCATGTAATACTTACGCCTACGGGCCTTGTATGGGCTCCACATCACCCCTTGAGAGGTGGATTATCAAAATCAAAAAAAAAATGAATGCCTTCGATCCATTGGAGGTTATAATAGTTTGTTTAATATTTATTATGTCTATTTATAGTCTTATTGGAAGTTGATGTAAGGGTCTTTTCTCTATTTTTTATGTTAGTTCACCTACTTATCATTTATCGTGTAATTACACAACCACAGTTTCCCAAAGTCGGTGTATTATTTTAATACATTAGCATGATCACATGAAAAACAAATCCCAAAGGAACGATTGGTTTAGAAGCCTTTGAAATACTAAACTCAAACATTATTTTTACATTACATACTGAAATAAAAAACATATTATCCCCTTTAAAATCCCTTATATCCCTTAGAATATATCTATAGGTAAATCATAATATACTTCTTCACATCCTGGGAAAAAATGAAACATAAGAAAGAGGTGAGCTAAGATTCTCAGTAAGGACAAAAATTTTATAAGAATCTATCATTAATTAGCATAAATGTTTAAGGCAAGGTATAAAATTGAAACAAAAGCCTTTTAAACATAATATTCAGAATAATATGGAAATAATAAATAAAATAATTCCATTTAAACTTTCACATGGATATTCTACTAGTATAATAATCATATACAACATCAATAACTAATATGATAATGAGTAAATTCATAATGTAAAATATTATAATCATATCATCAAGGCCTCATACCAAGACCTTTACCATACCGTCAAAGCCTTATAACAATACACCCATTTGTCTCATAAGACTGACTAATGCATCAAGGGGATTTAGTGGGCCCCACTCGTCACTCACTACGTCCAACACATTCCTCTTATGAAAAGAGTGAAACATAACATAAACATTCAAATTAAAAATTGCACAAAAAATTTTAATACTTTAACCATAAAACATAAATGGTATAATCATAGAAAATCCACTGTCAAATATATATTAAAATATTCAACACATTATGAAATATTTTATCATAATATGTCAACCTCAAATAAGAATAAAACCCAACAAAGTATGTTGACATAGATGAAAATAATTTAGTAAATTCATTAAAACTATTTGATGTAAATAACCCTTTTTACATTGAAATGATTTAGAAGGCGCACAATTATAAAAGAAAACATTTCATTTGAAAATAACCTTATAATATTGTAATGAAATAATCAAAATTTTAAGGCATCATAATGGTGGAAAATATCCACTTTCACCATATAATTTAAAATAACATTAATTTCATAAGTTGTGTAAAAGGTTATAAAGTACCTCATTTAGAAATAATAAATAAAATAATGCCATTTAAACTTTCACATGGATTTTTTACTAGTCAAATAATCATATACAATATCAATAACCAATCTCATAATGAGGAAAATTAATAATGTCAAATATCTTAATCATACCACTAAGGCCTCATACCAAGACCATTACCATATCGTTATGGCCTTGTGACAAGACACCCATTTGTCTCATGAGACCGACCGGTGAATCAAGGGGATTTAGTGGGCCCCACTCATCACTCACTATGTCCCATGTATTCCTCTTATGAAAAGAGTGAAACATAAAATAAACATTCATATTAAAAATAGCACACGAAGTGTTAATACTTTAACCATAAAATATAAATGGTATAATCATAGAAAATCCACAGTCAAATATATAATAAACTATTCAACACATTAGGAAATATATTCTCATAATATGTCAACCACAAATAAGAATAAAACCCAACGAACTATGTTGATATAGATGGAAATAATTTAGTAAATTCATTAAATCTATTTGTGGGAAACACCCTTTTTTTAC
Source organism: Viscum album (assembly GCA_963277665.1). Lineage (NCBI taxonomy): Eukaryota > Viridiplantae > Streptophyta > Magnoliopsida > Santalales > Viscaceae > Viscum > Viscum album. The sequence continues at coordinate 689,034,944 of OY728156.1, read as the reverse complement.
AATGAAATGATTTAAAATCCAAACAATTATAAAAGAAAAAATTTATTTTGAAAACAACAATGTAATATTGTATGTAAATCTTCAAAATTTTAAGGCATCATAATGGTGGAAAATAGCCGCTTTCAACGTATAAGTTAAAATAACATTCATTCCATAAGTTTTGGAAAAGTTTATATAGTACCTCGTTTGAAAAATGACAGAACGATCACTTTAAAAAATGTTTTATAAAAAGTAAAACATGGGTAAAAATGACTTTAAAAATTTTATAATAATATTTTGAATTAAATTTTAATAAACATGGACATGGATGATAAGGATGACCCACTGGATACTTATGTATAAGAAATATTGAACAATAAAGAGATTATGGAATTAACCCTTACCATGTACTTTCCTTTAGTTAAGGATGATTTTACCACCTGTATAGTGGTTAAAGTATGTTAATAAATTATATTAGAACCATATCCATATATATTATATCATATATGATACTCTTATATAATTTTTCTAATAATAATTTAGTATTAACGTTATTTCGGCTGTTAACTGCTTCATTTTACCATTCCAATTTTGTCTCGTAAGTGATGTTTTTTTTCATCTTATATATATTTTATTCATAAATAGAATGATATTATGTTCATAAATTTTTTTTCCTCGTCATAATAATTTTATAATTATTCGTGAATGGTTAACATGGTGAATGAATCTCATCGCACCGTGGAGACGGTAGGCTGTAAGTACACACAAGCGATGATATCGTTCCCTTTATGGTTAAATGATATATAATTGGATGGTATATTAATTATTCAGAATAATTATAATGTTATATTAATATTTTATATCAATTATTCTCATCATTATACCCATCCAATTAATATAGTGTTGAATAATAAATTACACGACAACATGGAGACGATAATCTGTAGGCACACAGATATGGTGATATTGTTATTCATATGATAGATAAAATGAGTAATATGGTAGTCACATGGTTATAATAAAATATCCATATAAGTATTATACTATAGCTGTTTTTTTAGTATGTAAACAACACATATAAAGTAAGTTTAAAAAGAAAATAAATTTGAAATAGGAGACAAAACAATTACCTCCTTTTCCGGTATCTCCAATTGATTTTCACAAAATTAATCCATAGAATGGATTTTTGCCCAAAGTATGGACTCCGGGATGAAGTGAGGGAAGTATTGAGGTGAAGTGGTAAGGGTTTGTAAAATCAAAAGGGCTTTATAGGTGTAAATTTAAGAGAATGGGAAGTTCTCTTTTATAAGAGAGGTGAGAGGAGCTTTTGGAAGATCTTAAAATATTTATTTATTTTAAATTAATATTCAGTTTGAAATTTCACCAAAGGGACTTATTTTGAGGATAAGATAATTAGGGATGTAAATTCCCTAAAACATTGAATTTTATACACATTAAGCCAAAACATTAACCATATACTTCATTTTTAACCCTTAGTTAAATAGTTTAACTCTTACCATGTCTTCTTGTATTTTTACACTATAGTGTTAATATAATAACAATAAAAATCCAATTGAACCCCAATTGGTGAATTTATAAAATTTGGGATATTATCCTAGTTATTTGGGGAAACTGAAATTTTTATGAATTTTATAACATTTAATAAAATACTATTTATTATAAAGTATCATTTATGTCAATTTTGATAATATTCAAAATTTTCATTTTAAAAAATATCAAACCCACATGATAACTTAAAACCAATTCTTAAAATTTTTCACTAATATGTATATTTTATCTCTAAAATTATAGGATGTCATAAATTTTGTCAAATTATATTTATTTTAATATTTTTAATATCATTTAATTTATTCTTCCTTTAATAATTCAATTACTCTAACATTGTTGTGTCACCATTAAATTTAATTATTTATTTCCAAAAAATTATAAATAAATTATGATTATGTAGATAATATTTTTGTATTTCTAAAAAATATCTCTAGTCTACAATATCACTTATATATACTAATATTAAAAAAGATATAGTAACTAAAATAAGAATAAAAAATTTTCAACTCTTTTTTAAATAAAATATAATAAATGTACTAATCTGTTATATGTGGCTTAAAATGGATCATATTTTAGCCCTATATTTTAATTTTTTTGAAAAAAACTTATCCAATTAAATAGTAAAAGTTTTAGTGTAATATTATATTATAATAATATTAATTTTACCTTTAATTATCCTATTTACCTTTAATGGTGGTAAATAAAATCCTAATGTTATTATTCACCAAATTATATTTTGATCTTATTAGACCAAATTTTTCATACTGATTCGAACCATGTATGTTTTTTATGAAATTTAATTCATTGAAGTGGTAATGTTATGTATAATGCTATCCATAGATGTGGTTAGAAGGCTGGTAAAAGAGATGTTCAAAAGTTTAATAAATTTATATCTATATTTATATTATAAAATGAATCTAATGAACTATATTTGATTATTATATGTATTGTTTATTTATTTTTACCATTAAATCTATTTATAGTAAAATAATTATTTAAATGAAAAATTAAGTTTTTAAGAACAATGTTGTATTTTTCACTATTCATAAAATTGAAGCTTTTCAAAAAATCACCAAAAGTTCACCATAAGCTAATTTTGATATTAATAATTCAAAAATGAATCCTATTTTGAAAAATAAAATTTATAAATTTCATAATTTGGTTATTACTATTCATAACTGCTTTTCTAATGGAAAGTTTGATAGGTCATGGTATGCTCGAACTCGATGTTGCGTGCATCACATGTAAGGACCTGACCCCAGTTGCCCAGAGTTGGTGCCTTATTTGATTACATTGGCATACATACAAGGAATAAAAATCCTGAAGGACCAAGTAGTTTAGTATTATTGAAACACGATATAAACATAAGTACAACTTTACATAAGAAAAGGAAAAAAACACTAATTTATTCCACTAGAGTCATCAAATATCACTGTTTATGCTTGCAAGTCATTCATAAAATACATTTTCAGGTCCTGAGAAAATGAAACATAAGAAATGGGTGAGCTTAAACAATCAGTAAGATTAAGAAATACAACATAAGATTATATAAACAATATACATGGTGAATAATGGAAAACACATGCCTTTAATAATAAACTTGAACCCATTATGGCAGGAATATGAGCTGAGTAAATAATGACATAATAAAACATAATCATGGGTATTCTACTAGTTTAATAAACACATGAAATATCAATATCTGATCTCATAATTATGGAATGCAAAATTCCAGACATTCTGAAACATTTTGTCAAGGCCTCGGCCAAGACGGTTAATGATTGAGGCCACACCCAAAATCTATATCACATTGGGAAAGGCCTAGGCCAATTCCTCGTCTAGTTGTCTCATGAGACCTACAGATGCATAGAGGGGATATAGAGGGCCCCACTCATCACATAATAAGTCAAATTCATTCCTCATATGAGCGGGGATAAACATAAACATCATATACATTCATATTGAAACTATCATATGAAATGTAACAAACTTTCCCCAATTATTGAACATAAACACTAACCATTCGGAATAATATGGTGAATGGTTTTAACATAGATCATCCAAAATATTTTTAGTCGTAAAATGATAAATAAAATATGATATATGACTTCATAAATTATTAATCCCAATAATACAATGTAATCAACAAGAGTGTTGAATTAAATTAAAACACTCTTATAAAATCATTAAGCAATTCTTGAGATAAATACTCTTTTATTTTTAAAAGAAGAATTCATTTGGAAAAATCATTATATAAAATCAGAAGTGAGGAAAGATTGTATTTTCATAATAAAATGAGTGATTTTATAAAGATAATTGTTTTCAAAATACATATCATAGAGTTCCCTTGAAAATAGGAAAGAATTTGAGAAATTCCCTTGGATCAGGCTTGTATTTTGGAAACAACTTTGAATGTTCCTTTAAAAATGTGTAACTATCCATAAAATAAGTAAGGGTTATGGTTTTTACACATATATATGATACTCACATAGAACATACGATGAGTACATAATAATACACAATAATTTCATTGAGATAATTAGATAGTGAAAGTATCTCGAATGAAAATGGAAGTTCGGGTGGAAAAACCCTTACCTTAACTCCAAAGGTGTTCCGATCTTGTACTTAATCTCCTAGAATATGAAATTATACTTGTAAATAAATTATTTCAGAACCTGTTATACATGTATTTAGTTTAGCATAATTTTGGTTAGTTCATTTATGTGTTTATTGACACGTTATTGTTTTGAATTTCTTCGTCCTGGAGTGTTCGTTTCCTTTATTTTCATATTCGGTTAACTTGATTTTAAGTAATGAAGTGGAATGGATGTAAATATCCAGAATTGAAATTAAATATTTTTTATGAACATCCAAAATTGTTAATTTCCATTTCTATCATTTTGATACATGGAATGAGGATGAATCATTAGATGACCACCACATCCATTATTCAACGGTATTTGAAATATTATGAACAAGTTTTGACATATAACATTATTATATGTACATATTCTGGTTTCTGAATATTAATTAGGTTATTACACATATATTATAGTCTGTTTCAACCATGAATATGTTTTCTTGACCAGTAATGAAGAAAAAATTTTAGAACAAAACTTCGTCGTACACGAAGGTCATAAATCGAAACCTCATGGATGTCGATTTCGTTTATAAAATAAAAGGGAGGGAGTAAGAATATTTATGATGGTTCTTCCATTAACATGATATAAATCCAGTATATAGATGTTACTGGAGTTATCATGATCATTTGGATAGAGGAGTTTAGAAGAGGATAAAAAAAGAAGATAAATTGAAATGAAACCAATTGAAAAAGAAGGGTACTTTACCTCTTGAAATAACCTCCTTGAGAAACTCCTTAAGGGAATGGTTTTTGGTCTTTTGGCAAGAACAAAAGATTTTTAGACGTGGGTAGAGACTAGGGAAGGGTAATTGGGTAGAAATTTGAGGTGCTTTAAGTCTTAGAGGAGTGATCAGAATAGGGAGTGGTGAAAGGTTTTTATTGTGGAGGAGAGGAGTAAATTTTGAATATTTAATTCATTATTTTATTATTTCCTCAAGAAAATCAGTATTACTGTTTCATGTGACCCCAAATAGTAATAATGGCATGTGAGTTCTAACCATGTGGCTTTACATCACATATGATGTCATAATTAGTGTATTTAATTGATAATTTATATATACTGTATTTTATTGTATTTCACTATTCATCAAAAATTCTAGAATTTCATAAAAATACAAAAAATTCACTCCTACCATTTTTTGATGTGTAGAATTCAAAAGTGAAATCATTTTTTCAAAAATAATTTTTTAAATATTATTAATTTAATTTTTAAATAAGGGCATAGTTACTTTGAAAAACAACAATCTTGATGTGCAATTAGTTTTATGTAACATTGAAAAATTAATTAAGATCCCATTATTATATTTCCCTAATAAAATAAAATAATAATATTATTTACTATTCAAGGGGAATATTACTATTCATTATACTATTCATAAGTGTATGTTACTATTCACAAAAAATCAAGTTTGTTCTATCAGACTCCAAATGACTTACTGAACACAACTCTAGATGACTATTTTTTGAAATTCAAAACATAGCAGAGGCAAAGTTGTGTTTATAATATTTCATTCTATATTTATTTTCAAAACCTTGGGGTGTTACATTCTCCCCTCCTTACAAAAATTTAGTCCTCGAAATTCACAGAATATTACCTAAAAAGATTCGGGTATGCCTTTAACATAAGCTCCCCAGGGTCCCATGTTGCTTCCTCCATCTTATGGTTCCTCCATAGAACCGTTACCAATCGAGTTGTCCGATTTCTAAACACTTGTTATCTAGTATCTAGAATATTGATAGGATCTTCACAGTAAGATAAATCGGGTTCAAGTTACACTTCTTCATAAGTGAGTACATGTGTTGGGTCTGCCATGTACTTTCTTAAAATTGACAGGTGGAACACATTGTGAACCCTAGAGAGACTTAGTGGCATTTCCAAACGGTAAGCTACGGCTCCAATTTGGTCCATAATTTCAAAAGGTCCGATGTACCTTGGACTTAATTTTCCCTACTTACCGAATCGTATAATACCTTCCATGGAGGTACCTTTAAGAAAATGTGATCACCTTCTTGAAACATCAAATCCATCCTTCGGTTATCTGTATAGCTCTTTTTCCCACTTTGAGAAATTTTGATATGGTTTTGGATAATCTTCACCTTTTCTATTGGTTCTTCAACAAGTTCTGGACCCACGATCTTTCTTTCACCAACATCATCCCAGCAAGTTGGCGTACGACATCGCCTCCCATATAATTCTTCATAGGGTGCCATCTGTATACTTGAATGGAAGATATTGTTGTAGAAAAATTCTACGAGAGGTAAATAATGATCCCACATGCCTTGAAAATCAAGTGAACAGGATCTCAACATTTCTTCCAATGTTTGAATTGTCCGTTCTGATTGTCAATCAGTTTGTGGGTGGTAGACATTGCTCAAAAAATGATCAGTATCTAGGGCCTTCTAAATAATTATCTAGAATCATGATGTAAAATTTGGATCATGATAAGAAACAATAGATATGGGTACTCCATGAAGTCTCACAACTTCATTAACATACAGTCTTTCTAGAAGTTCAAGTGGTTGATCTTCTCTTATACCAAGAAAATGTGCTGACTTGGTAAGATGATCAAAAATGACCCATATTGCATCATTCCTTCTAGGAGTCTTTGGTAGTACCATGAAAAATTCTGTCGTGATATTATGCCATTTCCACTCAGGTATGGGAATATGTTTCAATACTCCTCCAGGTTGTTGCCTTCCAGCTTCCACTTGTTAACAAACCATATATCTTGACAAAAAATCAGCAATCTCCCTCTTAATGTTGTCCCACCAAATATGTTCCTTCAAATTTCCATACATCTTAGTGCTTCCAGGGTGTATATAGAAATTGGAACTATGAGCATCATCCAACAATTCCCTTTTTAGATCAGGTATATTGGGAACACAAAGTCTCTTCCCAAATTTAAAAATTCCATCTTCATCTACAAAGTTACTCAATCTCCCGTCATTCACATCTGTAATCTTCTTTTGAAACTCCCCATAATTAGCCTGAGAATTTTTTATCCTTTATAGTAAATATGGTTTGGCAACCATTTGAAAAAGAATTGATGTTTCACCTTCCATGGTAATTCCAATATCCATCTTTACTAGATCCATGAAAATAAGATCCCTTCCAACTATCATCTTGCTAAAAACTCAATGATCCTTTCTGGTCAAGGCATCTGCCACCTTATTTGGCTCCCCCAGGTGGTATTATATCGTGTAATAATAATCCTTGAGTAGTTCAAGCCATCTCTTTTGCCTCATGTTGAGTTATTTCTATGAGAAAATAAACTTCAAACTCGTGTGATCAGTATAAATCTCAAATTTTTCACCATATAGATAATGTCTCCATATCATCAAAGCAAAGATTATAGTCGCTAACTCATGATCAGGAGTAGGATTGTTTTGCTCAGGAATTTTTAGTTCTCATAATGCATAAGCAATAACCCTATCATTTTGCATAAGGACACAACCACATACTTTCTTCGAAGCATCACTATAAATAACAAACCCTTCATTCCCCGATAGTAGAGTCAATATAGGAGAATTGAATAATCTTCTTTTCAGTTCTTTGAAGCATTCTTCACAATCCTTTGTCGATAATAAATTAACCCCTTTATGTGTGGGCTTCTTTAGCGGGTTATCCGGTCGGGAAAAATTCTGCACAAAATGCCGATAATAACCTGCAAAGCCAATAAAACTGCATACCTCAGTTATGTTTGTTACAGTGGGACAATCTTGGATTTCATTTGTCTTCGCAGGATCAACTATGATTCCATCATTAGAGAAAAAATGGCCAAGAAAAGAAATCTTCTAAATCCAGAATTCACACTTGCTAAAATTCAAATATAATTCATGTCTTCTAAGAGTCTTTAGGATAATGCACAAGTGATTTTCATGATCTTAGTTTCTTTTAGAGTACACCAAGATATCAACAATAAATACCACTAAAAAATCATTGAGATATTCCTTGAAAACTAGATTCATTAGATCCATGAAGAAATTGGGTGCATTAGTCAATCCAAAAGGCATTACTGTAAACTCGTAATACCCATACCTAGTCCGAAATGAAGTCATTGGAATATCTTCTTTCCTCACATGCAACTGATGATATACGGATCGCAAATTAATCATAGAAAATTATTGAGCTAAATGTAGTTGGTCAAATAAATCATCAATCTGAGGTAGAGGATACTTGTTCTTTATTTTTATAGGATTGATCTCCCTGTAGTCTATACATTACCTCATATATTCATCTTTCATCTTAACAAAAAGGACAGGGGCTCCCCATGGAGAAACACTAGGGAAAATAAATCCCTTATTAGTCAGTTACTCTAGTTGTTTCTTTAGTTCCACTAATTCCACAGTGACCATTCTATAAGGGGTTTTCACTAAGGGCTTCGAACAAGGAATTAAATCCATGGAAAACTCAATTTCTTATTATGGAGGATGTCCAGGTAAATCTTCGGGAAACACATCAAAATATTCTCTCACAATAGGTACATACTCTATTTGAACATTACTTTACTCACCAACAATTATTTCATTCTCTTCCTCCACAATAATTGAATTTAGTTGAGCTACTGTGGGTGGATCTAGATAAGAATCAGGTGGTGACGATTCTGCTCTAAAGATAAGGTGTTCTTTATCATCGTCATTAAAAATCGTAACCTCCTTTTTCTTATAATAAATTTTTGCATCATAGTCCGAAGGCCAATCCATATCGAGGATTATATCAAATTCAATCATGGGTATGACTATAAAATCAGAAGATAAAGAACATTTATATGCCTTAATGGGAACTAATTCACAGAACTTTGTAGCAATGATACTTCTCATAGGAGTTTTGACTGAAAACTCCCTTGTTAAATCAAATTGTAAATATATAATTTTCAAAGCAAACTGGGAAGATATGAAACGATGTGATGATTTATAATCAAATAAATCATTGACTAAACTTGAGGAAACAATTAAAGTACCTGCCACAATGTCATTAAGAACTTCAACATCTATAGTTGTGATTGCATAAGCTAGTCCATGATCACTTGGCCATTTCTATTTCATATTTCCATGAAATTTTGGACAATCATTGGCATAGTGTCCCATCTTCTGACAACTATAGCATCAAACATCATTGGATTCCTTCTTCCCCTTGAAATCACCAGCATGATGGCCTCTCTGACCACATTTGTTGCATAATTATTTTTCTTTTAAGCACATACTAGGGTGTTTCCTTCCATAATTTTCACATTGTGGAAATTCAACTCTTCCCTTATTCCTTGTTTCCTTATTTCCTTTCCTAGGGTTTTTAGCAGCCCTATTATTTTCTTGCTTTCCCTTAAGGTCATAAGACTTAGAGAATTATTTTTCAATCTTGATGGCACATGAAACTATATCCTTATATGATGAAAAACTTTGGGAGACTAGTGCCCACGGGAGGAATGGATTTATGCCATCAAATAATCGATCAATTTTTCTCCTTGGATTTCATATGTAGTCTACAACATTCCTTTCTAATCTTGTGAAGTTAGCTTCGTACATTGCAACATTCTCATCTTCCTTCTGCCTCGGATTCAAGAATTGTCTCTCCATATCTGCTCGCTGCTCACGAGGTAAATATTTTTCTAAGAATATTTCCTTAAAATCCCTCCATTCCATCTCTTCTATCTCATACTCATCCTTTGTGTTTTGGATTAATGACCACCATTGATCCGCATCTCCCGATAGACGATATACTGCCTCGACATCCTTCTCTATTTCATTACATCCCAAGGCGAGAAATATCTTCTCAAGGGAACATATCCACTGCTCTGCTACAAACGAGTTTGTAGTCCCGTTGAATGGTGGAGACTATTGTCGCATAAAGAGATCTAGCATAGCTCCTCCACGTCGTGGATCCGGATGCTCCATATGGGTAAGTTTATTATTCATAACCTGAGTATGTCGTCCCAGTATATTTATGAGTTGATCAGCACCATTCATAGCACCAGAGGAAACATCATTATCATGCATCAGAGGAAAATCCCTACAAGGGACACATGCATTCATGCGATTTACCTTCCGTCCACTAGGTGCCATATCTTGATAATGGAATACACTATATTATGTTATGAATCATAATTTATAATCATAACTTAAAAATACTCAGAAAAATTGAGCTCCTATGCATGGATAATCCCATATTCACAAATATGGTTTCTTTGTGGAATATTTTACATTTCAATCCTTCATAATGGCATGTAAAGAAAATGCGAATTATCCTAAGAATATCCCTCGAGAGTGTTGTAACCAAGAGTGAAGCAAGACCCATTGTCATTCACCAGTTCCCATTCGAGTCTAACTCAAAGTGGTGTTTTTGAGTTTTACCCCTAGATACATCTATGACAGAGCCGCCTCTACCAGCTTGTATCCAGAGAGGGATGTATTTCATGAAAGATCCACATAATATAATCCTTACCAAAATACCAGGACATTATTGTATATATATCCTCAAAGACTAACTTAGGGACTCTTCTCTAATTCTATTTTTTCTAAATGTAGTTTCCAATTATTCTACTAAACTTCCTCTCATACCAACTGTAAGGACCCAACCACAGTTTCCTAGAGTTGGTGCCTTATTTGATTACGTTGGCATATATACAAAGAATAAGAATCCCAAAGTACCAAGTAGTTTAGTATTAATGGAAACAAGATACATACATAATTTCAACTTTACATAAGGAAAGGAAAAACAACACTAATTTATTCCACTAGAGTCATCACAACTCCTAGATTATGCTTGAAAGTCATTCATAAAATACTTCTTCATGTCCTGAGAAAATGAAGCATAATAAAGGGGTGAGATGAAGTGCTTAGTAAGAGTAATCAATACAACAGAAGATAATATAAACATTATACATGGTGAATAATTGAAAACACAGGCCTTTAATAATAAACTTGAACACATTATGGCAGGAATATGAGTTGAGTAAATAAAGAAATAATAAAACATAATCATGGGTATTATAATAGTTGAATAACCACATGAAATATAAATATATGATCTCATAATGTTGGAATGCATAATACCGGACATTCTGAAACATTTTTTCAAGGCCTCGACAAAGACGTCTAATGATTAAGGCCTTGGCCAAAATATATATTACAATGGGAAAGGCCTCAGCCAATTCCTCGTCTAGTTATCTCATGAGACCTACCGATGCATCGAGGGGCTTTAGCGGGCCCCAACCAACACATAATAAGACCAATGAATTCTTAAAATGAGCGGGGATAAACATAACCAACATATAAATTCATATTGAAACTATCATATGAAATGTAACAAACTTTCCCCAAATACTGAACATAAACACTAACTATTCAGAATAATATGGTGAATGGTTTTAGGACGGATCATACACAATAGAGTTAGTCATATACCATTAAATAAAATATGTTAGATTCCTTCTAAAATTATTAAACCCAATAATACCATGGAATCAAAAAGAGTGTTGAATTAGATGAAAACACTCCTATAAAATTATTAATACATTCTTGAGATAAATAATGTTTTATTTTGAAAAGTAGAGTTCCTTTTGAAAAGTATTTGTATAAAACTAGAATTGAGGCAAGAAAGTATTTTCATAATAAAATTAGTGATTTTATAAAGATAAAGGTTTCCAAAAAACATATCATAGAGTGACCTTGAAAATAGGAAATAATTTGAGAAATTCCCTTGGATCAGGCTTGCATTTTGGAAACAACTATGAAAGTTCCTTTAAAAATGTGTAACTATCCATAAAATAATGAAGGGTTCTGGTTTGTACACATATATATGATACTCAAACAGAATATATGATGAGTAAATAACAATACATAACAATTTCATTGAGGTAATTATACAATTAATGTATCCCGAATGAAAATGGATGTTCGTGTGGAAAAACCCTTACCTTAACTCCAAACGTGTTCCAATCATGTACTTAAGCTCCTGAAATATGAAATTATACTTTTCAATAAATTATTTCAGAAAATATTAGGCATGTATTTAGTTTACCAAAATTCTGGTAGGTTCATTTATGTATTTATTGAGAAGTTATTGTATTGAATTTCATCGTTCTGGAGTGTTCGTTTCCTTTATTTTCATATTCGGTTCACTTGCTTTTAAGTAATGAAGTGGAATGGATGTAAATCTCCATAATTGAAATTTTATATTATTTATGAACACCTATAATTGTTATTGTCTATTTATATCATTTGGTTACATGTAATGAGGATGAATAATTAGATGACTAGCACTTCGATTATTCGACGGTATTTGGAATTTTATGAACTAGTTTTGTCATATAACTTAATTATATGTACATATTGTTGTTACAGAATATTAATTAGGTTATAACACATATATTATCATCTGGTTAAACCATGAATATTGTTTCATTACCAGTAATGAAGAATAAATTGAATAACGAAACTTCGTCATCCACGAAGGTTATAAATCAGAACCTCATGGATGTCGATTTCATTTATAAAATAAAAGGGAGGGAGTAATAATATTTATGATGGTTCTTCCATTTACATGATTTAAATCCAGTATATATATGTTACTGGAGTTATCATGATTATTTGGATAGAGGAGGTGAGGAGAGGATAACAAAAGAAGATAAATTGAAATGAATCCAACTTAAAAAGAAGGGTGCTTTACCTCTTGAGATAACCTCCTTGCAAAACTCTTTAAGGGAAGGGGTTTTGGTCTTCTCGAAAGACCAAAAGCTTCATGGAAATGGGGAAAGACTAAGGAAGGGTAATTGGGAAGAACTTTGAGGAGCTTCAGGGCTTATAAGAGTGAAGAGAAGAGGGAGTGGTAAGGGGTTTTTATAGTGGGGGAGAGGACTAAATTTTGAGTATTTAATTCATTATTTTATTATTTCCCACAAGACAATCAATATTATTGTTTCATGTGACCCATAATAGTAATAATGGAATGTGATTTTGAACCAAGTGTCCTTACATCAAATATCATGTCATAATTAATGTATATAACTGATAATTTTTATATACGGTATTTTATTGTATTTCACTATTCATAAAAAATTATAGAATTTCAGAAAAACCCCAAAAATTTACACCTACCATTTTTTGACATGTAGAATTAAAAATTTAAATCCATTTTTCAAATTAAATTTCGAAATATTATTAATTTAATTTTTAAACAAGGCCATATTTAATTCAAAAAATAACAATCTTGAAGTGCAATTAGTTTTATGTGACATTGAAAAATTAATTAAGATCCCACTGTCATATTTCCCTAAGAAAATAAAATAATAATATTATTTACCATTCAAGGGGAATATTAATATTCATATTACTATTCATAAGGCTATGTTTCTATTCACCAAAAATCAAGTGTGTTCTATCAGAATCCAAATGACTTACTGAGCACAACTCTAGATGACCATTTTTCGAAATTCAAAACATAAAAGAGGAAGAGTTGTGTTTAGAAAATTGCATTCTATATTTATTTTCAAAACCTTGGGGAGTTACATCACATGATTTAAAAATATTTAAAAGTAATTGTACCATTGAAGTTAGGGGTGTTACATTCTACCATCCTTCAAATAATTTCATCCTCGAAATTTCTATTACATCACATCATAAAAAGATTCATGTGGTTCTTCATTATAAGTCATTTAGGTTCATACATCACCTCTTCCATTTTATGGTTTGTCCAAATAACCATTACCAAATGAGTCATCTGATTTCTTAACAATTTTTATCTAGTATTAATAAATGTGCTAGGCACTTCATAATAAGACAAATCAGGTTCTAGTTCTATTTTTTCATAGGCGAGTACATGGATTGGGCCTAGCATGTATTTTCTTAAGATTGATACTTGGAACACATCATGAACTATGGAGAGACTTGGCGGCACTACCAAACAGTATTATAAAACTCCAATTCATTCTAGATTCTCAAAAGGTCCGATGTACCTAGGAATTTATTTAGCCTTCATACTAAATAATATAACACCCTTCCCTAGAGATACCATCAAGAAAAAATTATCTACCACTTGAAATTACTAATCCTATATTCGGTTATCAGTATAGATCTTTTTCCAAATTTATCTCTTTTGATATGGATCTGAATTGTATTTACACTTTCTGTCATTTCCTCAACAAGTTATGGTCCTAAGAGTTTTGGTTCACCAATATCATCCCAAAAAAATGGTGTACGACATCTCATTCCATATTAGGATTCATATGGTGGCATTTATATACTGGAATAAATGGTATTATTATAGGAAAATTATATGAGAGGTAAATACTGATCCCATGTCATGCCCCAACTCCCGAATACCTGAAGTCGGTGCCATAAAGAGGATTGAATTTGGTTCGAACTCTGAGAAAAGATATTCTTCTGAAATATTTCTTCTGTTAAAAGCATTACCTTAAAAATTTTAATCAAAACTTTAGGGTGAGGATACAAATTCCCAGTAAGGGGTTTAAGAAAAATAACATACTATACCCAAAATAACTTTTGAAAACATTCTTTAAAATTTTATATAAAACATTTTTCTTAAAAGAAAGCTGTTACACAAGTGAAAATCATAAGAGTGGTCTAGTAAAAACTTTCTAACACAATTACAAGGATACATGATTCAAAAATAGGCATTATCAATAGGAGTAATGAATAGAAGAAAATATAAACATGTATGATATAAGAATATATAAGAAAAAATTAAACAACTAAAAGTAATGAATTATCAGAGTTGTGAATAAAGGTAATAAATTCAATTTCATACATTGAATACTAAAATCACTAAGTGCTAAACATATTTCATTCAATAAGCTTATACTTTTTTGATACTCATATGTAATGGCTCTCAACCATGGATATTTTACTAGTCGAATATCCATTCGGTTAATTAATTATTATACACATAAAGAGGTAGCGTATAATGCCGGAATTTAATATCCATATCAAGGCCTCGAGCCAATACCTAGGGGCTAACTATAGCTGGATTCCAACCCAGAGAGCCTCTCTAACTGGAATCCATCCCAGAGAGCCTCAGTAACCAGACTCCAACCAGGAGGGTCTACTGTAACGAGACCCTAACCCAGAGGGCTTACATTTATCAGTCCCCAACTTGGAACATACTAGTCCAATAAATTACTCTTATGTTTAATAAGGCCATGTATCCAAAGTGTCCCATACCACATGGAATACCTAATTCCATGTCTTTTATTTGGGGTTTCCCATACCACTCCAAATAAATAAAATCTAAATTTATTATCATAAGTAATGAATAATACAATAGTTTGATTTAACACATATATTAATATCAGTACAACCGCATCCATTAACTTTCAATGCATTACATTGCATGTTTATAACATCAGAAAGGTATTATTTATAATCAAATCATGCACTTATAAATGTAAATGACATTGGGCTAAATCATAGTATGTCAGTTATTATTTAAATAATAATTTTCCCAATTCCATGCATAAAAAGTAAACATTATTTTCACATGTGATATTAATTTAAAACACAAAAGTAGTGAATGGATGGGGTTACCACATAAAATGATAGTTACTTAATTTTCAAAATCCTTGAATCGTGGAAATGAACATTTATAGTTAAAAAATGACCAATTTTAAATTAAGATAGAAACCATTTGTACACAAGGCATGTGTTGATAAATTGTCACGTCTTATTAAGTGGCCATGCCTTTTGTTGGATAAAATATGCTGTGCACCATTCATTCTATGGGAAATTAATTAAGCATATAAACAACATACATTAAATACTGAAGTTTTTTTGGGACAATTTTATTCTAGTTATGGTTAAAGCTTATTAGTGTATACATATAACCATATATATATATATACTTAAAATATGTATATGTCTCACCCTCACTTTATATATTCTAGAAAATAAAGTCATATATGTATATATATATATTAATATCTTAAAATAATTGTAATTTTATTAATATTAACAAACCCTTAGCACCATAAAATCAATTCACATTTTAATCAATTGAACTCCCTTGCGAGAACTAGAAAATTAGAGAATATAAATAAATAAATAAATTTTTATTATATCATTTGAAAATTAACCCTTGGTATAATTAAGAAGTAGGTGGATTAAAACTCTATTCGAGTATGTGTTATAAATATTCCAATCCATTCGAACCCAAAACTTTTTTCGCATCCAAGTCTTTATTTAAATATTCAAAATAAAATCTGTAGTAACATAAAATAGAAATAGATTAAATTA